>OZ035961.1:101094844-103494844 GCA_964034945.1 Chrysopilus asiliformis
TGCAGCGGTTGCACCCACCACTAATTCACTTCATCCACAAAGGGTACCAAACGAACAGCGAATCCAGTTCAAAATTTTATCCTGAACTCTAACCACAAGCAAGAAAGGGTTTAATTTTATTACTCCAACTGAACTTCCTTCTTCCACTTTTCAAACAGAATCGACTTCCGGTTTTTTGGTCACTTCCGATTGCCTTGTATCGTAGTAAGCGCTTTCTGTACACGATGTGAACACGCGCGATGTTAGTAAACAACTGAATATGTTTTGGGCACGCAGAATAGAAGAACCATAATATAACATAGGTCATATGGCATCACTAAATGTAGAGCGACCAAGTGGTAAAATCGGACAAGATACAAGTACCAAAGATTCTGGTAACTTAACAGAGACTGTTAAATGCTGAGAGATCTCCGACGGATGCAGCAGCAGTTAATGAGATTTGTTGGTAGGAAATTGGGTCAGAAGAGAGGGCTGGTAAATTCTATCATGCGATATATAGCAAGAGAATGCAATCTGGTCTGTACGTTGCGCAGAATCAGATTTTTCCGGGTTGCCAGTAAAAGAATCGAATTAAAATTATTCTTTCTCAGGCAAGAAAATGTATCGTGATTTCAGAATTGTTTTGTGGCATACAATTTCTGTGAGGTTTTCAAACTAATGATACAAAATTGGGCTTGGAAATCAGATTTTGGGCTTGGAAATCAGCTTTTGGGCTTGGAAATCAGCTTTTAGGCTAGGAAATCTACTGTTTACTCTCAGAGGATTACCACCTTTGATTGTCGAAAAAATGTCCCTTTTATCTAGGATGACGATAGGTCCCAGAATGGGCAGAACAGTTCCGAATTTAGGTATGTTATTTCACCGTCCCGGAAACTAAACTTGTGTTATAATTTATCAAACAGTAGAAAAAACCATCACTAAATATGCACTCTACTTCGGTTGGAAGTTGCTGTAAATAACAATTCATATTTTTGCCTGCGGCACATTTTTTGTATGTATCTAAAAAGGTTTTGTCTGCGGCGCCTTTTTCTGTATTGGTATTTTTACAATTTCCGTTGTGGTTATTTCACTAAAATCGTGCTTTTTACGATGCATGGCAAAAAATCTCGGAGTGAATTCCAATCAAAATTGGATTAAGATTTCGTCAATATAATTTTTGGATTGAAAAATTCTCCAGGATTTTTTGCCGTGTGCGAATGTAAAGAATGTCGGTTTTTTCACGGATTTTTAAAAATTAAAACTTGAAACTTTACTGTGAGCTTTTCAGTTCACAAAGGATGTGTCACAAACTGTGCAGAAACGCAAAATTCCGTCTCCAGCCCGTGACCTTGTGAATCGCTCAAGGAAATTTAATCCGGTTTTCACTACTGTATAAACCGCCGTTTACATCTGACACTATATTTCGCAAATTTTATTCTGCAGTACAAAATTCAGAAATATATTCCTCAAAGACGTCCGAAGTAGAATCTTTTCATATAAAACCGTCCGAATAAATTCAAATTTTGACCCCTTAGCAAAAGAATTTATTCTGTGATAGATGAATAAAATTTATAGAATGAATTCTGAATTAAATTCGCGAAGAAGTTCAAGAAAATTCGCAAGTGTAGACGCAGCCTAAGCTAGTGTGAAAATTTTTTTGTTTCCTCAACTAAGAAAAAAATTGTGTGTCCTCGAACTTTTCATGTGTATCCTTTTTTTAATAACTTCAACAATAGCAAATCATAAATCAATAGCAAATCATAAATCAATAGCAAATCATCTTATGTTAGATTCCAATTCAATTTCTTTAGGCACCCAATGATCCAAATTGTCACGCGAAATTTTTCTCGAAGTAAAAAAAATTTCTTTTGATAATTTCACTGAAATTTTTTTTTAAGGAACTGGCAACATTTAGAACCACCAATTGATTCCGTACAAGAGGAAGAAGTAATTTCACGTGGTAAAAATAGGCGGAGTCTCGAATTGCATTCGATTGAGATCGCAAAGGGATTTCTATCATGATATTTTTATTACTTCCTCATAGCACATCTCCAAGAAGAACTACTTTTAATATGAAGTATCACATAATTATGACTACTTCTTCAGGATTCATTCAAATTGTCTGGAATCCTGTGGAATCTCGACTCCTGTGAGCCATAAATTTTCGAAAATGCAAAGGTAGACTCGATGACATGTCGTTGATGTTAGTTCAGCGGTACATTCCCTTTTTTCTCAACTCTTGATCAATCGCGGCGGGGATTGCTTTTTGTTATCCCTCTTCACCGTTTACTGAGGATTCTAAGTGGTATCATTACACAATGGGCAAGCATGTTGCTCCCTTAGTAAAGAACCTTAAGACATTTTTATGGAAGCACCTTTTTTTGTCAAATGCGACGTGAAATTCAATCCGATGTCCTCGATCCGGTTTAGATGTCACTCGCTTTTGTCCCCTATTGTGGCATAGCTTTTTGTCAACATTTACGACTTACCTGGTGAGGTGAAGTGGACCTTTTGAATTATCATCCGCTAAAGATTTCATCGGTCAAAAAATGTCGGAATCGGAAAATATGTCGTCGGTCTGGTATTTTCTGGATGACCTAAACCTAAATATCGAAGAGGATTAATCTCACCTGAGGGCATTGGCTAAAATACAGCTTATCACATGATTTGTCATTTGATACATACATCGGTCCAGATCCCTTTTCCAACATTTGTACATATTTGGGCTACCGCCTAGATCCCATAACATTGGCATATATGTAAGAAAAACGACGATAAGTGGTGATTTTTGGACATTTGCCGCTCTACAAATATTTTTCCCAGTAAAGTGGGCTCAGCGGAAAACAAATATTTGATACTAAAATATCTTAAAAAATCCCCTTTTATTACTGCATGCCACTTTAATCATATTAAAAGAAAAGGCATCAATATTTGCCCATAAAGGTTTCGTTATCAATGCAATTAAGTGACTCCAAATGGTTTGAAAAGTTTAAAAAAAATCCAAATTCCAGCTGCCGATGATGGAAGAACCATAAAACTTTAACACAATCATGAGAAATTCCTCACCGAATGTCAAAATGTACAATTAGCAGATAATCTTGAAGACATTGTTTAATATTCAGAGATATTTATTTATATTCGTTGTCTACCTATCTTAATTGATATCGTCCGTATTTAAAAGGAACGGCGAATGGAAAACTTCATTGTCCATATGTTTAAAAAAAACTCACTTCGAGTCATTAAGAAAATGCATGAATGGAAAAGTGATGCGTCTCACTTGAATCTACCTGTGCCTATCATCCAGTCTTATCAAGAGTCCTCGGGTCGATCACTTAAGGTTTTCAATTAATTAATATCGGGAACATCAGCTGAATGAATGCTTTTGACTTAATTGAATTTATCGGACAGTGAAAGGGAGTCAATTTTCTCGATTTTATGGCATAACTGGTACGGGCAAGGTATGCACAAGAAATTTATTGAAAAAGTTTCGCCGATTAAGTTAATAAAAAGTTAATTTAATCAAAATATGATCATAATATCTTATCCCTAATTGACATGCGACATGAAACATTTGATTGTGATGTCTCGAAGCAAGAATACTCAAGAAATGCATAACTCCATAATGACTATAAGTTTTCTTTCAAGAATTTCATGGAAATCCGCTCAAGAATTTTTTAAGTTGGCGGAAAGTCATCATGTGTGCAAAATGCTTTTAGGAAAATCGATTTAGCAAAAATCTATAAGTGAAAATACCGTGATTGTAGCAAGATGAAAATTATGAAAAATCATAAGGCTTTTGTATTTTTTTAAAGCTTTTGTTTAACTTGTCTTCGTATCTGTTTGTTTGTTTATCTGTCTGTCTGTCAGGGTCAAATATTGCAATCTAGTTTTGACGCACTTCCACTCATCCGATTGAATTGATATTTTGAGCACATATGAAAGACCGACGACCAAAAAATAATATTTCCACTACTTCCCAATTGACCAAATTGGTTGGAAAACCAATTGGATTTCCAATCATCTTGTACCAAGTACCGAAGGTACGATTTATGGAATTTTGACTGGAAATCCAAGATGTTTTCCTGTGAAAATGGTACTTTTTTTACCATAAGGTCCATAATTCCAAATGTTCCCAAAAATATTCTTAAACTTTATAAAGGAAAATTGCGTGGTACATTTGTATACGGTACAAAGATTCCAACATTGGTTGGTGAATTGGGTTGGTCCTTGTAAGGATAAGGGCCGGTCCTGTAAGGATAACGTGATAATCCTTTTCCTCAAATTTTTTGGCGAAAATCTCACCCTGGGGTTTTTGGGGTCGTTGAATCCGAGTCTGGAGTCAAAAACAACGTAAGAATATCTCAAAACCAAAGATATATATTCGAAGACTTAACACGTTCGTGACATCGTGTACCACTGGTGGTACATGTACAATTTTTTAAAACCGCGCGAGTAAATAGTGCGGTAGTTTTTTTGTGGAAGTAATATAAAAACATAACAAAAGCTATAATTGCCAATCTGGCAATTATTGAAAACCCGTATGGTGATATTCGTATCAAAATTCGAACAGTTGTACCAAAATTCCACTTTGAAGTCAAACTTTCCAATAAGATTTTTTAAAATTTATTCCAATCAAATTTTGATGTATGGGAGTTTTATGTAGAATCATATCCTAAATAACTTTTGTTCTTGCACTTTTTTGATAAGATGCACCGTTTTTGAGATATTCGTAAAAAACATTTTCGTTCGTATGGGGGGTACCCCCCCTAATGGTCCATTTTTGCTCATGAACGAACTTGGCCTCGCATTTTACGAAAAACGGACCTTTGCAAAATTTCAAGTCTCTAGCACAATCTGTGCGCCCGCAATCCGCACATAGACGGACGGACGGACGGACGGACATGCTAAATTCAACTTTTTTTGTCATTCTAAACACACTGGTGTAATTCATTTTTTTGTGTGATGACGGGATCTTGGCGTTACGGTAAGGCAAATCTAATATACCCTTTGGTTTCACCATACGGGTATAAATACGCACCGTGTATCGCCGATGGCGCACAACCGCCAGAAATCCAATCGCTAGTGTACCACCCGTGGTACACGATGTCCAAATGTAAAAAAGTTGAAAAAGCAAATGTCACGAACGTGTTAACATAAGAAAAGCTTCAATTGCTAGGGGCGAATCGTTATATACTTTATATGATGACAGAAAAAATGTTTATTTTAAAAATCCATTTGTATGGGAGAGGAGTCGTCCTATTGGATTTTGATGCATGGAACGGTTATGTAAAATCCTATTCTAAACACATTTTACCTTCATAAATTTTTCAATATGACTCACCGTTTTCGAGAAAATTGCAAAAACTTGTTTCGTTTGTATGGGGGAGGGGGGAAAGAATAGTCCAATTTTCCACGTACAAGAACTTATCCTAGCCATTTACGAAAACCGTAACTGCACAAAATTTCAAGTCTCTAGCTCAATCCTTTCAAAAGTTATGGTGTAATGGGACAATCCTGTCAACTTTGATGAAAGTTCGTTAACCGGAAGTAACCAAAATGGCGGCTTTTTAAAATTCGCAAACGCTGGTTTATGCGATTAAACCAAGAACATTTTAAGATGATAAAATTCCTCTATAAAAATCAAGACATTGAGACAATCCAATTTCTAGAAGTAATTTTAATCAAAAGATTTTCATGGAAATTCTTGCCTCCATCTTGCCAAGAGCCTGAAAACCTGTAATTCAGAAAAATAAAAGTTATTTCCAATAAGAAATATTAAAAGCTATTTCCAATAAGAAATCATAAATAAAAGACGAAAAATTAAAACAATCTTAAATCGACAATTCCAACACGTTTTATTTTAAAGATGTTCAATTGAAAAATATCGTTATAATCGTTTCATGTTAACCATTCTGTTTATGAGTAATTCTGCTGCAATTACATGGCCTTATAAACTGCCAACATTTATCGCAATAATTATGAAATTAATAAAAACGAGCAAAGAGTTTGCCGCGACTTCTTATAAATTCAGTTCGCGATTGGATTATGAAGAAAAAGAAAAGAAGACGCCATAAGAAAATCATGTCGAAATGACGATCTTAAGAGGTGCATAGAAAAACTAAATCAATTTTGCTCTCGGAACAAGATTACTGTCTTTAACTGGAAGAATTTTCTAAAGAATTTCCAGGGTTTGCTGCAAAGTGAGTACCTACTAGATGTGCTTAAAGGCGAAATATGAAGAATAACAAGTTATAAGTGAAAACACATATGAGTGAGTGCCCTTAGGAATGAAATCCAGTTGATTGTTCACTCTCGAACAGATAGTACAGAATTAAGGGAATTCACGATCACTGATCCCGTCATTTGAAATTCAATAAACAATAACTCTTAAGCAGGGATGATCACCAGTCGTTTAGAATGGGAAGTGAATTGCAATAAATTGAAATCAATGGCAAAAGTGTAAGCCCATTGAGAAAATTCAAGGTAACTGGGCTTAACCCTTTTTTTTAAAAGACGATTTCAATTAAATCAATGCGAAAATAATAAGAAATAGAAAACTTGCTTCATTTCAAACATCCCAAGTAACACAAGAGGGTGAAAAGTGGACCACGAAGTCAAGGAGGAACTGATATGAATCTAAGGTACAACGTCTTGTTTGCGATCTTTTTTGTTAGTTGGGTTAGGCTTCCCCTCTCGCCCCCCAATTGCATTTATGCAGGCAGCTCCACGACAAAAGCTGTGAATTTTAAGCTGATTGCATTCCGGTTTCTTACCAAACCGTTTTTTAACCTCTGATTTTAAAAGCCCCTGAAGACATCTTTCACGTCTTTGAATTTTCTCATGTAAGAAAATTAACAAACAAAAAATCCGATGATCATCACCGAATCGATCGATTGCATTCGATGATGTTACGAGCATAACTACGATTTTGTCGAGCCTATATTGGTTTCCAGTCCATACTGACTGTGATTTAAGGCATATAAGTGATCGTGCGTGAAGATCTTTCACTGCACAATCTTCAGCATTGAACACTAGAATTGTACGACATAAGAAAAAGACGACCGTCTTGCGGGTATCTTTTCAGGTTCCACCAAAGACATTATTAAATCAGCCACGTACGCGTGCGAGCACCTCTCGCGATCGCGCCATCATCACACGTCAAATAAAATCTTTGAACTCGAGACCCGGCAAAGATCTCTCCGATGATCATATGTAATTATCGATCATCATTTTGAGATGTTAGTCAGCGATGCTAGGGGAAAATTACATATTTCCATTGGATTTTTTCCCTTTGAAGATCTTCTCCGATCGTCATTTAAAAAAACTGTTACGATCGCTCAGTTCGCTGCAGCTAAGCGGGATGTTTTCGATAAAAAGATTGCGCCTAAACAAGTTTATTTTCTATTTTGTAACTTTTTTCACAAAAAAAATTCCCTCAAATCTGGTCAAAAAATCTAATCACACTCTAAAATTTATGTGTGACTCCGGAAAAACACGCTTTAATCGAGTAGGTGATCAATATAAAAATTTCCATAACTTTTCAGTTATTTTGAAAACTTTTTTGGGATCCACATTTGAATTGAAAGATTTTTTGATGGGCAGTGAAAGCTAATCAATCGCAATCGACAGAATTCGTTATCAGTCATTTGCCATAATATTATGGGCCAATCAATAGGGATTAAGTGCATTTAGGGCTTTCAAATGGAAATTTTAAATTTTAACAACAAACTGTGATTTATGTATCAATAATTTAATGTATAATTAAATGATAATCTCGCAAACGGTATTTACATGCTATAATCAATTTTTTACACTGAATTTTATCGGTTTTTAGGTGAACAAAGAGAATTTCACACATAAATTGGGGAGATGGATTTGTAATATAGCTTGGAAGTTTTTTTTTCCTTTTTTTTTTTGTCGAAACTAAAATTTCAGATTTTATTGTAATATTTATTAAAATATTTTTATCAGGAAATTATTGAATACGAGCATTTTCCGGATTTTGTAAAAAAAAACACTTGTCGTTTTTGCGATAAAACAAGGCGCCTCTGAATGAAAATCCACACTAATAAAAACTGCCCCCCCCCCTCCTCCCCTCTACTTACTTCTGAACCTCTCTCCCGCTGACTCCTGAAACTTTGAAGGGGTTTTTATCAAATTTTCTCCATTGAGTAGGTTATCCCAAGAGAGTGTTGCACCGCTAGCGTGGTATTACACACGGCAACTTTCGGGCTTACTTAAGCCGATTTTTGGGAGAAACGACTGAGGAGGGAAAAGTTGCCACTCGAAATCATGGTTTATCGGCAGTTTGCATACATGCAAACCGTGTAAACCGGTTTGGGAAAAGTAGTAGCCAGAAATCATTTTCGTTCTGACCGTCAGCAGGTAAAGATCTTGGGAAGTATATGAGCAGCAGCAATTTCAATGGTTTGAGTTCACACACACCCATGTAAACTTGTGTAGCATATGCAAACAGGATTGGCTTATTTAAGCCACAAGTGTAAGCACATTGGCTTATTAAGCCCAAAAGTTGCCGGCTTAAATAAGCCCGAAAGTTGCCGTGTGTAATACCACGCGAAGTTGCCGCGACGAGAAGAAGCTTGTGCGTTCGCACTAAGTGCTCACAAACGGGAAATATATAAAAATTTAGGCCCATATATTAAATTCAAAATGGCGATCTTAAAGGGTTTAGTACAAAGTGTGAGACAAACTTGTCCCGCACTTAATACCTACTTTTTTTAGACAATAATTTAGTTTGGTCAAATCGTTATAAGGCTATGTTCGGCAAGGGGAAAGGGGTGGTCAGATTGAATGTTGATCTTTTGAAAATTTTGAAAATCGGACCATTCCTGCCTCGCTCTTTTATATTAACATTTTTTTGTGGTTTTTCTAAAAATAATACAAAAACCAAAAACAGATTAAAGAAAGATATTTTATCTGAGTTGATGTTTTTTTTTCTAAAACCCCCAGTACACACTTAACAAATCACATCCAATTTCCATTTAAAAAATACTTTTCAAGTTAATTGATTTGAAAGCTATTTAAAAAAAATCAATAAAAAAGTAGAATCTTACCGAAATATTAAAGAAATATCAAAAAAAAAAAATTTAAATGCCACACAATTTGTTTTTTATTAATTTTATGGTGGTAAAATATAACATTAAACGACTTTCGGAAAAATCGTTAGCTGGAAAAGAAAAACATTGAAGGCACCCCTAACTAAAAGTCCCTCAAGTCGCGACATGAAATCTGAGACGAAAGTAAACAAACGCTCCTTTTGGGGATTATTATTACATCTATCCACAGCTATTATGAACAAGTTATGGATATACTACAGACCATTACTGTTTGCTGTTTGATGATAGAGAAGTTACCCAAAAAAATGTTATTTTCACTAAAGATCTAATCCACTTTACGCCTTTCGTCCATGGCGATGGCAGCTGAAACTAACTTCCAGTATGGCTGGTTTTTGGTCGATTGCGATGTCTTCCGTGTTAAATTGATGGAACACATGGGCATGATTTTGTTGAGTGGTCCTTTGGGGAATTTCGTGCCCATTTATATTCGACGTAATTTCAATTATTTTTACTCCTTACAAGCAACGCACTTTAATGTTAACGAGGTGTACTAGTTTCAAGTGAAAGGGATAACTTCCTTAAGACTGGATGGGCAAAAGCGAAGGAGAAATACAAGTATTATTTTGATACCATCAAACTAATTAATTACTTTGCTGAGTACTCAATTTTCTGTTTCAGTTTGGCATTACAAACATATCAGAGGCTATTCGTGGTAATGAATTAATCCACAATGCAATAACAATTCATACGCTATATGATTTCAAAATTTATCACATAGTTAGAGAAAATAAGACTTTGGAATACATAAAAGTAAAATTTTGATTTATACACTGTCCGCTTTTGATTTATACACTGTCGGTCTTCTTTTTGAAAAATTGTAATATAAAAAAAGCTACAAGTGCCAGGAGTCAATCGTCAAATACTCTATATGAGGGCCCACCAAATTTTTATGGAAAAAATCCATTTGTATGAAAGAGAAGGGAAAGATTGGTCCGATTGAATTTTGATGTATGAAACTGTTATGAAAGATTGTATTCTAAGCACATTTTTTCTTATTTTTTTTTATACTGTGCACCGTTTTCGAGAAAACAGAAAAAAAGTGTTCAATTTTTATGGGGGAGGGAGGGAGAAGC
This sequence comes from Chrysopilus asiliformis, assembly GCA_964034945.1. Lineage (NCBI taxonomy): Eukaryota > Metazoa > Arthropoda > Insecta > Diptera > Rhagionidae > Chrysopilus > Chrysopilus asiliformis. The sequence continues at coordinate 101,105,034 of OZ035961.1, forward strand.
GGTCGAAGTGGATTCAGATGTATACATCAGTTATGTAAAATCATATTCAAATCACTTTTTACCTTCATAAATGTTTCGATACGTCCCATCATTTTCGAAAAAATTATGAAAAACTGTTTCGTATGAATGGGAGAGAGGGGGGGGGGGGGGGAGTATTAGTTCGATTGAATTTCTGGGACGGTTATGTAAAATCATGTTCTAAATACATTTTGACTAATTTTCGATACTGTGCACCGTTTTCGAGATAATAGCAAAAAAAAAGTATTTTATTTGTATGGGGAAGGGAGGAAGAAATGATCAGATTTTGCCCGTTCAAGAACTTATCCTAGCCATTTACGAGAAACGAAACTGTACAAAATTTCAAGTGTCTAGCTCAATCCTTTCGATAGTTATGGTGCTCACGGACAGACGGGCAAACAGACATACAGACGGATAAACAGACAGAGGGATAAACAGACACACATACAGACGGTCGCATATGCGGAAATCAAAATCTTTTGTCACTCCTAACATCATTGTGTAGTTCATTTTTGTCTCCATTGATTGTTTCTATACGTTACAAACGAAATACTAAATCTAATATACTCCTATATGATACATCATGTAGAGGATAATTAAGCAGAACTCACTGACTTGGTTCTACGATGTGATCATTTAATTGGACGAATTTTCCTCCTCCTTGCGTTCCTTAAACTACTTTGTAAATACAGATTACTTAGCCTTCGCCCAAAAATCGACTTAAAATATTCTTTTAAGTAGATTTTCAGGTAAAGCCAAAGTGATCTGTATTTGCATTTCCCGATAAATAACTTTGGCTTCGTCTGAAAATCGACCAAAGAAGTTTTAGCTTTTTGCCGCAGACATATTTCAGTATAATCGGTAGAGTACTATCCGAATTAGACATTTTGGTTGCCAAAAATGACTAAATAGGTACCAGTTATGTGGCGGTCGCACAACGTGGGTTGGAAAAAAATAGGTACCAGTTATGTGGCGGTCGCACAATGTGGGTTGGAAAACCAATTGGTTCTTGCAACGTCACAGCAACGTTTCTGCAATGTTTTTGCAACCGCTTTTGCCCCATTTTTTGTGTTGCGATAGTCACTATTGTGAAACCGTTTTCGCGGAAAAAGTTTTATGGCGATTTTTGATAAAAAGGAAGGTGGCGGGCGGAGAAGATCAAGTTTGACGTTACTGTAAATTTCTATCACAGGTGTACATCAGAAAACGTGTCGTTGGTACAAACTTGACTATTGACGATTCAATAGCAATTTATGCAACTGAATTATAACCGAACCCAATATAAACAAATAAGAATAACAATAATAACATTCCCACTGCTATCAAAGTAACAAATTTTCAACGGCTTCTCTGTTACCGGTCACAAAGTAACCAATTTGCAACCCTTTTTTGTAACCGGTCACAAAGTAACCAATTTGCAATGTTTTTTATTTTGTGACCGGTCACAATTAATCAATTTGCAACGGTTTTTTTGTGACAAGTAACAAAGTAACCAATTTGCAACGGTTTTTTGTGGCAAGTAACAAAGTAACCAATTTGCAACGATTTTTTTTTTGTGACCGGTCACAGAGTAACCAATTTGCAACGGTTTTTTTGTAACCGGTCACAAAGTAACCAATTTGCAACGGTATTTTGCTACAGGTAACAAAGTAACCAATTTGCAACGGTTTTTTTTTGTTACCGGTCACAAACTAACCCATTTGCAACCGGTTTTTCTACGACCAGTGAAAAGGCAACCGTCATATAAACTGATTTGCAACCGATACTTTTCTCGATAAAAACAAAATACCTTTAGATAATTCGGATATCTCAAGTTGTTTTCCACCGATGGAAAATCCTGTTTAAGGGATTTTTTTTTGAAATATGAAATCAATTAGTGCAAGCGCCTCTGATTTTGCAATATTTGACAATGACGACATTTATTCCTCCCTCCAGTGATGGTGAAATGCCGCCTTTTTTTGCATTTTTGAGATTTCGAAACGGTAATTATTTCCTGGAATAGCCGATTGACCAACATCGACAAAAGTCACACTGGGCAAAAAACGGCAACGACCGCCATACGAAAATGATTGCCCCCTAAGAAAAAAATTCTGTAGACTTTATAGACAATCACGGGAAAATATGAAGAAAAACTCGTCTATTCAATTATTCAAAGAAAGCGCATCGTTGGCCCTTTAAGACGTTCTTGTATTTTAGTTGGGTCCAGCCATCACATCGGCCCTTTGATCTTTCGCCGACTAATTTTAGGTGCGTTTTGCTTTATTTCCATTCCCTACCGTATCCGTGCTGCCGAAAGAAACAGGTGAAATCTTACCAATTGTATAGAATTAGTTTGCCATCAATGATTGCATACCATGACGTCACACAATATTCGAAATACCTGGCCATATATAGAAGCTATAATGTGTACTAATTTAATGTACCTAACCTAAAGATAAAGAAAAACCTTGAATTGGAAATCTCCGCCACTGATGATAGACCTTAAGGTTTCTTCGGTTAATTAAATTTTACGTCTTGTTGGGTGTCTTTTTGCCGTTCGTTGGTTCTTTTCTTTACGTCTAAAGATGAAACGAGAGATTGTAAGGGTGAAAAGATACTTTGGCGGTTGCTTATTGGAAACTACGAGTATTTACAGAATTAAGTGAATAAGAATTGACAAGGGGATCGGGGATGGTAACAAGTATTCAGAGGAATTGTCGTCGTATCGATTCAAATATCTATCTTGGAGTCACAGCCTCTCAGGTTAATTGATTTCTCTGGTTAAACAAATTCCAAAACAAATTTCCTTCGATGGTTAAATTTCCGTACAACTTCTTCATTCTTAAGCGTCTTGTAGTACTGCATATTTTCGACAGAATTTTCATCTGTATTTGGGAAATGTTGAAAAGATACTGAACTCTACATGCTGAACAGCAAAGAAAATATGGCCCATAGTGTACTTTTGCAGGTGTCTACCCAACCGATGTTATGTAGGCGATTTTAAGGTGTTCCATCCGTGAACATCTCCCAGAATTTTATGCTTGCCGCTATAGTAGTCTGTATAAACAAATTAAAACATATTTCAAAACATTAATGTGACTGTGAGTACACAATAAATAATAATAAAATACATAAAATCGGTAGTGAGACGTGGAAGTGTGAAGTAGAAAGAAAACTCTTCCTATTCGGCAATTAAAATCGTAGGCTAATCCAATTGTATGGATTAAAATCTACCATTTTGATTAAATTGTAGACAATAATATTAAAAGTATTTAAGTTCAATATATAATAAAAAATAATTAAAATTTGATGCCGAAAAAGACTAAAATATTTTCAATAGTTCGCATGTATTAAATTTCAATCCAAAATTGTATTAAGCTTTCATGATAATAATTTTTGGATTGAAAAATACTCCAGGATTTTTTGCCGCGTGGGAAGGGTATATGCTATTTTCAGTTTCGCTCCTCTCACCTCTAGTTTCCCCCGCCCACCATTCACTTTTATACCACTATCTTTTCACATTTGACGCAACAGCTAAATGTCTTTCAGCCGGTATTTCTGAAAATTTACTGGGGAATATTTTGTATAGCGTGGCCAAATTTTTTTATAAAAATCCGGGACAGCTTATCGGCGGAAGGCGGTGTCGTGGATGGGTTAAAAGAAGGGCGCGCAGTTTTAATCGTGAAAATTTGAAAAGTCAGATTTACGTGGTGTTTGCGATTTAACACGTTGGCTACCATGTGAGTCACCGGTGTACACACACTATTGTCATTACCGTCAGTTTCTCAAGTTCCATGGTTGAATGCAGTCGCTCGTGCGGTACAAAGGGTTTTTTTTTGTGGAGCATGGAGTTCGTTTTTGTCTGTATTGATCTTGTGTTCACTGGTGACTCACAAAGTACAGAAATGATTTTTGCGTTTTTTCCCAGCGGAGTAAGGGTTTTTTTGGCTGGTAGCCAACGTGTTAATAAAAAAAAAGTCGGTGTTATGTGCTTTCAAAATATTATAAAAATTGCGCCGCAGGCAAAATTTTGACAAACAAATAGGCGAATTTTTGTAAATTTTGATGAAGCTGCACCGCAGGCGAAAATTCTTAAGTTTTTAGGTCCTTTTTTTAGTAATTAGAAATTACAATAGTAGGTTGCATGATTCCGGGACAAAAGTTCAGATCCGTGGCACCGGCACAACGTATCTAAATCCGGAACTGTCGTGGCCATTCCGGCTATGAGTTTTATCACAATTTTTTTTTGGAATTTTTGGAAAAAAATACCTTTTAGAAAGAATTCTTCGAGAGAACCTTTTGGCGTTTACAGTTTTAGAATCGATCGGGAAACAAAAATTTATAGCCGTTCGTAGTTTTTGCGGAAAATTTTTTCGGGGCTCCCGCCTCCCCCCTATAGAGGAGCGACTAATTTTTTTTTTTTGTGAACCCATTTGACTCAATAAAGTTAGGGAAAAAATATGAAGATCCTAGCGAACCGCGGTCGTAAAGTAAAGTTTAGCCAAAAATATACTATCTTTGCTCTGCAGAATTGAATTACAATAAGTTATAGCAAGAAAAAAAATGCTGCAAAACTCAAGAGCGTACATTAAAACAGTTGATAAAATTTATTTTATCAGACCCAAAATTAACAAAATATTTGTCAATATGATAAAAATTTCGTTAATTTTGGACCTGATCTAACAAGACTAATCTACTTTTTTGGGTGTACTAATAATTTTTCGTTAAATTTAAATACGCTATGACACCACAATTTCCTCCATCGATGGCAACACTTTAGATAAATTACCGCCTATGAAAAATTCATTTGTTGATTTCTTGCGTAGCCACTGGATTCGCTATAAAAGCGTTTAGGTGTTAAACGTGCATCTCGACAAAATTACAGGTGACAACAAAGTGCGAACCCACACTAAAACGTTGAACGCATTGAAGGCCATTTATATATTCATTTTCATAAGTAGATTTATCAATATTTTTATTGCTTTCGTTATGATGATCCCCGTGTAATCTTGAATGGTTTATGCTTAACGGACGATGCTAAGATGCTGGTTGGCCGTAAGTAGCCAATAATATTACAAATTTATTACTTTAAATCGACATCATGCCTGGTCCAATCGGTTATTGAATTTAAGTCAAAAATATTTAACAACACCGAGAGGACACTAAAATAGAATAGAGAAGACCAATAGGTATTTACATTTAACGATATATTGAGAAAAACTATAGACGAGTATTAAAAATGAAAAGATATATGTCTATAATTCACTAAAAGCAACATAAATAACAGCATAACAACCACATAACATCTGCAGCTACATGTAACTGAGTTAAGCATAAAATGACACAAAAGAAATTCATCCGTAATATGAAAAAAATATTTGAGATTTTCTGATTTTTTGTTGAAATATTCGTTTTGTGTCTTGTGCTTCCACTTTTTTTCACATTTAATGTCGTCTTCCTGTACATTTATTGAATGTTTTCTGTTATGTCGAAAATATCATTAAGTCGCTGGCTGAATCTCAATAAATTCTCGAAAGTTCCCGCCACACCTTAACAAGTTTTGAATTTTTTCTGCTAAACCATTCCGGTGTCATCTAGCGGAGGTGAAGTTAAGTTGGAACGAGAGCCATCTTACTTTACGATTTGAAAACCGCACGACAAAAAATACCTTGGACATAAACCACCAACAGGGTGACTCGGAAATTTTTCACTGCAATTTTTAAACACAGGTTTTGCTAAACGTGAGTTTAAACTGAAAATTTGCTATGATTTTTTGTCCGTTGAAACTCTTTTCTACTTTTCTGACAAATCATTATTAAAATTATCAAATTTATTTTTTACTGGATGCATTTTAGGTCTCGTTCACATTTGCGATTTTTTCTTGAATTTCTCCGCAAATTTTATTCAGAATAAAATCTGCAAATTTTGTTCATCTATCACAGAATAAATGCATTTAGCAAAAGTTGTCAAAATTTGAATTTATTCGGACGGTTCTATACAGGGATCCCGTTTACACTACTACTACTATCGTAGTTTTACAGTACTCTTTTGACATAATTTGACCTAACACTACTTACACTACTGAAAAACTCAAAACACTACCATTTTCGCCCTATAAAAAACGTGCTACAAAGAAAGATAATTTCTAGATTTGAAAAGTTCATTTATCTGAGAAAAATTAAATAATATTTAATATGTAATTATTCAGACTTTTTATCTAATATATTTAAATACTTTAGGTATTCGCTATGAAAAAGTGACGGAATAAACGCACTCAGTTTTTAAACAAAGCGGACATATAATACCTACTTAATTCCGTCCTTTAATTTTAATTTAAAAAAATGTGATTTTTGTACTAATTAAAAAATGTACTGATATGATATGCAATACAACATTAGACGGTAACATTCAAAATGTGTTGTCTCAATGAAACTCCAAATGACTGTTAAAAAAGTTGACACTACTGAAATCCTTCTGACACTAATATTTTTCGATCAGTAACACTCCGCTTTTCACTTTTGGGGTGGGAACCCTGGTTCTATATGAAAGAATTCGAGTTCGGGCGTCTTTCGATAAAAGATCTCAGAATATTGTATCGTAATGTAAGCTGCTGTGAAACGTATATTTAGTGTCGCAGAATAAAATTCGCAGAATAAAGTGTCAGATATAAATGGCGCCTTGAATTTTTAAATTGAATGACTGTGTTTACATTAGGATACATTTTGAGGCGGCAAGTCTTTCGCTCCGGCCAAGTGAGGGTGAGGGACGCAGTGCGGAGGGAAACCAAAAAGAGCGAATGGAGTTTAGATTCCCTTAAAATTTTCAGTCGCAAACCGATTTGAGTCTGGTTGTTGAGACCTGTTTCGTTTAGTTTTGTTGATGAAACCGGTTTAGTGAATCCAGATGAAGCGAACCATGTGCACACGGCAGAAAAATGAGTAAAGACGTGCCGCCTCAAAATGAATCCCAATGTAAACACAGTCAATGATTTTTTTTTTGCCTACTTAAAATTAGTTATCAAACAGTAAATAAAACTTAGCTTATTACAAAAAATATTTTTTTAGCTCTGGTACAAAAAATACACCATCATTATGAATACATCTTGAAATGAAAATAGGGTGGCCGTACGTCCCGGAATGACCCCTAACAATCCCAGATTTAGTCGACAACTAAACTTTTGCTCCAGATTTTTCAATTTAGTTTTAGAATTTTTCAAACGCTAAAAAACCGATGACTAGATATGCAAAGAATGACTATATGTGCCAAGAAGGCTGGGGATTGTTGTAAATTACTTTTGCTTTCGCCTACAACGCATTTTTTTAACGATTTTCTACAAAAGGCGCATGTGGCGCGTTTCACTTTATGAATATTTTTACAATTTGTGTTGCGGTTATTGTTGGAACGTCAACAGTGCAAAAAATTAAGTCAATTTTCGGTTGAGACTGTGTATCTTATAATTCAAATCATTGCATCGCATAACTGCTTAAAAAAATTGCCTGCGGCGTATATTTCGCAATTTTATCCTGGGTTTTCCCTCAAATATAGTTTTTTTTTTTCTATAAAAAAATTTGTTATTTCGTTTGTTTTCCGCTTCAGCCATTCCCCCCTCCTCCCGCTCATCTAGTCACGGGTTAACCGAAAATAAATATGCTAAAGTATATTAAAAATACTTTCAAATTTTTTTCCCGTACAAACTGTTGTTGTTTTGCATGCAAGAAATTTTCATTATTTCATATCGTTGGCTTAAAAACTACAGGAACCCCTGATTTGGGCGGGTAAAATTTCGGGATTTTGCCTTGTGTATCGGAATGTTGCTTATCGAGGTGTTGTAGACCGAGTGTTTTCTATTATATAAAGCTACCAATCATGATAAAAAAAATAAAAATTAAAAAAAAATAAAAACGTGGGAAATTCTTAGAATATTTGCTCCAAATTCAATTCGCATTTGTTCAAATTTAAGAACAGTGCATTAAAAATTTCACATCAAAATTATCCCATCATCGAAAATTCCGAGAAGCCTATTTTATTTTTCCTTTCTTTGAAAGGATTTCATTTATATTTTTTTTCCTGAATCATAAAAGACTTCGAAATTTAGTGACAACGTAATAAATTGTAACTATTTGTCATTAATGCGTCCCATATTCCTTTTCTATTTAGGATTCTTTGTGCCCAGGCATTGTGCATTGAATATCATCCAAAATTCATACCCATATTTACCCAAAACAGAAAATAAACGAATAAAATAAAAGGACACAACGAAAATTAAAGAATAACCATAAAACCGAAAACATTACGACGAACAATAAAAATATTTTACAGAAAAAAAAAATCTACAGATCCGTATGAGTCCAAGGCAAAAACATATGTTTTAATAGTTTGAATATAGTCCCAAGAAATTATTCTGCTGTAACTAGAAAGGATAATTCTGGAAATTGTTCATTCATATGCGTGCAATTATGAAATGTTCGCCTGAAGAAGCAACGTTTTGATCCCTTTTTGTTTTTTTTTCCGCCCGGTCGAGCCGACAAAGCGAGACGAAAGGAAAAGTTTTACAACGCGCGGGTAACAAAAGTGAAAGCCGTAAACTTAGCGGTCCTTGATCCTTCGGTTCGTGTAGTCCTTTCAGCTGAGCAACAAATATGAATAAAATCCCATGCCAACGCAATGCGATGTAGCGACGGGAAGCAGCAAATCGTCCTGAAGGACAACAGACACTGAAATGCCTGAATTTCTAAATTATGGATATTTTTAAAAGCTCGCCGTTGTTGTTGTTGCTGCTGCTTTCGCTGTTGCTTGTCGCTATTTACCCTTTTAGTCCTTTGACACTACCATCTCGAAAATGTGTTGTCATGAGACGACCGCCGCCACCGACTAAGCGAGGTCCATGAGTCCCAAATTCAAACCCCTGGATGGTGGTGTATAAAATTTTATTTGATGTCTATGCAGAAATTTAAGATCTTTTATACCTTCTCTAATTATTATCCACAGAATTTTTTGCCATTGGTTTGCGTGATTTCCCAAGGATCCCTATGTAAGCGAATGTATTTTCTCACTGTGGTGTTTATGGGTTTTTGTTGTTGTGTGTGTGTGTGTGTGTATTTCTGAACTCTCGTCCTTTATATTTATTTGTGCTTTTGTTTATATCGCCCTACATACCCGTTATATTTCCCTTTTGTTTACGGCCATCCATTGCCCTAAGGCTGTAAAATCGAAAAACTTTTCTTCTTCTATACTTTGGCTCGAAAATGCAATAAAAAAAAATGGAAAAAAGATACTTATAAGGAAAATTGTAAAACAAAAAATCCTTCGCTGATACCTTCGGCTCGACTGGCCGCTCAAGAAGGAAGTATGCGAAGTTTATGGCCCGATGTAAAATTGGAGCAACGTGACCTTTGAAACAATAAATGAAAACAGAAATGAAGGAAAAATTGAAGGAAAATGAATAACGAACAGATACTGAATGAGATGCAGATTGAAATTTATTGCAGTTTTTATTTTTAAATATTTTTTTTTCATGTATTTGTTTTTTGCTAAATAAAATAATTTGGTATTAAAAAATTTGAAGAAAAATAATTTTTTTGCGTTACATTCTATGAGTTTTGGTTTCTTAAATTTTAAATTTTATTTTCTTCGCCGCTATTGCACCTACAATTTCTCTTTTCTTGGTTTGTGAGTTATGCATCGCAACATCTCAAAGGTATGGATATAGTAAACCGAAGTTGAACTGGTAAACCGAAGGACTTTAAAGGAAATTTTAAATTAAGATATTATCTCCATTGATACCACCTATTATCTAAACTTTAAATTTTTTTTCTTAATAACCTAGCGCTATTGGAGACACAAATACATTTTTTTTTATCACAAATACATTTCTTGATCCTGGGCATCAATCGTGTAACGCGACGCAGACACGAAATTGCGTCTTTCATTATGAAAAGCAATCATGTATGGCGACGCGTTGTTGCATACTAGCGACGCAGCTTTTCGTTCAACGACACAGTTCGAGGCGTCGCTCAGTGTCATTTCGTCTGTCATTTCACAATGGAGGAACCAAAGTAAATATAAGTTAAATTATAATAAATTTATATTATTTCAAGAAGATAACGAATGAAAACCAGTGGGAAACCCTTGTAAGGTTCATGGATGAAAATAATGCCTTAGCGAGGGGCGCGTTTGACACTGGTGCCTCCGGCAACAAAAAGAAAACAACTTTTGTGGGAGGATTTGATTTTTATTCACTTCAAGCAAAAAGTCTACTAATTATACATTACTGTTTTGAGGTGAGCTGGAACGGATCATTTATGTCCCTTTAGAACCTGCGAACAACTCGTAATTCACTTTTTTCTGGTGAACTTAACACAAAATTAATTTCAGCTAATCCAAACATTTTTATTTTGACGTTTCTGTAGCAAGATATTTGTAGTGAGCAAAACTGGTCCGTATTGTGCACTCGGAAAGCTTTATTTAGCATGACCTATAATTGATTTAAGAAATTCAATCCATTGAACGTTCAAACTTTTTAGTGTCGCGATACACGATTAGAAAAACGTGTCGCGTCGATGTCGCCGTCTCAGCTCAAAGACGGAGACGCGTCTCGTTACACGATTGATGCCCTGATTATTTCTTCCTGATTTTGTCAGATCTGTTCATACAGTCTGAGTCAGAAGAAACGAACCGCATTTTTTTGCAAAATAGAAAAGTTGAGTCTTTGTGGCCACGACCGTGCCACCAAAGGGCTACGACGCAGGCATTGATTCAGTTTAGTGTCGCTCGAAACCTTGTAGTGGGCGAAACTTAACCAAAATGAGTGTGGTGCGCGCAAAGCGTTACGACGCAGTAATTTTCACGTTCACACCCAAAAGGACCAAAATTATCGTATCTCGCGGCTGCAAAAGCAATTAAAAATCGAAGAAGTTCCCATTTATACTTTTACACATTTCATCTAGCGTACTGTTAAACATCCGGTAAAGGTCAAAGTTTGAGGATGCTTCTCTGAGCGCGGTTTCATTTGCTTGAAGCACTTTACCTAGGGACGAGCCAAACAAATGATTTGTTGCCTATGTTTGAACTTGCTATATGATTAGCTTAACTGTAAAATTTTACGAAATTCCGTTCAGCCGCTCCTGAGTCTACTCATTACAAAGAAACCAGATTTGAAATTTTGACGCCATTCGGCTTGAAACGTCTCAAAACATAAAAAAGCTTCGATTTTTGTTTTTGATTTCAGTTTTTCAAAGAAATTACAATAAATGTCCCCTGTATCGAAAAAAGGACACATAATTGTAGGCTCAATACTTGTTTGTACTTTAAAAACATTTTTTAAAAAACTTGGTTTTCAAATTAATATTTTAATGATTGCTTCGAATTTTTCTTTGAAATTAGGAATTAAATTTTAAAAACCCAAGATATTTGGCAATGCTCATAAATCGCATGCCTTTGCATGTGGAAAAAAATAAAATAATGCCATCTCTTTCGATTCTCCCTTGCCTGACGGGTGTAAACCAACACATCGCCACAAGCAATGCGAATTTTTTCCAACATTTTTTTCACACACACGAAAATCTGTTCTTTGAATACACGAGTTGACTATCTCATTCTACCGCCATGAAATATTAATTATACGGCATCGAATACTGGTTTATCCTGGCATACACACACAACCTCGCGCTGATGAATTCCACACCAGTCGCTGGCGAGGGAAGATGTGTGTTCTCTGTGTTCTTCTCCCTCTACACTACGCCATGTCAATCCTGTGTCATCTTGTGGAAACCAGTTTTCAGTTCACGCACACAACTGGAAGACGGAGGTTCATTGGAAAATCGGCGTAGTCAAACCTTCAACCGTTGTACCGATATCAGATCGCTCGAAGTTGGCAGTTGTAAATCGGTGCTCGAAACGTTCAGCTTAGTATTCTTAGTTCTTCCGACAAAAGTGGATTTTGTCGATGATTCGTCTCGATATCTATCATAAGATAAAGAAACCGGAGCTAGACAGTTTGCAAAATTTCGAGAACTGTAAAAGTACTTTGTCAAATTTTTTTATTCGGAATAAATAAAATCTTAAAGTTATTGAAATTGTCTGAAACCGAAACTAGTAATTTATAAGCGCGTCTGTTTCTTAAGCTGTCGCGACAAAAGGTGTTTCTTAAACGGGTTTCGGTCTGGAAGGTGATTACAACTAAGGTATACTGTGTGCCGTTTTTAGAGAACAAAAAATAACTCTGTGTTGTGAGATAACGAAAATTCGAAGGTATCTTTCAAGGTATACGAAATCTTTTTTTTTTCTGGAAAATTGTCGCGATGTATTTAACAATGAGACAAATTTTAACATCAAGAACTCGTTAATAATTCAAGTGGTTTTACTTGCAAAACGAGAATCATGAAATAAAAACCGTGAAAGGTTAAAATTAGTTTTTAATAAATATTGTTTTAGTTAATAAAGTAATAAGATTATAACTGAATAAAAACGCATAAGTTATGACTACGAATGCTGAAATTTTGCCATACCATCATCAGACAACATTATCGATACCACCTGCCGCTGCGATGCCAAACTTTCACGGAACAACAAATACCCATAGTAGCTGGACGATGGAAGACCATTTGATGCAGCAGACCGAGCTTCCTGGTGGATTTATCACACATCGACCACATCACCTGCATCGCTTTGCACCGTACGCCCTGCACCGACCACATCTGCAATCAGTGGTACCGCCATTGTATCTGCATGCTCCACCTCGGGTACCGACGCGACCGAAAACACCGATCTCACCTCCGCCACCAGAGGGAACACACATTGGCCACCTGTATCCAGAGATATTGGAAATGATCTTCGAGAAGCTATCGGTCCGCGATCGGGGGCGAGCAGCACAGGTTTGTACCGCCTGGCGAGACGCGGCCTATGCGAAAAGTGTATGGAAAGGTGTCGAGGCGAAACTGCACCTAAAGAGGCCCACGCCGAGCCTATTCACGTCGCTGGTGAAGCGCGGCATCAAGAAAATCCAGATACTATCGCTCCGCCGATCCCTGAAGGATGTCGTTCTAGGTGTTCCGAATCTAGAATCTCTAAATCTCAGCGGATGCTATAATGTGTCCGACGTGAACTTGGGTCATGCATTCTCGACGGATTTGCCAAATTTAAAAATCCTAGACCTTTCGTTATGTAAGCAGATCACTGATTCTAGTCTAGGTAGGATAGCCCAGCATCTAAAGAATCTGGAAGTACTGGAATTGGGAGGATGCTGTAATATAACTAATACTGGTCTATTGCTAATTGCGTGGGGCCTAAAGAAATTAAAGCGGCTCAACTTGCGATCGTGCTGGCATATTAGCGATCAAGGCATTGGACACTTAGCTGGCCTTAGCAAAGAAACAGCCGAGGGGAACTTAGAATTAGAGCATTTAGGATTACAGGATTGCCAACGACTTAGCGATGAGGCACTACGACATATAGCACAAGGTTTGACGTCACTAAAAAGTATTAATCTTAGTTTCTGTGTATCGGTAACGGATAGTGGCCTCAAGCATTTAGCACGGATGCCACAGCTGCAGGAGCTGAACCTACGTTCATGCGATAATATCTCTGATATTGGAATGGCATATTTGACGGAGGGTGGCAGCACTATTTCATCCCTAGATGTAAGCTTCTGCGATAAAATTGGCGATCAGGCCCTTAGTCATATATCGCAAGGTCTATTCCATTTACGATCACTTAGTCTTAATCAATGCCAAATAACTGACGAGGGTATGGCTAGAATTGCAAAATCACTGCACGAATTAGAAACGCTTAATATTGGCCAATGTAGTCGAATTACGGACAAGGGACTTCAAAGTCTGTCCGAGGATCTAGTTAATTTGAAAACCATCGATCTGTATGGATGTACGCAGTTATCAGCTAAAGGATTGGATACGATCATGAAACTACCGAAACTTGTCAAATTGAATTTAGGCTTGTGGCTTGTAAGGTGATGCGCTAAAACGTCATGCGATCATCAATCACCTTTTTAAAAAAAACTGTGTACTACGATCGCCTTGTCTAAGTGTACGATCACCGACCAAGGCGAATTTCGGAGCAGTCGCGTCGCGTAGGATTGGATTGAGCAGGATCAAAATCAAAGGATTTCTTCAAAGTGTCATCGCTTTTTTTAATTTCTTATTACATTTTTTAATTATCTTGTTTTAAGAATAATCAATTTTCTCTAATTGTGATAAAGAAATGCGTAATGGATAAGTGAAAAAGATTTAAGTAAAGGAAAAATTTAATTGTTTTCTGTTTATAAGTTTTAAAGACCCTTTTTTTAAAAAAAATATTTTAGTTAAGATAATTAAAAGAATAATACAAGTAAATAATTAAAAAATTGTTTAAAAAAATTATAAAATTGAAAACGAAATGAAGGAGAATAAGAAATTTTTTTTGAAAATGTTACCAAATGATCGTTTTAATTTATCATATTCACAAATACTTAATATATAAAAGAATTGGATTTACTCGTCTCCAATATCGGACACTTTATCAAGGTGATATATTTTCATAATTTTTGTCGTTTGGTGGTTTTAATATCGTTTTGGTTTGGTTTAACAATCATGAATACATTCTTTTGTAACCATTTCTCTTTTACAGCATACAAGCGTAATCATACCTGCTAAACAATATCATATTATCAGGAACGGCTTACTGTAATCCAAACTTAGATAATTTTAATTATCGATAGACTTTATTTTTAATCCGTAATTGCTCTTAAAGCTTTTATTGAAACCAAATAATTCTTATTTCCATAATTTTCCGCGGAAATAAATAATAATTCAATAATCGCTTAATGTTTAACGAATTATTTAATGTCAGAGAACAATGCAAGTCTCAAAATACCGTCTGGTTTTCCGTGAAATTCTGATATAATTCTATTTTGGATAATAGATAAAATAATCTAAACAAAAAATATAAATATTTTGTCTAATATTGTTTATAATCGTATTTGTTTATTTACATTTTCAAGCATGTTTAACAGAGAAGCAGACTTTTTTCAAAAAATATACATCTGTATTCTAAATGGAGGTAACCAAAAGTCTCGTAATGGCCACGGGATTTAGGCATGTTGTCCCGGAATTTTATAATTTCTTAAACACTAAAAAATTGACCTCGAAACCCATAAAAACAATTTTTTTTTTCAGAAACTACTGGCTCTAGCGCATTTTTCTCAAAAACAATAGTATAGATGAATCTTTCGATAAGTTTCGTCTGCGGTACAATTTCTCTTGCATTTGGAAAACGTAAAATGTGCATAACACTTTTTATATAATCACAATCTCCAACAAACAACAAAAATTGAAAAAAACCTTCTTCTCTCTGATCGGGCTTTCCAAATTTTCAAGATTAATTTAGAAGCACTACAAAATGGTCTCACATCTTCCCTGCTTTTCACCAGTAATCTGTCCAGGATTCAAACAAAAAAAAATATGTACTGACCCTTATTCTAAACTTAAGAAAGTTTAGAAATAAAGCAATTCTTAGTCGAGTTATTAAAATTTAGAAGCACAGTATACTCGACGCTGTTTCTTCTAACTAATAGTATCTTCAAGAAAAAACCAAGATTTACTTTTTGTCTAATACTTAATTAAACTAATAACTACCCCGATTCTGATAGACTTGTCACTTGAAACGACTCGACTCTCCTTGGCATCGCCACTTACAACTTCGAAATATTCAGCCTCAGTTAGGATCAACTTGTTGTAATACAAATTTTCGTCATTTCAAACTTATGTATTTAATACCTTTCGTCCAATTTTTTATAAATATAGTGAGAAAAGCGAGCGCAAAAGTTGATTCGCATGACATTTAGCGTATCTTCAGTCTTCAAAATCGGGGCTCGGCAATCTTCAACGCATTCGTGGTTTGCAGTCAGCGCGTTTTGACCATTTGGATTAGTTTAAGAATCATAATGTGTGGAAAGCGCTTACAATTCTAAAAACTTCTAGAAATTTCTGGCAATAACCGCTGTTTTACATTTATCTTATTTTATAAAAAAAATGTTAATCTCCTTTGAAGTCCACACGACTTAAAACTTTAGTAGAAAATTTAGTGAATTGTCAATGAGAGGATTTTTATACCCGTATGGTGAAACCAAAGGGTATATTAACTTTGCCTTACCGTTTGTAACGCCAAGATCTCGTCATCGCACACAAAAATGAATTACACCACTGTGTTTAGAATGGTGAAAAAAGTTGAATTTAGCATGTCCGTCCGTCTGTCTGTCCGTCTGTCCGTCCGTCTGTCCGTCTGTCTGTGGCGCGGATTGCGGGCGCACGGATTGAGCTACAGACTTCAAATTTGACACAGGTCCGTTTTTCGTAAAATGCGAGGCTAAGTTCGTTAATGGGCAAAAATGGACCATTAGGGGGGGTACCCCCCATACGAACGAAAACGTTTTTTGCGAATATCTTAAAAACGGTGCATCTTATCAAAAAAGTGCAAGAACAAAAGTTGTTTAGGACATGATTCTACATTAAAGTTCCATACATCAAAATCCAATTGAAACAAGTTTTAAAAAAATCTTATTGGAAAGTTTGACTTCAAAGTGGAATTTTGATACACTTAAATCACCATACGGGTTTTCAATAATTGCCAGATTGGCAATTATAGCTTTTGTTATGTTTTTTACATCAAAAATATTTTTTAGACTCCATAAAAACCCTTTTTTCCAACCACTACTCTTATTACCTCTTGCCCAATTCACTTTTGTGTGGAATTTCTCTTCTATATAGCTACTAAAAATTGGACACATTTGTTTAATAAAATTTGTCACATTTTATATTGTTCCTTATACGCAAAATGAATTTTTATATTGTTCCTTATACGCAAAATAAATTTTGCGATAATCGATGCGCTACAAATGCAATAATTCTCAAGTAATATTGTAGTTTTTATTCAACATATTATAGCATAATAAATTCTTCAGTAGTATAGTGATAGTATCACCAAAAAATTAATATATTTTTTAAATATAAATAATATACCTGTTTATGTTGGATCCAATTTCATTAAAACGAAATACTTATACTCGTTGAAGCAGTCCAATCCACTCCTTTATTAATATTCATTTACATGCTATACCTTTAAATCCTAAGGTCTTCTGTCACTTTCGGCTTTAATTCATAAATTTTATGGCAATAAGTACCGGCAGCTGCAAATAATCCTTTTGTTTTTATCTTTACTAAGCTCTTTAGCTAATAATCTTCGGTATATCTTTTCAAACTTGTCTTCCTTACGGCATTATTCGATACCTTGCTCTAACGCCCCCAGTTTCTTAGGCCATATATTTATATATATATCGTTTTTTCCTTATCATAACATCACAAACAAAATACGAACAAATGGATGTGATTACACTGGGAACCGGAAAGTAATTATCATCTATACATACACGTGTACCTTAAAGATCTTAAATTATATTTTTCAAAATGTGAAAAAATTTACCTGATACTCGGGCATAGGTTTTAAAATGCATTAGAGCACTACCTTCTCGAACAAAAACTATATACATTACGTCCCTGTGAGGTAATTTTCTTTTACTTCGACTTTGATGTTCGTAAGGCAGTTTTCGGGACAGTGTCTCGATATCGAAGAGGAAGCGACTGAAAACATATTTCTTTTTTTTTTTTGTTCAATAAAATTCAAACTTTACCAGTTCAGTGCTGCCAGGCCAGAAAAATTGCAGCTTTCGTAATAGTTTTTGTTGTCTGGTCTTTAGAAAATATTACTTGGACTTTTCGAAGGTATCCGGCCAAAACGTTCATCGAAGTGATGCAGGTGTCTGTCTGTCGGTGGGTTTGTCTCCCCCTTTCAAGTGTAGAACTTTTTTTTTCTATTTACCCACGCACACGGACCCACACAACCTCAGTTTTTTATCGCGCCTCGTCGCACTGATATGGGAAACGTGTTTTTTCAACTGTCGTTTTTGTTGATTCTTTTCCAGCTCCCCACACACAAAGCCAAACAGACGAAGCGCAAAGGCGCGTTTTTTTTCTGCCTCCAAAAGATGCCTTATAGCTCGCTTTGCCCCTCGCAGGTCGTCGCCAACGAACTGTGCTGTAGAACATAAATGAGACACATTGCATGATGAAGTGCGTTGCGTTCCAACTTTAAAGTCAGTTTCGTTTTTCTGACGTTTGACTATAACCCTCACCTCCGCGTGCCGAGCCGTTAGGTTTTCTTCATTCTTCGAAGACTTTTTTTTTCAAGAAGCCTACTTCACCTCTCCTCAACACGTCTTTTTCTACAACTGTGGCCAATCCATATAAAAGCAAGAAGATATGTGCCGCCGGTTCTTTGCTGTGTGTGAGCTGTGTATACTTGTGTTTCTTTTTTTCGTGCGCTTTCCTTCTTCTTTCAACTGCCAGCATTCGGGGAAGTCGGGTTCGAAGTCGTTTTTTGTCTGGCCGTGTGTGCACTTGGCGAGGGCTGTTGTAGGATGAGAGGGGAGTGCCGTATTACATCGCGTGTGGCTGTGTGTATGCCTGAATTCAGACTGAAAATGGGGAAAGGGTTTTTGTTTTATTTTCAACTGACCGAAATGTATTTGGGAGGCACAGAGCACTGAAACTGGTTGTTCGGTTCGGATCACTTGAATGAACAATGTTGCCAAGTTTGAATTTGGCTTCGAAAATGCATTCTTTCAAATCTTGAAAATTTTATATACACATTGTAAAAAGTTAAAACTAGTTGAACCACTTGCCATGATGCATTTAGAATTATGCAAATATTTGATGTGGCAAAATGGGAGAAAAGTAACCAAGTATGTAGATTTATGAAGGAGTAGTTTCGAACGGTAAATTCGAAAATTATGAAATTTTTATAAACCAGAGGTTCAATTTTTCAAATATTCTCTCAGTATAGTTAGATATGAAAAATGTAAACAACAGAAATTTATTTCAATAAGCTCTTTTTCAATATAAAATCGTTTTTGAAATTAACTTAATTTTATACATTGTTTTACTACTAGTCCAAAAAAAAAAATGTTCATCGTGAAAATAGTACGTTTTGCACATTAGATGACCGATTTTACTACAGTTTGATAGTACTAAATTTAAAAATCTGGTACACCAGTTTAGTTCCCGGGACAACATGTTTAAATCCGGAACTGTCCAGGCCATTCCGGGATGTATGGTCACCCTAATTTTAAACGAAAATACTCAAATATTTTTAGACCATTTTCCGAAAATACGGTTAGAAAGAGAAGATAAAATATATTAATTGTCCACGCAATTTTCTATTGTCCACGTCAAGTAAAACTTTACTTGACTCTCGATTTCTCTGCATATCTGTCAGGTCTCTCTTGTGCTCACGCTCAGCACGGTGAATATAGATTTTTTCAGCTTACCCCCGCAATTCACTTCCATCAGCGCTGGTGCAACATATTTTAGAAAAATATTTGTGTGAGTTGAGATGAATTTCAGTGGTAGGTTCAAAACGGAATTTTTACAATATTCTGGTTAATTTGTCGATTTTAAAGTCTTTCAAGTCAAATTTGCTGCGATTTCAATTTTTTTTAAGTTAAAGCACAAATTTAGAAATATTTCAAGAATGGTTTATAAGAATGTTATATAAATTTGTAATTATCGAGTTACAATCTTGTATTTGATACCCATATCGATATATATTTGCTATATGAGATTTGGACAAAATGACAACATTATATTGTCGGACATTTTGTTTTTCCTTCATCGAGACATGTCTTAGAATCATTATCACTGACAAATATTTTAACACTAGTTTCATGAAAATCGGTCCACCCACTTGCACTGAAGCCCGTAACAAAAGGTTTACATAACATATTGCTAAAACAATACCCTCTGTTTGCTTCTAGCAGTCGCGTACAAAATTTCGAACACAGTAAGAAAATACTGAAAATAAAAATCGTGAAATATGTTCCACATAAATACAGTTGTTAATATGGGAAGATAAGAATTATGAAAGAATAAAAACGATAAAAAAAATCTATGAAAGTAATAAGAATAGTAATTTTAACCCTTGCTTGAGTTACTTTCTTGTAAAAAAAACAATCTTGAACTCAAAAATTACTCGATCGCGTGTCATATCTCCATGACCATTAGGTTCGCTTCAAAACTTACAGACGTTTTGAATTTATTTGCTAAGTTTTTCTTGCGTTTTTTTTAGATTTAAACATGTGCAACTAACTCACTAAAATATACCAATATAAGTTAATTTATTAAAAACAAAAATGCACAGCGCAATAGATTACAGGAGTAGTTAAGGTCATAAGATGGAAATGAGCTAAATTGCTTTCAGTTCTATTCTATGCAGTTGGCACGGGGAATTTATGATTGCAAATGAGGCTTTTTGTTTTGCAAAAATAAAATCAAAGGTTGTAACCTTCTCTATTTGTTAATTGGCAGACGTGATTTCAGTTGGAAAAAGAAACTTTTCGCAAGAAAGTTCTGCGGAAATTTGAATTTTAAGACAAAAAGCCAGTAAGGGAGAAGGGGCAGAGGTCTCCGATGGCCGTATTAAAAACCACAGAAAAAATCGCAAAAAACGAGTCGTAGGTGAGTTCGAAATGCCGAAAGTCTACGTAACTTATTTTATGGACAATCTCTAAAAAGCAAATTAATAAAATCGTAGGCCAAATATATTTTCATATGTTGGCAATAAAATGGTTCTATTTTTTGCCACAATAAAATGGAAATTTTCTGGAGAAAAATTGTACTTAGAATATGTGTAGCCTATACTCAGTTTTTGATAGTCTGATCTCAACTTCTTGAGACTATTTTTTAAACTAAGCATGTTTTGTTATTTCTTGCTGACTTTTTGTATGAATTTTTGAAATCTTTCAAATGTTTTCACCGGCTTTGTTAACTAGATTTTCAGTTTCTGAGCTTAATTTATATTTTACTAGCTTGCATACCCGTCGCTGCCGAGTTAAGTTTTTTGTCTAAGTTTTAGAATACAAAGAAAACCGGAAAGAACTTAAAAACTTTTTAATGGGTCTCCGACGAACATCTATGGCAAATTTCAGGCCAATCGGTTCAGTAGTTTCCCCGCGAAAGAGTAACATAGAGGGAAAAACTAAGTTTTGAAATCACTTTACCCCCTCTCCTCACTCCCCCACCCATCGCGCTATTTTTCCGTTGCCTATGTTGGAACCAGAACTACCACAGACATTAATGCCAAATTTCAAGTCAATCGGTTCAGCCGTTTTTGCGTGAAAGAGGAACAGACAGACAGACACCAACTCATTTTTATATATTAGTATGATTGATAAATAATGATATACGTCTCGTCTTTTTCGGTGGATATCTCTCACCATCTTCAAGTTAACTAAACTTTAACTGTATTCCATTCGAAAGATACTGGTCTTATTTTGTTGTTTCAAATCTGTCTATTTGATATACTCTAGAGCAGTGTTGTTCCAGTGGGTACGCGAGACTTGAAAAACAAAATGGCGACGACTGAATTTTTAAAAAGTTACTGATGGTGGTAAACAATAAATCTCTTTAATTCTTATTGATAAATTAATCTGTCGGTAATGTAAAATTGTAAAAACTTGGTTTGTTACTTACTATTCGTATTCTATGTATTATTTATAAAAAGAATAGTCAAAACCACGCACATACAATGATTACTTAATAAATCAAAATATTCATTTTTGATTGAAAAAATGAATCATTCTTCTGGGCGTTTCGCTCGAAACTGAATTCAGAAAATGATCATAAATGTTTCAACTTGCGGATCAAGGCGTGAATTTTTACGCAAAACCGCATAGTTTTCGAGAAGTTTTCAAAAACCTGGGAGGTACCCGTTGTAGCCACGGTTCTTTTCCAAAAGTTGATAAAAAACTACGATTTAAAAAAATATTATTTACAAGAAATATCAAGTCGCTAGCTCAACGCATTCTCGAGTTATTTAAGAGTACCAGGAAAACCGAGCCATGCTCGGCCACCTCAAAGTCATCTCCCCTCTTTTTAAATTCCCGACCTAGAAAGCTAGAACTAAAACTAACGCGCGATAACAAAATTTCATAGAAATCGGTTGAGTGGTTATTGAGTAATCGCTGTCACCGATTTTTGAAACGTAGTTTTGAGACACCAGGTGAGGGTTATCGAGGGGAGGGAAAAGTCAGGTTTGTAGTGGAAAAATCGAAAGCCCTTAGCCCCTTTAGTAATACTGTAAAGTTTCATTAAGATCGGACCACCCAATTCGAAGATACCTGGCGGGGGTATCGAGGGGAGGGAAAAGTCAGGTTTGTAGTGGGAAAACCGAAAGCACTTAGCCCCCTTAGGAATACTGTAAAGTTTCACCCAATTCGCAGATACCAGGCGAGGGGTATCGAGAGGGGATTTTCTCAGAGGGGATACCTATCTAGATCGTATTTTTGTCCCCGAAAATCTCTAACCACCAAGTTTCGTTAAAATCGTTAGACGGGTCTTCGAGATCGTTTGTGCAGTCAGACAGACAGACAGACAGCCAGACATTCCTCGTATTATATTACAGGATATGTAAAACGAGCAGTACGGCAGACAGACAGACAAATACACGGACATCCTGGTAATTTTGCCTGAAACGGATTTTGTACTGATCAGAAATTTTCTATCTGTCCCCGTTCTTGAGTCGGTCTCCGTCATGAATACAATACTTTCCCTCTATAGCAGAAGAAAGTAAAAAGAGCGTTAGGATGAAAAATCGGAGAACTTCTTTTCAATCTCCTAACCATCTCACATACAATATAACGAAAAAATAAAGAATTTTTAAATTTCACTAAACTGTAACCTACAGGAAAATGCAATTGGATCAACTATTTAAAAAAAGCAATGGTTTTTTTGAAGCCTTCAAATGAAAAGCCAAAAAATCCGTAAAATCTCTAAGTTTTCTATTAACAAAATTTGATTTTAATTTTCCAAAGCTATTAGTAACACTGGGTAAATTTCGCCCGCTCGTTCAAATAGGGAAATATAAATTTTCCAAAGGAAACCACCAAAGACATTTCACTTAATTGAATGAACCCATAAATTTAAAAAAAAAAAAATCATGACTCAAGAAACTCTTACGCAACTTTTTTTTAAGGTAAAGAATTATGCTAGTAGCAACCATAATCACACCAGGAAGCGCATTATCTGTGAAACAACGAAAAGGAAACTTGCCATTGAAAAATTCAAACAAAAGAAAAAAATGCGCAATTCAAAAGCATAAAAGCAACAAAAAGAAACATCTGAAAAGCTCAAAATCATTGTTTCGCATATTGAGAATATGAGCGAATTCATTGTGCGTTTTTTTTTCTAATACTACTTATCTATGAGTGAGTATGTTTTTACCTGTAAAGTCACCACCTAAAAATTGCAAATCGTTTTAGTTTTGTTTCACTGTACAAGCCAGAGTCTGTTGTTGATTTCGTTGTTAAATTGTGATTTCATGGTGTGGGCAGTAGTGAGACGATTGGAAGATACTCGGAAAAAATACATGGCAATGGTAAGGAGGTATCTTAGTTACGTATATTATTCTGTTAGACACCGGCACCAAATGGGAAGTGGCAAAAAACAATTTTCTGATGAATGAAAAAACACTGAAAATTTTTCAATGGCACATAAAAACAATGCTGTTTGTTTGGTTGACTTTGGCGTTTAGGTGGAAAACTCACTAAAAAAAATAACGTATTAACACGGTGGAAATACAGTGAAACCTCCCGAATTGCGACACCGATGGGATCGACTATTTCCTGTTCTGATTGCGAGGTGTCTCTAAAATTGCAAAAAACTGAAGGAATGGTCCGATTGTGTTCGTTCAAGAACTTGGCCTAGCCATGTGCAAGTAACACAACTGTACAAAATTTCAGGTCTCTAGCTCAATCCTTTCGAAAGTTATGTTGTTTTTCGGACAATTAGGCTGACTGAGCTAGAGGTTTGAAACTTTGTGTAGTGACGTTTCTCGTAAATGGCTAGGCCACAAATAATATACAGATGAACAGAGCTCAAAGAAAACCATGTTATATGAAACCAAATCAGCCGACAGAAGATCAGCCGACAAAAGCTTTTGACTTAAATTTTGAGCGAGAGTGGAGAGATAGTTTCTAGTTTCTCGTCAAATCGTATGCCGAACACACACACAAGTGAATGTAATAAATGTGTTGAATTTTTTGTATGATTGGCGCGGCGGTGGGGTTGTATAAAACAAGTTTACAAAAGCTTGAAATCATCTCAAAAGAACCGAAGACAAGGCTCTCCCAGAGGAAAAAGTTTTTCGGCTTTTAAAAGCTCGCTTGATTTGGTTTCATATAACATGGTTTTCTTTGAGCTCTGTTCATCTGTATATTATTTGTGGCTAGGCTAAGTTCTTGAACGAGCAAAATCGAACCAATTCTTATCTTCTCTCCCCCATACAAACGAACCAGTTTTTTACGATTTTCTCGAAAACGGTGAGTCATATTGAAAAATTTATAATAGTAAAATGTGTTTAAAGTAGGATTTTACATAGCTCATCCATACATCAAAATCCAATCGGACCACTGCTTCCACCCTCTCCCATACAAATGGAAGACTCTTTTTCTGTTGTCTTGGAAACGGTGAGTCATATTGAAAAATGTATGAAGGTAAAATGTGATTAGAGTAGGATTTCAGATAAATCATCCAAACATCATAATCCAGTTGGACCACTTCTTTCCGCCTCTCCTATATAAATGGATTTTTTATACCCGTATGGTGAAACCAAAGGGTATATTAACTTTGCTTTACCGTTTGTAACGCCAAGATCCCGTCATCACACACAAAAATGAATTACATCAGTGTGTTTAGAATGATAAAAAAAATTGAATTTTCCATGTCCGTCCGTCTGTCCGTCCGTCCGTCCGTCTGTCCGTCCGTCCGTCTGTCCGTCTGTCCGTCTGTCCGTCTGTCTGTCTGTCTGTGGCGCGGATTGCGGGCGCACGGATTGAGCTAGAGACTTGAAATTTTGTGTGGATCCGTTTTTCGTAAAATGCGAGGCTAAGTTCGTTAATGGGCAAAAATGGACCATTAGGGGGGGTACCCCCCATACGAACGAAATCGTTTTTTGCGAATATCTCAAAAACGGTAAATGTTATCAAAAAAGTTCAAGAACAAAAGTTATTTAGGATATGATTCTACATAAAACTCCCATACATCAAAATCCGATTGGAATAAGTTTTAAAAAATCTTATTGGAAAGTTTGCCTTCAAAGTGGAATTTTGATACAACTGTTCGAATTTTGATACGAATATCACCATACGGGTCTTGAATAATTGCCAGATTGGCAATTATAGCTTTTGTTATGTTTTAAATACATGTTTTGTCTGTCATCATATTGACCCCTGGCAATTGTAACTTTTCTTATGTTTGTATCCGACGATACACTCTCGAAAAAATCCGGGGATGAATTAACTCCGCCTGAAAACATAGCTAAAAGTTTAACACCGTAGCGCGGAGTTATTTTTAAATTTTTTTTTTACGGAGCTAAATATTCAATTTAACACCGTTTTGACCTAAATTTTAAATGAACTCCGAAAAGGAGTCAAAAATTCACTACAACTCCTTTTAGGAGTTATTTAATTGTAAAGGGCGTTCACGTTTAGAAGAGGCTTACCAATTGGCCTCAACAGCCTATCGGGAAGGCAAATGGTTTACAATTCGAGAGGTTCCCGTGTTCGAGTCCCGGCAGAGACATGCAAGAAAAGTTTTTAACAAGTCAATATTAACTTTGGAAACACGAAAAAAAAATCAAAACATCTCAAATGCTTGCAAAAAAAAGAGAATTTGTGAGGTTTTTTTTCTTTGTAATAAATTGGTTTAACACCGAAAAATTGTTAAAAATTAACACCCATAAGGAATTGTTGTGAACTCCCTAGCCCGGTGCTCGATTTTCTCCAATAGGTGATGGACTCCCTCAAACTCCCTTTCGGTGCGTAATCGACTCCATTTTTTCGAGAGTGTAGGTTCGATACGTTACACACGGTATAGTAAATCCAAAAATCGTACAAACGTAACTAAAATATTCATAATGGTGTCAAAATTCCACTTCCGTTTCCAGCTAACCACAAATCTTAGAAGATACATTGAATTCCTGAAATCATACGCAATTTACTTCAAACCAGCTGATCTGCATATGTTCATGTTGAGAAATATTGTGAATTTTCCCCATTAGATAAGTATTTTTTATGATTTTCGTGTGCTGATGTCCCAATTGTGAGTATCCGGATTGAAGAGGTAGCAAGTATACATCAAAGATGGCAATATACTGTCCCAATTCTGAGGTGTTCCGATTACAGAGGCTGTTGTCTATGAAAAATACGAGGCAGGGATCAGAGGATGTCCCGATTTAGAAGGTGTCCCAAATTCGAGGTTGTCCCGATTACAGAGTGTCGGAATTAGCAAGTTTCACTGTAATTGGTAAAATCAAAAATACTCCCGAGTCGCTTGTGCAAAAACGCACAGGTATAAAATTACAGGTAAGCAACATTCATTGCAGTTGGTTTGAAATGGTGAAGTAATAAATATTAAAAACGCTATAAAAACTACGGGCATATGATGCACACTTGCAGTATTTCCACCGCAGTGACGTGCATTGATATCGTGATAAAGAGGACAGCGAAGCACCTATTCAGGTAGGTCGATAAGACAACACATCAGCGGTCGTGATTCGATAGTCGTATTAGATGGTAAATATTCGAATTTCCGATAGGTCTAGATTCTAAGCGCACGTAGATTTATGTCAAACAAGTGCAATTTTCTAGTGGGCATCTACCCGTCAACGTCAACACCACAAAACACCGATTGAAGTAATGGTGCACTTACTATGACCTATAGTGTTTTATTTATACTTGGGCCCACCTTTTGTCCCATTAGAACTGAAGTTAAACGTATACAATTGCAAAATCTAGAATAGTGAAACCAGAATGGCATTTAAATCTATGACATTTCAAGGCAACTGAAATGAAATTACTTTGGAAGTAACACTTTGAAATATCGACTGGCTCCGCGCATACGTGCGTTCCCACGGAGTTGTGTCGAGGCTCCTACTCACAATGTTTAAATATGGGAAGAATAACAGATTCTAAATAATAGTTTTTGGAAAACTAAATATGAATAGGCATCAGTTGGTCTACCTATAGTGGCTTTTAGGGGTTGGGTTGCAGCAGTCTATCTTAAGGTGCGGCGGAGGTGAATCTAAAGAACAGCTGGAACTCCATATAGAGTATCTGTAGATATTTTTTTTTGCTCACTTCTTGACTTCTAAGTGCCCCACAGCATTACGATGTGAATATCGCTTGCTTCGATCACTCGCTCAGCTAGAAGTGCTTGAGAATTTTGCAATCCCAATACAATAAGTACGACATTTTAGTACTTTGAGTTAAAAACTATGCTATATATACAAAGTTGGCAGAAAGCTACTTAAGCTTAACCGATCCAAACCCAGTGTCCATGAATTTAGTGTTGGTTTTTTTACTATTTATTCATTTCTATGGTTTGCTTGCATCATCGTCGTCGTCATTTGGTTACATAATTTTATTTTTCTATATATGTTTTATATAATAAAGAACGGATGTAGAGTTGTTTATGAATTGGGTTAAAGCCTAATCTAAAGAAATATTTCAAGAAGCCCTCAAGCATTGAATTTGAAACTTGTTGTCTGTATTAATAATTATTACTTACTGGTAATGTTGAGTTTATGAAAGCGAAAATTGTGCTTTTTTCTTAAAATTTCATATTTGAACGTAATTTTTTAAAACTACTGGAGTCTTTATGCACCAAAAAAAGGTATTTCAGCTACAATAGTAGTTACAGAATTGCAAATTTTGCAAAAAAAAGGAAAGAAGTTCAATATTTTTTAGTGTATTTATTGTATCTTTGGGGAAAAATAAGAAAAAAAAAGATTTTTTTAAAGATATAAACCGTTTTCTCGATTCTACATCGCAGCTGGAATCGGGCCTTCTGAAATTGAGGTTCCAAAAGAAATGTTCTCCATTCCCATACCTAACATTTTACATAAGTTTCCAACCATTGATGTAATGCAACCAGTGTTGTGCCGCGTAGTCTACGTAATGTAGACTACACCATTGTCTACGCGTAGACTATTACTGTAGGCAATGGTCTATTCTCTACGCGTAGACAATGTAGACAATCAATAAAAAAAAGGATAGCTGATTTAGTTTTAGAATCTCATTTTCTTCAATTAATGTTAACATAATAAAGCACAATTTCCGGGAAGCAATCGCCAAATTCTGTAATGGAGAACTTCGGAGCAAACTTTAGTGGCAATTCTAATTCTTTTCATGCAATCTAAGCGGCTTTTTTTAATTTTTGCAATTGAAATCACATTGAATCCTAAAATCATTTTGCTTTACACATTTCTCAATATAACGAACCGTTTGTTTAAAAAACTGATTCATTTGTATGGGATGGCTTTGCTCATTTAAGAATATCTGTTTAATTCGCTCGAAAAACACGTTTGTTTCTAGTCTTTAGCTTAATTCCGTTGAGAGTTGTCGTATTTACAGATAAACGGAAATCTATACGGAAGTAATTCAAATCAAATAATATATAGACCTATCAAAGGTCAGTCGATTTCGGCTTTGACAATATATGACTCACTAATGACTTTGTTTTGACAGATATGAGACAGTCTACATTGTCTACGCAAAGTCGACATTGTCTACCCCAAATCGATTGTCTACGCTATTGTCTACACTAAAGTGTAGACAATTAAAGTCTACGCGTAGAGGAACAACACTGAATGCAACATTTTTCAGGTTTTTTAACTAGACAACAGCAGAGGTTGCGATAGCAGTTTAGGTTGTCAAAAAAATAATTCTTCTACACCCAAAAATTTCTTTGGTGTTCAAACACTTTCGCAACCCAGTAGTTTTCTTATGAAATCGCATAAAAATGTAAATATTTCTAACAGATGTAACCAGTTTTTTAAAACTGGACCAAAAACTAAACCATTGGAATTTTAATAGACCGAAAGAAAATTTTGAAGTTCTAGGAACCAAAACCAGAACTAAATTTTAAGATTTTAGAAATCAGAACTAAATTTTAGGAGCCAAAATCTGGATTAAATTTTCAAATTTTAGGAATCAAAATCAGAAGCGAAAAAAATCCTCAATGTTTAACGGAAAATATATTAATTATAATTCGCAAATACTGTTGCAGAAATTGGTAAATTTGCAAATAGCTCAAGACCTCAAGATAATAAGAAATTGGCAAACCTGTAAACAAAATGACCGATTGGACGTAAATTAAAGAAATTTTCTTTGGTTTTTTTTAGCATTTGGTCAACATTTAAAAAGATATTGTTGCTTTTTGAAAAAAATAATTAGACTCCCAAATTCTTTGACCAAATCCCACTTCTGATTGGTTAATCTTAAAACATTTTTTTTTTCTAAGATTTCCTCACCAAAAATCAAATTAACTCCACAACGAATATTAACGACAAAAAAAATAAATGAATAAAATGAAACCTCTCTGGAATTTCATTTGAAAATACGAAAATGCGGCGAAATAGCGATCGAAGAGACAATTCCATAGTCATGAGTCAAGAAGCGTTCGATTCCGGGGCATCCAAGATTAAATTGAAGTCCCTTGCTTAAAATTTCTTTCCCAATCGCGACAAAAAGACAATTCCCGAGACAATTTCTGTCGAAGATTAAACCAGATCGACTTTGGCCCAGGCCCACCAGCCGCCACTAGATTCAGTTTCAGATGAACATCCACCAGCGAATCTCACCAGCAATCTTGAAGAAGATAAGTCAAGTCATCTGCTGCGATGTTGCAAGATTTCACTTAAGAAATCTCGATCGTTGATTCAAGTTGGTGTAGGACAACATAAGACATTATACTGCACTGCATAAGTTTTACACATCGAAGGAATATAAAGATTTTTCGAGGAACTCTGCTTCGTTTACTTGCATACAACTTGGTCAACCACAAACAGTTCCAGCAACTCTTTTTTTTTTGTAAGTGCCGTTCAATTCCACAACTCCTCCAACGATCGGCTTCGATCGAAGGTAAAGTACGCGGCACAGCGAAAACCCAGCCAAAAACCTAAAAGTGTTTTTTTTTTCAGATCTGAATTTTCTCAATTCCCGTCGCAGCCATAGCCCGAAGGAAGGCGGCACTTGAAACAGGATGCAATCGTCCCTAGGCAATCGAACCATCCCAAAATTTCGAACATGAAATTTTATCTAAAATATTGAAAATATCTTAAATCAAATATCAAGACAGTGGCGTAGACGAAAATTTATGCACTTTTTTTTACCTTGCATGATTAGTTGAATATTTTTACGTGACCAGAATTTTACTGTATGATCTTTTATATTCACTTAACGTAGGTATGGTACGAATAAATCCAAAGAAGTCGAAGATAAAAATCTTCAAATAAAATAATTGGAAGTTAGAGTTTAATAAATTATGATTTTCGATTAAATTTTTTTGGAAAATAAAATTATGAAAATATGAGGTGAGTTTTGATGGCATTTTCTCATAAATAATACAATATGCGATTTTAATTAACATAATAAGAGACATTATGATCATAAGATACAATGCTATGAATCTGAAGGTAAGTTTTTTGAAGCAAGAAATTTTTTTTGTCCAAGAAATCATACTGGAATAAAGATTGAAATGAAAATCCAGATTAGTTTCGCGAAGATAATAGTAAACTACATTGAACATGCAGAGCCAAAATTAGGAAGCGCATACGCTTGCAATCCTGGTAAGGGGTGTGAGGAGGGGGTGGAGGATTTTTGAAGAACAGTGGCCACAGGTGTCGATGGTTACCTATTTCAGGATTAACTTTGAAAACATAATAAACCCAAAATCAAAAATTTGATCAAATAAAAGAAAAATTGCTAATGATAAAAACGATAAAAATTTAACAATTTATTATATAATAGGCTTGTGTGTCTGTCTGTCTGTTCGCCTATAACTTGAGAACCACTAAACCAAGTAGGACGAAACGTTCAGGGGCGCTGCGTCGTTAACACGTACAAATATCGATTCTGAAAAAAATGTGCATAAATCTGTGGTAATAAGCTAGAAAAGCTTAAGTCGATTTTCAGGCGAAGCGAAAGTCATCTGTTTGAAAATGCAAATACAGATCAGTTTGGTTTTGCCTGAAAATCGACTTAAGCTACTTTAACTTATTACTAAATATATATCCGGTGTACTCGTTTGAGTACAGCGGGCGTTAATGGGTTAAATTTAGAAATCGTGTTTTAAGCTAATTTAATTTCGAATTAAGGAGTTTTTCTGTTTCTAAAATCAGCACATTTTGTACCATAAAAAAAATATCATAAAAATGAAGTGACGTATGACGCTAAAATTTCTTATGTGTAAACTAACATTTAACTAACGTAGTATACTTCTCACAGACACCACGTAACGATTCGGTTTATCATTTTCTAATGCCCTAAACACATGTGCAGAATTCTGCATGCAGCGGAATTTAAATACACTCGTTTATATGAAGTGAAACACATGTAAATTCTGCTGCATGCTATCTCAAATTCAACTTTCTCTGCGCAGAATTAGTGATGCCAACTGAGGATTCTTTTTTGGTGTTTGGCAAAATCGACTGTTAGCAAAGAGACTATGGACTAAATTCGTACACAGTGGAAAATGAAAGAAAAGGAAAGTCCAGTAGAAAATATTCAATACTTTGTATTGACGTTATCTATGTCTTTCGGAAACATGAGGTGATCCATCCATTTCCAAAGGCGATCCATCCATTTCCAATATAAAAATTGACCAATTCTTCTTCCATTGTTGACAGCAGCCGATGCGATTAAATGTCAAAAAAATCTGCTCATGTGTCTTAGCTGCAGATATGCATGCAGCTCTGCATGCAGAAAATCTGCACATGTGTTTAGGGCATAACTTTTATTTACAATTTCATAAAAAAATGTTAATTCTCACCAGCCACCGAATTTTCCACTCTACCCTTGGACAAGCTTAGCCGTCGCTATAGAATTATTTTGTCTCATGTGTATATGATTGTATAATGCGGATGGAACAACAAAAAATCTCAAGTGAAATTATATAAATAAAAAATCCTTAAAAATGTTAAGTATTAAATTTTGAAAGAAGAAAATTTATAAAAAAGGTAAGTATTAAATGATGATAAGAACTTAAAAATTTAAATTTTTAAAGGATTTTACATTTTTCCACTATAAAAAAAAATTATACAGCCAGAAATCTTCTAAACACTGTTTTCTATTTTCGGTACAACCAATTAAAGTTTTGGTGGATTCGAAGAATTTCAAAAATTCCCCACAAAGAAATTATGTTTTTGTTTCCCATGGACCACACTGCAAACGAAAAATTTCCGACGCCACTGAATTTTATGTATAGTTCTGAGAATTATTTAAAAAACTACCTGCCATTACACATAAAAAACTCTTGAAAGTAACCCAAAAAAAATCATAAAAAACGGAAAAAATAGAAATCTTTGTTCAACGCCATTTGATTTTTGGTCCTCCTGTCAGGATGAACGAACCCTCCTCAACCCAAATCGATCCGATCCTTCCTTTTGCGCTTTATTGTCTGAATCCCGAAATCCCAACCAACGTTCAGGTTTCGATTCTTCGATTTTTTTTCCTTTAGTTTTCTGG
Organism: Chrysopilus asiliformis; assembly: GCA_964034945.1. Taxonomy (NCBI): domain Eukaryota; kingdom Metazoa; phylum Arthropoda; class Insecta; order Diptera; family Rhagionidae; genus Chrysopilus; species Chrysopilus asiliformis. The sequence continues at coordinate 101,137,654 of OZ035961.1, forward strand.
CGAAGGGAAAAAATGCCCTTTTTCTTTTGATCAGATTGAATTCAGGTCTCTGCGTCTTTGAAGCCTCCTTTGGCACTGCTTCGAGCCCTCCTCGACGATGCATTTTGGTATGCAGCAGAAGTTTTCTTTGACTTCAGTTCGATCCCGACCTCACACTATCACTGCCTGAGGGATCAACGTCGCCGTCGTCTGGTTACCACATTCTCCCGATTCCCTGGCCATGTGGACGCAATGCAGCATTCAACATTCTCCTGCATTGCCACGGTTTTATGTTTCGTTATGCTTATGCTACGCTTTTCGAAGTGCACTGGGAAACATGTGGCTGTCACTCGAATGCAAACCTCTTTTCAAAAAAAAAAAAAAAAAAAAACAAAAAAAAATGCAACTTCATAGTCGAACAAGTTTCGATATTATCGAGCATATGTGACGCATCGCCGTTATGCCAATATTTATTGAACTCCGCAAAAACTCCACCAAGTTTCAATGCAGGTTGACATAAGCAATAAAAACCCTCTTTCGATCGGGAAAATTGGGCCTATTCGGAGCCCTTGGTTGAATTTTTTATTAACGAAATCTTGGCGCTGTACGACAGATGAGAGACCTTCTGGTTAGGGTTTTTGAACTTCGAATCCCTGGGATCATCTCCTGTGGTCGTCCTCATTCTGCTCGTCGGTGTCAAATTTCATCTTTTTTTCCGTGGTCCTGTCAATCCAGCCTAGTCGAAGATTTTCGCAATTCTGCAGTTCCAATCGAGTGCATCCTGCGTTCGCCTGCTGCCTGCCTACCTGGCAAAAAACGACGCGATATGCCATATAAGGACAGGTGGCTATGTCAATTGTTGGGGGCATTTGGTACCACAAACATTCGGTCCGATGTCAAAGGTTCATGGATTTTCATATAGAGGTAAACGTCTGGATGTAATCTAATGAGACAGGGGTAGAAATGACGTACAGGTGCTAGTTGTCAGAATTCGGCAAACCAACTATTTGCCCTGGGGTGAAAATTTGATGTATGACGTCGAGGGAAAAACATTGAAAATTTTTTTATTGTATTCGTACGTGAGACTGGCATGAATTATAAAATGAAAAATTACTATTCGAAGGATTACCTGACATTGACAGGAAAAGGGCTGAAATGTCCAGAAAAGAACCCTTCTTGTAAAAATGATTAAATTCCGAAAAAAAACCATTTTTCAATAAGAAAAAATTGTACCGTTCGTCATTTTTACATATCGAAAATACATAACTTCCGCATTGAATTTAGGAAATATGTAAAAATAAAAAAAATTATTACTTTTAATCCGCTTTTACCACAAAACTCTTAAACTACTTGGGAAAGAGGAACTGTTTTATCGGCTACCTCACGTTTTCCCATTGCAATAACTTTGAATTGCATAAAAAACATTCAAAAAAAAAATTTAAAAAAAAGATTTGATTTAAGAAAGTGTACTAAAACGCAAAAAAATAATTTTTTAGGCACTGTGTGTCAGAAATAAAAACGAGATAAATATTTATTTGATTTTTTATGCTTTTATCTCGTTTATTTCTGATACACGGCGTTCAAAAAATTATGTTTTCCTTTTTAGTGCATTTTTTAAAAAAATAGTTTTCTTTTTTTAAAAAAATGTTTTTTTTTGAAGTTTTTATTTGTCATTTTGTATTTGATTAGTTTGACTAAGCCCCCTATTGTAAGCTTCGTCAATCGATCGTTGAAATGTCAAATCGAAAAATCGGTATTGTGATCATCGATTTTATCGTTCGTGAACGATAAAATCGTTCAGTTGGGAACGATGACATTTGTTTGATCGTTCGGTGAAGTTTATGTCAAGTTAGCGATCGGTGAAGTATTGCAATTACTTTTTTTTATCAAAATTAGAGGCTAATAATAAAATGGAAGTATTTGTACACATTAGGAAATTATTAATGAGGAATATCTTGATCAAAACCTCGATCAAAAATCCAATATAAAAATTGGTTGAAAAAATGAAGATAAAGACCAAAGTGGTATAAAAATAATTTAAATAAAAAATGAACTTAAAAACTGTTTTATTCACATAGATTTGAAATATTGGTCAATTCAAAGAACTCAACATTCGGTGTTTAATATTTTCGCCTTGACGTTGGTTTGTAAAACCGTCTTCTGGTGTAATTTCGCTCATATCGCCATTGTCATCCACCTCTATGTTTTAAGGGAGCTCAATATTGTATTTTCTGCGTTGAAGTCATTTTAAACATTAAAATAACTTCAACAATGTGAATTCCCAAACGTCAAACACTAAAAAATTCACAATAGCGATTGCTTGAACGATGAACCTTACGCAATACCAAATTGTTTTTCGATCGTTCCGGCCAACGATGGTCGATCGAATAGATATCGATAACCGCAATAGGCCCCTAAATATCCAAAATGACGCCCGATTTTCACCACTTGCTTATACTTTTCAGTCTTCGAGTATATATCCTTGCTTTTGAGATATTCTTACGGACTTTTTGACTCCAGAATCGGATTCAGAGACCCCAAAAACCCCCGTATGAGATTTTCTTCAGAAGCTTTGCGGAAAAAGATAATCACGTTATCCTTACAGGACCTTTCATTATCCTTACAGACTTCTTAACATCAGAATCTGATTCTGCAACCACAAGAACCACCAGATGAGATTTTTCCCGGAAAATTCGAGGAAAAGGATAATCACGGTATCCTTACAGGACCTTCCATTATCCTTGCAAGGGCGAAGTAGTGAAAATATTGTATTGTCATCGAGTGGAAGTGGATCAAAATTAGATTGCAAGCATTGACCCACTCAGATATGAAGGCAAGCTAAATAAAAGCTTTTAAAAAGGAATTTTTTTTATATAAAAAGGCTCCAAAATAAAATCTTTCCTGAAAATTCGTGTTCCGCGGCCGGAATTGTAAACCGATTGGCTGGAAATTGTTAATGTAGCCTAAAAATGATATCATCTATAGCAGTACATAGGATTTTTAAAACACGCTATAAAACTATTTAACAGCGGCGCATTTTTCTTAAGTAGTTTTTCAAAAACATTATCCTCTATCGATCACAGTGGTGGTTTTTTTGACTCTAAATTTCACAACAAGAGATGACGAGAGGAATAATGTTGGGAACCACTACCCAAACCCATATTCTTAAGTACAGTGGAACCTCGGTTCGTGAACACCTCGGTTCGTTAACGATCTTCGGGAACGAATAAAGTTTACGAACCGAGGTTCCACTGTAGAGTGCGCAAGTAATTAGGGCTGCACATAATATCTGGATAGCGATCGCCACTTAATGAACAAATAAAGACTAAAAAACAAACTGTATTTAGCAAATACTCAAAAATTGAGTATTTGCTAAATACACTTTTTTCAAAAATTCAAAAAAAACTGCACTTAGCAAAATATCAAACTAGTGGATGGCATATAAATTTAACTGTAGCAAATATTTGCACAATACGCCGCAATTGTTTTATGTACTACATTAATAGTATGATGGAAGGCAGGAGAGAAACTTTTTTTTATCACCCTAAAAGATGTAGAAGAAATCATGGGACCAATCTCCACCGGAAGATCACTTATAAAAGATTTATCTGACAGATACTAGCAAAGTTGATCAAACTCTCAATATCTTGAAGAGGTAAAATGCATATGCCCCACAAAATTTAAGGAGCTTCCGGCACAATGAAGCAAGATTTTTTTTTAAATCCTTGCTTCCGTTCACATGTTCCCTTGCAGATTGGGTTACTGCAGTACAACATAAACTCACAGCTTCCTGCAGCAAACATGGACCGAGATCACACAAAGTGCATTCACTCAATATCTGGAGCACCTTACATCCTGTCCTTTGCATACATGGAACCCCACCAAAAAAAAATCTGATATCTTTCAGTACATCGAGATATCAAACATCGCACAATCGAGGCCACTACGATCACCTGGAAGTGATATAAAAAAAACGCGCAATAAAAATCATCCGAATCTCAAAGGGAAAGGTAAAATCTATCGGTGCGCGCAACCTGCCTTTGAGTTTAGGTATTTCGAGTCCAAAAGAATTCCAAAATTACAGTGCAGAGCAGCGTAAATAACAAAGCAAGCAGTTTTCTTTTCATTGCCCCGCTGTTCGTCCCAGACGACAATCCCAACAATATATCTTTTGTTAAGGGTGGAGTCCTGCTGAGCGATGCTTTTATCCCTGACGAAATCCTGTTTGAAATCGAACCAAACCCTCTGCGCATATTTCGGTCCATACGCGCTCACCGATGCCGCATTGAAATGAATTCAGGATTTTCGGGAATTGAATGCGAGCGCAATTTTACAAGATGAATGTGTCGCATTCTTCTAGACTCCCTGTTGTAATTCCTTCTTTCCCGATTATTCTCGGCTGCTGTGAAAGGAAGTGATCAAGCAAAAAGTATCAATGAAGGGCGAAAAAATTTCCTTTTATTCACACAATTTTTTCCGAGTTTTTGATGTTTTAAGGGTGCATCTTTTATCTGAACTGAGTTTATGAAAAGTTTATGATAGTAGCACAACCGATTTGAGTTTAAAATTTCTCTTTGGCTGCCGAAAGTGACGATTTGCATAATTTTTATTTATCAGCATTTTATTTAAAAACGGGGATTGTAGGACCCTACAAATGCATGAAATTTTATTCTCAGCTAACACAGGTCTGCAAAAAAGTTTTTTTCCCTGGCTCCGAGCCCAAAATTTTGATGTGTTGAATTCGATGCCACTGTCCATTTAGATATCTTAGGGGCCTATTGCGGTTATCGATATCTATTCGATCGACCATCGTTGGCCGGAACGATCGAAAAACAATTTGGTATTGCGTAAGGTTCATCGTTCAAGCAATCGCTATTGTGAATTTTTTAGTGTTTGACGTTTGGGAATTTACATTGTTGAAGTTATTTTAATGTTTAAAAATGACTTCAACGCAGAAAATACAATATTGAGCTCCCTTAAAAAATAAGGGAGGTGGATGACAATGGCGATATGAGCGAAATTACACCAGAAGACGGTTTTACAAACCAACGTCAAGGCGAAAATATTAAACACCGAATGTTGAGTTCTTTGAATTGACCAATATTTCAAATCTATGTGAATAAAACAGTTTTAAGGTTCATTTTTTATTTAAATTATTTTTATACATCTTTGTTCTTATTTATCAACCAATTTTGATATTGGATTTTTGATCGAGGTTTTGATCAAGATATTCTTCATTAATAATTTCCTAATGTGTACAAATACTTCCATTTTATTATTAGCCTCTAATTTTGATAAAAAAAAAAGTAATTGCAATACTTCACCGATCGCTAACTTGACATCAACTTCACCGAACGATCAAACAAATGTCATCGTTCCCAACTGAACGATTTTATCGTTCACGAACGATAAAATCGATGATCACAATACCGATTTTTCGATTTGACATTTCAACGATCGATTGACGAAGCTCACAATAGGGGCCTTAACCTCAAAGTGCAAAAAAGGCAATTTTTTACTGTTTTCAGGACTTAATATATCTATGAAAATTGGAAGTGTTATCTTAGAACCTATGACAAAAATTAATAATTTTTATGAAACAGTTTTCATGGCGTTTATGAACATTTTCACAGGTATCATGAAGTTTTTAACGCAGTTAATGACGTATTTTCATAAAGTCAATCGTCAAAAATCATAAAAATTTCATGTTGGTTTAGTAAAGATGTCATTTCTGAAAATCATGACCACTTTGCAATTAAGGCACCATCTTTAAGGTGCCGCTCCACATGAGAGTAAATGTCGACGAGAACCTCTCGATAGCAGCTACTCGCAAATGGACACATCTCGGAGAGTCGCTCGCAGAAACTCGCAAAAACTCGCGAGCTAGTTTCTGCGAGCTGTCAAAAGTGATTCTACTCTCTTGTCGACACGTATCCACTGAACTCTCGGGGAGTTGCTCGCCAGATACGAACAGCGTTTGAATTTCGCTAGTAGCTCTCGAGAACTCGCCAAAGCAAGATGTCAAAAAAATCAAGATATTGGTTTTGAAAAGAGAAAAATCGCTGAACTTAACTCTCAAAGGGACAACCTCCTGAGAGTAACTCTCGAGAGTTTTTGAGAGTTACTCGCGTATTTACTCTCATGTGGAGTGGCACCTTTAGATTAGGCCAAGAACTTTTCTACCTCCCTAGATATGGAATTATTTAGGGGTTGTCCATAAAATATGTGATCCAAGTTCTTGGCTTTTTGGATGTCCCCTACGTATTTTTTGGACAGCCCCTTAATTATGAAGCAAATTGCATTTAAATTCTCATAGTACCTACTCTAAAACTGTTTTAAAAACAGAATTTTTTACTTCAACATTTAGAAATCTTAAAAGAGAGAAACATTACATTTTTATCATATTTTTTTTTTTTTGAAAGTAATCAAAAATAATATTCTCAAAACCATGCAAAAACTTACCAATCACTTCCATTATTGAATATCTTCTACATATTCTACATTGCAAAAAAAAAAAATCAGCCGTGTCGGTTTGTTCCCCCATGTTTTACGATTTGTTTATTATCAGAAAATAAGCCCCGTTGACAATATCGCGCGTCTAAATTTAACCTAAACGTACAAATTTTTTGAACATAAACTGCAATCTATGATCGTATTCAGCAAAAAAAAATCAAAAAACAAAAAAAACGTTGAACACATACGCATAAATTTCAAAAACGAAAGAATTAAAATTTAAAAAAAAGTTAAAAAAAAAAACAAACGTTGAGATAATGAAAAAAGGTTCTCCAAGAACATGAGGCCCCTTCGACTTTTATCCTCCTTCTAAAATGCCTGCTTAAAAAATTTAAACACACATTCACACAGTGTACGTGAACATTTTCTACTCTGTCGCCATTAAAATATCCCAGGCAGCAAGAATTGCCGAACAAAGTCGAAAAATATAAATTGTAACAAACTTTTGTTGAAGTTTTTTTTTTTTTTGACAAAAATTAGGGTTAAAATTTCTCAATAATCGTTTGTTGAAATTTTGATAGTGACCAAAATGGCGCACGGAAATAGCTTTTTGAAATGAGGTTAAATTACTTATTTTTATCCTATATTCGTTCAATAGTTTTCAGAACTTTTCAAGTTTCGATTTATAAACCTACTTTTTCCTTCTGCTGCGCCCACAGAACGACGTGAAAAGAAAATTTTAAATTGGGATTTAACAGCAAAATTATAAAGCGTTAAGATCTAGGAACAACAAATAACGCATTGACCACCAACAGTAGCTATTCTCACATATTATGCTAAAGTCAGTAGACCAAAAATTACGTCCATACCTAGTTCAAATCCTTTCCCACTGAGCCACTTTGCAATTTTTTTTTATTTTGGCACTGGGTTGTTGCTATTTTTGTATAAAAATAGTTCACACTTTTTTTATAATTACTGCGGAATATTGCGCTAAAATTAACCACAAGCTATTCGCGGTCAGGTCAATAACAGGGATCTAAAGGCCGAAATACAATAAGCGCGACACAACATTTAGGGCGACCTCCACATACAATTGCGCAAATTTGTTGTTCTAAACGTCATCTGCATTTAATTTTAGTTTGACAATGGGGTGGTGAGGCAAAAGATATTCAAAAAAAAAAATTAAAAGAAAAAATCCTAGAGATCAAAATAATTTCCTACTCTTCCGTTCTTCTCCCAAGAAGCAATTGAAATCAACGGAGAACAAAAATCACTCTCTAGGGAACGAAATTCGACATTTCAGTAAAACGAACCACAGAACGCGAAAGAAATATGTTTTTATGTTCTCGTTCTTAAGATCTTTACATTTGTGCATAATGTCGTTCTCTCGCTAATGAAACATATACTTATATGTGTGTGTCCATCTTTCGAGACTTTAATTGATTTTTATACGAAATATACAAACCGCTTTGAACAAGGAGCGAAAACTCAAATATAGAAACAATTTTGTTCGTAATCTGGGGCGAAGAACGAAAAATGTGCATAGATCGTTTCGGCTCGTACAAACAGTACCGCCGAGCTCAGAATTTCTCTCTTTAGCGAGTGGTACCACACACTTAGAAATCGTTTTCGTTCCCGCGAACCAGAGTCGAAAACAGTGGTAAATGTTCCTGGCGTTGAGAGCGAAACTTTAAAGAGCGAAAGGAACGAAATCAAATTTTGAACCCTGGTCCAAAAAACGTTAAACATTTAGCAAAATGGTTGGTCCTTTAAAAGCCAGTGGAAAAACATAAACTCCACAAATTTGGCTGACTGGGATACACATGCCATGCCATTTTATACAGCATTTGTAGCCGCCGCGTCATGCCGCATATTCTCGTATATTGGCTGTTTAAGCCATAGAATTTTCTTCTTCAGCTTCACCTCTGAAAAGCCAAAGAGTGGAGAATTCAGTGTCGGCCACCCTATTGCAAATGTAGTGGAATGGCCTTCCCTTTCACACACATGCACACACACACACCTATTGCGGATCGAAATTTGTTTGGGGTTCAGTACGAGATTTACACACACTCATACACAGAGTGTGTGTAGCAACTTCCATTGCAAAAACAAAAAGCCATAACAGACACTTTCAAATCTCTGTACAGACTGTGGGGCACACCATCGCACACATGCATAGGTCCAACATGACAAGTTGCTTTAGAAAAATTTCAGAGCGCTGGAAATGAACTCCAGCAAGTTTAACAATTCTCGACAGGGGCAAAGTTTTCAACAACTAAATACTTTCTGGTGTGTGCTGGCCCGCCAAGTATCGGGTTATTCTGTCCTGCACGTAAACCGGTGGAAATTCAAACACTTTTTGGTGCGGATTGGCACCAAAAAGTATGCAGTTTCGCCGGCAACGCAGCAAGATGGCAGATAATTTGAACACTTGATGGCGCGACGCACAGTGAAGTATCGAGAAATGTCAGATTTAGCTGTCAGTGCAGAGTTTCTCAGTACTTTTTGGTCGGTTGGAACGGGAATACAGAACGTCGGATAAAGTGTCGAGTTCGTGTACAAACGGTATGGCCATAAGAGAATTTCAGTGCTTTTTGGTGCGATTGTGGTACAGTCGATCGGGTAAGAAAGTGGAATGTTTACCAGGATGTGTTTCGAAGTCGCCAGCTACATTGATGTGTCTAGTGTATTTACTGTGTGCATGCTATATGATAAAACGTACCTATATTTCTTATGGAGGCACACACGGACGTACATACAGAGAGCATCTATAAGCTATATAGGAAATTCTACATTTTTGTATATGCGTCGATATAGAAAATTTCATGCAATCTACATACACATATATTTATAGTTTACATATCTATATCGACTTTAAGCTGTTGGAGCTCCTCCATCGTGTAGACTTTTGGATACACGCACACATTTATTAATTTTATGCGAAATGTCGATATGTAAGTATAATTTTACTATATAGGCCTGTATATATTTTATATGAATTTTTATGTTAATCTATAGTCTTGCAGGATATCGTATGGGCGCAATGTAGCTATACGAGTACTCGTACATGGGCGAATGCGTGTAAACTCCCTATCTAGATAATGTACGGCCCCGAGTTTGGCCTAGTGCATTTTTCATTTCACAAGCATTATATGAACATATGTATATACTTGTATTTTGATATGTGCATATAACTTAACAAACATACATATATTTACTTATTGCCATTGTAGGCTGGCCTGTCTCATTTTGTTGCTATTTTGCGCCGTCTATATATGTAGCTTATTTTTTAATTTTGTTTTATTGTTTTTTTGTAAAAGATCCGTTTTTTAGGCGCTGTAAAACTTTGACTTTTACGTAACCGGTATTTTTCAATTGTTCCTGTCTAACCTAACTTAGAAGCTTCTACAAAAGGTATTTTTTTTAAATTAAGAAATTATATAACTGCTTATCAATTCTACTTATTTTAGACATTAGACGATTTTTTAAGAAAACCAAAAGTTGGGAGATCAATTGAGAATTTTTAAATTTGAAGACACTTTGGCAAACTTTTAATACTACCATTTTCAGATTTAAACCAATACACCGAGAGAAATCGAGCAAAGGTTTAAAGCCTACTACAGGACTATTTTAGCTAGGTAAAGTTAAGTTCCCCAATGTGAGATGTATGTTTACCTACAGATGGCATATCACAACTTGGGGCAAGTGAAATTCGCCTCAAATAGTAGAGCACGATTGCCTGAGGTAGGCATTGCGACGATGTAAGAGATTATGAATTTTAGCATGCCCATAAGAGGTGAACAATTTCCTCAGGACAGGTGAACATTACAACCGCACAAAGGAAACTAAAAAAATTGGCGAAAAAACCACCTGCCACAGGTGAACAAAAAATATAGCACAATAACGTGTAAAGTACTGTCATGTGAACTGAAAAGATAAGGAGTAGAAATTTCAACGAAGGAAGGATTTCCAAATAAGAATTTTCTTTCGCTCATAATTCGCCCATGTTTTGTGAACTCGGAGTATACAAGGCTAGTTAGTATTCACCGATCGGGCCAATCGGATCAATCGAATCACCCGCTTGGCAACCAAGAAGGACATGTGGCATCCTGGAAAATTTCACAAATGACATCGTTCCCTTTTGTTCAACTGGGGAAAGTAAATTTTCAGCTATTGTAGGGTTAATACATCTGTGACAGGAAATACTTCATTTCTGGCTGCTCTACACACGGTGTAAATGTTTCCCTACTGTTACTGAAACCTTACCTGGACTATTTGTAAAACGTTGTAAAACGTTGTAAAGTTTTGTAAATTCCAATCTCCGAATGGAAAAATCAACTTCAGTCTGCGATTTTTTTTTACTAAATTTTACTAAAGGAATTGTGATTCAAATTTTTGAATTAAATAGTGAAGTGTTTGAATATTTAAAGTTAAAAATATTTCTTGAAATTAAAGTTTTTATAAGTAGTCACGTGGATTGTGGCTTGAAAGTATTTAAATATATTAGTTTTTAAAAAAAAAAACACATTCCAAAAATTTTTACGAATAATCAAGCGATTGTAAAAAGGAATTTCGTGGGTGTTACTCTTGCTGAAGAGGAGTAGAGTTGATTTAAAAAAAATGCGTTTTACAGGAATTTGAAAAAAAAGTTTTATTTTTGTTTAGTTTTATTATTCAAAACTATAGTCGTCTTGTGTATTTTTTCCGCGGTAGTCTCACAACACGGGAAAAATCTGAGATTTACTAAAATAGTGCAAATAGCATTTTTTTGAATTTTTTTTTGAAAAAAATGATCAAAATGTCACTCATTATACCTGTATGGTGGTCCGTCCGCCCGTCTGTCCGTCCGCCCGTCTGTCCGTCCGCCCGTCTGTCCGTACGTCCGTCTGTCCGTACGTCCGCCTGTCCGTACGTCCGTCTGTCCGTACGTCCGTCTGTCCGTACGTCCGTCTGTCCGTACGTCCGTCTGTCCGTATGTCCGTCTGTCCGTACGCCCGTCTGTCGGTACGTCCGTCTGTCCGTACGTCCGTCTGTCCGTACGTCCGTACGTCTGTGGCGCGGATTGCGGGCGCACGGAATGCGGGCGCACGGATTGAGCTAGAGACTTGAAATTTCAATTTCGTAAAACGCAAGGCTAAGTTCGTTAATGGGCAAGAATGGACCATTAGGGGGGGGGGGGGGGGGGGTCCACCCCGTACAAACGAAAACGTTTTTTGCGAATATTTCAAACACGGTCTTATCAAAAAAATGCAAGAACAAAAGCTATTTAGGATATGATTCTACATAAACCTCCCACACATCAAAATCCGAGTGGAATAAATTTTAAAAAATCTTGTTGAATAGTTTGACTTCCAAGTGGAATTTTGATACAACTGTTCGCTGTTCAACTAAACTTCGAACAATGCCATATCACCATACCGGTTTTCATATAATTTTTTTTACATAAACTTTGTAATACGAAGATCGCGAATATTTTGCGTTGTAGGAGGTCTACGTTTAATCGCGTTATAGGAGTACCGCACTGTAGGAAACTTCCCCATTATTCCAACTGCATTGTAGGAGGCTTACCTGTATTTACACCCGCTAATCGTAGTGTAAACCGCGTTTAGCCCTCAGGGACGATTCGTCGATCATCAATTTCTTCATTAAAGCTATTGTGGCTATGCAGATACATTATTAATCAGTGTGTCGTTCTTGTCACTTCTTACGCTTCTAGTACGCGGATGTGAATTATAGGTTTAAATCTTTAGTCCCGATTGTGTAAATTGCTGCATTTTCAAATCGCAAAGAACAAACCCTTTGTGCCCGTGCTTTACGATGCTATTTGGGTAACATCATGACGCGTAGAATTTTCAATGTTTCTTCTTCAAGAAGTCCGATTTTCTCAACTATCAATGAGGACTTTTTATGGGTTATTCTTTATTTTTTGCAATAAATATACAATACTTTGATAAAGATTTCTATTTTATTTTTCTTTGCGATTTCAAAAACTTAGCATTTTTATTAAACATGAATATATATGAGACTGTATCATGTATAACTTCTGAAGATATTATCGATCAGGATCCCCTCTGTAGGATCCCCCTCAAAATATGACAAATCATTTATTTCATGTACCTTTTACGTAAAACTTGGACTCATCAGTCAATTTCTGAAGTTCAGCGGTTTTTGTCTTCTGCATCTGCCCACTGATGGAAAACATTAAAATTGCTTTTTGTCAATATGATAAGTTTGAGTTTAGACATCGTACAGCGTAATATCAAAAAGTAATACGAATTCTTGAGATATTTTAATCCTTTACCTTGGCAAGCACAAAAGCGGCAGAGAATTGTATTTTGTGATGACGTAAAATCAAAATAAAAAAAAAGAGATGAAAATGTCGGCTAGAGGATGGACAAAACTCTCCCCGGTTCTTCGTCGTGCTTTTTTGACAGGTCTTCTTTTTAGATACTCAAAAACCAATATAGCAAGCCACTCAAAATTTTAGCGGCAGTCAAAAAGTTTTTTTTTCCCTTTTCCTCTAGCGGTATAATGGTATCGCTCTTTATATAGAGATCTGAAGACCATCAAGCCGGAGATATGAGTTCGATACGACATATAGTGTATGGATATTAAGGACATATTATATACGTATCTATAATCACATAAAACAGACCTAGTCCTTATTCTATACATTCCTTGGTGGTTTTTTTTTTGTTCTTTTGGGTTTTTGTTGCTTTCCATCTTTTTTTCTGTACTTTTTGCTCTATGCCACTATAGTCCTGTGTAGTCCTTTCGTAGAAGCTAGAGCTGCTTCACCACATACAGAGTGTACAGTGTCTTTAAATTCCAACTGAAATTCCTCGGCATACTCAAAAAAAAAAATAAACGAAAAACGGAAGAACAAAAAGCTTCCCAACTTGGATATTCTATATCGACGTACAGATAGATATACTCTTCATGTAGATCTACTATCGTATATTTTTAATGTTCACAAACATATCATACATACATAGATACATATATGCGTACAATTTCAAAGAACATTTCGCTTGGTTCGTATACTGTTGAGTTGAGTTCAGTATCGTATCGTTTGTTCGTTCCGTCGTCCTTCGGTCTTTCGTATCGTTCGTTTGTAATATGGCTTGGATCCCTACTATGCCCTTACCTGTCTCATCGCAAGCCATTCGATTCCAACGTTCGTTTTCTTGCTTTCCTTGCTATACATAGATTCAGCTCCTCGTAACTCCTTCTTTATCCTACAATGCCGAAAAGGACGAACTAAGGATCTCTTATCCACGAATCTCTCTCAATATACCACCAACATGTATTGTATATATAAAAAAAGATAGAACCATACTCATACCGTATACCAAAATTGTATATCCTTTGAATTGTATGTGCGTCGGTTGTTGGTTGATTTCGGCTTTAAAGCGAAAAATTCCCATTCCAAGTGTATATCCTTGGGGCAACCTATTCATCCGTCCACCCCTTTATCTTAAGTTTCCCATTCCACCCCCGACTCTTTCTTAAGTTGATGAATGCGTCTATCGCCTTTAAAATTCCCCCATTTCAAGCAGCGATCCGCTTTAATTTTCCCTCTGATGTTAGTATGTTGTATGTCTGTTCGATGTGTGTTCGAAGGGTTGGTGGTAGTATGTGGTTCGGTTCGGTTCATTCGCTATGCAGGATGGACGAGTAACCAGCACCAGTGCGAATTCGACGAGCGGGACGCGAGTGGCGGTGTGTGGCCGGGAATTGGCACCAGAACGAAGGAGGGGGCGAACAAACGGCCGAGGTGAGACGAAGACGAAGGTTGTCTGGAATCCTAGCTATGCTCCTTGTGCCGAATGAATGTGGCGAGCTATGGGGCGGATGACATGCCAAACGGCACTGGTATCAGGAATGGCGAAGGAAGCGGCAAAGGACTGCCAACAACCGAGGCCCAAGGGTTGGAGGATTTTGTGCTGATGTTTGGAGCTGTGCGATGTTGTGCTTATACTGACTGTAACTGCCTGCCCTACAAGGAGAAATATCCTTCTTCGGTGATGGGTAGCGCTCGCTGGCAGCACACAGAGCGTTCGTTGTTGTGAAGTGTACACGCGACGGGAATCGACGGGCGGCCTGGGGGGCATGAAAATGAATTGACGAAGAGCAGAGAACCTTGTTGGACGTTCGTTGAAGACGCCAAAAACGTCGACGGATGAGGGGCGGCCGTTAGGGGCGGCTGGCAAGGGATGCGTTCAAACAGGAACTGTGTAAGGAGCAGGAGTCGAATATTCGAAATGGTAGTGAAAGATACGATCGAAACAAGGAGTTGGGCAGGATAAAAGCTAGCTTCGAGTATGAGAAGTTTTTTGTGTGAAAAAAAAACCAAACAGAAAGGAGCTTTAAATATTTTTAAAGTTGAACATTTTTCGGGAAGGAAATTTTTCAAGGAATAACGAATTTCTTGCTATGCTTTTTTCATACATTTCAAGACTATTTAGAGCTGGATTATGGCATAACTCGATATAGTGTGATAAACCAACTAATACACGATAACAAGAAATATTTCCTTCATTAATTGGGATACTCGATATAGAAGCTACAGGACCTTCTAATAGACTATTAAAGTACTCGATTCTGTCGTTTATGGCTATGGTAGTTTCAACATTATTCTTCCCTTCTACATCGATTCGTCTTTACACTACGCAAAACTCCAAGGATCTGATAAAAAAAAATTCAAATTCTATGAAGAGCCATTTTTAGTTAAGGGCATCATCTTTCCTCGTTAGTTTAAAGTAAAGGAGGCTTTCTAAAACAGAAAGGAAACGAAAAAAAAGGAAAGTAAACTATCTGAAAAAGTTGATATTCCGTAAAAGGGATAACATTTGAGAGCACTTTAAGAGCTCCCTTTTATCTGAACCAAACTGGTAAGGAGTATCGGGCAGAAGGACCAAGTGATCCTTCCTGTCGTCACAAGGCTTCGTCTCGTCTTTAGTTGGTAAGAAGAGCCTTTCCTTCGTCCTGTAAACTTTTCCGAATCGTTTCAATTTTTTTCGTGCTAAGAATACTCTTATGCTGGTTTGAAGAGGGCTGCTTTTTCTGTTCGTCCTTAAAATTTTCAAAAGTCCTTGCCAGATCTCAAGTAGAGGACACTCAAAGGAATTAACTAGAATTAATTTTTCCACTCATGCCATCGTTGATTTTTTTTTTCTTTGATCGCAACTGACTGAGGAATATTTTCTTCTTTTTTTTTGGAGACGATAAATTTAATTTTTATTTAAACAATCTTAAACTGAAATTACATGGCATCGAAGTGAAAAATAATTTCATATTTTCTTAGTCCTAGACGGAAAATGCGAACTTAATTAAATTCAAATTTAAAATCATTTTGATTAATTTTGATATGGAAATTTGATAAATTGAAAATTAAGGCTATATTTCGGTAGTGTGAGTCAAAAATATTTAAAAAGTTACATGGAAATTTTTTATTTATTTGAATTTCTCGACCATTTGGATTTTAATATTATTTATTTTGATAATTTTCGAGCTATAGGTTATATTGGAATACTTTTGCTTCTAATGAAAAAAACCATTGCAATTTTTTTTTCTGAAAAGTGTGAATTATTGAAATAAGATTAGATATTGAATTATTGACAAAAATATTTTAAGATTGTTTAAAAATCTGAAATAAATACATTTATTTTGTTAATTTTGTGGTGCGATCCAAATATCCAAGCCCACTACAATATAACCGTGATGTTGACTCGACCAAATTTTAAAAATTTGCTCAGTACATTTTTAGATTTAATCATTGCATTCTGTTTGAAAAATTTCACCTGCGGCGCATATTTATTAATTCAGGGGGTTAGAATGACAGTGAAGTAAGTCAAGTTGAACTAGTGTTGAGTAATCAAGGGTTTTGTGAATATATATTTAAAAAACTCCTAATGTTACCCAACCCCATTGCTAACAAAAGTATTATCAGTAATAGTGTAGTTATTACCAATTTATGTCAAGCGAACAAACCCTTTTTTTCATAGCTGTGAAGTGGTAAAAGCGTAAACCGACTTACTTCACTCTCATTCTAACCCCCTCAATTAATAGAATACATATTTTTTTTAATAAATTTCGTACATCTTTTCGTGATTTCCGTTTCAGCGGTGAAACAATTATTTCCATTCTTACTTTCTTCTTCTATACTTTCTTCGACTACAACATGATGGAGACGAACTGGAGAACGGGGGCAGATAGAAAATTTCTGATCAGTATGAAATCCGTTTCAGGCAAAATTATAAGGTCTGTCTGTTCGTTGTATGTATCTTAAATAACTCGAGAACGCATTGATCTAACCACTTGAAATTTTCTGTAAATTAGTTTTACAAAAATAGTAGTTTTCTATCAACTTTTGGAAAAATAACGGTAACTATAACGGTAACCATCCCATACAATTTTTTAAAAAAATACCGTTTTTTGAAAATTTCTCGTAAACTATGCGCTTTTGGGAAAAAAGGCGATTATAACAAAATTTAAAGGATATAAAGTTTTTGACATTTTTGCGATAACGGCTATCTCTAACGGTTTTCAAGATATTTCAAAAAAATCAGTATTTTGAAAATCTCCGGAAAATTATGCACTTTCATGAAAAAATACATATAACGAAATTTATGGGAAATAAAATTTTCTACATTTTTTCCTTTAACGGTTTTTACTTCTTTTTAATAGTTCTCGAGATACAGTGTGACCTCGGTAAACGCAACCCTCGAAGAACGCAACTCCTCGGTTAAGGCAACACCTAAAATTTTACACTGTTAACTCAATAAACGCAACTTCCAAATAAGGTTGACTCGATTAACGCAACTTTTTTATAATCTGATACTGTTTCGGCCAAAACAAAATATAAAAAATAATTACAGGAAATCTTTTATTGACTTTAGTCTCTGTTTCTTGTTTTTATTTATTCTTTAATAAATAACAAAACAAGTCTGTGCCAACAAAAATACATAAGAAAACTAAAATGTGCAGGCATTCGTACAATTTGTGTATGGCGAGATTATCCTATACAGTAGAACACGCTTAAATGCACATCGAATTTCGCAGAATTTTATGTGCATTTATCCGTGTTTTGCATTTATACGTAGCACGGATAAATGCACATTAATGTGCAATTATGCGAGTAAAAGATAAACATGCAACTTCAATATTCCTGTAATAAACATTTAAATTCAACAAGGCTACACAAAAACAAAGAACCTAATTAACAATTCATTTTATCAAATAAAAATAACAATAATCACTTTTTTTTTGTGTAATTACATTTCATTTTTGCACATGTGCATTTAAGCGTGTAAAATTTCATATAATTTATACTTTTGCGGATGTGAAAATGGTTGCATTTAAGCAAGTATTGCAATTAAGCGTGTTTCATTTATCCGTGTATATTTATATGAAAAATCCTTAAAAATCCTCCATGCACAAATTTTGCGTGCAATTACACGAGTTTTGCATTTACGCGTGTTGCATTTAAGCGCGTTCTACTGTAATATAATACGAGGAATGTCTGTCTGTCTGTCTGTCTGTAGAAACGATCTCGAAAACCTGCCTAACGATTTTCACGAAACTTGGTGGTTAGGGATTTTCGGGGACAAGGAATCGATCTAGATAGGTCTCACCCCTAAGAGAATTCCCCCTCGATACCCCTCGCCTGGTATCTTCGAATTGGGTCGTCCGATCTTAATGAAATTTTACAGTATTACTAAGCGGGCTAAGGCCTTTCGATTTTCCAACCACAAACCTGACTTTTCCCTCACCTCGATACCCCTCGCCTGGTATCTTCGAAATGGGTGGTCCTATCTTAATGAAACTTTACAGTATTACTAAGGGGGCTAAGGGCTTTCGATTTTAACACTACAAACCTGACTTTTCCCTCCCCTCGATAACCCTCACCTGGTGTCTGAAAACAACGTTTCAAAAATCGGTGACAGCGATTTTTTCAATAACCACTCAACCGATTTCTATGAAAATTTGTTATCGCGCGTTAGTTTTAGTTCTAGCTTTCTAGGTCGGGAATTTAAAAACTGTGGAAAAGCTCTGTAAAGATAATGTGAATTTAGTTTTTCCCCAAAAATCAGCAAAAGTAGGATTTTGAGGTCGCCGAGCATGACTCGGTCTTCCTGGTACTAAACTCTCAAAGTGGAATTTTTGAATGGATCATAATATTCCAGTTGAATTTTTTTGAGGCTAATCCGACTGAACTTTGATGTATGAAAAACTTGGTGTAAATACTTTTGCAGTATTTACTATTTATTTAGTGCAAAAAATAAAAACACTTTCAGTTTCCTGACAATATTTTTATTCAATCAATTGATACATACGAAATAAATTGGAAAAATTACTAAAATATCGTTACTAATTACATATTTTTACTTTTTTTTTACATTTCTCCAAATGAAACATTTGTTTTTGCCGAAAAGCGATAAATATTTAATATCAGTTACAGATATAGAATTTGTTTTAAATATTTCTCAATAAATTTTGCATTTTAGTCAACAAGTAATATTTTTTTTTCTTTCGTCCCATTTCCCAAACATGTTTAAAATGTTTTTTTTTAAAATTTCTTTTTTGTCAAATGACTGTTGGATATCTCAAAATAATTAAATTTTTACATTTATAAAAATCTTATTGACTAACACTAAGTAAAGTTTTGAATATTGTTTGTGTTGCCATATGTTATCCATTGTTAGAGTTCTGTATATTATTGTTATTTTAAATTAATTTAACAAAATTACAGTATAATATAGTAAATAACTAAAATCAAGCGTCAAAACTTTTTTTAAAAAGTGAAAATTCAACTTAAAAAAATTACGTTTCTACTTATTACTTATGCTATTTTATTGTTTATTTCTATATTCATATTTACGTTTTTTTTTTGTTTTTGGTTATTAAATTGTTTTTGAGATTTTATAAAAAATTGGCTATAAAAAAGGATATTACTATTATTGTTTTATTTATTCATAGTTATTTTGCTAATCGTGTGGTTGTTTCATATATAAAAATAAGAAAATCAGTTATTTGGGCTATTCTTCTTATTTACGGTTGTATTAAATTATAATATTTCAATTATTATGGTGATTTTTACCTTAATTTATTATTATTTGTTGTAATTTTTAAGTGATATTTTTGTGATTAATATAGTTATGTTGGAATGGATACATGCATCAAAAACAAATTTTAATCAATATCAATGGCAGAAATTCTTTTTATTATTTAATATTTATTACGGTTAACAGTGCAAAATCAAGTTTTTTTTTCATTTAAAAAATTCTCATAGCAGTCAATTCGCTTCATAACAACCTTAACTACAGCTGGATTATGTTTTTCAAAGTTATCAGGGGTGGAATCCCGTCAGGTGACAAGTGAAAATGACTGTCACTTAAAAATTTTTCAGACTTAAATAAAATGACAACTCTCCAAATTTTGGTCACAATTTTTCAATAAAAGCGACAACTACAATAATACTATTACATTGTGATTCCATTTTGATCAAAATTTGTAAAACTTTGACACTATCAAGCTCCAAAAAATTGATGGTTTACCCCAGAATTGATTCCTTGCCTTTGCTTAATCTTTTTATTTGCAAAAAAAAAGAATTATCTTTGGCAAATAAATCTAAATTAATGTTTGTCAATACCGTGAAATTTATCTAAGCCGGACAAAGAACGATGCACGGTTTAGCCCCCCTAAACTAACTTTTGAACCCGTGTAGTTTTCACTTTGGTTGAGGACTTTTTTGAAAGGGCACAGTCTCTAGTTTCAGCCATATATGGCGTCAAGAGTCAACGGATTGCGGGGGGATGGTGAGGGGTTAACGAACTTTCTCGTGATTTTTCACATGATTTCTGCCTTCACGAGAAAGTTTGTTAACCCCTCACCATCCTTCTGCAATACGGTGGTTCACGAGAAAGTTCGTTAACCTCTTACCATCCCCCTGTAATCTTGTGGCTCTTGACGCCATATATGGATGAAACTAGAGACTGTGCCCTTTCCAAAAAGTACTCAACCAAAGTGAAAACTACACGGGTTCAAAAGTTAACCCAGGGGCACGCTATTTCTTGCATGGTCCTTTTGTGCGACTTGGGTTTACACAGGTTTCACTGTAATTCGATAAAACTTGAAATTTTTATCGATTAGTCCAGAAAAGATGATTTAATGTAACACTATAAACTAATATCTTTATGATTAATAAAAAGGGTGTTCATATAATACAAATTATTATAGTTTTTACAAAATATTTAAAAAATATTTAAAGAAAAACAGTAATACTTATAATAATAATAATAATAGTAATACAACAAAAATATGATAAACAATCATCTTATTTTCTACATTATTAATAATTTAATTCGTTGCACTGAATTTCCATTAAACACTGATTTTCGACAAATTTGCGTTTGTTATTATACGAAGAAAAATACATTCACTTAATATGTTTCACTGTATCAAATTTAGTTTCAAAATTAAATACAGTAGAATCCCGATAATTCGTATTTCAAGGGACCAGCAAATTCATGCGAATTAGCGGGATATACGAATTATCGGGGTACGAATTATCGGGATTCTACTGTATATTATTTTCACTAGAATTAAAATATTTTTGCTCCTTTGCTCGGGGTATTTTTGGATGAACAAAGCAACAAATTCGGTTCTTGGACCCGATAGTATTACTTACAGAACAAAGAAAACTCTATAAACCGATTTTTTTTGTGGAAAAAGAAAATTGTCGGACGAAAATTGGCAAAGTGGAAAACATTTTTTTTTTTGTAAATATGACCATATATTTTTCTCCGTGTTAAATTTTTTTAAGCACTGTAAAACCTATAAACCTTTTTCTATTTATTAAAGAGAAGTATCAGTCTTATTACCATGCTATTTTTATCTTCACATTATGTTAAATAATATTTTAAATACGAGAAATAATAAATAAATGCCATTATTTCGTACAAATATTATTTCGTTTGTCAATGGTTTGATTACACAAAAAAATTATACAAATTAACTTAGGGGTGGTCCATTAAAAACCTCACCGCAATTTCAGCATTTTTAAACCCCCTTCCCCCAGCCTTAATACGATTTTCTGTATTGGATTTAACACAGCCGTCAGAATATCACAGACCCCCTCCCCCGCCCTAAATTGATAAAGTAATTTGTAGACAGCCTTTAAAAAAAATAAAATCAATTTTTTACGGAAATTATTAAGTTGATCTTTTTCACCTTTCATCTGTACAACTCACGTATCTAAAAAAACAGCTTTGTGGCGAATTTTCTTCTTCTCAGAAGTCCCTTTACGCAGTAAAATTGTGTGCAAAATTTCAGCTCAATCGGTCGAGTTATTTTCAAGTTATAGTTTGTTTCAGCGAGTAGGTTAAGGCTTGATTTTTGACTTCGATTTTCATCTTTGTTTTTGGTTTTTTTAGTTATTTTAGCCAACAACTAATTTTATAACATGCAACAATGATTCTCTTTGCACGATCACTTGAACCGATTTAAAGAAAAACATAACCTGGAAATTATTAGAAAAAAGGCTGAAGAGGCCATATTTTACTTTCTTTCAAAAACTTAAATTCAAAAATCACTCCGCTCTAATTGAACTGATAATTTAAGTGGTATCTTTTAAAAAAGGGGTAAGCACGCAGAGAACAAATAGTAAATCTAAGTATTTTTTAATGGGGAATTGAGGCGTTAAAAGCTAGAGTGGACCAACCCACATAATCGAGTTTTTGAAGCTTTTTAACTTTTGTACTATTATTTACTGTAAATTTTTGGAAAAAAAATTTGTGTGGACTTGATTACTCAATGTTGAAACGTTTTTTGGTGCATCCAAACATTTTTGTCTAAAAACTCACTCGCAATAGTGATTCAAACGCAAAAAAAAATCACGATTTCGACATGTGGGTTGGTCCACTCTAGCTTTTAACGCCTCAATTGTGACAATTACTAAAATAGTTAATTTCAATTGCAAAATTAGTTAAAATAGGATATTTTTATAATAAATTTAACCACTTACGTTTGAGTCCCTTATGAAAGAAAATTAAAATTTTATGTTGGCAATTTAATTCTACTTCCAAAGTAAAAGATTTTTGATTTTTATTCCATAAAACTTCTACGACTGGTTGCCTAGTAATGGCCAAAAATCGAGTTTTCGGTCCAAATTCTTAATTTTACATAGCAGTTCCATACATCAAAATACAATCGGATCCTACATTGGGAATGATTACACAAAAGAAAGAATACGGGACTTTTTTTGTTGTTGAAATGTGTCCCAAAAAAATTTGGGAACAGTCAGAACATTTTTATAGTAATGACTCCCATGCCGTTTGCCATTTTTACTCATAAATATGGGTCTGGAGCATGGAATTTTGGTGGAACGGTTCCCATATGTTTTTTTCGTTTATATTAGTTACGTTTTTTTAATGTTCTAGAACACGGAACATTAAAAAAACGATCCAGAGTAAGTGGGAAATTTCATTGAGTTCGAATCGCAACTAACTTCACGTTGGTTACATCAGTATGCCGTTACTGCTATATTTTCTTGATATAATCACGATTCGCTATCTCCCATGATTAAAACTATTTCGCTGTCGAACAGAACCAACAAACCACCAAAACAAAATCCTCAATTGAGAATAAAATGTCATATTTATTATGTTGAAGTTAGCAGCATTTCATTGCCGTACATTACCGTATAAAATTTCCCTTTGTTCCAAGCGCTGTCCAAGATGAAAAGGTGGTGCAGGATTTTGTATGGAAAGCTTGTTCTGAACTGCTTCAGAACATTAAAAAAACGCAACTATTTTAGTCATAGACCCGATTCCCCATTTTAAAATTCACTATTTTTTTTTCTCTGCGTGAAGGAAAGAGGAAAATTGCAACGTTTAGTTCATGAACTCGAAAAACTCCTCGGTTTGTGAACACTCAATTTTTCGGTTTGTAAACAAAATTTCAGTTTTTTTTAAAAGGTGTTTCGGTTCGTGAACGGCTGTTTGTGAACTTCCTTCAGGAATCGATTTAGTTCCCGAACCGAGCTGCGATTGGCGATTGTATTTTTAAATACCTATACTCAAGAACAAATTACTTCCTTTTATCTGCTCCACAAAACTTAAAACACATTCAAAAAATGTATCGATAAAAAAGCCAAAAGAAAGTGTTTATAATACTAGAAATAATTACGCAAAAAACAGAGAGTTATGTAAATGAATTGCTATCAAGCTGAATAGCATAAAAGAAAGTGTAATAAAAGTTAAACTGCAATCACCTATTACGAAAATCGTTTAAAACACTTAACCGAAATAGCGTTTTTCAACAAGTTGTTCACTGTCCTGGAAACTCGTATCTGTATCTGTAAATAGTAAACTATTTCATCAGGACCAAAATGCGCGAAAGAGTTCCAAAGGGAAATCAATCGAGATCGAAATCCATTGCACTCCAGCTCAGGCAAGGACGCCGCGGCACAATAAAAAGGAACGTAAAAATGCTTCGGCTGGCATGTCCTGGAATGAAGCTTTTTTCTGCACTCATTCGTTTCAATTTGATTCATTTGGAATGTGCAAAAAAAAGACTGACGGGAAGCAATAATTTCACATATTTTCGTGGCATTCGACATTCATATGAACTCCTGTTTCGGAGAAAAAAAACACAAATGACAGAGGTTGAGGGTATAAAAGATCCAGCGGTAAAAAACAGGATCCTAGAACAGGAACCGGAGCCACGTAGACCAATTAAAATCATAAACACGAAGAGATAGAAAAAAACGTAAACGCCGGTTATACAGTCGATGTTCGAGCTGACCAATCAATTTTCCCATTTCACAAATCGCATCAAGGACACTCCACACATCGCAGCAAAAAAAAAAAGAAACGGGAGCACAGGAAGTGAATCCCGTGAGGATCAGTAGCCAAACAGCTAAAAAGTAGTAGCGGTACTGACACAAAAGTGTTACAAAAGGCAAAAAATGCTCCACTGACATCCAAAAAGACAGGAAAAAAGCGCCACCGAATATGATGAAGTGAAAATTTATGAACACATATCAACCCAAAGGAAAATCACCAACAAAAAAAAACTTGCATTTTGCATTTTTTTTCCTCCTGTTGGTTTACCACAATTTTTCCGGAATGTTGGGAAATTGAGGAAAAAATTTACGCTAACGCGGAGGAAAAAAAAAACACAGACCGAACTGCATTTGCATTCATAATTGAAGTTTGAAATATTTTTTAAGCGGAACATAAGTGGCTCAACTTGATTGTGGTGATTGCAATTAATCTATTATTAAATGCAGTGAAAAGTAAACTACGAAAAAAAGTGGGAATAATCGGGAAAAAGGTGATTTTTATTGGAACAGTGTTGTGCAAAAGGGTTTGAAAATTTACGTACGTTTTTTAAGCGATTTTTTTCCCCATTTTGTCGTATGTATGTGCAATTACGTTCCGACAAGTGATCTGGAAAATCCTTTTAATAATGCATTTTTAAACACTCTTTGAATTGATCAAAGGAATTTACTGAAGTAGAGATGAGCAATTTAAAGTGTTTTTTTTATAAAGCAGGTACATATGAAGGGGAAATTCATTCAGAGCTTTGAAAAAAAATTTTTATAGAGCTAGTGGCAATATAAGATTTTTTATTAGATCGCCATTTGAAAAATTGGACAAATCTAAACCGTTATATTAATTGTAAAAAATTGGAAAACTAATTTTACGATTTTTCTGCTCTAAGAATTGAAACGATTGTACTTTATTCAAGTTTTGTACCTTTGCAACTATCCTACTTTTCTAGGGCATCTCAAAGCGGTACCAATTGAGGTACCTCAAAAATATTTTCCTACTCGCTGAACGCACCTACAGCTTTATATGGACAGCGAACCATAGTCGTCCGGCAAACCAGCAATGGTGACAAAACCTAAAGTCGGCCATACATTATGAGACTTTTATTCTAAAACCATGTTGTACAAC
Source organism: Chrysopilus asiliformis (assembly GCA_964034945.1). Taxonomy (NCBI): domain Eukaryota; kingdom Metazoa; phylum Arthropoda; class Insecta; order Diptera; family Rhagionidae; genus Chrysopilus; species Chrysopilus asiliformis. Next base: position 101,163,051 of record OZ035961.1, read on the forward strand.
TTGTTGTGGCGGAGGCAAAATCAACAGGGTTTGGATTTTTGTCGAGCCTAAAATTTGGTTCTACAACCATACATGATCCAACATTGTCTACAATCGAACCAAGTTGTACAACAAGTCTCATAATGTATGGCCGGCTTAAGGGTGCAGACAAAGTGGATGCGTTGAACTATCATCCTAATTCCAATTGGCGAACTCCACGAGAATTGTCACGTCACGGCGTTTTTGGTATTCTTATTGGCGGCCGAAGCGACAATCGGCGAATTTGTCGATAATTGGCGAGAGAAACGACGTTTTTGTCACCGCCGAATTGGTAGTGAAATTATTCGTGCTGCCCAGTTAAGTAGAATAGATAAAGTGAAAACGTATGTTAAATACATAATTGGGAAATTTCCACTGAGACAAATATAAGGTGTGGATTTAAATGGTCGATTCTCGCGACTATGAGAATAGCAAACTCCACGTGAAGTCGATTGAAGCGATGGGATTTATCTTGAAAATGCTTAAGTAGAATGCCCGAATTAAAGGTTCCAGCCCCCGGCATTTAAATCGGAGTGAATCAGTCAGGTCTGGGATGACTTGTCTGAACCCACGGCATAGAGACAACCAAGGTATGCCATGAACTTTTGATAGTCAGGTGTGACGTCATTTGTGCCGACTTTTTTTAATTAATTTTTATGTTTATTGATCACTATTTAATGCAATCAGTCCACTAATTTACAAATATCTTATTTAGATCGCACAAAAATTTAAATAACCATCCACAAAACAAAATTCCTTCTGAACTTGACGAACTAATCGGCACAAATGACGTTGCAACGAAACGTCAGATTTGAGTTCATGGCATACCTTGGTTGTCTCTATGCCGGGTCTGAACCTATGGTTGCAGTTATAGTGATGCATCTTGAATTTTCATCAGGTTTACAAGCAACGTCAATCTGAAAACGTTAGAACATTTGTGCCAGGATTTGATTTTTTTTTTACTTCGTGTACAATATTCTCAATTATTTGTGTTATTCTCAGTTATTTGTGTATAAAGTGCTTTATAACGGTAAGTTCCTTCGAATTGTAGTGATGTTTTACGTCGTTTCACCAAATAAACAGCAACAACTTCGATTGGTTTCCCACACAACTTATTGGGACATATTATCCCACAGTAAACTTTTATTGGGATGAATATGCCTTAGGACAACTCAAGGATCATGAGTTTGTCCTTTTTTTACTGTATTTAGCACAAAAATGTTCAGAAAATCTCCGAGGTGAAAGATTAAAATCGGTATCATTGGGATGGGTTTCCGCATGTGTTTGAAAAGCGCATGAAAATCCCAATGAAAATAAAAAGGGATGTTCATATTTCAAAACACACCCTTGCGGGATTCCGTCCTTGAACTCGTTTATACCGTTTGATAAATCGCGTTCCTATTATTTTGCTGAGTACCAACTTGAATCTATTGTTTGACAATATTTTTAATTTTTTCTAATTCGCTTATTTTTACATACGACAGCTTAAATCCCATAAGAGACCGATGAAAATGAGTGAACCACGCACGAATTCATGCCACACGCATCGAATCATGTTCGGCGGTAGTCCGCTCTATCTAGAGACTCTTTCAAAAATTGAAAAAAATAATTTTTTTGACAAAATTGTAACGCCATATGGGTTTTCTCCCTTGGCGGAATATTAGTTAAATAAATAAATAATTTTTTTGTCTGGAAATTTTGAAAGAATGAAGGAATATTTGAAATTTCTAGAAAGCTTTTGTTATAAAAAGGAGTGAGCAGAAAAAATACGCCGCATTCAGAAAACTTTTAAAAAATGCGCTGAAGACGAAATTTTTTGGGTTTCAAATGAGGCGGAGTTGGAAGTCTCGCATTTGGCAGAGAAGAGTAAATTCATGTTTTGTTCCTTTCACGTCTTGATTTGAAAAAATCACACCCGGCTTACTTTGTGTACTGCCCCCCTGTTCTCGGGTTCTCGGCGAAGCTTGGATAAATTGGAACATGTGTAAAGCGGGCCACACACTAGACACGATTCACGACAATCTTATGACTTATTAATCCTCAAGGAAAGACAACACGAAAAAGATTGTATCGTGAAGTCACATTCATTCCCATCAGTTTCTAGCTAACTTTCGGTCAGTGTACATCGAGAGAGCGGACACACTACCGCGGCAACCCCACAAGATTGTCGTGAATCGCGACGAGTTCAGGCGGCCGTGGAACGATACAATCTTGGCGTTCAAGTTTTGATTGTACTCCTTCATTGCCCACAGATTGTGAGGATACACAACAACTCAACATTGTATCCTCATGGCGCGTCGTCATCTTAGTGTGTGGGCCGCTTGAGGCTTTGCTGTACGCTATCAACTGACAATAATCCCTTTACTTAAGTTTTTGTTATATCGTAAAAAAAATCTAGAACCAAAAAATATTAAAATCGTCTAAACCAAAAATGTTAAAATCGTAGGTCCTTAAAAGACTCGAATATTTAAGTGGTAAAGTAAAACGTTTGTATCGATAAAACTGCTGGCCTCTCTTCAGCTCAAAGGGCTTTTTTATACGTTTTTCATAAATTGCTTTAAGTCGTGAGATCTCAATTTTGACTCCTCTCAACTGCATCTAGAAAAATCGTATAAAATAAATAATAGTTTTGACTAAACACAAACAAACTAAAAATTATATATTATTGACCGCAATCTGTTTATTTACAATTTAAATAAAATTAGATCTATATTTAATTTAAAAAGAAATCACTCTAAAATTGCAGTTTTACAATTTATACAAAATTCACAATAAATTTGGCGAACCGATATGTACTTAAATTTGTTTTGAAATTTTATTAAAACTTTTACTTTCCGGTAATGCGTTGCAATTTTAAAGCTTTTCATGTGAATTATAATAATAAATGAAAAGTATAATAGAAAACAATTCAATAAACAATAAAACAAAATCAAGTTTTAAATCATAAAAATTTGTTTTAATTTTTCTTTTGTTGAAATATCTAATAGTGGCAGTAATTATTATATTCTACATAGTTTTACTAAGCACGACCTGAATTTTATACAATTTATCATATATGTCCAAAAAAGTGTGTTTATATATATAGATATATATTTTTTTTTACATTCTCATAACCTCAAATATCATTTTGAATATTTATTTGTGATGAATTCAAATTTCTTTACAATAAATTTGTGCACTGTCTTCTTATTATTTTGCGGTTTGTATTTTTATCTGAAAGGTGTTTTAGTTTTGCAGAATTTTTTAGTTGCCAGCATTTTGGAATCGCACAGAAAATTTGGTTATATCAAATACAAAATTTCTAGCCTTTCTTCACCTTAAAATATTTAACACAGTTTTTTAAAAAAAATAGGTTTTTGCGAAGTGGCATAAATTTGTTTTATAATTTTTTATGAACTTGTTTCAAAAATATAGACAGCAGAAATCCATGTCATCTGCTATACTCTATCTGGTTTTGAGATTTTTAAAACAATTCTTCATTGGCAGTTAATATATTTGGACTAAGAGCTTGGAAGTCAACGTACACATTTCTCTTATCTACTGGAAAGAAAACAGTACACAATATTTTTACATAATTTTTGTAATGTTTTCCTTAAAGAATAGAAAAAAAAAATTCATTAGCCATTTAACAATTTATATTCGTTTTGTTCACAATTTTTTTATTTTTTATTGAATAAATATTTATCTCCTTTCCGTTTACATAAGTAAATATTTTTTTTTAATTTTACCTTTTTACATACAGTTAAAACATAGTTATTTTTGTTATTCTTAAATTTCCAACGTTTATCACACCTGATTTATACAAGAATTTATTTTTTGTGTTTTTAAATATTTTGTAAAGATAATTTTTCAAATATTTTCTTACATGAACTTACGATCTTAAATTAAACGTGTATGTGTTATTTCATTACTTAGCCTAGTTCTAACAAAAAAAAATATTTAAAAGTGATAATAAATTATAAAAAAAAAATATATCATATGTCGAATATGCTTGCCCAACCCTCACACTGTTTACAGTCCTTTTAATGAATGGTCCATTGCCTTACTTTATTATTGTTTATTTATATTATTTAAATAATTATATGCATGCTGTTTTCAACTGAAATTATTATAAATTTACATTTCTAATTTTGTTTTCGTCACTTTCACGTGGACAAAATTCTTCTCACGAGAGGAAATAGTGCTTTTCGTCATTTATTTTTGAGAAAATATGTTTAATATATTTTTTTTTTAATAAAAATGTTTCCCTTAACTACGAGAATCGTTACTTTCGCTAAAACTCTGTTCACTTGATTCACGGCGATTAACAACGGGCTTTGGCTTATATTCCGTAATAACGACAGTCACTGAATTTACGGTCACCTCACGTGTTTGTGCCGACGATCGGTCGACATTTTTTAATCGGGCTGGATATTTTTTGTGTTTGTTTTTGTGGCGGGATGATGACATTTTCGATGATGATGATTTTGAATTGGTTCCGTTTGGTACACCAGAGGCACCTGGCAATGTGGCAGCTTGTTGAGCAACTAAGGCGGAATTAAGACGTGGCTTACGTGTTGAGGTTCCTGTAAAAACAAAAAAAAAATATTCGAAAATAACAAAAATATCAAACTCCAAAGAAATGGTTTTGTTTTTCCGTTCAGTCGAATCTTGATAGCTTGAACTTGGAAGGGATTTGAAAAGCACTTCAGGCGACTGATGTTCCACTTATCGAAATGCGATGGTAAATTGCGAAATTCTATCATTGTGAGTTAAAAAAAATCTGATGTGAACAGCGCATGACTTTCTTATACGAAATCTACGTTCCTGCGCAATTTACTCCATATACCGACACATAAAATATTAGCTTATATAAAAATATGATTCTTTTTTACAAAATCCAAAAAAATATCTCGAAAACGGTAAAATATATCGCATACCGGTAGAGGCAAAAATGAAGAGAATTTTAATCTTTAATTTTTCTTTCGACTGTTTTTTTTAAAAAAAAACCGTGAGCTTGCAAGCGATTTGCAAAAATCCACAGCCGTAAAAGCTTAGAATAATACACCTTCTAGGCTCTCAGGAGTTATGACTCCCGGATCCCCCTCCTGGATCCACGCCTGTCCCATCAAAGCGATAAAATTGAGTCCCAAAAGAAGACTTTTTTTATGAATTGTGTGGAAATAATATTTTTTTTATAAATTTCCTAGACATTCATAGGTCAAATAACAAAGAAAGGTTTCCCACGCCTTCTTTTATCAGATACATAAGTTTTTTACAGTTCTGTGCATTCAATGCTTTACCACGCAGCTTATACTAAAGTAAAGTGCTGTGAGACCACTTGTGTCTCCTGAGGAGCCCATTTTAATGTGAGACCACGTCCGTCTCACATGGCAGTCAATGTGTTAAATAACTCCTATGGTCTATTTTTCATTTTTTAATTCGGGTGGGTTTTTTACCGCGATTTTCTATGCTAGGCTCTTAACACGTTGAGCGCCACGTGACCGCCGGTGAGCATTTTAATTTAAAATGACCACCCGTGGTCATTATTGGATGTCGATGGTGGGACAACGTGACCACCCGTGGTTACACTAGATGTTTCATTTCGAGACATCGTGACCACCAGTGGAGACCACCAGTGGTCCCAGGATGTAAACCTATTTTACTTGGAATTGGTAGCACTTGCAATAAATCAATAAAAATAAATAAAAAAAATGTTGGTCCCAGATTGCCACCCAAGGAATACTCGCTCGTAAGCACGCGGTCTACTGTGTAATTCAGAGAATAACCACCGGTGGGCACGTGGCGCTCAACGTGTCAAAGTTCCACTTCCCTCTTATCTCCCATCTTAGCATCTTGTGGCGCACTAGAGAGATTTCAATCCGCACTTCACCATTAGATAAGGGACTCCACAAGGAAATAATTCGAGCACTAAAATCTCCCTCCTTCCCATCGAGTCCGGTTCATGTCATCTTCTACAATTTTCAGGATTAATTTCTAAAGATTGACAATAATCCGAGTTAAAGAGGTTTTCTTTGTGGATTACGATAGAATGGTAAGAAATTTAAACATCGAAAACTGGCAGCTTAACAGTTAGATTTCCACCGACTGAACTTTAATGCTGCTAAATTACACATTTTATGCTTAAAACTTTTAGATGACCCACCATCCCAGTTGACCATATTTTGAAATGGCCTGTCCAATGGACGCGTATGTATTCCTTTTGCATTCCAGCATGAATGGAGCTTTGCTATCAATCCATCTTATTCTCGGGGTTCCCACTATCCTTGATCGCTTCGAATGGTACTAGTTTGCGGATGGTGTGTGGCAGTAAATGCGACTATATGAGTTTTCTTATGAACTAAATCTTTTATGAAGCAAAGTGCCTCACAGCAATAATTTATATCCAACAATACACTGGACGGAGTTCACTTTTTTGCAAAAGTGCCCGCAATATCACTCTGCTGGATGTGGAAGATTTCTTGTTGTTTGGTTTCTTTCGATGAAAAAAATCATTCCAGAAATTCTGAATATATGGGAAAAATAAGAAAAGAAATAAAAACCAAGATAAAGAAAAAAAACTTGAAGGAAGATGAAAAAATTACGTAAAAACATTGGACATGGAACTTATATGTGCCATGGGTTTCCACATCCGGGATCATGGTCACGCACGACATACACACTTCCTCTTTGATATCTTGTTTCAACCACCCCCAGTGGACATCATTTTGTCTCCCCAGTTCGCCAGTATCTGGACCAACAGCTACTTGGAAACTGACTGACATTGGATTCTGAACTGGAGACTATAAAATCCTTTCCATCGCTCCAGGCATATTCATATCTAACTAACTCTGGGTTATCCTATCCTATCCTATCCTTTCCAATTCCATCCCCTAATTCGCTACAGCAAAAGCACTCCAATAATAACGAACGAAGCAAGAGCCATCGTTACATGCAGGCGTCACTTTCTCCCTCCCATTCGGTTTATAACATCGGTCTGTACTTTCGTTCGTACAGACAAATTTTGGGTTTTCGGTGGCTACTTTGGCGACCAATTTACTCTGTTGGTCATCTAACCGCAGGATGCTGAGGCGGTGACTAGAGTGACCAATGCCACCAAAACCGAAACCAAAATTCAACGAAAATCTTAATCATCAAAAGGTTTCTGAGAGGATACTTCAAAGCATCCCCAAACCGTGCAGGGGAAATCAAGTGATTGGGACAATTTAAAAAAAGAATCATTTGGTTTAAGTAAAGTCCGTAACAGATTGACCGGCAGTAGCAGTAGCAGTGGCAGCAAAATGTTCTGATTGGCTGAAATCCGACAACATGGCGACACATGCAGTGAAAATATTTTTGCTGCTCGGTCATCCCAAATCCTAATTTTGCTGCATGTGCACATGCAGCAAAATTTAGTGAGGTTAGGTTTTTCAAAAAAAGCGCCAAACGATATAAAAACATTTGAAAGCTAAAAGAAAAAATCAACTCAGTTTCTTTGAAGACTTAGTGTGTGCTTAATAAATTATATTTTTGCAACATCATTAACAAAAAAACAATAAAACTGAATTTGATCTGAAATCTGAGACACTAGTAACCGAATGTCAAAATGTTGCTGCCACTGCATGTGAAATCCAATGTGTTTCAACGAACAGCATTTCTCTATTTACTGCCACTGCCACTGCCACTGCTACTGCTACTGCCGGTCAATCTGTTACGGGCTTAAGAATTTAAGAAGCAAAATTAGTCCTTTCTATCTTATTTTAAACGTTTTTAAGATAAAAACCCATGGGAGTTGTAATACAGTAGACGCAGGAAAAAAAACCGATTGGAAAAGTCGAAAATTAACGTGACACGTTTTATTTTAGCTATGAACATTTTATGACTTTTCAAACTACGTTAATTTCAAGCTACCTAAAAATAAATACTAGCTAGTATTTTAACATTGACTTCACATACTTCCAAGGATAAACAGTTTTTTCACACAATTTCAAGCGAATACTTTACCTTGGAGCACAATGAACGCAACCAAGCCGCAACCATCACGCATCCAAATGTCACTTACGAGTTTATTTCACAGAAATGCTTTTGAGTGAGCACAATGAACGCAACCATCGACGCAAAAGTTGCCAAACTTTGAACTTTAACGCAACAAGTCTGCGTTGACAGTTGATAAAGTGAGGTTGGGAAAATGTCGTTCGAGGAAAAATTGATAGCCTTTGTGCAATAACATGCAAATAACAAAGATGAAGACCAACAAAGCAAATTATCGCTTCAAAATTATCCATTTTTTATATATTTTTCTACTTTAGTTCACTTTTAATTTTTCTGTGTTTGTCTCACAACGCAACAGGCGACGCTTCTATTGTGCTCAACCGCTCCTGAACTGCGTTGCGTGAAGCGTCCTTAGTTGCGGCTTGGTTGCGTTCATTGTGCTCCAGGGTTAAGATTAAAATTTTGCTTATAGTAAATGCTTTTAGGCCTGTTTGCGCGTATTATTCTTAAAAAATTAAGTTGTGGTTAGCCTACTTAAACCGTAGAAATTCTTCGACTTCAATTTTTTAAGTTGTACATAATTTGCTAAGTTTTGTTGGTGCAAACGGCACTAAGTATTGCATAAAACTGAAAGCATTAACTTAATTTTCATTCACCCGGCTCAATGTATGAAGAAAACAAGAGTTGCCATGCATGCGGATTAAAAACATAAAAGTATAGGAGAGGGGGGAAAGGAGTTGTCCGATTGAATTTAGATGTATGAATGAGTTATGTAAAATTCCATTCTAAACCCTTTTCTCCTTAATAAATTTTTCAATACGGCTCACCGTTTTCGAGAAAATGAGAAAAAAAGTATTCAATTTGTATGGGGAAGGGAGAAGTGGTCCAACTGAATTTTGATGTAAAATCATATTCTAAATATATTTCATCTTAATAAATTTTTCAATACGATGCACAGTTTTCGAGAAAACAGGAAAAAAGTATTCCATTTGTTTGGGAGAGGGGGAAGGGGGGAAGGAGTTGTCCGATTGGATTTTTATGTATAGGTGAGTTATGTAAAATCTTATTCTAAATACATTTTATCTTTATAAATTTTTCAATATAACTCACCGTTTTCGAGAAAATCGCAAAAAAAAACTATTTAATTTGCAGAGGGGAGAAGGAATGGTCTGGCTGAATTTTATGTATGGAAAAGTTATGTAAAATCATATTCCAAACACATTTTGCCTTTGTAAAATTTTCGATGTGACTAACCGTTTTCGAGAAAAGCGCAAAAAACTGTTTCGTTTGTATGGCGGAGGGGCGAATCAATGGTCCAATTTTGCCTGTTCAAGAGCCTTGCTATTTACGAGAAACGCAACTACAGGAAATTTTAAGTATCTAGCTTAATCCTTTCGAAAGTTATGGTGTTCACGAACAAACATCCGGACGGGCATGCGGAAAGCAAAATATTTTTATTTTATAAGAAAAAATATAAAATACAGTAGACTCGCTATAGCAATGTATGCATAAATTAAATATTTACTTGTTCATATAATAAAGTTGTTAAAAAATATGTGCGATGTTCATATAATCGCGAGTCTACTATTCTTTGATTAAAATCCAGTTCGAGTTATGTGTTCCTTGAATACAGTTCGAATTTCAGTGTTGCAAAATTTAAGTGTTACCGACCTCTAATAATTTTTAATGAAACTACAAGCTCAAAGGTTTTTTTTAAAGTTCTTGTCAACTTCAATTCGTGTTATTATAATTTTAAAAAAAATCATTTCTCTTAAAAATCAAAAGTTTCAATATAAAAAACACTTCCAGCCGCCTCGCTAAATGCGTGACGTTTTTGATGGACAGCCGCTTATTTGGAGATCTCCGAAGGCTAGAACACCATCGAGTTGGATAAAGGAGTACACAAAAGCGGAAATTTAGCATAGAACATGTGTTGTTCATAGCTTATAAATTTTATCAATGTTTTATTATTTGAATTTAAAATCTTTTCAGTCCGATTTGTTGGGAAGTTGTGACGTAACTTTAGAAATGAAAGACAATTTGATGAAGTTGAAAATACAAGAATAAAAAAATATAATTCACGTAATAAAAAACAAGGACTTTTGAAAACAATTGCGACTTAAAACTATTTGAATTCTCCCGCCAACAGGCAAACTGTTATACTTGGAGCCGCCGCAATCGAACGAACTTTTGACAATTAAGGAATTTACGGCCAAAATATAAACAAATCTGGGTCTCCGCTGAAATTGACTGGAAATCGATGAGTGATGGGCCAGCAAAACCCCCCAACGAATTCCTCAAGTTTTACTTCATCGCGAATCAATTCCCTACCCCACGATAAATTTTTTTGCCACTGGCTGGCGATTTCCACGTAAACAGGAGGATCGGAGAGTGAGAAATAATCGAAGATTCTTTCAGTTCCGTTGCGGTTTCGAAGCAACATTCATTTTTTTTTTGGGTTTGTTTTTGTGCTGTTTTTCTTGTGCTCTTTTCGGAGCGTTGAGCATCTTGTGCACAATTCTAGGGAAACGAGATTTTGCGTATTGCAGCGATTTATTTTCTTATGCAGGTTGCGTTCGAATCGCACTTTCAGTTCCAGCCAGGAATTTCCCTATTGATTTTTCCATAGCGCAGCATAAAAATACATGGCACGCGACCAAAATAAACAAAAACATAAAGATTTCAATTTATAATCGAATTGCATTCCCTTGAACGAGAAGGTCCAGGAAGCGGGGACAACTCCCTAGAGTTCCAGCGAAATTCGCCGGCCGGGGAGAGACAAAGAATTTTCGCAGCGCATAAACAAAATTCCGTTGGATTAATGGTTGGTGGGGGAGCATCGGGAGGACAAAACGCAGACAACTTTCTTCACTACTGAAATCAGGGCAACAAAACTAGACTGAGAGGGGCGAAGCGACGCTGCCGGAAGATGTTTTTGATTGCGTTCGCAAGCACCGAGAAACGGGTCAACGGGGGCCGGGATATCGCGCTTTTCCCGTTGTTTTTGGGCTGGACGAGTGCACTCACCTTTTCTTACATCGCACATTAAGCATTTGAAGGCCTCGGCCGTATTACGATAAGTACACACCGAGCAATCCCAGAAATTTTCTTCCAGTACTTTTGAATGGCGTTTTTGTCGACGAGCTGGCGATTTCTTGTGATCCATTTCTCACCACCAGACCCAACAACACTCTAGATTCGCGGTTCACGGACGCGTCAACTAATTGCGGACTTTTCAATTGTTTAAAACACTTTTTCCGGACCACTTATTGAATTGCTAAACCAAAGAAATCGACAAACTGTTATAATCGACGGTGGCGCTTCGTTGAAGGTGCGAGCATTTTCGATACTAGTCTTTAAGCCAATCAGTATGGTTTGCCACGATAAATGTCAAAAGTTGATGTCAAAATAAGTATTGCCAGCGCTAAAGTTTCGCGAGAGTTTCTTGAAAAGTATTATTTCAAGAATATTAGAAAATGTTCTATTAATTGATATGCAGAAACAAAATAGGCTAAATTTTACTTGCTAAACACATTATCAACAGCTTATGGAGAGTGTTTGTAATCTAGTTTTTACTATTTTATGCCAAGTGCCAAAATTGCTAAAAACGCGGTTTTGCATGAAACCCCGAAACGAAAAACCCCTTAAAACCCGAATTAATGACCAAATAAAAAAAATGCGTGTCGAATATTTTTGATAGTTCCACAAATGTGCAAAGTTTCATTAAAATCGGATAGTGATACTTTCGTAGGTTTTCTCGTGTAACAAAACAAAATTTGAGGTACACACTATCGAGGGGTAAACAGTATTGTGCGTATACAGTATCGAGGGTTCAATGTAAAATAAAATGTCAGTTGTTATCAACAGATAACTTTACTCTGCAAAATTTGGTTTCGGAAAAAATTTGTTTTTTCAAATATTTCGAAAACCGTTAAAGATACGTAAGAACCGTTAAAAAGAAAAATGCATTAAATTTTATTTCCTTTGAATTTGTTTCATGAATTTTTTCATAATAGCGCATAGTTTTCGAGAAATTTTAAAAAAAACTTTTTTTTTCAAATATTTTGAGAATTGTTAGAGATACAGTAGATTCGTGATTATATGAACATTCTATTACATGAACGGCTGTGTTAAATGCATAGAAAATTTTTCAGATTGAATACTCTGTTATATGAACAGCTTAAAACTTCATGTTCATATAATCGCGAGTGTACTCTACGTAAAAACAGTTGAAGGAAAAAATGTGGAATGTTTTATATTCTCTGAATTTTGGTGTATTCATTTTTCTCAAATGCGCATAGGTCTCAAGAAATTTTCAAAAACTCCTTTTTAAAAAAATGTATGGGAGGCTGCCGGTACTTTTCCAAAAATTGAAAGGAAACTACTGTTTCCGTAAAACTTTTTTAGAAAAATTTTAAGTCGCTAGCTTAATGCGTTCTCGAGTTATTTAAGATAAGCAAAACGGACAGACAGGTGCACGGACATACTCATAATTTTGCCGGAATCGGATTTTGTACTGATCAAAAAGGTTCGATCTGTCACCGGTTTGGAATCGGTCTCCGTCCTGAATAGAAGTTGAAAATAAAAATGGGGTTTTTGCGATTATCTCGAAAACTGATACTTTTTCGGTGGTTATATGTATGAGATAAATTGAATATAATGGGGAATCGTACAACTTTTTCTTTCGCCGTCTTCCAATATATTTGGCCATTATCGAGATACTTCAGTTTAGGTAAATTTTTTTTAAATATTTTCACGAAAACATTTTTCGAAATTAGTAAAACTTTGAATCAGTAAAAATGTTAAACTAATTAACAAAAAATGAACAAAAGTAATAAAGAAACTTACCTGCTATAAGAAAATTGATATTTAATAAAAAAAAACCATTTGAACAGACGAGAAAATGAAAGTGCGAATTATTTTCAAAATTAAAATATTTGTTATCTGAGTTTAATTAGAATAATAGATTAAAATAAATTTAGACAAAATCATTAAGAATTACGATTTCACAAATTTGCAGTAAAGTCAAGTAGAACGTTTCAGTAAAAATGTAACACCCAAGTAATGTAATTTCTCACCTAACTTTTTGTCATCAAAACACAAAATTTTTTTCCTTCCTCGTGAATTTACTTGTTCAACATTTATCATGATATAATTACGTTTCTATTATTTCGATTCAAACACATTTAGAAAACGCTGACATTTTTTTTTCATGATATATTCATATGAAAAATCATTTTTCAAATGAATTCATCTACAATAACACCTTAATAACAGTGATAAAAGTGTATGTCCATGAAATCCAATAAAAAAAATATTTCGCTGCATATAAATTATGTTAAAAATACATACAACAACTCTATGAAGAAAAAAAATCATTGATTGTCATGTGAATGCAAATGATTGCATTGAATTTTGCTGACTCGGGCCGAATTTTTAAAATTCGTTTCATCAGCATGCATAAAATAAAATAAAATTTAAAATATGGTAAATAAAATATAAAATTTTTGGATACAGATTAATTTTAACGAGCGCCTACATAATCAAATATATAAAATTGCGTACTAATAAATAATGTTTTTCGTTCATGTAGAATTTTATAGATTTTTTGAAATAAATGCATTCACCTCTCTATGGGAAACCTTATTTACGCATACAATGGATTTAAAATATACGCAAGCAAAGCATATTTTTTTTTTTTTGAAAATGAATGGACATGCATTAATGTTTAATGTGAGTACATATCCTATCTATCTAGCCACTGGCCACCCCCAACCTCAAAAACCCCATACCGAGTTTATATATTTTATGCGTGCAATACATTTAAAATAACAATACATGCATATAAATATGTACTATTCGCAATTTTAATGTATACATACATCTATAGTATATTATTTTATATAAAATAATAAGTCCATTCACATATGTACATTTTAATATAATATTAGTATGTATTATTATCATAGAGTGCACCAAATTGTATACGAATGATTTTATGTATTGTACATATATGCCTATGCTGAATTCAACTTCAATATACTTTACTCGTACTCAAAAGAGTTGACTTTAATTTTAAAGTTGGAATTTTCATGCATCGCCACATAGAATATGGCATTATGTTGTATACATAACCATAATATAATCATCCAAACCTAACTGAACCCATCTATGGAAATATATTTCAGTGATACGCAGACATTTTTGGATTAAAATTCGTTCAACTTTAAAATTTAATGCAATATAATATTCATTTTATGTTTATAGCCGTGACCATATAATATTTTTTTATTTTAATTTTGGCGGATGGATGGTGATGTTCTTCTCATACAATTTTGGTTCTGTTGTTACTCTTCTTTAAAAAAAAAATATCTCATCATAGAGGTTTTTTGTTATATGTTTGTAATTTCCATCATAGCCATCATCATCAGCAACATAGAATTCACATATGTATTCTTTGTAGTTTCGAAAAATAAATACCTTTTTCCCAGTTTCAGAATAATCTAGATAAAAACACTAAATATACATGTATTATATATTGTGTAATAATAAGGTTTTCTACTTTTCTGCGTAATTCAATGTTTGTACATATAAATAGTTTCATAAAAGTATGTAAATTTAATTTATATATTTATTTAAAGTGAAATTCTCAATTTTTATATATACATACCTATGTACATATTTTTTTGTCACATTTGCTATTTTTCGTATTTGTTCACTTATAAACTCGTTTTTTATGCATTTAATTACATATTTATGTCATTTGAATTACCGTCTGGCCTGAGTACGAGTACTTATTCAAATTTTTATTTACCAAACCCTTATTTCTCCTATACTAAGCTGAAATCATTCATTTTTACGTTTGCACTAAAATTTAAAATACAAACACAGCTTTATCCAGCTAACGGTAAGATGACACCTTTCTTACATAATCAAACTTCATATGATGAATATAATTGCGTATATCGTCGATTTTTTTTATACAGAAACATTGAAAAACTCGAGAACTAATTGATGTAGAAAGTTTAAATCTGGCATGGAACAGGCTTTTACCAAAAGATGAATCTTTTCCGAAAATGGGAAAAATTGAACTTTTTCCCTCCTCTCCCACACGGAGACAAATAATTTTTGATATTATGATAGGAGCGGACATATTTTGTTTGAGATAAATATAATGTTTTCACCACAACTAGGGATGCAACATCGTTCATAAAACCTCGATGTATCGAAAATCGATGTTTTTTTTTAAAGCGACATCGATGTCAAGAAACATTGTCCTGAAAATATCGATCCCTCGATGTTTTTCCGATGTTTTGAAAAAGTTAAATTTTATAAATAATTTAGCCACTTGGTGGATGCTCTACTGTGGGTGGAGTACATCCAGGTAGAATTAACACGGTTTTAATTATTCTGATACGTTGAACCACCAAAAGCCCGTTAATTTTCGAGATATTCGCAAAAAACTAACTATTTCATAACAGAGTTCTAATAAAGGACATAAATGTAGCAAATTTTATTGTCTCCAATTTTGTAATACATAAGACTACTGAAAAATGGTTAGTTTCGGAATAAATCGCAAAAAACGAAATCGTAGTTGTTAAAAAGCCGCCGTTTTGGTTACTTCCGGTTAACGGATTTTCACATCAGGACCAAACTACTCTGTAAAATTTCATAGCTGGCTCTGGTATTTTTTGCGAAATCTTGTAGAAAGATGAAACAGAAAATTGATACCAAAGAAAATTTAGAGAAATCTTTAATTAGAGTGGCTATATTAAATCTATTTAAAAACTAGTCCCTCTAGTCCTAAAATTAGTTTCTCTACTAATTTTATGAAGAGTAATGTTCTAACATCGTGGATAAAAACATCGATACCTCGATATATCGGCCTGTTCAACATCGAGGTTAAAACTCGATATTTTTCAACGATACCTCGATGTTTTGCAAACATCGAGGTATCGTTGGCATCCCTAACCACAACCAAAATTTTGTTTGACCCAAAAAAATATCGTTCAGCACCAATATAATTATGTTTATGCCCATAAATTCCCCTAAACAAAATTATATTCGTGGTGAACAAATTTTGTTTGGGCCAAACTAAATTTTTTTGTGGCAAGAACTATCTTAAACAAAATATGTTTTCCCTAATTATAATATGATGACTGCATTAAAAAA
The DNA here is from genome assembly GCA_964034945.1 of Chrysopilus asiliformis. NCBI lineage: Eukaryota > Metazoa > Arthropoda > Insecta > Diptera > Rhagionidae > Chrysopilus > Chrysopilus asiliformis. The sequence continues at coordinate 101,179,212 of OZ035961.1, forward strand.
AAATTTTTTTCCTTGCATACAAATGTAAAAGATTTTTATAGGGTTCTATGGTTCCATAAGGTTTTATGAGACAATAACATCTTTCCAATGGAAAAAACAGCGTCAAAATCGGTTAAGGTTCGGTCAAAAAGCCGCCATATTGGTTACTTCCTGTTAACAGAGAGTTGATAGCATTGTCCCATCCTCAGTTATTACTTTTCTTCGTAAAAAAGCGGTAAAAGTGGAATGGTGGGTTTGGTGCACACAAAAAAAATTGGCGGTATGAATTGGATTACATCCGATTTTATTATACCCGTATGGTGAAACCAAAAGGGTGAATTAATTTTGCCTTACCGTTTGTAACGCTGCGTTTACACGAATGACAAATTTGTCATTTTTTGTTGTCATAAATTGTCATTATCGTGTAAATAGTATCATTTTTGTCATTATTTCTGTCAGAAAAATGACAATCTCTCATAAAAGAATGAACTTCTCCATTCTTTTATGACAGATTGTCATTATCTGTCATTCGTGTAAACCCAGCATAACGCCAAGATCCCATCATCACACACAAAAATGAATTACACCTGTGTGTTTAGAATGATAAAACATAACAAAAGCTATAATTGCCAATCTGGAAATTATTGAAAATCCGTATGATGATATGGCATTGTTCGAAGTTTAATTGAACGGCGAACAGTTGTATCAAAATTCCACTTTGAAGTCAAACTTTTCAACAAGATTTTTTAAAATTTATTCCAATCGGATGCGGTACAATTGAATTTTGATATGGGATCAAGTAAAATCACATTCTAAACACCTTGTCTTTTTACAACTTTTTTGATATTATTCACTGTTTTCAAGATATTTGCAACAAACCCCAAATCTGTCCAAATGTGTTATGAGATAATGGTGAGGGGGAAAGGGGAGTGGATAGGGTAAATTTTCTGATGATATCGGGTCTTTCAACAATGACATAACAATTTTGTATTTAAATAAAACACAGAATAATTGAGATATCGGGCTGAAATTTATTCCAGGTGTAGTGGACATGTTACATTTAAATATGAAATTCGATGTCTTTCATATGGCCACCGCAAGCACGTTTGCTGATTGATTCTTTGGAGCCAATTTTCCACCACTCTTCCACACATATCGGCCGGAATGTTGGCAATTTCGCGTTCGATATTGTTCCTAAGGTCCTCTAACGTTGTTGGCTTGTTGGCATAAACCAACGACTTAACATAACCCCATAAAAAGAAATCCAACAGCGTTAAATCGCATGAGCGAGGTGGCCATTCGACCGGACCATCATTTCATTCATCATTTCATTTCATCATTTTCATTATTTTCATTATCATTTCATCGGACTCAGGATTTCGGTAGCTCAGGATTTCGGTAGTAATAATTTCCAAACGTTGCTCGTTCGTGAACTTCACCATGATAAAAATGTAAACCTTGACTGACGTTTTAGCATTGCCAGATCATAAAAAAAGTTTTAGGGCGCGTTTTTATTAAAATACAAAATTGTTATGACCTTGTTGAAAGACCCTTTAGAAGCTTTCTTAAGCTATCATAAAATTTTGTGAAAAAATTGACCCGAAAATGAATGTAAAATTAAATCAATGAAATAACCATGCTAGAAATAGTTTTTTTTCGTGCCTCTGCGTTAACTTTGGAACCCGTATAGCTTTCACTTTGGTTGAGGACTTTTTGGAATGGGCACAGTCTCTAGTTTCACCCATATATGGCTTCAAAAGCCACCGAATTGCAGGCGGATGGTGAGGTATTAACGACTGTGCGCTTTTCAAAAATCGTGCATCGTTCTTTACTGAACGTCAAGTAATAAAATTAAAAAAAAAACATTTGAACTTTGGAAATATTATTTTTAAGAAAGTTGTCAATAAAAGTGGAAATTAAATATTATTTTATTAATTAAAAAGAATTTTAAACCGTGTTGTTGCTTTTAAATCTGTTTTTCTACACAAAAATATTAATCAATTTCAAAATTTAAGGTTATCTTGGAATGACTCGAACTGTCCTAAAATTATCTGGTATGGTCGATCGAAATCGATCTGTTCGCTCAATTGAGAGAATAAAAGAACTGTGCCTATAGGTTCCGGTGTGAATTTTCAGGTTTAAAAAACGCGCCTTTTTGAAAGGACGCTGCACACTTGAAATCTTTTGTCGTCTTTCGATGGTTTTCAATGATTTTTGTTTCGTTTTCAAAAATTGTTTTTTTTATGTGTTTCGAGAATTTTGAAAACCGCGTTGTATAAGTAAAACGTTATCCAAGGATTTAGCTAAATATGCATTACTTTAAACTAAAATGTTTGAAATTTATTTTCATTAACACATGTAAGAGCAGATCAATTTCATTTAAACATTTTCTAAATCTATTAATACATCATATGAAAATAAATTTTCTAAAGAAATTTAATGAAGTGCTTCAAGATTTCAATTTCGCCGATTTACGAAAAATAAAGCAAAATAAAATGTCTCCAATTTTCGAAGTTTTTAAAATGGCAAGAGTTAGAGTTTCAAAGCTAGACGCAATCCTATCCAGCCAGCACCTTCCTGTATCAACGCGGGTAAAAGGATTCATTTAAAAATTTCACTTTTTTTCGTTATATTTTTTATATTGAATGTAGGATTTAAAAAAAAAGTTTTTTTTCATTGTAATGTATGTATGGCTATGTATACGCATCAGCACACGCACGATTTTACAAAAATTGCGTATACGTGTATGTACTTCTAATTCCCTGAACGTTCATATTCAACATACGAGACCTCATGAGCCAAAAGATATTTAGATATTCGTATCTTAGTTCGAAATATATGTAGGTAGATATCTTTGTACGCTTGATTTTTAACTATACTACAAAATATTTCAACGTATATGAATAGATATATCCGTAAGACGTATGAGTTTCAAAATAACAAAAACGAAGAAGAAGAGAATTCCATACATTCGAGAACGAGTTCTATATATATATTTTTTTGTAGGCGTCCATATATGCAGATATGAAGCCATATATACATATTTTGCGAGTATCCTTCCTATACTGACTTTTTGTATATGTCGCTACGCTAATGTGTGTAATGTTGAGCTCGAGAAAATATAGCACCGCTGGCATATAGATATACGATTTGCTATGAATGTATATATCGAAAACACTGGCTGCATGCTATTTCAGATAAGCAAGAAAACCGGCACCATCAAGTATGATATCCTTGGAGTAAGCCGGCATATCCTTGGAAAAAGGGACGACTTTATGGTGTGGTCGCACCATCAAGTATAGAATTTTTGAGGTAAATCTGAATGGAAATTTTCTCAGTGGGTTTCATGATTGCAACTAAGATTCTAGTAAGCCGATTTTTATGAAATTTTTAACATAGGTTAATCAATTTGTTTTCTATTTACAGTTTAAATTTTATAAAAAAATCTGTAAAATTGACCAAAATACAGCTTCAAGAAATACAAGTATTCGAATAAAGTTTGTGGATTTTTAATGCGATTTTTTATTGGACAACGACATTTTCGTCCTTAGAAAGTATTGGATTTATTCAGCCAGGATACGATGTTGAATGAAATCAAATACTTACTTGTGCGAGGAGACTGAAGGGTATGTATATGTCCGTATGAATGTGGATATATGTATATGTCAAGATATATTCTTGTGTCCTTTTTTCCTCGTACTATCGATATACGTTGGTGTATAATGAATCCTGCCTGCTCTAGTATACCGACTTGGGGGGCTTGAATTTTCTCAACGTTTTTGAATTTTCGTATATAACCTACTCATATACCGACGGTTATTACGTCCCACGTCTGGGTTTCTTTGTCCTTTCCCTTACCCATGGGTATCCTTATAGAAGGGAATATCGTCTAAATTTTACACACATATATTTAAAACATACTTATCTCTATATATATATATATATAAACCAACATATATTCAGTGCCAAGAAAGGAATGTGAGCTGATTCAACTATGAATATATGTATGTGTTTGCTCTTTAAGGCCGTCATGTATGTACAATATAGTGTGTTATATGCCAAGGCAAAAAATAAGGAAATTTATAGAATTTCTTAAAGAGGATATCTTCAATGGAATCAGAGCCAGCAATGACAACAACAAAACTGCGGAATTATAGAAAGAAGGAACACCAGCACCAGAGTGAGTATCTGGGAATCAGGATCAGTATAGGGCCGTTGTCAGTACCCACAACCGGTATTGCTAGATACAAAGGACGTCAATGTAAGAGTCATGGAAGGGACAGAAATTTTCTCCTTTTTTTCGGATGAATCTTAAAGGAACTGATGAGAGTCCTTTTTGCCTTGTATCCCACTGATGTACGAGCTATTGGGGAGCATTATTCGTACTCCTTTTTTTGGTGGATTGTACCTTTTCCTATATTATTACGTTTTGTATGGCAGCATTATTCTCGTTGTTGCTGTTGATATCTTTTCTTAGGTTCCTTATCTTCTTTTTATAGATTTCGTTGTTGTTGCTGTTGGTCCATGCTTAAATTGTTCTTATTCTTGGTTTTCGAAACCGAAAATATTTTTCGTGGCATTTATCAGTTGCTTGTTTACTTCCTGGTTGATTTTAGATTATTGCTAGCAGAATTCTACTCAGTTTTCCATGGTTTGTTGAACAAAAAAATGTACAGTTTAAAAAAACCCTGAAAAACTATTGCTGGTTTCGATGAAAATAGGCACGACCGAGCTTTTTAATTGGATTTTCGTGATAAAATACAGTAGTTTCAGCAAAAAATGCTTCCTTCCGCAAGCAAGAAAGAGGAGATTGAGTCCCAAAGGGAATTACCTCCTACTAGCCTTAAATTTCCCTAATCAAGGGCTGAGGGAGAGGGGGTGCGGGAAGGGGGGGGAGGGGCGAGGACACCTCGGCTTACTAAGACCTCATCCACACTCAGGGAAAAAATTGGTCATATGGATAAAATCATTGTTAAATTAACAAAAAAATTATCATATATCAGCCAACAAAATAATTTTGTTAAATTAACAATTTATTCTTCGGTACATGAAACAATTGTTCATATCAAATTTTTGTTAAAATCACAAAAAACTTATCCATTGGAACAAACATTTTTGGAGGTAAATCCTTGTTTAACAAACAAAATTGTTATTTTAACAAAAATAAACTCACAAACGATGTTTTGTTAAAACAATACAACAATTGTGAAATTAACAATTCCTAATTTGTCAAAATGACAAACAAATTTTATTTTTACAAATTTTTGCCATCCGGCTGTTTTCACGTGATACGGAGACAATCAGACAAACCAATAAAAGGAAAAAAAATGGATCTGGACCCGTGTTTGATCATTACTAATCTAGATCGGCGTAAAAACGAAATATGATTCAAAAATTTCAACTGAATAGAGAAAAAGTGAATTTTGTCTATAAAATACGTCATTTTATTAAGGGAAAAAGAGGTCTACGGTAGTGTGACGGCGGTATTAAACTACATACAATAAATACTGAAAAAGTTGTCAAAGGGAAAGGGGAAAAGGGAGCGACAACAGCAACAGTATGTTTTGAACAGCCCCTAACGTAAAATATAAGTTTTAAATATGAAATATTTAATTTCGAAATAGAAATTTATAATTCACTCAAAACTGATGTCCAATGGATAACGCAAAATACAAAATTATAGTAAACCCTCGATGAATCCAATACAAGGCTTAAAGTTCCCTTTGTCCATTTTTTTTTCTTTAAAAAAAGGAACTCGTATGATTCCCTTGAATGTCTATTGATTTTCGTTTTAGTTCTCCTTTAAAGATAGCAAAAACGATTCATTCTATGCAAAACCAGGACTATGAAGCGTCACCGATTCCACCGATTTTTGCACCTCCTACGGGCTGTTTTTCATTTTCCAGTGGTTTCCGTGGTTTAAGTTATATGGAAAATGAATACTCACAACGCATATCTGCTAGGATCAGAAAAAAGACCTCCTGGTAGACCTTCGTATATTTCAGCAACAATTTCAGCATCACCAACAAAACAACAGCGCCGAGAGTGATAAGAAACTCCTGTAGGATCGATGGGGAATGGTGGCAAGGTCCATATAGGGTGGAAATGAAGGTCTACGAAGGCGTATGCTGGAAACCACATTAGTGCGGCACCGAACTTTGGGGGGCATACACGAGCGTCTTGAGAACCACCCCATTCTATAACCTCCGGAAATATACGTCCTAAGCAACAACAACAGAAATAGGTGGTTGTAGGAGCAACAAAGGCTCTTTTTGACGTTCAGCACGATTGAAGACAACAAAAGAAGACCGGTGTGGGATTGAATTTACGTAAGAAAGTAGAAAACTTTTTGGCCTTGCAAGGAAAATACTGAATTTGTGAAAAAATGTTCTTCCTTTAAGATTTTTTTTCATATGCCATGAATCGAAATTTCAGTTTAATCGTTAAAGAGGCTTTTGAAATTAAGAATTTGAATGTGAAAAAAACCAGGGCACCAATCATGTAGTTCGACGCGTCTCTATCTTTCGACTTCGACGCAGCTTTTAACTCTTGACTTCGCCATTTCAGCAGCTTCAAATTTCCTAGAATGACAGTCAGAATCACGTTTCGATTCATAGTGACGATTCCGCGAAATTTCAAGCTGCAGATATGGCGAAGTCAAGAGTTAAAACCTGCGTCGAAGTCGAAAGACAGAGACGCGTCGAACTACATGATTGGTGCCCAGATTTTTTGGCTAAGATTTTTAAATTTTTGGCTAAGATTTGTGACTTTATTGTCGTTTTTTCTCAGTTTGCTCAAAAAAACATTTATTCTATTTTAAAAACCTTTCATTTTTTAAGAAGCTTTGTTATGAAAACCATTCGACCGATTGAACTTAAATTTTAAATCGTATACGAATAAAAAATTATTTTTAGAAAACAAAAAACCTGACTAATGACGTATTCGAATGGCCCGCTCTATTTGCTCGAAAATTTATCGATCTAGATTTTAAATCGAATATAAAATTTCGCAAATTTTTTCTAACAAAAATGTATTGAATAAAGTAGGCACTATTCGACTCCAGAGTAGAGCATTTTCTGAATCTGTGATTGGAATTCGTTTTTAGTCTGGTTTTTATTTTCTTTTAATGATATTTTTTTGTCCTTTGTGTATTTAACGATTGTCTGGCAATCACAATTGTCATTATGCTTTGATTTATGCTACGCATCGTTTGCATATCTTGCAACTTATGATATTTGGAAGGCATGTTTGTTTCGAATGACTCAAACAGCGCGATTGGTTTAGGAGTTAGCAGAGGAGGGGTAAAAGCTACAAGAGGGAGGGGAGCGTAAATTTTTGTTTGGTAAAAACATTTCTGAAGAAACAGAGTTTCAGATAACTCAAACCCCATCACAATTTCACAATTAGTGGATTAGTTTAGCAGATAGCAGGGGGAGGGGGGGGGAGGGGGTTAGGTATTATTTTTTATGTTATCTATGTCTCTCGCACTATTAAGACCATTCCAAGCGTACCTCATTTCTTGAAATCGGTCAAATGTTTTAGGAATTAGAAAGGAACATAAAAACATACATAGATAATAATCCTTCCTTTTGGTAGTCGGATAAAAAAGAGCTAGCGAAAAGAGGAAAAATTTATCACAAACTTTGTATTATTTTCACCAGGCCGAACAATTTTCTAACTCCCTACGCTTGTTTATTGTACGTTCGGCTCCAAGCAAACCATCATCTTATGTCTGGAGCCCAATGAACGCAACGCGAACGCAGAAACTGTCACTTACAAGTTTGTTCAATAGAAATCATTTGAAGTGAGCACAGTGAACGCAGTGAACGCAACTACAACGCAAAAGTTTGCAAACTTCTAACTTTGCCGCAGCAATTCTGCGTTGACAGTTCATAAAGTGAGGTTGGGAAAATGTTGTTCGAGGAAAAATGGATAGCCTTACTGCAATAACATACAAATAACAAAGATAAAGACCAACAAAGCAAATTATCGCTTCAAAATTATCCATTTTTGTAATTTTGCCAACTTTATACCACTTTATATTATGTCACTTGTACTACTTCACGAGATGCCATTGGGCTTTGCCGCTGAAATGTTGCGCTGCGTGACAGTTTGTGCGTTTTAGTTGCGTTTGCGTTGCGTTCATTGGGCTCCAGAGGTTAAGGTAAGCATGAGAAGTGGCGCGGGAAAGCTCGGAAGATGTTGTGCTGGCCAAATGAATCGAGTGGGTTGGACGGGTGAATGAATGTTAGGAGGGTGTCAAATAAGAGAAGATTATATACTCACTACATACACGTACATACAAACACCGTGTATTCTGTGGGAAAGGACGAAAAGTTAAGAAAAGCTTACTTCCTGCGATAACTTTTGCTACCATAGGTCAAGAAAACGTATTAAACTTTTTCGTTTTTTTTTTCTTAGAATTTTCTTTTGCTTTTTCAGCTCACCGCCATCCCAATTCTAGTGAATCTTTTCGGTGATTTTTTTCCTACCCTTTTTTTGTTGCAATCCCTCTCTCAGGTTTCCGTATTTTTTTTCTTTTATGCTCGTACTTTTCTCTATATTCGGTGATGTGTGATCCAAAGGACTAAAAAGTTCGTTTTCGGCTCGTTTGACTAAGTTGTTCACCCCCTTTAAGGTGAAAGGGTGAATAGGTCGACTGAGAATGCCATTTATCTATATGACTGCTTCCGTTTCTACTTAAGGTGCCTCTAATCTATTTCCAATGCGGGCGCCTGCTTCTCGTTGATTATACTGTGTGGCCACTGGCCATTGAACCTTTTGAATTTTTCTAAATTCCAAGTAGTTTTAAATTCAATTTTTATATGCTTGCAGATTTTTTGTTGAAAAAATAAATTAAGATCTTATTGATAAAAATGTAAATGTTGTTTAGCTGAATAGAAGCTTTTTCTATATTAGCAATCGGTCAAGAATTTTATTAACCATTATTGTTTTCTTAGTTTTCTCGATCATAAGCCATTGGACTTTTTTCAGTTATCTCGGCATTTAGAAAATCATATAGCTATAAAGAAAGAATTTAAAAAATTATAAAAATATGTGATTTGTTGCTCAGTGAGCTCTCAAAAAATAAAAACAAACAGTGAACTGAGCCGCACAGAAGTTTTTTGAGCAGCTCACTGGCTCAGTTACTGCATGCTACCGTTCTTTTTGAGCGGCTCAGCTTCTTTACTGAGCGGCATAAAAGAACGCTCAGTTAGTGAGCGCTGCGAAACGTCAAAGTAGTCGACATTTCTAGCGGGTGTCGTACCCTGCAGCGTGGAGTATTGAGTGGTACCTCTGCAGTCTTCAGCAATTTTTGAAATTGGTCCAAGATTCAATAAATCAGCAGCGCAAATGCTGATTATTGAGCAAAAAATCTTATCCCATTCCATTAAAACTCAAGACATCTTGACAGTTGATGGTTTCCGACCAGCATGCACTGAGCAGTGCGTTCAGTGCATGCTGAGCGGCTCAGCTGAGCGATTTTTTAACAACTACTCAGTTTACTGAACGCGCCCAATAACAAGAGATTTTCTTTAAATAATTTTATCAACTATCGAAAATTGCGGAATAAGTCCTAGAAATCTTTTATCAGTCCTATGGGGTTGTTCGTTGAATTTATGATTTCTTCGGTAAATTCTAACATTATTTAAGGAATTTGACCTTAACCCTCTAACCGGAATATTACCGAGAAAAATTCACTAAAATATGACTTTCAACTTGCGACAGACCGTAACCAAGACAACGTACAGGGCTAAATTTTTTCCAGCATTTAAAGCGATAACTTACAAAAGTCAGTGTAAGACGTTCCGGCGATTTCCGGCGATTAAAATTGTTACCCGTTATAAACAAGCGAATTCCCTGAAGCCCGCCTTAAGGCGGGCATTCCGGCTAGAGGGTTAAGTAATTTAAATGGAATAAAAGTCGCTTTAATCCGTTAACGCACATGTATTTTATTCCATAATTTCCGATAGTTGAGCATATTTTTTCAAGAAAATCTATTACTATTATTATTATATTTTAAAACCACACTCGCATTATTTTTGTTTTTTTTTTTAAATTTTTTTTTTCTTGTTTTAGAAGTTTTGTGTGCTGCATCGCTATGTTCGACTATTAAGGTAGAAATACACGAAGAGACCTGTGTATACACTTCGGAGACCGGAGATTTGTCTCCAAGTATCAAGTCTCTAGGGTCTCTGGGAGACTTAAGTTTCTTGCCGTGTAGCTACTAATGAGAGAGTCTCTTTAATGCGTCTCCGGTCTTCAAAACGTGTTGATATCTATCTCTTGGTCTCCGGAGACGAATTTTGACATTTCAGGAAATTGTTTTGTGGGAACGAGAATTTGTTTCGTTGTTTTGAGATTAAAGGTCAGTTTTTATAAAGAAAAAAAGTGTTTTTACTTATTTTATATTTTAGATTAGTGATATTGTTTTTATGCTTGGAGACGAGATACCTGCGTCGTGTATGCACTCCAGAGACTTTGCTTTTAGAGACTTTTTAGTAAACGGATCCGGAGATCTATTTTTTGATCTCCAGACTTAAATGTCTGTGATCGTGTATACACTTTGGAGATTTTTGCCTTTTGTACCCTGGAGACCAGAGACCAAAGTCTCTCGTCGTGTATCTTTACCTTTACACGGAGTTTACACGTTCAGACTAACGATTGCGATTACGATTGCGATTACGATTGCGATTACGATTGCGCTTACGATTGCGATTACGATTACGATTGCAATTACGATTGCGATAACGATTGAGGCTTCTCGACCAATGCGATCAAAGTTTTCAACGATAGAGACATGAAACCCTTCGTATATAAAGTATTTGACGATTACCCCCTAGCAATTGAAGCTTTTCTTATGTTTTGTGTCGCATTTAGAATTGTTCGAAAAGCATATACCAAAAACAAGTCGTCGTGGGATTTCAGATTAATATTTTATTCATTGTCTAATGTCTGAATCAATACAGCGGGCGTTACTTGGACAATTTGTCCAGCAGATCACAAATTTTTGCTTTAATCTTTTTGTTTCAGCCTTAATTTTTGCCTCAATTTTTTTGTTTAATATTTTTGTTGTTTTTTTTTTTTGTTTCATCGTCATCTTCATCCTCAGCGCTACAGTTCTCGAAGAGCCTTGGCCTCCTCAATTGAGGTTTCATAACAATTTGTTCCCCGCTTCGCATCTACAGTTTAACATGGGTTGCGAACCATGGATGAATTATAACATTTGTAAGGTTTTTACGTTGCAATCCATCAACAGCAGAGGCCGCGATAGCAATCTAGACCGAAGATGTCGTTAACACCAAGCGGCAAATACCACTACTCATTCCATAAAGCAAGTTGAGTGGACTTGAATCACAGCGTATGACAACCGGGAATTGAGCCACCGACCTCCGGAATACGGGCCAAGTACTTTACCACTTGGACTACGCTTTTTGCTTCAGAAACATAAATTACCTTGAAATTTCTTTTTTTTGTTGTTGATGTTCGTTGAGGTTCACTAATAATTTGACCTAGTCTACAGATAATTTCCTAAATACGTTCAGACACCATAATTAATCTGCATAAAATCTAAGGAAATGTCATGAAGGTCTACATTAACGCATATGGATTGGATTACCTACAGTTAACTGTTAGATACTTGCTTAGATAAATGTCACAGGATACGGCCAATTCATTTTAGAATTGGTTAAGTGTTTAGAAAGAACTCACAGTTGATTTTTCTGAATGAAGTATGTTATTCTTCTACTTATTCTGCTCAATAGACACTTCATAATAGTTGGCTATTCATATCAAATATGCATGCACTTTTGACTAGCACAAATATTCATCCTCCATGTGGCAATCTCATTCATTCTGGTCTTCAGTCGTTTAGGTCTCATTCATGGCATTCTTCACGATCAAATAATGTGACTCGGTTGGATGTCTCTAACGCAAATTATGCGGTCAAGTTATGTTTATTAGAAAGCTTCCAGCTGTTTTAGATCAAACTACGAATATGTCTGGACTGTGAGGTAATACCATCATCAAAAACAATTGGCAGTCATGTGCATGTTTTGTGATTTGGTAGAAATTTTTCATTTATCATTTTATTATAATTTGGAATGTGATCAAAGGAACTTTGAAAAATCTGACGATGACAGAATTGAACTATAATAGATTAAGGTTTGCTAATCACAAAGTTTTGAATTTGCAGGAAATTTTAATATTTTTTTTTTAATTGTTTTTCTCGTTTCAACGATTTTTAGTTTTGAGTGTTTATGTCAAAGAAAAGTCAGCACAGGCCATTAAAAACTAACTTTTTATACTCTGTATGATATATCATATAGAAGTATATTAGATTTAGTATACTGTTTGTAACGCATCGAACCAATCATTGGTCACAAAAATGAATTACACCAAAATGTTAGGGATGACAAAAGATTTTGATTTTCGTATGTCCGTCCGTCTGACCATTCGTCTGTCCGTCAGTCCGCCCGTCTGTCCATCCGTGAGCACCATAACTTTCGAAAGGATCGAGTTAGAGACTTGAAAATTTCTACAGTTACGTTTCCCGTAAATGACAAGGCGAAGTTCTTTAACGGTCAAAATCGGAACATTCCTTCTCCCTCCCCCATACAAACCAAACAGTTTTTTACAATTTTCTCGAAAACGGCGAGTCGTATTGAAAAATTTATAAAGGTAAAATATATTTAGAACAGGATTTTACGTATCTCAACCATACATAAAAATCCAATCGGACCACTACTTCGCCCTCTCTAATTCAAATCGAATACTCTTTTCCGGTTTTCTCGAAAACGGTACATCGTATCGAAAAATGTATATAGACAAAATGTATAATGAGAATATGATTTTATAATAACTTATCTATACATAAAAATCTAGTTAGACCACACCTTACCCCCTCCTACCTGAACTTAAAAGAGCAATCGACAGGATTTGATAAAACGCTTTAAAGTGTGAAAAAATTTCTCAGAATTCGTTTTTAAAATTTACAAAATTCATGCAGCATTGGAGAAAAAGGGGCTATAAGAATTGTTAAATTTCTAAATGTGTTAAATCTAAGTGAATTTTCATGCGAAATAGAATTTTTTGACTGTATGAAAGTGATAAGAATTACAAAAAATGTATCTCACACTTATTTTTATCGTTACGAAACATGGCAAACTATTTAGCCACATTATATTGTTGCAGAAATATTAGTTTTTCCCTTCGAAGGGTGGCGACATTATCCCTTTTTTTTCCAAAGCGGAAAACTTTCTTTTGCTGTTGAGAACCTTCTTATCATGTTGTGTACAGCAAAGGCAAAGTTGTTCTCCGTTTTTGGCTGAAGCAGCTTAAAATCCTATCCCTAAAATACGATGACACTCCGAAATGTGCTACTCCAAGCAACGACACCTTAATCTTAAAGGGATTATGCAAATGAGTAATGGATTCTGTAAAAGGATATTTTAGCAAATATTTTTTCCCTATATTCTCATTGTTTATCTTATATACCGATATTTAGATGTGTAGAAAGTCAAGTACCGTCGCGTCGGTTGGTATTACAAAATGTTTTTTTTATTTGGGAAAAGGAAAACCAAATGAGCGTTGAAATCAAATTTTTCCAGTGATGTAATTAAAATAGAATCAATGTGAGCAGTACTTTAATTATGGTGGAAGGAGTAAAGCTTTCACTTGGAAAAAGCCGACTTTTTTAAATTTTAGTGGGAGTGTTTGTTCAAAACTTTCTTCTTATTCTCTAATTTTCGATTTCTTAAGAAAATTGGGATTTATTTTACCGATTTTTTTATGAGTCTTAAATAGGGTTACCATACGTCCCGAAATGTCCCCGGATTAAGGCATTTTTTGTCGTGGAGCATTTTTTGTCTCGGTCCTTTTTGTCCCGGATCACACAATTTTTTGTTTATTTTTTTTCAAATTTTTGCCTTCATTTTTGTGTCTTAGGCCTTGAAAATTTTTTTACATTGAAATTTTTATTTCTTGTAGATTTTCGTTGAGGTGCACTTGTCACCAGAGGTTTTTCGGGGTAAATGATCATGAATCCGGTGTTACAATTTCAAAATTTGAAGCCGAATCAACTGCAAGGATATCCAAATATCATTTTTCCCATTTTCTTTCGGAAAAATTGATATTTGTGGGCTTTCGGGGTCACCGATCACGAATCTGGGCATCAATCGTGTAACGAGACGCGTCTCCGTCTTTGAGCTGAGACGGCGGCATCGACGCGACAAGTTTTTCTAATCTTGTATCGCGACCTAAAAAGTTTGAACGTTCAATGGATTGAATTTCTTAAATCAATTATAGGTCATGCTAAATAAAGCTTTCCGAGTGCACAATACGGACCAATTTTGCTCACTACAAATATCTTGCCACAGAAACGTCTAAATAAAAATGTTTGGATTAGCTGAAATTAATTTTATATTAAGTTCACCAGAAAAAAGTGAATTACGAGTTGTTCGCAGGTTCTAAAGGGACATAAATGATCCGTTCCAGCTCATCTCAAAATCGTCATTTATAATTAATAGACTTTTTGCTTGAAGTGAATAAAAATCAAATCCTCCCACAAAAGTTTTTTTCTTTTTGTTGCCGGAGGCACCAGTGTCAAACGCGCCCCTCGCTAGGGCTTTATTTTCATCCATGAACCTTTCAAGGGTTTCCCACTGGTTTTAACTCGTTATCTTCCTGAAATAATATAAATTTATTATAATTTAACTTATATTTACTTTCGTTCCTCCATTGTGAAATGGCAAACGAAATGACACTGAGCGACGCCTCGAACTGTGTCGCTGAACGAAAAGACGCGTCGCTAGTATGCAAAGACGCGTCGCCATACACGATTGCTTTTCTTAATGAAAGACGCAATTTCGTGTCTGCGTCGCGTTACACGATTGATGCCCTGGTGTTAGACCAATTCGATACTAAAAGTCCTGTAAAGATAACTTCTTTCCGTTTTTTTGGTATTCTAAAACTTATACAAAAAACTTTAACCCGGCAACGACGGATATGCAAGCTAGTAACAAATAAAAGTGTTTTCATTTTTGTCTGTCAAAGTTTTCTGCACGCCCCAACTCCGCTTTATTTGTCTCGGATTGACAAAAAACTAACATGTTATCCTTACTCTTAAATCTTTTTTGATAACACTCTCATTATTACGTGCCAGATGTTTGAAGACATTGGGATAATGGAAATTTATTATCAGAATGCCTGATCACAAAAAGGGCAAACAAAAAATGTTCAATCTTTGTAGAAAATTTCCTGTTCATTTCCTTTTTTAGAAATGTTGGGTAGTTTTTGAAGTGTAAAAATGATTTTGAAACATGCGTCAAACGCCTCAATTGCCACTTTAGTACCATTCCACATGCGTATCCACCCCTCCACCATCTTCAGCATAAAAAGTATGACGTATTTTACAAAGAGCTCCATAAACCAGGATTAGAATTCCGAAGCTTGTTTCAAGCGTTTGTTTCGAGTTACAAGAAAAAAGTGGTATTTGCTATCTCTGTTTCGCTCCGTAATTTATTTTGGTCGAAACCGAGATAGCGAATACCACTTTTTCCTCTAACTCGAAAAAAAACATTTCCCACTGTATGCATTTTGCAGCCTCCCAAATGGATATCAATATACAAGCGGGAATATAATGAAATATTCCCAAAATGCAATATATATAATTATAGGTATGGAAAATGGAACAAATACTGAAAAGAAAAATTCCGCATACAAAAATTTGACATTAATGCCGCTAAAAGTGCTTATGAGTTTATGCTAAAAATATTCGCAAAATTTATCGAATCTCAGGAGATTTTTTTTTCTACCTACAAAAATATTGTATAGGTGTTGGATTTTATTTTTACAGTGCCCAACTTTTCTATTTCCATAGTATTGGTATTTTATTGTAATTGCGGTCAAAGCATAATTTTAGTTTTGCTATTGTCGCACACAAATGCGGCACACGCATTGCAATATCATTTTTTTTTCCGGTCGTAGTTTTGTGCAGATAATATTTTATATTATTTAAAATATTGCGTTGGAATTTTTCCGCGCATTATGATTTTACACTCATACAAAGTGCATGCGAAAAAAAAAAACGAAATAATAATAATATGGGGTAAAAATTATGCAGCCAACCAGAGGTATACCCGATTCATACGCGAATGGAATTTATTCCACATATAGTGTTGCAAAGCACTCACAACACGGGGCACATCCTTTTTTTCGGTGTCGATACGTGCTCAGTATTTGCAAAATTTCGTATAGTGTTGCACATCACTCCAAAATGTCCACAAATACTGCCTCAATTTGGTTTTATATTAAATTTTTGCTCCGGTGCCTATGAAGTTTTTTTTTCACTCATCCTGAAAGTTCTATTCAAAAATTTTGCCCACTTGACTGGAATTCGAAGTTAGAGCTTTGGTGGCCAGTGGGTGGAAGGATATAACTTGACTCATCCTTGCATATTATCTGCATGTAATTGTGTTTGCTTGGCAATATATGTTTTGCGCACTTTCGTAATATGGAGCCCATTTTGTTCCCTACGTCCAGGTCCATGAGTTTATCTACAAATATAATAATAGTTAATATTCATAAAGGATAATGACAGCGGCATGGGGATAAATCATTGGCACCAACCCAGTTTTAGTACTGGAGCAACGTTGTTAATCGGTATAATGATGTTTATCTCGTACCAAACCTAAGTGCCACACACTAAAGTTGGATATAACGATCATAAAAAAGCAAAAAATACAATCTTGTTCACCGATGCGAGAATTTTTTGCTGGCGATTGTTTTTTTATTTCGGTTTTATAAAATGAAAAAAATTTTAATGAAAATTTTGATGAAAATTAATAAAAATATTGGGTTGAAAAATTTAATTACATTCGAGAAATCGAATATCTGGCAATGTATTGAAAATTCAAAAATGTCCATTATTTTTAATGATTTATTGAAAATCTCGCGTTTCTATTCTTATGCGAACGGAGAAGTTTTTTATAGGATTTTCTCGAAAACTATTGAAATTTTTACAATTCACATTTTAAAAACCTAAAAGGCAGCTCAAACACAATCACTGAGCTCCAAAAAGTGATATGACGTAAAAAATCTATAAAAGACTCAGCTACGTGCCGCGATGTCATTCAAATCTATGACCAAACAGATGCTACTTGGCTGTGACAGACATTTGCAGAATTTTATTTTTTATACGCAGTTCGTTTTTTAACAGTTATTTTGTCTCATAGACATTAGTTTTATAATGCGGCGAGGACAGATAAACTAAATTTTTTAATAAAAAACAATTTTTATAATTTACTCGAATTTTGAATTTTTTTTAAACGGTTTTAACAACATTAGAATTGATTTAAACCAACTTGTAAAAATCAAATCCTAATATATTTTACGGGCTGTCCATAAAATACGTCACACATATAGTGAGAGGAAGAGGGGTGGCAGTGATGTGATGTTGGTGGTACTATCATCATCATCGGCAACAACCGGGGATCCGGTCTAGGCTTGCGTAACAAGGATTTCCACTGGATATCCCCAGCCAATCTCTTACAACCTGGCTTATTTTGTCGCTTCACGCGAAGCAGGTCCTGCCCCCGGCGTCTGTTTCCATAAAATCAATTAACTCCCAGACACAACCATAAGAAAAGCTACAGTTGCCAGGGGCCAATCGTCAAAAACAGACCAAATTTTTATTTGTATGGGAGAGGGGGGAGGAGTGGTCCCATTGAATTTTGGTGTATGGAACGGCTATGTAAAATCATATTCTAAACACATTTAGACTCTATAAATTTTTCGATATGATGCACCGATTTCGAGAAAATTGCAAAAAACTGTCTTGTCTGTATAGGGGAGAGGAGAAGGTATAGCCCAATTGAGTTTTCATGTATGGAAAAGTCATGTAGAATCCTATTTCAAAGAGATTTTGTTTTCATAATTTTTTCTATGAAACTAACCGTTTTCAAGAAAAGTGGAAAAAACTGTTTCGTTTGTAGGGGAGAGGGGGGAAGGAATGGTCCGATTATGCCCGTTCAAGAACATAGCCAGAATATTTTAGAGAAACGCTACTATGCAAAATTTCAAGTCTCTAGTTCAATCCTTTTGAAAGTTATGGTGTTCACGAACTGATAGACGGAAGACCAGACGGGCGGACAGACGGACAGACAGACGGACAGACGGACAGACGGACAGACGGACAGACGGACAGACGGACAAACGGACAGACGGACGGACGGACAGACATGCGGACAGACATGCGGACAGACAGACGGATGGACGGACAGGCGGACGAACATGCGGAAATCAAAATCTTTTGCCATCCCAAATACCCTGGTGTTGTTCATTTTTGAGTCCGAGGGTTGGTTCGATGCGTTAGAAACGGTATATTAAATCTAATATACAGTACACTCTCGATTATATGAACATGAAATTTTAACCTGATCATATTACCGAGTATTTAATCTCAAATATTTTCTATGCATTTAATACAGCCGTTCATTTAATAGAATGTTCATATAACCGCGACTCCACTTTATTTATATGTGATATATCATATAAAAACTCGCGAAAGAGCGGGACGTGGTTTGAGGTGCTCGAAATGGCAAAAATTAACGTATCGTATTTTATAGACAGTCCCCTAACTTTTAAACAACTAGTCTGAAAAATTAGCATTCAAATAAAATTTTGTAATTAAATTATTTTTATTAAAAAACTTAGCCAACACAAACCTTACATCTTTTTTCTTCGAGAAAAATAATCAAACGAAGATACGATAATTGCTAGTTTGTTACCATTCATAAATAAATATTCGATATGAAAAAACAATTATGAAATTTCCGACACCCAAAGAGATATAAAAGTAGTAGAACAAAATATTGGATAGCATGCTTTAAAAACGCTCAAAATGAGATTCCAATTGGCCCAATTAAGTAATCAAAGTGTCTGCGTTCTTTAAAAAGTGATTAGAAAATTGCATGTTTGAATAAAATGGTCGATTGATAGATAGTTACGGGTTAATACGTAGAAGATTTCGTTGTTTCCATTCATTAAAAAATTGATAAAATAAGTTAATTTTTTTGGGTTAAAATAAATTGAAGGGATGTGTCCTTGATGCAGTTTTTTGACCACAGAGAATCCCACAAAAAAGTAAATCTAGAATAATTTTGCATCAAACTTCAGGATTTTGCTTGTGCTGAACCAATTTTTTTCTAATACATAATTTCCAATTTTTAAAAAAGTTTCACGCAGGAACGTTTTTCTGGGTTTTAAAATACGGTGTTTTTTTCTCTTGAAATGTTTTTTGTCCGATTTTTTCATTTTACAATTTAAAAAAAAATGCAGGGATGTCCATAAAATACGCCACACATTTAGAGAGAGAAATTAAGGTGCCGCTCCACATGAGAGTAAATACGCGAGTAACTCTCAAAAACCACATGCCGCTCCACATGAGAGTAAATACGCGAGTAACTCTCATTTGAGAGTTAATTTCGGCGATTTTTCTCTTTTCAAGACCAATATCTTGATTTTTTTTAACATCTTGCTTTGGCGAGTTCTCGAGAGCTACTAGCGAAATTCAAACGCCGTTCGTATCTGGCGAGCAACTCCCCGAGAGTTCAGTGGGTGCGTGTCGACTAGAGAGTAGAATCACTTTTGACAGCTCGCAGAAACTAGCTCGCGAGTTTTTGCGAGTTTCTGCGAGCGACTCTCAGAGACGTGTCCATTTGCGAGTAGCTGTTATCGAAAGGTTCTCGCCGGCATTCCCATGTGGAGCGGCACCTTTAGGGTGGTAATGTGAGGGTTGTATTGAATTCTGTAAAAAAAATCGGTAAAAAATCCTTCGTTTTAATCGAAATCATTCTCTTTGTTGCTTATGTTTGCCCGAATTGGCCACAAAAAAAGTATGGCCACCCTACCAATACAAGAACTTTTGCAGGTTTTGTTAAACAAGAGTTTTAACTGACAGAAATTCATAAAAAACTGTCAGTTTAAATACATATATCTTTTAGTTTCGATTGTAATCCTTATCAATTTTGGGGAACTTAAAAAATCAAATTATTTTGTGTAACTTCTAGTTATGAAAAAGAAATCAACAAAGGCCAAAAGTCACGTCTTTCGAAGTTTTTTTTTCCTGTTTTTTTTTTTCAATTTCTTAACATCCAACAATCCGACAATCAGAATTTCAGTCATGAACTATTTTTTCCCTTTAATTCAATACAATAAGTTGATTTTTTTTTCTTTTCCGACTTTTATTTCCAACAATATTTAATTTTTCCTTCTTCTTTGTTCATTTTAGTTAATTTTTAAAGACAAAGCAACCTTTCTTGATATTCTGTGCCCGGTTTCATTTCATTCTAAAGGACGAGCAGAATTCTATTCTAGACTTCTGGACGTTTGTATGGATCTGATTGAGAGGGTCTGATAAGAGTTTCTTCCGGGCTACACGCTTCACTACTCCTCATACTCAAGTTTTCCATTCGGGCCCCCACCAATTTTTTTAATTAACGAATTTAATTTGATTTTCTTTTCGTATTTTCACTTCAGTCTCTTTGGCCTGCAAGAGTTTTTTTTTTGTGATTTTGCGAGTGCCCAACTTTCCTTAAATTTCTTTCCTATGTCTCTATAGTCTCATATAAAATTTGGGGCTGATGTTTTTGTATTTCATTTGTTGGCCTTTTTTGGATCAAATTTTCTTTTTTTCGGCGTTTTTCCTCAATTTTTATTCTCTTGCTTTAATTTCACTTATATTTTTCCTTTGTTTGGTAAAAATTTCTGGCCGCGTCCTTAACGTTTCCTTGTCAATTTTTCTCCCATCATCGCATAGAATCGTGTGGGTTTTTGTGTTTGGTGGAGAGATCTCAAACACTCGGCTGGAGTGACGAAATCCCACGTTGTGCGTACTTGAAGAGTCCTTCCATTCGAGGATTCTACTGGAAACAGTCTTTCATTCACGCCAGGATATCATTTTCTCTAGCTCCAGATACGAGTATCTTTGGTTTCTGTCAGTACCTCCAAACTCCCCAATCTAGATGTGTGGGCTTGACAGAGCCTTATGGGAAGAGCTTTAAGGCTTATGTCGAGTGGATAATGGTATTAATCGAGGCATTCGTTTTGTGTTGCGTTAATCAAAGTCGCTCTTTCTCTATGCTCTACTGCTAGTCTATACGCACTTATACATACGTATAAATTATCAACAAACAAAAAAAAGTGTTTAAATTCACATATGAATACACCATATCTATATGTTGAATTCGTTGATTATATTTGGAAATGTAAAAGGATATCGCACACTTTAAGCTTTGACTATGGAGCTTCATAAATGGGATCTATCCATCCAGGCATCCATTCAGCAATTTATATTCTTATATATTGTAGTAAATCTATATATAAATTTATGTTTTTTTCTACATTTGTTGATATCCTCATATGAATTTATCGTATATACAAATATATATAAATTGCATTGAAGAACGAACGAAGCTGAAATTGCTGTTCAACAGCTTTGAATGGTTCTTTAAAAGCTTTTTGAAGTTTTCAAGGAGTTTAGGAAACGTTTTTGTGTTTGTACGAAGGCAAAAAGGTTTCAAATGCTTAGACTTTTGGGACTTTCTCATTTTCAATTTCGCATTTTATTCCGTTTCACTTTTTGTTTTTCTTTCAGTCTTTCGTGACTTCAATTTTTCTCAATCGTCACCGAAACTTTGTTGAAGATGAATGGAACGAAAATCTTGGGTGAGTCGTTCTGAAAATCTTTTAATTACTTACAACTTTTCTTCCCCGGACATATGTGGAGTCACAAAACAACCATCCCTTAAAAACCCACGACTCAGAGTTACACTTTATTCCTAAAATTTTATATCAAGACTTACCTTCCTAAAAAGTATGACAAAATCCGGACCTGTTGGGGATAACACAGGACATTTAAAAAAAACTAATTTCCCTTTCCTGCTACCCTCTTTTATCAGAAAATAGGGGCTAAAATTTTAGCGCAATCCGGTTGATTCGTTTTCGAATTAGAACTAATTTTGGTCCAATATTTACCACACAGTTCCTATTTTTCTAAATTTTCTTATACCACACAGTTTCTATTTTTCTAAAACAGTTCAATTCTATTCGCAAAGAAAAATTACTAATTGAGATGTCGTCCCTTGATTCTTATCGTGTATCAAACGCCATTTTTGCCATTTTAAACTTCTCGTGCTTTTGGTAGCCGGAAAAACCACTATGAAAGTACCGTTAGTTTGCAAGAAAACTTCTAAAATCAATTTTATCACTATATTTCGAGAACGGATAGAGATATAAATTGACGGTCAAAAACAAGTATTGAGAACTATTATTTCCATCAAATTATGTCCTCCATAGCACCGTCAAAAACCCGTTAATATTTGATAAAAATCAGATTTTTAAAAACAACGGTAAATTGATAACGATTAGAGACATGGAGTTCTTTTGAAAAGCCAAAATTTGCCACATATTAATATCTTCAAATTCTTCCAAACTTAAAACTCTTAGTTTTGGATTAAAACGCGAAAAACGAAATTTAGTTTTTTCGCACATCCAATTTTCCTACAACATTTTGAAAACTAAATTTTTGAAAATCCCGGTTATCTCAAAATAATGCTGCAATGGAAATCTGTTGCCGTAAATTAGTTTCAGGATTAATAGTTTAAAAAGAAAATAAAAAAAATTTTTAAAAAAAGCTTTTATTAAAAAAAATGCACTAAAAAGAAAAAAATAATTTTCTGGACGCTGTGTATCACAAATATAAAAGCTTTTAAAAAGCGAGATAAATGTTTATTTTATTGTTTTATGCTTTATCTCGCTTTTTAAAAGCTTTTATATTTGTGATACACAGCGTCCAGAAAATTATTTTTTTCTTTTTAGTGCATTTTTTTTAATAAAAGCTTTTTTTAAAAATTTTTATTTTTTATTTTTTTTATTTTGTTCTTTTTAGTCTTCGAATATATATCCTTACATTTGAGATGTCCTTACAGGCTTTTTAACTTGAGAATCATATTCAGCGAACCCCAAAATCCGCAGAATATATTTTTTCCCGGAACAATTGAGGAAAGGGATAATCACGTTATCCTTACAGGACCTTCCGTTATCCTTACAGACTTTTTAATGACAGATTCGGATTCAGCGACCCCAAAAACCCCCAGAATAGATTTTTTTCCGGAAAATTTGGAGAAAAGGATAATCACGTTATCCTTACATTAACTTCCGTTATCCTTACAGACTTTTTAATGACAGATTCGGATTCAGCGACCCCAAAAACCCCCAGAATAGATTTTTTCCGGAAAATTTGGAGAAAAGGATAATCACGTTATCCTTACAGGACCTTCCGTTATCCTTACATACTTTTTAATGACAGATTCGGATTCAGCGACCCCAAAAACACCCAGAATAGATTTTTTCCAGAAAATTTTGAAAAAAGGATAATCACGTTATCCTTACAGGACCTTCCGTTATCCTTACAGACTTTTTAATGGCAGATTCGGATTCAGCGACCTCAAAAACCCCCAGAATAGATTTTTTTCCGGAAAATTTGGAGAAAAGGATAATCACGTTATCCTCACAGGACCTTCCTTTATCCTTACAAGGACGAAGTAGAGAAAATATTGTATTGTCATCGGACTTATATAAGTGTACAAAATTTCAAGTGAATCGGATGAGTGGAAGTGGGTCAAAATTTGATTGCAAGATTTGACCCCGACAGACAAACAGACAAGATAGCGAGCTAAATAAAAGCTTTTAAAAAGGTGCCCTTTTTCAAACAGGTTTTCCGCAATTTCCCCTGAAAGTTTAAAAGTTGATTATCTTAAAACTACATTTTGGCGTTTGGTACAAGATAAGATTAAAGAGACGGTGTGGCAAATTCGGACTTCTGAAATTCGTTAAAAAAAATTTTTTTTATCAAAAAATTAATAACTGATCAAATTAGAAAAAAAAACTAAATCAAAGTGGGAAATTTTTATCAAACACAAGCCTGACTTTGTTTGCTTTTAAAATCATAACTCCAAATCAACTCGACCGATTGAGCTCAGGTTTTTGATTGAGTTGCCTGTGGGACGTGACTATAAGAAGGACGAAACATAACAAAAGCTATAATTGCCAATCTGGCAATTATTGAAAACCCGTATGGTGATTTAAGTGAATGGCGAACAGTTTTATCAAAATTCCACTATGAGATCAAACTTTCCAATAAGATTTTTTAAAATTCATTTCAATTGGATTTTGATGTATGGGAGTTTTATGTAGAATCATATTCTAAATAACTTTTGTTCTTGCACTTTTTTGATAGGATGCACCTTTTTTGAGATATTCACAAAAAACCTTTTCGTTTGTATGGGGGGTACCCCCCCTAATGGTCCATTCTTGCCCGTTAACGAAATTAGCCTCGCCTTTTACGAAAAACGGATCCACGCAAAATTTCAAGTATCTAGCTCAATCCGTGCGCCCGCAATCCGCGCCACAGACGGACGGACATGCAAAATTCAATTTTTTTATCATTCTAAACACACTGGTGTAATTCATTTTTGTGTGGGATGACGGTATCTTGGCGTTACAAACGGTAAAGCAAAGTTAATATACCCTTTGGTTTCACCATACGGGTATAAAAATATATCAGAGATCATGTTTTTCTCTTGAGAAGTCTGCAATATGTATTTTTGGTACCCTAGTAAAATAAAACTGCTGGACCGGAACAGAGGGGTACAGAGGTAAGAATTAACATCCAACCTATGTTTCAGTCTCCATTACTTAAAAAAAGCCAGCCCTCTTATTACCAACAGATAGCCGTAATTTTATTTAGAAGGGGTTCCTTTGTTAGCCACTGTAGGAATATTTTTGGTCGTTTATGAAATTTTTAAACGCCTAAAAGTCTGCAAATATCGAATACTGTTAAAGTATCATACAAAATACCCCACGATGAAAACAGCAACGTTTTTAATTTTCTATATTTTTATTAAATACATGCAATCACTGTAAAATTTAAAACAAAATCGGTTTGAAAAAAAAACTGCCATCAAAACTTCATATTAATCATGTTAAAATCGACATATCTGCAAAAAAATCACTTTAGAAAACATAAATTCCCAAACATTATTGAGCAAACATCTGTTAGTTAGCCATTATAGAGGCTCACAAATTTCCTTTCACTTTCCAACAATTAAACCATTTAAATCCTTTCATCGAATCGCAGCATAAAAAGTAATTTTTTTTCGTCGCAGTGAAAAAAGTGGCAAAAAGCTGAGGTGTTGAATTGATGCCGTACTGTGCCACTAGATTTGGATCCTCCAAAAAAAAATCCGAGGAAAAAACCGCCACAAAAGAGAATTAAATTGTTCGAATTCGGTATACAGAAGGACCATCCCTCATATCCAGATATCCTGTAGGTACGCGGAATATACATATGTGTGTATAAACTGATGATGATGAGACATGGTTAAGCCAACTACGAGACTTTTGTAGGAGTTTATGTGGGGTAGTTCAGTGAAGCTACGGATGAAAGTATGATTCCATGTTTATCCTGTGCATATCCGCATCCTGCGGATCACATGTGTACCTACATATGTAAATGCACCCCCAAAAACATCAACCGAAGCAGCATGCATGCATTCTGATGAAAAAATTCGAAATAAAAGAATCTACGTTTTTTTATTTGTCAGAATGGAAAAAATTGCCATCTCTGGTATAAGAATAAAAAATAATCCGCATCGACTAGTAGCATCAGGTGGTGAATACTCTTTTACTTTCATATGTCTATGTATGAAAGTGTTGTATTGATTGAAATGTTAGACTTTAGCATTTGTGGTGCTTTCAACGTTTTTAAGTAGAAGTGAATTATTTTTTAAGGTTCTTTCGGGATGTCCTGAATTATAAGGATTTCCAAGATTTCAATGGTCAGAAATATCGTAGAGGCCTTCAGGATAATTTTAAATTCTAGCTACAACGATTTGCAAGACACAGTCACAAATTTTACAACCCTGAAATTTTGCAGTCCACTGTTTTAAACTTTTGAAATCCAACAAAATAAAACTCTGCATTCACGCTGATTTTCAAAAGCCTTCCTTATTATATTTGCTTGAAAAGAGTATTCCAGATTTTAGTATAGCAGCATTCTTTTATACCTTGTATTAGCAAAAATGTAACAATGTTGCTTATTAGATAAAGCCCTGAGCAAAGGATCATCATATTAACAAATGCAGTATTTGCCAAGAACCTCAGCTAATACTAGAGTGACTAGAGAGTGACTAAATAAAACTAGAGTGCGGCCATCGGAACACCATTTTCGAAATAAGACGATTCGAAAATTTTCAATTTCGAAAATTTTATTCAAAAAATTTACTTTGTTTTCAGTTTTCTTAATATTTTGTTATATTTAAAACTTGATCCCGGAAAAATGTACTTAAATAAATCGAATTAAAACATTTTTAGTTCAAATATCTGATAGTGGCCAAAAAATTTGGAAATTTCAACGGACAATTTGATGATTTGCTTCACGGAAATGAGGCTAACTACGCCATGGATTCAAACTATTGTCATGTCGATGTCGTTTGCTGTTAGTGGGCCTAAATACCTTACAAATGCTGTAAAACTCCAATCCAATGTTCGCAATCCACTTAAAATTGAAGC
The DNA here is from genome assembly GCA_964034945.1 of Chrysopilus asiliformis. NCBI lineage: Eukaryota > Metazoa > Arthropoda > Insecta > Diptera > Rhagionidae > Chrysopilus > Chrysopilus asiliformis. The sequence continues at coordinate 101,205,822 of OZ035961.1, forward strand.
TTCAACAGTGGAGGAAAAATTGCTAACAAAATTGGGATGATAGGACCCCGATTTTAGCATAGATTTTTCATTCAGTTTTTATGAAAAAGTCACGGTATGATCATTTAAACTTATGTTTCAAACCATTGCATGCATTGCATGTCAGAAAAAACCGAAAAACTCAGGCTTCTTCCTCAATGGGGTTGCTGTTGGTTGGGAACCCTGACAGGCGTTCATCAATGTTGTGCATTATTTAACACAGTCCAATGGGTAGCAATGTTTCGCAGCTAAAAGCCTGAGTGGGATTAGTTGTACGTATGGTGTTTAAATGATGTCGAATGGAACCGCGATTCCGTTGATTGTGGAAAAAATTGAAATCACTCATAGTAAAAGTGAATATAAGTCACCGCCGGAAAACAATGTTTGAAAATAGAGGATTTTCCGGGCGTAAAGAATCAAGTAAAAGCCGTTGATGAGATAAATTGCCATATATTACAATTTTTTTCTTTCTTTCTTTCTTTTTTTCTGATTTTGTTGATTCGCATTTTTTCTCATGGATGAGGGGAATATTCCTTATGGTGTTTTTGCCAAAAATAACTTATTGCCAAAAATTACTTCCGCTTTAGATTAATTATATTTATTTGAGTTAATAATCAAGGATATTTGTTGGAAAAAATTGGGGAGTTGATTTGAGTTGGGATTTTTTCCAATACAATTAATTTTATTTATAGCTTGAAACTTTACAACGTTTAATTTTTAATCAACATCTCAGGTATATAATTTTTATATTAAAAATTTCGAACTTTTTCCCTATATTGGCTTGAAATAGATTTTAAAAAAGGCCCTAAGGCCCCGTTTACACTTGCATTTTTTCATGAGTTTCTCTGCGAATTTTATTCAGAATTTGTTCCGCGAATTTTATTCATCTATAGTAGAATAAAATCACTTAGGAAAAGTGCTGAAAATTTGAATTTATTCGGACGTTCTTATATAAAAAAAATGTGGCTCATGAGTTTTCAGGAATAAAATGTCGGATGAAATTTTTTTATAATATTTAGTCATCACCAAAGAAACTTCCTTGGACACCAATTCCTGCTCCCGGCTGTTTGGTAATATTATTACCGTTTGAATTGTCTGATGTAAAGAGGTAGACTTGTCCATGTTTATTGCCCGTGATATAATCCCACTGCTGAAATTGAAGCACAATGGCCATATGTGCCACAAGGAGCAACATTATCTAAGAGAATTTGAAAAAAAAAAAAACAAATATATTAATTGGAAAAATGAGAAATTTATAAATAAAATTAGTACTTCTAAGGGGCACCGCACAACAAAGATCTGTTTTTATGCGATTGTTTAGTTGATTGAGTCAAAATGGTATTGGTATTTATGCGAAGACGTACCCACCGAATAAAATTCCCATCTACAAGTATCCCTCGAGTTACGCGGTACTTGAGTTACGCGAATTTCAAGTTGCGCGGAAAAAATTGCGGCAATGCTCGAGGCAATGCTCGAATTACGCGATACTGTTTTGGAGCAATTTTTATTTAAAAAGAAAATATTGTAATTATGGATGAATGTTTTTATATAAAAAAGATAATAGGTATGTATTGCTTTGTACTAATCCTGAGTCTCCACTTACGCGGTTTCGACTTACGCGGAACCAATTAACCGCGTAACTCGAGGGATACCTGTATTTTACCAATCCCACTAAACTTTCGTCCATAAAAAGTCTGTAAAAGTGAGTTTTTGTTTTTAAATTACAACAAAGAGTGTTAGAAAAGTTAGTATGTTGTCCATCAAATACGTTATATTTTTAAGAATGGGGTTTGTATTAGTGTGACGGCGCACAGTGTTTCGATTAGAACAAATTTTGTACATTTTCGGAAAACATCAACTGTAGAGTTTTAATATTTTAACACGTAAGAAATTATTACTAAAGATTGGGTAAGAATTCTAGAACAAATTTCGGGGTCCCAAAAATTTGCAAAATGATAATTTTCTTTAACCCTTAATTGTCAGAAAATCAATAAAACTAGATTAAAATTCATAACTCTACAGTATTTTCCATACATTTCAAAAGTTCTATGAAAAACTCTGTTGTTTCTTATCTTTGGTTATTTAATCTGTGTTATTATCCGGTTTAAAACTGTCTTTATTATATTTTTTTGTAAAGCTTGAAATTTGCGTGATATATTTTAAAGACAAAGTGCTGTTCATAAACAAATAACATATTTCACTTACATGATTCAACAAATTCTGATCAAACTTTAGGAACCCTTTAATGATTAGATAGTTTAACTCCGTCTTATGAAGGATATTTAAATATAAAAGCTCCACCTAAAATATTTTTTTTTTATTTAACAATTAACGAATTTTCAACAAAGATTTTCTCTCACATTTTTCTTAAATTCTTTTTGTGGGTGGTCATTATTAAAATTAAAATTGTCTGCGATTTTCCTGATCAAGTCTACCTAGATTCAAATAAATGAGGATTATTCGATTAAGTTTTTTTTTTTCTAATGCCTGGAGCCCAATGAACGCAACGCGAACGCAGAAACTGTCACTTACAAGTTTGTTCCATAGAAACCATTTGAAGTGAGCACAGTGAACGCAGTGAACGCAACTACAACGCAAAAGTTTGCAAACTTCTAACTTTGCCGCAGCAATTCTGCGTTGAAAGTTCATAAAGTGAGGTTGGGGAAATGTCGTTTGAGGAAAAATTGATAGCCTTAGTGCAATAACATACAAATAACAAAGATTAAGTTATACAACTTAATATACTTGTACTACTTCACGAGTTGCCATTGGGCTCTGCCGCTGAAATTTTGCGCTGCGTGACAGTTTCTGCGTTTTAGTTGCGTTCGCGTTGCGTTCATTGGGCTCCAGAGGTTAAGATAGCTGTGTTTTCGACGTATTCCGATTTTTTTGTAAAGCTGTTATTCAACTTTCTTTTTTTCTTTGTTTGCTTGTTTGTTTGGCAGGGTAAAATCTTGTAATCTTATTTTGACCGACTCCTAGTCATCCGATTGATTTTTTGAAAACGTTGCACACATACGTAACTCCGGTGACAATACAATATTTTCACTATTTCGTCCTTTTGGACTCAGAAACATGGACTGAAAGTTATCGACTTGCATACAACGTAATTGGCTTCCTGCAGGAATATTTAGCCTATGCTAGGTGCACTTTCACCTGCGTTAGAAAAAGTAAAAATATGTTAACCTGTGTCGGGAGAAATTTAAAAATTAAATCAGCAGCAAGTAAAGTGGGGCGTAAGCAGGTGCATAGATTGACCTGTGATTAAAAATTTATATCGGTAAAATGTGTTTACAACAGGATTTTACATAACTCATTCATACATCAAAATCCAATCCTGCCACTGCTTCTCCCCTCTCCCAACAAATGGAATACTTTTTTCCTGTTTTCTCGAAAACTGTGCATCGTATCGAAAAATTTATAAACATGAAATGTGTTTAAAATATAATTTTACATAACTGTTCCATACACAAAAATCCTTCCTCCCTCTCCCAAACAAATGGATTTTTTAAATAAAAGTTTTGTCTGCCCTCATATAGAGTATTTGACGATTGACGCTTGGCAATTGTAGCTTTCTTATCATTTTCATTGGTTTTCGCCCTAATAAAGATTTATTTTCTATATAAAATTGATTGATTCGTTGCTGTTTCGTTGATGTTCCATTTTAACCACCCCTCATGCCCCCTCCTGCCCCATCCTGCCCCCACCCAACACATAAATTTTCGAATTGAACTAGAAAAATGTGTTTAACCTGCTAATAAGCTTTTGGTGTCAAGAATGCAGTGCAACAAACACTAGTTAACTTCTCCGTTTTTCTGCACTGGATTACGTACGGAGAAGTCACGATCGAAAACACAGCTAGTGATTTTTCACTTTGTTATTTTACCTGATTTTTCATTTTGTCAGCCATTGTTAAAAGCACGAAAAGTTTAAAGATTTGTAAAAAAATACGAAGCAAAACATATGAAAATGCCATAAAAACATAAAATTTAAGATCTGAGAAAATAATCATTAAACTAGCGAAATATGCTTGAGCAAATATGCAAAAGAAATCATACAGTAAAATAAAGATAATCATTAGAGAAAAAGTATCTTCAAGAATCGTTTTCAAATTCCAAATGTCGTACACTAATTCAAGCACTATTTCTAATTTTTTGTAAGCAGTTCTGTTCAATTCATGCGAATTACATTCAAATAAAATTGTATTTAAAGTCGTAGATAATATTTCGATGCGCAGTACAAGTGAATTACAAAAAAATCTTAAATATGGAATATTTAGGCTCAACATAATCATTTGACCATAAAATAAACACACAAATACTGTGTACTTAGGTTTAGTCAGATCCTCTGTTAGCACAAATACACGGAAAAATGTTCCAAATAATATTAAGACACTTAAACCAATTGATTCGATTAAACATTTCCGCTTAGTAATTTCATCTTCGACTTTGATTTGTAACTTATCAAAAATTTTCATATCAAATTCATGAATTGCAGCAAACATTTCTATTTGTTTTGATGTTTTTGTCAAATTTGTAAAGTAAATTAGAAATTGAACGATTGTGGAAATAACTATACGTACGAAAACTATTAAAATGAATGTTGAATGCCCAATATATCCTAATCCATTGAGAAAGTAAACCCTTTTCATAAAAATCATAAAAACTGTTTGAAATAACACAAATGCAATTAGAGACAGTAGAATCGTTTTATAATTGAATATAATTTTATTTTTCCGAATTATAAAAAAAGTTACACTAGAAACGAAGAAAATATAGTTTAAATTTTGAAAAGATTTGGAAAATTTCATATTAAATATTGAAGAAAAATTCAGTGCTTGATTTCGAATCGCTTTAACACAACTAAATCGGATTTTAATAAATTCTGTAGTGTAAATATATACGTTAAGATCGATAAAGTAAGGAAAATGTATGAAATCATTTATTACGACGACTAATTAAACTAAAATTACTCACTATCAATTGAACAATGAGTTCCGCTTTATTTATTATTTATTAATATTTTCTTTGTCATGGGTTTGTGATTTAAAAAAACATGTAACTAATTCCAAATGTTTTAAGAGTTTTCTATGTTTAACGTATTTTTAGAAGTTTGCTTTAACTAAACTACTTTTAGGCTTCAATCTATTTCAGGGTCCAAGGACTATTAAGAGTCCTAGTAGGAGAGATAAGGAAAATGACTGAAACTGAACACGAACGAAACAACAAACACTATATCGAAAATAAAACTTAAAGTGGACGAACACCAAAAAAAAATAACAATTAAGGAATATGCGCCGCAGGCGAAATTCGGTAATTCGAATCAATAGAAACCGTACCTAATTTGTACCACGGAGATTTCCTAATTACTGGATTCTTTTTTATGGTGGACATTTTGTTTATTAAAACAGTCTTAGTGGCAAAAAAAAATATATTTTCAATTTAAAATTAAGTAACAATGTTCCTGCATTCAAAATGTATACTAGCTTGCATACCCGTCGTTGCCGGGTTAAGTTTTTTGTATAAGTTTTAGAATACGAAGAAAACCGGAAAGAACTTAAAAACTTTTGAGAAAAATCTTATCCTTGCAGGACTCTCCGTTGTGAATTAGTCTAACACCATGGCCGAATTATACAAGGTCTGCTGGTTATTTTTCGATAGCCACCATTTTGCTACGTCATCGGCAAGAAATTCTTTGTTGTTTAGCAACGGAGTTGTTTAGCTATAGATGTTAGCTAGATTTGAGAATTAGGGAAAATTCCCATTCAGTCTTATAAGAATTTCTTGCCGATGACGTCAGAGCCAGAAGCAACTGAGCTGTCAATCAGACCTTGTATAATTCGGCCATGGTCTAACACCAGATTCGTGGCCAATGACCCCGAAAACCCCGTAATGCCAATTTTTCCCGGCAAAAACGGGAAACCCGTATGGTGATATGACATTGTTCGAAGTTCAAGTGATCGGCGAACAGTTGTACCAAAATTCCACTTTGAAGTCAAACTTTTCAATAAGATTTTGTAAAATTTATATCGTAAATAACTTTTGTTCTTGTACTTTTTTGATAAGATACACAGTTTTTGAGATATTGGCAAAAAACCTTTTCGCTCGTATGGGGTGTACCCCCCCCCCCTAATGGTCCGTTTTTACCCATTAACGAACTTAGCCTTGAATTTTACGGGAAACGAATCTGCGTAAAATTTCAAGTCTCTGGCTCAATGCGTGCGCCCTCAATCTGCACCACAGACGGACAGACGGACAGACGGACAGACGGACAGACGGACAGACGGACAGACGGACAGACGGACAGACGGACAGACGGACAGACGGACGGACAGACAGACAGACGGACAGGCAGACGGACAGACAGACGGACGGACAGGCAAAAATCAATTTTCTTTATCATTCTAAACACACTGGTGTAATTCATTTTTGTGTGTGATGACGGGATCTTGGCATTACAAACGGGAAGGCAAAGTTAATATACCCTCTGATTTCACCATCGTGTGTCTGATTCTTGAGTTTCTAATATCCTTTGATAATTCTTTTTCAAAGCTCTTTCATTCGAAAGGTGGGTACTAGAGTACTTCGCTAGTTCGAGTTAATTTACGACTTGGTAAATTTACGCATTTTACGCGGTTTACGGACTATTTCTACGATTCCATGAATCCCCCTAATATCTAATAAAATACTTTGAATAACCATTAAACTTGCCAAAAACTCAACAAAGCAATTTTTTGTGTAAACCTCACTTCCTATATGCTGTTACATGCACAGTTGATCAGATCTTGTATTTGTAAAATAGTATCAATAATAAATTGTTCATTGAAGCTGAAAGTTGCCTAAAATTCCCAAATTAGTAACTTAACATGGAAAATTTTACAGGAACAAAATCAACAATTGAAGTAGGTACCTACTATAGCCAAAAATATTGACTTTGAAATATAGGCATTTGATTCCATTTTCACAATAGTATGTGTATAAAATACACAAATCTACTATTCAGGACATTTCAATTAAAATTTTGACCACTATACACAGGAAATTGTAAAATTATGTAGAAAAGCGTAACAAAAAATATTTTAAATTTTCTTTTACTTCGCTGAGTTAATTGTTTGCTCTGCTTTTGATTTGTTTTTTTGTTTGTTAATTTTTGTTTGAAAAAATCAAATTATATAAATTCAACACACGAATTTAATGAGGAAAAAATATTTTCTAGCGGTGTTGAAAAGGATAATATATTTTATTTGACTAATTGATTTTATATAGAGGACATTTTTTTTACTAATAAAAAAATGTAAGGGTTGGTGGCGCTTAGGGAAGATAAAACTTAGTAGCAGCAGATTCGTAAGCTTCTGACAGAAAGATCTGTGAAAGTTTTCAAGGTTTTTTATATAGATTTCCCAAATTGTAATTTTTTGCAATGGAACAGACCTCAGCTTTTTGATTTCACAATTTTTTTCTAATTATACGAGAAGTTTTCTTTGCATTTTGAAACGATTTTATTTTAAATTTTGATCCTAACTAGTTACCCACTAATACGTGACTAACAACATCTCTTTCAAGCACTAGATGTCGGTGTTTTTCAGCGTAGACACATTTTTCGTCCTTATTTGTGAAACATTTGATTGGTTTTAATTGCCATATCCTGATTTGGTGTGGCTTATGTTTTAACGCTGCTTATGTCGTTATATAACGAAATTCAAATTCTGTTTTATTGCAAAAACAAATCTGATTCTGGCATTAAGACATCTGTAAGGATAACGTGATTATCCTTTTCGTCATTTTCCGGATAAAACTCATTTGGGGATTTTTGGGCTCTCTGAATCCGATTTTGATATTCAGAAATCTGTAAGGATAACGAAAGGTCCAGTATGGATAAAACGATTATCCTGTTCCCTAATTTTGCCAGAAAAAAAATCTCATTTAGGGATTTTTGTGGTCGCTGAATCGGATTCTGGCATCAGGAAAGGATAACGGAAGGTCCTGTAAGGATAACGTGATTTCAGTTTCTTTAAATTTTCCGGAAAAAATCTCATCTGGGGGTTTTCTGATTCTGGGGTCAAAAAGTTCGTAATAACGGAAGGGCCTGTAAGGATAACGTGATACCTTTCCCCCTCTCCTATACAAATGGATTTTTTTAAAATAAACATTGGGTCTATCATCATATAGAGTATTTGACGATTGGCCTCAGGGAATTGTAGCTTTTATTATGTTTATTTTTGTCAGTAAGAATTGGCCATACTCGAGTTAGAAAAGAGAGGTATTCAAGAGGCCTGATTGTTTATTTAAAAAGTCAAAAAAGCCTTTTGCTTCATTTCATTTGTCATTAAGACACTTGGCACACCGAATGCGAATTCGCACCGCATAGCGAAAAAATTCAAACTTACCAAGCGATCTTATATCGTATGGCATCTACATGAGCTCTAATTTTGCCGCGATTTTACGGAGACCACATTTGTGCGTAATAGAAAATTAGAGCTCATGTAGATGACATACAAGTATGATATAAGATCGCGGGGTAAACTTGAAGTTTTTCGCAGTGCGGTACGAATTCGCATTCGGTGTGCCAAGTACCTACGGGTGGGTACGCCGTACTTTTCCATTAAAGGTGCGTAATAAAAAATATCCAAATCAAACCGTTTAATATTTATTTTACCCAAACCCACTAAAAATATTCTACTGTCTAGTCAAATCAGTTTGTCAACCTTCGCCATTGCATCCTGATAATCTAAAGGTCAAAATTTTTTTCCTGGTTTAAGTTTAAGTACCAGGAAGACCGAGCCATGCTCGGCGACTTCAAAATCCTACTTTTGGTGATTTTTGGAGAAAAACTAAATTCACATTATCTTTACAGAGGTTTTTCAGAGTTTTTAAATTCCCGACCTAGAAAGCTAGAACTAAAACTAACGTGCGATAACAAAATTTCATAGAAATCGGTTGAGTGGTTATTGAGTAATCGCTATCACCGATTTTTGAAACGTTGTTTTGAGACACCAGGTGAGGGTTATCGAGGAGAGGGGAAAGTCAGGTTTGTAGTGGAAAAATTGAAAGCCCTTAGCCCCCTTAGTGATACTGTAAAGTTTCATTAAGATCGGACCACCCAATTCGAAGATACCAGGCGAGGGGTATCGAAGGGGAATTTTCTCAGAGGTGAGACCTATCTAGATCGATTCCTTGTCCCCGAAAATCCCTAACACCCAAGTTTCGTGAAAATCGTTAGGCGGATTTTCGAGATCGTTTGTGCAGACAGACAGACAGACATTCCTCGTATTATATTATAGGATTTTATGCGGGGAAAAGAACCAAATTGAAATAAAACAAAATTCCATTCATTTTTTAATTACTTTTATTTTAAACTTTATTAGTAGGCAGTTTTTAAGTACATTTTTTTTTGTTTTTTTCCTTTCCTTTTTTTCTTGATTTTTTCTTTGTTGTTTTCATGAACTTGACATTATTTTCGACACTTATATTATTACATTTCATTTCATTTTTTTTTGTTTAAATATTAATTCATTTATTATAATTAATTAATTAATAATTATTACCTTAAAGTTCTCATTAAATAAAAATTCATTATCGACTCAACAGAGAATTAACGTCTTTATTTATTTCATCTTTTTTTTTTTTGTTCATTTAGACTTTGTTTATTTTTTTTTTTTTCTTTATTTTAAAAATTAATCTTACAAAAGAAATTAAAGTAGATAAAAACTAATCGATATATTCATATTTATTGTATTTATTTATATTATTTATTTTGTATTTTTCTTTTTTGTTTCTAATTCATTTTTTTATTTATATATATAAATTTTTTTGTTTACCTAAGTTTGAAATGTTGTTAATTTTTTTTTTTAAATATATATATTTAATTTGTTGTTTTTTTTTCTTTTTTGGTTTTTTCTATTATTTGTAGTTTATATTATATGTATATTTTTTTATTATAATATTATTGATGATAATTATTTTTTCCCCATTTGAGTATGAATATTTTTCATTCTCCTTATTTTTTTTATGTTGCAATTAAATTTGTTATGTTGCAAGTATCTTTGGTTTTTTTTTGGGCTGTCGTCGTTATACATGGAATATAATTATGTTCTTTGTTTTGTATTCACTTTGTTAAATTTAGTTAGAATTTACAACATCATATTTAATTCATTAATTTTTTTAAGTGTGTGTTTTTTAATTATGTCTTTTTTTTATTAATTTGTTTAATTGGTCGAATTATTGAGTTGTTTTTTTTTCTTTCTTTTTTTCTGACTAAATATTCTTAAGATTCAGTAGTTTTTTTCAGTATATCATTTTAACTATATTTATATAGGTACAGTTTAGAAAAGATTTAATTATTGTATATTTATTTTATTTATATATTTATATTATATTTGTAACTGCTGCGGTTGTTGTTGAAAATTACATTACACACGAATGAAATTTTCAATTTTTTGTTTGCTGGTCTCAAAAAGTTTCATAGAGTTTGAAATAGAGACAGATATTCAAAGATTTTTTTTTTTGTGACTAAATAGATAATGTGCTAATGAAGAAAGGTGGGAAATGTAGTTTATTGATTGATTTATTGAAATGAAAAAGAAAACTTAAAAAAAATTGTCTGATGCAAAATTTTACAAAACTTTTCTGTGCAATCTAAGAAATACAAATAAAAATTAACGAAACCAAAAAAAAATATTTTTGGTTTAATAAAATTTTACATCAGAAATTATTTACTCCATTATCTAATAAGTATAGTTGATAAATATTTGAAAAATGTTTTATTGCTTCATTGTAAATCTGAATAGTGTATTTATTAAAGTTGTTTATTTTTTTCTCAATTTACTATATTTATTTTCATGTTTATAACAATAATAATATCAAAAAATTGGTTTAAATATAAATCCTATTTTATCTTAAATGTCGTTTTTCCATTTTATTACGATTAAACAATTCACAATTAAAAATGTTAGAATTTGTTTATTAATCTGTTGAGAATAACAAGGATTAAAATTTGATTAAATTTTTTTTGTGAACATTTTTAAGGTGTTATTTTTCTTGTATTTTTTTTTCGTCGGCTAAGTTGTACATTTATATTATAAAAGGATCGAGCGGATTTCTTTTTTAGCGCGGACATAGAATTTATTTAAATATTTTCACTTTAAATATATGTATTTGTTTGGAAAACACACTAAAAACAAACACCAAAGATTTTTACATTGAAAGACGGAAAACAGTGCAACATTTTGAATGTTTAACAATATTATCGATAGTTGAAATGTTCAAAGGAAAGAAAAGGATATCAAAGTGTATAGAAAACGTGCATTAAGACGGAACAAGTGCTAGAATTAAAGGAAAATCGAAGAAAGCATAATTTGGATGAACGATAGACATGTTTTCATGTTTTTTTGTGAGAAAGTTGATGATGTTTTTTTTTGTAAAGATTTTTTAACCCGTTTTTTTTTATTATGCATTAATTATTACACATGTTTGATTATTATTACAAATTACGTCAAAAGCACCATTAGAAGGGAATATAAAATATATATATATATTTTTGGGTTTGGTTTTGTGTCGAATAATTTCCAGATTAATGAATCAAACTTATAATCGTTTTTCAAGATTGAAAATTTGTTCAGAAATTGTGACATTTTGTTCATTTTTAAAAATTTTGAGATTTTTTTTGTTTTTTCGAAACATTAACCAAAGATTAGTTAACTAAAGATAAGAAACAATAGATTGTTTTTATAGAATTTCTATAATGAATGGAAAATACTGTTTCTGGGACCGCAAAAAATGTATAGAAATTACTGTTGCTGGGTTCTAGGATTCTTATATTTATTTACCTAATCTTTGGCATCAACAGAAATGAGGAGGATTGTCGAAAAAAGTTATTCTTAAGGCCTGTGTCCACATGGAAGTTTATTTGCAGAAGTCGCTTCCAGAAGAGATTTCTGGTGTCACAACTTCTGGAAGTTCACTTAACTTCACTTAACTTCACTTCAAGTTGAAGTTCACTTCACGGGAAAAACTTCCAGAAGTCTCTGCTAGAAGCGACTTCTGCAAATAAACTTCCATGTGGACACAGGCCTTTATGGTTCAACCACAGTGAAGGCGGCAAGCGGCAGCGGCGGGCGCCATTTTTTTTGCACTAACGTAGCGCATCGAGAGCTGCTAGAATACAGCTGCAACAGCAGCGCACTTTTTTCGTCGCGGCCGAGTTTGAAACAAAGTCAAACTTGCCGCCGCAGCCCAAAATGTTTAATGAAAACCATCACATTCGGCGTCAAATTCTATGACGATTTTTCTTCGTTGTTTTGTGACAACCACCACATTCGGCGCCACATTCTATGACGATTTTTCACGTTTTGATTTCGCAAGATGGCGACAACGGAGGAAAAATTAAAAGAGGTCGTAAAAGGAAATCCAATGCTCTACGGTTTGGCCCATCCTCAATATAAAAGGACAGACATTAAGGAAAATAAATGGAGCAAAGTAGCGGACGAATTAAATAAGTTTTGACATTTCAATTGTGACAGAAGCATATGCCGACGGTGCCGCTATCATTGTGGTCGGCTCGGCGGTATGTGTTGCGGCGCCATGCCGCCCGCCGTCGCCGTTGCCGCTTGCCGCCTTCATTGTGGTTGAACCATTACTCGAAAATAAGCTTGAACGCAATAGAAACAAGTTAGTTCAAATTTAAAAGAGTGTAAAAATCGTACAAATAAATTTTTATATCGATTACAAGTCACTGCTTAGCACGTACACAGCAAAAACACATTCAACTTACGTTCGTCGCAATTCCATATAAAAGTAACTTTTGGTACAGTGGGTTACCAAATATTTGGTTATTTATAGTGCAGAATAAGGGTGGTCAAATTTATTTAAAGACAATCTAGTAGACGGTGAACGGAGGAGGAATGAGGAGGATAGATACACTGGATTTCGCCATCTGCTGTCTCAAATGAGACACTCAAATGTCAACAATTCCGAGGAAAGAAAGAGACGAATATATCTAGAAAAATTGAATTTCAGAATTGAAATGCCTTTGAAGCTCCCCCGACGAGATTTTCAGCAAAAAGGCAGCTCGTTCTCGTGCTTATGATAACTCAAAACCCCAAAAAAGTGACTTACCCTTGGAGCACAATGAACGCAACCAAGCCGCAACCATCACGCATCCAAATGTCACTTACGAGTTTATTTCACAGAAATGATTTTGAGTGAGCACAGTGAACGCATTGAACGCAACCATCGACGCAAAAGTTGCCAAACTTTGAACTTTGCCGCAGCAATTCTGCGTTGACAGTTCTGTACAGTGCCAATCAAACTGTCGTTAGAGGAGAAATTAATTGAAGAAGTGCGGAGAAACACGATTTTTTCTGGAGAAAGCGGTATTCTGATTGATGACTTTGTTAGGTTGTTTTTGCACAGTTCTAATAACAAATTATAAACGTTAGGAGTCATTCTTGTGTGCTTGAAAAAGTCTTCCGGGTCGGAAGTTTTTATTTTATTGAAGCAAACTTCAAAATATACATCAATGTGCCGTGTTAAATTCACTGGCCGCACCCAATATTGTCCTTTTTTTCTTTTTATTTATTCGCATCACATGCAAATAGCAAATATACAAACACATAAAACAAATTATCGCTTCAAAATCTCCTATTTTTTATATATTTTTCTACTTTAGATCACTTTTAATTTTTCTGTGTTTGTCTCACAACGCAACAGACGACGCTTCTATTGTGCTCAACCGCTCCTGAACTGCGTTGCGTGACAGTTTGAAGCGTCCTTAGTTGCGGCTTGGTTGCGTTCATTGTGCTCCAAGGGTTAGTGTGTTTTGCCTGTACACCGACGATATATGTGTGCTCGCAGGAGAATGTCTGATGTTGATTTTGTAGTCGACTGTTTTATGAGCAGAATGAAATGCACATCATATCATATCATACTAATATATAAAAATGAGTTGGTGTCTGTCTGTTCCTCTTTCACGCAAAAACGGCTGAACCGATTGACTTGAAATTTGGCATGAGTGTCTGTGGTAGTTCTGGTTCCAACATAGGCATACGGAAAAGTAGCGCGAGGGGTGGGGGGAGCAAGGGGAGAGGGTAAAGTGATCTCGAAATTTAGATTTCTCTCTATGTTACCCTTTCGCGGGAAAACTACCGAGCCGATTGGCCTGAAGTTTAGTTCCAACATAGACCATCAAAAAAAATATGAAAATTTGAAAAAACTTAACCCAGCAACGACGGGTTTGCAAGCTAGTAGAGAATAAATGCAACACAAAGTTTTAGTAACTCTTCGAAATTGTTCAGCTGACGTAATTTTTAAGCACCTCTGATTTAGAGTAATTCTAATTTTAAGATAAATAAGTAATTTAACGCAAATCGGTGCAAATTTCCGATCACAGATTTTTTTTTTAAATCAAAATCCGGAAATTATTTGACACATTTTAACTTTGATTTTTAAAGATGATAAGTCGATTGGTTTCGTTTAGATGTTGTATCATTATTTTTATTTTATTTTTAATTTTTTTTTACTGATAGTATTTAGATAAATTATTATATAACACCGATTGATATTCTCTCCTCATTTGATTATCAATTATTATTATGTTTTTTTGTTTATTATTGATTTTCTTTTATTATTAAACGATCAATTAATAATAATTATGTATATATATATATTTGTTTTGCAACATGCGATTTCTATTTGCTTCATTTGATTTTTTTTTCATTATTATTATTTTTTTTGCAATGATTAGGATTAGTTTTATGTAGGTATAATTTGATTTATTTACAAATTGCAAGTTAATTCTCCTAGAAAGTGGATTCAATAGTGGTTCGACTAATGAATAATAACTGCTGATTTTTCAATAATTTTTTTAATAATTTTATTTTGTAGCCTTGTTCAAATTTGTTTTATTTTCCAATTATTATTTTTTTTTTAATTTGTAAACGTTTAACCCATTTTCACATCATTTTTTTTTATTTAAATTTATTTATGCAATTTTCTTTGTAATTTCTCTATTATTGTCTAGATAATAATCTTTTTTTTTTAAATATTTATAATTATTTAATGTTTATCTCATTTATCATTTCGTGTATGTTGTCAATTTGTATATGATTTTGTTGCATTTCAACAATATAATTTATGCCATTATTTAATATTGCAATCGTCGTTATTATTATTATTTTAATTTTAATTCAGAAAGTTTTCTTTGTTTTTATGCAATTTCTCGAATTTTTTTTAGCATTTAATTTATACAAAAGTAATAAACTAAATTATATTAATGAACAGTTTCGAATTAACTTCGTTCGGTATCATTTTTATATATTATGTGTTTCTTTCATCATGTAAATATTGTTTATATGATTAAATTTATTACTTAATAATTTTTCATAATACTGATTTCATTCTCGAATTTAATTAACCATTAATAATTTCTGTATGAGTGTTAATAAATTAATTTTTATTTTCATATTTTCAAATTTCCTTGTGATATAAATTTGTGGATTTTTGCTAAATATTTGTACAGAAAATATTTTCCTCAGGATGATTTTTCTTGTAATAATTAAAAATATTTGGATTTTTTTCATAGTTTATGTGTGGATAGTACATATATTTCATGTAATAATAATAATAATATCTATTTATTAAATCCATTTCTTTTATACTCTTTTCGTAATAATAATTTAACTAATTTAATATTCATTTCTTTACTTATTCATTTAATGATGATGATGGCGTTTATGTTCATGATATGATTAATTATTTTTTATTTCTTTCACAATTTCTGCTAATTACTTAATCAATTTTGAGGATAAATTTGAAAGAAATTCTCCATAAGTAAATACAGATTCAAAAAATCATAAGATTTTGGGTAGTTTTCAAGGAAACATCTTAATTTTTTGCACTAAATTAGTCTTTTGGTTTTTGTTGGTTGGTTTTTGTTCATTTATTTTGTTTAGCTTTTTTTTAATGGTGGAACGTGTTTTCACTGAATTGAATTTTTGTGCAGCTTTTTTTTTTAAATATAAATATTAGTTGTGTAAGTTGTACAAAAGTAATTAAAATAGCATAAAACAAAATTTTAATACAATAAATAATTTATTAATTGTTATTAACTTTAGTTTGTAAAATGTAATATCATAAAAAGTGAAAGAAAAAAAAGAAAGAAAAAAAAACGGTGGCAGCAATCCAAGCAATTTCTAATGATTGTCATATGTCAAGTGTAGTGATATGAATTGATTGTAGCAAGTGCTGTTTTAATATATATTAAAATAATTTGAAAAAAAAGACGTTTCAAAGAAATAATTTTGAGAAAGAACGTATTTCAAACCCAAGTAGCAGAATAGTTCGTAAAGTGACCATCACGCCATAAATTCGCAACGATTTCATGCCTTTATGGTCGCCACGTCCACTTTGCGACCTGGGGCCCTATCGGCGAACACGAATCGAAACGTGTGGCACACGAATTCGAATAAATGGTATCATGGAACACGAATTCGTTTGTGATTTACTCGTTTTGATCGTATATTTCATTCGATGACATTTTACTTGACGAGCGATGGATTCGAAGAATATTGTTTTGATAAAATGTAAGTTTTTTTGTTGGTATTTTGGCTAATTTTCTCCAAATTATATTTTTTGTTGAAAGGGCATTATTTTGTGTGCAGAAATATACTTTGTTTAACCCTCTAACCGGAATATTTCACCAAAAATTTCACCAAAAATTTCACCAAAAATTTCGCCAAAATATGACTTTCAACTTGCGACAGATCGTAACCAAGACAACGTACAGGGCTAATTTTTTTCCAGCATGTAAAGCGATAACTTGTTACCCGTTATAAAATTGTTACCCGTTATAAACAAGCGAATTCCCTGAAGCCCGCCTTTTGTCGGACATTCCGGCTAGAGGATTAACTTTTAGGGAGAAGCTTACAAATCGGAAACAATTTGAAATAATGATGGATCGCATGAAAGAGCATAGAAAAATATATGGGAACAAAAATACGTGCTCGAACTATTTGACATATAAAGTCAGTGTGAAGTTAGCTGCGAGTGTGAAATTCGAGACAAACTGCGGCAATACTAATACAACGATACGAACGGGTTCAGTAATACCACAGAACTATATAATATAGAACAACTGTCACCATACAAAGCTCTGCTGAAAAATTGTCCCAAAAGTATTTCCCTCTTTATCGTACTTGAACGTATCCATTCAACTGTATAAGGTCGCGAAATTCAAATTTAGTTTGCCGCGAAATTCAAATTTCACAAGTTTGAGACTAACTTTAGGCGCAAACAAACAAACAAATAACTTTAGGCGCCAACACCATTCCGAAAGTCTATTTTCCTTTGACAGCTCACGGTTTAAACGAGAGGACTATATTTATTTTCATACGGTTATCTTGCTCTTACTTTACTCGTTTTGGTTCACTGAACTGTATTGAAATGAGACCATTTGAGACAGCAAATCGAGCGATCTAGTATATCTATGAGTAATACCAACTCAAAACAAAATCGTGTGCGCAAATCGTATCGTGTGTCAATTCGAATCGTGTTTGCCTGTTGTGTTGCTTGGGAATAGTAGTGTCCCAATTTTGCCATTTTTTGAATAGTCCAAACAACACATGAGCTCGTAAAATAGGCATAGTGACCATAAAGTCAATAAATTAGTGAAAATTTACAGCGTAATGACTACTTCACGACCCCTAGTGCTACTTGATAGTTGTTTTGTCACAATAACCAGAAATTAATTTAAAAAAAAATAGAACTTTTGAAGAATTTCCATTGAAAACTCCCACATAGATCTTATTTTAAACATTAACAAATGAAATTATTACGTTTTTTTTTCTATTTCAGACAAAATGCATGCGTTTGAAAATTTATGAAAAGTAAAACAATAACAATTATATAAATCTTTAATATTACTTTAATAACTACGATTTAGATAAATTACTCGTATTATGCATTTAATTAATATCAATTTAATTATACTTATAACATTCAATGGTATTTTCTTTCCTTCTTTGTGTAGGGAACAATTTGAAAATCGTCAAAATAAAAAATTTAATCGTCCCCTAGAATATCTAAGTAATTAGTATTTTAATTAATTTATATTATCTGGCAGTGAAAAAATTAATAATTAACCGAAATTAAAAATTATTTGCATTCAATATACTTCTTTTTTTTGGTAAATTTTGTATTATACAAATTTTATATATACTTTCATTTAGATATACTTTTCATTTTTTAAAAATTCATTTTAAATTTAACATTCAATAACTACAACTTTACGACTACTTTATCATTTATTGAATAACTAATTTATTTACAAAAGAACACAGAAAAATAGAGGAAATCTGATATTTATTATTGCTGATCAGTATCTGTTTTTTTTTTTCTTTTAAATTTAAATTTATTCAATAATTATTAAATATCTACCAGACGAGTAGATCTTTTTCTCTTTTAATGCAAATTTGCAAAAATTTCATCATAACTTGCGTCATTGACTTTTATGCTTTTAATTTTCTTTTGCATAATAAATCTCAGTAGACGTTTGGAAAATTTCTCATTGTTTTCTTCTAATAACCACTCAAATTTACTTTTCATAAATTTTAAACACATGAATTTTGTCAGTTTTGGTTTTTTTCTTGAAATTTCAAAAATCATTCAATTGAAATATTTTGGATATATTTAAGGTTGCAGATCAAAGTCATGTACAATAATATTAAAATGGATTAGTGGACAAAAAAAAACACCATGCAATGTAAGATTTTTTTTTCTTGTTTATTCATTTGTAAGTTTTTCTGCTCTTCATGTAATATAACTAATATAAAAAACACTTTACGATATTTTTATTCTATGTACAATTTTGTTAGTTTAGGAATAAATTTCAAATTATACAAATGGAATTAGTAAAACATCACAGATTAGAAATTAAACATACCAATAAAATCTATTACTTATTGTGAAACAGGAAAACTCATTGATTTCCAACAAATATAGTGAGGAAAAATAAAAACGTAACATGAACACAACATAAATACTGGTTAAAGTAGGTATAAATTTTAGTCAATTAAATTTTTTGGTAATTTTTTTTTGCGGTGTTTCTGTTTTACTTATCTTTTGCTTCTACGTTTTTTTTACGGTGATGAAAATTAAACATTTCTGTTGTATGAACAGATTTTGAAATCACTGTTATTGGTTTAGTCGTGGTCATCTAGAATTGGTTCCTAATAATTAAATAATTTTTGTTTTTTTTTCTGTTGTTCTTTTCGTTTAAATTACAATTTAAACAAGTTTTTTTTTGCAAATTTCTTTGGATGCAGTTAGCCTACCTTTATGGTTAAAAGCATACACAGTTCATCTTCTAATTTCTTGCAATCCGACAGCAGTGCTATGGAGCTTTCACTCTAAATAAAAAATAAAAAAAATAAGAATTAATACAGTGAAACTTGCAAACTTGTAGAATATATCAATAAACATAGCTAACTTTATGATCTCCAAAGGATAAAAAGGTCTATGAGAGATATCAGAGTCTCTATCACCGATCACGATACGATTGGTTGGAATCGTAAATTCAATGTTGTTGTTAATGTTTTATAGCAACAACAACATTGAATTTACGATTCGAACCAATCGTATCGTGTTCGGTGATAGGGACCCAGGAGGTGCCCTTAGTCAAGCTCATAAGACTCAACAGACTCCGGTGGGCTGGTCATGTCACTCGAATGAGTGAAAGTGACCCAACTCGGAAAGTCTTCTACGGTAGGTTATTAACAACAAGGCGACGAGGAAGACCCAACTTCTGATGGCAAAACGGCGCTGACCAGGACGCGAAGAGAATTGGAATGCAAAACTGGAGGACATCGGCACGTGACCGGGCGAGAGACATTGCGGCAGGCCAAAACCGAAAACCGGTTGTAGCGCCGAAAGAGAGAGAAAGGATAAATTAAAACGAATTCGTCCTGTTTGAATTTTTTATAATGTCTTAAGTAAGATATTTATGCCGATAGAGCAGATTTGGATAGCCGGTAGCGATACTGTCAACGTATTTGAGGTAGTACCAGGAAGACCGAGCCATGCTCGGCGACCTCAAAATCCTACTTTTGATTTTTGGGGAAAAACTAAATTCACATTATGTTTACAGAGCTTTTGCAGAGTTTTTAAATTCCCGACCTAGAAAGCTAGAACTAAAACTAACGCGCGATAACAAAATTTCATAGAAATCGGTTGAGTGGTTATTGAGTAATCGCTGTCACCGATTTTTGAACCGTTGTTTTGAGACACCAGTTGAGGGTTATCGAGGGGAGGGAAAAGTCAGGTTTGTAGTGGGAAAACCGAAAGCCATTAGCCCCCTTAGTAATACTGTAAAGTTTCATTAAGATCGGACAACCCAATTCGAAGATACCAGGCGAGGGGAGGAAAAGTCAGGTTTGTAGTGGAAAAACCGAAAGCCCTTAGCCCCCTTAGTAATACTGTAAAGTTTCATTAAGATCGGACCACCCAATTCGAAGATACCAGGCGAGGGGTATCCAGGGGAAATTTTCTCAGAGGTGAGACCTATCTAGATCAATTCCTTGTCCCCGAAAATCCCTAACCACCAAGTTTCGTGAAAATCGTTAGGCGGGTTTTCGAGATCATTTGTGCAGACAGACAGACAGACAGACAGACATTCCTCGTATTATATTATAGGATATAGTAAAATTATGGTAGTATCAAGGCAGTATCAAACCCAGCACTCGCAGAAAATTCTTTAAAAAAATTTTACTTTCTTCTTCTATAGATGGATAGGATTGTATTCATGACGGAGGCCGCGTCGAGAACCGGGGCAAATTGAAAATTTCCATCCATATGTTTGTCTATCGGTCTATCGGTCTATCGGTCTATCGGTCTATCGGTCTATTGGTCTATCGGTCTATCGGACTATCGGACTATCGGTCTATCGGCCTATCGGCCTATCGGTCTATCGATCTTCCAGTCTAGTCTGTCCATTGTACGTATCATAAATAATTCGAGAACGAGTTGACCTACCGACTTGAAATTTTTTGTGAAAAAGTTTTACAAAAATCATAGTTTTCTATAAACTTTTGGACAAGTTAAGGTAGCTGCTATAACCGGTACTTCCCATTCCTTTTTTTTTTTTGAAAAAATATCGTTTTTTGAAAATTTCTCAAAATTTGTGCGCTTTAAGGAAAAATTTAATATATAAGAACTTAAAGGATATAAAATTTTCCACATTTTTTGCTTTAACGATTTTTGCGTATCTTCAACGGTTCACAAGATATTAGAAAAAATATTATTTTGTAAATATTTTTTCCGAAACTAAATATTGCAGAGGTAAGTTTTGTATTGATCACAACCAGAACTGGGCAAAATTCAAGTGCTCAAGTATCCACGAATTTTATTCATCTATCGCAGAATAAATTCACCTAGTTTGATTTTTTCTGTCCATTTTATATAAAAAACATAACAAAAGCTATAATTGCCAATCTGGCAATCATTGGAGACCCGTATGGTGATATTCGCATCAAAATTCGAACAGTTGTACCAAAATTCCACTTTGAAGTCAAACTTTCCAATAAGAATTTTTAAAATTTATTCCAATCGGATTTTGATGTATGGGAGTTTTATGTAGAATCATATCCTAAATAACTTTTGTTCTTACACTTTTTTAATAAGATACACCGTTTTTGAGATATTCACAAAAACCGTTTTCGTTCGTATGGGGGGTACCCCCCCTAATGGTCCATTTTTGTCCATTAACGAACTTAGCCTCGCATTTTACGAAAAACGGATCTGTCCAAACTTTCAAGTCTCTAGCTCAATCCGTGCGCCCGCAATCCGCGCCACAGACAGACAGACAGACGGACAGACAGACGGACAGACAGACAGACGGACAGACGGACGGACATGCAGAAATTAATTATTTTTATCATTCTAAACACACTGGTGTAATTCATTTTTGTGTGTGATGACGGGATCTTGGCGTTACAAACGGTAAGGCAAAGTTAATATACCCTTTGGTTTCACCATACGGGTATAAACATAACAAAAGCTATAATTGCCAATCCGGCAATTATTGAAAACCCGTATGGTGATATTCGTATCAAAATTCGAACAGTTGTACCAAAATTCCACTTCGAAGTCAAACTTTCCAATAAGATTTTTTAAAATTTATTCCAATCGGATTTTGATGTATGGGAGTTTTATGTAGAATCATATCCTAAATAACTTTTGTTCTTACACTTTTTTAATAAGATACACCGTTTTTGAGATATTCACAAAAACCATTTTCGTTCGTATGGTCCATTTTTGCCCATTAACGAACTTAGCCTTGCATTTTACGAAAAACTAATCTGCGCAAAATTTCAAGTCTCTAGGTCAATCCGTGCGCCCGTAATTCGCGTCACAGACGGACGGACGGACGGACATGCTAAATTCAACTTTTTTCATCATTCTACACACACTGGTGTAATTCATTTTTTTGTGTGATGACGGGATCTTGGCGTTACAAACGGTAAGGCAAATCTAATATACCCTTTGGTTTCACCATACGGGTATAAAAACTCGAGTTCTGACGCGTCTTGGAGGAATAAATTTTCGTATTTTGTGTCGTAGTGTAAAGGGTCGAAATTTTGTTCGACCCTTTTTCAAAAATTATTTGAAAATGCAGGTCTCTCGAACTTTTTCTTGCACGATTTGTCTGTAATTGCGTTTGATCACGATTTTTACAAAATTTTCCACGAGATTTTTTAAGCAAACAAAAACTTTACCAAATAAATAATTGTTAAATATACCTCTATCTTCAAGCGTTGATTTAGTTTATTCCTATTACTACGTAATTGATCCAACCGTTCTATTTGTTCTTGTGATCTGGCACCAAAAATTTCAAGACTCGCAATCTGAGAATCCATTTCCGAGATCAAAAGTTCCAAAACTTCCTGTCTAAAAAATTGGAAATTTTTTGCGGTGTCAAAATAATACCTCAAAAACTTAGTTAAAATACAAACGTACAATTTACCATTCATTTCACCCAATTTATTTTTCTCGTCCTTTAGAAAGAGTTTGATTTTCTCTACGAAAATCTTCCAGTTTTCCTTTGTCTGTTGACACATCTTACACCGCAGCATGCTGGCATTTTGAAGTGACAGAATGCGTTGATGTTGCTGTTTTACCTGAATGGATGACGAATTTAAAAAAAAACACACAATTTAAGAACACAATTTTTACCTTTTCCACAAGTTCAGCTTTGTGTTCCTCAAGCAAATATAATTGCGTATCTCGTTCGGTTCCCACTATAGCACTTTCCTTCAGAGCATTTTCTAGTTCTTTGATGCGTTCGATTAATTGTAAATTTTTCATGTTTTGGGATGCGAATTTCATTTGACAACAATTGAGATCATTTATTAGACTTTCAATGGTTGTAAGTAAACAATTAAGATGATTTGTTGCTTGGTCCTTCACATCCTTAATTAATTTCAAATCGCTTTTGGCTCCCAGACCAAAACCATCAAGTTCATCGTCACTTTCGTCAATGTATAGCAAAATTTCAGATGTCGGCATTTTATCATTTAGCAATTTTTTTAATTTTTTACAAAAGCTTTTTTGCGCCTAATCAGAATTAAATTAAAACTATTTTTTTTTTGAATTTTTACTCGTAATTTTGAATTTGTTTTCACACTTGCAAGCTTTCATGCTTCTTAATCAGATATTAGTTTTTTGTTTTGTCACTATAACAAGTTTTTTTTGTGGCAATACATATTTTATTTACTTTTTTACAATTATTATTAACTATTCGCAGTCGTTAGTTTGATTTTGTTAATTATTTAGCTATAATGTTTGCCATATACCTTTTTTAAATGTTAATTTTTTTTATAATTTTCATTGAGAAAAGAAGCGTTCTTGGTCAGTTTTTTTTATTATGGTTATTTGTTAATTGGTTTCATTAATTTAGTCAAAATTTTCTTGGTATTATTTAAATAATTTAATATATTTTCAGTGATAGATTTACATTAAACTGCGTTAATTCGTTTGATTTTAAAGTAACAATAGTTTGTTTAGAAAAAGCTCTTAAGAAAACCGGCGGGTCCAGCCTATTTGTGTAGTAGTCCAATTATTAATGAAGCGTGCAAAGAAGAGTAAGTGAAAATTATTAGAAGGGGTTTTTTACAAAAAACGTTAAGGTGCATCAGATATTTAAAAAAAAAAATTTCAATAACTCCTTGCAATCAAGGCTGACTGCATTTAAAAAGCTTCAAAACTTCAAAGCTTTTAAAACCCTCAGTAAAAGCTAAAAAGATTATGAAAAGCTGAAAAGCTTTGCGCTTTTTTTAAAGCTTTTCAGCTGCTGGAATAAAAGTAGACGCAATTTTCGAGAACAACAAGAATTATAATTTTTAATGATTTGCGGAATCAATAGACAAAAAAGCTTTTAAATTTTTAAATATCTGACGTATAACGAAAATTTATTGGGATTTTAGAAAAAAAAAACAACTTACGTCTTGCTGTTGTGCTTGTGTACGTATTTTTGCTTGAGCATTTTTGAGGGCTCTGAAAATTGATGAAAATGCATTTTTTATAACTTATGTCAAAAAATACGAATTTTTTAAAGAATACTTACTGTTGCAAGTCCATAATTGTTTTTTCTTTCGCATTCTGTTCTTCTTGTGACATTTGTACAAGTTGTAAAAGTCGTTCGGTTTCCGCTGTTGACTTTTTCGCCTCTTCCTTTGCATTGTCAAGCTCCTTGGCAACCCTGGTTAAATAAAATAAGGATAATTGGGTGTGAAGTCTTTTGAGTTTTGAAATATAATCAAGAACTTACATTTCCAATTGTCTTTGGGTTTCTACAAGCTTCTTGTTAAGTTCACCCGCTGCTGCCGCAGTTCCTCCAGCCTAGAATTTAAATAAAAAAATGAGTTTTGTTATAGTCCTTTTTCGGATTTTAATAAAAAAAAATAAATGTTGAAAATCAGGAAAAAAAAATAGAAGAAGTTTTGGCGGTTTAAGATATTGTGGAAATATAGCAGAACTTCTAATTTTTTTATGATGTTATTTCACATTTATTTAATGATTTTCTTCTGGAAAATTTTAGGAAAAGGATAACCACATCATCCTAACAGGATCTTCCGTTATCCGTACAGACTTCTTAATATCAGAATCGGATTCAGCGACGCCAAAAACCTTCAGATAAAGTTCTGCCCGGAAAATTTGAGGAAAAGAAAAATCACGTCATCCTAACAGGACCTTCCGTTATCCGTACAGTTTTTTTTACATCAGAATCAGATTCAGCGACCCCAAGAACCGCTGGCGCCGGATGAAATCAGATTTTTTTCCAAAAATTTTGGAGGTAATCTTGCCGGACTTTCCCTTTCCCTTACAAGGACGAAGTAGAAATATTGTATTGTCATCGGACTTACGTTTGTGCACAAAATTTCAATACAATCGGATGATTGGAAGTGGACCATAATTGGCTTGCAAGATTTGACCCTGACAGACAGTCAAACGAACAGACAAACAGACAGATACGAAGGCAAGCTCTTTTATTTAAAATACCTTAATTTCCACTAGTTAAATATCGATGGTACAAATTTGAAAAAATTGACCTAAAAATATCATCTCAATTAAGGATTTTGGAAAATTACATTCCTTGAGGCGTTTTGGAAATGGACATATTTTTATACCTGACTCCGTTTACGTAACTCTGATGCCCCCTTTTCGACTGAAACTTTAGTCTAGTGAATTATAAGCTACAGAATACAGAGTTTAAGGATATTTAAAACAGACCGAACCATTATTAGTTTGGAAAGGTCGCAAAGGGCAGATGGGACTATTAATTCTCAAGCGACCAAATATTTTTAAATTCAGAAAAAAAAGAAATATTAATTCTCAAGCGACCAAATATTTTTAAATTCAGAAAAAAACTCCCACCTTTTGCAAAGATTTCTCCAACTGATCCATCTGCTCCTTGCGCTTCTTCAGCTGGCGATCGAACTCGATCAGATTCTTCTCCTTCTCCTCGATATCCTTTCGCTTCGCCTCGATAGCCTTACGCTGCTCGTCCACCAACTTCCGTTCCCCATCGATAGCCTTCGCTTGTCCTTCGAGTTGCTTCCTTGCCTCTTCCATCTGTTTCATCTGTGCTTCTAGCTGCTTCCGCTGGGCCTCATCTGGTGGCCGTGCAACGTTATTCTGCTGGGCGGACGCCTGCAATTTCTTATTGGCTTCGTTGAGATCGAGCTGAAACAAATCGGTCAACCATTAGCTAGGATCATAACCAGCGCCAAAGTACACATTAAAGAAAATTATCGATGACAGAAAATAAAAAACAACGAAAATGTTTCTCTTTTATTTTGATCAAATAAAAAGTTTTTGTGTAAAAAAATGATCAAGCGAAGAGACATGTGAACTTTTACAATGAGGTTCTCCACCTGACTCTTTTCCAATTCCTGCACGAGCATCTCAAGCTGCGATTGGAACCGTTCTCGTTCGACGTTCGACGCCTGCAGCTCTTTCTTGAGACGGTCCATTTCCTTTTGGATCTCTTGTGTATTGGTTTGTGCACCTTGTTGTTGCTGTTGCTGTTGTTGCTGTAATTGCTTTTGCAAGTTGGCCATTTGTGAGAGCTGTTGCTGCAATTGCTTCTCCATGACCTAAAAAAAATCACAGGACGATTAAAGGTTTTGGAAAACGACATACCTTAAGGCGTTTCGAAAATGGACATATTTTGATACCTGAATCCGTTTATGTAACTCTGACGCCGCCTTTTCGGCTTGATCGGCGCGATTCTTCTCCTGCTCGACAACCTTTCGCCACTGCTCCAATTCATCCGGTCGAGCACCTGCTTCTTGCATTCGCTGCTTAAGCATTTGATTCTCCTGGCGCAATTGTTGAACTTCCTGTGGATTCTGTTGTGCTGGCTGACCATTACGCACTCTTCGGTTTTCTTCGCGCTGCCGCTGCAGTTCGGTTTCTGTGGCGGTGAGTTCCTTCTGGAAGTTCATCAGCATATCCTGGCTCTTCTCCAGTTGAATGACCAATTGGTCACGTTCGAGTGTTAACTGTTTGATGTCGCCTTCCATCTTCATCATGCTCTTCTCGATCTGCGAAGTCTGCATGGTATTCTTCTCAAAGGCCTTGGCTGATAGTCGCAGCGATTCCTTTTCGGCTTCGGCACGCTCCAGACGTTCGTGCACTCGACTCAATTCAGCTGACATTCGTTCAAACTCGATTCGAGTTGCTTCATTGGACTCTTGCTGTTTGGCAAGATGCATTTGTGCTTTTTCCAGTTCCTTCGCCAGGCGGCCAGCTTCCAATTCGGTGGCGTCTCTCGACTGAAGAGCCTTATCGAGGCGATCGCGGAGTCTTTCAATCTCCTGCTTGTCTGCAGGGTTCAAAACACCTGGACTAACCGCATTCATCGCTGACGGAACGGCGGTCTGACGAAGACGCTCGGCTTCCTTCATGAGCTTCTCGTGCTTGTCGCGAACTTTCTCGCACTCGATATGTGCTCTCTCCAGCTCGGCTCGCTGTTTGTCCTGACTGGCCAGCAATTTGGCCACCTCGGCTTTAGAGAGTTCGAGTTGGAGTGTCGCTTCGTGCAACTTCGCGTCCATGTTCTGGACCTCGTTCTCACGCTGCTCGTACTTGTCCTTATACTTCTCGTAGGACTCCAGCTCGTATTGGGACTTGCCGCGTATCGTTTCGAGTTCCATGAGTGATTTGTCCAGTCGCTCGCGCAATCTCTCATTGTCCTCCTTGAATCGTCTCGACTCTCTGCTGAAAGTGTCATTCTCTTGTAGTCGTCGCAACTCTGTCTGACTCTTCTCGTATCTCTCGCGCATTTTGTCCAGCTCCAAACTATATCGGGCGGCTTCCTCTTGCACTGCGTCCAGAGCGGCATTGCTTTTCGCGTGAGTATTGTGGGCTCTCTCAAGTTCGTAGGTGAGTCGCTCGAATTCGGCCTGCACGTGTTCTTTCTCTCCTGCCGCTCGCCTGTTCTCAGTCTGCGCCTTCTCCAGGCGATCACGCAACATATCGAGTTCTTCCCGGGCCTTTTCTTCGAGCTCTTTGGATCGTGTCAATTGTAAGGCAGCTCGATCGCAAGCTTCTTGCATTCTTGTGCTCTCCTCCTGGAGTTTGCGGAGATCCTCTCTTGCTTTGGCCGCCGCCAATGCGGAACGCTCCGCCTCGACTTCTAGCCTTGCACGATCCGCTTCCGCTGTATCGGATCTTGATTGCAGTCGATAGATTTCATTCTGAGCTCTATCGTATTTCTCGAGCATCTTCTCGAATTCCTTATTTGAGGTGTCCTTCTCGTCGATAAGTTTTTGGCTAGCGTACAACGCTTTGTCCAGTTTTTCTTTGAGTATATCGACTTCCGTGATGGCGTCGTCGCGTTCCATCTACAAAGAATTCAAAGGAAAAAAAGATGTAATTTTTTTTTCAGAAATAAGAGATAATTCAATGGCTGCACGTTTACCTGTAATTTCTGTTGAACACTGTGTGCTTTGTCCCATCTCTCCTTAATAACATCCAGATCGGTTTGCATCGCCTCCTTGTCCCTTTGTGCTTTCATCAGTATGCTCTGATTGTTCTCGTAGCGCTCCTTGAGTGAATCATGTTCATCCGCCAGCGTGTCTCTTTCTTTCTGTATACGAGCAAGTGACATCTATATAATTTGTTTCGATAATACAACACAAATAAACACGACAACGACAACAACAAAAACAATACTTGTGTCTTCTCCATTTTGTCCCGCATCCTCTCCGCATCGAGGCCAAGTCCTTCACGTTCCTTCTGCATACGCGCCGCCTGACCCAACGCCTTATCCAGTTGCGATTGAACATTTTCAAAGTCGTAGACGAGTTTCTCTTTTTCGAGCTGAAGTCTTCTGATTTCACCAACACCCTTGTCCAGTCTCTCCTGCAGGTGATCAACTTCATTTTGCGCCTTGTCCAGCGAATTCTGAAGTTTCTCCTGCTGTAGTTGTGCTTTTCCAAGGGTGGCTTGGGTTCGTTCAAGCTCTTCTTTCGATTTTTCGAGTTCGGCGAATGCCTGTTGATTGACAAAAATACAAAAAAGTGTAATTAGATAACGGAAAATTTTAAAAAAAAAATCGTCGATTTTTTCTGTTTATCTGTTCCTCTAAACTTGAGTACCCATTTTCGAAAAAAATTGGGTTTTCGGTAGTAAATTCCTGCCTGTCTGATCCCGTTCTCAATCAGTATCAAATGAATTCTGATTCGAATTAACCTGTTATACATCTTGTTCTTCGAGACCATTTTCAACCAATAACACCCTCCTCCCCCCCCTTGCTCCGTACTGGAAAACCTCTCACCAACCTTTTTCTGGGAATTTGAAAACCTTTGGTGCTGAAATATTTAGTTTTAAAGGCTATCTTTGGGGCGGTCCATAAAACGCGTCACACTAATTTTTACCTCTTCAAAACTATCTTTACTTTTCCAAAAGTTGATAGAAAACCACGATTTTTGTGAAACTTATTTACAAAAAATTTCAAGTCGCTAGCTCAACGCGTTCTCGAGTTATTTAAGATACGTACAACGGACAGACCGAAAGACAGATGTACGGACATTGCCTGAAACCGATCTCGTACTGATCAGAAATTTTCTATCTGCCTCCGTTCTCGAGTCGGTCTTCCTCATGAATGCAATACTTTCCTTCTATAGCAAAGGACAATAAAAATGATTGAAAATGGAGGCAAAAAACAATAAAATATTTTTTTTAAAAATTCGCATCAAATTCTAATCCGTCTTCAGTCTGCGCCTTCTCCAGGCGATCACGCAACATATCGAGTTCTTCCCGAGTCTTTTCTTCGAACTCATTGGATCAAATTCGCATCAAATTCTGATCCAAAATTATATTAAGATTTCGTGAATATACTTTTTCCATTGAAATGTACTCCAGGGTTTTTTTTTACCGTGTAACAACCTAGTCGCTATACGGAAAGAAATAATTTTTGAGGCAGCCATCATATTATAATTACGGCAAATATGTTTTATTTGAGTTGAATATAATAAGGGTATTCACTCTTTATCGTAGTTGATTGTGAACTCGTAGAATCGTAAAATTGTAAATAAAATCGTAGTTTTTTGACAGTTCTCCATATAAATTCTTTTACGACGAAAACTACAATCTACCACACCCGAAGGTAAAATAGTAGTTTTTGTCGTAATTCTAATAAAGTGAGGTTAAGACATGTTTTGTGACATGTCAACTTGGTGCCAACTCTAAAATGGAGATTGTAAGTTAAAGTATTTATATGATTTAGTATAAATCAGTGTTGTGCCGCGTAGTCTACGTGATGTAGACTACACCATTGTTAAAGCGTAGACTATTACTGTAGACAATGGTCTATTTTCTACGCGTAGACAATGTAGACAATCAATAAAATAAAGGATAGCTGATTTAGTTTTAAAATCTCATTCTCTTCAAATATTTTAACATAATAAAGCACAATTTCCAGGAAGCAATCGCCAAATGCTGTACATGAGAACTTCGCAGCAAACTTTAATGGCGATTCTAATTCTATGCATGCAATCTAAAGGCACGGCGCTGGTGCCTCTGAGGAGCCCAGTTAGCGAGTTTTAATATAAATTTAACTCTTTAGGAACACCAGCGCTTCGCCATTTCTTATAATTGGCCATTTCCTATATAGTATAGTATTAGATATATGACTCACTTTGTTTTGACAGATATGAGAAAGTCTACATTGTCTACGCAAAGTTGACATTGTCTACGCCAATGTCTACATTGTCTACCCCAAATCTATTGTCTACGCTATTGTCTACACTGAAGTGTAGACAATTAAAGTCTACGCGTAGAGGAACAACACTGGTATAAATTAAGAGTTAAAAAATGCTTTAAACAATTCAGGTAAAGAAAATAACTAAAAGAGTCAAAAATTTACGACAAAACCAACAACCTCTAGTAAAGTGCTGCTCACCCTTCGTTGTACTTTTCCATCGTAGATCTACATTACAATCTACGATTTTACTATCTACGATCAAGAGTGAATAGCCCTAATGTTGTTGCTTTAACCAAAGTGGGGTTTGCCACAAACAAAATTCGTTCACCACGAGTATAAATTTGCTTATTCTCTTATATTCCTCTAAACATATTTATATTCATGGTGAACGTATTTTTTCTTTTCAGCAAACAAAATTTTAGTTCAAGCATCAACGTTATATTTATCTCAAACAAAATGTTGTTTGCTATTAGTAACTATAATATGATGGCTGTATCACAAATGGTTTCTTTCTGTGTTGTTGTTTTAGAATAATTTTCTTCTACAGAATTTAAAAGCCCATTTTTTGAACCCACCTTATCTCGTTCTCCATGGATTCTGGTGACACCAGTTTGTGATCGCTCCAGCTCCTGTTTCAAGCTTTCCTGTTCGCCCTGCGCATTTTCTAATTTCGCCTTTAACCGATAAACCTCGCCTTGGCTTTTTTCGAGTTTCTCTTGCAATGCAGCTGCCTCTGATCTTGCGCGTTCTGCATCGGTCTGTAAAATATAGTTTAAAAAAGTGTAATTTTTTCAAATCATGCGGCTTTAAGGGAAAAATATTTTTTTAAAATTTTCTTATATATTTTTTTTGTAATTAAAATAAAGAAAATTCAGTGAAATATTTTTAAAATTTTAAAGCTTATTGTAAATTTACTATCCTAATGATTAACAACAGTACTTTTTAGTTAAGTATTTTACATCTACAGGTGGCGAGATTTTTTTTTTTACTATAAAAGCCAAACTTGTGCATTGCTTAAAACGTTTTTTTCTTGTTGTCACTCAAAATAAATTATTTCTCATTGATTTAGTTAAGATTTTTTTTAATAACAAACGAAAAAATGTGATTTCAAGAAAATTAAAGTTGATTGTTTTTTTTTATTTAGATATTATTTTATTTAAATTTAAATGATCAAAAAATTAGAAAATTTGTGAATATAGTAAATAGAAACAAATAATTTTTATTCAAAGAAATTTTTTTTAATTTTGATTATTCAACTATAAATTATAATGTGTAAAAAATACTTTAAATTTTGTAAAATATTTTTTAAATAACTTGAAATTTTAATTTCTGAATAAATATTTAGAAAATTTTAACAAAATAACTCGTAACGAAATTTTAGATCACAAATTACAATTTAATCAAAATTACTGTAGATTAATTGCAATTCAACTGAAATTATAACGTAACGAAAAAAAAAACTTTTTTGATCAATTTGTAAATCAACGAAATTAACGAAACGAATATTGATTAATTATACATAAATATATAAAGATATATATATATAGAAATTCGCATTTCCAAAACTTTGGAGTGAATCATTACTCACAAAATTTTGTTCTGTGCCGTCCTATTAAAAAGTATAACAACAGTTTGCAAATATAAAAAAATATACACAGAAACATTTGTAAGTATTTATAGTATTTTGTTAAGACAGAAACTATATATGTATGTGTGTATGCAATTGTAATGTGTGGGAATGTGTTATGAAAGTTTTAATAAATGTATTTTTGTTGTGTACAAGAATTTAAATAGAAATGTTGAATGTATTTTTTTTTTAAATGTGTTGTTTTTTTTCGCTGACATGAATAAAATCTAGGAAAGCATCTTGAGAAGGTAATCACACTACATGAATGTCATTGAAAGCTGTTGTCCTAATGCACTTTTTTAGAAACAAAAAAATATGTAACTAAACATCGAAAATAGGATAAAATAATTTTAAGATATAGAAACGCTATTTGGACATCATTATAATTCTAAAAACATATGATTTATCGTGCATGGATTACTTACATTTAGGACTAACTTCTTTATACTTCTTTATACTTTTTACTAGCTTTTTGTACTTTTGTTTCGTTCTAGCTTAAAAACAAATCTCTTAGGGGCGCGTCTATTTCAAACGCAGGGCAAGTTTAGCTATGCTGCTTGCAGAGCAATAAAAAAAACTGTAGTTTTTAATGAAAAAACAAAAGACCCATATCCCTGCTTTCCTCAAATTAATAGATTTTGAACAAATCGTAAAACTATGACGAGCCTAATTTTTTTGAAAGGAAAATCCCAGTTGAAAAAACATTACAAAAGCTTTAATTGCCAATCTGGCAATTATTGAAAACCCGTATGGTGATATTCGTATCAAAATTCGGACAGTTGTACCAAAATTCCACTTTGAAGTCAAACGTTCCAATAAGATTTTTTAAGATTTATTCCAATCGGATTTTAAGGCAAAGTTAATATACCCTTTGGTTTCACCATACAGTAAGGCAAAGTTAATATACCCTTGGGTTCACCATACGGGTATAATGAATGACCAACAAAGAGTACGCGCCTCCACTAAGAGATTAGGAGCAAGTAATCCTTCAACTGCGACCGTCTTTTTAACAAATGAAGCTCGGCATAGTAAGTCCGCTTTAGATTTTGTTAAATCTATCATGTTCCTGCCCTGCGTATGAAATAGACGTCTAAAGGGCTGTCCACAAAATACGACACACTTTTAGAGGAGTCTGCGGTAGTGTGGCGGTAATACTTCACACAAAAAATCGTGAAAAAAGGATTTGAAGGGACGGTGGGGGGGGGGGGGGGGGCGTGTTCGAAAGTCCGAAATTTAGCGTTTAATATTTTATGGACAGTCTTCACTAGAAGTTAGATCGCGAGCGAAGCAAACCAAAATTGGTTAAAACTGGACCAAAGACAATTCAAATTTGTCATTGCTGCTTGTTGGGAAAACACTGAAAAAGTATGAAACAATTAAACCTTCTGCTTGGGGCTGTCCCAAAAAAAGGTCATTGTGATATTCGCGTTTTCAGATCCTTCCAATCCTCTTTCGTCACCCTTTTTTCCCCCGCCTCGCTCTTCCCACCCTCACACTTCCCACCATCATCTTAACTTTTCGACCAAAATATGTGACGATTCTTATAGACAAAATCGTTGTGCCCAAAGCATCGAAACCTACATTATAATCATGATATCTTCTGTTGATGGGTTACAACCCTTTAAAATGTTGCAATTCCAAGCATGGTTTTTAAACTTTACAAATGTTACAAACAAATGGGGCGAACATTCTAAATTTAGATATATTTTTAGGGATCCGATTTTCGGAGGCACCCAAAACTTTGAAACCCTTACGTTATGAGTTCTCGCACCCCTAATTAAGGGGCTGGTAGGAATTCTATGAGTTATTCCGATGGAAATGTTAACAAAATAACACAAAAATATTCTGATATGTAAGATTTTTCTTAAACGATTGTGGGAATAAAAAAAGTCGTTCCACAACCACCTTGATCCGAATTTTGTAATACCAGAATTAAAATTACGATCATTTTACATTTTTGGTGGTTTATTTATGAGGTAGAACGGCTTGGAAATCATGTAAAAATTTAAATTAATTAAAAACTAAAATGCACAAAAAACAAAGTCCTGTTTTTCAAATTTGCAATGTACAAAATCTCAATGTATACAAAAGAGATTTTAGCACCACTGAACTTCAAAGATGACTTCCTGTCAGAGCATTATGGGAGCATTTGGTTGCGTAATACCCAATCTTTAACTTCTACATCACAGATTCTTTTTTATTTTTCACAGATTCTTTTTTATGTATACTAAGATATTTCTCTGAACAGCCTAATTTTAATTATGTTAATCTCACGCAAATCATTTAAACCCTAAACTAAAATGATTACGATTAAAAAAAAACTAACAAAAAAATCAAATATCACATGAATTAAATAAGGATTACAAAATTTACAACATAAACATTCACCAAAAACCTTCACAGCGATTGGTTAATATTTAGCTACTAACGATTACCTTCTCCGAACTAAAGTAATTTAAGGAGTGCAAATTCATTAAAACTTCTTACTTGAGTAACTCGAAGTTCAGCCTGCGTTCGCCTGAGTTCAGCGGACGCCTTGTCAGCTCTTTCCTGGGCCCGATCGAGCTCCTGTGACGTAGACAAAGTTGTCCGGCCGAATGTGGTCTACATGAAAAAGAAATATAAATTTTAAGGCAATTGCATTTCTCAGTAAATTATAGGCAATTAATTAAAAAAGGATCCCTTACGACTACCTGTGATCGCTCAAGATCATGCCGCAGGCGTTCATTTTCCATTTCCAATCTAGCGATACGTTGTTTGGTCGCCTCCCAATCGGCGCTGCTGCGACCCACTTCGCTTGTCGCCTTATCCAATTCAGCTTTTGATTTGCCTAATTCACTCTGTGACGATTCCAATTTCGTTTCGAGACGATCCTTTTCAGTCAAGGCACGATCCAGTCGTGTGTTTAATTTTTCTACTTCACTCTCTAGCGATCGTAGCTTTATTTTGTAGTCGGCGATTTCGCGCTCGTGCAGATCACGCTCTTCCGCCTTTTCTTGTTCGGCACGATCGCGTTGCTCTCTCAATTGATTCATTTGTTTCTCTTTATCGCCAATAGCTTCCTCTAGACTGGTGAGAGCTCCTTCGGAATTGCTATGGTGCGCCTGCATCGCTGAGAGACGTGCACGAGCCATATCCACTTGGTTATCCTTCTCTTTGAGAAGATCCTCCAAATTTTCGATCTAAAATTCATAGAGAGAAATTAGACACTTGACTTGTTTGTTTTTATTTAATATCTGTTAGTTTATTAAAAATGTAAGCTTTTAAATAGCTTTTAGTAACTGGTAAGAGGTTTGTTCAATAAATACGCCTCTTTTCTTCCTCTTCGCGTTTTTTTTTTCAATCTTTTTATGTGATATTTCCACATTTACGCAGGTTCCTCCTATTTAACGCATGGCGCATTTTATGACACCCTAAGAATTAGTAAACAAAAGTCGTTTTGACAGTAATTTTTAATATACATAAAATCGATACACAGCTCTGGAAAGTTCTATTAAGGATTCTTTTAGCAAAGAGGTTATTGTAAAAGTTAGCCTGCAGCGTTCTCAATTCTTACGTGAATTAGAAATTGTACGTTATTAACTTGTATTAGTACTTTATCCTAGACAGCAATTCAACTCACCCGATTTTAACACTTTTATTTTTCGAATACACACTGACTGAAATATGAACTGCCAATTTTTAGTCAAAATAAACTTTTTTGTTGTTTTGACATGGAATTTTGTAAAAATTATGAATTTTTAACAATAAAAATGGTAATAACATAAAA
Organism: Chrysopilus asiliformis; assembly: GCA_964034945.1. NCBI lineage: Eukaryota > Metazoa > Arthropoda > Insecta > Diptera > Rhagionidae > Chrysopilus > Chrysopilus asiliformis. Next base: position 101,241,992 of record OZ035961.1, read on the forward strand.
GATCTTGTAAAAATTACAAAACTCTCAATTTTAATATGCCAATAACAAAAGAATTAAATATTGGCTAAAAATTAGGGATAAAATTTTGTTGAAAAGAATTTCATTTTTTTTCGCTGCACTTTAATCACTTTAAACCAAAAATTTTCAAAAATTATGACAACCGAAGTTAATTTTATTACTACCGTAATTAATATACGATCAATAGGTATTAATTTTGATCGAAGAGTCACAGGCAATAAATTCCCAACTGAGAGTCCAGTGCTTTTTCCCTCTTTAACAGTCGACTACAAAATTAAACTCAAAGGTTTGTCCTAGTAAATGACAAAATTTTAGAGCATGAAGATTTTCGTTGGCGGAGCAAAAGTTCAGTTGTTTAACTAAACAGAAATATTTTGCTATATGATTCTGCAAATTTTCTGCAAATGCTGCAATGCTTGAATATTTGGTAGTTCACAGTACCAAACATTACTCTGAAGCGTAAATACGCTTGAAGGTTCACATTGCGTTATGTAGTGCTATATATATATATATATATGGTTTTGCTCCGAAAGATTCTCTACTTTAACCCATTAACGCCCGCTGTAGTTAAACGAGTACACCGGATATATGTTAAAGTCAACTTAAATTTTCAGGCGAAATCAAACTGATCTGTATTTGCATTTGCAAACGGATCACTTTGGCTTTACCTGAAAATCGACTTAAGCTACTTTAACTTATTACCACAGCTATATTACATGAATTTGAGGAAAGGGTAATTACAAATAAGTCAAAAAAATCGTTTTTTTTTCTCTCATAAAATATCCAGCTATTAGCAAGAGCCCTAACTGATCAATTGAAATCTCATGGAAGAAGAAAACGCAAGGGAAGACACCCGGCAAAAATGGTCTTAGAGACAGAACATTTTATAATTTTTGGATAATATACACGGAGAGAAATAATAGAACAAATTCCTAGTAAAAATAGGAATATACGAGACAGTGAAACTTATTGGTAATCACTCCCAAATAAAAGAGGAGTTTATACTAAAAAATATGATATTTTCCCAAAATTATAGGAATAATTCCCTATTATCTCACACAATTTTTTGAAAAATACGTTTTTTTGAAAATTTCTTGAAAACTACGCGCTTTTGAGAAAAAAACGCCCTAATAAATTTTGAACTATTTGAGATATCAGCGTGATTATTGTTTTTTGAAACGTCTGCGAAGACCGCATTATTTTCATGAAAAAAAAAATCGATGTGACGCAATTTTATAATTAAGAAATAGTATAAGAGTTTTATGTTTTGACAATTAACTCCTGGAGCCCAATAAACGCGACGCAAACGCAACTGCAATGCTGTGAAGTGTCACGCAGCGCAACATATCAGCGCAGAGCCTAATGGCATCTCGTGAAGTAGTATCTACAAGTGACATAATATAAAGTGGTAAAAAGTTGTCAAAATTACAAAAATGGATAATTTTGAAGCGATAATTTACTTTGTTGGTCTTTTTCTTTGTTATTTGCACTAAGGCTATTAATTTTTCCTCGAACGACATTTCCCCAACCTCACTTTATGAACTGTCAAAGCAGAATTGCTGCGGCAAAGTTAGAAGTTTGCAAACTTTTGCATTGTAGTTGCGTTCTCTACGTTCACTGTGCTCACTTCAAATGATTTCTATGGAGAGTTTGTGCATTCGCGTTGCGTCATTGGGCTCCAGGGGTAAGTATTGAGGCGTTTTTTGGTTGATCGTGTAAATGCGGCATAAAAAACAAAACATAAAAAAAGTCTTTTCTCACCTTTCGTTGTAATACGTTGATTTTCCTATCCTTAATATCCATATGGTCTTTAAGTTCGGTAAGCTCATTTGTTAAACGATTACGATCTTGTACAGCTCCCAAGGTGCTCTGAGTTTTCTTCTCGATAAGACGATTCTTCTCTTCTAATCTAGCTCTAAGCTCCTCAACATCAGTCTGCAGCATATTATAATGTTCTTCTTTAGCACATAATGACTCTTTTAAAACAGCTATGTGCCTCTGATAGTCCTATAATAAATTAAGTTTAACTGAACATTTTCACCAGCTAACCAAATCCTGAGAATGACAATTAATTTTGTCACCTTTTCGAACGAAACCACCATACCTGATGCTGTTCTTCTAAAGTTTTCATCTTTGCTGCCATAGCCATAATTTCCTGGTCTCTCCGTTGTATCTCGAGACGAAATTCATCCAACTTGATTGGTTCATTTGATTTTATTTATGTAGTTTTTTTTTGGTTTTTTTTAATTTTTTTTTTTGTTTTTTGTATTTTGTGTTTTGAGGGGGAGAGAAAGGGTTTTTGGAAACAATAATTATTCGTTTATTAACAATGTATTTTTACTAAGTGCAATTTTTTTTTCAAATTTTTGAAAAATATGATTATTTTTTTGTATTTTGCTTAAGAATAATATATTATTATTATAATTGTAAAATATTCATAAATTTTTGGCAGAAGAACTAACTAAATAATATATCGAAAATATAATGAAAAAAAAATATCTCAAGATATAAAAATCAGATCAAGTATTGACCCAAGTAGCGAAAAAAGGTCATAAAGTGGCCGTCGCGACCATAGAGTCACGAAACTAAAGTTGCGACGACCGCTTTACAACCTTTTGTGCTCCTTGGGGAAGAAATTGTAAAAAAAAAAAGTTTAGATTTGAAAGCACATAAAATAAATTGGAGGATAAAAATGATATGATCACTTCACATACCGCAACATTAAAAACTAAAAAGTTTTGGAAAAGATGATTTTTTTTAGTAACGAAAGCAACTGCTTTAAAGAGTTATAATTATCTTAGATATTTGAGAAATACACAACTTTTTTTTTTTGATTCAAGAATGATTTCGCAAACACATTGTTTATAACAATGATTGGAAGATATATGTAACACACATTTAATATTAAATTCAAGGGGGATAATTTCTTTGATTAATTTTTTTGGAAAATTAATTTTTTGGATAAGTTAAAATGTATATAAATATAAATAACACTATACAGATATCTCTTTAAAGATACTTTTTAAAGGGTATTTTTTTTAGTTAACAGGTTTAAAATTCGCAATTTGGGTAAAACTACAATTTAAAAAATATTTTTCTAATTTTCTTTTCAATACTAGGCATGCAAGGTTGTACTATAAAAAATGCCAAATACATACTATATAAAAATAGAGGTACGATTTGTATGTATATGTAAACAGTTTTTTTTTCGTTTTTTTTTTAGGTTTTTTTTCAAATTTTAGTAATTGGTGTTTCATGGTGTTCAGGGATTTCAGGAATTCAACGAGAGGATAATGTGAGCCAAATTTTCTTGAAATCGGATTTTAACCCTTTCAGTCCCGAGAGCCAAAAAAAAATGCTTTCACAATAATCCGAAACAATCATATTTCACAACTAGAACTTTTCGCGCCTAACAAGTTTTGTATGCACTCTGGAGAGGACACTGGACGTGAAAGGGTTAATTATGTTCAAATGTTAATTAAGGTGGGATATTAATTAAAAAAAAATAATAATAATTAAAAATAATAGAAATTACCACACATTACTAGCATGCAATTGAAAATATAATGAAAATTTTTATATGAAGATATCTTTTCGTTGAATTTATAAATTTTCATCGAAATACTTTTCGATTCGTTTGAAATTTTCGATCAAATATTCGATTTTTTTTTTGTTCGTGTTTTGCGAAATATTTTTAAAGTTTTATTTGATTTTGTTTCTGTAGTGATTGATTTAGACGTTATATATATATCCTGTTTGTACAGATTGTGTGTATATGTTTAATGATTTTTTTTTCATAACATTTGCTGTGATTTGTTTATGTTAAATGAGAAATAATCAATTTCAATTTTAAATATGTTTGTCAAATATACACATATACATAGAATAATATTTTTTTTAGCGTAACATTGTCCGAAAAATATATAGATTTTGTTTATGAATATCATTTATTTACATTATGCACTTATTTATGTATACTATCGCAAACTATTACCATTTTTTAAACAGTTTTTTTTTTTTAAATAAATATTTCTTTTAATGTTAAATATTTAAATGTATTATGCATATATAACATTAGTAATTGACTTTTTGTTTTTTATTCGAATTTAATTTTAAATGGAATTTTCACGAGAGTGTTTCGTTTTTAATGGAATGTGAGAAATGTACTAAAGATGATCATGTTTGACGACATGAATTGAATTATAATGAATGGAAATTATATGATACGGCATGAAGTATGAATAAATGTGATTATTAGAATGAATAAATGTTATTATTAATAATAATCAGCCTATAACCTTAATTTTTATCATAAGTTTAATCCAATCGATCAAAAAACTTGAGTCTATGGTGTTAGCGAGAACTGATGGCTAATTTTTATTTAGACGTTGTTTTTAAGTACTTATTTCGTTTTTATTAAATTTTTAAATGTTTACATATTAAAAAAAATATAACTTTATTTAAATGTTAACTCAGTCTTTTATGTTTTTTTTTTATTAAAAAAAGTGTTATCCAAGTTTTATTTTCACCGTCATTAAGAATGATTTTTTTTGTAACGAAATTTCCATTTTTATATCTGCTCAATAAATCCATTAATTATCTAACCTTTATGTAAATATTTGATGGTGTCTACGTGATTTAAACATGTTCACAACCTACAATTGATATGGGATGTTATTTAAATACACTTTTATTAATAATACTAGGATTCAATGCAGAACTACTTTCACAATCACTACGTCTTTGTTTTTTTTTTATTTTTTTTTTTTTTTTGATAATTTGCCCTAAATTTCATAAAATCTATCCCGACGAATTTTCACTAACTTTCACGTCTTTTTCCATCATTTTTATTTTATCATTTTCCTAGTCCTAAATTTTAAACCATTCTAAATGTTTATCCTAAAGTCACAGCTTTTCACAGATTTTTTTGTTATTTAATATTTTTTTTTTTGAAAAAATCAGTTAGTATGTTTGTTTTAGAAAATTATGAAAAAGCATTGAGTTTCGCCCAAATGTAGGAATTGTGTGTTAACCATTATTGCGTTTTTTGTTTCAGCTTTATTGATTTTTTTAAACTATAACCGTGTAAAAAATGTTTAATTGAAATATATTTAGTTTGAGCTTACTTTTTTTTTTCTTCCAAAATATTGCGTTTTAAAACCCAACAAAAAATTGTGAGATTTCAGTTTATTAGCCTTTTTGCTAATTTCAAATTGGAGATTAATAAAAAAAAAGAATATATTGCAAAAGATATCGTTCACATAAAAGCAGATATACACGGCTTTTTACAATTGGTGCAATGACGCAGCATTTATGTCTATCGTTAACGTCGCGGTTAACATAAATAACGCTTGGGGTAGCAAGGGTTCGGCTACAATTACAATTTGTCACTCTTCAAAAATTTTAATGATTGTATTTTTTTTATAGAGCAACATTTAAAACCCCCTAACAACGTGTGCTCACGCCTTGATAATTGGTGCTCCACTAAAGGTGTATTTCTACATATTTCTATTATTTAACCGGAAAAGTACGTGCGAGTGAAAATTTGGAGTGGAAATTTGTACAATTAATTTGTGGTCGTTTACACCACCGAAACTTAAATCAATTAAGTGCCAGAGTTTCTATTGTTTAAGTAGACTAAGCACAATCTATATTTTAGAGTATTGACCTTGGGTTGAATTTTCAGCAGTATTCGGTACTCGTTATTACTTTCTTCTTCTATAGAGGGAAAGTATTGTATACATGATGGAGACCGACTCGGAAACGGGGGCAGATAGAAAATTTCTGATCAGTACGAGATCCGTTTCAGGCAAAATTATGAGGCTTTCCGTGCATCTGTCTGTCGGCCTGCTTGTCGGTCAGTCTGTCGGTCAGTTTGTCGGTCAGTCTGTCGGTCAGTCTGTCGGTCAGTCTGTCGGTCAGTCTGTCGGTTAGTATGTCGGTCAGTCTGTCGGTCAGTCTGTCGGTCAGTCTGTCGGTCAGTCTGTCGGTTAGTATGTCGGTCAGTCTGTCGGTCAGTCTGTCTGCCTGTCGTTCTGTCTGTCGGTCAGTCTATCTATCGGTCTGTCTGTCGGTCTATCTGTCGGTCTGTCTGTCGGCCTGTCTGTCGGTCAGTCTGTCAGTCTATCTATCGGTCTGTCTGTCGGTCAGTATGTTGGTCTGTCGATCTGTCTGTCGGCCTGTATGTCGGTTTGTCTATTTTCGGTATCTTAAACAACTCTAGATCGCGTTAAGCTAGCGACTTGAAAATTTTTATGAATTAGTTTTACGAAAATCATTGTTTTCTATGAACTTTTGGAAAAGTAACGTTTGTTATAACAGGTATAATTCTTTCGAAAAATTCAGTTTTTTGAAAATTTTTCAAAAAGTATACGTTTTTACGAAAAAATGCATATAACCTAATTTAAAGGAAATAAAATTTTAAACACTTTCCAACATTAAATATTGCAGAAGAAAGACACAAGGCTGATCAAAACTGAGATTTTTTCGAATGTGGTTTCACCAATTTACAATTTTCGGTGGTAAATGCGTACAACACAACGTTCAACTTTTCATAGCACCCATAATTACTTTTTTTAAAAATCGGACAAAAATTTCACAGCCTTAAACTTTTAAAACAAATGTTGCAGCACAATTCCGAAAATCACAATATCTTAAGGTGATCATTGCATAATTTTAAAGATTTTTTTGTTGTTAAGAAACCGAATGTTTTAAATTTAAAACATCTGCTGCAGTTTCGGGATTCAATCTTTTTTTCAATTGTAGGTTCTTGTCTCACCCCATATAAATGTGTACGTTTTTTTTTGCTATGTGTTGTAGAAGGGTTTTGAAAACATCGAGGATTTTTAAGATATTCTTTTGATAAAACCACTCCAAAGTACAGTTGGAGAACTGCGCAGTTTTTAATTGCGCGGTTTTGCAACTGCGCGGTTAAGTTTTTAATTCCAAAATTTCGAACTGCGTGGTAAAAATTTCGCAGCTGCGCGGTTTTTTTATAATTTTCGTTTAAAAAAACATTTTCCTAACCCCAAAATTTCATACAAAGTATGGTTCACATTGCGCGGTTTCGGTTTGCGCGCTCTTTTTGTAGAGAGTATCTACCGCGCAGTTGGATGGATTACTGTACTGTCAACGTAGAGAATAAAACTTTTTTTTTTCAATTATAAACTTCAAATTTAGATCATGTAATTTTCGAGCAAAAAATTAGGAATTTATTTAATTTTGGTTTTTTTTAAGGTTGTCAACTTGTGGCAATATTAGAGGTACTTGCATTTTTTTCACCAACGTTGCAAACTGAGTTTTTCGAAAAACGCTTGGTGAGATTTCGCAAATTTTGTCATATATTTTTCAATATATTCAAAGCATTCCGCGTTTCTCGGGTAATCATAATCTTTTGAATATGAAAAAATCGTACGTATAGAAAAATTATGAAAGAATTATAGATATTCCAAATAATTTTTTTCATGAGTTTTTTGATTTGGCGCACTGTTTTCAAGAAAATCGCAAATAATTTTCTCTATCTGCTCGGGAAAAATGTAATAGGGCAAGTTCCCCTAGCGCCGGACATTTACGGTTTTGTACCATATATTGAAAATTCATACAATAGTTTCGGAGAGAGCTGAAGACGGGGTTCGCAGCATGTAGAAGTGGTTTGCGTGGGCGAAAATTCTCGTTATGACTTACTTGTCCACCACTGAAAACCGTATTCAAATCTCTTCAGTGGTTTAGAAGATAACAGGCGAAGAGATAAAAGGGGAGCAGCCGATATTGGGACCGCACCTATAAACCGTGATCAGGACGCATAGAACATAATATATTAATTTTTGTCTAAGTTGGTGCAGTAGATCTTAAGTCTATGCGTTACCCACAAGCACGTCTCTTTTATATATCTGTGACAAAAAGGCAAAACATCTTAAGTCGACTTTCAGGCGAAACCAAAGTGATCTGTTTAGAAATGCAAATACAGATCACTTTGGCTTCGTCTGAAATCGGGCTTAAGATGTTTTGGCTTTTTGCAGATATATAGATTTGCGAATTCTTTGCGCATTTGCAAGACTAAAAAGCGTCACATACTTCGTAAAACAGATTTCGCAATTCGTGCCCATTTTCTGTAACAGTTTTAACAGTCAGTATACAATTCAAAAACAAAATGTGCTCCGCATGGAATCTAATGACAACATATTATTTAAAAAATTGAAAAATCCCTTGAAATTTGAAAAAGCAAAGGTTTTTTATCACACCGATTGTTGATTTTTGTGATATAAAAATTACAATGTGTTGATTACTGCGGGACTAACTGTGTAAAGACATCCCCGGACTTTTAAATACACAAACCAAATTTATGGAGGGAAATTGACAGTTGATTTCTACTTCGTTCGTGATTAATTCAACTAAGGACATATTGTCATTGATCAAAATAATACAATTTCCTTTGTTTATATCAACTATATTTTGCGTGAATAAATGATTACGTTCGTTGTTAATTAGTAATCACGCTCATTGTCAACTTCGTAAAAAAATGATCTCGTTCAAGTTAGCAATAAACGTGTATAATTGACACTGAACGTGATCATTTAATCACGAAAAGTAGATGAATTAAACAATGAAAAATGTATCATTTCGATAAATGGCAAGTTGAATTAATTACGAACGAAATTGATGCAAAATCAACTAATGAAATTTCTCTCCGTTGTAAAAAAAAATCTACTAAATACATTTCAATTAAATGCTTGCAAATAAGGAGATTCGTTATTTATATTTATTTTCTTGGCGTGATTGATAAATTTTTACTTTAACGATGATTTTGTTTTTTTATTCCAAAATGACTACAATTACGACAATCCATCAGTCCTCGTCGTAACACAAGTATTTATTAATTTACATTTTTTTTTGCCGGATACATTTTAATTTAGCTGCCTTACACAACTAACCTAAAAATTTAACTCTTTGTGTTCCTAAGTTTTATTTTTTTTTTTTTTACATTACAACCTACTACTAAATATTATTATTTCGTGTATATTTTTCTAATATTTATCATTTTTGAAAAAATAATTTAAAAAAAACTATTTCAAAATTTACAAAAGCAATAAAATAATTATAGTATATAATTGTATGGAAACGGAAAAAAGTGTTTTAATTTCGTTATTCTTGAGTAACTCGGTTTAACTTTGTTTAAGTGTCTTTTTTTTGTTCGTTATTAGAATGTTTGTTCGTTATAATAAATATAGTAGTTTCGTAAAAAAAAGTGTATTACCGCTCTTGAATGAGCAAAAATCTTAATCCTTATTTGGTAAGTTTTTTTTCAATTATTATTTATAAGTAATATGTAAATAAAATGAAACAGAATATTGAACACAAAACATTTTGGCCTGCATCTCATCGATTATTAAATCTATTAGTATATTTAATTATAATTATTTTTTATTTATCGTAAAAACTTTATATATAAATTAAGTTGTGGTAAATTAAAAAAAATTATTATCCGTTTATTGTTTTTTTTTTAATAGAAATCTTAAAATACAGGTAACCTTCATGTAAAATACAGGTAACCCTCGAATAACGCGGATTTGTTACAACGCAGCGCGTAAATTTTGTCTATCTAAGGATCGCTTATAAAATAAGTCACGCCACTTTCACGCATTTTAAACCTCCCCTCCCTGTGATATATTTTGATGCAGTTTCATGATTTCTTGTATGCACGTTTTTCGTGGACAGCCTTTAATAAAAGTATTCGTTTGTAGCTTAAAAATCACTAAACTGATTTGAATCAAATTTAAAGATGAGTTTTTTAGTAATGAGAAGGTGTTTTATGCAACGCGTTGATCCAATTCTCCTATCTACTGAAATTCTAAGTAATTTTGATTCAGTGGGCTGTTTATAAAATATATCACGCTCATTTCCGTCGTTTCAAAACTCGTATCCCGCCATCCCTCGATCAAGCTTTTTTCGCGATTTATAAATATGTGACATATAATGAAGACCAGAGATACCCAATTAATACGTGTTGAATTACCACTACTGGGAATTTTTTGTTATCTCACTGCACACATGAACAAAATTGAGATAGTGGCGCTCTCACGTTCTCAGTGATAAATTTATTGACGTCATTAAAACACAGTAGACCACAAAATCTTCCGTTCAAAAAAACTTTCGACATTTTTATTTGAACTGATGATTTTGTGGTCTACTGTGTTTATATGACGTCTTTTTCGTCTTATTTTATTAATTGATCTCACGAATACCAAAAAGAAAGAAGACAAGCTGCCAGACTTCTGTAGTAGAAGGGCAATGCCCAATTGACCAAATTGGTTGGAAAACCAATTGGATTTCCAATCATCTTGTACCAAATACCGAAGGTACGATTTATGGAATTTTGACTGGAAATCCAAGATTTTTTCCTGAGAAAATGGTCCTTTTTGTACCATAAGGTCCATAATTCCAAATGTTCCCACAAATATTCTTAAACTTTATAAAGGAAAATTGCGTGGTACATTTGGACACGGTACAAAAATTCCAACATGTGTCAATTAGGTGAATCATTTTTTTTTCTAATGTAATCACATTCCATACACTGCAAATTTCCATTATCATCTGCAATACCTAAGAATTGTTTTTCCCAATATGAATCAGGGTATGAGCACTTCATTATAGGGAAATAAAAAAATGAAAGAGACTTAGTTCATGACGTGATTTTTTGTACCTCACTGTACCTGAGTCTACCAGAGAAAAAAGCTACATACAACCGCTCACTTCAACAGCAGAAATGCTATCGAACATAAAAAAAGCTCATAAAATTCGCTCATTTTTCGTCCGCTGTTCTATACATGCAAAAGCTTTTAGGAGGTAGAATTTAAAATGTGACAATATTGGTCATAATTGCATAAAATGTTCTTTCGCTATGAATAAAAATTTTAAGCCTGTGCGGAGCTTATGCGGCGGTCACACGACGCTGTTTTGCCAGCGCTAGTGGCTGTTTCGCTGTTAGCAGCCGTTTCAGCAGCATCGTTCCAATTCTAGTGCGGTACTACTACCACAAGCAGCGTGGTGATTTTAGTCACTGTCACATGCTTTCTGAGCTGTCAAAAGTCTGATAAGTGGTAAAGTTTGTTTATTGTAAGTTGTTATTTTACGTTTATTTATTTAAATTTATGTGTAACGTTTATTATTTCCCAGATTAAAATTTCAAACCACTGTTTTGCTACTTGCCAGCGCTACTAAAGTAGAAATCGTGTGAACCCTCTCAGTACGCTGGCTGCTGTTGCTACTTGCCAGCGCTACTAACCAACAGCAGCCAGCGGCTGCCGAAACAGCGTCGTATGACCGCGGCATTAGTTTGCCAAAGGCGGACAACTCTGATGTAGACAGTTCTGAAGAAGAAACTGCGAATTTTGAAAACACCCCCTCCGTTGATTGAACCCCTCTCCTGCTATTTCCTGAATTTCTGACGGGATTTTGTTACAGTTTTCATCTTTCGACAGGTTGTATGTCAAGTAAATGTTGGACCCAGTCGAATTAACCGCCTGGAACTACCCTACATTGTTAAGTCCTAATCTTTTGAAAGGATTTTGTTGAAGGTTTAGCACGAGGGTTACTTGTATCAATAAAAAATTAATAAAATGTAATATATTATGTTAAAAGGTTTTTTTTTTAATATTAAAGTATATATTATTATATTATTATTTTGCTGTTGTAAAATTAGTTAGAATTGTCATTGTTGTATTTTGTTGTATTTGTAAAATATTATTGTTTATTAATTAATAAAATTATTGTTGTAATAATGATAATAATTATTAGGAATCAATTGATAAAGTATCTACGTCAAACTTAAAACTTACTTGTCTCTTAGTCTCTGGCGGCTTAGTATAATCTAAATCTAGTTTCGATAGGGATGGTACTTGATACGGATGCTGTTGATGGAGATGATGATGATGCTGTTGCTGCTGATTGAATTGATGATCGAAATGTTGATTCGTATATCCGCTAGCGAATGGCTGTTGATGCTGATGTAGATGATACTGTTGTTGTGGCAGCTGCTGTTGAATTTGCTGCTGAATATGATATGGATGAAGATAGCTACTAAATGGATAATGATGATGATGGGATGGTTGATGATGGAGATGCTGTGATAGATTATGATAGCTAGCTGTATGTGATAATGCAGGATTGGATGCATGAAGCGATGGCATTAAGTTACGTTGATATAAAAGACTATGTGGCTGTTGTTGTTGTTGTTGTTGGTGATGGTGATGGTGTGTAAATAGATTTGTTGTTGCATATGGATTATGTAAATTACTACTACTATCATATAATGTTGGTCTCGAATACAAATAATTTAATTGCGATGAAGACAATGTCGGTCGAATACGGCTAGCCGTAGGTTGAATACTAGGTCCTGTAGCACCATATGTATACGATGGCAAATAAATATTCGGTTCCGATGAGAAATTCGTTGACATTTGCATTAGATTATCATTTAAATACGGATGATCGACTAAATTCAATTCCGGATAGCTAAAAATTCCGCCACCCGCATGACCCAATCTTCGATTAAGGATCTGTGATGATCGTGATATCGATTTTGATGTTTCATTGAGTAAATTTGTTAAATGTGCTGTTTGATTTGTAGCTGGTTGATTTTGTGTTGCCGTTGCTGTTAAATTGTATAAATCAGTCATTGTTGCTGTTGGAAGACCACCGATACTATAGCGACGTCGAGGTGGAAGCGGTGAAGTTCGCTCATAGCCGGACAATGATGATAGGCCGGCGGCCGCCGCAGCTGCTGATGCTGCTGCCGCCGCCGCTGATGTCGATCCGATTGTGTCATAAGGGAATGATGATGCCGAACCAGGACGATAATAAGATGGTTGACCATAAAACTGGCCCATAATATCATGCTGTGGAGGACTGCCCATGTTGTAATCATACATCTGAAATATTCGATTTAAGAAAGGGTTTTTTTCTCTTTTTTTCGATCTTTTTTTTTTGAGTGGTGTGAGTGGAGTTTTTTTTTTTTATTTGATTACTATTTGGATCATTTCCGTCTATATATAAAATATTTATAAAAAGTTTTTTTTATTTTTCATTCATCAACTTTCAATTTTTTTTTTGTATATATATATATAAATATGTATGTATAATAATATATATATAGAAATTCTACTGGAATTCAAAACTTCGATCTCACTAAATATCAGATTTTGTCCGAACACTTAAGGACTTTTGGCCCCTTCTTTTTATTTTCATATTTTCATCATTTTTAGTCTGATTTTAAGTTTTATTTTTTTACTTTAAAATTTCTTAATTTATCATAATTGATTCAAAACTTTTCTTTTCACATATTCATCATACTTTAACATCAATTTTCGTATATATTTTTTTTTAAATATTGTTATTCATTTGTTTTAAACATTGTTATTCAAATCTGAATTATAATATTTCTTCGTGAGTTTTTTTTTTATTTTATTAAATCTTCTTCGTTGTTTTAAAATGATTCTTTTTTTGATGATTTTTTGAGCAATGAAATTTTCTTTTAATTCATGGATGTATAATGATCGAAAGATATTTGAAGATATGTTTATAGCCGGATGATTGAAATGTATGAAAAATGTTTAAATGCTTTTTTAGAATTGTTTTTGTACGACTGATGTGATTTGATGAGATTGATGTTTATGATATTATTTGTAATGGAAAGGTGTACCTAATTTTTATGCAATTTTATTATTTTGTGTGATTTGTGGATTTTTAAAAACAGGTAGGTATTTAGGGTAAAATCAAACAACACAAAAACTTTTAAACAAAATCAAATTTAATATAAAAAAGAAATCCTTAAACCAACGGAAAACGCTATTTTATGATATCATGTTTAATTGCTTCCGTATTTTGACACTGCTTCAAAATATAAAAAGTTACATCAGACTTTCAAGCTTGTCCCGCGCGGCGCGGCGACAGATGGTAGTAGAAACTATAGGTTTATATGAGTTGGTCTATAATTGCGCGTTGATCGAAATCTTCAAATTCTCTGCGATTTGTAGGTTATGAAAACACAAATTGAACTGTCACCGCGCCGCATCCGCACCGCGTAATTGGGGTTTAGACAATGACTGCGGCTGTTACCATGCCGCTCTGAGCTAACCGCACCGCACCGCGCCGCGCCGCTGGCGCACCGCTCCAATTATGGGACAAGCTTTATTCAATCAAAGATGTTTGTATACTATCGCTTAGAGGAAACGGTCTGAGAGTTCATCGTTAGAAATAAAAATCTTTATGAACTTAAAAAAAATTCCCGCAAAAACTGAAAATATCTCACAAAATCGCGTCAAGAAATTGCAAAAAAACTGTTTTTGAAAAATATTTAAAAGGGCTTACACAAAAAGTCGTATTCGTTCAGAGGGAGGCGATTTTTTTCATATAAAAATAGTATTTAAAAATATCAGTTGTGGTCAACACAAAACTTTCTTCTACAAAATCTACGACCCTGCGCAATTTACGCTAGAGCCCTGTCGCGTTGTCAACCTAAGACGACCTCGCAATAAATTCTTGGTTTATTCAAAAATATCAAAAAGATACAAAATTTGAGATAACTTGAGAACGGTAAAAGATATCAATTTACGGTAAATGGCAAAAATGTAGAAAATGTTAACATCTTTAATTATTCTTTTAACTGATTTGTCGAAAAACCGTTAGTTTGCAAATTATTCGCAAAAATATGATTTTTTACATATTAATGAAAATATCTCAATAACGGTAAAAGATAACGGATAACGGTAAAAAACAAAATTGTGCAGAATGCCATTCTCATTAATTCACTTCATACATTCAGTCAGCAAAAACCCGTTAGTTTTCGAGATAATCGCAAAAAAACTGTTTTTTTTTGGAAATAACGGTTTATCTCGATAACAGGTGGAGATATCGAGTTATAGCTAAAGACAAAAGTGTGGGAAATTTTATTTTCTCCAAGTTTTGTCATACTTAAGGCCACTAAAAAACGCGTAGTTTGGGAGTAAATCGAGAAAAACGAAATTGCGATTTTTGAAAAACCGCCATTTTGGATACTTCCGGTTAACGGATTTCCACCAAAAGTTGATAGGATCGTCCCATTTCAGGACCCAACATGCCTATAAAATTTCATGGCGCTATCTCTATTAGTTTTTGAGAAATCTTGTACACAGACTGACAGACAGACTGACAGACAGACTGACAGACTGACAGACTGACAGACAGACTGACAGACTGACAGACAGAAAGACATTTTTTTAATATGACTCCAATCGACTCAGGAGTGATCGGGAAACGTTTTTTAGGCAAAATTAAGAGGTCGAAATTTTTCATGAATACAATACTTTATTATACTCCGTAGAAGAAAGTAAAAAGGTTTTTAGAAATAATTTTGACCAACTTAACTTTTAAAGATTTGCAAGAGCTTTTTCAACCCTTGTAAGAGATTTTCCAAGCTTTGCAAGAGTTTTTCAAAACTTTGTAAGAGCATTTTCAAGCTTTTAAGAGCATTTTCAAGCTTTTTAAAAGCTTTTTCAAGCTTTGTAAAAGCTTTTCCAGCTTTGTAAAAGCTTTTCCAGCTTTGCAAGAAATTTTAACGCATTGAAGAGATTTTTAAAGCTTTGAAGAGCAATATCGTCACTGATAAAATCGGACTCACTAGGTTGTGGTGGGCAGAGTGGTTAATTCGAATGACTAAGAAAGATCAGGCCCAATCAGGGCAAATCAGGAAAGATCAGGGCAGAATTTTTGAAAACAGGCGTTGAATCACGTCCTGCCTTAAGTGGAGCGATGAAGTGCAAGGGATTTCGAATCAGATGACTACTGTGAAAGACCGGGTTGTTTGAAAATCCCATCTAGGCAAACCTAGATCGGATTCCCGACTATTGCACCAGTTACAATGATACTGAAGAGCTTTCAAGAGCTTTGAAATTGTTTTTTAAGACTAAAAAGAGCTTTCTAAAGCTTTTCAAGAGCTTTCTAAAGCTTTTCAAGAGATTTTAAAGCTCTGAAATAGCAACCGCCAGTTACAATCCTAATGAAAAGCTTTCTTCAAAGTTTTGCAATTTTTTTTTTGCAAAAAATTGCTTTTAAAAGCTCTTCAAGAGCTTTTCAAGCTCTGGAATAACCTCTTAAAACTTCAGAAAGTCTTTTTAAAGATTTTGAAGGCTTTGTTAAAATACTGGAACAACTTTTAAGGGAAACATGAAGGAATTAATGGAAATACTCCGAAAAACTAGTTTTTACGAACTTCAAGATGTAACTGTTCCAGCATAATAATATTTTTATAACTTGTATTCAATAGTTCTCGATAAGTTATTAAAAATTATCGTTCGAGTGTCATTTTTAAAACCTGAGAGGAGTTCAAAATACCGAATATTTTTATAGTGTCAAAAATCCAGTTCCCCAAAATGTATTATGAGTTTATATCGTAGACTTACAGCAAAAATCAACTAAGTCGAAACCAAAGAAAATCGAGTGTCAACATTTTAAGTTTGCAATAAATGAATGTAATTTTGGATTTAGTTTCAAAATAAAAAAAGGGATTGCGGCGCCGGATGAGATCGGAGGTCTTCGGGGGTTTCAGTTTTAAAAAAAGAAGGCTCGCTCCCGTAGTTATACCACAGAGCTTTTATAAGAACAGAGGTTAAAATCATATTGAGCAGCAAAAATATGGCGTGAAATTTGGGAATTTATCATTAGCTCGAAAGCTTTACGAAAGCTTTTTTCTGCTTGTCCTAATGACAAGCTTTTTTCTGCTTGTGCTAATGATAAATGATGAATTTATCATTAGCTCGAAAGCTTTACGAAAGCTTTTTTCTGCTTGTGCTAATGATAAATTCCCAAATTTGACGCCATATTTTTGCTCCTCAATATGATTTGAACCTCTGTTCTTATAAAAGCTCTGTGGTTATACTAACGCAAAATACCAAAAACGTGACATAGTTGCTGTAAACCGAGGATATAAAAATGAGAAAAAGTGAATTTTAGTTTTAAACGGTTTTGTACCACAAATATAAACATAAATAAAAGAAAATTTTCCATGAATTACGAAATAAAGTTGTTTTTTTAATAAATAGAAAACAAAGAAAACTTAAATATAAACAAACAAAAAATAATAAGAGGTTTTAAGAATTTATTCACTTGAAAATATTATATCATTTATAAGTTATTCATTTTTATTTAGATTTCAGTTTTTATCAATTTCAAAAAAAGCCAATTTTGGAGCCATCGTTACCGATAAGTTTCGTCAAAAATCTTTCAAAACTATTTTTTGACGAAAGAATTATGAATCGTTACTCTTCGCAAAGTAAAAACCCAAATTTTTACTTTTATGCTTTTATTTATTCAAATTTTAAATACAGTACACTCGCGATTATGTGAACATGAAATTTTAAGCTGTTCATATAACAGAGTATTTAATCTCAAATATCTTCTATGCATTTAATACAGCCCCGTTCATATAATAGAATGTTCATATAATTGCGAGTCTACTGTAGTCTGATTTTTTTTTTGGTTCAATTTTTTTTTTCGAAAAATAAATCATATCAAATAAAAAATTAAGAAAAATAACATAAGGAAGATATGAAAATTTTAAATAAAAAAGAACATATTTTAAGATAGAGGAAATTTGTGGTACAAAAATTGTTTTTGTTCTTCAATACTCATTTTTTTTTAATTGATTTTACTTGACTTGCAAGAAATTTTGTTTATTCTGAAAGCTTATTTTAATATAAACTGAATATTTTCCGGACAAGCAAATTTTTGGTTAATATTATTATTTTTTTAAAAATTCAATTTGAACACTTGTGCTCATTTCCAGGGATTAATTACTTTTTTTTTTACACAAAGAACAATAAAAATAAACAGATATCAACAAATTTGCGCTTAATGAAATTATTATACTGTTGTAAAAAATATATAATATTTGGAAATTAAAAGAATACAGGATTAAATATTAAATGAGAGATATTTCAATGATGAGATATGATCGAACAATGAACACTAAGTAAAATAAATAGAAAACCAGGGTTTTAAATGATAATAAAAAAAATAATTGAAAAAAAATAATTATTAATTAAGGACGTGCCAATTATATGTAAATTTTATTATTATCAATATATTTTCTTTTTTTTTTGTTCCTTATTTATATTTCTCAATAAAATTTATATATTTCTCTGATTTGATAGTATACTTTGTAATTGCGTTAATAATTCTTTCGCCAAATCAATCAACACATACTAAAAAACTCATTTTGATTAAATAATTAGCAATAAATGTAAATAAAAAAAAGTTTTCTCATTAAATACAAATAGAAGAGTATCTTTAAAAAAAAATGCTGAGAATGTTGTAAAACTCGAAATTCTATTCTGTTTTCTATACAATGAAAATACAATTTGAAAATTAAATTTATTTCTTTATTAAAATTTTAATATAGGTTTTGTAAATTTACATATGCACTAAATACGAAGTGATTTATGCATTCTTATTGTAGAAATTAAATTCATATTATGTAAAAGTAAAATGAATTAAAAGAATTTGTTTGTTGAAAGTAGAGCTAATTTACAGAAACTTTTCAATATAAGCAAATGAATAGCACTAATTATTTTAACGCAAATACAAATATCTATATATTTCTCACTAATTTAAAATTTCATGAGCAAAAAATTTATGAATTTCTTTAAAAAGTAAATAAAAATAGAAATACCAATTATTTGAATTAATTTTAAACATTTAAACAAATTTCATTTAGCAAATTAAGCTATCCATTCGGAACCTTGTTTTTTTTTTGTCTAACTTTCTTAATTATTTTAGGTAAAGCATTGCCAATTAATGTCTTAATAATTTTTTAAAAAAACGTTTTTGTTTTCTTGTATTAATAAAAAAAATATTGTTTTGTATTTTTGGTAAAAATTTGTTCATTTACCTGATAAGGTTTTATGCCAATCATCGTATTTTATTCGGCAACACTAAAATTTTAACATTCAAAGCGTATTTTTATGTCGAATGCAATTTACATAAACGCTTCTATTTTAAACTAGCTTAAAATAGATGTTTTTGTATTAAGTTTTTTTTTGTCAAATCAACAGAACAAATTGTCAAATGTACGAGAGTAAGGTGGAAGATTGGTTGCTTGGTTAAGGAAGTCTTATCAAGAAACCCCACGTACATAAGGTAGTTGGGCCGAAAGGGTGGAATGTTACGATTCTGATGACCTTTCCCCCCGCCCCTTTTATTCCTCGAGAAATACAAGCTAAAATTTCGACTTAATTCGTTAAGAGGATGTCATTAAAATTTGTCACACCAATTTTAGGGTTTTCGAAACCCCTTTCGCTGTGTCTTCTTACGATTTCCGTATAGAGCGAGTTTAGTACAGTCGTCACACAACTACTATCCCCCCTTCCCCCTTACACTAAATGTAAGTGGTTTTCAAGCAAAAGCTCCTGAGAACCCCAAGAAACATAAGATGTCATAAACTGAACAACGCGTTTTAATTAGGAGAATATTATTGACTTTGTGGGTGCGAACAAAAAAACAAATACAGCCTTTTAGACTCTTGATTTCTTTGTGCCTATGAAATCAGACCTTATTTTTGCTTAAAAGTATTAACACGTTCGTGACATCGTGTACCACTGGTGGTACATGTACAGTTTTTTAAAACCGCGCGAGTAAATAGTGCGGTAGTTTTTTTGTGGAAGTAATATAAAAACAAGCACCGTGTACCACCGATGGCGCACAACCGCCAGAAAACAAATCGCTAGTGTACCACCCGTGGTACACGATGTCCAAATGTAAAAAAAGTTGAAAAAGCAAATATCACGAACGTGTTAAGGTACCACTCCACATGAGAGTAAATGCCGGCGAGAAGCTCTCGATAGCAGTTACCCGCAAATGGACAGGTCTCTGAGAGGCGCTCGCAGAAACTCGCAAAAACTCGCGAGCTAGTTTCTGCGAGCTGTCAAAAGTGTCAAAACTCTCTAGTCGACACGCACCCACTGAACTCTCGGGGAGTTGCTTGCCAGATACGAACGGCGTTTGAATTTCGCTAGTAGCTCTCCAGAACTCTTCGCTACTCTTCGCAAAGTAAAAACCCAAATTTTTACTTTTACTTTTAGTAGTTCTCGAGAACTCACCAAAGCAAGATGTCAAAAAAATCAAGATATTGGTCTTGAAAAGAGAAAAATCCCCGAAATGAACTCTCAAATGAACGACCTCCTGCGAGTAACTCTCGAAAATTTTTGAGAGTTACTCGCGTATTTACTCTCATGTGGAGCGGCACCTTAACACTCAAAGAAATAATTCGTCATATCATCATTGTTTGTAAAGTCATTATTAAATTAACCAATTTTTAAAATCATTGTTAAATTAACCAAAATTTGGTTAAAGTCACAAAAAAGTTATCAACTGGCACAAATATTTTTGGAGGGAAATAGTTGTTCATCGAGAAAATTGTTATTTTAAAGCAATAAATTAATTGTGAAGTTCTTTCTTGTTCAACAAAACAATAGGCAAATCTTTGTTCAACAAAAAAAATAGTCAAATCAATAAAACAATTGTGAAACTAACATTGCCTGGTTTGTCAAAATGACAAAAAATTGTTAGATTTATAAAGATTTGTTTTTTTAACCTATTAAGTCTCAAGATGTTATATTTACAGCTTTTTTTAAAGTCATTAGATATTTCATATTTATATTGAATTGAAAAGAAAAATTGTTAAGCTGATATTAATTTCAGGATACAATTTATGTTCTGTCCTATAAAAAAGAATACTGAAATTTAGGGAAATAGGATTTTTGATTATATGAACGTGCTTCAAAAAGAAAATTACACGGTCTTTAAAATAGACGCTCGGCGAAAGCTCAGTTTAGCGCCAATAGGTTAGGTTAGGTTGAAAAGACCGCGCGCGCTTAGGCGCGAGCACAACGCTACACTCGGATGCCTACAGGCGCCAATGAGGCTACATATTTTTCGTGTATAGGGAGGGGTAGAAAGAAGTATCCTCTGTTCTAAATGGGTATTTTTTAACCGTCGCTCGCCCCATTGCCCCCTCCAGAGTACCATCAAAGTTTGTAAAAAACTTTTTATATAGGGAGGTGTGGGGATAGGGAGGTGTTTGGTACTTCAAATGAAAGGTAATGAAGAGTAGATTCCAAAAATAAATAGCATGATAGGGTTTCTCCCTCACCACCGATTTATTCACCACCGAAAAAAAGTGGAATTCATGAAGGGAGGTGAAAGACGGATTTTTTTAACCAAAAACTGCGCTCAATCGTCCTCATAATGGAAAGAATCACAGAAATATCTCAATCCGCTTTCAAACTACATAAAATAAACTAGAGTTAACGGAGGAAAAAGAAAATATTTGTTAAACATCGTGTGATACCCTTTCCAAGTCCACAGGTGCGTTTTTTTGCCAATAAACCTAACAGCAAAAGTGAAATCAGCTTGCGTTCTAAAAAGCTATTCTGCGAGGTTCAAGGCTGGTTTATAATTACCACAATTTAAGAGTTTAATGCAAAAGCAGCTAATTTGGTCCTTGGGAATATGATTTTAAATTCTTGGTGAAACCACAAAATATTCCACAACTATATTATGTTGTTCTATGGAAAAATTTTTTGTTGTGAAAATTGTAGAAACATTTTTCGCCACGTCTAAACAGAAACAGAAGTGCTATTAACTAAAAATGTCCTTGAAATGAGACTAAGCGTCGGATGAATAAAAAAAAAGTGTCATAATTGTTATGCTGAAAGACCACCCTAAGCACATAATCGATGCCAGTTATGGAAAAGTTTTCAAATAGAAAAAAACACACTTAAAACGGGTTTGAAAAGTGTGTCATGCAATTGAAAGTTTATATTCCAACTTTCAATAGGAAAATTTCTCCATGTTGAGCGCCAGAGAAAACAAATTTTCAGGATTTCGCCTTGAAGTTTTTTTTTGAAAAAAAAAACGCTTTCGAATCTTTCACATGATGTTTTCAGTAGAGAAAACTCCAAAAACCCCTTGAGTAGAGCAAATAGCAAAAAGTGTGTGTCGAAAAGTTGTAAAGATCCAAGAATTCAGGAAATAACTTTTTACCGAATAAAATAGAACAGAGCAACTTAACTTGTTTTATTTTTTTTTTAAATACTCGTACACGTGAGAAGTTGTGGGGAAAAGTAGGAAAAACTTTCGTGTAATTGCTATTCGACATGGAATACGCAAAGCCCACCACCATTAAAACTTGGCGATGGTGGTAACGACATATGAACATATTAGTCCTCAATGGCTTAAACATATCTATAACCAACAACCACTATGGAAACACGGACTATAGAGTTTATAAACTGTAGTATTTGTATTTGTATTCGAGACTGGATATCCTTGCAACTTTGATGACGACACTACGTAGATCACACACAAATGTGTGGGAAGAAGACTCGTTGCACTTTAAATAAAAGAAAAATAGTGATGCATCTCCTGCTTCTTCTTTTACCATGCGTTCTCAGGTTATCCTTTACCAATGTCCTTCGGGTCAAGAGCCAAGTATCTGCTAATAGTCGGTAGAATTCTTTGATATTTTTCGTTCTTTACTTTGCTTTTATTTGACGAGATATCCTTATCGAAATATTTTCAACGAATAAAAATCAATTATAATCTCTCGAAATATCCTGGTTATCCTTGAACCCTGATCCAATCGATGAACGCTTCTTCCAAATACATTCAAATGGAATCCTTTTTTCACCCTTGGCAGACAAAAGTTAACTTTATTTTTTGAAAAGGCACGTTTGTAATTGGCACAAAATCGTTTTTTTCCTAATGTTCCAATAAATTTAAGATTTGTTAATCAGCGACGACGTCTTCTTTCGATTCTTAAAGCTATCAGAAAACCGCACGCGAACGTTTCAATTATAAACCATAAAACAAACTGGAGTAAACCGACAGAAAACTGAAAAAAAACGACAAAATCTACACACAGAGGCACAAGTAAATATTTTCAAATTGAAAATCGGTAAAATTAGGAAAATATTGAAAAACTATTCAGTTTATAGCCGAAATATTAAGCTACTGCCCGCAGCAGCTCTATGCTCAAACTGCTGCGATTCAATTTGAAAATTTTCCTCCTTGCGACATAGTCCAAGTCTGTGTTATCCTTGCGTTATAGAGTGCAATTCAAAAAGTGTTTGAATGGCACAGACGAAGAGACGGAGAGAGTAAAACTACAAAATACAGGAACGACGAACAAGTGAACATTTTCCGGGGAGTACTTCCAATGTAGTGGAATGGGTGGGAAACCAGCTGGCGATGTGATGGAAAGACTACCACCTAATTTTTCAAAATAAACCCCACAGCCCACATTCTCTGCCGTCATAGTCGCTCATATCCACTATCGCTGTATGAAATTCCCGCGCATCCACTATTTTTACCACTATTTCGAAACTCCTCGTTAACCCCTTGCGCACCACTCGCCCTGAAGCTTGTAGCTGAAGAACTCAGGAAAATATTATCCTTGCATGTGCATGTCGTTATCCCCGTTTCGTCTACTCACGTGTTAATGCTCCATATATGAATTAGTTATTTGTATTTGTTATCAGCCCCTCATACCAACCAAAATAACACCGCAAATAGTGTCGGGTTGCCAGATTTAATAATGTTTTATCGGTTTATAGCATGATTATGATGGTTAGTGAATAAATTCTTATTCGTTACTGTTTTCGATGCTAGAGAAGACAGATTTGGTAAACTAATTTTTGCGACAGCAAACAAGTCCCAATGCTAATTTCCCATTGAATCCTGTGGGAATTTTATTTGTCAGTAAGAAGCAATGACTTGATATGTTTTTAATTTTATCACATCCCCAAAGGTTTTGCAAGACACTTTGTGTGTTTGTTGATAGGAAATACTATTTGAGTTCTAATCATGAATTCTAATGAATTCCAATTTAAAATATTTATTATGCTGTCAAGTGATTAGAAATCTTAAATAAAAGGCAAACAAAAGAATAAATGTATGTTTAATGTTTTGCAGGATTCCTGGTCAAAAAAATTGGTATGAAAAAGAACACTTTTGTTTTAATTTTAAGATATTGCATTTAACATAGTAGGTACGTCAAAACTCAGTTTTTTCGTCAATAATAGGTTGGCTAAATATACACATTAAAAACAAATACAAAACATTTTTTTTCTTTCCGTGTATAAAACACGTCACCCTTTTCGTACCCACCCCCACTGCCTCGTTATACTTTTTCGCGATTTTTTGCAGGGGATTTAATATCAATTTCACAATGATACATATTTCACCCACACCCCCTCTCTTTAAAAGTGTGTCGTATTTTCTGCACAACCTCTAACCATCCAGGGGGCAATCAACACCATATATCTTCAGATATTGTAAGAAAATCTTCAGATATGGTAAGAAAATCTTCAGATATGGTAAGAAAAATACATGATTTCTGACAAATTTCTCCACCCCTTTTTTTTCTATGGAAATTAGTCAAAATTTTCCGAGTCAGCGTTTTCGAAAGCCAATAAGGTTCGACTTGTTTTCTGGCCTAGATTTTTCACTTTCTGTTAATTTCTATTAATATTTCGAGTTTCTCGAAAACGGCTCGAGAGGTTGAAATATCATCGTTATGTTGGGGGAGGTGTCGAAAAAGGTAGTCCATAAACTACATAAAAGGTCCATAAAAGTGAGTAGGTCTGTGGAATTGAGACGGTGGAACTAAACTCCATACAAAAAATTGCGAAAAAGCTAGATGAAGAGCTGAGTGAGGGGGGGGGGGGGGGGGGGGGGGTGCGTTTGGTTGCAAAATGCAAAGTTTTTTTTGTTTATATGTTGTTGAAATGAAATTCAAACATATTTCTAATTACACATGAATTGATATTAGTGCTTCACCCGGGCAGTATCTCAACTATAAAAAAATCGAGGGCCCCCTCTTATCCCAAGAAAAAAATTTCTTAGCTCTAAAAAAATCGAACCGTCTTTAAATCTTGTTCCGATGACCGAAAATTAATTTAAAATGTTCAGAGCTGTGATCGTCGGAGGTTCCTAGAATTACGATCCTCTATTGCGCGGTACGCACTCCCTATTTGTGCTGCTGATTAAAATTTTGTGTTTGATTTATAAGAAATTGTAAAGAAGTTGAATAGACATGTTCCAAAGTTTTTTTTTCCATTTTACAGAAAAATCACACTCAGAAAAATAACACAGCTGATCCAAGACAACTTTTTGACAAGTCAACTCTGGCCTGTAACAGGCAGACGGACTAATCCAGTAGATGACGTTACATCCTCGAAATACCTATCTCTGGTCAACCCGTGCAGTTCCTTACGCGCTACTTTACTTGCTGCAGGTTTAGTTTTTGAATTTCTTCCGCTACAGGTTGACACAATTTTACTTTTCCTAACGCAGGTCAACGTGCACCTAGCATAGGCAAACTTTTCTTGCAGGAAGTCAATTACACCTTACGCAAGTCGTCGACTTTTACACTATTTTCCTTAGTGCATATGGCATCCCTTTTGTGTAGTTAAAAAATCACCAATTTATTTGTACAAAAATACATAAGTATAAAAAATGGAATTTTTGCAATAGTAGCAGAAGCGACAAATCGGGCGAAAGACTCCATTAACGACTCAACGAATAGTTATAGGGGGATGACGTATGAGCTGTCAGCACGACAGAATAACAAACACTATTAAAAAGAAACATGAATTTGTAGAAAGTACAAACGAGAAAGAATGTCACCAAAACCAACTAAACGCAATCGAGAAAAAAGTTACAAGTTTAGTCGTTAAAACTTGCATGGCGGGCATGGTTTTTAACTCAATGAGGAGCAGCAATGATTGTTTGTGAAGCTCACAAGGGGTATACATCAGTATATTTCTACACTACTGACAAATTTTAGCCACCCCCCACTGTCACCCAGTGCTGTACTTGAATGGAGCATAGCAGTCGTTAAGGGTGTGTAGTGTATGGCAATGGGACACATTTTTCTTATCACTCGAAATTTCGAGTACGGATAGCAGACACTAACTTTCAAAAGCTTCAAATCGTGCACATAGGATTAAAGAAAATTATCGATCATAAATTTTCATGTACTCGCATTTAATGCGAAAGAACATAAGCCTGTGGAAATTTATGAGTATGTGTATATCTTTGTGCAACTAATGAATGATGCCGCAACATTATTTAGATGTTGCTTTTTAATTAAAATTCAAGGAATACATGACCGACGATGAAACTGTCTGACCGCAATTATATAACAAGGGTAGATTATTACATCCAATGAATAAACAAATGTGTGTATGTATTCGAATAATGTGTACAAAGACAGAATAAATGAATGAAAAAGAATAGGAATTCCCATGCCAAACATACAAACACTAGATAAGTTCACTGGGCCAACATTCTTCAAGTACTAAATTAACAAAATATTTATTAGTTTTTTCTTCTTCTTTTTTGTTTGTGTATTCGAAAAGAAATATTCTTGTCTGTATTCTAATAAAAACGATGGAGTACCACAATTATTCAGAAATTGTCTACAATTAATTTTAAATAAAGATACAAGTGGCGTCATCTGTGATATGCAACATAACATACTCATCCGAATAAAGCGGAGATAGTCTAAATGCGACTAAAAGAAGTTTGTATATCATTTTAATATTCTTTTGCTTTGTTCTATGATGTTCTTTATTATCCTTGTTTGTGTTGTTGTTGTTGATATTTGTTGACGTTATTTTTCAAGTGCACCCGCAAGCTTTTTAAAATTTCAATAGTACACTTTGAAGTTCGTTGACTTTAACCGCATGGTTAAAGGAAAATTCTTTGGGAGTTATTAAAATAGAGAGTTTCTTTTTTACCTCTTAAGGTAGTTAAATCTATTTCTTTGTGAAAGGTGGATAATAAACAAGATTAATCGTTGACTAAAATTACCAGCACTAACAGAATTCTTAGAAATACACATCCCCTTGCGATTATTTAAAAAACTTGTTTTTTATAATATGCGTCAAAGTTTTATACGGCGCAAGGTAAGGTCTCTGATACTAAATCACACAGAAAATCGCAAAAAAAATGATCTGAAACGGAGGGTACGAAAAGCTTCAATTTAGTGTGACGTGTTTTATGTACAGCGACTTAGGTATCGTTTACACTTGCGAATTTTTTCTTGAATTTCTCCGCGAATTTTATTCAGAATTTATTTCGCGAATTTTCTCCTCTCTATCATACCAATAAATTATAGAAATGAGTTGGTGTCTATCTGTGTCTGTCTGTCTGTTCCTCTTTCACTTGATAACAGCTGAACCGATTGAGCTGAAATTGGGCATGGAAATTCGCTGTTGGCCTAGTTCAAACATAGTCTCCTTGGAAAGTACCCCGAGTGTTAAGGTGCCGCTCTACATGAGAGTAAATCCCGGCGAGAACCTCTCGATAGCAGCTACTCGCAAATGGACACGTCTCTGAGAGTCGTTCGCAGAAACTCGCGAACTAGTTTCTGCGAGCTGTCAAAAGTGATTCTACTCTCTAGTGGACACGCCTCCACTGAACTCTCGGAGAGTTGCCCGCTAGATACAAACGGCGTTTGAATTTCGCTAGTAGCTCTCGAGAACTCGCCAAAGCAAGATGTCAAAAAAATCAAGATATTGGTTTTGAAAAGAGAAAAATCGCCGAAATTAACTCTCATATGGACAACCTCCTGCGACCCAATTGACCAATGTTGGAATTTTTGTACCGTGTCCAAATGTACCACGCAATTTTCCTTTATAAAGTTTAAGAATATTTGTGGGAACATTTGGAATTATGGACCTTATGGTAAAAAAAGTACCATTTTTACAGGAAAAAATCTTGGATTTCCAGTCAAAATTCCATAAATCGTACCTTCGGTACTTGGTACAAGATGATTGGAAATCCAATTGGTTTTCCAACCAATTTGGTCAATTGGGGAGTAACTCTCGAGAGTTTTTTAGAGTTACTCGCGTATTTACTCTCATGTGGAGCGGCACCTTAAGTCTTTCGCGGGAAAACTACCGAGCCGATTGGTCTGAAATTCGGCAAAGATGCTCGCCGGGTGTCCACCTCTAAGATAGGCCCATTGGAAAGTAGCCTGCGAAGTGGGGGGAGTAAAGTGAATCCGAAGCTTAGTTTCTCCTCAAAGTTACTCTTTCGCAGGAACTCTACCGAGCCGATTGGCCTGAAATTCGGCATGGATTCTCGCCAAGGGTCTAGCTCTAACACAGATCCATTGAAAAGTAGCCCAGAATGTACGGCAGTGAAGAACGTGGGTAACCTGAAGTTTTGTTTTTACTTTATGTTAAAATGAAAATATTTTTTTTGAAAAACAAGATTTTAAAATAAAAGAGCTTCGGAAGAAAATTATCGGCGTGTTTTGAAACACAAGAAAAAGCAAAATGGAGGACAACAGACGCCGCGTTGTCAAACATCATTGGGCATTGCCAATGAAAGGGCCTCGAAAATGAACTAAAGAAAAATTGTGGCCGACAGACGCCATTTTGACCAAATCGAACAATAGAGTACCCATCAAGGAAAGTCTTAATTGAAAAGAATTTGGGAAATAATTCAGGGAAAAACAAAATGGCGACTAAAATGGATAAAAAATAAATAAAATGAAAATAAATTTTAATTGTCCCGATTTCTTGCATTAATGTAGATCTCGCAGATAACAATAAAAAAGATATTACCGGACTAAAAGTTTTTAGGCGGAAAATTTTAACTTACGACTACGCGCTACCATTTTTATACCCGTATGGTGAAACCAAAGGGTATATTAACTGTGCTTTACCGTTTGTAACGCCAAGATCCCGTCATCGCACAAAAAAATGAATTACACCAGTGTGTTTAGAATGATAAAAAAAGTTGAATTTAGCATGTCCGTCCGTCTGTCTGTCTGTCTGTCTGTCCGTCCGTCTGTCTGTCTGTCCGTCCGTCTGTCTGTCCGTCCGTCTGTCTGTGGCGCGGATTGCGGGCGCACGGATTGAGCTACAGACTTGAAATTTGGCACAGGTCCGTTTTTCGTAAAATGCGAGGCTAAGTTCGTTAATGGGCAAAAATGGACCATTAGGGGGGGTACCCCCCATACGAACGAAATCGTTTTTTGTGAATATCTCGAAAACGGTGCATCTTATCAAAAAAGTCCAAGAACCAAAGTTATTTAGGATATGATTCTACATAAAACTCTCATACATCAAAATCCGATTGGAATAAATTTTAAAAAATCTTATTGGAAAGTTTGACTTCAAAGTGGAATTTTGATACAACTGTTCGCTGTTCACTTAAATCACCATACGGGTTTTCAATAATTGCCAGATTGGCAATTATAGCTTTTGTTATGTTTATATCAAAGAACGATGCACGAAAATGCCCGTTGACTAACTTTTGGGTTTCACTGTCGTTGTACCAGCATTAGAAAGGTATTTTGTTCTAGTTTCATGGACATAAGCTCTTTTTTGATGGGGAACTGCAGGGGGATGGTCAGCTGCCATGTTAGGCGCAATGATTTTTTGATGGAAAAATCATTGCGCGTAAGATGGTAACTGACCATTCCCCTGCAGTTCCCCGCCAAAAAAGAGCTTATGTCCATGAAAATGGAGCAAATTACTTTTCCAATGGAGGTACCACAAAAGTGAAACCCGAACTGGTTAAAAAGTTAGCCCGGGGGCATAAAAATCGTCGAATCCTGCATGGTTCTTTACAGAAAATTTTCATTTTAAGTGTTTTGAGTCGAAAAAGAGTCCTTCTAAGTCAACACCATTCCTATTTCTAAGAAATTGAAAATACGATATTGCAATTGACATAAAGTTGTAGGTTTTTCATATAAAATTTGTTACGAAAATGTAATAGTTTTTTTCCATGATTGATATCGATATATTAATATATGTCTAATAAGTAAGCATAAAATCTTTTCAATGTTTACAAACCTTTATCAAGTGAATGGTTTTCAAATTTCTTACATCTTAAATAAAATTGTATGTTCTAAAAATAAATTCTGTAGCATCTGTAAACATTAGCTCTAATGTTTGTTGTGCATAAACAAATTTACAAAACCACAGTTAATTTTCTTTTGAAATGTATTAACTTCTTCTGGTATTTGTTTTTTTTTTAATTTTTTTTTCGTCAAATATGGCACTTGGTAGTGTTTCATATTCGAACTGAACAAAATTGTATAATTTTCATGGTGGCTAAATACAAAAATTAATTACAATATAAAGATTGCATGCTTGGTGTTTGGAAAATTTATCTCATAAGATTTTTTTTTTGTATTTTCTTTCTTTTATTGTAAAAATAAGAAATCGACAGATTATTAAATAATAAAAAAAAGTTCACGCTCTTTAGTTGTAAAACTAAACGTAATTCTTGTAATAATTACGAGTTACTTGTGGTTTACACACGCACACATCTAATTTAAGTAAACAAAATGGGAACACACTAAAATATTTTACAAAAGTGGTTCTACAATAGAGAAGACACACACTATTTGCCACATTCTTTAAATACATTTAAAAGAAAACCCAAAATTTTTATATGTTTAGCAATCTAGTAAAATAATATTTTAAGCGTTTCAATTTATTTATTTATAACTAACTACATTTCTAGATGCTCCCTATATGTAAGCAATAAGCGATTTAAGGATAATTATTATCAGGTTTTTTTCATGATTTTTATTTATAGAAGCATTTCAAGCAGCGAATTCAACACCAACAACCAAAGCGAAAAGCAAAAAGAAAATACATGTTATGTAGAATATAATAAAAATAAGATAGTAATAAACTAAATATTAGATACATTAGACATGAAAGCTTTCTAATTGCCATAAAGCTCGTCATTTGGTTACATTTTTCACCTTCATATTTTTTTTTATTTATTTATAACTTGTTGTTTTTTTTAACATATTCCCATAAAAAAGGGAGAAAATTCAATAAGAAAACTATAAAAATATCGTGATAAAATGGGATTTTATTCGATTTGGCACAAAGTAATTTACAACCTTTTGCGTTTCGATTATTATTTATTCTTTTAGCACGAATTACGATCTACTAAATTTAAGGAAATTTGCTAAACTTTATGGCATTCTAAAGTACCTAGAAAATGAAAATTATTTCTTGTTACTATAAAAGCTTTCATTTACTATAATTTTTTATATTATTTTATTTATTTTTTTTTTTGAGGGTAGTTTCGAAATTGGGAGAATATAGGCTTTGGATCTTTTTTTTTTCGCTTAATTCTTAAAGGTTCTACTCAACTTAAATTTAAAATTTACCTGTTTCTGTGCCATTGCCTGCATTTGTTGGAACATTTGTCTCTCCTCCTCTTTTCCTTTATTATTAAACCAAATTTTTTTTTAAATTTCATACACATACATATTTTGTTGTGTGATTGCAGAGTTTTTTTTTTTTAATATTTTTTAATAATTCGGATGGTATTTGGGTTGTTGGTTATGATGTGTTGTTTGTTTGTGTAAAAATTTGGTAATATTTTGTTGATTTTGTTAGTGAAAGAAAATAATTTTTCCTTTTTATATTAAATCCATAAAACGCTTAATGGAAATGTAAAATTCTCACCCATGCCTTTATTTTGAAGCATCTCGAGTAGTTTTTTGATACTTTCATCGCGTGCGTTTAATGTTTGTTTTTGTGTTTCGATGCGAAGCTCCAGCTCCTTAATTGTGTCACGTAATATTGCTATTTCCCTTTGTAGGTGCTCATTTTCAGCGTAAAGTGCCTCCATTTGCTGCTGTAGCTCAATATTTGGCTGTCGCATACGCATACGAAGCTCCTCTTCCAATTGCCGGACGAGCATTGCTTGTTTCTTAAAAATAATTAAAGGAAGTGTTTTTATACAATTAAGCACTTGACATGATTTATGCTTAGAAATTTCGCATAAAGGGAATTAAATATGAATTATAATTTCCATTTCTATAGGTATTAAAAGATTTTTTACAATTCCACTGCAATCATTTTGTTTAATGGCTCAAATTCTTGGTGAATTTATGTATATTGATATATTCTTGGTGAATTTTAATATCGATGTTCCAATTTAATAAAAATTGCTTTGAAAAATGTTTATGCTAAGACCGAAAGTTTTTGCTTTTGTGTCGCAATTATACATTCTAGTGTATAATTTGAAATTGGCGCATTGTTCTTTAAAAAAAATCGCCTGCGGCGCATTTCATGAGATAATTTTCAATAGTGGGATGTTTGTTTCAAAAAGTTTTGCCCATGGCGCAATTTTTGTTGTATTTTGAAAACATTTATAACGCTTTTATATTTATAACCACAAACACATATGGAAACAAACGTTCTTCCGTTTAATCGATCTTTCAAAAATGCCACGATAAACTTCGAAACATTAAAAATTGCCTCACACTTCGACGCGACCTCCTCCGCTCCCCACCATGCTCTTTTCCGGTAATCTGTCTCGGATTCACACAAAAAAACATGGTCAATTTTCATGTCATTTCCCAAAAAAAATATTTTTTAGTAAGCAGGAGTCGTAATGGTTTTCCAACCATTCGGTCGCGACCCCTTTACCACGATGTGTGCTACGAATTGTGGGCGTTGTGGGATACATTTTTTTCAAATTATATTTCTATGAAAAATAACGGCTTAAAATTGAAAAGCGCCAGTTTTTCTTTAAAAAAAAAGACAAAATTTAAGTTATGTTTTCCTTTGACCGTAAGAACTTTTCGCCTGCGGAGCATCTTTCTTACGGAATTTTACTAAAATCTGTTGAGCATAGTGTAGTGGAGGTGGCCGACCCTTTTATAACTTTCTTAACCTTTCTACGCAATAAAAACATATTAAATATTTATTTTTTTTGGATTTTCTTACCTGATTTTCACTACTAAGCAACTTGAGTTGATCATTGATTAGACTGTACTTGGCACTTTCCTCCTTACGTAAGGCTCTCTCCTTTTTGAGCTCTGGTGACCAAAATGTTTTTATACTGTGCATTGAACTACCTAACTTTTGGTTTGTTAATTCAAGCTCACGTTTTAACTGGCCTAATTCACGCTGCAGATCTGAATTTTGATGCTGTAGATCACCTAAATAAGCTCGATCGGTTGATGGCATCGCTAAAATATTCATGAAACGGAAATTTCAAATTTTTATTTTCCATTGTTTAAATATTGCAACTTTTTTACCCATCGGATTCGGACTTTGTCGCGCCGATCGTCCATATAGTTCATCTTCTAAATACAATCCTCTCTCTAATGAACGATCTCTTGAACGATCGCGTGGTTCACGAATTGGAATGAATTCGCGATCGTGTGGATCCACCAAGCCACCTCTATCCAACGATTGGTATCGTGTTCCTTTGGGTTTATTTTTTTTTAATGTTAAGTGGAAAATTGATTAATTGAATGTTAATGAAAGCAGAAAAAGGCAAATCCCGACCTAATGCAAATTTTAGAGTTTCGTGTGGTTTGAATCTACACTAAAAAAAGCTTACAGCTTTTAAAATTTTTCGAAAAGCTTTTTAACAATTAACACATCTGATCTAGATAAATGACCAATTTCACATCTAGCAATTGGGATTCACCTGAAATTTAATGACTTTTTTGCTAAACTTACGTGGATAGTCCATGGCATGTGACATTGGTGGCCGACTGGCACTTCGACTGCGATGATGGCCACCACCAGCTGGGCTAGTTGGCTCATCCATGTCTCTATAATAGGGACTACCCATTGCTGCAATAGAATTATGATGATGATAAGAGGATGAGGAATGGGGACCGTAGTGCAGAGGGGAGGAATTGCCAGAACGTGTTTGACGTAATTTTCGTCCTAAAAATCCAAATTAGAAAAAAGAACTTTGTGTCAAAAACAAAAAAATGAAATGGATAATGGAGTGAGATAGTATTAGCAGAGAAAGAGAGAGAGAGAGTAAGAGACAAAAAAAATATTGAAAAATGTATTTTTTGAAAAAACGTGATAGAAAGAGAATAAGTATAGAGACTGACTTTGAGGGGAGCGGCATGCAAGATTTGATTCATAAAGGAGTTAACTAAATTAAAATTTTAATGAACTCAATTATAATCAAAGTGAATAAATTATTTATGGTAAAAATAAAACAAAAACAATTGCAGTGTTGTCATGTTAAAATGGGTTTTTTTGCTCTGATTCGTGTGTTTCATGGAGTTATCGGTGAATATTTTGGCATTCTCAAAATCGATTCCAAAAAAGTAAATTTTTGAATCATTATCAAATTGAAACGTTAATTGAAAGAAAGTAAAAAAAAAATAAAGCTAAAGAAGCTTTCAAAGCTCATTCAAGAAACCATCCAAATCGTATTGCGGGTGCAGTTTTAAAATAAAAATTCTTTTTAGTGCTTCAGATTAAGTACAAAATAAACGGGTTCCAATCTTGGGTGCAAAATAGTTTGTTAATTTTTTTTTTTGTTTATTAAAAAATTATATGTGCAGTAATTTATAATAAATTTTATTTTGCATACACCACCGGTTTTAAAAACGTGGCAATCGTTCGTGGTTTGATTTAATACTGTAGTTGATTTTTGTTTATTTATTAAAGTTTAACAACTATTACAGATAGGACCTGATAATAAAGAAGAAAAACGAAAAAATACCGCATGGTCAATTTTAATATTACAGCACGGACTCAAAGATTGATAGAATACTCTGATATTTAAATCGTTTGAATTTCACAGATAATAAATTTCAAAAAAAAAAATCATCATGGATTTTTGTGAAATTCTAGAACTATTTTTGTGATCTATTCGTAATTTTAATATTCAAATTCGTTCACAAGGATCGTGCCGAATGACGAAGGGGGAGGTCGGAAAGGATTGAAAAAATGTGCCGCAGGCGAAAAAATGTATTTTGTAGCAATCTTCAACCGAAATAGAGTATGGTTTTCATATTTAGTGATCGTTTTTTCTAGTGTTTGAATTTTTTTTACAGTAATTTAAAAAATTAAGCGTCGCAGATCTACTCCGCTTCATCAGAAGCTCCAATTGGTTCAAGTTCAAGGGAAATGGATCGTTAAGATTCGCGTGGTATAACAATGGGTCATTTCTGGCCTAAGTGTGCCTTTTTGGCAGCCACTCCAACCTAACCTAACCTAACCTAATTTAAAAAATTAGAGGGAAAAATTTAGTTTCCGTCATGCCGGGAAAACAAGCTTAAATCCGGGGCTATGCGGAAAGATATAATGGGCTTTTTTTATTTAAATACTTTTAACTTCCTTTTTTAGGTGGTAGATTTCAGGCGTTAAAAGCTAGAGTGGACCAAGCCACATAATCGAGTTTTTGAAGCTTTTCCACTTTTGTACTACTATTGACTGTAAATTTTTGGAAAAAAAAATTCTGTGGACTTTATTACTCAATGTTGAAATGTTCTTTTGTGCATCCAAACATTTTTATCTAAAAACTCACTCGCAATAGTGATTCAAACACAAAAAAAATCACGAATTCGACATGTGGGTTGGTCCACTCTAGCTTTTAACGCATCATTTATGAAACCCAAAGTGTTTATTGCTTAGGATTCAAATAACGTTAAAAGAATTGTAAAAAATTCAGGGCACTAAAGTAATAAGTGTGGCAAATTTTTGCGCCAATATTTGTTCACGCCACAAATTTTTTCATATACTACACAGGTAGTTTAAAATTCTTTTGTTTAAAAAAAATAATAAACAATTAAATTTAAAACCACAACAAATAACGGAGAGGGGTAACCACTTAAACACAGCTGACGCCCCCCCCCCCCCTTTTTTTAAATAAAAATTTGAAAAAAAGTTGAATTTTGCATGTCCGTCCGTCCGTCTGTCCGTCTGTCCGTCGGTCCGTCTGTGGTGCGGATCGCGGGCCCATGGATTGAGCTAGAGACTTGAAATTTTACGCAGATTCGTTTTTCGTAAAATGCAAGGCTAAGTTCGTTAATAGGAAAAATGGGCCATACGAACGAAAACGTTTTTTGAGAATATCTCAAAAACGGTGCATCTTATCAAAAAAGTCCAAGAACAAAAGGTATTTAGGATATGATTCTACATAAAACTCCCATACACCAAAATCCGATTGGAATAAATTTTAAAAAATCTTATTGGAAAATTTGTCTTCAAAGTGGAGTTTTGGTACAACTGTTCGAATTTTGATACGAATATCACCATACGGGTTTTCAATAATTGTCAGATTGGCAATTACAGCTTTTGTTATGTTTCAAAGTGTGATTAATTCAGTTTAAGATATTTTTTTTATTACAAACCACTGTCCGTAGAATGTGTCGCGCTAATTTTCGCTCTTTCAGACCTCGCCCTCGTCCCCCCCCCCCCCACCCCTTTCTTTTTTAGGGTTTTTTTCAATTTTTCGTATGGGACTTCATACTACTCTTTCATCCTTTTCCACCTGATAGCTTCTAATTTAAGAGTTGTCTTTCATATAGTTAATTGAATTGTTATGCTTACCAGTTTGGATAAAATAAGAGATTAATCTATATTTCCACTAAATATTTACTTTTGTATACAATAAAATTTGTTGAAAATTTCCCTCATATTTATTTTATTTGCCCAACTTAAATGGTATTAAACATCGCTAATCCGCTGGCAAATTGTGCCACAGAAGCCAATTTTATCCAATTAAAAATGAACAGAACGGATAATTACGAAATTTTGTTCGGTGCTCATCTGTAAGTAAATTAATTCTGTTTACCCGCTTTAATTTTTGGTATTAATTCTGCAATATGATAAAATTATACATACAAACTTAATCTGAGCAGTATATGAGACTGACAAGTTTTATTTAATAAAGTTACGCCTACACGAATAGATGATGGCCGTTATTATGGACCCGAAAGTTTAATATACAGAGACCATAAAAGGGTAAATCTTCATCCATGATGGATTACATTAGGCTTAACATAGACAGAAATTTAATTCCACTAAATCTAACAAGACATGTATTCCACCCCAACACTAACTAAAGTATTGGAGAGAAGAGACACCAACGATCAACATTTTCGTTAATAATAGTGGGTGAATTTCATATCCGCTTGGTGAGGGGCAAACAAGTTACAGGAAGAGATTTAAATATTCGTATAGTCAATTCAACCCCAAAAACTATTTAGTTTTAACCCTCAAAGACATGAAATTATATCCAAACTTAAGTGTTGTACGGAAATTTAGTGTGAAATCAATATAATAAATCCTATCTGTGTATTCGTTTTAGATACGATATTAACTTTCTGTATACTTGTATCTATTCTAAGACATTTCACCTATCTAAAAGTTTATTTTGGTAATAAAAACTTGCTCCAGGGCACAATCCCGGGTAAAAATCAACCGAAAACGATTACCATCGACCAGGGGAAAATCACAAGATAAACATCGAAGTATAGGCCCATAGAATTGAATGCAATTACTCTTTTGCAAATTGCCATGAAATGATTTTTAATCAGAAACTTCCTTTACCGGAACTGTTATTAAGTGAAGAGCCATAACATAATTTCCCGACTAGACCGGATGGTTTCTTGATTTAAATTTATTTATAGCAAATGGCAGCACAGCGGCAGCTCAAAAAGTAAACTACCTGAACACAATTTGTAATTAGTAGGTATCGTTGTCCTTGTTTAATTATATTATGCTTAATTTAATTCTATATCCGTTAATTTTTTTTTATATGAATTCCAATTACATTAAATTTTTGCTTTCAATGATGGAATCTTTTTCTTCATTCGATTTAATTCGATCTGATTTTAATTTCGTTCAATGAATTTATCATCTTTGAAGGCTGATTTTGTTTTGATTTGTTTTTTTTTCAAAATTATGGATAATGAAAAACGTTTATTTATTTTGGCAGCTGCTAAATCAAAGCTGGGTGTTTAATTGTGAGAGTATTCAAATTAATAAAAATTAAATATTTATCAGTATTAATTGGAAAAATATACGAAATTATATTGAAATTATTAAAATGAAAATTTTGAAAAATGAATTAAAAACGAAATAATCAAGTCACATGCGCATGCGTGATGTAAGTAAAAAAAAGTTGATTTTAATAAAATTTTGTCAAAAATTTTTTTTGCAAATTTTTTTTTCTTAAAAAACTATTAAGTATTATTTTTTTCAATAATTATATAAATCGATGATATCAAAAGCTTTGGTTTCAGGTGCATTCAAATTATAGCCTTTGATATCGTCGTCAGTTAAAACAAAAGCTCAATTTTTATTATAATTATATATTTTTCTTTCCAATGTTATTTTTTTTCGTCTATTTCACGATTGACTTGGACTTTACGTTATTATAAATAGAACTTTATAAAAAATTATATTTAATAGTGAAATTTCAAAATCGGAATTAATTTTTGATCATACCTAATGGGCTGCCTCTTGATCCGTAATCTCGGGATGGCGAACGATCTACTGTTGGTAATTCGGTTAAACGTCTAGAACGGCCTGGGCTACGTGCACCAGAACTTACGGCCGGTCCTGAAGCGTAATCGTCGCGAGACATAATATTCCGCGGTCAACCCGCGGATCCGTTTGTGCACCTGAAATAAAATTATTTTTTTAGAAAAATTTCACGATAATCAGTCGAAGTGTTTTGATTTTTTAAATTGTTTTCTTTATGCAATTTTTTTTAGAACAAATTTGAAATCAAATAACGGGCATCACTGGTAACATCAGATGTCCCAGAGTGGTCGCCGCTACCACAAAGTCACAGAACTGGTGAAAGTTTAGGTAACGATGACTAGTTATTTTCCAAAACTTTTTTGCGATAACATATTACAAAACCTCCTGTCAGGCACTACAAACCCTTGAAATATCTC
Organism: Chrysopilus asiliformis; assembly: GCA_964034945.1. Classification (NCBI taxonomy): domain Eukaryota; kingdom Metazoa; phylum Arthropoda; class Insecta; order Diptera; family Rhagionidae; genus Chrysopilus; species Chrysopilus asiliformis. The sequence continues at coordinate 101,280,768 of OZ035961.1, forward strand.
AATTCTCAATTCAAGGGCTTGTTGTGCCTAACAGAGTGGAAAATAGAAAAATAAAATATCTAATCCAAAAAATCTGACATTCTCGCTTTCAAAGTATCGGGTCTTTCAACAAGGCCATTACAATTTTGTATTTAAATAAAACACAGAATAATTGAGATATCGGGCTGAAATTTATTCCAGGTGTAGTGGACATGTTACATTTAAGTATGAAATTCGGTGTTGTTCATATGGCCACCGCGAGCACGTTTGCACTGATTGATTCTTTGGAGCCAATTTTCCACCACTCTTCCACACATATCGGCCGGAACGTTGGCAATTTCGCGTTCGATATTGTTCCTTAGCTCCTCTAACGTTGTTGGCTTGTTGGCATAAACTAACGACTTAACATAACCTCATAAAAATAAATCCAACGGCGTTAAATCGCATGAGCGAGGTGGCCATTCGACCGGACCATTTCTCGAGATTACACAATTACCGAACTTCTCCTTCAATAGATCAATTGTTTGACCATCTGTGTGGCATGTAAACCTAAAAAAAACCTTAAAAATAAAAAAATGTAAACCTTGACTGACGTATTAGCATTATCAGATCATAAAAAAAGTTTTAGGGTGTGTTTTTATTAAAATACAAAATTGTTATGTCCTTGTTGAAAGACCCTTTATATAACCAGGAAATCTCTCGACTATTTGAACTTAAATTTCGCCTCATCAATTTTATTAGGGAGGCGCTTAAATGGCAGAGGAAAAATGGGTCAAAAAATTATGGGTTTCCGTTACCAGATCCAAAAATTTTGTCACCATCTTCTCACAATGATGAAAAAATTAATAGTAACTCAAATTTGAATTTTTATAAATGGATTCTTTTTAAATTCTGTTAAAAATTTTCTGTTGATGCGAAGAAGGCAAAAAGCAGTCCATAAAATAGGTCACACACATGTGAGTGGAGATCAAGGGTAGTGTCTCGGCGGGACTAAATTCGCAAGAAAAAAATGGGAACGCGGACGGAAAAAGGCGAAATTAGTGACTATTATTATGTATAAATAATACAATAAATTCACGTTTCACAACAATTTATATTACGATACAAATTTCTGGAATTTTTTCTAGAAAACGAAGGAACCGGAATTTTTTCATGCAAAACCAAATTTGAATAATTTCAAATTTTGACGACTTTTGATAATGTGGCGGTCACACGACGCTGTTTTGCCAGCGCTAGTGGCTGTTTGGCTGTTAGCAGCCGTTTCAGCAGCACCGTGTAAACCCTAGTGCGTTGCTACTACCAGCAGCAGCGTGATGATTTTAGCAGCGCTAGTGAAGTAGAGACCGTTCTACTTTGCCAGCGCTACTAGGGATCACATGACCCTGTCGCATGGTTTCTGAGCTGTCAAAAGTCTGATAAGTGGTAAAGTTTGTTTATTGAAACTTGTTATTGTACGTTTATTTATTTAAATTTGCTACTAAAGCATAAATCGTGTGAACCCTCTCACTACGCTGGCTGCTGTTGCTACTTGCCAGCGCTACTAACCAACAGCAGCCAGCGGCTGGCAAAACAGCGCCATGTAACCGCGGCATAAGTAAATATACTGTGATTGAGAAATAAAATTCGCGTAGTAGTAAATTTTGGAAAAAATTCGCGGAGAAGATCAAGAAAAAATCGCAAGTGTAAACTGGGCCTTAGAAAGTTTGAAAGCACTTCGTAAAATGAAATGTTTTCTGATTTTTTTGTGCTTTTTTTTTGAATGAGATTTTAAAATACGTTGGTTTAAAACAACTGAATTCGTGAACATATCTCAAACTTTCCGACGCCACCGGACCGTATGACTTTTTCAACATCGTGTAAATGTTTACACCTGTTTCACGGAAAATGTTGCCTTAAACAATTTTCAGTAAAATAACTATCAACAAAGACATAATAATTTAAACAATATAAATCAAAGCCAAGTGATAGCAAAATTGTTTGTAAATTCAAAAATCAGAAATCCGCACAAAATATGCGAATATTTCCGTTTTTTTTTTTTGTTATCATAGATAAACAATAGATTTCGGGAGGGCTAGAAATACTCGCAAAAACATTCTTGTTTACTAAAGAAAAACTCCGCGAAATTCGCTTAAAACTCATGTTGCATTGTTTTTGCAAAAATTTATATTTTGTTTCCGTATTCTGGCTAAAGATATAATAAAAGCCACAACACCCTTCACATAAACGACAGATTCAGCAACGAATAAAAAAGAAGAGGAAAGAAAAACATAAAATTGTGTGCTCAATGCTTTCATTCAATTTAATCTAAACAACAGTGTTTGGAAAAAATCAATGGATCCCTGTAGGTGTGTATATCAAAAACATGTATGGGCGAAAAATGATGTAGATATACTATCCCGAAAATAGATGAAATTTTCATAGAGGGAACGGGAAGCTGTCGAAAAATATCCAGTATCCATTCATTCAAGTGCTAAATCACGTGTGGTAGAACACAGCCCCCCGGGGCAGAAAACCGAAGGCCCAATAACCATGAAAAACGGGAGAAAACGTAAAGGCAAGATATAAATTTTCCATCACTTTGCAGACGTCCAGGATTTTTTTTTTTGCATGAAATCCTGATCAGATTTTTCAACGGTCTTTTTATGCTTTCGATAAGAAGACTGTCTTTAAAATCGTAATTTGATCAGGCCGATATCGATTGCAACTGTGTTTATGGTTTCTTGGCATTCACGGAAAAAATAATTTTTTTTTGGTTGTGAAAACAATTTCTGAAAACAAAAGAACGGCATCCCTAATTTTATTTATGCTTCAATCAAGAGTATCAACCTTCATACATACCACACAGTTTTCTCAAATTAATTTTTTTTAGATGAAAAATCTAGTCTTCAGCAACACTTTTTTATGTGCGTTCTTAAGACTATTTTCTAATTTCCAAAAAAAGCTTTTTATTTCCACATTTTAATTTTTTTTTAGAATCTTTTCATATTTTCCGACAATTTCTACCAACATTTTTCGTGTATAAAATCTTTCGGTTTTTTTATCTGTCTCTATAAGGGTATCTTAAGGCGTATCTGTCTCTACAAGGGTATCTTAAGTCAGGCGCGCACTGCAATGGTAAGGATAAAGCTTAGTGCTAAATTGGCAATTGGAATTTTTGAAACACATTAAAGGCAGTCTAGGAGCACATACTTTATTTCCTATGCGCTCCCATACTGGTTTTCACGGATTTCAAAAACTCGAATTGCCACTTCGACACCATTCCGCATTTTTACCATCACAGTGCGCGTCTGCACTAATATAGTAGCAGATACGTGCCATATTCTAAAAATGCCACTAGGGATCTTTCAATCAAAAACCTTTGAGAATATCACATTACACATCTTCAGAAATGGACGAATATACAAATAGTATAATCCAAGGGGGCATACCAGTATAACAGCACAAAAAATGAATGAATTTTATTACTTTTTTGACACTTAATTGACCAATTATAAAAGTTTGTTGTAAAAAAGGGTGGTTATTTTTAAGGCTAACATTAAAAAAAAGAATTGTCACTTGATGTTGGTGTTTGTACCTATTGTGATATTTTGCGGAAGTACCCCCTACATAAGCAAAGTTATTCGAAGTCGTAAAAATGGGCAGTTTTTATCTGATATTTCGCAGGAACATCCGGAACTTGCTCGAAAAAGAAGATTTTATTAGAAAAAAAATCAAGAAAAAATTAAAGCGTCACACTGTTGGGTCCCCTTAAATGTAGATGAGTGCAACCAATGGAATATTTGCAAAATCTGTACAACATGAAAATTCCAGCTACAAGTTTTCATAGGAGGTTGAGCAATATAGCCTGAGCGCACGATTTCCAAAAACCTCCCCTTAACTAACAAAGAGCCATATGCCAGCTTAGTCGCCATAGTGGTTTATCGCATTTGCTTTTAGATGTGGAAAACACAAGAGGGATTTGTGGTTTTCTGGTTCAGTTCAATCGCCAAAAATGGTCATGATTTCATATTGTATTTTCGTTTAAATATTCGAGGAAAGTAGGTGAAATGGTTTTGGTAGGTGAAATTCAAATAGCAATGATGAATATTCAAAGATTTTATTTTCGTGTTGTTCTAAAAGTGAATTTCTAACCAAAGTAAATTACAAAAAACCGAAGGACAATTACCCATGATTGGGCTTTTAGATCAGTTAACCTCACAATGCATTAACTATAGGTAAATAAGTCAAAGTGCACTTACGGTGGTGGTGGAAAGTGCATAACTATTTCGATTCAGTATATTCATCGTTGAAAATAAGGTAGGGACTTTTTCAAGAACGTTTTAAACATTAATCACTGAAAACAAATTTTTTTTCCTACCCAAATAAAGAACAAATTTTCATCAAGTTTTTTCAAGTCATTCTTCAAATAGTCTTAAAAATAGTCTTAAAAATAGTCTTAAAATTGAGCTTAAAATAGTAAATGGGAATTTTTCATTGGTAAGAAAGAGAATGTGTAAGAAGAGAGCTACACGATCAACTTCAGAACAAAATTGAACTTAAAATTGAAGCAAGTCCTCGAATTTAATGTCAAGCAGGTGAAAAATTAAAGTTGGTTTGTCAAAATTCGTGCTCCTAACCTCTGGAGCCCAATGAACGCAACTGCAACGCTGTGAACTGTCACGCAGCGCAACATTTCAGCGGCAGAGCTCAATGACATCTCGTGAAGTAGTACAAGTGACATAATATAAAGTTGTATAAAGTTGTCAAAATTACAAAAATGGATAATTTTGAAGTGATAATTTGCTTTGTTGGTCTTTATCTTTGTTATTTGTATGCTATTGCAATAAGCCTATCAATTTTTCCTCGAACGACATTTCCCCAACCTCACTTTATGAACTGTCAACGCAGAATTGCTGCGGCAAAGTTAGAAGTTTGCAAACTTTTGCGTTGTAGCTGCGTTCTCTGTGCTCACTTCAAATGATTTCTATGGAACAAACTTGTAAGTGACAGTTTCTGCGTTTGCGTTGCGTATATCTCACCTTTTCGGAAATCTTTACATTTTCGGAAAGGGTAATGGCAAAGAGCATCCATGGAGAAAAAACAACACCAAAACATAAATTTTCGAGTAAAAGAACATTTTATTCACCTAAAATTTGTTTCTTCTGTGAAATACTATCTAACTGTCAATTCCGATGCAAATTCCGAAATTAATAAAATAAAGCTTATAAAATTATCTTTTTAAAATCCTCAGTTGATAGAAATCAGATAAAGAATCGCGATTTACTTGAACTCCACTATTTGAGGGTGAATTTCTTTGGAGGACAGTTGGTGTAGTCCTCCTATAAAATGAGAAAGATTTTCTGGAAAAGAAGAATAACAACTAGAGAAATTTGCTTCGGAATAGTATTTATTAAAAATAACTTCGCAATTCTTCATCTGATTTGAATCGTGTTGCTCTTATTCGAAAGATAATTTCATAAGTTTTATTTTATTCTCACAGTGATTTGCATCAGTGTTGCAAAAGAAAAGAAATCGTTGTGCAACAGTGTTTATACCCGTATGGTGAAACCAAAGGGTGTATTAACTTTGCCTTACCGTTTGTAACGCCAAGATCCCGTCATCACACACAAAAATGAATTATACCAGTGTGTTTAGAATGATAAAAAAATTGATTTTCGCATGTCCGTCCGTCTGTCCGTCCGTCTGTCTGTGGCGCGGATTGCAGGCGCACGGATTGACCTAAAGTCTTGAAATTTTGCGCAAAACTCCCATACATCAAAATCCGATTGGAATAAATTTTAAAAAATCTTATTGAAAAGGTTGACTTCAAAGAGGAATTTTGATACGAATATCACCATACGGATTGACAATTATAGCTTTTGTTATGTTTTTTACTCGAAAATGTATGGCCTAATTTCTGCTTTGTTTTTTCTGTGGACTCTCTCTGAATTTACCTTTCCGAACAGTTATAGATGTTATACACCCGTGCGATATTTCAATGAAAAATTTAAGGGAGAAAAGTGGCCACAGGTGGGTGTGGCTGGTTGTCTGAGAGAGCGATTTTTTTTTAAATTGCCATCATGACGGTTTAGCTAAACGTTTATTTAATTTCAATCAAAGATTTCTTTGTTTCAATGAAATATTTCTTCATTCCAAAGAAACAAACTTTTCATTAGTTGTTTAAAAGCACACAGATCGATACCGTGCTTGTAAAAGGTCTGATGTGCTGAAAAAAGCTCTTTCTAAATAGTATCGAGAAAAAGCTTTTCGAACTTTGTAAAAGTCATAAAATGTTTGAAAAGCTTTTCTCTCGAAACTAGCTTTTTTGGCAATTACGACCTTTTCACATTTAAGGTATTGATATATGATATGCTTTTTAAAATTCGTCCTCTAATAAAACTAATAAAAGTATATATTTTTTTGAAATTTTAAGCGAAAATTATGTATTTTTCAGAAAATATTTTAAATTACAGTGAAGCGACAGGACTATTGATTAAATGTTCTCACTCTTTTCAGAACATTTAATTTTTTTTTACCAATTCACTGTTTCTGTCTTTGAAGTATGCAAAATTTAATTGATTGATGTCCTGCCCAATGATAACTTTTTACTATTTGATATTTAAAAACGATGGACGCCAGTACGACATTGATTAATCTTGAAGTGACGTTGGCATTCTCTCAGCTTCAATGTTGTATAACGCAGATATCACAGCATGTATAATAAAAATTTTGTAATTAAACGTAATTAATAATTTATTAAAAAAATCCACTCTTATGAAATAAGAAATGATTTTCGGTTCTTGTTTATTTTAGATATTGAATTTAATCATAAAATGGGTTTTCCTTTGGATTTATTTCTATTTCTTGTGGATTTGTTTCTCCAAATTCATTCATTTAACCTGCTCCATTAGATGAATTATTTATATTCATAAATATTCAAAATGTTTAAAATTCAATGCACGTTAACCGAGTTGAAATCCAATTGAAGTCAATAATATCGAATTAAATAGATTATTACCAATTATCCACTGTCGTGAGGAGTTCTAGGTTAAATAAAGACATTGGCTGGAAAATTGGAACGATTTAGTAAAAATCAATTTCGGTTGAATGTTCTTGTCAGTGTTTGGCTTTTTTTTCTCTGAATTATGTTTGAAATTTATTACAGACCAATTATATCAAAGGTTCTGAAATGGATTAAAGTTATTTATAGATAAACTGTTTGAAAAACGATTTTATACACTTTTTCGAACATGAAATTTATGACACTATTCACAAAATACAACCTAATTTTGGTGTAAATTTGGACATTACAAAGTTAGCCACCATTTTTTTTGTTACAATTGAATCTAGTTTGGAATTCAAAAAATTTATTTAAATTTTCATTCTAAACTTTAAAAATGATAAAACCAGTAAATTAAATGAAAGTTCATGCGTATTTTTACTATTAAACCCTAAAGAACCATCCAGGAAATAGCGTTTTTCGTGCCCCTGGGTTAATTTTTTGAACCCGTGTACTTTTCACTTTGGTTGATTAGTTTTTGGAAAGGGCACAGTCTCTAGTTTCATCCATATATGGCTTCAAGTGTCACCGAATTGCAGGGGGATGTTGAGGGGTTAACGAACTCTTTCGTGATTTCTGCAATGATTTCTGTGAAAAATCACAAAAAAGTTCGTTAGCCCCTCACCATCCCCCTGCAATTCGGTGGCGCTTGAAACCATATATGGATGAAACTAGAGACTATGCCCTTTCCAAAAAGTACTTACCAAAGTGAAAACTACACGGGATCAAAAGTTAGTTTAGAGGGGCAAAATCGTGCATCGTTCTTTGTGTAAAACTGACGAATATTATTCATAAATTACATATTTTTTACCTAGTTGGTAGTTAATTTAACCTCACCTCCTCAATTTTATTCGGTACCTATAAATTTTACAAGTAATTGGAGTTACAAAATGTCAAAAATACTGTTTTTGAATACGAAAGTGGATTTTTTACTCTACTAGATTGCATACCCGTCATTGCCGAAGAAAAATCTTAGCCTTGCAGGACCTTTCATTTCATTTTAACACCAGATTCGTGATTAGCGACATCGACAACCACCTAACGCCAATTTTTCCTGGAAAAAACTGGAAAAAGTAGTTTTGCATTATCCTTAGAGGACCTTTCGTCAGGATTTTTGAAATTGTATCACCGGATTCGTGATAAACTACTCTGAAAATCCTGTAATGTCAATTTCCCCACGGGAAAAAAGAAAATTTGCGTTATCCTTACAAAGTATTTCGTTAGGATTTATGTAATTGTAACACCGAGTTCGTGATCAACCTCCCAATGAGTAGAATTCATGGCGAAAATCAAGGTTTTAAAACATCCAAACTCTCTTTACCCCCCGTTTACCCCCTTAGCGGTACAATTTCGAAAAACCTTGCCTTAGTGAGCGCGTACGTGATGGTTGGGGCATACTGTGAAAATTTCTAGTTTCTAGCTTCAGGGGTTTGGGCTGGGCGTTCTTGAGTCATTGAATAAGTCATGTTAAACGATTTTATACAACATATATAGATATATGAGAATCATATAATGGTTCAACCACAATGAAGGCGGCAAGCGGCAGCGGCGAAGGCGGGCGGCATGGCGCCGCCACACATACCGCCGAGCGAGCTACAATGATAGCGGCACCGTCGGCATATGCTTCTGTCTTGCGAAATCAAAACGTCAAAACATCTGCATAGAATGTGGCGTCGAATGTGGTGATTGTCACAAAACAACGAAGAAAAATCGTCAAAGAATGTGGCGTCGAATGTCAGTGCAAAAAAATGCTACGTCAGTGCAAAAAAAATGCCGCCCGCCGCTGCCGCTTGCCGCCTTCACTGTGGTTGAACCATAAGAGTATATTTGATTTAATATACCGTTTGTAACGCATCGATGTAATCGTCGACCACAAAAATGAATTACACCAGGGTGTTTCGAATGATAAAATAGTAAAAAAAAATATTTTTCATCTATCTGTCTGTTTGTCCGTCTGGTTGTCTGTCCGTCTGTTTGTGCGTCTGTTTGTCCGTCCATCTGTTTATCCGTCTGTCTGACCATTTCGGAAGGATTGAGGTAAGGACTTGAAATTTTATGTAGTTGCGTTTGTCGTAAAAACTCAGTTCTTGAACGAGTAAACACGGACCATATCCCCCTGGCTAAAATCGGACCACCCTCCCCCCCCCCTGGCCATTGCACGAAAAAAACAGTTTTTTGGAATATTCTTGAAAACGGTAAGTGGTGTTGAAAAAATTATAGAGATAAAATGTGTTTAGGATATAATTTTATTGTACATAATTCACGCATACATCAAACTCCAATCGAACCACTCCTGCCTCCCTCCCCCATACAGATGAAATACTTCTTTCCGATTTTATCGAAAACGATGTATCGAAAAATTTATAGAAACGAAACGTTTTTAAAATGTGATTTTACATAGCCCCTCCATACATCAAAATCCATTCGAATCTTTTCTCTCACAACACAAATGGATTTTTTTTAAATAAAACTTTTGTCTGCCCTAATATAGAGTATTTGACGATTAACCCCTGGAAATTGTAGCTTTTCTTATGTTTGAATACGAAATTTAAAGTTATGGATAAAGAGCGACTTACATTTTGTGGATAAGACTATTCGTTTTATTAAATAACCCTCAATTCTTGTATCTATTGCTCAGTAATTCCTAGTTAAAAATGAATGTTTCAAATACAAAAGGGAAATCATACGTTACTTAATCTATTACAGAAAATAAAATTTCCCTTTACAAAAAGAGCACAAAAGTTAATGAGAATTGTCTCAGTTGTGTTCCAAAAAAAGGACATACAGATAGTCCAAGGAATCTTTGTCACAGATAAACAAATCGTCCCATTGGTAAACATAATGACAACAAATTCCTAAATGGTCACTGTTGGCTGGACATCAGATCCTACCCAATCTCTATTGCGAAGTCCTAATTTCATCTTCATTTATTTTATTCGTTTTGCAGATCTCATTTCATTCATGCAGCGAACAAAACTAATCATGTGTTGTTGTTTGTATCCTAACCAAACAAATCCATGATGAAATTAAAGAATCCCGGTCATCTATTTGAGGTAAATTGCCCCACAGAGATATTCCAAATCAAATTCACACACACATAATCTACAGACAACAGCAAATCTAGGCGACTTCGTTATGGAATAGGAAAGACGAATAAATATGTGGTCACACCAAACGGAAATATCTTATTATTAATTTCAAAGTTCGGCTCATCGTCGTCCATGACATCTAGCTAAAGTGTCCCAGCTGAAAAGAAGATTTCTCCTGATTATAAGGGATTCAAACATAGATTTTTACTTATTTAGATTCGAATATGTCGTAATACTAAATTGTCATAGAAATCGTTTTGGGATGATTGCCGAAATGGTATAATTTAGATTGTTTTTAAATCTGTTGAGTACTAGTACAACATATTTTAAAAAAATCATTGGAAATGTCCTTTTGGGATAAGATTCTTTTGACGAGGGAACAGAGTTTATGGTCGTTTCGCTGTCTTTAAAACCTGATAAATGCGGCAATGTAACACTCTGAATGGGCTTTGGCTAGAGTAAAATTATCAAATCTTTTTATATTTAGAAGGAAAACATTTCTAGCTAAAAACTAGAAAGTACCCACATTAAAACCACGTAAAATCGGCTATCATTCGACGTAACTGACAGCCCAAAATTAAATATTCATTGTTGTTTTTTCCATTTCAATAATAGGGATGAACTTTTTGCCTCCCACACATCGAAACGGAAACCAAAACAGAACTCTACAAAATTCAAGTCTATATTTTTGTATCAAAATACATATAAAATGCAATAGCCAACCATTCTGAAATTTTCCAAATATTTTCTTTAATAAAATAGGGTCGGAAATGGGGAAAATAGAAAAAATCATGAACATGTCTTAAGGCCATCGAAAATGGAATATTCATAGACAGTCACTAGCAGGTTAAAAAAAAGTTCACTCTACCCTTAACAATAGGATCACCTAAAAATATCATAATGGCATAAATTTTCCGACTTTTCTTATAAAAAATAAAAAGCAAACTTTCTTTCCCATTCACATAAATTGCTGTATTTGCTTGGGGTTAGGATAGAACTTTGAATTCAAAACGATTTTCCTCGAAATAATCGTATGATGGTTTGTGCCAGTTTTTCCTTCCGTTTGGATCTGATTGGAAAGTCGAAAGGTTTTTCAAATGGTCTTTAAGTTTTAATCTTTGTAAAACATGGTTTCAATTTTAAAGGAAATCTAAAGATTTGCGAGACATCCTAAACGCGTGAGAAGTTTTATATGCCAATTTTCTATCATGCAAGATGTAGAAAAAAAAGAATACTCGTTTTAATGGGATAATTATTGAATAAGTATATATTTTCTAGTACATTCACATTCTCCCACACGTAAGGTTCAAAAATGATTGAAATTCCTATGGATCCAATTTGAATGAAAGTTCCGACATTAAGTATAAATTATTCTTTGCATAAAATGAATAGAATGGCTTTCATTAATAGACATTCTACGTTCGGGACTCACCATTTGTAAAAGTAATCGGATTGGGAGTTTAAAAAGGAGACAAATAGGAGTCAAACCTGAAGGAGACGCCAAAAGTGAAGAAATAATGGCATCGAAATAAATGGCATTTCGGATTCATCTACACCGGTATTTGCATAAAAACCCTTTTCAACTAAAATTGAAAAGACTGTAAAATGGAAAGGGATATATATTTTTTTTCAAACGAGAAAATAAAAACAAAAAATGAGATTAATTAAATGTGGAGAATAAATATCCTTGGGTAAAAAGGTTAAATTTGTAGAGGGATATAAGGAGCTAAACTATTCCGTTCGGAGTAATGAAAATTATTAAAAGCTTTTATTTAGCTCGCTATCTTGTCTGTCTGTCTGTCTGTCTGTCTGTCTGTTTGTCGGGGTCAAATCTTGCAACCCAATTTTGACCCACTTCCGCTTGTCCGATTGACTTGAAATTTTGCACACTTATATAAGTCCGATGACAATACAATATTTTTACTACTTCGTCCTTGTAAGGATAACGGAAGGTCCTGTAAAGATAACGTGATTATCCTTTTCTCCAAATTTTCCGGAAAAAAATCTATTCTGGGGGTTTTTGGGGTCGCTGAATCCGAATCTGTCATTAAAAAGTCAGTAAGGATAACGGAAGGTCCTGTAAGGATAACGTGATTATCCTTTTCTCCAAATTTTCCGGAAAAAAATCTATTCTGGGGGTTTTTGGGGTCGCTGAATACGATTCTCAAGTTAAAAAGCCTGTAAGGACATCTCAAATGTAAAGATATATTCGAAGACTAAAAAGAACAAAATAAAAAATATTAAAAAAAATTTTTTAAAAAAAAGCTTTTATTAAAAAAGAATGCACTAAAAAGAAAAAAATAATTTTCTGGACGCTGTGTATCACAAATATAAAAGCTTTTAAAAAGCGAGATAAAGCATAAAACAATAAAATAAAAATTTATCTCGCTTTTAAAAAGCTTTTATATTTGTGATACACAGCGTCCAGAAAATTATTTTTTTCTTTTTAGTGCATTCTTTTTTAATAAAAGCTTTTTTTTAAAAATTTTTTTTTTTATATTTAATGTTGTATGTTTGAAGGGTTTTTTGTTACAAATTTGTCTCCTTATATATGACTCCAGAATGTTTATATTTAGTAAAAGACTTTTAGAAAGGAATTCTTAACTAGGTTTGTTAAAACACAAGTTTTTAACACAAACACCTGTGATTGGTTTGAAAAAATCGAATTTAATGAAGTTGATTGAAATGGATTAAACAATTCGTACTTTGATCGAGCAATAGTTCCTTGTACACACTCACCGTACTCGCCAGATTTGGCTCCGTGAAACTAATTTGGTATTAAAAAACACTTTTTGAAAACACAAAAAATGATCAGTGCCATCTTTGAAGAAGTGTTTGCGTTTTTTAGCAATACTTTTTTGGCCATCAGAAACAAAAAAAATCAAAATCCTGTCATGTCTTATTCATCAAAATGGCATTTTTCCATAGTAGTAGGAATTTTTGACATCGGTTTTGGTTTACGAATATCTTTACCAATTTGTTTATGGCTTCGGGAGGGGTCCCGGGGGGGTTTCGAATTTTGCAATTCTAAGACCAGATTCGTGATCAGTGACCCTGAAAACTCCCTAAAGCCCGGTTTTCCGAGAAAAAATGGGAAAAAGGATATTGTCGTTATCCTTACAGGACCTTCTGTTTCGAATTATGAAATTCCAATATCAGATTCGTGATCAGCGACCCCGAAAACCTCATAACAAGCAGGCTTCATGGTAAAAATCAATTATTTAAAACACTAACCCCTTACCCACTCCTCGTTTACCACCTTAGAGGTGAAATTTTGAAAAAGCGTTTCTTAGCGGAAACCTATGAGGTAAAACGAATCTGTCTGCAAAATTTCATGGCAGTCGGTTTAGTGGTTCGGGAGATACTGCGATGAGTGAGTGGGACTTGGCTTTTAAATCTCGTCTCTTTATATAATAATAGGCAACGTCTGTCTGTATGTCCGACCTTGGCTCGAAAACCACTCAACCGATTTTGATGCAGTTTTTTCCTATGTGTTGCTTAGACCTCTGGTCAGGTTATAGGCTATGTATTATTTTGCTACTGTGCCCCGTTTTTCCCCAACTATCATTTATCCCCACAACAAACCTATTTATAAGTTACTCAACAGAATAACGCGTAAACCACTGTACCGAATTAGCTGAAAATTTACACAGGCTACTATATACTTCCAAATTATTGATTAGCTTTGCGGTTGACAAATATTCTTCTCCCCTCTGACATCCTCTCCTGCTATCTCCTAAACTACTGAATGGATTTTGATGCGGTTTTCGCTATCTGGCAGGTCGTTCATCCGGAAAAATTAAGAGTCAAATTTGGAGTTGGAGAAAATTTGTCGCCACCAACAGCGAACCGGTTATTGTATTTCTATTGGTCACTAGAGAGTGTCGTCCCTTTAGTTTAGGTCAAACCTGAATGTCTCGCAACCAAAAACAATGTTTGATTTGGGATTTGACACGATTTAAAGATTTCCTTAGTCGAAGGAGTCGGAGTTGGATTTAGACCTGCTAGACTTTTAGGAGACGGAGTCGGATATTTTAAAATTTCAGGAGTTCGAGTCGACGGTTGAGCTATCGACTCCACAGCCCTACCTCCTTCCTTCCTCGTCATATTTGTGCACGATTTTTTGTCCCGCCGCCGCCACCACACTAGCGCAGACTAACCTTACCTCCTCAAACTGTGACGTATTTTATGGACCAAGAAACTGGCGCCTCAATTTGTGTATTGTTTTTGACAAACAGACTGGGCAATTCCTTTCAAATTTACTCTCTATACAAATCGTTCGCTCGAGTAAATTCGAGCGAGTTTCTTTTACGATAACAATTAAAATTTGTTATGCTAAAGAGTGCAAACACTAAAATAACACAAATTTATGAAATTTTCACAAGCAACTTTTGTCACAATTCAAGCCAGATAGTTGTCAGGGGCGACTGATTACTTCAAACATATCGGAATACGTTGGGACAACGAGAATTTGTGTGGAGCATAAATCATAAAGCATAAAAATTATGAGGTGCACTAGAATAATGTCGCGATTCGATTGGGTTATGATGAAACAAACTTAATATATGCGTTACCGGGCTGTGAAAGTAACATAAGAACATTAATGGACGATGGATATGATGAAAGTGCCAAGGAAAATTATTTATGCTTTATGCTATACACTTTCTACGATGCCGCAAATGATGTATTTAATAAAATAACCCCTTGTTCCTCCACCCTTCCACAGTAGGCAAAAGCTCTCCGTTATCGGGTAGTTGGTGTGTATGTAAAGCGCTGAAGTGTTTGGGATTTAATGATTTCCTGCTATTCTAGCAGACCCCAAGGATTTTATTATTTGGAAGAGATTTTAATTTAATTTGATTTATTGTGTATGAATAATTTTCTTTGGGTTACTTTCACTGCCATTATGCATAATTAATCGCTGTTGGTTGACTTTGTGAAGTGTTATGCTGTCATTAGAATTTAATGAAATGATTTTCGAAAATAACTTCCAGTAGTGGTAAAATAAACCGCACATTATATAAAATTTTGTGATTCGGCAAATTCAGTAATTTAGTGTCAATCAAATATCATGTATCTTTTCCGTTTGATATAAGTTTTAAATGAATCAATTTGGAAACTTTTTATACATTTTTGGAGTTAGCTATTTTAGTTCAAGGCATTGGCGTTATCAAATCGCGCAATGGGGAAAAATGTTTTGAGAAACTCAAAATTTTAATCCTAGAAAAGGGGGAAAAAATTAAATGTGAACATGCTATTATGGAAGATATATTATACTAGCATATGTTGTATTACTAAATTTTCATTTTTTTTAAATCTTTCTTTGTCTGCTTGGCTTGAAATTTTTTACACGGCTAGGGGAGTGAAAATCCAAAAATTCCCGGTTTTATTTTGTTAACTGCTTATATCCCTAGAATAGCTCGGACCAACCCCAGGCTCATGACATAAAAAAATAACTAGAAAAGAGAAATTTACTATAAAAAAGGCTTTTATTTAAAAATATCAGTTGTGACCAACAAAACTTTCCCATGCAATATTCAGTTTCCGAAAAAATCAGTAAAAAATAATAATTTTTCAAACATCTCGAGAACCGTTAAAGATGTGTAAAAACCGTTGAAAGGAAAAATGCAGGAAATTTCATTTCCTTTTAATTTGATGTTATGTATTTTTTCTTTAAAGTGCATTGTTTTCGAGAATTTTTTGAAAAACTTACTTTTTTTTAAATATATTGAGAACCATGAGAGATACGTATAAACTATTCAAGCTAAAAATGTAGAAATTTCAATTATCTATAAATCTGGTTATAAACATTTTTTTATAAAAGCGTATAGTTTTCGAGAAATTCTCAAAAAACTTTTCGGAGGTATATAACGGCTACGTTTTCAAAAGTTAATACAAAACTAAAATTTTCGTGAAACTTATTTACAAAAAATTTCAAGTCGGTAGCTCAACACGTTGTCGACTTATTGAAGAGACCGACAAACATATGCACGGACATCCTCATAATTTTGCCTGAAACAGATTTCGTACTGATGAAAAATTTTCTATCTGCCACAGTCCTCGAGTCAGTTTTCGTCATGAATACAAGACTTTCCCTCCATAGGAGAGGAAAGTAAAAATGTACTAAAAAGAAAAAATAATTTTTGGGTGCTCTGTATTAGAAATAAAAGCGAGATAAATATTTTATTATTTTTTTTATGATTTTATCTCGGTTTTATCATACTAATATATAAAAATGAGTTGGTGTCTGTCTGTCTGTCTGTCTGTCTGTTTCTCTTTCACGCAAAAACGGCTGAACCGATTGTCTTGAAATTTGGCATGAGTGTCTGTGGTAGTTCTGGTTCCAACATAGGCATACGCGAGGGGTGGGGGGAGTAAGGGGAGGGGGTAAAGTGATTTCGAAACTTAGTTTTTGCGTCATGTTACTCTTTCGCGGGGGAACTACTGAACCGATTGGCCTGAAATTTGGCATAGATGTTCGTCGGGGGTCCAGTCCCAACATAGATCCATTAAAAAGTTTTTAAGTTCTTTCCGGTTTTCTTCGTATTCTAAAACTTAGACAAAAAGCTTAACCCGGCAACGACGGGTATGCAAGCTAGTTTCTAATAAATTTGGGTAATAGTACCCAAAGATGTATTTTTTCACATCTTATTAGTTTACAATATTTGACCCTGGCAGACAAATAGACAAACATAAAAGCAAGCGAAGCTATACATTATTGTTGCATATATCGTTCCTGGCAGTCCGGTTGCATCGTACCTGGAATGGCCACCACCACTCCATAAATTGTAATGAAGGAAAGAAAATTCTAATTTTACACAAAATTGTAGGCCTGGAAAGATTCTTTCGGGTTGAAAAACTTCTTTATCTGTTTTGCACCGAATTACAAAGACAAATAAAATCAACTTTAAGTGGCGAAAATGATTAGAGTGATTCCAATTCTCGTATCTTAACAATGCCACATCAAAGTTTAGTGGTTTATGGTTTAGAAATCCCGCAACAAGATTAATATAATGCGCTATAATCATAAAAATCAAAGTATATACGATGTACCTTCAATCTTATACAATAAAATGAATTACGAACGAACGTTTTTTGCACTTCATTGCAACACGTGAGCAAATAAAAATAAAACCTTCAATTATCTAAGAATGGATTATTCGATTAGCGTAATTCTTTTATACAAATGCTGACTAAGAGCCGTTTGAACCAAGGAGACTTAGCGAACTTAAATTCTTTAACTTCCAGAATTTCTATGGCTTGGTAGCCTAAGCATAGGGCGACCATAAATTCTGGAAAGGTAAGGACAATCCCAGATTCAGTCATGTTTTCCGGACGCACGGAAACTAAACTTTGTTCCGGATTTTTCAATTTAGTGTTAAACGCTAAAAAATGATTACTAAATATAACGGAAACTACGAATGCCAAGGACTCGAAAAATTGGTAAGAGGGTGGTGGGAGGGGTGGGGGGGGGGAGCTTAGTTATTTTTTGGGCTAATCCGGTACAAGATTTTATATTGAAAATAAAACTTGATTTAGATTAAAACCAAGAAAAAAAGAATCATTAATGTGCGCCGCAGGCGAAATGTTGGAAAAAGAATGCGGCGCAAGTATTTAAATCAATAAATACACAGTCCCAAGCAAAAATTAAGTTAAGTTTTTGCGCTCTGTACGTTTAGCCGCAACAGAAATTGTAAATAAAAATAGCAATAAAGCGAAATGCGCCGCATTTTTTGAAATAATGCATCTGTTGTGGAAAGTTGTTGAAAAAATGTGCCATAAGCAAAAAAATGTACTTTGGAGCAACCTCCAGCCGAAATATAGTACGTTTTTCATATTCAGTGATCGTTTTTTCTAGTTTTTGAAAAATTGTTACACTAATTTGAAATTTCCGGAAAAAAAATTTGGTTTCCGGGACTTAAAACATAAAGAAATTAACAGGTAACAAAAATCAATTTTTTTTTTCGAAAGAACCACCGAAAGCATGTTTACTGCAAAAGCTTGTTTACTGCGAAAGCTTGTTAATGCGACAGTTCCTAGCGAACTATGTTTATTTCGTAAAGAAAGGAATCCTTGTGATTTCTTTACAAAATACAATAAATTGCTGTATATGATATTCGTAATATCTTCGTGAGCTATTGAAGCTTGTTTAATTGAAACTCCTGCGATTTCAAATTTGCTAATAAAATTACAGCGCGGTTTCTAACTGCGTGGTTTCGCAACTGCGCGGTTAAGTTTTTAAAACCAAAATTTCGAACTGCGCGGTAAAAATTTCGCAGCTGCGCGATTTTTTTATAATTTTCGTTTAAAAAAACATGTTCCTAACCCCAAAAATTTAATTCAAAGTAGGGTTCACAGTGCGCGGTTTCGGTGTGCGCGCTCTTTTTGTGGAACGTATCTACCGCGCAGTTGGAGGGATTACTGTATTGAAATTTTATTAATTTTTTTATATAATTTCAGCCAGAGCTTAGGGGAAGACCCTTTAATGCCGAAGCACAGCTCAGGATGGTAATTGAATGTTGATTAACCCTTTTTCAAGGAATATAAAAAATCCAGCCCCCACTCCCCTCTCTCTCCTGACGGTACCAGCGGAGCCCAGGCTACACACCGATTTTAATGAAAGTTCTTATAAAGTGTTTTTAACTTTTATTCGCTTTTGATCTAACGCAAAAAAATTTCCACTGATAAAAAAAAATTTGTTTAGCATATCTTCTCTGCATGAACAGGGAAATTTTGACACTAAACCTTCTTCATACTCAAATCCAGAATTTGGTGGAAAACCACTTCTTTTCATGATAAATATTAAATATGTTTTCTTCAAACGCAGTTTTCCTCGACACAAAAGGGGCGGTATTATAAAAAGTATAGAAAATATATTGGAAAGATTTAACAGTTGAAAAGGAAACTTTCAAATTCACAACCTGGCTATGTGACAATTTCGTAGCATGAGGAAAACTTATCGATAGACATCAAAAATGTTCAAATTATTACAAGTTTTTGGCGATCATCAACTTTTTCTTCATCACAACCGGATTTTTTCCAGAAAAAAAAATAAGAATTATATTGGATGTTTTTGTTCAGAACTTTCCCAAATATTTTCGTCCTCCTTGCTGTCACTTTATCCTCCGCATATTAGAAACAATTTTTTCCCAACAAATTTTATCTCGAAACTTTGTCCGACAAAAGTTTCAGATTAGTTGCTATTCCCGAACACAATCACCCCCAAAGAGACGGCAAAATGCGAAAAAAGTTTAAATGGATAAATGGGAAAAACCTTGCAGACTAGTTTTGTGTAATTCTGGAGCAAGGTTTCAGAAACAGATACGAACGGAAATAGTTGCTCCTTTTGCGAGTTCGATTTTTGAACAATGTATTCAGCTGGAATGAGATTTTCTCGAATCTGCAGAAAACGAAATCAAAAATGTAACATCGAAAAATATCCATGGAAAAGGACGAACGGTCCTTTTGTGCGGGTGATCATGTTTTTCGTTCCTTGAAGCATATATGCAGAAGGAAGGGCTGCAAGTGATAAAAGAGTAATATCTACAAATGGAGAACCAGGTTAGGTATTGTGTGTTGGAAATGTTTGACACGAAAAAACACTTTTATTGGATTTCGATTTACGCTCAGCAATAATCCGACCCGTATAGAAATTGTATATTTCTAGCAAATACTAACAAAATATGGAAAAAATGTTACAATAGCAAAAGCAGAAGAAGAAAAAATGGTAGAATAGAAGGAAAATTTTTTAGGGAAAATCTAAAACGTCTAATACGGACTCGATGATAATATTATACCATATCATTTTCGGTATTGTGAAATGAAGGAAATTCGGATAGCATAGATCAGATAGGATAATTATTGTGTCTGAGCTTCGCTATTCAAAAAAAATATGAATATAATCGAATGTCCTAAATGGGTGGAGATAACACCGTACAAATTTGTTTCATTTGTCAATAAATATTAGTCGGATCTCAGACTATTATTCATATTTTCATGTACGTAGTTTATGACCTTTTAATAATCACAATCACTTCCGCGTGCTGATTAAAAGCACAACCACTATTCCTTGTATTGTGATTAAAGATATTTTCCTTTTCGTGCTCTATTTTTTGTGAATAATATCTGTGGATGAATTGAGATTTTAACTTCGATTCAGAATGTACCGACAGTCCTAGCGTTTAAGTCAACCTCGACGTTAGCCGTCACGACATTTGTTAACCGCTAACGTAACAATTGACATAAATGCTTTTTGGATACAGTCGGTGAAAATTTAATGACCATAATCTCATCATATCTTTGTTTTTTTTTTTTTTTTTGAAACAAAGCACCATATGGGAAGAAATTAAAAACAATGTTTTATTTCAGAAAATGCACTAAAAAGGAAAAAAATAATTTGATATTAAAGCGGGATAAATATTTAATTTATTTTTTATGCTTTTATCTCGGTTTTATATCGCTTTTATTTCTGATTAACAGTCCCTAAAAAATTATTTTTACTCTTTTAGTACATTTTTTTTAACACGTTGGCTGCCATTTCGCAAGTTTTCGTGCGACACCCAAATGTTACCCTGAGGCCGCGTCGCACAGGCCACACAAAAAAACCGTTATAACTGCAAAATTAGGACCAATAATAAAGTCGCGAGTAGTCAAAAATGATTTTTAGGCACAAAGAAACAAAAAATAACAAAAAAAAAGCTGGCCTCAGGTGACCAAAATCGTGAAAAGACGTTGGCACTGCACGATCAAAATCCTGAAAAGGCTTTGGCAGCCAACGTGTTAATAAAAACCTTTTTTTTAAATTTTTTTAAAATTTTTGTTTTATCTTTGTATGACTAAAAACCCAAAATGACGTCTACCCTAGTCATCGAATATACATCCTTGCTTTTGAGTTATTCTTACGGTTCTTTTGACTCCAGAATCGAATTCAGCGACCCCAAAAACTGAGATTTTTTCAGGAGAATTTGGGGAAAGGAATAAGCACTTCATCTTAATAGGACCTTCTGTTATCCTTACGGACTTCTTGACATCAAAATTGGATCCAGCCACCCCAAAAACCCACAGATGAGAGTTTTTCCGGAAAATTTGAGGAAAAAAATAATCACTTTTTCCTTAAAGGACCTTCCGTTATCCTTACAGACTTCTTAATGGTAGAATCGGATTCAGCTACCCCAAAAACTCCCAGATAAGATTTTATCCCAAAACACCCCAGATAAGATTCCGGAAAATTTGAGGAAAAGGATAATGACTTTGTCCTTACCGGACCTTTTCTTGTCCTTACAGGACCTTTTCTTGTCCTTACAACGACGAAGTAGTGAAAATATTGTATTGTCATCGGAATTACGTATGAAAATTTCAAGTCTATCAGATGAGTTAAAGTGGGTCAAAATTAGATTGCAAGATTTGACCCTGACAGACAGATACGAAGGCAAGCTAAATAAAAGTTTTTAAAAATACAAGAATTCTAACACGAATTTTCCCTATTTCCCTTCCTGCTCCCCTCTGTTCACTAGCCAAAAATATATGAATAGTTAGAATCAAATGTCCTAAATGGGTGGAGATAACATAACAAACAGGTTTCTAGCAATTTTGTCAAAAAGTTAAAGTTTTTATAATATGATTTGACAAAACCTTTACCCTCTAGTTGTACGATCAAACTCGGAAATTCCTTTAAGCTGCGAACAACTAGAATTTTTAAGAACCTACTAACTAATATCTTTAATTTCTCCATAATCACAGCTCCAAAAGATTCAAAAAATGACGAAAATCTATTCGCACTTAAAAAAATATATTTTCTAGAAAAATTCGCAAAAAAAATGTCCTTGGAAAATTAATTAAGTGAACCGGAAATATATTGAAATTATTTTCTTCAAATGGTTTCAATTTTTATAGAAATTCTTAGCATATTTACGATAAAAACAAAACTTCAACACAAACACCTGTTAGTGGCATTTAAACCACTTTGAAAGCAACTTATTTCGGACATCTTTGTTTCCAAAGAAGATTGAAAATCGATATACACCTTTCAGATAAAATTTCCTCCTCCGGCATGAGCCAACGAGGCAACCAAAAAAAAAAAAAAAACAAACCCTATAGAAATACCAAAAGTTTCACATTTACAAAAGGAAAAAAGAATCGTATGTGGCTACTTTGGGGACAAAACCCTGGTCTCGTTTCTGTTGCCGGGATCAAAAAAAGACTCTCGTTGAAATTTTAATGAGCCCACAAAATGTTAAAGAAATGAAGTGTGTCAACATTTCGTCGTCATGGCTATCGACCGGAGAGTTTAGGCTCCGGTAACTAAGGTGAATGGTCCAATTTCAAACGGTTGGGAAATTCATTTTCCGTAGCATCTCAACCCTCAGTTTTTTTTTTCTCACAGACCCTCATAACTTGATGGTATGCTTGTGGTTAGTCCATTCTGTTTTAAGTAAAGTGCAAACAAATTTAAAACTTTGTCGGTGCCCATTCCACGTAATCAAACAATTTTTTCACAATTTTCAAAAGCTGGACCAGGGATGACCAGATTTTTGTATATCGCTTTCAATTGAGTACAGAAGAGGATGTCGTCTGATGGAGGATTTTCCATTCTTCACTATACCTTTTAAAATGTTGTTCCAGCAATTTATTCAATTAATCCCTATGCATTGCTTTTTGGCAGCCTTTTGTCTGCCTTCATATACTATGGAACTTAAAAATGACGTCCAAGAAGCAGTTTCTTTCGGTCTACAAACCAAAAAATTTTTTGGCAAACAATGACGTACAAAGTCGAATGGAAGGAATTTTCAAAAATCCTATTCTTCATCTTCTTCTTTCGGCATTTCTTCCTGAAAAGGGAGACAGCGAGGTGAGAGGATTTTACATAATTAAATTGGTGTTTTATAGCAACTTTCCCCCTTGCTGTAGAACCTCCAAACTTACATAAGAAAGAGATCCAAAAATTAACAGGAAACATTTGTAAGGTTTTTGTACTCATGAAAAAGCGAAAGAAATGAATATGAATGTCTATAAAATATTCCAAAAATTTATAGAAAACGAAGAAAGGTAGTCAAAAAAGGTAAAATTTACCGAACTGTGTCTTTTTGTTTTAAAAAATGGCTAATTGAATCCGGTTTTTTTCGACACTCTGAAAACTTCCGAGCGGGAATTGCGAAAACCTTTTAATTTTAAGTAATAGTAAGGGGCTGTCCATAAAATACGTCACAGTAAATTTCGGACATTCGGCCATTTTCGTCCAGCTTATGTAATTTTTCATATGAATCTTAGTACCCCCGTCACGCTTCCGCAGGCTCCCACCGCCACCCCCCTCCTAAACGTGTGATATATTCTATAAACAGTCCGTAAGAACCTATTTTTATTAAACCAAAATTCTAAAAAGTGTTCACCCTCTTGTCGAAATATTGCTACTTGAGGAATATCCATTTAAATCGCCTCTAATTTGATTTTTGGCTGTTGGCCTAACAATTTAATGAACGATTTTAAAATAATTTCCAGAGATTTATCTTTATATATTTTTTTTTTATTTTATTTTTCGTTAAACCTATCACAATGGGATTTTATAAATCAGCGTACAAAAGCTCGTTAACACTTCAAAGGGCCTTTCTAATTCGGAAAACGTAAAAGTAAACGTATTTTATTTTTCATTACGTTAATCCATTATATTTTATCTCATTTTATTCATTTACCGCTCATCATCTTTTCGTCCAGAATTGGGTATTTTACCCGAAAAAGTCCCAGTAAAGCCGCGCTGTCTGGCCAACCAGGGAATTTTCCCTTTGTTCACTTCTTTCCAGTGAATTTCCAGGAAAATTTGCTGAAAAAATGTAAAGCCACAGTCTAGAAGAAGGGGAAGGAAATTACACTTTTTTTACTGTGTGTGCTTTTTACCCTTCTTCCATTTTTAGTACTATCTGTAGTCCTTTTTCGGCCCATATAGTCCTTCGTCCGCATATTGATTTTTTTTGTATTCCTCCTTTCTTGTTATCTTTTTGACCATTGCCATTGGTGGGGCTGGCATTCAACTGGACACCCATTTTGCTATCGTTCATTCGGTTATAAAAATAGAACTACCTGTTTGGGGCTCATTTCGAGGATAAATGATATCACATTTTTGTAAAGGATACCCCACTTGTATTCCATATACGTATCTGTGTTGATGATGATGTTTTTTGGATATAGTGGACAGATGTTGCTATGTATAAATTCTAACTCCATCTTTTTGCATGTCGTTTACTTCAAAAAAAAAAAATGAAGATCCGGTCAAAGACCATATGTTTGTAGATGAAGGCCATCTATGATAAATTTCATCAATTTTTCTGTATAAATTTATCACATTGTGTTTCCGTATTTTGTCCAGAGTCAATTTATGCTGCCAACACATCGGCATAACTCCCTATTGGAGGGATGTTTCCATCATAAAGCTAAACGAATTTTCCCAACAAGATGGTGTTTATTTATATATGTTTGAAAGCAAATTGCAATCATAAATCTTGTACGCGCGCTTAATTGCTAAGCGTTTTCTCATAATGGATCAAAACTGCCTCCCTCCCCAGCTTGTATCGCTTCGTTTTGATTGCCCTTTCATTTTTTATGTAACACTTGTTAATTACTTTTAATACCAAAAAAAGATTGTGTTTTACGATTAGTTCAAAAAGTCAAATATTGTTAGAATCCTCAGTTAGAACTGCCTGTAATTTCAAATTATTTAGAGAAAATTAAGAAATTTGAAGTACAGCACATGAAACTCGTCAAACAGATTTCTAAAAATATACAAAACATTTATCGAATACTGGAAACTGTTTTTAAAAAAATCAAAAATATTTTTATTGTGAAAAGCAAATTACATTATGTGCTATTCGTTTTTAAAATTTTCGGCTCTATTTTTTTCTTTTTTTTTTTGAATAGTAAAATTTTTTTAGTAAATTATATTTCCTATAATTTGGGTATATGAATGTTTCCAAGAGATTTTCATGAAAAGTTTATTGTTTTCGAAGGATTGCCTAAAAAACTGAATTTATCTCAAATTTCTTGAGAACCGTTAAGGTCCCGCTCCACATGAGAGTAAATACGCGAGTAACTCTCAAAAACTCTCGAGAGTTACTCGCAGGAGGTTGTCCATTTGAGAGTTAATTTCTGCGATTTTTCTTTTTTCAAGACCAATACCTTGATTTTTTTGACATCTTGCTTTGGCGAGTTCTCGAGAGCTACTAGCGAAATTCAAACGCCGTTCGTATCTGGCGAGCAACTCCCCGAGATTTCAGTGGGTGCGTGTCGACTAGAGAGTAGAATCACTTTTGACAGCTCGCAGAAACTAGCTCGCGAGTTTTTGCGAGTTTCTGCGAGCGACTCTCAGAGACGTGTCCATTTGCGAGTAGCTGCTATCGAGAGGTTCTCGCCGGCATTTACTCTCATGTGGAGCGGCACCTTTAGATATACTAAAAAAAACAGTTAAAGCAAATAATGTGGAAAATTTCATATCCTTTCAATTTTGTTATATTCATTTTTTCCCCAAAAGCGCATAGGTTTTGAAATTAAAAAAAAACGGTATTTCTCCAAAAAAAAAAATTGCATGGGAGGTTCCCGTTACAGATACCGTTACTTTTCCAAAAGTTGATAAAATACCACGATTTTTGTAAAACTAATTTGCAAAAAATTTCAAGTCGGTAGCTCAACGCGATCTCGAGTTGTTTAAGATACCGAAAACAGACAGACCGACAGACAGACGGACCGACAGGCAGACAGGCTGACCGACAGACTGACCGACAGACTGACCGACAGACTGACCGACAGACTGACCGACAGACTGACCGACAGACTGACCGACAGACAGACCGACAGACTGACCTTACAAACTGGCCGACAGACACATGCATGGGCATTCTCATAATTTGCCTGAAACGGATTTCGTAGTGATCAGAAATTTTCTATCTGTCCCCGTTCTCGATTCGGTCTCTATTATGAATACAATACTTTCCCGTAAAGTGGATTTACATCGTACTTTGACAAAAATTTATGGGTGTGCAAAATTCTTAAACAGAAAAAAGTGGTAGATAAATAATTAACCTACAATTTTCATTAATTCACCTACAACAATAAACAATAGTAGACAATTAGCTACTCAAATCTAGTCAATTTTTCTAACAACACCAAGTAATTGCCTACTTTTGTCGGTAGTTCAATTAATTTTTTTCGTTCGCCGAAAATCAACAAAAAGTGTAAGTGAATTTACTAATCACTTTTTCTGTGTAACCAACCCGACATTGGCACGTGCAGCCCACATAAGGTTTCATTATAATAAAAACAGAAATTAAGGACCAATTAATTTTCATTTTGGGTTTAAACGCGTGGCGTACATATTTAACCCTAAAATAATACGAATTTGTATTTCTGTAAGATTTATTGCAAATATTTATTTCTTTCTATTGCGAAGTAAAGAAAATACAAAACGATGCCTTTCAGGTATATTTAACCTTGAATTGATGAGGTGGGTCCAATGGACCCACATTGACTTTTTCTCTCGTTGCTATCTCTCATGTTTTCAGCACCGTGACTCTGAAATCTTCAGTACTTTCATACAGTATGGTGTTGCATGCCGAGTTAAAAGCACGGATTTGGTATGTGATTAGAACGTAGTGCGTTTGGATCATGTGGATCCATTGAACCGCACCTCATCCTTTACGCATATGATTTTCACCTCATAAATTAAAGGTTAAAGTACTTTAATAAACAAAAATCTTTAACATTTTTTTAAAATTTTTGCATTAGTAGGGTAACCATACGCCCCGGAATTGCCGGGATAGTCACGGATTAGGCATGTTGTATCGGCGTCCCGGAAACTAAACTTTTGTCAAGGAATTATTGAATCTATACCCAAGTAACCAAAACTGGTTATATTCCGGTTGAATAACCGTTTAGTAACCTTGGTTGCGTAACACATGAAGTTACAAATTGATTAGCATAACGTTGCAATACCACTACAGTAACGGTTGCACAACCGTAAACGCCGCGTTATTTTGTAACCATGGTTAAAAAACAGTTTTCTGATAACGTTGTGCTAACGTTATAGAAAAACCATTTTGTAACTCTACGTGGCAATTCCTGCCCTCTCTTTTCATTTATAATGAACTCATCTTTCTTTCAGTCAGCTTTTTTAGTGTGTGTTGAGGGAATGTTTTCACACGAACATTTTATTAGGTTTGAATGGCGATATGTTTATATGTGGTTTCATTGAATATTTACTTCAAGATGGAAATATTTTATTTAGAATAATATACACGTAACATAAAATTACTGAAATTTGATGATTTTTGACCAAAAACTTTAAACGAGTAAACATTCTTGGTGCATATGATAGTGATACCTCGAAAAAATACATTCCGCCTGAAGAATTTTGCAAAAATGACCATATTTTTAAAAATATTTGGAAATATGGGCATAGAAAATGTAACTTAAAATTACTCAGAATTCTTTTTAGACTAAAATATGTCCCCTAAAAATAGTTTTTTCTTTTATCTAGGTCGATAAAAAATAAAGATAATGTATTTAATTGCGTTTTCAAAAGTCGAAAAATTATATTGGCAAGGCACAGCCATCTTGGAAAGTTTTCCTATAACAAATTGTCTAAATGTTTGTAATGTGTGGGTGTGGCAGTCGACGACAAAGATTATTTTTCAGTTTTTTAGCCGCCATTGAATAAGGTGAAGGTACCTAAAATGGAACGTCTTATTAAAATGGTAAAATAATTTAATTGGAAAATTAATTATTTTTTTTTGTTTCTAAATTGTTAGGGTCGAATCTTATAAAAAAATTATTTGAATTTCTCGACCATTTTCGAATTGAAATTTTGCACACATACGAAACTCCGATAACAATTCTTTATTTGTGTATGCATGTACTACAAAAAACAAAGATTTTTCCCAAAATTTGATAAGCTCCATTTCCAAATTATATAGAGTTCGATTTTTCCAAAATTCTTTTGCCGCTAAAATTTCGAGGGTCAAATGTAAAAGTAGCACAACTTCACACAGCCCTTAAAAATTATTATGAAAATTTTGAAAATATCACAACAAGATGTGACATAGTATTTTACTTATAATAGGAAAAATCAAAGTGTTCCCAATTACCGGCCCCGTACCCTATTCAACACATTTGATATTTCCTTTTGCAGGTGGTGGAATTAGCTAACAACTAGAGAACTTTTAGAGAACTACTACAAAACTAGTCTCGTCACCAAAATCTTTTAAAGTCAAATAAATAATAAATGGAATTGAAAGACGGGGTTTTGTAGATATTGTAGAGATCTACATAATGGCAGTTTTTACTGAAACAAAAATCATCAAAAGCTGATTAGTAGAAGTTAGAAAACGGTTTCTAAAACACCTGCTTGCAACTCAAGGTAAAAATTCGTTACTAAATAACTGTTAGTTAACGGTTTATTACGAGTTAGTTACAAAACGGTTGCCGAATAACGTATTTGCACCTCAGGTTAAAAATTGGTTAGTAAATAATGGTTTATTTCGGGTTATTAGAAAACGGTTTGCAAAATAACTGAAAAGAAACGGTTAGAAATTGGTTGTTTTTGTAACCCATGTTACTTTCCGGTTGTTTTTATAACCTCGGTTACAAATTGTTTGTTGGGTAGTGTTGTAATTTCTTTATCATTAACAAATCGACCTCGAAACCCAAAAATTTTCGCCCACAAAACAGTTTCCTCAGTCATTTTATTGTCTCTGGCGCATTTTTCTTTAAAAAAAAAATCTCCTGCGGCACATTTTATTAAATAATTATCAATAGTGAAATGTTGGTTTCTAAAAGTTTTACCTGCGGAGCAATAATTTGTTGTTGTACCTTAGACCGAAATTAACTTTTCGATCGGTAACAAAAAAATCTATGAATAATTAAAAAATTAATAAAAAATAACTGTAATGAAGCTCTGATAAATTGTGTATAAAAAAACAAGCGGTTGTGTGGATAGTCCTCCCCTGGTTTTAGGGAAATCAAATTAAGTAACCTAACTTTTCGCGGTCCAAGGATTTTACTTTCGACCACCCTGACTCTGGTCTGTTCCTTGGACTAACACTAAGTAATAACAGTAGGTATTTTAAAAGCTTTCATTTAGCTTGGCTTCGTGTTTGTCTGTCTGTCAGATTCAAATCTTGCAATCCAATTTTGACCCACTTCCACTCATCCGATTGACTTGAAATTTTGCACACATACGTAAGTCCAATGACAACACAATATTTCTCTCCTTTGTCCTTGTAAGGATAACGGAAGGTCCTGTAAGAATAACGTGATTATTCTTTTCCCCAAATTTTTCGGGGAAAATCTCATCCGGGGGTTTTTGGGATCGGCGAATCCGATTCTGACATTAAGAAGTCTGTAAGGATAACGGAAGGTCCTGTTAAGGTAATGTGAATATCCTTTTCGTTTTGGATTTTTAGTCATACCAATCAATAACAAAATGACTAAAAAGGATAAAATAAAAAAAAATTTAAAAAAAAAAATTCAAAAAGCTTTTTTTTAAAAAATGCACCGAAAAGAAAAAAATAATTTTTTGGGTGCTGTATATCAGAAATAAAAGCTAAGGGCATCAAAAATAAAATAAATATTTATTTCGATTTTATTTCTGATACACAGTACTCAAAAATTATTTCTTCCTTTTAGTGCTTTTTTTGTGAAATTAAAGCTTTTTGACAAAAAAAAATTATTCTTTCTTTAACTATTCCTCTGTAGTGGTGCCTTGGAAAGAGGTGTTGGAAAATAAAACGCTCTTATATTATTTTATTCGTCAGGATCTTTATTTAAAAAAAAGTACGTCTTCACGTCACCGCAGTCAGAGCCAGAAGAGAGCAAAAAAGAGAGTCAGGTACCCAAATTTTGATAGCCCTAAACTTAGGCCAGACTTTCCACATTCACAGAGGTGATTTTTTTTTCGGACATCTAGAAACGAATTATTTGTAGATCTACAAAATCCGTTCTGCCAGCCTCCCCCCCACCTCTCCTCCAACCCTCATCTACCGTCATCGGTCCCAGGTGACCACATAAACAATATGGTCTCCGTATTTATTAATAAGTGTTTTTTTTGCATGTTTGAGGTATTATGAATTATCAAACTGAACTGTCTTGAATTGAAAGTAGTGATATTTTTAGTACTCTTTTGAATCCACTTAAAAAAAACGAGTTTCCTTTCAATTTAAAAACTTTAACGCATTTCCACTGAAAACCACTTCACAGTAAACTTTGTTGCCCTCCATATTATAAGAAATAAGAGTGAATCGATGTTGTCGTCGTTGTCCTTGCTGGAAATGTCCTTGTATTAGAAACTTTTTAGTTTTTCATTACTTCCCTTGACGATGTCTTCTTCTGTTCCCGTATTTTTTTTTTGCTCCTTGCCTTTAGCTGAATTGTGTCCTGGTTATGTTCATCGCAAATGTGCAAAAAACGATTCCCATAAAAGCTCTCCCCCTTGGATACTGTGCTCGATTGTAAACGTGAGTTCGTTACAGCAGGAATTGTAAGCTTGCACATTATTATACTTCCTTTCATACGCGTAAAAGGAAGTAAAAATTTTATTCATCAATTTTATAGCTTTGCGTATAGTGTTTATAACATAAAGGACATACGATTGTTATAAACATTACAAAGTTTTTTTTTCTTCACTTCTTTATTTCCCACAATTTTCTCCCTTATCAGAAATTTTAGAATCTTTTACTTTACTCTGCTTTTCCGTAAACTTTTTCCTTTTGGAATAGCAACACATAAATAATAAAAATTTTATTTTTCATTTCAATATATGTAAGTTAGCTCCATATCGCGGGTGGCATGTGGCAATAATGTTTCTTTATTGGTATTAAAATGCATTTTTGAACACCATTAACATATTTTAACTTATATTAAATTGTTAAGAGCTTGGTTTTCTTTTAGTATTGTTAAGTATTAAAGTTGTTGGATTTGATTTTTACGGACGGAAAATGTGACAATTTTAATGCCATAAAGAGTTTTTCAGCAAGATTTAACACATTTTAATTAAAAAGAAATCCTATAAAATTTAAAAAAAATTGATTTTTCAAACTTTACATGTGTTTTAAGTGGGGTTTCTTTTCCGTTTTGGGTCATTTTAACATATGACTGACTTCAGAATCGGAATTTCGGTTTGTTTGTCACCGCAAATCTCGAAAACGGATGGACGAATTGTCATAAAATTTTAAAAACAAATTGTCGATAAATGGTTTTGAAATATAGACAACAAAGTTTCTCATTTCGACTTTCTATTCGCCCCGCCCTCCCTCTCCACTATAAGCGAAATTTTTTTCGTGATTTTCCAAGAAACAATCCTTTATTAGGAAGTTTAAAAAACCCAACGGCGATAAACTGGCTCTTTTAAGCCTTTTGTCGAAAATATTAATAAATACGACCCTTTACATGAAAAATTTAAATTACCAAAGCTGAACTGGAAGTCTGGAGAGAGCGGGGGGAGGATGGTGTGGGTTAAGTCTATTTGAGTATGATTAAATAAATTAATATAATTCAATTTTTGGCATGCCTAAACAGTAAAATATGGGTAGAATTCGCATCGAGAGAAACCAGAGGGAATTAGTACCTACTTTTCCAATTTCGGTCTTATTTCAAAAACAAAGCATAAATATTACAGTCGGTATCGATAGCTATCTGTATTTTCATAGCCGTTATATCTTCGTCATCTTCTAAGTACACAATTTGCAAAAAAGCCCTTTTTGGGTCTAGCCTATTTATTTATTTATTCCTTGTTGGCCACTGTGTCCTGGCAGGACTTACCAAATGATCGGGTTTTCCTTTTCCACAGATGTTTGTTAGTAAATTCGTAGAAAAAATAAGTAAAATGTTAGAACAAAGCCGGAGTATAATAATGAAGCATGATATGGAATACCGATTCTGTCTACTAACTGATGATTCTTCGTTTGTCCGCTGCTGCTTTGGTGCCTCTCATCATGTTTTATTTAGATACTAACGCAAAATATCTTTGTTTTATGTCTATAAATTATATAGATACTAAAATAGTGAGATATAGACTCTCATTTAGGGACATAAAACTGAGAGTATACTGCTAGAGCTTATATGAAGAGGACTACAACGCAATTATAAGTTGGAAATATTAAAAGATTTTTTTTATTAAGTAGATTTTATTCCTGGAATGATGACTGACTATTTCGGAGAAAATAAAGGCAATCAACTTAATGATAAATGGCGAGAAATAAGTGTCAACACCGTTTTTTATAGTTTGTATCATCATTTTTTTATAGTGTGTATTTTTGAGATGTTTTATAACCCTAGCTTTTGACGCTATATTTTGCTGATACGTAGTTAAGAGTAATTGCTAATATCAATAAATTCATAAACTAATGGAATTGGCTGAATTTCCACGTGCTGAATTTCCACATGCCAACATGGGGTTTAATTACTGGAAAAGTGAGCGGGAATTTCAAAACCGTGTGCGAAAAAATGTGTTTTTACTTTGCCAGTACGAATCACTCTTGCTGACTTTTGGTTTTTGTCAAATTTTAGCAAAGTTTTATTAAACAGAAGTGTAATGATTATCGGGAATCATTGTTGATCAGGACTGTCAAACCAATTTACCACCAAGGAGTTTTCTACACCAAGCCGGGGATCATGAAAATAAAATACACTAGCAATTCTTTAATATTAGCACTGAAATTTAACTTAAAAATTTACATATTTTCAAAACATGAAAGAAAATAATGCACCGCAGTCAAAATTCGGTTCAATTGTTCGCGCGTGGAAATTCGGCATAAGGCGCTATAAAAAACGTGACACCTTTAAGTTTTGTTGGGTGGCAGTGGTACTTAATCATACTAATATATAAAAATGAGTTGGTGTCTGTCTGTCTGTCTGTTTTTCTTTCACGCAAAAACGGCTGAACCGATTGTCTTGAAATTTGGCATGAGTGTCTGTGGTAGTTCTGGTTCCAATATAGGCATACGGAAAAGAAGCGCGAGGGGTGGGGGACGAAGGGGAGGGGGTAAATTGATTTCGAAACTTAGTTTTTGCGCTATGTTACTCTTTCGCGGGGAAACTACTGAACCGATTGGCCTGAAATTTGGCATACATGTTCGTCGGGGGTCCAGCCCCAACATAAACCCATTAAAAAGTTTTTAAGTTCTTTCCGGTTTTCTTCGTCTTCTAAAACTTAGACAAAAAGCTTAACCCGGCAACGACGGGTATGCAAGCTAGTTTCATATAAAAATCATGAATAAAGGTGTTATGTGGGGGAAAAAGGTCCTAAATGACTGGAATTAGGCTGTCAATTCATTGCTGTGAAGTATAATCATCGGAAATTGTGAAAATTGCATAAAATTGAAATGCGCCGCAGACAAAAATTCGAAAAATTTCACCCTAGGCGAAAATGCATAAAAAAAATTTCCCCGCTATTGAACACTTATAGAAAAAAGGCAAAAATTTATAAAAAGAAATCTCCGCCATTCTCGAAGTGGTAAAGTACTTGGCCAGTGATCCGAAGATAGGTGGCTGGATTCCCGACTGTGGCATGGCGTCATTCAAGTCTACTCAATTTGCCTTACGAAATAAGTAGTGATAGTCGCCGCTTAGTATCTAGACTGCTATCACGACCTCGACTGTAAAAACATTGCAAATACTGTAATTCATCCGCAACCATGTAAAACTGTAGATGCGAACAGGGAAGAAAATGGTTATGAAACCTCAATTGAGGAGGCCCAGTCCATTTGGAATGTAGCGCCACACATGGATATATATTCTCAGGCTAGAATCCATCCTCAAAACGTCACTCTAGAAATTCACCCTCTCGGTGGATATTGTCTACGTTGGCGATCTCGAGGTAAGGTATGGTAGTTTCTTTATGCAAGAAATGCTCATCATTTCGAATATATATTTCAGCAATTTTTGAGCACGCTGGACGAAAAGAGATATTTGAACCTCCGGTTCCAACTTCCCATTTCCGGCTTTGACTATACTTTTGGGAATAAATTCTATAGTTTACTTCTCCTACAACAGTTTCTTTCAGGGTGTACAATATATTTAATACTAACGATACCGTTCTTATTGCCCTAGGCAATAATTATGTCAATCGTGTTGTTAACGGTTGACATATATTTGGGACGAGTGTTACTACTTTCCTCTTCTATAGAAGGAAAGTATTGTATTCATGACGGAGACCGACTCGAGATCGGAAACAGATGAAGAAAATTTCTGATCAGTATAAAATCCGTTTCGGTTAAAATTATGAGGATGTCCGTGCCAGATTGTCGTCTTTTCTGTCTGTCTGTCTGTTTGTTTGTCGGTCTATCCGTTTTACGTATCTTAAATAACTCGAGAACGCGTTGAGTTAGCGACTTGAAATCTTTTGTAAACAGGTTTTACAAAAAATCGTGGTTTTCCATCAACTTTTGGAAAAGTAACGGTAGCTATAACGGTATCATACAATCATTTTGAAAAAATACCATTTTTTAAAATTTTCTAAAAACTTTTGAGCACGTTGGAAAAAATTAATGTAACGAAATTTAAAACTTTAAGATATAAAATGTTCTACATTTTTTGCTTCATCGGTTTTATTTTGTATCTCTAACGGTTCTCAAGATATTTGAAAAAAAAAACAGTTTTTTGAAAATCTCTCAAAATCTATGCACTTTTATAAAAAAAAAATGAATATAACCAAATTTATAGGAAACAAAATTTTCTACACTTTTCATTTTAACGATGACTACGTATCTTTAACAGTTCTCGAGTTATTTGAAAAATAACTATTTTTTACATATTTTTTCCCAAACTAAATATTGCATAGGAAAGTTTTGTGTTGATCACAACTGATATTTTCTTTGTGAATATTTTTAAAATAATGTTTTTTTTTCAAAATATGATATGAAATTTATAATACCGTTTTTAACTACAGAAATGAAAACCGACCTGATTCAAACTTCAAAGTGCCAAAAATATCGACTGGGGTTCAATTTCAAACCGAAAATCGAAGCATTTAAATTTTTATGAGATTCTTTTCACAAGTTGAAAGGCATAGCTTGCGCTGGTAGCATTTTAACAATTTATGTAAAATGTCTGCTAAAATTATTGATTTCGGCGAAATCATGAGAATTCAAAGATAGAAATGTTCATGAATGAATTCCAATGAATTCCATCCAGTTCTTATCGCTTATTGCTTGCAACTTCACAAGAATAATAATTTCAGTCTCAAAGGCACATTGGCCAAAGTTCACGAAGCCGAGTTTAGTCCTTTTGATATTCCTTTTATCCAGCGGTGGATGGTTATACGAATAAGTGTACTCCTACATGGCTCCATAAATGTGGAAATTGAGCCCCCATCGGGAGAGTTGAATAAATTACTGTATGTAGAACAAGGAAGTTGCTTTACAAGCTACACTTAAGTTGGAAAGCTGGAAAGGAGTAAAAGACTTACAAGGATAAAATGGAACGAATAGCAAAAGAATTTAAGACGTGACGCATTTTGAAATAAAAAAAAAGTGAATAGCATTTCAAAAGAAAAGACGCTGCCAGCTAAAGTCGATGGTATTGGCAGATGTTGTACAAAACTGGGTTTTATTATATTTTTTTTTTTCTTTTAATATTCTTAGATTTTATGTAGCACTCACTCAGGATATCGTGATTATATTCCGAAGGCATTGGACTATGATGACGACATCGGCGACGACGGATGAGAGAATCGTCAAGGACGACACCGATCCTAATGTCGACAACAATACTCTTGAATGTCTTCCAAAGTTATGTTGGAGCAGGGAAAAAACACAACAAAATGGGAAAAAAGCGTTAAAGGAAAAGTTTTGAAATTATGCGCAGCATGTCCTGTTTGCCATCCAGAGGCACTTTAGAGAATTTCAATTGACCGAGAAAGAGGAAATGAAAACATATTAATAAATATGAAAACAATGGCAACATACTATAATTGAGCTCACGTAAAACATATATTGTTGTTTGTTTTCGAAAGCTTCACATTTAATTGGATTTCGTTTAAATCTAGGCGGAAAAGAAATCGGAAATGACATTAAGATGCTTATGGGACACTTAGCACTTCCGAAACAAATTATTAAATCCTGAGAATTTCGTAATTATCCCAGAAAGTCGAGATGAACCTTGAACAGGTGAGAATATCAAAAAAAAAATTTAATAAATAGGGATTAGGGTGAAAGTTGACGACGGTTGTTTCCCCACTTTCATTTCGCAATATTTGCTTTTATCCATCACCTTATATGCCTGAAGTGGGGAAGACACTTTTGAACGGTCCCAGTGTAACATCAAAGGAAGTCTCAGTTAAGGCAAGATACTGGATCCCTATTTTATTTTAACAATTTTGAAACATTTGATGGGAGTTTTGGGGATACCTGGCTAAAGGTTAACGTTTTCAAGTCTGGAAAAATGAAAAAATCCACGAAGAGCGGGGGAGTGAAGACAGATTTCACGTTTTTGTGCCCCTTAAAATTGGTTTCTTTGAAGTTTCCTTTATAATTCGTTTAAATCTTAACTTTTTTCTTTGGATAACGGCATAAAAAAGAGGATTAGCTTTGCTTCACTTTTATCATATCAGTTTCCTAAAAGAGTTACATTTGATATTACAAAGCGGAGACTTGGAAAATCAAAAGGATATAATCCTGAATTTACTATTATTAAGAAAAGTTTACGAAAAGAATACACAAGAATACATCTCTCTGTTATGTGAAAATTATTAAGTGGTTCACATAAATTTTTTTTTAAAAGAATATGCATTTACGGCTTTCACCGGAAAAGGTAAGAATTTAGACTAAAACTCAAAGTCGGAAAATCAAAAAAAAAGTGTTTGTAATTTTTCGCATGATGGATAGTCGGTATACAACATTTTGTACTTTAATTAAGGCTGGTCAGTATTTAATGAACCAAAAATTTTATTCAAACAACGTCTCAAAATACTATTTTGAGAAATTTATCAAATTATTTCAGGTGCGCGAATTCCATGCAGAATGGATGCTTTTTGAGTCAACCAAAATAATTAACCAAGGTATTCGAAGTAGTAGTTTTAGACATCGGAAAAATATTTCAGGATATTTACGAGCTTTCAGAACCTAAATCGTTTTCTAACAGTAGAAATGCCGCAAACGATTTTTGTCATTTTTGCCTAATTTTCCAAAATTTCAACCGCCTCGTGGTACCTCGGGACATCAAAACAAAACAAAAAACATTTTGCACACCTTAATTTAATGCATATTATTACTTTCTTCTTCTAGAGAAGGGAAAGTATTGCATCCATGACGGAGACCGATTCTAAAACGGGGGCAGATAGAATATTTCTGATCAGTACGAAATCCGTTTCAGGCAAAATTGTCCATGCATCTGTCTGTCAGTCTGTCCGTTTGTAGGTATCTTAAATAACTCGGGAACGCGTTGAGCTAGCGACTTGAAACTTTTTGTAAATGAGTTTTACGAAAATCGTAGTTTTTTTTATATCAACTTTTGGAAAAATAACGGTAGCAATAACGGGTACCTCCCCTACAATTTCTTGAAAAAATACAGTTTTTTTAAAAATCAATATAACAAGATGTAAGGGATATAAAATTTTCTGCATTTTTTGCTATAACGGTTTTTACGTATCTTTAACGGAGATATTTGAAAAATATTATTTTTTACATATTTTTTCTAAAACTAAATATTGCAGAAGAAAGTTTTGTGTTGATCACGACTAATTAAAGAAGGACCGCGAGGAACATCTATTCCGAATTTAAGGCCGTGCTTCGGCATTAAAGGGTCTTCCCCTAAGCTCTGGCTGGATCTATAAAAAAAAAAAAAAAAAATCGGTTCGGTAGTTTTCCCGCGAAAGACTAACAGAGAGGAAAAACTAACCTTCGAACTCACTTTACCGCCTCCCGTTACTCTTTCCCCTGCTCAGGTTACTTTTTAATGCGTCTATGTTAGAGATAGACCCCCAATGATTATCTATGCTCAAATTCAGGCCGAGGAACATAGAAGAAGAAAAAGCTTCGAATTTACTTTATCCTCTCCCCTTACTTCCCCCCCCCCCCCCTCCCGCACTTGGGCAACTTTTCAATAGGCCTATGTTGGAATCAGGCCTATAGCGAATATCGATTCCAAACTTCAGATCAATCGGTTTAGCAGTTTTCACGTGAAAGTGGAACATCCAGACAGACAGACACCAACTCATTTTTATATATTACTAGCTTGCATACCCGGCGTTGCCAAGTTAAGTTTGTTATAATTTTTATTTTATTTTTTTTTTGATGGTCTATGTTGGAGCTAAACTTCAGGCCAATTGGCTCGGTACTTTCCCCTCGAAAGAGTAACATAGAGGGAAAACTAAGATTCGAAATCACTTTACCCCCTCGCCTTACTCCCCCCACCTCTTCCGATACTTTTCCGTATGCCTATGTTGGAACCAGAACTACCACAGACACCCATGCCAAATTTCAAGTCAATCGGTTCAGCCGTTTTTGCGTGAAAGAGGAACAGACAAACAGACAGACAGACAAACACCAACTCATTTTTATAAATTAGTATGATTTGATGTATAATTGGAAGTGAAAAATACAAAAAAAATGAGCTAATCTTCATTTGCAAGTGTATAAGTTTTTTATTTAAATTCAAATAGCCTCACAACCGTTTTTTAAATGTTCGCCTGCGAGCATATTTATTGATTACACTCGAAATTGACGTTATTTTTTGGTAATTTGGTGTCGTAGAATTCAAATCTGACAATGGTTTGGCTAGATCAGCTCTAGTTTTTGAAGCATCCCAAATTGGTTCATCCATTTTTGAGAATTTTTGAGTGTATTTGAGTATTTTTGAGTATTTTTGAGTATTAGGTAACCTTCAGTACCGCGAGAAGTAGAGATAATAGAGGCAAATTAATGCAGATTTCCCAAAATTAACCTAGGTTAGGTTAGGTTAGGTTCGGTGGCGGCCTGCTAGATTGCAGGGCCTCGCATAGATCGCTAGGGTCCATAGCGCTACCACAATGGATGCCTAAGTCCTACTTTTCGTTATGGCTATGTCCTTGTGAGTTCAAAGACTCCCGTAGTCAGCGCGAAGTTCAAGAGTTTTTTCAGGTCCAAATTGGAAGCTACCTCTAGGCTTCCAAGCGAGTGCCTGCCCAGATGCTGGAGCCTTTCTGTTACCAACGCAGGGCATTCACATAATAAATGTTCTAGGGTTTCTGCTGTTCCGGGCTTCTTGCAGCTCCTGCACAGGTTAGAGTCCACTAGGCCCAACCGGAAAGCATGTTCGCCTATAAGAACGTGTCCTGTATAAATTCCTACCAGTGTCCGACATCGCGCTCGTGGTAGCTGTAGAAGACTACTGGTCTTTTTAGGATTGCGTGACTTCCACATAATTTTGGTTATTTTACAGGTTTCGATCTCAGCCCACCTCCTTGCCGCTGTGTCCTTTGTGCGGTTATCAATGGAGGATTTGGCATATTTTAGGGGGAGCGGTATTGTCTCTGCTCTGCTCAGATCTATATTTGCTCCTTCCTTAGCGAGTACGTCTGCTGCCTCATTTCCGGCAATGCTCTCGTGCCCCGGGACCCAGCATACCCGTACTCTTCTGTTAGAGCTTAGAGTTTGGAGGGTCCTGAAGCATTCAAGTACTGTTTTTGATTTGAATTCGAATGCAGCCAGTGCTTAAATTGCTGACTGGCTGTCCACAAAAATATATTTATTGAGTGACCATATCCCAGATTTTTGCATGCCATATCCGCCGCCTTCTGTATAAAATTAACCTAATATCGAGGCCTGAATTATTTGTACCGGAGACAAATTACCTATTTTGTTCGGATTGGTCTTACTTCCACACTCTGAACGTCCGAAATTGTAAATTATTTTAAAAACAAAATGCGAATAAAACTATCGAAAAATAGTTCCCCGTGATATCCCTGGTTTCGCACACACAAACTGCATTAGACGAAATCTTGAATATCTTGAGGTTACCTATTTATAAAATTTCCGGTTAAACCAAAACTTATCCATCAAAAATAAAATATTGCAAATTAGTTTCATTTACTAAAGTGCTTAGTCTAACAGTCACGAAACAGAATAAATCTTCTACCCAACAAATTGTAATTTTAAAATTCATCGTCTCCAGGATTTTCTTATATACTTTTTAACAAAAATTTTTCTATACGAGTATATATTCATATTTATAAATATTTATACTTTTAGCTTATGTTTTATTTTACAGATTTTCATTTTATATATCGGCAAAAAAAATTTAACAACGTTCATTTATATTCAAAAATCGTTCGCAAAGTCTCAAATTCAAACTCGTTAGGTCCTTTTTGACAAACAGCGCAACGATGATGATTATGTGATGACGGCAAGACACACTGAAAAACCATAGCGTATAGTTGTTATGGTGTGTACTGCAGGATAAAATAAAATACTCTCGGCAAGCAAGTATTCTAAGGGATGTACGCTAAGTTCCCTTTGAAGCAGTTTAGCTGAATATATGGAAACGAACCCAAAACAAGACTTTTATGTAATTCTTATCCATAAAAGAAGGATTCACATTTTATGTAGATTGTATTTCCTGCCGAACACGTATTTCATTTTTCTTAAAATTCTGAAATTTAACAGAAAGAAAACTGCAAATCGTGAATATATAAAAAATGTGAAGCACACAATCTGTCTAGCTAGGCAATAGCTACTTAAGGTAGAGGTAGATAAAAGCTAGACTACATTTAAGGTAGGTGGCTTCCACCAGTTGTCTTGTCTTAGCCAGAAGCAGCTGCAAGGACACAAAAAAAAAACTGTCGTCATTGTTTTTGTAATACACGAAGAAAGGATACAAAACAAGAAGTTTCCATTTAATCTACAGGACATCGCCAAATGTAATAGTATAGGCACAAGACATCATATCTGTATATATTTTGTAAATTTGTATTATATTTTGCACTGCAACATTCAACATTGAGAGCAAAGAACAAAAAAAAATCTAGATTTTCTTTTTTTTTTTTTGTAAAAAAAAAGAATATAAAAGTGTTACCAACCTATTTCAAGTAATCCTCTCAATGCAAATTAACCTGGAGTTGTTCCTGTTTTCGTTTCGTTTTACGTATTTTTCACAGTTTTCCACTGGAGTCTCGTTACTTCCGTTTCCCCCCTGTTTCACTGTTTCTTGTAGGATGCGGCGTCTTTTAGTCCTTGGTGTGCTTATAAATCAGATGTTGTTTTGTGTCACCACCACTTCACCAACATCTTCGTTTTTTTTTATATTTATTCCACTTTCAGGCATGAAGTTTACACGACGTGCAGAACAGCGTCCACATAGGAGTTTTTGAAATTATTCTAAAGGATCCAACAGGATAATAAGTTTCAGTCGCTTTCGTATCGCTTTTTGGGTTTGTGTATGTCCTTGTTATGTTTTTTTTTTATTATATCCTTTTTTTTGTGTAAATACGAGTATATGTCAGGATAACACGAGAGTATGTTATAAAGTTGAGTTCACAGCCCCCAAAAAAATGCTATAGAATTATATACAGTGATTTTTTCATATATAAATAGTTTCAATTTTTTTCATATATTTATGTATATATTTATTTATTT
The DNA here is from genome assembly GCA_964034945.1 of Chrysopilus asiliformis. Classification (NCBI taxonomy): domain Eukaryota; kingdom Metazoa; phylum Arthropoda; class Insecta; order Diptera; family Rhagionidae; genus Chrysopilus; species Chrysopilus asiliformis. The sequence continues at coordinate 101,322,455 of OZ035961.1, forward strand.
ATTTGAATCTATATATGTATGTATTTTTGTATAGTATATAATGCTTATTTATTTATTTAGTATTTAACGAAGAAATTCGGGTTCTACGGATGGGGTCAGGTGGCAATTTTCCTATTTATTTTCTTCTACTATACATGAATCTGTCTTACTTATTTTTTTTTTTTCGTTTCACGCAAGCCTTCACACCCACGATTTTTTTAAGATGACTTTTTGCATCAAGTGAGACAACATAGATAGAAAAATATCTATATATATATATAAATATTATCACACTATACACGACACGGTAACTGAACTATTTCTCACACTGACCACAAGGCGCTAAAAGTCATTTTATTTGTCGTTAAATGTTTCTTAGTTTCAGTCGGTTCGAATTTCCGGAGTGGGAGATTAAATGAATTTATTTATTTTTTCCTTTTATGGAATAAAGGCTGTTCCGACTTGAATCTTGTTTGAGAACTTCGCGAAAGCTTTCGTTCTTACCCACAGATCCTTGATACCCTCAAACTCTAACTCTTAATCCTCTGACATCCGATTTCTAAACGTAGTCCTGCCACTTGAATTTTAGCCCCAATCCTGCACGGCACTCGTTAAAATTGTCGCTTTCTTTCTCTCGTCGAAATATCCTGAATATAGACAGATCCTTGTACATTCGGCTTCTTTGTTCAACCACCCCCAATTTATTTCAATGCTTTTTTTGTATCTTCTCCTGATGGAATTTTTTTTTATTGTATTTTTCTTCCTTCCGTTCGGATTTCTTATTATCTTTCAATGTTGTTTCAGTTAAAGTTCAAGGAAGATGCTCTACTCTTATTATATGAGCGTACATTGGTTTTTATGTAATTAATGGGGGGAAATGGTAACATGTTGAGGTGGTTATGCAGAACTCGAACTATCGTTTTTGGCCCTCTTTTGTCGTAAATTCCAGTTCAATATTTTATCTTGATGGTTTGTTGCTTTAATTGTGGGTGGGCAAAGAAGACTTCTTAAGGGCTTTGTCTAGACGTTTCTGTGGTCGTTTGTCCTGAAATTAGAAGATTAATTGACATTTTAGTTAAACGGCTAATGGATCGGGTCAGCAATCATCAGTAATAAGATTTATAAAGTTTTCCGGTTTAATTTCTTTTGAAAACGACATTTTTTTGGATAACGACTCAAAGTTGACAATCTAGTTAAGTTATTAAGGGCAATTTGTCCTAATTCTATTTTATTTGTTTTAATTTTTAGTAAAATTTCGCTGCAACAGTGGATATTTGAAGTCTTCCTCTTGCCTGAGTCGCTGGAGTAAGCCCAGGGTATTTCGAATGAAATAAAAGAAAACTCGTCATGGTTTTCTTAATCACAAGAAATTTTTTATTCTCTTACCTTATTTAGGTCAATATTTTTTTTTGTGATTTAGAAAACCATGACTAGTTTGTTTTTGTTGCAGACCTTCATCTAAGCTGATGGTAAAAAAAGGTAAAATGCAATCTTATATCTAACATACTATCGTCGCTTGAGTATTGATTTGACGTATCCGCCAAAATTTAATTTAGAGATTTTTGGTGTTTTATAGGTTTTTTAAGATGCTCTATCGATCGATGAAATCTGCTTTCAAAAACATGTACCATATTTTCCAGATTTTATAATACATTTTCAATTTATTGTGACATTAGAAAAAATATCAGCTGTAATCAACACAAAACTTTCCTCTGCAATATTTAATTTCGGAAAAAAATATGTAAAAAAAATATTTTTTCAAATATCGTTAAAGATACGTAACAACCTTTAAGAATCAAAATGGATGTAATTAGTTATATGGATTTTTACATAATAGCGCATAGTTTTCGAGTGGAAGAAAGCCGAGAAATTTTCAAACAACTTAATTTTTATTACATACTAGCAGACCCTACGTTGGCAGATTAAATTTTTTTGTGTAAATTTTAGAATGCCAAAAAACCATAAATAACGTAAAAACTTTTGGAAAATTTAATACCGGATTCGTGATCAGCGACCCCAAACACCCTATAATGCCAATTTTTCCGGGAAAAAGGATATTTTCGTTATCCTTACAGGACCTTCCATTTCGAATTTTGAAAATCTAACATAGCTAAAAACCTGCTCCTGGCAACGCAGATCATTTTGCAAAAAAAAACGCGTAAAAATCGGTCCAGTCGTTTTTGAGTTTTGTAATCTCAAGCAGACAAACATCCATTTTTATACCCGTATGGTGAAACCAAATGGTATATTAACTTTGCCTTACCAATTGTAACGCCAAGACACGTCATCACATACAAAAATTAAATACACCAGTGTGTTTAGAATGATAAAAAAAAATCGAATTTTGCATGTCCGTCTGTCCATCCGTCTGTGGTGCGGATTTCGGCCGCACGGATTGAGCTAGAGACTTGAAATTTTGCGCAGATTGGTTTTTCATAAAATGCAAGGCTAAGTTCGTTAATGGGCAAAAATAGACAATTAGGGGGGTACCCCCCATACGAACGAAAATGATTTTTGCGAATATCTCAAAAACGGTGCATCTTATCAAAAAAGTCCAAGAACAAAAGTTATTTAGGATATGATTCTACATAAAACTCCCATACATCAAAATCCGATTGGAATAAATTTTAAACAATCTTATTGGAAAGTTTGACTTCAAAGTGGAATTTTGATACAACTGTTCGAATTATGATACGAATATCACCATACGGGTTTTCAATAATTGCCAGAATTATAGCTTTTGTTATGTTTATATATTAAGATTTCAAGGTTGAGAGCCGTTAGAAATATTTAAAGAAAAAAAAACAGAAAATTTAGAAAATTTTATATTTTTTAAATTTTGTTATATTCATTCTTTCCCAAAAACGCATAGGCTTCTCAAAATTTTCAAAAAACGGTAGGTGTTCAAAAAATTGTCTGGGAGGTACCCGTTATAGCTATCCAAAAGTTGATATAAAACTACGATTTTTGTAAAACTTATTCACAAAAAATTTCAAGTCGCTAGCTCAACGCATTCTCGAGTTAATTAAGATACGTACAATGGACAGACCGACAGACAGACAGACCGACAGACAAATGCACGGACATCGTCATAATTTTTCCTGAAACAGGAGTGGTATTCCGTAACTTGTTTCCAGCGTTTGTTTCGAGTTAGAAGAAAAAGTAGTATTCGCTGTCTCTGTTTCGACCAAAATACATGACAGGGCAAAACAGAGCTAGCGAATACTAATTTTTCTTCTAACTCGAAACAAACGCTTGAAACAAGTTACGGAATACAACTCCTGATTTCGTACTCATCAGACATGTTTTATAAAAATTTTCGAAAAAAAAATATATCTGGTATTTTCTAATGCCAAAAAGTTCTTTAAACGTATTTATCGTAGTTACCATAAAAACCCCTACATAGGTCAGTTACTATCAAAAAAACGTACAATAGAGTTAAAATAGAGCATTAAATCGCAGTAATATAGTGGATATAAAAAGTTTGTAATAAAAAATATACTGCCATTTAAGCGAAATTGGTCACATGTGCACATAAAGCACTTTAATGGGCATTGCGAAAAAATTTCAATTGGCAAACGTCCAGAAATCTTTAGTAGCAAGTAAATAAATTACTTTGCTTGCCAATTTCGAAACAGGAAGAGATTGTAAAATAAAATGAATTGTTTTACGTAATTTTGTTTTTCTTAAAAAAAATTACTTCAGTTTTTTTTGCGCTTTAAAGTTTAAATTGCTAATAAACTTAAGAAAAACTCATTTTCAAAATATCTGTAAAGTCGTTTAACCCATTCGGTATTTTGATGCCATATGGCAACGCAGTTAAAAGTTGCTAAAAAATTTGAATTGTCTTATTATTTATTTATTTTCAAACACTCTATTCTCATTCAGTAGGTACACCTTTAATTGCATTTGTGACCCGATTTTGATTAGTTGAGTAAAAATCTGGACTATAGTGAACGTATTTGTGGAAAATTAAAAATTTTATTTTTTTTTTTTGATGAATACTGATAGCTTAAACATCATTAATTTGTATAGAGAGTATTTTTAACCCCCATAGAAAAAAACATGTACCGAACGGGTTAATTACGTGTAATAAAAATGTCTGATTTTTGTAAAGTGTCATGCAATCCCATCAAAGTGTGTTAAGTTGTAAAATTTGTATGTATCACAACACTCTAAATCCGACGACCTTTTCCCATCGAATATCCCAGCGAATTTCCCATCGAATTTCCCAGCGAATTTCCCAGCGAAAAAAGATTTCCCCCAAAAATTTTTTTTGTGATTTTAACAAAGATTTTATCCATATGACCAATTTTTTCATTTACCGAGGAATAAATTTCCGTTTGTTAATTTAACAAAATTATTTCGTGGACTGACATTAGAGAATTTTTTTACTTAATTTGACAATGACTTGATCCATATAACCAATTTTTACTCTAACAGTACCTACATATATATGGTTTTATTTATATGTAGGTACAGTATCTACATAGAAATGGCTACTAAAGCGTAGCAAAAGTGTTCCATTAAGTATTTGAGAAAAATGCTTAAAAAAATTAATGAAAATTTGCACTCAACTACAATGTTGTTAATTAAATTTTGTGCAGGGTAAATTCCATTGCAATTGCTGGAAGGAGGTGTGAAGTCCATTACTTTGTAACTATTTAAAAAAAAACTGCCCACAACAGTTTAAAATATGTGTACCAACTTTTCCGTGTGCGAAAGTATGTGAAATTCAGCCACAGGCAAACCAATTTGCACTTCCAACGTTTGTAATAATTGCAGAGGAATAAAGCAAATAACAACCTTTTTTTGCAATTTCAATAATTATTTTAACAACTCTCAACTTATGTAAAAAGCGATAATTACACGATAAATAAATTTAAATTAGAATCACAAAACTAGCTACGATTGCCGTAGGCTAGCGTGTGCTTTTAAATAAACAGAATTTATGGAAACGATGTTTTAAAAAAAATGTTAATCCTGGGTTATGGGTTATTAATTTATGTACAAAACTGCAAATAAATTTCATATCACAGGATATGATGTGGCAAAGCTTTTACTCAAGTTGTCGTTTATTTGAAAAGTTCACCACCCCGGGGTAACATGTATGACATTGAAGCGTGAGGGGTGAATGTAAATAGTTTTGATTTATTTATGGGGTTATTAATATGTGAATGGGCTGCAGGTCGACTGCATATATACTGATTTAGCCAAAGCATTTGACTCAATTTCGCATAAAATTTTGTTGTTTAAGCTTTCTGTTCTGGGTTTTCCCCCATTATTTCTCAAGTGGTTAAACTCTTACCTTTGTGATCGTACTCAAAGAGTTTGTTTTCGAGGGAAAACTTCGAAAACTATATATAATATTTCTGGTGTACCTCAGGGAAGCCATCTGGGTCCGATGCTTTTCGTGTTATATGTGAATGACATTTATTTGATTATAAAAAATAGCTCTATTTTGCTCTTTGCTGACGATATGAAAATATACCGCCCTATTCATGACATAAATGACTGTGTACTTTTATCGAATGACTTTGAAAATTTTTATGTGTGGTGTAAAAAAAACTGTATGTTACTAAACGTTGACAAGTGCTCTGTCCTTAGTTATGGTAGGAAGAAAAGATTTTTATTTTATGACTATACCCATGAAGGGACTGATCTGATCAGGCTTCAACAAATTAAGGACCTTGGTGTAATTTTTGACGTTTCTCTTACTTTTGTTGATCATATAAATTCGATTTTGAGTCGAGCTAATTCCCTCATGGGCTGTATCAAGAGGTGGTCTAAGGAATTTTCTGACCCTTTTGTCACCAAATCCTTATACTGCTCTCTGGTTCGTCCAATATTAGAATATTGTTCTGTAGTTTGGGACCCTTTCTATGCGATACATTGTGATCGGATAGAAATGGTGCAAAGGAGATTTAGTCGTTTTGCGCTGAAGGGACTGCCCTGGAACAACGTCTTAAGTCTACCTCCTTATGCAGATCGACTTGCGCTGCTAAATTTAAAAACTTTAAAAGAAAGAAGGAGTATCACAAAGACTACCTTTATGTTCAAATTGTTAACGGGACTGATTAGCTCGCCTCAAATATTAGAAAATATATCTATACTTACTCCTTCTCGTCCACGTAGATGTCATAATTTTCTTCATGTTGCTATGCATCGTACAAACTATGGTCTTAACGAACCTATATCCAACATATGCCGTAATTTCAATTTGAAATTTGAAAATATTGATTTTAACAATAGTTTGGAGCTTCTGAAGAGTAAGCTTTAATATGTTATTGTAAATAATTTTAATCAGTAATCAGTATTTTGATGAAATTTGTAAAAATAATAATAATAAATAATAAAATAATAATGTGTGTTGCGGGTTTTGAGAAAAATATTTAGTTTAAATAACCGGAAAATTTTTAACCTTTGCATTGATTGAAATTACTTGAAAAGTCTAAATTCTTCGACTTATTTTGAAGAATCCGCAACATATCAGTGTGTGTGTTTGCGTGTGAATACGCACGTGTATCCGCAACGTGTGTTATGCATGTGTGTGACAAAAATTGATAAAATTACTTTCTACCAGTAAACCTCAATCGATTTTGATGGAGTTTTTTCAATCTCAATGCTATTATTGTTTCATAGAAGCCTACACTCAGAAAAATGGAGGCTAACTCGACGACCTACATACGGCGTAATTGGCCTCGGGCAGGCGAGCGTTCGCCTGCATGTGGGCAAGTAAAACTGAGTTGACCTGTGGTCGGAGAAATTCTGAAATTAAGCCACCAGCAGGTGAAGTAGGGCATTGGGAGCTGCACGAGTTGACCTTAGATAGGTTAACTCTGACCGCTAGCTGGCTTACAGAAACCTCTGTAAGGTCAGAGTTAACCTGACAAAAAGTTGACCTGGACATTTTTCTGAGTGTATTGCCTGGAATTTTCAAAAATCTTTTTGGAGCAATCGGATTTATAAAAACTGACTGGAATTGGATTTTAATATATCGTTCATTCAATGCAACAACGGCATAACTCAAAAAACACAAATTTTGAGTTATTTATGTAGCTGATATACTTTTTTTTTTAAACTTTCAGAAAGCATTATTTGTCATTCTTGTCGCATCACAGCAGAATTACAGCATTTCGAAACCTTAAATTGCCTTTTTCTCGAAATCAATTTTTTTTAGTTATGCCGTTGTTGCATTGAATGAGCGATATATGAAAGTTATGCAGAATCATATTCTAAACACTTTTTGTTTAAACAATTTTTTCAAAAAAATAAACCGTTTTCGAGAAAATGGCAGAAATATTTCTTTTTTATATACACTCAGAAAAATGTTCAGGTCAACTTTTTGTCAGGTTAACTCTGACCTTACAGAGGTTTATGTAAGCCAGCTAGCGGTCAGAGTTAACCTATCTAAGGTCAACTCGTGCAGCTCCCAATGCCCTACTTCACCTGCTGGTGGCTTAATTTCAGAATTTCTCCGACCACAGGTCAACTCAGTTTTACTTGACCACATGCAGGCGAACGTGCGCCTGCCCGAGGCCAATTACGCCGTATGTAGGTCGTCGAGTTAGCCTCCATTTTTCTGAGTGTAGGGTGTGGGGAAAGGAGTGGTTCAATTTTTCCTATTCTCGTAAAGGATTTAACTTTTAATAAAAGCATATTCTTTGCCAAATTTCAACTTTCTATGTTAAATAATAGTCCTCGAGTTGTCAATTTTTTTCGCATAAAAAATCAACATAATACCCAATTTTTCATCATGAAGCATAATTATGTAAGAAAGGTATTGTCCCACCCCTAGATGAATTTAACTCGTTTTTCAGGTTTTTCCAAAATCATTTAGTAGACTTTTCTAATTATTAAAATTCTTGAAGATATTTTCAAATCTATTGAACTCTTAGTGCCAGATTACATTTGGCTTAAGTAAGCCTGAAACTTTTAGGCTTAGATAAGCCAATGTGCTTACATTTGAAATAAGCCAATCCTGTTTGCATATGCTACACAAGTTTACATATGTGTGTGTGGACGCAACATCAGTCGTGCTTCAGTTGCCAGACAGTTAACATGGAAAAACCACTAAAATTGCTCCTGCGATTTGTGTAGTTCCACTGCTTCAGATACTTCCCAAGATCCTTACCTGCTTACGGTCAGAATAAAAATTATTTCTCGGTTCACACGCTTTGCATGTATGCAGAAAGTTGTCGATAATCCATGATTTCGAGTGGCAACTTTTCCCTTCTAACTCCGCAATAGTTTCTCCCGAAAATCGGTTTAAGTAAGCCCGAAAGTTGCCAAGTCTAATCGCGCACTTAAACTTTGTCATTTAAGGAACTCTAGTTACACATAAGTTTGCATTGTGATCGCCGCGACCTCAAATACACCAAATTGGTGAGAATTTAAGACGCAGCGCAGACTTTATGACCTGTTATGTAACTTGGGAAATTTTTTTTTAGGAAAAATACATTTTGAACATAAATTTTGTGACAAATTTCTAGTGAAATTTCGTTATTAACACTAAAAATGTCAGAAGAATCCCCATGGATGACATCACTAGCAAGACTGATTATAGAATCGCTAAATTTAGATTATGCTCGCATATGTTCCATCACATTTCTGTATATTACACATTGAGGAAGGTCACAAACCAAACGAAGGACTTTTTTTCATTTTCCTAAGCAAAATTTCTCAACATTTTCAGCAAATTCCCGAAGCGAATCATTCAAGAAATGATAAAACAAAAACCGTTCCATGAAAATGTGTGATAAGAAATAAAAATAACAAGTGAATTCTTAGCATTTCTCCATGATTGTCATTTACAAATATATATGCTCTCGTTCCTTTGACATTTTGACCTAAATTTTGTGACGCATCGAGAATACCACCTCATATGTCTTGTACTCGAAGTGTATACTTTCTCATGGCCAAACCGAATCATCGTCATCCGCATCTAAATCCTCACGACCCCAATTTCTGGTGGCCTTTCAACCCCTATTTATTCGTCTTCTTAATGCCATACTCAGCAAAGCAGCTCTTCTTGAAATTCCATCAGGGCATTGGTACGCTTCCATTTGAACATCAGAACTCATAAAAGTCTCGGGTTGAACCGAACTGAACCCACGGAACTGACACTAAATGATTTGATTCATGAACGCAAGAATCCAACTATGAATGGGCGAAACATAAAAAAAAACTCTGGAGGGGTTTCAAAACCGGGTTTTCTGCCGTCGTCTTCCCGTTTTCATCGTTTTCTTGTACACAAAAGCATCCTCAACGGTGTAGTCGACGTCTATGTCGCTTTCGCCTGTGAAGGACGACTTTTCCATTGCATCATGAAGAATTCTATGCGACTGGGGTTCATTTTATGCTACCAGGGTAGCGCTTTTTTATAGCCTTTGATTTTTCACCATTATATATACCGTAACAATTCCAAAGATGCTCATTCCGTGAAGATGAAGCTGAATACGACCCCAATGGGGCATCGCAGCGATGTCGTGTCTTTGATGGAGTCGTTCCGATTGTATTCTTTTTGTAATGCATTTCGTTGTTTCTCAAACCCCAATTTTCATAGTCTTTTCACCATGGAAACCATTTTGTGAATTAAATTAAAATGAAGAATCATATAGGCCATATTATATGCTCTGATAATGTAAATTCTGTCGAACAGTTCATTTGAGATGGCGAGACAGGTTTTAGTGATGTTTCAGTGTAAATTTTAATGTCTCTCAATTCCGAAAACGGGGTTAAAATGTATTTTCAAGACAACTATAACACTAAAACTTGGTATAATACAAGGAAAGCATTTTAGTGTTATACTATTGCCCTAAAAAAAGATTTGTTTGGTGCAAAACGTTGTGTTTATCTCATTCAGGTTTTTAGGGCATAATAATACATTTTTGCATTTAAATTTATGGACGTATTTGGGTGTCAATATTAATGTTCTTTTATGAAAATGAAAAAAAAAATGTGAAATGCATTTGTTTGTGAATTATAAATGAGCAAAGTAGACACAACGAATAACAACAACAACTTGCAGAAAGGTTTTTCATCCTTATAGATACAACAAAACCGCTGAATCAAAAAATGTGGAAAATTTTATATAATTTAAGTTTTTATATATTCAATTTTTCCCCAAAGCGCCTAGGTTTTGAGAAATTTTCAAAAAACTTTTTTTTTCAAAAAAAATTATTTGGGAGGTACCCGTTACAATTGCCGTTACTTTTCCAAAAGTTGAGAGAAAACTACGATTTTTGGAAAACATATTCACAAAAAATTTCAAGTCACTAGGTCAACGCGTTCTCGAGTTATTTAAGATACGTAGCGGACAGACCGACAGATAGACAGACAAACCTACAGATCGAGGAACAGATACACATACATCCTCATAAGATTATGATTTCCGCATGTCCGTTCGTCTATCCGTCCGTTTGTCCGTCCGTCCGTCCGTTTGTCCGTCCGTCCTTTTGTCCGTTTGTCCGTCCGTCCGTCTGCCCGTGAACACCGTAACTTTCGGAACAATTGAGCTAGAGACTTGAAATTTTATACAGTTTTGTTTCTCGTAAATGGTTAGGCTAAGTTCTTGAACGGGCAAATTTGGACCATTCTTTCTAGGGATGTAAAATTTTTGAAAAAAAAAACCGGTTTTCGGTTAAACAGGTTTTTAAGACTTCGGTTTAAACCGGGCCGGTTTAACCGGGTCCAAAAAACCGGTTCTTAAAAGACCGAAAAACTGTTTTGTTTAAATTGGGTAGGTTAGGTCTTAGACACAACAAATCATACTAAACATATAAAAATGAGTTGGTGTCTGTCTGTCTGTCTTTCACGCAAAAACGGCTGAACCGATTGACTTGAAATTTGGCATGAGTGTCTGTGGTAGTTCTGGTTCCAACATAGGCATACGGAAAAGTAGCGCGAGGGGTGGGGGGAGTAAGGGAAGGGGGTAAAGGGATTTCGAAACGTAGTTTTCCTTCTATGTTACTCTTTCGCGGGGAAACTACTGAACCGATTGGCCTGAAATTTGGCATAGATGTTTGTCGGGGGTCCAGCCCCAACATAGACCCATTAAAAAGTATCCCGAAAGGTGGGGGAGTAAGGGGAGGGGGTAAACTGATCTTGAAACTTAGCTCTTCCTCTATGTTACCGTTTCGCGGGGAAATTACCGACCCGATTGGCCTGAAGTTTAGCTCCAACATAGACCAAATTTGAAAAAACATAACCCGGCAACGACGGGTATGCAAGATAGTACTTTATAAAACAAACAAAAGGCGGGAAGTACCATATAATCCATTAACACGTTGACTGCCAGACCGATTTTGCAAAAATGTAAGGGAGATGCCAATACGTGTAGACGTATGTAGAATGTACGTATGTATGAATGTATGTATGTACGCATGAAGATTGTAGACCCAGCTATCGAAAATGATAGCCTTGGCCGCTCATGAATCATAGTGCCAATTTTCACTGGCTATCAAAAATGATAGCCATGGCAGTCAATGTGTTAAAAGGCCATAAATGGCACAATATAATATTGTATTTGGTCTAGAGTGCCTAAAAAGAAGTTGCACGAAAATTGGTTTAAAATTATTTTTCCGTACAAAAAAAAATGATCGGTTTTTTTGAACGGTTTTTGGCTTTAAAAAAACACCGGGTAAAACCGGTTAACCGAAGCAAAAACACCGGGTAACCGGTTTTGTTTGACATCCCTAATTCCTTCCCCCCACCCTCATACAACCGAAACAGTTTTTTGCAATTTTATCGAAACTGGTGAGTCATATTGAAAAATTTATAAAGATGAAATGTGTTTAGAATATGATTTGACATAACCATTCCATACACAAAAAATCAGTCGGACCGCTCCTTTCCCCCTCTCCTAAACAAATGGATTTTTTTAAATAAATATTTGGTCTGTCATCATACATATGTAGTATTTGACGATTGGCCCATAGCAATTGTACCTTTTCTCATTTTTTTTTTTTTGATTATTTGATTTTTAAAGTGTACCACCTTCCCGGCGCCAATGATGGATAATTATGTATAAAATGGAAGCTTTTAATTTAAAAATATCTTAGTTATTTAAAAATATCTCCGGTGCTTACTTTTTATGCACAAGTCTAGCAAACATTTGAAATTTATCAATAAATATTTATCTCGCCACAGTTGATCTTACATTTTTAATATAAATTTTATCACTTATATTTCAACAATTTCCATCGACAAATTCAACATGGTTAATATCCGTTCTATTCTTTCCATAACAAGTTCTCATACCAATAGACGTCACAAAAATCTTGCAGCCATACATATAAAACATTTTCAATAAAAATAATGATTTCTTCAGGCACTTGTAGTATTTTTTTTTGTCATATCTGTGGTATGGATTATGGACAGACTTGATCATGTGTCTTGAAAAATATTGAAGTTTTTCTTCACTTTCATTGTCAAATCTTCAATCACATTGAAGTGGGTTTTTATAAGTATTACTCTTTAATATACCCAAAAAAAAAATTTCAAAGGGAATATTCGATAAAAAAAAGCTTTTCTTTAGAATTAAAACAAGTAAAATTAGGAAAATATTTAGTTAAGGCGAACTTCGAATCAACTAAAAAAAAACTAAAAGCAATTTCAATGAATTATAGTCAAAGTGAGAATGATGTCATTGAGAGTTACTTTATTGATTCATCACTCAATCTATGATCTTGAAAAACCTTTTTCTCCTAGATTTTCCTATCTACAATGGTTTTCTCGCTTTTCTATTTTCACAGTAATAACGAGTATTCCAACCACTTGATACCCACCATCACCCTATTAGATGCTCTTAACTATAAATGGGGCAAATAGAATAACTTAACGAAATCTCCAACCGGCCAATATCGCTTTTTCTTTATCGCTCCCGATTCTGAATAGCATACTTCTGAGACCATTGGCAATATATATATATATATATATATATATACTTCATTCACAGAATGTACATAATATAGATTTCACATTTCGTGAAAAGATTTGGATTCGTCTAGAAAAATTCAATGAACCGCAACTAACAGACGAAAAGTCCCAAGGAAAATTATACCAAAAAAAAACATCGTCCTTTCAAACTAAGGGAGGGGGTTGTTTTTTTTTCTTACTCAGAATTGATTCAACGTGATCCAATTGGCGACACATGATTTTATATATTTCTTCTATGTTTGGTTGAATATTTCGCTGACTATGTTTATACGGAAATGTGCATCGTCATGATGATAGTCCAACGAGTTTTATAAATATTTACAAGAAAAGGGCTGATATCTTGTTTGAATAAGTAATAGGGATTTTTCAAGCAATTCGTCGGGTAGAAGAGCAGACGATGTGCATAAAATTTAAGTAAAATGAATTGAAGATCCTCGGGGAAAACTGGGACGAATTTCGAGATATCAAATCAATCGGTTTGAAACAGAGAAATCGAAATCCCAAAGCTGTTCATTTAGGAACACGTGCAGAATTTAGTCGGATGAATAGACACATGAATGAAACGAAAAAAAAACTAGAAATAAATGATTAAATTTTATAAGATGAAAAATTTAAAGGTTTTTCGTTACAATTTTATTTCATAATTTTCAATTCTTTTTGAGTGAGTTTTACCAAATCTATAATTTTTCAAATTTTTTTTTAAAGAAAAGCAGATTGGCAGTGCCAAGTTAGTTTGATATAGACGCCCCCATTGACTTGACCAAGAAACATTAAAATGAGCAAAAAAAAACCCGTTCCAAAAGAACCATGCAGGATTCGACGATTTTTATGCCCCCGGGCTAACTTTTGAACCAGTTCGGGTTTCACTTTCGTAGTACATCCATTGGAAAGGTAATTTGCTCTAGTTTCATGGACAATGGACATAACCTCTTTTTTGGCGGGGAACTGCAGGGGGATGGTCAGCTGCCATCTTAGGGGCACTGATTTTTTCATGCATTTTTCGACGATTTTTATGCCCCCGGGCTAACTTTTGAACCAGTTGGGGTTTCACTTTCATATTACCCTAATTGGAAAGGTAATTTGCTCTAGTTTCATGGACATAAGCTCTTTTTTGGCGGGGAACTGCAGGGGGATGGTCAGCTGCCATCTTAGGGGCACTGATTTTTTCATGCATTTTTCGACGATTTTTATGCCCCCCGGGCTAACTTTTGAACCAGTTGGGGTTTCACTTTTGTATTACCCTAATTGGAAAGGTAATTTGCTCTAGTTTCATGGACATAAGCTCTCTTTTGGCGGGGAACTGCAGGGGGATGGTCAGCTGCCATCTTAGGGGCACTGATTTTCCATCAAAAAATCATTGCGCCTAAGATGGCAGCTGACCATCCCCCTGCAGTTCCCCGCCAAAAAAGAGATTATATCCATGAAACTAGAGCAAATTACCTTTCCAATTAGGGTAATACGAAAGTGAAACCCGAACTGGTTCAAAAGTTAGCCCGGGGGCATAAAAATCGTCGAAAAATGCATGAAAAAATCAGTGCCCCTAAGATGGCAGCTGACCATCCCCCTGCAGTTCTCGCCAAAAAAGAGCTTATGTCCATGAAACTAGAGCAAATTACCTTTCCAATGGATGTACTACGAAAGTGAAACCCCAACTGATTCAAAAGTTAGCCCGGGGGCATAAAAATCGTCGAAAAATGCATGAAAAAATCAGTGCCCCTAAGATGGCAGCTGACCATCCCCCTGCAGTTCCCCGCCAAAAAAGAGCTTATGTCCATGAAACTAGAGCAAATTACCTTTCCAATGGATGTACTACGATAGTGAAACCCAAAAGTTAGTCAAGGGGCATTTTCGTGCATCGTTCTTTATTTCGTTGGACAGAACTCTAAAAAGATGTTGTAAACTCTTCATTCACAAGAAACCGGGATTATTTTGAGGTGACTATACCGAAGTACACTCCCGAACTCTTTCGCCAACATTTTCCGCAATGCCGACTTTTTCCATTCCCGTTTGCTCAGAAAGAACGTCCATGAGGCTTCCCGTATTATAAATAACATAAATAACTATAAATATTATAAATAACACCATTTATTTCCGTCGTCATTTTTACACATGAATTGAGGTTATGTAATTCTTCATTTGACATTTGCTCAGCTACTGAGCGGAGTTCTTTTACGCTCAGAAAAAATGTGAGCTGCTCAGTTGAGCCGCTCTGTAGCGATTGCGCTCACTAACTGAGCACCTTTTTAGCTCTAGAGTCTAGAGCGATGCTGAGCAGCTCAGGTCGCTGAATGCACCCATTCTCTCCAGTAAATTAGAGTTTCTGCACAAATAACTATATGACCCCGCGGTCTCAAGAGGTTAAGAGTCGGAGTCGGAGAAACTGTGTCGACTCCAATGCCCAATTGGTTATTTTTTTCCATTGACCACTCTGTAGTTTATTACCCCTCTAGTTTAGGTCAAACATCAGTGTTTTGCAGCCAAAAACAATCTTGGATCTGGGCTTTGAGGTGATCTAAGGCGCCTCCACACGTTCAATGTTACTTGAGAATTTTACTTGAATGACTCCTATTTCAAGTAACATTGATCGTTTGGATGCTCTTCAATATTACATTTGGAGGCAATTTCCATCAATGTTGGAGTTACTTGCTGAAAATTTTCATCAATAATACTTGTCAAGTAACATTGAACGTCTGGAGGCTCCTTTAGAGATTCCTTTTTAGTCGAAAGAGTCGAAATTGAAGTTGGAGACCTTCTAGACTTTCAGGAGTCGGAAATGCATTTTTTTTTTAAATTTTGCAAGACAAAGTTAGAGGCGGAAACGAAGGTTCAGCTGCCAACCCCACAGCCTTGCTAAAAACATCAAAAACTTCAATTAAACGTTAAGATTAAACAAATTATTTAAACAAGATTAAAATGTTTTTCTTTCTGACAATGAAATTATATTTTTTGGAAAAATAAATTTCCATCATTCTATTGTTTTAAAGTTAATATTGAAAAACTCATCAAAAGTTTTCAAAAGACGAATAAATAATCGAAAAACTTTGACTTGAAAGCAGTTTTATATAAAGAACAGAAATGAATTTCATGATATCTCGATTAAGACGAAAAATTCCATGCAAAGCAATTGAAAACCATCATTGAGTGAACCGGTGAAACGGTGTTGTATGAAAATAAGTAAGGTACCCCACACGAAAATTTCCCTCAATATAGATAGCACCGGAATTCTCTCCTCGATTTTCCATTATTCCTTCCAAGTTCGGAAAATGTCAAGACATCAATGTTGGAATTATACTGTCCCCATTGTTTGCCGTGAATGTAGTAGCGGTGAATTGGAATTGGAATTTGATCTTACGTAATCTCTTTAAGAGGAAGGACAGGTAACATATATGGAAAAAATATCTACTCGTAAAGGTGGATCGGATATCTATTGAATGTTGTGCATGCAACTTGAATATAGCATTGAAAAATATATCAATGGTGGAAATACTTTTGAATTACCAGCCGGCTGCTTAGACAATTTTTTTTTTCTCAGAAATAAAACGTTTAACAATGCCTGACTTTCGTGCAGTAGATGTCGAATAGACTTACAAATAAACCAAGACATAGGGTGTAGAGTTTAGTTGGCGATAACGAGGGTAGAATAATGGCGCGGTGAGTGAGAGTTATTTGTGTAGGTTTCTATTTGTAATTCGCTGTAAAATCGATTTCCCATTGAATGGTTCATTAATATTTGAGAGAAACTCACTCGAACACCAATTTTGCGGAAGTATAGAATTAGTAGCTATCAGGAAAGCTTAAAGCTATCCTTAATTCTGCAGGACGTCAATGCAACAAACGTAAAAAAGGCAAAATGGATTTTTATTTCCTCATCGATTATAGTGTTTCGTTGAATAAACCAATGACGAATAGTATAGTTGTAGGTGAGAGGAAAGACTCTCACTATGTTTTCTGGATTAAGGGTTGAATTACTTGTTAATAAGAATGGGCGGGGGTTTCGAATACATTTCAGGGTGCGGAAAGCTCACTCACAGTAATTGTAGCAATAATTTTTGTGATATCAAAAGAGCTATTTTCGGGTCATATCAATTATACCCACTCTCGTCTTCCCGCCAGCAGTTTGTTCACCCTAAATTTATCACGTCATTGGATAAAAAACGACGCTATCCTAACAATTTTTTATCCCTTCAGGGAAATATTGACAAATTATACGAACATTACGTCAATATAAAAGTTTGAAAACGTAGAGCACTTGAAATTGTAATTCGTTCAATTGTATCGATGGTTTTTTACATAAAGTTTACATTCGATCAAAACGTGTTGCAATTATTTATTGTAGGCAATTAATTATAATAATGGCTTAAAAGTGTGTTAGGATACATTAAAAAAAACATTTTTGACACGCACATCGATGAAAATAAAATAACTTTTACTAGAATTGATGATAAAATGTGAATATTTTCGGTGAGCTTTCGATAATCGGTGACCTAGTTTTGTAGTGTTGTACATTTTGTGCAAACACGATTTATCAAAAAAATATTGATAGATTTTATTTGGTAAACTTGATAATCTTTTATTTGGAATAAAAATATGTATTTAAGATAAATGTTTGTTGTTTAATTATGCGTTTATTCATTTTTTGCGCGTATTATTATTTTTTTATTTTTGTCATTTTTTTTACCACTGAAATGGTG
Organism: Chrysopilus asiliformis; assembly: GCA_964034945.1. Taxonomy (NCBI): domain Eukaryota; kingdom Metazoa; phylum Arthropoda; class Insecta; order Diptera; family Rhagionidae; genus Chrysopilus; species Chrysopilus asiliformis. The sequence goes on from OZ035961.1 coordinate 101,340,064, forward strand.
TTATAGCATAGTGAAGTACTTCTTTCATAACCTTCCCCCCCCCTCCTTCCACCATCCCTTACTCCCTCTATCTCTCTTTATATATATATATATATATATATATATATATATATATATATCTCAATATGTATATATATATATATCTCGCTATCTCTCTCTCTCTCTCTCAATCTCTCTCTCTCTCTCTCTGTCTCTCTCTATCTCTCTCTATCTCTTTATCTATCTCTCTCTATCTATCTCTCTCTATCTCTTTCTCTATCTCTCTTTATCTCCCTCCATTTATCTCTCTCTCTCTCTCTCTCTCTCTGTCTCTCTCTCTATCTCTCTGTCTTCTCTCTCTATTTCTCTCTGTTCCACTCTATTTCTCTCTATTTATCTCTCGTTCTCTCTCTATCAATTACTAAGAATCTTAATATAAAATCTTATGCAAATCACTTTGACCATTCACAAGTTATAAATGAACTGTTAAAAAAAAATCGGAAAAGTTGCAAGTGTGTGAAGTAAATAAGGAGAAAACAGTTGAAGTTTAAACTTAAATTCTGTTAATTTTTGTTTTGAGTCAAAAACGAGCAAATGCGGTGGCAGTTTTTGCAAAAGTTCAAGCTGATAGCAGGATTTCTCAAGACTCTTTTCTATCATGACCCCATTTTTAGAAATTTCAAATATATTAAAAGATCTACGACCCACTTTAAAAAAAGGCATGATTGATTTTTTTTAATCACATTAGGCGCAAAGTTAGACAAAAAATATGCGCCGCAGGTGATTTTTTATACTTTATATGGTTTACACATACCAAACGACGAAATATTTCGAGTTTCGCATGTCTCCGTATGTCCGTCCCTCCCTCTGTCTATCTGCCTGGCCGTCTGTCTGTCTGTCCGTCTGTATGTCCGTCTGTCCATCTGTCTGTCCATCTGTCTGTCTGTTTTTGTCTTTTCGTCTGTTTGCCCTGTTCGTCTATCTGTCCGCCTATCGGTCCGTCTATCTGTCCATCTCTCTGTTCGTCTATCTGTATTTCTATCTGTCCATCTGTCTGTCAGTATGTCTGCCTGCCTATATGTCTGTTTAATTGTGTCTTCGTCTGTTTATTTGTCATAGGTGGACAGTATGTTTGTCTGTCCGTCCATGAACAGCATAAAATTTGGTTAACGCATTCACGACCACACGACGCATATATGCGGCGTGTGGTTTTCACTGTAAACCGACGACGCATATATGCGTCACAAACTTATATTTGCTTAGTGTATTGTTATTTCTATATTGATTTACAGATTCTTTTGAAATTTGTTTTTGGTTTAGGGGAAGTCCCGAATTGTTATTTTATGTGAGTGGTTTTACCATACGGTACGTCGCACGTTGGGGCCAAAGTGCTATTCGGCGGCCAAAAATACAAATTTTGAGTTCTGCCTTTGAAGGATTTCGGTTATGTCATTGCGTTGAGAATTCTTAGGAACCTAGAAATCCAAAAGGACACTCTCCTGGGACAAGTACTTTCCGAACGCCATGGGGTCAAAGTTGGTAAAAATTCTGGTTTTTTCAATTTTCGAATTTTCAACAAATTTTTTGAACTTTATTAAGTCACTTAGTACAGAAAAATCGATTTTATCATCAACCTGAGGACATATTTAGGCAATTATAATAAAAATTAAAAATTTGTAGTACTACATTTTTTTTCTTAAAATTGTTATCCTGGAATTCTGGGCATTCTAAAAATACTATTTTTTTCGCGAAATTTTGTATATATATGGCTCTGCAAAAAATGTATACCGGCTTGTACCGGTCAGGCGTCAGTTGGACATGATAGCCAATACCTTTCAAAATATCCATATTTCATCTGCTACTACCTGCAACTCTGGTCACCGTAAACAAAAGTCTGATTTTTTACATATTATTTTTTTAAAAATGTCTTACTTTGTCACAACAATGGACAAAGATATTTCGTCTAACACGCTAGGAAATTGTTTTAATTATTTTTAATATACATTAAAGCGGAATATTTTACATACCAGTGAAACCATTAAATATCACCCTTCTTGACAGTAAAACCGTTTAAAACTGGTAAACAACGATCTCGAAAACCCGCATAACGATTTTCACGAAACTTGGGGGTAAGGGATTTTCGGGGACAAGGAATCGATCTAGATAGGTCTCACCTCCGAGAAAATTCCCTCGATACCCCTCGCCTGGTATCTTCGAATTGGGTAGTCCGACCTTAATGAAACTTTACACTATGACTAAGGGGGCTTAGGGCTTTCGATCTTTCCACTACAAACCTGACTTTTCCCTCCCCTCGATACCCCTCGCTTGGTGTCTTCGAGTTACGTGAAGGTATCTTAATGAAAATTCGCAATATTGCTAGGGAGTAAGGTTTTGCGATATGTATTCTAAAAATATCACTTTTTAGATATCTATCGGCAGCGATAAATAGTAATTACAAAACAATCAAGTTCCCTGAACCTCGTTATACGAATCATGTTGCAATTATAATCGGATTCAATTACTCAGAGACAGAGGCAGAAGGAGGATTTTGAGATCCCCGAGCATGGCTCGGTCTTCCTGGTACTATGAATAATTAAAGCAATAAAAATCAATATCTTAGATATACATATGTACATATGTATATATGTTACAACAGAATATTAAGATATTTACATTAATTCGACGATTGAAAGTTATATTATCGGTGCTTTCAAGCAAGCAGGCAATAAATCCAGATAAATTCAAATCATATGCCAAGTCCACAGCTGATTTCTATAATAGACATTACAATTGGAGAAATATGTCTGCAACAATGCATAAAGTGCTTTTCCATGGCAAGCTGATAATTGAAAAAAAACATTTTACCACTTGGGGAGCTTTCAGAAGACGCTCAGGAATCGAAAAATAAAGACTACATACATTTTAGACTAACCAACACTAGAAAAAACGATAGAATCAACCAAAATGAAGATTTGATGAATATATTACTTCTATCGTCAGATCAATTTTTGGCTTCTCTGCGTTCTAAATGGACAAATGCAAAAGATGAATTGGATGACGAGGAAGATCAAGAAATCCTACAATTGTCAATATTCGACGTAGATCAAGACATTATTAGAATATAATTTTTCCTCAACTTAATGTAATTTTAGCCATGTGTATTTGTATCAAATTGTATTAAAATAATCGTATTAAAAAAAAGTTGTCTTTAAAAATGCTATATTTTTTTATAACATTTAAAAAACAACTTTAAAACAAAACCAAAAAAAATATTACAACAACAAATACTATAGTTTTGATTATTTCATCATATAGGGTATTAAAGTTGCTCCTATTCGATTTTCATGTACTGATGACATATGTAAAATGGCATTCTAAATATTTTCGTCATTAATGATTTTTTCTGTACGACCAACCGTTCTCGAGATTTTGGTAATTTTTGATTTCAAATGCAGATGGGTGGGGGAGGGAAGGGGAGGGGGTGATCAAATTGTGAGGAAATAAAGCTTGGATATTTATCTAGCCAACAAAAAAAACCCCATTCAAAAATATTGATCCGTTCAAAAGTTATGTATTTTTGGCCGCCGAATGGCACTTTGGGCCCATAGTGCGTCGTACGTAGAATTTTGAAAATATATTTAGTTTTGCAAATGAATTTATATTGAATAATTATAAGCAAAAGGTTATTGAAAGGGAATTTATAAGTGGTTCTATTTAGGTAAAAGGTGAGAAGTTTATTATTATTCTGTGGTCACAAGTTGTAAGGGCCTAACTCGACTTTAGCCGTTTTCAATGTTTTTACAGAATTGCCTTCTATTTCCAAAATGCTTTTAATTCCACTGACCCATTAGTTTCTATGACCATTTTTGACCGTTATAGGCTACCCTACCTATTTTTTACCTTTTTGTATAGTGACGCATATGTGCGTCTTGTGGTTTAAATAAGAAAATTCCATGCCATAAACCAGTGACGCATATATGCGTCACGTACTCCCTGACGTCACCAAATGCGCAATAAATATAATTAATATATGTATACTAATATTGAACTATAATAAACTTATATAATTAAAATTTATCATCTGGTTTATGCCCACCCCTAGTCTAATCGCCTCGGTCGTGAACGTGTTAAGCTAGAGACTTGAAATTTTTTACAGTTGCGTTTATCATAAATAGCAAAGCTAAATTCTTGAACAGACGAAATCGGTCCAATCATTGCCCCTTCCCAATACAAATGAATTATTTTTTTTCCCCATTTTCTTAAAAACTTTGAGTCGTATCGGCAAAGTGTGTTTAAAGGATAATTTTATACAGCTCTTCCATGCATTAAAATTCCGCAGTTGTTAAAAAAGAAATAGGTTTTTTTTTAATTTGTTTAAATACAATATGTATTCTGCAGTTTCTCGCCCTTTCAATAAGTAAAAAAGAAATAACAAAAAAGAAATGTAGCAAAAACCCACCTTTATCTCCGACTTACTTTTAATAAAAATAAATTAATTAAAATCCAACAAGCACTGAAGAAAACCTCCAATTATTTAATTTTTCGAAGAAATAAAATCTTTACAAGCTTTAAATAAATTCCAGATTATTTTAAAACTTGAAATATCTTCTTGTGAATGAAAGGAATATAATTGAAAAGTTTCCACCCTCTGAGAATCATTAAGAAGATGAATGAAATTCGTTGTTGGGAAATAAATCAAATTTTAAGAAAAACCGAAACCATAAAATGTTAAATTTTCCAAAAATGTATCGTTGTACAGACGAGTGTAGGAAGGAATTCAATCCTCCCTCAATCATTTCCCGATAATTTCTTACAATTCGTCAAATTTATAAATGTTCATCTAACGTAGACAAATTGAATCAAGACATCTGCAGAATTGATCTTAAGGAGCTACGAATCGATCGAAAATATTTAGAAACAAAGTCGTTCGTTCCATAAGCCACCATCTCCCGAACCAGCATAATTCCAACCCCTAAATGAGGAGAGTTCTTTGAGTTTATTCGGTTGAAATTCACCACCATCAGAGCCGGTGAATCAATGAATCGCATTGAAATGGAAAGAAGAGCACTTGATACAAAGCAATCATTCATTTATGTTGATTATCAGAAAGAAAAATTCTAATTTTAGATAAGCCAAGTGTCGTCGACGACTAAGTCAAATCTGGAGAATTTTCCCCTACTTCCAATTATGCGAAAATATGGCAGAAATTCTAAAGACCCCATAAAATTCTTAAATCTTCTGGAATCTCTGCACAAAGACTTATCTGTTGGGGTAGAAGAACGCGTTGACAGCCAGACAGATCTGAAACTCGTTTTTTAGGGGTTGTTTCTAAGGATATTCGGAATCCGAAAATATCTACACCTATGTTGGATTCGCTTGAATTACTTGGAACCGGTGAAAATTTTCCAGGAAATCGTAAGTCGTTGTAGGCGAACCTGATGCTGGTTTTAAGTCCACTGTTGTTGGCAAAATGCCGAATGGCCAGATGAAAAATATATTATTTTTTTTAGCAACGTGGGTTAAACAAATTACAAGTCATTGTCCTGTGGAAATCTTGTCTTATTTGTACCGGGATGGATTAGGGTGGAACGAAGGTTAATTCGTTTTTTACAAACGAGATATTTATAGAATATCTACTTTTAAAGTTGCAATCCATTTAAACTAAATTCGTTCTTTGTCACATGGTTTACAAAAAGGATAACAATCTTAACAAAGGGTCTTTCAATAAGGACATATCAATTTTGTATTTTAATAAAAACGCACCCTAAAACTTTTTTTTATGATCTGGCAATGCTAAAACGTCAGTCAAGGTTTACATTTTTATCATGGTGAAGTTCACGAACGAGCAATGCCACACAGCTGGTCAAACAATTGATCTATTGAAGGAGAAGTTCGGTAATCGTGTAATCTCGAGAAATGGTCCGGTCGAATGGCCACCTCGCTCATGCGATTTAACGCCGTTGGATTTCTTTTTATGGGGTTATGTTAAGTCGTTGGTTTATGCCAACAAGCCAACAACGTTAGAGGAGCTCAGGAACAATATCGAACGCGAAATTGCCAACGTTCCGGCCGATATGTGTGGAAGAGTGGTGGAAAATTGGGTCCAAAGAATTAATCAGTGCAAACGTGCTCGCCGTGGCAATATGAACGACATCGAATTTCATACTTAAATGTAACATGTCCACTACACCTGGAATAAATTTCAGCCCGATATCTCAATTATTCTGTGTTTTATTTAAATACAAAATTGTTATGTCCTTGTTGAAAGATTCGATATAACTATGTGTCCAATCACAAATTTTGAAGGCATGCCCAGGCAAAGTCAAGTGACGGTTTTTTATGTTTAATGCCACGAACCGAAAATTCTGGCTTTTCGATACAAATATCAAACTTCCAAATAGTATTATTCTTTCACGTTTACAAAGCATACCTTTCCAATGCTTGGTGTTTCATTAGTATTACTAAATATCCAAAATAATGTCTGTTTTTCGCCACGCTTATAGTTTTTAGTCTTGGAGTAATCCATATCCTTGCCTTTGAGATATCCTGATGGACTTTTTGACTCCAAAATCGGATTCAGTGACCCCAAAAATCCTCAGATAAGATTTTTTTCCGGAAAATTTGAGGAAAAGGATAATTACATTATCCTTACAGAAACTTCCGTTATCCTTACAGATTTCTAAATGCCACAATCGGATTCAACGACCCCAAAAGTACAGGTCGAGATTTTTTTTCGCGAAATTTGAGCAAAAGAATATCCTTAAAGGATCTTCCGTTATTCTTACAGATTTCTTAATGTTAGAATCGGTTCCAGCGACCCCAAAGACCCCAGATGAGGGTTCTTCCAGAAAATTGAAAAAAAGGATAATCACGGTAACCTAACAGGGCCTTTCGTTATCCTTACAGACTTGTTAAAATCAGTATCGGATTCATTGACTCTAAAAACTCTCAGATGAGATTTTTTTCCGAGGAAAAGCATAATTCTTACAGGACCTTCCGTTATCCTTACAAGTAGTGAAAATATTTTATTTTCCTCGGAATTACGTGTGCGTGTTCAAACTTTCAAGTAAATCGGATGAGTGGAAGCTGATCACAATTAGATTGCAAGATTTGCCCCTGACAGACAAACAAACATAAATATAAACAGACGGCCAGATACGAAGGGAAGCTAAATAAAAGCTTTTAAAAAAACTGAAAGCCACTTTTCGATAACCCTAAAAGTTTTCTCATGATTTCTTTTCCTTATTTTTTGTCGTTTTTTTATTCGATTTTCTCAATTTTTCTTCGCGTCTTTGCTTTGGCAAACGATATTTTTTATATATATTTATTTATTAGTAAAACTTTATATACAGTTTTTGTAGTCGTACTTTTAGAGTACATACAATTAAAGTTACTTGTACTAAATATTTGCTTAACAATTTCTTCGTCGTTTTTCTTTATTTATTCATTTTCGTTTTTTTTAATGAAAGGAAATTCGAAAATTCAGCTATCATTTATACCGTGAATAAGAACTTGATGGAAAAATTAGTAAATGGGATGAGAAAACCTCTTGACGAATCAGTATTTAATGTTCTTTTGTGAATGAGTGTGTGTTCGATTTTTTGTTGCTATTCAAGATGTATTTATATATTATTGAATGGATGTCTCAACATTTTCATTTTGCTTCGGGTCCTTTTACGGCCTTAATTAAGAAGTCTACTACAATTCGATAAACTTGGACAGATAATCGTTAATTTATCGACGGAAAGACCCGTATTTTACGGGATGATGAGAAAATTTGTTGCTGGGAGGAAATTTTACCATGAAAATGGGTGGTCAAATAGAGATTTTGAGGAAAACATTTCGTCGTACGGTTTTCTAGCTTCGTTTAGCATTTCGAATTGAACAGATGCTTTTCTTTTATTATCCGATTTTTATTTATTTTCGTGTTGTGAACGGTTACTAAGTGGGAAAGTTTCTTTATCAATAAATATTTTGATGAAAATTGATCGCTCTATGATTTATGAGTTTAATCTACCATAATAGGGTGTAATAAGATTTGTATTTACTCAAAGGTAATTTTGTTTATCTTTCAATGCTTATTAATTTCTACAGACAGATTCAAGAGTGCTCGGGAAATGTTTTTTTAAATTTTTGTTTATGTTTCAATGCTTATTAAATTAAGAGGTCGAAATTTTTCATGAATAAAATACTTCATAATTTCCAAATTCTCCAATGCTCACCCATCTTTAAAAATGTGTGTCTCCGCACAGTTCGTTGTTAATTAAATAATCTTCACATCAAAATGCAATTATGTGAGAATTTTAAAATTCCTGAGAAACATTTCACCAGCCGAAAAATTAATTCCACGGAAAAGTTATTTCCTATCACCTTTTTTCATACTCGTATAACCTTTTTTGTGTTAGATGTCGCAATATGGCCATGTATGCCTCGTTTTTGCCTCTTTTTCATGCATTTTTTTTTTGTTCATCTAAAGACAAAAAAGAGGAAACACTAACAAGTTTTGTGTTATATGTGGAAACTCGTGTTCAAAAAAAATCAGTTAGGGGCTGTAACTAAAATATTGCAGACGTTTACCAAAGATAAGGTAAATAAAGATAGGAAACTTAGAACAAATTTTGGGGGCCGAAAAAATCCGCCTGCGGAATTAGAGTCTTTAGTATACCTTGAATAACGATTATTTTCGCTTATATTTTGACACTTAACTGTTAAAAAATCAATAAAAAATATTTAAATTGCATGTGTTTAATTGTTTATGAGATTCATAACTCTACCGTATTTTCAATGCATTTTAAAAGTTCTATGAAAACCTCTGCTGTTGCTTATCTTTAGTTATCTAATCTTGCTTTTACGGAAAATAAAATCTACAATTGCAACGGTTTTAAACTTCATACGAAAAATCGTGAAAAGAATGGCGGGAGGGGAGAGAGTTCGGAAGGCCTAAAATTAGCGTTACGTATTTTTTAGACAGCCGTATTTTATATGTAGACAAATCCTTAGCTTATAAATAGTACGTCCTAAATTGATGATATTTTCTATTTCAATATACAACAAAATTTTCTTTTTTTCCTAATAAGTTTATTTTTCTGGATCCTGAATTTAATTCTCTACCACTAATCCACAGTCATTAAAATCACATCTGAAACCTACAAAAAATTGTTTTAGATTTAGTGGAATTTTCTAAAAAAAATGAATTTTTTAAAGCAGTTTTGGAAAAAATAGGAAACTCCACCGGTCGAGTCGTTCAAATTTTTCTATATATCGGGTCTTTCAACAAGGACATAAAAATTTTGTATTTAAATAAAACACAGAATAATTGAGATATCGGGCTGAAATTTATTCCAGGTGTAGTGGACATGTTACATTTAAGTATGAAATTCGATGTCGTTCATATGGCCACCGCGAGCACGTTTGCTGATTGATTCTTTGGAGCCAATTTTCCACCACTCTTCCACACATATCGGCCGGAACGTTGGCAATTTCGCGTTCGACATTGTTCCTGAACTCCTCTAACGTTGTTGGCTTGTTGGAATAAACCAACGACTTAACATAACCCCATAAAAAGAAATCCAACGGCGTTAAAGCGCATGAGCGAGGTGGCCATTCGACCGGACCATTTCTCGAGATTACACGATTACCGAACTTCTCCTTCAATAGATCAATTGTTTGACCAGCTGTGTGGCGTTGCTCGTTCGTGAACTTCACCATGATAAAAATGTAAACCTTGACTGACGTTTTAGCATTGCCAGATCACAAAAAAAGATTTAGGGTGCGTTTTTATTAAAATACAAAATTGTTATGTCCTTATCGAAAGACCCTTTATTTCAACTATAAATTTAAGGCTTTTCTATAGCGTGAATATATGAAAACAAATATCCTTGACGACTTTATTAACGAAATAAAAATTTTATTGCATTTTCTGTTTTTTTGTTTTTCGTTTTTTTGTTTTTCGTTTTTTTTTTTTGTTAATAAAGATTTCATGTTATTACAAATTTACGAGCAACATTTTTAATGTTTTATAAAATATATCTTCATTACCACAAGATAAACTGGTACTCTAGCGAACATAAAGCGCTAACTGCTTTTTTTGCGTTTCTCGAGCAACTTTTTGAAAACGAAATAAAATTTTCGATCAAGGTTATGCAGTCCACTTAATATCCCACGCAAAAGTACTCACTAAAAGAGCAAAAAAAAAAATTTTAAACCCTTTTAAAATATTTCTCTTAAATCAAAAAAATGTTGCAAATCGTAATCTGACACTTTTCCCAACATTTTTATCCCTCGACATTGAGGAAAACCGCCAGCTCACCGCAGAACATTCAAATAGATGAACCGTAATATGAAATCCTTGCATTTCCATTTGAATGTGTTTGGGAGGAGGAAAACCACCTTTTCCCAAGTATATAGAAAGGACCCTTTTTCCCCATAGATGTGTTTTCCCTCATCTCGCGCCAATGTATATTTGGGTTAAATCAACGACATATTTATGACATCTATAACCATACTTACGCACGAATACCACTGAAATATCTCTTACATACATTTATATCTGTATCCACATCAAAGAATAAATACGAGTACGAAAAAAAATAAATATAAATAAATAAAAAAAAAACATCGTAGAGGAAAGGTATCAAAATGTCTAAGGCGATAATGACGTAATAAAATCCGATTTATATTTTCTCCTCAATTGCTGTACTTTACCACCAATTTTTCATTGTTGTTTTGTAGTTTTGGGTTGTGTTTTTTTGAGCCCCTTTAACCGCAAACCGATAATAAAGGAAATACCATACTTGATGTATATTTTGTACGTTTCCGAAACAAGTTACAGGATACACCTTGGTAAAAACTTTTCGATTACCGACAAAAAAAGGACGATGAAAATATTTCACATTGGCTATTAAAGTTTTTTTTTTACATACATACAAGCAATGTATGGTACGCGTGTGTGTATCCATTGTCAATGTTTATGTGAAATTTAGTTAATAATTAACGATCCACCCTAAAAGGATATAAAAGCGATTCTCAAAAATTATTCCACATAAAAGACGGACCCATTTGGGCGACATCGGAAAGAAAATGGGGAAAATGTTGAATAAACTTTCTAAGAGTATTAATTAAATGATTAAAATTTTCCGGAATATCACCACAGCAAAAAATAGGCATACGCATACAGTCTCATGAATTACCAAAAATGAATAAAGATTAACCTCAATTTAGGTGGACGAGAATGTATAAGTGGCTGTGTGTGTGTATGTGTGCTTAGAAGAAATATTTCGTCTTAATCGTTACTTTAATATAAACCTTATAATAGTTATTAGTCCCGCTCGTTCATTGACGTTATAAGCCTTTTTTCCTAACATAACGTCAAAGATAAGCACAATCCCCAAAATAGTACCATCCATCCCGTTTTTATAAGACAAGCGTTCTCGCTGGAACCCTTTGGGGTAATTCAGAAATTTCGTTAACAAAAAGCAATTAAGAAAGTGTAAATTCGAAAAATTATCGTCAATTAGGGTTAATATTTATCGTAAAACATTGAAATCTGGAACCGCAAAAGGGATAAAAATCAATCGGATTTAAAAACTTTCATGGTTAGCAGAATCCAAAAAAAACATAAGAAAAACTACAATTGCCAGGGGCCAATCATGAAATATTTTGCGACAGACCAAGTTTTTATTAAGAAAATCTATTTGTATGGGAGAGGGGGAAACGAATGTCGTGATTGGATTTTTATGTATCGACCGGTTATGTAAAATTATATTATAAACACATTTTATCTTAACCCTTAATTGATGAGGTGGGTCCAGTGGACCCACATTGACTTTTTTCTCTTTACTATTTCTCATGTTTTCTGCACAGTGACTTTGAAATCTTCAGTACCTTCATACAGTATGGTGTTGTATGCTGAGTTAAAAGCACGGATTTGGTATGTGATTAGAACAAGTCCATTGGAAACCACCTCATCATTTACGCATATGATTTTCACCTCATAAATTAAGGGTTAATAAATTTTTTAATGCCAGTCATTGTTTTCGAGAAAATTGCAAAAAACTGTTTAATTTCTATGGAGAAGGGAGGAAGAAATGGCCTGTTCAAGGATTTAGCCTAACTATATAAGAGGAACGCAACTTGAAAATTTTCATGTGTCCCCAATTGACCAATGTTGGAATTTTTGTACCGTGTCCAAATATACCACGAAATTTTCCTTTATAAAGTTTAAGAATATTTGTGGGAACATTTGGAATTATGGACCTTATGGTACAAAAAGGACCATTTTCACAGGAAAAAATCTTGGATTTCCAGTCAAAATTCCATAAATCGTACCTTCGGTACTTGGTACAAGATGATTGGAAATCCAATTGGTTTTCCAACCAATTTGGTCAATTGGGTCTAGCTTAATCTTTTCGATAGTTCACGGACAGACAGACAGACGGAAGGACATCAAAATCTTTTGTCATCCCCTCCACCCTGGTGTAGTTCATTTTTGTGTCCGACGATTGATTCGATGCGTTACAAATGGTACTCTAAGGCGAGATACACAATGGACGCAGCGTGCTGCAGCGTTGTGCGTTCACGCAACGGAATGCAATCAGCAGCGTTGTTTTATGACACAATTGATGCAGCGCTGCAATGCAGTGTCAAATGTCATTTGAAAAATTTATGATTGCACACATTTCAATCTTCAAAGAAAACACGCATATTTGGAAAAGCATTATTGCAGCATGCTGCAACGTTTTAATTTTTCAAAACGCTGCGTCAATGCAGACGCATGCGCTGCTGCTGCAGTATCAATTGTGTCTGCTGCGATAAGAATACACGCGTTTGATGCTTGCGTTGTCGTTACTGCGTCAATTGTGTTTCTCGCCTAAATCTAATGCCGCATACACAACGGAACTGCTTAGTGAAATGTTCGTATTTTGGTGTGGAGGTTTGTGCGAACTGTTCACGAACTGTTCAGAAATGTTCATCGGTGTGTACGCGGCATAATATACTATTATATAACTCTCATATATAGAGTGTAAAAATCGGTGGCGTCGTTTCTGGATTGCATCTGTTTGAAAGGAAAAAGTCAAATTTTTTCCAGTTTGTTCCAATATTAAAGTCTCTTACAGTTCTTACCTTCCTCTTCTATAGAGTAGAAGTATTGTATTCATGACGGAGACCGACTCGTGAACTGGGGCAGATAGAAAATTTCTGATCAGCACGAAATTCATTTCAGGCAAAATTATGAGGATGTCCGGTCCGTGCATCTGTCTGTCGTCTTTTCTGTCTGTCTATCTGTTTGTCGGACTATTCATTTAAGTATCTTAAATAACTCGAGAACGCGTTAACCTAGCGACTTGAAAGTTTTTGTAAATTAGTTTTACAAAAATCGTGGTTTTCTATCAATTTTTGGAAAAGTAACGGTAACTATAAGGGGTACCCTCAATACACATTTTTTTTTTTTTTTTTTTTTTTTTTTTTTTTTTTTTTGAAAAAAACAGTTTTTTGAAAATTTCTCGAAAACTATGCAGTTTTGGGATAAAATTAATATAGAAGAACTTAAAGGATATAAAATTTTCGATATTTTTCATCTTAACGGTTTTTACGTATCTATAACGGTTATGAACAAATTCAAAAAAAAAATTTGAGTTTTGAAAATTTCTCGGAAACTAAGCGCCTTAAGGAAAAATAAATATAACCAAATTAAACCACCCAAGCAGACATATGTACCGCTTGACATACGTAGAGTCAGACGCTAACGTGACGGTTGGCATAAATACTGTTGAGGTTGAAATTTTGCGGGTTAGGGTGAAAGAACCGATATTAGACCGCATGAACGAATTTCTTTTATATTTGAATTTCTCCTGCATAATTTTGTACCCAGTATTTTTTAACATGTTCTGAAATAAAAAATAAATAAAAATAATTTACTTGAACAAACGTAAAAAAAGAAACTAATAACTTAACATCATTATTAGATCAAATGCTCTATATTTCTTGACCCTCCTCAATACCTCCCATTTTCACTTAAATCAAACAGCGGTTTTCCTTGCAAACAACGGTTTTCCTTGCATGTTCACATGTTTTTGACATAACTTTTAGCCCACATTAATTCTTGTGCTAAGCCAGCCATACACGCTGTGGTGTACCAGAGTTATTCGGGTAAAGCGGCACGTATGTGTGATAAACCTCTAAGACCTGGGGCAACTTAAAAATCCTAGGAAGAATTTTTGTGTATTACTTTAAATTTGTCTCATTGTTTAAATGTCATAGTGTTTTATAATTGATTCTAAAATCTTTAAAAACAATCCTTTCCCTCTATAGAAGAGGAAAGAAAAAAACAACCTAATTGGGAGACTGGCTTTCAGTGTCTTCAAACCCATAAGGACCCTCAAAATTCGCTGTAGGTACTAATACTGGGCAGTTACAAAACTTTTCAACGAACTTTTAAAAAACTTGGCTAAAATTACAAAATACGGCTCTCTCTACATAATTTTGTGTTTTTTAGGCCAACAAAGCTAAGATAGTTACTCTTTAGTAAAATAGGTTAAGACCTTAAAAATTCTTTTATACGAATACGTGTTTGATGTAAATAGCTAGTATTGTTTTTTAAAAGCTCCTCATAAACAGAAAACTTTAATATTAACTGTGTTGAGAAAATCTCATTCGTAGTTACAATTTTTTTTTTCGTAAAAATTGTTAAAACTTGTACCAAAAATTGTATTAACTGTGGCAAAAAAAACTTCTGATTATCCCACTGGAACACGATATCAAGTTGAAGAAGTAATTTTATCTATAATTTACCCATACAACAAAACCAATCAGAGTCATATGAATACAAAGTGCCGTTTTTATAGGGAAAATCATTTTCATCCATGAAAATACAGTCACAATGGAGTACTCAAGGAAAATCTAGCTATGCTGTGAGACTCTTGTCTCGTACGCTTTAGGGAAAATCACTTTTATTGGAAAATCTCTCTCTTGACTTGTGTGCTTCACCGCTTCATCCCCGTACGTTCGCGAAAATGTGTACTGGGGAAAACTTCAACATAGAATGATGGCAAAAGCTTTCGGCGGACAAAACTCTCATCTGTATATGAAGTTCGCTGGAAAACATACAAATTGCAAATACCGACAGTAAAAGATGAATTCTTTCCACGATTTCCAGTCAACGATTTTATAGTAAATGAACTTTCCACACATTCATTCCATTCGCAAATGTCTCGACGACTAAAATTTCTGCTTCTGGAAAATCCACAACTATATATATCTATAGGTATATGGAGTTTTTATTTTTCTTTCGTCCGTTCATATATTGCCACATTCTGCACTAGTATTGGAACGATATTTTATGGATAAACAAAAATCGATAAAATTTGTGTGTGTTCTATATTTAGAAACATCATACGAGAGCCCAACATTTTCAGCCAGCAAATATGTTTCGTTGCGCTGCCATTTTACTCCTCCAGCATACTGGGTGGTGGTAGTTTTTTTTCATTTTTTTCATTTTGTGAGTATTTTTATTTTCGGGGGTTGTCGGTCTTTTCACTACCAGTTCGCCCCACACCTCTACCAAATCCGGCTTAACGGATGGAGAGAACCGACCATTTTTCTGGCCCCGATTTTTCGTTCATGGTACAATTTCTACCCCATATTCACCCCATAGTTCAAAAGATCTGACGGGAAAATGTGAAATTTTCAGCATCAGAATGTTTTCCCGCATGTGTTTGTAACATTTTTTATGGATTTTCATGGTTTTAGGTTAGTAGATTTTGTGCTACTGGTTGGAAAATCTTTGAATAACTTTGTAGCCATCGGAAATTATCCATCGTTTTTTTCTTACACTTGAGTTTCAGGTATTTTCCCTCTATTTTTAGTCAACTGCAACCTGTTTAAAAATTTCTCCCTCATTTTTTTCGCGTTTGTCGATGTGAATGGCAACGAATGTACCCCCCTTGATTAAGAACCAGTAGCAAGAAAATGAAGCTTAAAGCTTGAGCACCTGAAAAATGACCAAAATTATCTTGTTATTGCCCCAAATTCCCCATTAGTTGGATGCTGTTATATATTTTACCACTCCGTTTTATGAACGGTTGGGTGTAATTTAAAAAATCTTTTTTTTTCTTTTCGTTTTTGTTGCTTCTATAGTGAAAATTTCCAATTTCTCTGCCTTTTTCAGAAGAGAGGAATTATTTTAAATAATGAAGGGGATTACTTTAACCCAAATTGAGCATTGATGGTCGCCCATTGAGAAAAATTGCTGGCCATTGAACCAGGTAGAATTTTACTCCTAAATCAATGTTATCCATTATTGCAATTAAAAGGTAACCTTTTTCCAAGAGCTATTGATTCGGTCGGTATTTGAAAAAACATTTTATTGGCTTATAAAAAAGTAAATGGATTTACTCTTTTAAAAAATATGATATGAGATTTTTTGTTGGTAATTGAAATTCTATTACAAAAAAACATTTTAACAAAAGTCACACACAAAAAAATATATGAGCTCAAAAACACTATAAAAGAGCCACACTTTGCCTTTTTCCACCTACCAATAGAATTTGTTTTTGTTTTTTCACGAAAACGGTTTACTTGTTCGAAAAATTTGTTAAACATAAACTGTTCAAAATGTTATTCTACATAACTTTCCCACACATCCAAATCTCATTGGAGCCAATTTTTATAAACCCAATTGGATTACATTACTCCAATTGGGATTTTTTTAAAACCCCGTTCGATTGTGTTCTACCGGACGATAATAGCTTTCAAATACAAAAAATCCAGTTCAAATCAGTTAACGTTTTTTTGATAGAAGAATCATCTGAAACATTAAGTTTCGGAAAACATGGGAGAAAATATACAAAAAATAATACTTTTTTCAAATGTTTTGCGGAAAAAATAAGAAAAAAAAGCGCCGCAAATTGGACAATTCAAAAAAAAGAAACATCGTGTAAAGCGAGCAACTAAAATTGTTCGAAAAAAAGTTTTGTGTACTGTCTGCTGGTACCTGAGAGCCATTTCCGACCTAACCCTGCTTGCGGACCCGGAGCAATCGGACATAAAGCACTTTCCTCGCTACGGGCCTGAAGAATGCTATTCTTTGTATCTCTTCCCTACACATATTTGCAAAAACCCCAACATAGGAAATACCACAGGCCATTGTAAATATATAAACGCTAAAACCATAAAGCCGATTGTTACGAAATTGAGCATGAATATACACATTTTTTGAATTACTCAAAAAAGCCACTCGTTACAACACGTTTTGAAAGCCGCAATATCTTTTCCGGTACGAGTTTTAAGGACTTTTTTTATGTTTAAATAAAAAAAGCCCCAAAATTTCAGTTCAATCGGTCTCGTACTCTACAAGTTCGAGCTCAAAAACACAGGCCGTCTTTCATCCCTAACCAATTTTATGTCAAGGTAAAAAGCAAAATTGTAACCAAACCCCAAAACGTAGTTTTGAGATAAAGTTTAAAGTTTGAGGAGAAATTTCGGAAAAACTTCTAAACTTTTAATTCTGAAAATAATTTACAGCAACAGCTTTTCGTTGCGAAACTAAGTGTTTTTCGATAGTGGTTCTTGGCGAAATTGAAGATATTAATATTTGCCATGTTTTTGCTTTCCACTAGAACTCCATATCTCGAACCGTTATGGAGATTTACCGTTACTTATAAAAACTGAATTCTTGGCATTTTTATCGAAAACTAACAGAGGTGGACTCGCGTATGGGATAGTTGATGGTGACTATCACTATCAATTTTATCAATTTTTCGGGCTTGAATAAGTTTGCAACAATCAGCATTTTGGGAAAAAAAATTCTAATAAAAAACGACAACTACACGAGTACCAGCTCATTGTGATTCCAATTTGATTAAAATTTGTAAAACTTCCGCTAAAATTTGTAAAACGTCCCAAAAAATTGACAGGTGACAGTCACTATCACTTGTCACCGTACGTGATTCCATCCCATGGTTTTTATGCTGCTATGTAAGTAATAAATTAAAGGAATAATAGTTTCCACTAGTGGTTTTTGAACGTCAATTTTTATCTTTTCCGTTCTCCAGATTGAGAATATCGTGAAAAAAAATGATTTTAGCAATTTTCCCGCAAACTGACGGTTTTTTATAATGGTTTTCTCTGCTACCAAAAGCGCTAGAACTTTGAGACCTGGAGCGTTTGAAATAGGTTGAACCAAAACCCGACCACCCACGATTCGTTAGAAATAGTCAAAAATGCGGTTTGTTACACGATAAGAATCAAGGGACGATATGCTTTTTAATACGTTGAACGCCACTTGCCTACCGGTGAACATTTTAATTTTCCAACAGAGGACCAAGTGACCACCGGTGGTCATTAATGGATGTCGATGGTGGGACATCGTGACCACCCACCAGTGGGAACCTTTTACATATATTTGGCTTTGAGAAATATTAAGTTTGGTCCCAGGATGTAAGCCTATTTTACTTGGAATTGGTAGTACTTGCAATAATCAATAAAAAAAAATTAAAAAAATGTTGGTCCCAGAATGTCACCCAAGGAATACCCGCTCGTAAGCACGCGGTCTACTGCACTCAGAAAAATGTCCAGGTCAACTTTTTGTCAGGTTAACTCTGACCTTACAGAGGTTTCTGTAAGCCAGCTAGCGGTCAGAGTTAACCTATCTAAGGTCAACTCGTGCAGCTCCCAATGCCCTACTTCACCTGCTGGTGGCTTAATTTCAGAATTTCTCCGACCACAGGTCAACTCAGTTTTACTTGCCCACATGCAAGAGAACGCGCGCCTGCCCGAGGCCAATTACGCCGTATGTAGGTCGTCGAGTTAGCCTCCATTTTTCTGAGTGTGTGTAATTCAAAGAATGACCACCGGTGGGCACGTGGCTCTCAACGTGTTAAATCAGATATTTTTAATGGTTTTCTAGTTCTTGGTTAGTAAAGTATTGATTCATTGTAAAGTTAATAATTGATGCATATATGTTATACAACCAAAAGTAATTAGAGAATCTTATTTTGACATAAAAAAAATTCAAGAAAATATTTTTTACTGTTTTATGATTTTTATATTTATTTTGTAACGACCTGCCTTAAGGTATCTCCAGCTTCTCTGGTTATGGAATGGAAATTGTATGTCGCGTTATTATCAAAGCACTTCATTTACCGACCGTATTGTTTCACATTAAAATTATTTTCCTCCCGGTGTTCCATTTAAAACCACAGGAAGAATTTCCTCTGCTACTAAAAGCATCAAATAAAATCTGCATTACACAGAAAAATATCTCCTGTTCAATTTTCAGTTCAAAAATCTTAACCTATTTGTAGTGTTGTTCTGGTTTACTGCAGTTTTCATTAAAAGCCAACATGAGAACCTTGTCTAAAAATACCCGACAGTAAGAGTAATCAATTTGATTTCACGTTGAAATGCGATATTTTCTTTTAAAATGTAATTGGAATTTCATATTTAATTCAAATATTTTCATTTCAGTAAAGTCTTTCTATTTGATTTCAAACGAGTCCTTCAACAAATTGTTGATGAACCACTTGCGGGAAAGCTTGTTACAAATCATCACAAAATACTGGAGAAAAAAAAACGAAGCCTATAATATATACAGCAAGCTATGGCTCCGAGCTATGATTAAAAACAACAAAAACAGCATCAAAAGCATAAAAACGAATTCTCATCGGATTAATATTACAAAAACATAAAGGGAAAATGGAACAAGGACACAAGTCACTATTGTCTGGATTTTGAGAGATAGATGCCAAGGGATGCCACAGGATATTGAGATGATATTCTTAACTTATAAATTGAGCAGTCAGCATCAAGTCGAATTAACCGAAAGCAATTTCTTAGTAACTACGAAAATATTTGAAATTATAAGGATATTTGGGATTCTCGATGAAATGAAATCATTTTGATATTGATTTTAGATAACTTGTGCTGAAGTTTTTATTATGGTGTTTCTGCACTATTTGTTTTTGTGAAATCCGACTTTTATGGAATTGAAGTTTAATTAAAATAATAATAAAAACTGTACCCAAAACTTTCCTACTGGAGGGAAATGGAATTTTGAAATGTTTATCAAGTAATGTTTGGCCTATTTTTCCCCATCAACCCAAGAGCTAGCAAAATGGACCCGGCAGCTACAAAGTCACGAACCTGGTATAAATTAAAGGCCCGACACCCACTTTTTTTTATGTTATTTAGGAGAAACATAAAAAAATTCAATAATCACTTGTTCAATACCAATATCAGAAATTTATTCCATCTTTTCGAAGAAGAAAAACATGGAAGACGCATATTCCATCATATTTGGAGAAGAAAAACTTGGGAGAATTTTGATTTCTTACCCCCGTCCCCCCAAATCAATTTTTTCCCAGAACGGCTGTAAAAATTTACAAAGAAGAACGTTTTACATAACCTTAGTTTATATATTGATATGATGTGATTGTACGTCTTTCTTCTTTGCCCACTTAAGTTACGCAATTTTGCTATTCTCTCGAAAATTGCTGAAATGATAAACAATTATAACGACAGCAAGATACAACATATGATTTTAAGAAACATCTGCACACATTAAGTTTATTCTTCGTACCTGCAGAATCGAGTCATGCTCAACGACCTTTAAATCTTACTGTCCGCGTTCCCAGATTTCAAGGAGAAAAAGGATGACAGCTGTAAGGATAACGTGATAATCAGTTTCCTCAGATTTTCTGGAAAAAATCTCATTTGACGGTTTTTGGGATCTCTGAATCCGTTTCTGACATTAAGAAATCTGTAAGGATAAGGGAAGATCCTGTAAGGATAAGGTGATTATCTTTTTCCTCAAATTTTCCGGAAAAAAATGTCATCTTGGGGTTTTTTGGATCGCTGAACCCGATTCTGGAATAAAAAGGCCGTAAAAATATCTCATCAAGGATATATCAAGGCATCAAGGATATATATTCGAGGACTAAAAAGTATAAACAAGCATGTCGAAAGACTGACGTCATTTTGGGATTTTTAGTCATACTAATCAAATACAAAATGACTAAAAAGGATAAAATAAAAAATAAATAAAAAAGCTTTTATTTAAAAAAAATGCACTAAAAAGGAAAAACTAATTTTTTTTGACTGTGTATCAGAAATAAAAGCGAGACAAAAGAATGAAAAATAAAATAAAATAAATATTTATCTCGCTTTTATATCTGATACACAGTACCAAAAAATTATTTTTTTTCTTTTTAGTGCTTTTTTTTATTTTTTTCCTTTTTAGTGAAGTAAAAGCTTTTTTCAAAAAAAAACATTACAAAAGCTATAATCGCCAATCAGGCAATTATTGAAAACCCGTATGGTGATATGACATTGTTCGAAGTTTAAGTGAACGGCGAACAGTTGAATCAAAATTCCACTTTGAAGTCAAACTTTTCAATAAGATATTTTAAAATTTATTCCAATCGGATTTCCATGTATGGGAGTATTATGTAGAATCATATCCTAAATAACTTTTGTTCTTGCACTTTTTTGATAAGATGCACCGTTTTTGACAGTCCCCCTTCCTCCTCCCCACTCCACCCACCCCCCTTCCCCACTAATGATCCATTTTTGCCCAAGAACGAACTTAGCCTTGCATTTTACGAAAAACGAGTCTGCGTAAAATTTCAAGTCTCTAGCTCAATCCGTGCGCCCGCAATCCGCGCCATAGACGAGTGGACAGACGGACGGACAGACAGACAGACGGACGGACGGACGGACAAAATTCCATTTTTTTCTTATCATTCTAAACACACTGGTGTAATTCATTTTGGTGTGTGATGACGGGATCTCGGCATTACAAACGGTAAGGCAAAGTTAATATACCCTTTGGTTTCACCATACGGGTATAAAAAAACAAGCATTTCAGTTTTGCTGTTTGTTTTCTAAAGCCGAGACAAATGTTGCCTATTTCCGGGCAAAATTTCCCAACGACTCCCGCGTTTTCAAAAAAAAAATTATGTTCCGGACCCACTAAAGGTATTTTAAAGCCGCCCAGACTGCCTTTCCAAGAATTTTGCAATGTTCGGCACTGTAGAATTGTTTTCTGCTTCAAATCTTAGACCACAGCTTTAGAGGGAAAATCGTAAAAATACATGAAATATACGTTATTTTATTTGGCGAATTTATTGTCGAATATCTTGAATTTACCTTTAATAAAAATACTAGCGAACCCTTCGTTGCCAGCTTAAAGTTTTTTGTATAAATTTTAGAATGCCAAAAAACCATAAATAACTTAAAAACTTTTGGGAAAAAACGTTATCCTTACAGGACCTTCCGTTTCGAATTTTATAAATCTAACACCGGATTCGTGATCAGCAACCCGAAAACCTGTGAAAAATGGGAAAAAGGATATTTTTTTGATTATCCTTAAAAGACCTTCTGTTTCGGATTTTGAAATTCCAACACCAGAGCCGTAAACAGCGACCCCAAAAAGCCTATACTGCCAATTTTTCCGGGAAAAAATAGGAAAAAGGATATTTGCGTTGTCCTTACATGACCTTACATGTTTCGAATTTTGAAAATATAACATAGCTAAAAACCTGCTCCTGGCAACGCAAAAATCGGTCCAGTAGTTTTTGAATTTTGTAATCTCAAACAGACCAACAAACCGACAGACCAACAAACAAACAAACATCCATTTTTATATATATAGATTATAGTAAAAACTCCAAGAAGTTTTAAAAATTTTAAGAAATACTTATGTTTTGTTGTTGTAAAATTATCGACCAAAATTTGAATATATTGAAAAATACCAGTTTTTTGCCGGTTGTATGTATGATACGAATTAATGAGAGTTTTGCAAATTCCTTGTGAACTAACGGTATTTTTTTTAAAAACGGTTAAAAATAGGATTAAAGATATTAAAATTCTTTACATATTTTCCTTTTATGGTAAATCTTATATTAAAATATGAGTTTTTAATTTTTTAATATAAATTAAAATTCTATTTGTCGTGTTATAAGTATAAATTGCGCAAGCATGTAGATTTTGTATACGAAAGTCATGTGCTGTTCATATCAGATAGTTTTGCAACAAATTTTGATTATTTCCCTAAATATCAAAACAACATAATAACAATTAACTTGAAAGGGGTTAATCATAAATGACATAAAATAGTTAGTAAAACTCTAACTAATCTTGATAGCAAACTTTACAAACATTATCTGAATCTCTAATAATAAATAAAACGCTTGTATGAAAATCGATTTTTTTGTGGGTGGCCACTTATATGTATGTGCTAATGATGCTTTAAGCAAACACGATGAAAAGATAATTGGTGCAACTAATATACATAATTCACTTCTTCTCATATGTCACATTTATATTACTCGTATTTTGATTATAGTATTTAAATAATTATACCCTACCGCTGCTGAAATCTTTTCAGGCATCGATAAAACAAAGTTCTAGTTCTAAAAGTAAAATTGCTATATAAAAATGTCCTCGACTCGCATACACTATGTTGGATATTCACGTTCCCCGTAAATACTTTTATTTCATTATGTTTTTATTAATGAAAATTTCTTATAGTTATTGCATAGTAAATTGAGCAAAAAATGTACACACGCGAAGCTCTAGTCAAAAAGCTTTTTGAATTCCCGAGTGAAATGATGGGAAAATCAATCATTCGGTGCACTTTGTATGCAATGTTAATAATTTATTGAAAATTGATCTATTAATATATCTAAATAATTAAAGCGGATACTACTAGTACTTTAATTAATGAATTGTTAAAATGTTAGAACTATCAGTTCAATATCGAGCTATTAGACGGGATTTTGTTCATTTTATGGAAATTTATACAACACTTGTTCGTCCTTAGGGAAAAAGAGAACTTCAGATTTAAAAGTTTGCACTATAATATCGGTAATGTTCCATTACAAATAATTACAATGTAATATAACACATTTTGTTACGTAATAACAAATTAATTTTATATTTACATAATAATTATTGCCATTAATACGGAAATTGCCAATTTCCATTATCTATTAATTTATTAAATTATTTTTTGTGACTAAAGTTAATTTTTACGAAACAAAATACGGAGTTGATCAGGCACCGGAACCGAGTTTGAGGGAGTCCATCATCTTTCAGATAAAATCAAACTCCAGGCTAAGGAATTCACAACAGTTCCCTGTGAGTGTACATTTTTAACAATTTTTCGGTGTTAAACACGCTTGTTAGAGGAGGTAAAACCCAAATAAATTTCAACCCCACAATTGTTTATTTTTCCAAGCATTTAACACATTGACTGCCACCATGGAAGCGAAAAAATCGGGTGCCAAAAGATTTTTTTTTATGAATTGCCTTCATATGATATTAGTTTTATAAATTTCCGAGATATATCGCTATATTCAAAATTCATAGGCCAAATATCAAAAAAGGTTTCCCAGGTCTTCTTTTATTAGTTTTTTCCATAATTTTTATATAGTTCTGTGCATCCAATGGTTTACAACGCAGCTTATACTGAAATAAAGTGCTGCGAGACCACTTGTGTCTCAGACGGCCTGAGAAGTCCATTTAAATGTGAGGCCACGTCCGGCAGTCAACGTGTTAAGATGATGCTAAGACACAGTCAACGTGTTAACATGGCAGTCAACGTGTTAACATGGCAGTCAACGTGTTAACATGGCAGTCAACGTGTTAACATGACAGTCAACGTGTTAAGATGTTTGAATTTTTTTCGTGTTCTCAAAGTCAGTAATATTAGCTGTTAAAAACGTTTCTTGTATGGCTTTACCGGATCTCGAACCTGAGACCTGTCGATTTAAAAGTCATTCGCCTGCCCATTAAGCTATTGAAGCAATTTGGCAAGTCTCTTTTTTTTTTTTTGTTTTTATTTTATAGTTCCAGCCAGAGCTTAGGGGAAGACTCTTTAATTTCGAAGCACAGCTCAGGATGGTCGGGAGTACAATAGGAGATGTCGGTTTATGTTCTCTTTGAACTTCTGCGGGTTATAGTCTGGGGGGAGATTGTTCCAAACTCTTGTTGTTCGCGTAATAAAGGAACCCCTAAACTTTACTGTACGAAAACGGGGAGGCTCAAGGAAGAAGTCGTGCGCGCGTACAGCTGCACGAGAGGGTCTAGGGAAAACATACCGTGTAGGAATAAGTTGGGAAATTTCGGTGGAACATTTCCCATGAAAATATCTATAGAATATACTGAGCGATGATGCTCGAGAGACGGTAATGAATCTGTCAAAAGGAGCCTCCACACGTTCAATGTTACTTGACAAGTATTATTGATGAAAAATTTTCATCAAGTAACATTGATGGAAATTGCTCCCACACGTAACATTGAAGAGCATCCAAACGATCAATGTTAATTGAAACCTGAGTCATTCAATTAATATTGTCAATAAACATTGAACGTGTGGAGGTGCTAAAAGACTTGCCTCCAATCAGTCGGATCGTAAAGGAGCCTCCACACGTTCAATGTTACTTGACAAGTATTATTGATGAAAATTTTTGTCAAGTAACATTGATGGAAATTGCCTCCACACGTAACATTGAAGAACATCCAAACGATCAATGTTACTTGAAACATGAGTCATTCAAGTAAAATTGTCAAGTAATATTGAACGTGTGGAGGGTCCTTAAGTTTTTGAATTCGGCTCAGCAGTTGCAGGACAGTTTTTGGTGCTCCACCCCAAATGTGCGAATTATACTCAAGTCTCGGTCGAATCTAGGTATTGTAGATGCTGAGCACGCCGATTGGTATGAAATATTTTTTGCACGTCCCAGAAAGTCTAAATGTGAATGTAAATGTGAACACCCTTTACAATAGAAAAAACACATAAGGAAAGTTCAAGCGTATTTTTAACTCCTTTACGGAATTAATTCAAAATTGATGCTAAAAATTGGAGTAAATTTTTAACTCCTTAAAACAGGAAACTTAAAAAAAACTCCAATCTACGGTGTTAAATTTTTTTTCTTGTCAACACTGCGATGTGTTTACTTTTAGCTATGTTTTGAGGCGGTGTTAACTTGTCCCCGGATTTTTTCGAAAGTGTATATCCTCAATATTTTTGATATTATTCATTATTATTTCAGTGGACACAAGCAATAACCGCTTAAGTCGATTTCCATGTGAGCTAAAATATTTCTCTTGCAAGTTTAAATACAATTCATATTGGAAATTCGACTTAAGGCGACTTAAGCGGTTGCTGCTTATGGTCACAAGATATGTTCGGACAATTTAAAAATTTAAAAAAAATTAATTAACTTAGAAAAAAAACATCCAAATCAAGTTAATATCACTCAAAGTTTAAAAAAGCTGCATCATTATTAAAATCTGACATTATTCTTTACATGTAAATTAACCTCTTTTTCTAACACCTTTAAAATAGGTAAGATTTTTATGTTGAAAATATGGTAAAAGTTGCTCAAAAGATAAAAATAATAATGAAAAACTTTCTGCATGAGCTTTGCAGATTAAACTTTATCGTCTTGTTTCATAAAAAGAAATTTTCTTAAATGCCTTAAGCAATACCTGGGCTTCTTTTATCTTCTATTCTATGTGCATGAAAAGCTTTTTTTTTCTTTGCTTTGCTCTAATATCAAGCATCCTGTAATTTATACAGGCATCTAAGATATTTCCTTCATGGCTGTAAAGTTTACTTTATTTTATTACTTAAATTGCTCTAAATCGCTTTTGGTATTATAGACAGGTAAATATATCTGTATAGAAATCACTGCGTATAATAATAATAAAGCTGAAAATGAAATCGGGGGCGTAATTTCTCCATGTTTGAAATTTTTTATTTACTTAAATTGATGTTTAAGAATGTTTGTCGTGTTATTAAATTTTCTTGTTCGAAGCAAAAATGTCTTTTGATTGATGAATCATTTCTAGTGAAAATAGTCATTTGTAGCAAAGGTTTTTGAAAATGAAAAATATTCTTTTAAAAATTGAAGGGCTTCCAGCAATTACGGGGTAACTCCACCCCTTCTTGTTAAAAGCCCATCAATTTTATTTTTGGTTTTAAAAATGTTGTGAAAACTTTTATTTTTAACCTTTTTTTGTCAGTACGAGACGATATTATGGTCTACTGATAATAATTCCGATAATAGCTGTTAAATTTCGGTTTTCCGATATTTTTAAGAAAATTTTCTCATTCAAAAAAATTATTCATAGAACAAAAATATTTTTCAGGGTTGGGAAAGGTTATCGTAATGTAACGAAATAACAAAATAACGAAATAATTTTCCGATTTTATCTTCAAAATTACGTTAAAAAAATTTAATTACACTACAATGATGAAAAACGGAACGAAAACTAATAAAAATATTTCATTTTTTCGTAACACGGTTTTGTTTAATCGCGAAAATTTTTCAAAATCTGTAGGGTGGGTTAGGTTAGTAGGGTGGGTTAGGTTAGTAGGGTGGGTTAGGTTAGTAGGGTGGGTTACACCCCCTACAAAAAATCACGAAAAATCGTGATATGGAAGGTACCAGAAGGGAGATGGGCAGCCCCTTTTAAATAGAAGCGAATTATTTGATTTTTCCAAATAGGGGGAAACCATAAACTTTATTTGTGAAACCTGATTTTCGGTGAATCAGTGACCTGATAGGTGGCCTATGGCCTGATAGGAATCCCCAAATGAATCACTCAATTTAGGAGGAATTTTTCCCGTGAGTCAGAAGAAATCATTTTGAGTATTTGGAAGGAAAGATTTTTTAAAAAAAGAAGAATTCATTTTTTTAATAATAAAAGGGCGGTAACTTTTTAAGAATTTTAATACAAGGGCAGACACGCGAATAGATAGACAGATTTGTTTGCGAGCAGGACTAAATTATAGTTTGTACTCATTCCGTAATGATACGATCCCTTGGAATGTTGTCAAACAAATTGAAAAGCAAAAGTTTAAGGAAGAACCTCGACTCGAATGATTTTTCGCTTGAAACGTCGAAAGTCTTTCCCTGCGGCGCATTCGTTTTAAACATGTTACTCTACAGATCATAGTCGCAAAAAGAAATCGACTAAAAATTCCTAGAAAATATCATTTGTTATCAACACAAAACTTTCCTCTGCAATATTTAGGTTCGGAGAAATTATATGAAAAATAATATCTTTTCAAATATCTTGAGAACCGTTAAAAATACGTAAAACCCGTTAAGGGAAAAAATGCTGGAAATTTTATTTTCATTGAATTTGGTTATGTGGATTTTTTCGCATCCTGAGCTGTGCTTCGGCAATAGAGGGTGTTCCCCTTAGCTCTGTCTGGAAATATAAAAAAAACGCTTAGTTTCCGAGAAATTTTCAAAAAAACTTAATTTTTTTCAAACATGTTGAGAAAACTACAGGCTGTTAAAGTAAAAAAATGTGGAAAATTTTATAACCTTTAAATTCTGTTATAATGATCTTTTCCCAAAAGTGCAGTTTTCGAGAAATTCTCAAAAAAATGTAATTTTTCAAAATTGTATACATTAAAACTAACGTTGATAGAAAACTACGATTTTTATAGAACTTAGAGTAAATACGGGAGTAACTCTCAAAAACTCTCGAGAGTTACTCGCAGGAGGTTGTCCATTTGAGAGTTAATTTCGGCGATTTTTCTCTTTTCAAGACCAATATCTTGATTTTTTTGACATCTTGCTTTGGCGAGTTCTCGAGAGCTACTAGAGAAATTCAAACGCCGTTCGTATCTGGCGAGCAACTCCCCGAGAGTTCAGTGGGTGCGTGTCGACTAGAGAGTAGAATCACTTTTGACAGCTCGCAGACACTAGCTCGCGAGTTTCTGCGAGCGACTCTCAGAGACGTGTCAATTTGCGAGTAGCTGGTATCGAGAGGTTCTCGCCGGCATTTACTCTCATGTGGAGCGGCACATTAGTTACAAAAAAATTTCAAGTCGTTAGCTCAACCCGTTTTCGAGTTATTTAAGATACGTAAAACGGACAGATCGACAGATAGACTGACCCACGCACAGACAGACGGACGGACCGACAAACAGATGCACGGACATCCCCATAATTTTGCGTGAAACGAATTTCGTACTGATCAGACATTTATTTCTCTTCACAGTGTTTTAAAGAAAGAAAATACCACAAAAATTAACAGAAAAATTCGCTTCTTTTGGGAAATAGTTGGAATGTAAGATTTTCCGTTGCACCATTTTCATGTATTTCGTACTTTTCCATTAATTTCAAGGTATTAAAAATTTCCTTCTCCTCGACACACTCCCTCACCGGTCATCTGTTCCGGATTCGAATGAAAAAGGTTTTAAAGCATCACGGCTTCTAAATAAGGGTCGTGGATAATCTACAATGCAGGGGCTGCGGAGAAGAGCAAAAAACGGTAGGGTATTTTTTTTTTGCCACATCGGCTTCGGCTAT
The DNA here is from genome assembly GCA_964034945.1 of Chrysopilus asiliformis. Taxonomy (NCBI): domain Eukaryota; kingdom Metazoa; phylum Arthropoda; class Insecta; order Diptera; family Rhagionidae; genus Chrysopilus; species Chrysopilus asiliformis. Next base: position 101,369,376 of record OZ035961.1, read on the forward strand.
TCCTTTCTGAAAGACCTCCATGAGGCAGGAACTTGGGGCTGGAATCCCGTTTCGCAAGGACAAAACACTGTCGGCATGGCTGAATACCCGGATTGGAGCTCACTCTGCTCCATCCACGCACACCGGAAGTGTGCAGTGGGCACAATTAAAGGCTTAAGAGCTAAACAAAATGGAACCGTCCGCGTCATTTTTCGGCGTCATCGGACGACGGCACAATGCCGCCCGCGGTTGCCGCTTGCTGTTGACGCTCCCATTCTGTTTAGCTCTTTAGGCTTCCTGTTAAGGTTCACCAATCACCCACTACTCATTGATGCAACTCGATTTGTATGCAACGATGGTTTCTATATGCGTTAGAAATGGTATACCAACCCTTATATTTTTTTATATGTTCGTATAATACTGAAAAAAATCATAAAAACAATTTAAAAAACTTTTAATTAAACAGTTGAATCATATTTTAAGTAAACAACTGTATATCTTTTACGATAATACCCGCACGAAACGCATAATTAAAAAAATATTATATATTAAAACCCTTTTCAGACTTAATGAGATTATTTCAGTGTTTTACTCTGGAAATCTGAACTGATGTTTGAAAGCAATTAAAGTTAAACAATCTGCGACGCGACGAGCAAATATTGGCAAAGCTTAATTTAAAGTGAAATTTAATAAATACTTAAACTTTATCCAAACTTTGTTCTCGTACACATCATTACGATAAAGTAACGTTAATGGATTGCTGTAAATTTTTACCACAACAATATTTTTTATGTACATAAAATTCATTTTCTCAAACCCCTTTTTATCCAATAAAAGCACCAAGAGATTCTCTAGATACATTATTTGACCTTGTTGTTCATGGGATAGTCTCCCAAAAAGGATTCTAATTTTTATGCAGAGTTCTTTTATCGCTGTGAGCTTTGGGAAAACAGTAAAAAACCCCTTTTTTAGTCTTGTGCCTTTTTTTAGTGGTTTTCACTCTTCTTTAATAACAATCAAATTAAATTGAAAGATATACTCTGGTGAACTATATTTTCGTGTATTTTCGTACGCTTGTAGTGGGGGTTGTTTTAATTTTCAACCAAAAATTAAATGAAGTTTTTGCTATTCAAAATATTAAAATTACGGACTGGTAATTTTGGTTGCGATGAAGTCGAGTTTTTGAAGAAGAAATATTTGTTTGGGGAAGAAATAAATATCAAATTTTATAGAATAAAAAGCGTTTTAAAAAAAATGGCCGAACCGAACCAAAACCAAACCATTTCTAAAAAACAAGATAGCCAAACCGTTTTTAAAACAAATTATGTTAGAAACCTTAAACCAGAACTTTTTTTAGCAGTTCTGTTCAGTTACCTGTGCTATAGAGCTATAGAGGTATTCATGACGGAGACCGACTCGAGAATGGGGGTAGATAGAAATTTGTGATCAGTACGAAATCCGTTTCAGGCAATATTGGATGACCGTGCATCTGTCTGTCGGTCTGTCAGTATCTCGGTTTGTCTGCCTGCACGTCTGTCGGTCTGTCGGTCTGTCGGTCTATCGGTCTGTCGGTCTGTCGATCTGTCAGTCTGTCTGTCAGTCTGCCGGTCTGTCGGTCTGTCTGCCTGTAGGTCTGTCGGTCTATCGGTCTGTCGGTCTGTCGGTCTGTCGGTCTGTCGGTCTGTCGGTCTGTCGGTCTGTCGGTCTGTCGGTCTGTCGGTCTGTCGATCTGTCAGTCTGTCTGTCAGTCTGCCGGTCTGTCGGTCTGTCTGCCTGTAGGTCTGTCGGTCTATCGGTTTGTCTCTCGGTCTGTCTGTTTTACGTATCTCGAGAACGCGTCGAGCTAGCTACTTGAAATTTTTTATAAATTAGTTTTACGAAAATCGTAATTTTCTATCAACTTTTGAAAAAGTACCGTTAGCTTTAATAGAAACTAAGCGATTTCTTTGAAAAACACCGTTTTTTTGAAATCTTTTTGGAACCTATGCCCTTTTGGGAAAAAATGAATATAATTAAATTTAAAGGATATACAATTTTCTACATTTCTGGCTTTAATGATTTTTGTATCTCTAACGGTTCTCAAGATGTGTGAAAAAAATTCAGTTTTTTGAAAATCTTTCGAAAACTATGCACTTTTATGAAAAAACGAATATAATAAAATTTATAAGAAATAAAATTTTCTACATTTTTTGCTTTAATGGCTTATCCGTACCTCCAACGGTTCTCAATATATTTAAAAAAAAAACAAGTTTTTTGAAAATTTCTCCGAAACTACGCGTTTTTGAAGAAAACTCCATGTAACCAAATACAAAGAAAATATAATTTCCTGCATTTTTCACCTTAATGGTTTTCACGTATTTTTAACTGTTCTTGAGATATTTGAAAAAAAGTTTTTTTTGAATATTGCAGAGGAAAATTTTGTGTTGAGTACCTACAATTTTTATGTGTGCTTAAGTGCCCAGAAAACTGTCTTCCTGCCCTTTATCTCAAGAAATATAATTAATATGATCAGGAAATGCAATAAGCTTGGAAAACAAAAGCCAAAGCCAAAAACTAATCAACCATTAAAATTTTCGGGAACCAAAATCGGAACAAGAACCAAATTTTTAAAATTTTTGAAACCAAAATCAGAATCAAATTTTCAAGTGTTAGGAACAAAAACCAATAACCAAAAATTCCAATTCACCTTAGAACCAAAAAAAGAAACACACTCAAAAAACTTTTGGTTTGCATATCTGTGCTCTGTAAGGGGAGCAAGTTACGAGGTTTAGTATTCCCAAAAAGCTGGTTCTTTAAAGAATCTTTTAAGTTTCGTTCCTTAAATTTTCTAAACAAAATATTCAGAATTTAATTTTTAGGGGGGTCCGCAACATTTCTTTCGAAGGGTCAACAACTTTTGGTTTCGGCACTTATAATAATTCACATTTATGTCGAATATATCAAGTTTAATAAACCAATAGAAATATTTTGGCGAACAGCCGCGGTAAGAGTGCTCAAATTTTTCTAGGCCTTAAAATAATTGAAAAATATGTGGATTATAAATTCGGAAAATAAATAGCAGCAAATAAATTTCTCTCACAATAGCAAATTGGTACGATTTAATGAAAAATTATACGTTTTTGTAAAATATCAGCCGAAAAAAAGACGAAAAATTCATGCAAAGAAGGGAAAATTGTTGGAAAATTATGCCCGTAAAGTGCAGAGTGAAACTTATTTGATATAAATATAATAAAATAGGTTTGTATATTGAAAATAAAAACGATAAAAAAAAATATCATTATCTCTGTCTTACCCCCTGGGGCGCGTATATTTCTCCTAGTCCTGTTCACTTCCTTGTTCGATTCGAGACTATGGTGTGTATGAGAAGTGGGCTAAAGGCAACTCTTCAACATAAGAATCTATATTCGTCTGGGAAATTTACACCACCACACTAGCACATAAACGAGTAAAACTGATCAGCATATCTCACTCTAGCACTTTGTAAAACATACGATACACACGCACACATTGGTATCGGGGAAAATTTTCTTTTCTTTCAGTGACGTATTCGATCGGAATTTTCCCAAAAACTTTTTATCCTGTATTTCTTTCAATTCGTTTTGTTTTTCTATTTCCCTTTTTGATTTTTTTTATTATTATTTTATTTTTTATTGTAGTATATCACAATGGCCCCATTTCTCATTTATTTTATTTATTTTTTTTACTTTTCTTTTTCACCCTTCTGCTACACTTTTTTTGCCGTGTTTTCCTTTAGCGACATTCATTAGCTCTTTTTGCGGTTTCCCATGTTTGCTATTTTTTCTCGGTTTGTCATTAACTCACCACAAATAATGGGAAAATTTCGGAGGCGGACACTGTAAGTGGCAACCAGGATCTACGATAAATTAAAAACTATACTTTCTATTCAACGCACGAACAGTTTCGTGATTTTCGCAAGCTCTTTTCTGTAATATATTTTCTTACTTTGACGAATTTTCTCTCGCTGTTCTCTTTTCCGGTAAACTCTACGAATGCGATAAGCAAATATTTCATAAAATTAAAAAAAATCCGAAATTATTTTTGCAGGGATTTTGATTTTTTCAGGAAAAAAAATATTTAGAAAAAAAACTTCTTGTCACGGCACTGACTTCTACCACTACACCGAGAACAGAATTGGCTTTTCCACTTGTTTTCCGACACCCCTAATTTTCAGCCTCCGTTTCTCCTCCGCGTACCGCCTTTGCCCAGAAAAGCAAGCACTTTTTTTAAGAAAATAAAATTTACAAGGAAATTTTCACCCTCATTCAATCATTTTGAAAATTCCCCGTTCTATGGAAAAAAAATAGTAGTCCACAATGAGGACGACTTCACGACGATGGCTGTGGTAATGGTGGGATATAAACTCGCATATAAACTAATTTATCGCTAATTGAGATTTATTCGCACCTGAGGGAACAACCAGGTAGATTGCAGTACCGTTCCTGACGATCCAAGCCGTAATTTGACAACCGTAGAGCGACAACCACCACCAATGCCCATTCGGGCCATTTTCCACTCGACCACGGTAACTCTTTGGCTTTTTTTCCCTTCCGTTGGAAAAACTAAAAATCACTTTTCTTTAACAAACTGTTAATTAATTTCTAGCGTGAAAACTTATCCGGAAAAATGTATTTTTTTAAATTAACTAAACTTTTTCCCATCGTCATTATCCTTTTTGCATTGCCATTTTCACCATCTCGAACACAACTACTATTCTTTTCCAGCTTAAGATGAAAATTTTTTTTCGCACTGTGAGCTTTTCGTTTAAGCTTTCCGAAAAAATCCTCCCCTCTGGCTCTGAGTTCCCCTGCTAAGATAACGGCGACGACGACAGCGGACACCGAGGAAGAATGAAAAAAATCATTCACACAGCAAGGAAAAACTCGAAAAAAAAGAAAATCTCCTTCTATTATTATATCATAATAGTCGGCTCTCGTTCTCTCTAACAGTCTTGGATTGTCGATTTTTCCATTTTCTTGTTGGGAAATTCAGTTCTTGATGCACTTAGAGACCCGGAGGCAATCCAACAGAAATCCACTCAGAATTGCATTGGAAAACTTTCCCGAGCTTTCCACCCATTGAACTTTCCCATTTTCATACATCACAAAGGGAAAATTTTTTTCTTCAGCACCAATTATATCGGCTCTTTATTGGTGAATTTTCCCGAAAAAAAATGGATTTTTCCTGTTGAAATTTCAAATTTTCTTAGCAAAAAACGTTTATTCCAATATGCTATATCGCTTCACGTAACTTTGATTTTTCGACTTTTTTTCACTTTTCAGTTCGAGGGCACAAACAACTTGCAATTTTCACCAGTTTCGCACGAAAAAAAAAATCGAAGGAAAACTGTTCAAAATATATATATCGTTGGCTTTTCACTCGTTTATGCGCAAACTTTTAGAATTTCCTAAAGTTTTTTGGTTGAAATTTTGATGATTATTATTTGCAAGTAAAATCAAAAAAATTCTTTATATTTAAATGAAAAATGAAAATTTACACCACTTCTAAGCAAAGCCAGGATAATGACTTTAATGCTATCCTGCTGCCCCCGACACACAAGGAATATATTTCCAATTTTCCGTTCGAGTGAGTGGCACTGGTGAAAAACTCGTACGAGAAAATGGTTGTTGAGCCGTGTGTTGAGATAAGTGAGTGAAAATTCACAATATTGCAATTTATCTCTTTCGCTCATTCAATGAAAATCATGTTGAATATTCGCTTTTCATCCGATGTTACCACTTACCACTTGAAAGGAAAATTTTTCTATGGAGGGATCAATGAAATCATGAAAATTGTGCGCCAGCGCAATACAAAATACGATAAAAAGGCTGCTTTTAGCTTTTCATCTACACGCACTCCATGTTGAATATACTTACAATTATTTGCTTTTCTTCATGTTTTTCCAGTGAAGCTTGGCCAAAATCATTCGTTGTGTTCGTTTTCAAATGGAACGGGGTTGAAATGGAAATGAGAAAATGTGAACATCGCTGGAAAATGTGGAATTTATAGTAAGATTTGGTTTGAAAATTTGATAAAATTCACTGATATGGAAATCGAGTAAATTACAAATCTCTTTCAGGATCAATTCATTCACAATTGAAATTTGCAACCATTATAAAATTAACATTTATTAGAAAGAAACCAGAATGAAATTTTTTTTACAAAAAGCGGGAAATACTAACCTCTCTCTTTCTCTCGGCACTACAACCGGTTTCCGGTCTTGGCCTGCCGCAATGTCTCTCGCCAGAGGCCCCGGTCACGTGCCGATGTCCTCCAGTTTTGCATCCCAATAACAAATCCGTGTAATTTTTTAAAGAAAATATTTTAAATGGTTGAAAAAAATTATCTAAGGGGCTATCCATGACATATTGCAGCCTTCGTCACGGTTTTTTCGATTTTTATACTCTATATGATATATCATATTTGATTTAGTACACTTTTTGTAACGCATCGAGCCGATCATCGGACACCAAAATGAACTACACATGGAATGACAAAAAGATTTTGATTTCCGCATGTCCATCCGTCTGTCTGTCTATCCCTCTGTCTGTCCATCTGTTTGTCCATCTGTCTGTCCGTCTGCCTGTCCGTCTGTCTGTCTGTCCGTCTGTCCGTCTGTCCGTCTGTCCGTCTGTCCGTCTGTCCGTCTGTCCGTCTGTCCGTCTGTCCGTCTGTCCGTCTGTCCGTCTGTCCGTCTGTCCGTCTGTCCGTCTGTCTGTCCGTCTGTTCGTCTGTCCGTCCGTCTGTCCATCTGCCCGTCTGTCTGTCTGTATCTCCGTGAACTCCATAACTTTCCAAACGACTGAGCTAAAAACATGAAACTTTGTAGTTGCGCTACTCTTAAATGTCAATGCTAAGTTCTTGAACGGACAAAATTGGATCATTCCTTCTCCCTCCACCATACAAACGAAACAGTTTTTTGCACTTTCCTCGAAAACGGTGAGTCATATTGAAAAATTTATTAAGGTAAAATGTGTTCAGACTAGGGTTTGACATAACTCATCTATACATCAAAGTTCAAACAAACCACTTCTTCCCCCCTCTCCATACAAATGGGATCCTTTTTTCCTGTTTTCTCGAAAACTATGACAAACTTATAAAGATAAGGTGAAAAACTTATAAAGATAAAATGGCTTTATAATATAATTTTACATATCTTGTCTATACATCAAAATCCAATCGGACCAATCCTACTCCCCTCTTCCATACAAATTAATTTTTTTCATAAAAAAAATGATCTGCCTTCACATAAAGTATTAAGAAATCCTTACAGACTTCTTAATGTCGGAGTCAAATTCAGCGACCCCAAAAACCCTCACATGAAATTTTATTCCGAAAAATTTTAGAAAAAGGATAATTACGTTATCCTTACAGGAACTTCCGTTATCCTTACAGATTTCTAAATGCTACAATCGGATTCAACGACCCCAAAACTACGGGACGAGATTTTTTTCCCGAAATTTGAGCAAAAGGATAACCACGTTATCCTTACAGGACCTTCCGTTATTCTTACAGATTTCTTAATGTCAGAATCGGTTCCAGTGACCCCAAAAACCCCCAGATGAGGTGTTTTCCGGAAAATTTGAAAAAAAGGATAATCACGTTAACCTAACAGGGCCTTTCGTTATCCTTACAGACTTGTTAACATCAGTATCGGATTCATCGACTCTGAAAAGCATAATTCTTTCAGGACCTTCCGTTATCCTTACAAGTAGCGAAAATATTTTATTTTCATCGGAATTACGTGCGTGTGCAAAATTTCAAGTCAATCGGATGAGTCGAAGTTGGTCAGAATTAGATTGCAAGGTTTGACCCTGACAGACAAACAAACAGACAGATACGAAAGCAAGCTAAAGAAAATTTTTTTAAAAATCATGAAAAAGCTAAAGAGGAGGGAGGGAGGATCTGTAAAGGCTTAAATTATCGTAACATATTGTATGGACAACTAATGTTAGAAATGTTACCTCACAGTAAAAGGTATAACACTTTTAATTAGTCTGTTCTATTATTTTTTATACATAGAGTGATATCAAAATAAAATCAAAATAAATTAAAATTTGAAAGAACCCTCGCGAAAATCTTATTTTGTTTCTTTATCTTACAATTTGTCTTATCAAATTGTTTCTTTTTCAAATAAATTGAAACGACTGGAAGAATCTGAATTAATTTGAATTTGCCGCCACACTTTGAACTTCCTGTGCATTAACCAGCCAAAAAACCTCAACATCCGGCCTGTTTAGTTTAACATTAGGTCTGTTTAACTCGAGATTAAATCTGCAAGAGGTTTTTAAAAGCTCTCAAATGTTTAACTCTCATTTTGAAAACATTTGGTGGGTTTCGGAACGTCGTGAAGTGGTTCATGTCATCGTTTCGGGGGTTTCTAGGGAAAATGCATTGGCAGTCACAGAAATACGGTAGATTTTCGCATCGGCTACTTTTTAGAAAAGAAACACACGGAAATTTGAGAAATCGTTCAGTTTTTTTTTCTGGTTTGTGCGGCGGGAAATTTAAATTGATTCGAACTCATCCAATTGTATCAACTTATTCGAGAGAACAATTTTTTTTTTCAAATTAAAGCCAGCTAAAATTAATTAATTGATTTTCGATGATATTGTAGACCAAAAACTCCAAACGAATGAAATTGCTCGATGTAATGGCAATTCGAAGCATACATTTAGAGAATATTTTTCTCTAGAGTCGAAGAAAGCCTGCTTTATTCACTACAATTTTGTTAGAAAAAATTTGTAAAAATTTTCTATTTAATTTAAAATCTATATAGATCAAGGAATTTTCGGCCAAAAAGAGCAAGCCAATCGAATACATCTCCCCTTCAATATTTTACAACACGATGATTTTTTTTAAATCTGAAAACAGCGACGTAAAAAATCTAATGAAAACAATGCAAACTAATTTCTAAATGAAGATTTTTGGAGATTTTTTTCAAAATTCGTTTCCTGAAATAATGGGCGCTATTCTGTCCGAAAATTTTTGTGATTTTATGTTATCCTATTCTGTATTTGAAATGTTATGTTATTTTATGGTTTTTAAAAAAGAATTTTTTCATTTATGGTCCATAACCTAAAATAACCCCAACCCCAAGAGGTTATTTTAAAGCAATGTTGACCGTTTTTATGAAATGTTGTATAATTACGTACGCGGTATAGTAAAAAAAAGTGTTTTTACCAGGTTTAGTGTGTTAATTTTTAAATTTTTGTAGAAGAAAACCCAGGATAAATTTGCGACGTCTTTGCGATTCCAGCGCATCCGATTCAATTGTCCAATTTTATCTTATAAAAGTTTTTCGGGTCGATAAGGAAGGAGTGGAAATACTGATTGAAATAACTTATGTGAACAGCACATGACTGTCTTGTACAAAATGTATGTTTGTGTATAATTTACACTATAAACCCGAAAAATAAAATATTCCATAAAAAAAAAAAGTTTTTTTTTACAAAATCTGAAATCTCTCGATAACGTTCAAAGATATCGATTTACAGTAAGAGGCAAAAATGTAGAGAATTTTAATATCTTTAATTTCTATTTTAACTGTTTTTTTGAAAATACCGTTAGTTTGCAAGCTATTCACAAAAATCTACTTGACTATTTCTACTTCGTTTGTGGTAGTTGTGATATCTGTTTGTGGTATCGAACAACAACAATTTTCCTAACCGTTTTTTGAAATACCGTTAGTTTGCAAGCAATTCTAAAAAATCTAATTTTTTAGTTTTTAATGAAAATACTCATTTTTCTGCCATTTCCGATTTGCCCTATTTTTGAATTGACTATCGTTTATTTTGAATGTCATTCAATTAGATATCGAAAAAGTACAAGAATTTATGACAGAATGTATTAGATATTTTATGTTATTTTACATAATTCATGAAAAAATTGTATATTGCCATCACAGAATACCAAATCCAAAAAACTTTTATTTTCATTCCATGAAAAAGAAATTTTATCGTGATAAAATAACATAAAATACAATATCATAAAAACTAGCAGACCCTTGGTTGCCAGCTTAAAGTTTTTTGTATAAATTTTGGAATGCCAAAAAACTATAAAAAGCCTTGAAACTTTTGGGAAAAAAACGTTATCCTTACAGGATCTTCCGTTTCGAATTTTGAAATTCCAACACCAGATTCGTGATAAGCAACCCTGAAAACCTCCCAAAGCCCGTTTTTGCAAGAAAAATTGGAAAAACGATATTTGCGTTATACTTACAGGACCTTCCGTTTAGAATTTTAAAAATCTAACACCGGATTCGCGATCAGCGATCCCGGAAACCCCATAATGCCAATTTTTCCGGAAAAAACGGGAAAAAGGATATTTGCGTTATTCTTACAGGACCTTTTGTTTCCAATTTTGAAAATCTAGCATAGCTAAAAACCAGCTCCTGGCAACGCAGATCATTTTGCAAAAAAACCACGTAAAAATCGGTCCAGTAGTTTTAGAGTTTTGTAATCTCAAACAGACCAACAGACCAACAAACAAACAAACCATTTATATACAGCCATGTTCAAAAGTGTTAGGCACCATTTCAAAATCAATTTTTTCCTGTTTACGTGTATATAATATGATAGTGAAACAATGTGATTTTAAGAATATCGAAATTTTTTTATCTGACTAATATTAGGTGGGCCCACCCCTAGCCCTTATTACAGCAGCGAGTCTTTTTGGCATTTTCGCTACAAGCCTATTTTCGTGTCGTCACTTATAAAATCCCATTCCTCCTGAATAGCCCTTTTCAGGGTATCTTCTGATGTTATTTTTGTGTTTCCGGATATTTTTCTTCAAAATACTCCACAAATGCTCTATCAAAATCTATGATTTTTTTGTAAAAAAATGGGGGTGCCTAACAGTTTTGAACATGGCTGTTTATATATAAATTACAAAATAGCGCCCAATAGTGCAATAGTTTTTAATTGAATTTTCAAAACTGGCCATATACGATTAACAAAATGATACCGCTATATTATTTTGTAGCCGCCTACAACGCGTGATTAGATCAGTTCTTGGTGATGACGATACAAATTATTGTGGCAGTATTCATGAACGGTTTCATAGAATATCAAATTGATTTATGAAATTTTTCATAATTTTAGTGAAATTGTTCATAAATACTATGAATTTACTTCTATGAATTTTTATGACCGAAATTTCGTGCCGGGTATACGGAAGAAGCCTCTAAGGCGCTTTTTTTTCATTATTGGTTCACCAGGTGGAGAAAAAGGAGTGGTCCGGTGTCCCGCGTTCACTGATTTTAATTTAATGGAATGTTTTAATAGTTTAACAATTAGTCGTAGAAACATTCTCTAAATGTGATATTTTTTAATGATTTAGGAATAAGTAATATGTGGAATTCAAAAAATTTATCGTTCGACAATAAAAAGAGGAATATCAAGACAGCTGACTGTGGTAACCGTTTAAATACAAACATTTAAAAGATATCCTTTTAATAACTAACAGCATGAAAAAATGGGGTTTTTTTTATTTCTAGAATTCCAGCAAATGTTCATCTATTTTCTCTCATCTATCAGCATTCCAGCTAATCTACCGCATTTTATACTCACCTACATGAATCAGAAGTAAATGCATCATTCTTTTATACAGAATTTGGATCGAGCAACAAATAATGCTACATAATTGTTAAATAATTGCTGTAATTGAATGCCAGAAGAAATATGTTGCAATGAAATGATTTTTGTTAAGGAACGGATTTAAAGCGATTAACTAAGATATCCGGTTTTAAATGATTGCCTTCGTGTGGTCATAATCGTTGTCCGTATTAGATTAAAGATAGAAGATAAAGAAGGCGTTTCACCTTCGCCCAATATATATGAACTTTCAAATTCAATTTATTGTTTCCCCCTGTCAATTATTTATTTATGATTTTTATTCATTTCTAATTGAGAATAATTCGAATACGGTTGAATATTTTAATATAAAAAAAGTGCAATTCACTTGAATTCGTAAGGAGGTTTTCTAATGATTCGAAAGAGGTTTTTTTTACAAATTTTTTACACTGTTTTTTGTATAAAATTTTTCAAATTTTAAGAAAATTATCAAAAGTTTTATAATTTGTACAAAAACAACCGAAGAAATTGTTCAAAATAATATTAAAAAAAAACTTCAAAATACAAAAGTACAAAAATATATAATTTATTTACAAAAAAATCTCAAAATGGAATGTTTTAATATTTTAAAATTGAAATATTTAATATTTTTTTTTAGTTTTACAAAGCAGGATCACACACAACAATACAGAAACAATAATAATATTAATTTAAAATACAATAAAAAAAATTTAAAATAGCAAATACATATTATATTAATTTATAATTACAATTACATTCGGTCACACAATTGAAACGCACATTTATTTTTTTATAAATTATTTACAGGAATATTCCTCTATTCGTTCATGACACACATCGCACTGGACCTGGCAACACCATTGAAATTTACACCGGCATTGCCAGGTTCGATTTATCTGATGGGTATTGTAGCCCCGCCCACAACACAGAAGATCGCATCCATCGATCCCGCGAGCGGTTCGATTACAACCTCGACCCACAGTCCCCAAGGACCCTTGCTGCAGATCCCGGTCGCAATAGTTGGGCGATGGTTGAATGTACACCAATTCCAATCTCTTTGGATATTGAAGCTTTTTGGGATTCTTAGCAATTCTACCTCGTCTGCGAATTAAATTTGAAGTGTTCAAAATTAAGATGTGATAAAATATTATGTCAGGCGTTAACCCTTGCACTAAACCCGTTTTCGTGTCACTTAAATAATATAAGTAAAAAAAATATATTTTTACACATTCTCCTGTTTTTCGATGATCAGGAGTCAATATGGAAAAAATGTGTATTTGGTCCCCGGGTTTAAGGCAAGGGTTAAACTTTATGTTTCAACATTTCACCTGCTTATAACTAATGTCAGTCGTCCTCGTTCTTGTATAGCTTGAACTTGCCTAGCACGATTATATCGCTTCATAAGGACATCACCTATCACCCGAAATGGCGGAAGACTCTTCCAGCATGTTTTCATTGCACATGAGCCGCTAACACCATGACATTTGCATTCGGTGCGAAGTAAATTCTTTACTATCTGAAACATAAAATAAAAATCATAAATCAATTGTAAAATTTGGTTATAATTTTTGTTTTTATGTGAAAAGTATGAAAATTATAAAAATAAAACATTTTTGTTTAAGTTTTTTTTTTACGTTTTAAACGTTTTAATGTTTAGGGTTTTTACAAGGCAATTGGCATTGAAATTTCTGGTTTGTTTGTCTTCAGTAAACTCGAAAACGGTTGGAGATAATTTTATGAAACTTGGCAGTTAATTCAATAATGTACGTGATTCAAACATGGGCTTAAAAAAAATTGCGTATTGAATTCTATCCCTTACGGATTTTGGAAAAATTTGAAAACTCTTAATTATTCAGTCTACGGACTGTCCAGGAAGTACGCTACACTTTAAGGGAGAGGATTTTGCAATACCGTGACGGGGCGCTGCCTAAGCAACACGAGAGACGTCATCAAGTAGGCGTAGCGACCATAAAGTCACGAAATTAAAGTCGTGACGACCTGTTGTGCTACTTGGGTACTAAACTCCATACAAAACATAAGAATAGCTACAATTGCCAGGTAGCAAGCGTCACATACTCAGACAAAATTTTTATGAAACAAACCCATTTGTATAGGCGAGGGGGGAAGGATTGGTCCGATTGGATTCTGATGTGTAGAATAGTTATGTAAAATCATGTTCTAAACACATTTCGTATTTATAAGTTTTTCGATACTGTGCACCGTTTTCGAGAAAATAGAAGTGGTCCAACTGGATTTTGATGTATAGATGAGTTATGAAAAATAATATTTAAAATATATCTCACCTTGATACATTTTTTAATTTTCGACAAAATTGGTAAAAAAAAACTATTTCGTCTGTATGGGAGGGGGGGGGGGGGAGGCATGGTCCAATTTTGCCCCTTCAAGAACTTAGCCTTGACATTTAAGAATAACGCAACTACAAAATTTTATGTCTTTAGCTCAGTCCTTTGGAAAGTAATGAAGTTCACGGACATACAGACAGACAGACGGACGGAAAAACGAACGGACAGACGGACGGACGGACAGACAGACTGACATACGGACAGACAGACTGACAGACGGACAGACGGACAGACGGACAGACGGACAGACGGACAGACAGAACGACTGACAGAACGACGGACGGACAGACAGACAGATGGATGGACAGACAGACTGACCGAACGACGGACGGACAGACAGACAGATGGATGGACAGACAGACTGACAGACAGCCTGACAGAACGGATGGACAGACGGCCAGATGAACGGATAGACGAATGGACAGACAAGAAACTCTGCAAGATGTGAATTAGCTGAAGCATGAATTTTCGATTTAGTCAGACCGAAGTTCCCTTTGTCTCATACTACAAAAATCCTCAAAACAAAAAAAAAGGATTTATTTTAGAATGAAAAGATCAGAAGAAAGAAAACAAAACGATGCTCTTAGCAACATCTTCTGACCCAAATCTCAAGAATTTACAACCCTTTTAAAACCAATCAGTAGAACAACAACGAAAACGATGTTGAAAAATCCAGACAAGATCGATTTAACACCGCGTTGCGAATTGGTCATAAATGAAGATTTCTGTGGGACTTTAAGCCATTTCCTAACGTAAAAAAATCGGACCCACCAAAGATACACATTCGAAGATATGCAAGGAAAAGATCTTTACCCAAATCCCATTCTGTTCCTGTAACAATCATCATGTGAAAAAAACGCTTTCGTAAAAATTACAACTTAGCCATGTTAACTATTTGACACCTCTCCGAACGATCGTTAACCATCGTAATTCGCCTCATCCCGTCATGGATCGACCTTTAAGAGGTTTTTTGCATGCAAATCGCATTAGCATCGGATTCTTCGCACAATAAAGTCATAAACACGAATATCTTAACAACTTTTATCCCAGGTGTTTTACATGTCGATGGCAAAAGAAAAGATCGTGTCTGATTGGTCAATAGCCGATCAGAGATAAATAGCCAGGAAGTTACCTCAAGTTGTATGTTTTTCTTCGGTGTCTATAAGTTCCAGACCGTTAAATTGCAAAACCCTTGTCAAAAATTTGAAATTTAATATCTAAAAGGTAATCGCGTTCATTGTTACAATACCATTTCACAAAAATGACTGCACGATCAAATAACAAAAAAAAATCTTTTCTGAACTAATTTCATTTTTGGCGACTGGAATTTACCATCAGTGATTTCTACACGAAATTTCAATTAATTTCAGCCCCCTTCCCAGAAGCGATTCACTCGGTCATAACTTTTCGGGTTAAATAGTGATTTCTGAATGCTTTCGCGATTAGTCCCTGAAGGAAAAAGGGTTCACCATCAAATATTTCACGACGATAGTTTTACAAATTTTGTGCAACGTTTTTAAGGTTTTTTAGTTTCATTTTGTCGAACCCGTGGAAAAATCCATATACCTACGCTAAAGAAAAAAAATATGTCTAAAGGGCGTTCTGGACCTCGAAAATATCGAAATCAATAAACAGCAATGTGTTTATATCTTTGAGCAAAAGACGAAGAAGACCCTAAAAACGGGCTCCATTAATACTTCTTCAGTTCGTCAGTCTCATTTCGACTGTCTAAATAAGGAATCATAAAAAAATATATGCTTTTTTCTGCTTTTTACTCGAAATAAGCTTTACTTCTTTTGTGCAGTCAAAGTTTTGAGGAACTCAAAAACGATGTAAAAATGTTGATAGCAATAATAAGGCCTTTAGACACAATGGAATCGTTAAAATATCTTAGTCTTCTTCAGTTTCAAAATCATACCAAATAAAATATTTGAACATCAGAATTCAAAAAAAAAAAACTCTGAGGGCGTAATTTAACGGCGAAATGGATTTTGTAGTGACGTAGAACATTTAAGTATCAAAAAGACATTCCCGAAAATAATAATTAAGAAATTATCTTTTGTGTTCATTTAAACAGAGGTCGCGGGAAGTTGTTTACCAACCCCTAGTACTCGATTTGGAATTTTTGCTGGTAGATTCTAGGTTAAGAGTCTATTGTGGTGTTCGGAATAAGCAATTTTTATCCTCAATACTTGTAAAATTTCACCCGCGGCGCATTTTTTCAACATGTTTTGCCTACAGCACTTTGACCTTCAAACCATTTCACCTGCGGCGAGTTTTTTTCGACAAAATTTACTACTTTTAACAGTTTTTAACTGATTTTCACTTCTCAATATTCTTACTTTAATATAAATCGACCCCGGGTACTTGATCTGAAATTTTTGCTGGTAGCTTCCAGGTTAAGAGTTCGTCGTGGGTCGGAATAAGCAATTTTTATCCTCAATACTTGTAAAATTTCACCCGCGGCGCATTTTTTTTAACATATGTTGCCTACAGCGCTTTCGCCTTCAAAAAATTCTAACTGTACTTCTACAATACTCATTGGCACACCTGCCTAGTTGCTTTTTTCAGACCTCCTCAAGGTTTTATTGACAAAATTTTATAATTCCTTCCAGAGCTTAGGAGAAGACTCGTTCAAGTCGAACCATAGTTCAGAATGGTAAGAAGGACAACAGTAGATGTTGGTTTACGGTCTCATCTAATATTTGCGGGTTATAATTAGGAAGGGAACACGTTCGGTAGTGAATCGTTCCAAAGTTTTATTGTTCGTGGAATAAAGTAGCTCTTAACCTAAAGCTACAAAGTATGCTATTGTTTAAGCGTTTTTCATAGACAGGGTGACCACACGTTACCGGGCAAGTCCCGGAAACGGATTAGCCGGGCAAGTCCCGGAAACAGGTTTGTTGTTCCGGAAGCGAAACTTTTATCCCGAATTATTAAATTTAATGTTATAATTTGTTAGCACTAAAAACACGACCACTGAATATGCCTGCATTATCATTTTTCGATCAAGGGCGCATATTTCATAAAAAATTTCGCCTGCGGCGCAGTTTTCATTATTCATATTTTCAAAATTTCAGTTGCGTTTTTTTGTATAACATGAAAAACACAGAAAATTTGAGCTAATTTTCAATTGGAGTACTGAATCTTTAGATTTAAATTTTTACGCCACATTCTGTTTAACAAAATTTACCTGCGGTGCCGAATTTAGTTAGATTTCAGTAAAGAGTTTACTTTAAATTCCCTTCAAAGCGGTTCTCATTTTTTTGAGTGAAACGGAAAAACACCCCACCATTAGCAGTTTTTTGTCAAATTGAGTCATTTCTGTATAGAACCACTAATCTGTGTGTGCTCCCATTTTGAACAAATAAAAAAAAATCCCAGCTTTTATACGAATGGAAATGAAAATAGAAAACAAATCTGCCGGCAATAAGTCAGATCGGATTTTTTGCAATTTAAAACCTTCTCAAATCCTCATTGCCGTTTAATGAAGCCGTAGAAGATCATGTACTCAAGACTATGAGTCAGGTACCAACTCAAGATGGATATTAACGGAGCAAGAACTTCAAGGTACGTACAGATAGTAAGTACGATGCTCGGCATAAATCAATTTTTGATCTGAAATTCACGAGATTCAAGATTCAACAAAGGTAACAATAAACAGTAACAACCACAACTGAGGCCAAACGGAATTTAAAATACGTTCTAAAAGAATAATAAGAAATGTCTTAAAGAGCATCAATACACAAAGAAGTAACCATAGGATCAGAGCAGAGAAATCATTCCGATCATCGTCCAATACATTATGCGTTATGTACATATTTAACTATAGATCTATAACACATTATATTATATGAAGTGATTATGTTGCTTTAAAAAGCAAGAAATGTAAGAAGAAATACTAAGGAATTCCATTCGGGGGGTTTTTTATACCCGTATGGTGAAACCAAAGGGTATATTAACTTTGCCTTACCGTTTGTAACGCCAAGATCCCGTCATCACACATAAAAATGAATTACACCAGTGTGTTTAGAATGATAAAAATAATTAATTTCTGCATGTCCGCCCGTCTGTCTGTCTGTCCGTCTGTCTGTCTGTCTGTCCGTCTGTGGCGCGGATTGCGGGCGCACGGATTGAGCTAGATACTTGAAATTTTGCGCAGATTCGTTTTTCGTAAAATGCGAGGCTAAGTTCGTTAATGGGCAAAAACGGACCATTAGGGGGGGTACCCCCCATACGAACGAAAACGGTTTTTGTGAATATCTCGAAAACGGTGCATCTTATCAAAAAAGTCCAAGAACAAAAGTTATTTAGGATATGATTCTACATAAAACTTCCATACATCAAAATCCGATTGGAATAAATTTTAAAAAATCTTATTGGAAAGTTTGACTTCAAAGTGGAATTTTGGTACAACTGTTCGAATTTTGATACGAATATCACCATACGGGTCTCCAATGATTGCCAGATTGGCAATTATAGCTTTTGTTATGTTTTTTTATTGCTATTTTTTTTTCTTAGCTTACCTTACGTCCGACTCGATTATTGTGCAAATTCATAAGACTACGTGCGTCGCCTTCGATTTCTCGGGCGTCTAGGAACTTCCGTGCGAATTTCATTCCGAAACTGATGTCAGCCGAACAGCCACCCCATTTCCACGGCTGCCCAACCGGGGGATGGACTCCCTGATGGTGATTGTAGGCTTGATGGTGTTGGTGAAATGCCGGCGAATTACGCTGCATCGGGTCGCATCCGCACAGCGAAATGTTACCGCGGGCACAGGCTGATGTGATCGCGTGCACGGCTCCAGCACTCGCGATCGCGTAGGTGAACGCCGCTTCTCGTGATCCTGCAAGAAAAATGGTTTCAATTCAATTAGCTGGTTGTACACGGAATCCGCGATGAACTTCTGTATGAGGATGGGGTGGAAAGTTTCGGGATTTACAAAAAAAACGCATGGTTTTTGAGAAAATTCGAGCAGAAATTTTGGCTTAATCGGTTAGGTGGTTTTCGAGTTAGATGCTGTCAGTTAAAATACGTCAAACTTTTTAAATTAGTGTAACGTTTTTTTACGAATAGGACCGCCATGTTCGCCAAAGGTGTCGATTCACGTTCTATGAAAACTGAAATGAAAAAGTTTTCCCGTGAAAAGTATACGTTTTCGATTCTATTTTGGTGTAAAAATGCTAAACTCTGTCAAAAAAAACTCGTTTCATTTCAATCGCTTCATTTCAATCGTTTCATTTCAATTGTTCCATTAAAATCGTCTGCCGATGCTAGCAAGTCGTGAAAACTTTTGTAATTTTTCCATAAAACGCGAATCAAGCCACAGTAACAGAAGCTGGCAACTAGGACACAACTAGTAAAATGTCAGATGCTTTTTGAACTAGCATCAAACTAGGTGTAAAATTTCTAATTTTTGTCTTAGTTTCCTGCTTCTTTCAGCTAACAACTATCATAGTGTCAACTGGACATTAGAGCTTCCAATTGCAAGACAGGTTTGGTTTGTATTTTTAGGCCAAGATTTTCCACCTGGGGCCTTATTCTGGAACTCGTACCGAGTCAAATCTCTACCGAGTGGTACAAAAAGCGATTCTTGAACTCGGAAACGAGCGATTTTTTGCGCGTAAATACTCGGTGACGTTTAGCCTGCCGAGTGAGGTCAATATGAATCTGAAACTATCTTTTGAGAGAGATCGCTCGTTTCCGAGTTCAAGAATCGCTTTTTGTACCACTCGGTAGAGATTTGACTCGGTACGAGTTCTAGAATACGGGCCCTGGTCTTCGCTTATCTCGATTTTCTCGGAAACGGCTATAATATCGAAACACTATGCAAGGCTATGATCTAAATCCAAAAACACTCGACCGATTGAGCCGAAATTTTCGCTGAAGCCATTTGAGGATAGAATCTTAAAGAAAATTGATCCCTATTCCAATCTTTGTTTTACCAAATCCGAAAAAACTTTTCATCACACCCTCGGAAATTGAAAAAAAAGACTTTAGATATGCATCCGCATAAGAAATACACCAAGTGGAAAATTTTTACAAGCGTACGCGTGCGCGCACTCCTAGTTTAATCGCAAAGACAAAACTGACGACGATCTTCGTATAGCAAAATAATAAAAACGCAAAACGAGCTCATTAATATTTAACAAGGCGTCTGTGGTGCAGCGAGCAAGATGTCATCGTAGATACATCTTTTCGTTTACATTTCTTACACATAAACTTAATTCCAGGACGATGATGATAACCATGATAAATGAGCGAAACACCAAACAGCATCCAAATCAGCTTCTCAACAACAAAAAAAATTGATCAACTTTTTATGATAACCATGAGATCAGATGTTTTAAGTCCTTAAAACATTACAAATCAAAGTTTAAAAAAAAAGAATTATCGCTTTTAGGTTTTTTTTAAATGTCATAAGATATAAGATTTGATATATTTCAGGCTTAAAAAATACTAAAGAAAAAAACCTGACTAATTCATTGGGAATTATTCTCATGATCAGTGATTTATGTCCCTTGCCGGCTACTGAATTCTGCGTGAAATTGGACAAGATCTAAAACTTCATGCCTCAAAAAACTACTACTCAATTGCTTGCTACAAAGTCATCATTAGTCATTTTTTTCGGCCTGTGACGACAGCCTAAAGCTCTTCTCAGAAGATAAAAAAGTACCTGCTGTAAATCTTCTTTAATCTGAAAAGAAAAATTTCTTGAGGAAATTTCTGGAAACAATAAAAAAAGGATTTATTTCGTAATTTGCTACCTTAGCATGAGATATTTATCTGGACCACCACAATTTAGGGTTGAGTGATTACGTTTCATTATTTGGTGATTCTTTTTAGGATCTTCTTTTGTTCTTTAAAAGTGAAAAGAAATTTGCTGAAAATTTGTTCCGCCTCTATGTTTTATACCTCTGTAAGTTTTTTGGCGAATCAAACAAAAAATTAAGAAAATAACAGTGGAATTTTTTTTTGAGAGTTAGCGAAGATTATATGAAATATCAATTTCACTATCTTTATTTCGGACAGTCTAGAAAATACGTCATACATTTAGGGGGACGAGGATGGGCGGTGGTGTGATGGTGGTGGTACTAAACTTTACACAGAAATGATGATAAAAAAGTACGGTGGGATGCGGTAAGGGGTTTGATGAGCTTAAAATGAGAGTGACGGAGTTTATAGACACCCCATTGGTTGGTTGGTTTGATAGGAGGGGGGGTCACCAGGGAACCCCAAGCACGCAGGCCTCAAGTTGGGCCCATTGTACAACTCCGATGTCCCTCGCTGGAGCAGATTGAGCTCAAGTACGGTTGTTTAGCCATCCCGCCAGTACTATATATTTCCGAATCGGCTCCCAGCCCTGAGTTCCTGCCTCATGGAGTTTCTCTAGAAAGGGATGGCCGAAGCATTTGACGCTAGTACGGGTTAAGGCTGGACAGTGACACAAGAAATGCTCCACCGTTTCCTGCTCTTCTCCGCAGCCCCTGCATTGTGGATTATCCACCAGCCTCATCTTGAAAGCGTGATCCTTCAGGAGGGAGTGCCCAGTTAGAATCCAAGTCGTTAGACGAAGGGGATTCCGTTCCAGATTTAAGAGGCTCTTAGTAAGGTTTGCATTTAAGCCACCCCATAATTCCTTCGTTGTAGTGCCGATCTGGCACGTAGACCAAAGTTTTTTTAGTCTTGGAATATTTATCCTTGTCTTACGAAAATATCCTTATGGACTTTTTGACTGCAGAATCGAATACAGCGAACCCAAAAATCCTCGGATGAGATTTTTCCGGCAAAATTGAAGAAACAGATAATCACGCTATCCTAACAGGACCTCCCGTTGTCTCTACAGACTTCTTAAGTCAGAATCGGATTCAGCGACCCCAAAGACCCCACATGATATTTTTTTCTGAAAAATTTGAGGAAAACGTTATCCTTACAGGATCTTTCGTTGTCCTTACAAGGACAAGACAGTAAAAAAATTGTGTTTTCATCGGAGTTACGTGTGTGTGTGCAAAATTTCAAGTCAATCGGATTAGTGGAATTGGTTCAAAATTAGATTACAAGATTTGACCCCGACAGACAAACAAACAAACAGACAGACCGATACGAAAGCAAGCTAAATAAAAGCTCTGAAAATATATAATAAACCCCTCAAACTCCACTGAATTAAAACCCCTCATCGGTTACCTCTGGTTTTAGAAATTTTTCACCATGTTTGACGTTATTTTTTAAAACTAATTTGTGATATATTGACATATTTCTAGTTATCTTCTTTTACCACCTATTAATAGCATTTTCTATACCCAATCTTTTACACTAATATGTCATTTCAACAGCTGATAAAAGAAAACTACGACAAGTCCATCAATGTAGAAAAAAATTCATTAAAAACTACTTATATCGAAAATAAATGTGGGCCATTTATTAAATCTACACAAAGAGCCACTTTCGCATCCCCAAACCAACAACACCAAAAAGAAATGAAAAATCTAATTGAAAACATCGAAAAAAGCTTTTAATCGGAAATAGATTTATCACATAACTGTAAACAGATGTATTCACTCGTATATATTTTGTATTTATTTTCAAATTTGAACAATCCACCAAACTTTAAATGGAATACAAGATTTTTTTCTGTGCTTACTTTTTGTTAAACAATTTTACTTAAAATTGATTGGTTTTAAGATAAGATTAAATGGCAACACATGTTCAGAAGCAGTGTTTTACAAGGGAATTTATTCAATTCTTCGGCGTTAATTATGTCCGGCCACCACAATAACAAAATTGTAATATTACCACTACTACACGTAATGCGCCTAATAGGCCTGGAGAGGAGTTACGGACGACACAACTGGTGGTTAAATGCCCAATAAGTTCAAAACTTTGGTAACTTCTTTAGAAAATTCCGCATTTGCATGAGCGAAAATTTTCACTTTAAATTCCGTGTACATATGGAACGACAACAGTGATGCGTAGGCGAGATACCACTTAATTCAAAGCCGATAATTAATTGCCCTTCGCGAACAGAAGATTTTTCAGAAAAGGCCACGCAGCATTCATGGCAGTTTTTTTTTATTTATAAGTAAACGTCGTTCTCATATATTATTACAAAACTGACCAAAACAGGAGCCCTAAATGGTCTTTTGCTTAATTGAAATGAGTGGACATTTATCAGAAGCTATCGCTTTAACTACACACGAACCAAAAATCAGCTCATTTGTGTGTATATTTTTAAAAATAAATTTTAATAAGCTCAGAGAAGAAATAAAGAAAAAGTTTAGTTATCGACCTTCGCAATTTATGATAACCAACTAATCATTCATTTTATGGGAATAAATTAATTTATGCTTTAATTCTATGTAATTGAGTTTAATTTAGAGCAAATAAATGGGTTTCGAAATTTTCACAAATGTTTTAACAAAAAAAATGTAAAAACCTACCCACTATCATAACGTGTCCGAAAACTTCCCGCTTCCAGACTTCTGTGCAGTTCCAGCGATGTCCTTTGAACTGAAACTCACATTCCTGTGAACCCAAGAGATGTCCAGCCCCTAAAGCGACCAAGGCGTCCGGAGATTCCGAGCAAAGCTGCCGTTGGGCTGTAGACAGTCCTGGTATCCGGGCGCAGAGTATTGAAGATGCAAAACTAGTTATAAATCTGTAATAAAAACCCCTTTGAAAATTTCCAAAATATATTCAATTGAAGCATAAGAAGTTTAAATAAAAGGCTTTAAGTTTTTCAGAGTTTTTTTTAATTTTTTAATAAAATTATTAGGGTTAACACCCTGAAAATTTTAATTTCGGGTTCGGTTCGAAACCCTTAAAAATATTAGTATAAAAAAATTATCACAAGGATTTTCCCAATTTTTAGGGAGGTTGGTTGGAGGACATTTAAAGGAACTAAAACTAGAATGACATTTTTTATGCTACGGGTAGTCTTCAAACTTACTCCATGCTGCGAACTCGAGGTATCCGATAAGAAAAATAAACTACGGAATCTATTTATTAAAATAAAATGCCTTTCTGGTTATTTAAAAAACTTCTTTTTTGGCTGGATGGAATTTTATGAAGGTCGGATGAAGGTCGGTCCTTAAAAATAGGACACTAAGAATTTCGTTAGAGGACTGTCCAAAAAATACATTACTTTTATACATTACACAAAATGTTCATTTAAAAAACCCCATTTGTATAGGAAAGGGGGAAAGATGTGGTCCGATTGGATTTTGATGTATGGATGAGGTATGCAAAATCATATTCTAAATAGATTTTGCCTTTCTAAATTTTTCAATACGACTAACCGTTTTCGAGAAAATAGAAAACAAAGTATTCAATTTGTATGGAAGAGGGGAAAAGAGTGGTCCAACTGAATTTTGACGTACAACAATCCCTCCAACTGCGCGGTTTTTAACTGCGCGGTTTCGCAACTGCGCGATTAAGTTTTTAATACCAAAATTTCGAACTGCGCGGTAAAAATTTCGCAGCTGCGCGGTTTTTTTATAATTTTCGTCTAAAAAAACATGTCCCTAACTCCAAAATTTCATACAAAGTAGGGTTCACAGTGCGCGGTTTCGGTTTGCGCGCTCTTTTTGTGGAACGTATCTACCGCGCAGTTGGCGGGATTACTGTGCTGTAAATTCACAATCTAAACACATTTTGTCTTAAGAAATTTTTCAATATGATGCACAGTTTTCGAGAAAACAGGAAAAAAGTTTTTCATTTGTATTGGAGAGGGAAGAGCAGTGTTCCGATTGGATTTTAGTGTATGGATGAGTTATGTGAAATCCTATTCTAAACATATGTTAGTTTAATTAATTTTTCAATATGACTCACCATTTTTGAGAAAATTGCAAAAAACTGTTTCATTTGTATGGGGGAGGGAGGAAGGAATGGTCCAATTTGACGCGTTCGAGAACTTAGTCTATGCAACTATGCGAAATTTTAGGTCTCTAGCTCAATCCTTTCGAAGATTATGGTGTTCACGAACGGACAGACGGACAAACGGACAGAAATGCGGAAATCAAAATCTCTTGTCATCTGTAACACCCATTTTTGTGTGCGGCGATTGGTTCGATGCGACACAAACGGTATAGTAAATCAGATCATACTTCATCATATCATATCATCATACTAATATATAAAAATGAGTTGGTGTCTGTCTGTCTGTCTGTTCCTCTTTCACGCAAAAACGGCTGAACCGATTGACTTGAAAGTTGGCATGAGTGTCTGTGGTAGTTCTGGTTCCAACATAGGCATACGGAAAAGTAGCGCGAGGGGTGGGGGGAGTAAGTGAGGGGGCAAAGTGATTTCGAAAGTTAGTTTTTGCGCTATGTTACTCTTTCGCGGGGAAACGACTGAACCGATTGGCATGAAATTTGGCATAGATCTTCGTCGGGGGTCCAGCCCCAACATAGATCCATTAAAAGTAGTCCAAGAGGTGGGGGGAGTAATGGGAGGGGGTAAAGTCATCTCGAAACCCTAGTATAATATACTTCTATATAATATATCATAAAATGCCAAGCATGTTCCAAGTTGTTGGAAAAAAAAGTTTGTTGTAACGGGAAAGCAAAG
Source organism: Chrysopilus asiliformis (assembly GCA_964034945.1). Classification (NCBI taxonomy): domain Eukaryota; kingdom Metazoa; phylum Arthropoda; class Insecta; order Diptera; family Rhagionidae; genus Chrysopilus; species Chrysopilus asiliformis. The sequence goes on from OZ035961.1 coordinate 101,394,898, forward strand.
CTGTCTTGTAAGAAAATATAGCAGCATTTACACAAAAAAACGCGTTCTTTAAATAATTCTTTTTATTTCCGAAAATTTTATATAAGAAGCGACACATTTTTTTTGACAAAGATTCAATAACCTTTTTTTAATTAATTTCCTGTTCTCGTGTGTCTCTTTTATACTAATTTCACAGAAGAACAACTTGAGTAAATTATGGTAATTATGTTTAGTCACGAAACCTGCTTTACGGATCACCTTTTGACTCAAACACCTCTTTTCTACGAACAATTTGTTTCAAATGTGCAAAAATCTTGGTAGCAACATGCAATTTGGGAAGTCGCAACATTCTTAAATCATTAAAACCATTAAGTTTTATAATCATAACAAAATAATTTTACAACTGGTAGAAAAATGCCTTTTGCGTTTTTTTTTTAATGACTTTCAACGAAAAACTTTATTAATTTATGACAGCAACAATGAGATCATATGAAAAATACTAAAACCACTTAATTTATTGATACCTATATAGATAGAGTCATTTAGTTTTAATGTCTTAATTCGAGAGATGAAAAAAGTTATCGTAACGTAACGAAATAACGAAATGATTTTCCGACGTTTTCTTCAAAGTTACGTTATAACGTAATAGAAATTTAATTCCGTTACAATAACAAAAAAACGTCACAAAGGCAGAAAAAAAATATTTTGTTTTTTCGTTATACGGTGTTATTTAATTGGGTTAGTTCTATTTTAGCACAGAAAACATTTAACACTAAAATCGAAGTCTATCATAGCGCGAAACAGAAAAATAAATCAGTTGTAAATAGAATTCTAGGGTAGGGTTGTAAAAAACAACAGCCAACAACAAAAAACCTGCACTTGAAATTTTTATCAAAAGTATAAAAAAAAGTCGAAACACCGAGAACTCCCGAATTTTATATCCTTCAAATTTTTTTATATTCATTTTTTCCCAAAAGCGCGTAGTTTTCGATAAATTTTCACCCCGTCATAGCTACCGTTACTGTTCCAAAACTTGATAAAAAAAACTACGATTGTCGTAAAACTAATTTGAAAAAAATTTCAAGTCGCTAGGTCAACGCGATCTCGAGTTATTTGAGATACGTAAAACGGTCAGACCCGTTCTCAACTCGGTCTCCGTCATGAATACAATACTTTCCCTCTATAGCAGAGGAAAGTAAAAATGAAAAATGTTGTTATCCCGCTATAAAATTTGAGGAATATTTATACTACATATTTTAACTTCAAATTACTACACGGAGAGAGATAATAGGAGAGATTCCCACAAGAAATTTTAATCTATATATGAGGCGTTAAAAGCTAGAGTGGACCAACCCACATGTCGAAATCGTGAATTTTTTTGTGTTTGAATCACTATTGCGAGTGAGTTTTTAGACAAAAATGTTTGGATGCACCAAAAAACGTTTCAACATTGAGTAATAAAGTCCACAGATTTTTTTTTCCAAAAATGTTCAGTCAATAATAGTACAGAGTGGAAAAGCTTCAAAAACTCGATTATGTGGGTTGGTCCACTCTAGCTTTTAACGCCTTATATATAAAAATGTATGTTTGTCTGTTGGTCTGTCTGAGATTACAAAACTCAAAATAGTACTGGACCGATTTTTACGCGGTTTTTTGCAAAATGATCTGCGTTGCCAGGAGCAGGTTTTAAGCTATTTTTTCAAAATTCGAAACAGAAGGACAACGCAAATATTCTTTTATCTTATTTTTTCCCGGAAAAATTGGCAGTATAGGCTTTTCGGGGTCGCTGATCGCGAATCCCGTATTAGATTTTTAAAATTCTAAACGGAAGGTCCTGTAAGGATGGCCTTTTTTCCAATTTTTCTCGCAAAAACTGGCTTTGGGAGGTTTCCAGGGTTGTTTATCACTAATATGGTGTTGGAATTTTAAAATTCGAAAAGGGAAGGACCTGTAAGGATAACGTTTTTTTCCCAAAAGTTTTTAAGTTATTTATGGTTTTTTAGCATTCTAAAATTGATACAAAAAACTTTAAGCTGGCAACAAAGGTAGCAGACCCTGTTGTGGAATAGAAATTCCACATTGTAAATGAAATCATCCACGATTTCAAAGAAAGACGCTAAATCGTTTTGCCTACTCGGCAATTAAGGAAAATGAATCCGAATGTTGTGGAATGAAAATTCCACATATTGATTAAAATCAACAATGATTTCCGCGCAAGTGTTCATCGTATCAGATGACACACTGAGCCACACTTTCGCCAATTCGGCTCAATTTCGCCAATTCGGCAATTCAAGACCACCGCGAGTGATTGATAAGTAAATATCGATCAGCGCGTGGGCGGTTTGAAGATTGGCAGCAACTAAAGCATGCGTGGAGTAATTAGTCAGTCTCAATTCACGGCTCCAATCGACATCATTTCTTTAGTAAAACATTTAGTAAAACATTTTCCAAGTGGAATATTTTAGTGTTCTTTTTGTTGTTGGTGATTCTTTACTGTTCACCTGAGGAAATTATATGCCCGGATATCAGTTTAAATAAGTGCTGTTGATTTTACTAACTGCTGCTGATTATAATAAATTAGTTATTAAACCGAAATAAATTTAAAGAGAATATATATTAAAAAATACATAAATGATTAATAAATAAAAATAAAAGAATGTAACAGTGTTTATATTAAAAGAATATCAAGAAATAAAAGGTGAGAAAAATATACAATATAACAATATTAAAAATACAACATAACAACCCTTTAAAATATAAAATAATTGTAATATAGACAGTGAGATTTTCTATAATAACTGCCAAAAAAGGGAATTCGTGCAAAAAAAAAAAAAATAGGAAATTTTCCCAAAAATTCTAAGATAAATTTCTTTTTTAGGGAATCATTTCAAAAAAGTCGACTGTATCTTAAATTACAATTTTTGTAGGAATTATTTTTCTTCGTGTAAAAAGTTAAAATTAAAAGGACATTAAGCCGCATCGGTAATTTGAAATTATCTTTGTCTCCATTCTCCTTTTCTGTGGACCTTTTATAACTGATATGTTGCAGAACTAAGATTGGATCAAATAGCTCAATAAATATTCCAAGGTGACCTCTGGGACGAAATTGTTCAAAGAAAAATATTAAAATCTTTGAAGTCGAAATAATTGAGATAAATTCATAGTTTGCAAGACGAAATTCAAAGCGTGGCGTTTTTGTTCCTGTTTGATCTAAGTTTACCTAATATCCAGGTATCGGCATGAATTGCAAACTAGTTTTAAACTTAGTATTTCGAGAAACCCCAAGGAAGATTTAAAAATTTTGAAAATGTTTTCGATATACATTTTTTTATCTAATTTTTCGAGAAAAAATACGCTTTCAAAATAAACTGTTTTAAAACTCTTCTTTTACTATCCCTGGAACTAAACTCGTTTACGATCCCTGGTTAATTCCAAAAGTGATTTTTAAACCAAATATTTGAAGTGGAAATTAGGCTGTTCTATTCTCTCATATTTTTAAGACACAATTCTTAATTCCCATCGACTTGTTTTTAAACGATGCCCTTAGGTTTATTGCAATTCCCATAATAATATCAAGAAATCATTTCGAATCCAAGAAACATTTAAATTCATTAAAATCCATCAGCGTTTTTCCACGGTAATACAAACGTAATAAATGTTTTATAAACAATAATTGCACACACGATCAATTTAACAATCATTTAGGTTATGTTTTGTTATGATGATTGCGATACGATGATGATCGGACATGATCAAAACGTTTGTCGCAAACCAGCTCCAAGATACTCCCAACAATCATGACGACCACACGAATCTTGAAAATCCAAAGAATCGAAATATCTACTTTAAGTGCAATAAAAACACCCGGCAGATAATCTGAAATGCTTTGCGAAAGTATATAATCTGACTGCCTATTTAAAAGATCTTCAATTTTCCAGTAAAACATCATGAAATCGAATATTGCATTGCATTATGCTGGATATTATGCTGTTTCCCATCCCTTCGGCCTTTCTATATTCGTATATGATTTTTTCCCCCGATCTTCCAGATTCGAAACGCCAGGCAGCGCCAGTTCAACAGCTGCCATAGGGAATTTATTTTCATTCCCGCATGAATTTCGATTGGAATTAGCAAATAAGATACACATGTAACCAACAAACCACCAAAAGATTAATACCAACATTCTTATGATTATTTTTATGTTTAGTGGATTATTTTCTTTTGATCAAACCAAACCTGGATTCACCTCTAGAATCAGTTTAGCAAAATTTCAGCTCAACATGCTACACAATATTCATTTGCTACAGGTAAATATTACCTTGTTTATGTATAATTTCACAATTTATCATCGTTGGCGATCTGATTCTTTCCTCAGACTTACCACAGATACGCTAACGAAAAAAATTAAATCAACATTAAAGAAAAATAAAGCATTTAACCATTTTTTTTATAGTGTTTGCTTTTTTGTTGCCGTTTATGTCATGCCCTCGAGTTCTGGTTCTCATGTTCATTGTTTTGTGAGTTTGCCAACCGATCCACAACATTATCAAAAAATTCCCCAAAGGCGGCCACCACCATTATCTCAATAAAACGTCCAACTGATGGACGCTGCTGCGTATGTTAAAGACAGTATAACTCAGGTAGAGTAGTTCCAGGTAGCAGAAAACTTCGAAAAAAAAAGTGAGATAAAATTAGGGACCCCCAACAATGATAATTACAACATAATTAAAATCTCCTATTAATAAAGATATTAAAAAACATAAGAAAAACTACAATTGCCAGGGGCCAATCGTCAAATACTCTATATGAGGACAGGCAAAGTGTAAATTTAAAAAAAACTCATTTGTATGGGTAAGGGGGGAGGGAGTGGTCCGATTGGATTTTTGAAAGACCAATCAGAGAGCAAAGATTTGTCTCAATTTTTGTTTGTGATTAGTTAGTTTAAAAAGGTGTCTTAGTTCTTCGGGATGCAACAAAAATTGCGCCGCAGGCAAAATTTTTATTTAAAAAATGCTTGTAGGTAGAATCTTTATATTTTAAATACCAATTCCAAGTACGTCTTTAAACTTGGGTTGCTATCCCGTTCTAGTTTTCAACATTCTGTTTTTTTTAAACGCTCTCGAGGCAACAAGATGCAGCCGGACACGTTAAAAAAATCTACCGAATGCCTTAAATGGAGGACATTTTCTGGAGAAAAGAATACGGAAAGGTAACCCTACATGATGATTTAATCGGGTCTTTCAATAAGGACATAACAATTTTGTATTTAAATAAAACACAGAATAATTGAGATATCGGGCTGAAATTTATTCCAGGTGTAGTGGACATGTTACATTTAAGTATGAAATTCGATGTCGTTCATATGGCCACCGCGAGCGCGTTTGCTGATTGATTCTTTGGAGCCAATTTTCCACCACTCTTCCACACATATCGGCCGAAACGTTGGCAATTCCGCGTTCGATATTGTTCCTGAGCTCCTCTAACGTTGTTGGCTTGTTGGCATAAACCAACGACTTAACATAACCCCATAAAAAGAAATCCAACGACGTTAAATCGCATGAGCGAGGTGGCCATTCGACCGGACCATTTCTCGAGATTACACGATTGCGACAACCGACTCAGAGTTTCGGTAGTAAGTTTTAATGATTTCCAAGCGTTGCTCGTTCGTGAACTTCACCATGATAAAAATGTAAACCTTGACTGACGTTTTAGCATTGCCAGATCATAAAAAAAAATTTAGGGTGCGTTTTTATTAAAATACAAAATTGGTATGTCCTTATTGAAAGACCCTTTAGTTGCTAGAGAAGCGCATATTTAAGGTCTATTTCATACGCAGGGCAGGCAATGAATAGAGTTTAAAAAAACATGGAGCGGGCTTACTATGACGAGCTTAATTTTTTTAAAGAAAAATCTCATTTGTAAAAAAACTAGTATTCTCTTTGTTGTTCAACTGGGACTCTCCTTTTTAAAAAGGAGGTTCATCACAGTTTTACGATAATTCAACAACTATTAATTACAGAAAAAGCAGGGCAACAATTTTTTTTTCATCAAAACCCACTGTTTTTGATTGACCTGCAAGCAGCATGGCAAAACTCGCCCTGCGTATGAAATAGGGCATATTTAATGCAGCGAATTTCCAAATGACTCAAAATTTCGCCTAAAGTGCCGCTTCAGAAAAATGACGCCCTAAGTTGTTTTTTGTTTTTGGTTTTGATCATAAAACCTGTAAATGTCGTGTACCTTTGATATTAAAAATGTTGATGGCACACAAAATCATGTATAAATTATTTAAATAAAAACAACTCTTTCAGACAAATATTTAACATTTTGACTGAAAGTTCGGGCAAAAATAATGTCAAACTAAATTAATAAATATTTTATACTTAAATGGCTGTACGTTTACAGATATACAGGTTTTACTGTGTTAACATTATTTACTCAATAGTAATTACCGATAAACTGTTGAGTATCTCCATAGCTGCTATAAAAGTGATTGTTTCAAATGATTAGCATAGTATATTCATAGTAAATATTGGTTTAATTAAGTGGAAAATAATTTTTACGCTTATTTAATTGAACGAAAATAAACATGTTACACCTGACTGGCAACTAAAAGAGTTTTTGCAAACCAAAAACTTACCTACGACAATGTAAATATGTGAATCGTGTCTCATGCATTTTAAATGATTTCGAAAATGTAGCGCCACCTACTTGTTCAGATTGTTGAACGTGAGTGGAGGAATTTAAATAAAAACACAGGTATCTGATCTGAATAGCATACCAATTTCTTAGACTTTCTTATACTGTACTTATTTTGTGATCCCATTTCATGGTTTTTTTTATTTTGAGGCTACGATCCTTCAAATAATCCCCAGGATTCGCAAAAATGCTGAAAGATTCGGACAGATTTTAGGAACACATAAGGAAGCTAGCGATTTAGGAACTATGAGGTAAAATAAACGACGGTTTTACTGTACGGGTGTTACTGTACGAATTACATTTTTTTCACTAACTTTGTTTATAAATTACTAGCTTGCATACCCGTCGTTGCTGGGTTAACTTTTTTGTCTAAGTTTTAGAATACGAAGAAAACCGGAAAGAACTTAAAAACCTTTTAATGGGTCTATGTTGGGGCTGGACCCCGGACGAACATCTATGCCAAATTTCAGGCCCATCGGTTCAGTAGTTTCCCCGCGAAAGAGTAACATAGCGCAAAAACTAAGTTTCGAAATCATTTTATCCCCTCCCCTTACTCCCCCCATCCCTCGCGCTTCTTTTCCGTATGCCTATGTTGGAACCAGAACTACCACAGACACTCATGCCAAATTTCAAGCCAATCGGTTCAGCCGTTTTTGCGTGAAAGAGGAACAAACAGACAGACACCAACTCATTTTTTATATATTAGTATGATTTTTAACAACGCAATTGTGTTTTTTTAATAATGCATTTGTGCAGGTAAAATTTTTTTTTAAATTGTTTTCAACCAAAAAGGATATGCCCGAAATATCAAAAATTGGAGATTTGTTCAAGGCTGCAACATTTGCTTCAGACTCTGTAATTGACCCAAAAGTCTCAAAGTTCGCATTTATGCTATTGGTAACTAGTTTGAACTTTAAAACACAGCTTAATCTACCTAACGGTGAGATTATACCTGTTTTACATAATCAAACCGCATATGATGAATACCAGTGGGTATAATGTCGAAAGTTTTTATACAAAACCATGTGAAAACTCGAGAACTAATCGAAATTTGGCATAGAACAGAAATTTATCTCAACATAAATCTCTTCCGAAAATGAGAAAAATCGAACCACCCCTTCTCCTCTCACCCACACAAATGTAAAACATTTTTGCAATTTTCTCGAAAACGGCTAATTTTTTCTAAAAATTTGTTAAGACAAAAAGTGTTTTGAATATAATTCTACATAACTGCCATAGATCAAAATTCAATCTGTCCACCCCTTCTCCCATACAAATGTAAAAATATTTTGCAATTTTCTCGAAAACGGCTCATTTTTTCAAAAAAATTGTTAAGACAAAAAGTGTTTTGAATATGATTCTACATAACTCTGCCATACATCAAAATTCAATCTGACCACCCCTTCTCCCATACAAATGCAAAAGTATTTTGCAATTTTCTCGAAAACGGCTTTTTTTAGAAAAAAAAATTTTAGACAAAAGTATTTAGAATATGATTTGAATATGAAGAATTGTAGCTCTGAGTCAATTTCGAAACCTAGGACCCTCACTGGTATTAACAGGAATTTTTAAATAATTCTGATAAAACTCTTCCTATTTCTTTGGACATTTGTCACATTTCCATGCAAACATGGAGATTTCATGCTATTAAGGAAAAAAAATAGGTTTTATAAAACGAGACAAGTTGAAACCTTCACAAAATTCACCGAACGACATTTCACGTTGGATGGAAACTTTATTTCCAATTTGTTCAACTTGTCTTCACATCGCATAAGAGAGTCAAGTGGTAAAAGAAATGCAACAAAATTGCGGCGTCAACAAATGTCTTACAAGAAGACACTTAAAAGTACAAGGTGACAAACACACTTGACAACCATCAAGAAAATAAATGAAGGAAAAACGCTGCATATTCGTTAAATTGAAATAATATAAAGAAATCATTTTGATTTTGGTGTTGAAAGATCATCAGAGGAGCTTTAATGCCCATACCCACTATGGTACCTTTGACTGTTCTGTATCAACCTGAACCAGATAAATTATAACAAATGATTGTTAAGACACCATCCAGCATTCATCTCCAGACACCACTTTACATCAAGACCTCAATAAGAAAGACGTGAATGAGGCTGTGGATGGATGAGATTTTTTGGCCAAAGATTATAAACACTTCAAGTCATACCGGAGATAGCAGTCAAACAAAACGACATTAAAATCTCAACATACTATATATTCAGGATAACGAAAAATATGAGAATATCAAAATGTAAGATCAAAATGTAAGAAGATATAAAAATGAGATTGAATAAAATAATAATAAAATGACGTGGTAAGTGTGGTGTCATTTGATGCGGATTGCTGAAACGGTTCCCAGCCCAGGTGATTCGTTGCGAGGTGGAACATAAATCATAAAAGTCCAAGGCGACAACACAAGTCTACCCGTGTTTGGCTTACCTGTTGCCGTCTAACAAAATGATCAAAAATCAGCAGAAATCTCAGCATCCGCAACACAACGTCAGAGATTCATCAGGCCCAGCCAGACAGTCAGCCGAAGTTCGGTTTGTCCAGTGTATCATCACATCATTAAGAATTGTTAACACATTTACAACCGATCCAAAATTAATGATGCTTTTAATGAAACAAGAAGTATTCGTACCTGTTTTAAAAATTCCTTAAATATCGTGTTTGTATTCCATTTCCTTATCATCAGCAAGGGAGATTTTAAAAAAATGTCACTGTGTTTTTGGTCAAAAAATATAAAAGTTTAAATCGGTTTGTATTAAAATACCAAACCGAAATTAAAAAAAAAATATTGCAACAATTACCTATCTGTGATTGAATGGAAAATCTAAGCCAAGAGACAAGCATTTGAAAACAAGTGGAAAATATAGCCAAAAGACAAGCATTTATGCTTTAATTGGAAAAAAGCTCAACAGTTTTAATTGAAAATAGGCTTACATCTTTAGTGAAAATCGGCAAAAAATTGATTTGTTCCGGAAAACAAAAGATGTTTTGCAGACAAAAAGCACGAAATCTAATTGCGTTGCACAAGAAATGTTTTGATAGAAATGCGCCGCAGGTAAAATTCTATACGAAAAAATGCGCGTTTGGCGAGAATTTCGTCTTTTTGACTGAAGTTGAGCTTCAAAACCCGCATCAAAATCGGTTGCGGTTTACTGGCAGAAAATAATCTTACAAATTTTCGTTACACACATACACAACACACACCCCAAGCAACCAGATAAGGCATAATGCCTTAGATTAGGGCGTGGTGTCTTAAAAAACGACCAATTTTAAGACACCATGCCCTAATCTAAGGCATTATGCCTTATCTGGTTGCTTGGGACACTGACATGTTGCGAACTTATCGAACTGACTAGATGGGTGTGTGTTTCGGGAACACTTGGGGCCTCTTTTCGATTTCGATTTTCAAGTCATTTTAACTCATTTATTATATGTAAGAAAGGTAAAAAGTTCAATTGGCCACTATTGTGGCCGGTTTGCCTGTTAAAAAATTGTGAAAAAAAAAAACGTCAAAGGGATTTTCGACCCGGCAATCAATGTGTTAAAGTTTTTGAGGAAATCATTTGCCACTATCAGACTCCTGACTTCTTCAGTGCAGCAAGAGGACGTGATTCTTAAGCGTGAAGTTTTGTGCGGTACCTCCTCGATCCACACACACACACATTGCATTTAAAGCTAAAAAGATATGCCCCAGCGTGATCCCCCCTTTTTGCTTCCACCAGCCCCACACAGGTGAGGTCAAAAATGTTGAAATGTTGTGTTATCGTTTGTATATCGTTATGCTGTCTTATGCTTGTTGCAATTAAGAACTCACCATATGATAAATGGCCCATAAATGTTGTGTAAATCCATTCGTGTCAAATAATGTTTACTTGTTTAATACATAATAATATTCATATATGCAACACAGCCACGAAAAAAACATCACCGAGGGATGGGAAGAAAATTTTTTCGACTAAAAATCTATGGTGAAGAGGGAAATTGGTCACATGAGATTAGTCCTCGCACCCGCCCTCGCACATTTCCATTAAATTTTAAACAAAAAAAAACATTCTTGAGAACAACTTTGAATGTTGCCAATGTTTTAAGATGACGTTGATTATGATCGTTTAAGAGGTTATTAAAATATCAACAGAATACCTGAATAAAAGGATTGGCGAGCTTAGTATGGGATTTTATTGTTAATTTTGCATAAATGTTTAATTTCTTCTGATGCTTTTATGGAATTTAGCCAACAATACTCTTCACTCATCGTCAGTTAAGTCGAAAGAACGACGATTTTCGATCAATTTCGTTGTCGAATTCATCTTGTTTTGGTGTTATAAAGACAAAGTATTTTGATTATTAATTATCAAATTAATATTCAAAGTTGATCGCTATAATGGCCTGGACGGTGGTGTTCGAATTGATCAGGCTAACCAGGCTATTGCCCCTAATGGAATCAATTCATATAAAGTTTGTTTTTTCATTCTGAGGTTGTTATCTAATGAGCATAAAATGTTCTGATGATTTATGGACCGTTTAATTGTTCTCAAGCTAAAATTATTACGAGTATAGATCTGGAGAAAATTCGATTAGGTGCTAAAAATAAAACGAAAATGTTTCGATTGGATCTTTTGTTTTAGAACTTTTAAAGATGACTAGTAATGACCTTGATAGTGGTTGAGCAACATTTTTGAATAGATTAAAATAAGAATTAAATTAGAAATAGCTTTTCTCTGAATAACCAAAAAAAAAACATCCGTATTTAACAAAAAAAGGTGAATTTTTGGAGAGATTTTTAAGCGCCTTTTGATAAATAGAAATATTTCATAGCAATCTTAGCTGGCAGTTACGTCTTAAGCTAGTGCGCTTGTACGCTTTTAGCGATTGTTTACTTTTTCTTGAAAGTGTGTCTGGATTGGAAATAAATTTTTTCTCCGCAGTTTTCCGGGGCTAAACAATTTTTTTTGTCTAAATGTACGATTTTGTCAGAATATTCCATTCGAAAAGAGTTTTTGAAAATTCAACACATTGCGCAAATATGACAAATAATGGCGAATTCGCCCTAACACAACAGTTTTTCACAAAATGTCTATTTTGTTATACGCACCTACCGAGGTCTAAACACACCACTTTTTCATAAATGCACTTTTAATTAATATTTCACCTCACTTTTCGGCAGTCATTTGCACTACTGTCAAATGTTTGTCTTCAAAAATTTCCGCCTCGATGTTTGCATCGATCTCCTAAATTTTTGGCCAAGGCAAGAAATATTTTCTAGAAAAGCGATCTCCACTAGACATTTCGATGGCGGGGCATGGACGACGGAATAATTTGTGTCAAATGAAATGGGAAGTTTTTTAAAATCTCAATTCAGGGAGACACAAGGAATGGGGATTTACACCGTGAAAATACGCAAATTTTGTGACCGATTTGTGGCTACACGGTCAAACGGAGTTAATTACGCACGGAAACGGAGTTTAAGAGAGTCCATCATATTTCGAAGAAAATGGAACTCAAGGCTAAGAAATTCACAGCAGTTCCTTATTTTTAACAATTTTTCTGTAAAAACCGTGTATAAAGAATTAATAAATTTGCGCCGTAGACGATTTTTTTAAACATATTGCGGCGGAATGATTTAAATCTATTTTTCGTGATTTTTATGCTATAAATACAATTCAAATTAGGGAACACTAATATAGATAGATGCACCGCAGACCAGTATTCTTGAGATAATGCGCTTTATATGAAAACTGATTCAAAAAAAAATGCCGCAGCAGTTTCGCATATTTGATGATCGTTTTTTAAGGAGTTAATAAATTATGAAACTGAATTTCATTATTTAGAAAAAAGGTTAGCTTCTGACCTGAGAACAACATGCCAAGATCAAGGACTGTCCTGGGTAATCCTTGACATACGGTCACCCTACCCTATATAGAAGTATAAAATTTAAGAAACGCAGCCAGAGAAAAATGCGATTTTATGAATGCTTTTTAAAAATATCTATTACAACTTTCACACCTACAAAAAGTTAATCAAACTTTTTTTTATCAGGTCCAAATTTAACCAAATTTATATTAATACTGGCAGACACTTCATTGCCAGCTTAAAGTTTTTTATGTAAATTTTAGAATGCCAAAAAACCATAAATAACTTAAAAACTTTTGAGAAAAATCGTTATCCTTCCAGGACCATCCGTTTAGAATTTTAAAAATCTAAAACCGGATTCGTGATCAGCAACGGCGGAAACCCCCTAATGCCGATTTTTCCTGGGAAAAATGGGAAAAAGGATATTTGCGTTGTCCTTACAGGACCTTCGGTTTCGAATTTTAAATATCTAACGTAGCTAAAAACCTGCTCCTGGCAACGGAGATCATTTTGCAAAAAACCTCGTAAAAATCGGTCCAGTAGTTTTTGAGTTTTGTAGTCTCAGACAGAACAACAAACAAACATCCATTTTTATACCCGTATGGTGAAACGAAAGGGTATATTAGATCCCGTTATCACACACAAAAATTAATTACACCAGTGTATATAGAATGGTAAAAAAAAACTGAATTTTGCATGTCTGTCCGTCCGTCTTTCTGTCTGTCTGTCCGTCTGTCCGTCTGTCCGTCTGTCCGTCTGTCCGTCTGTCCGTCTGTCCGTCTGTCCGTCTGTCCGTCTGTCCGTCTGTCCGTCTGTCCGTCTGTCCGTCTGTCCGTCCGTCTGTCCGTCGGTCCGTCGGTCCGTCTGTCCGTCCGTCCGTCCGTCTGTCCGTCCGTCTGTGGCACGGATTGCGGGCGCACGGATTGAGCTAGAGACTTGAAATTTTACGCAGATTCGTTTTTCGTAAAATGCAAGGCTAAGTTCGTTAATGGGCGAAAATGAACCATTAGGGGTGTACCCCCCATACGAACGAAAACGTTTTTTACAAATATCTCAAAAACGGTGCATCTTATCAAAAAAAAATGCAAGAACAAAAGTTATTCAGGATATGATTCTACATAAAATTCCCATACATCAAAATCCGATTGGAATAAATTTTAAAAAATCTTATTGAAAAGTTTGATTTCCAAGTGAAATTTTGGTACAGCTGTTCGAATTTTGATACGAATATCACCATACGGGTTTTCAATAATTGCCAGATTGGCAATTATAGCTTTTATTATGTTTATATACAAAAAAGATGATAAAAAAATTTATGTCTTATAAATTGTCATATTCATATTGTCATATTGACAAATATTTTGTTAATTTTCAATCTCATAAAATAAAATTTATCGATTTTTTTTGTGATTGTATGCACAGCCGATTTTTTTTGTACACGTATCAAGTAGTGGAGTATGTGTTGTTAACGCTGGGCGCCGATATTAAAATTTGTCGCCCTAAATGTATTTTTGTGTATAAAATTAGTTAAAATTAGTGACATTTTTTACACTTTTTGTAAGTTTTGAGATCTTTTAAAGAAAATTATAGAAACTGTGGATAAAAATAAATAATGCACTGGAAAATATTTCGCTTAACACAGAAAATATGTGGCGCCGAAGATTAAAAAATTCCATTAACGTCATCTTTTGTCAAACAAAAAACCAATTAAGAATTAAATTAATTAATTTAACCAACCGGAGTTCAAAATTGGAGCGTAAAATTGTAGCCTCGTTTCGATGGAAAATTCAGACAACCAAAAAATGAAGAAAAAAAAATTCAATGTAAAACATTTTCATTGGCGCATGTTATTTATGCACTTCACTTTTTTCGGTTAGTCATTAAATGCATTTTTGGAACCTTAATAAGACACGCTCCATTTCGCCGTCCACAATCTGATCATTGATCGATCACTGTTCGGTATTGAGTCATTTTTGACAATTGGTCATTTATTTGGCACTTCAATTAATTTCAATCAACATCACTTCTGAATAAATTCGATTGATTGACTGCAGGTAATAACACGGAACATGATTCAACTGTTCAAATAATTGGCGCCTTCGTAACGAGGGAAATCCAATTTGGAAGTTCGTTAGAAATGAAAAATTCTATGAAAATACGAGTAACTTTTGAAAGGTAGTGACGACAGTATCTTTCTAAAGAACAGCTTTCTTTTATTACAAATTTGTCGTATCTAAACAGATATTCTAAAAATAGAATTTGCCATTAATTTTTGGAGTGAAATTTACATAAGAATGGGATAGTAATTAGAAGTTTCGTCGTAAAGTGAATTTAACTTATCTTTTGATGTTAATAATTTTTTAGTAAATTCATACAACATCAATTTGTCCACCACTTCGAAAAACTGCGACAACGTGGTTAACATTAATCCTCGTCATATTTACAATTAAAACAATAAATTTAACTATAATTGAATTTGAAAAATCAACGCCCATACAGAAAATTTGAAATTTAACAATAATTTTATCGTGTTCCCATACAATGTTTCACTATTCAACTTCATTTTGATTGACATAACAATCACAACATTAAAACATCCATATTAGATCAATGCCAACTGATCGGAAAATACAAGAACAAAGAAAATTTGCTCGTGCAATTGAAAATTCCTGAATTTCCATGTAAAACGACGCGAAATCTAAACAAACTTCAAATATTAAAGACTTTCAAGGGTGTTTCAATGTGTTTACTGTAAAGTTAAGATACTAGAAAAGTCTTGTAAATCAAACAAATGTTTTTGTTTTTTGATTTATTTATTTATTTAATTTTTTTTCTTCAAATTGAGATTGCCTGCTTTTCTATTTCATAATAACAGAATCTACATATGGTCAGAATGACTTCCATTGAATGCTAGGTGCAGATGTTAATTAGTAAACGATAATTAAAAATTAACACCTTTTCAACATGATTTTGCCATTCTTTGATTTAAAATAGAACAAGGCTCTATTTAAAGGTGGGAAATTATTTGAAAACAGCATAAAAATGAAGTAGGATGAATGTTTAACATTCAATTGAAATTAAATCATGGGGAAATAAAATTTGTTGATTTTATAAAGAATTTTGAAGAAGTTGTGTCTATCGAGAGAGTTTATTATGGCATGTCAGATTGGATTTTTTTCATAATTAATGACATGGAGGTTGACGAATTATAAAAATAATCTTTTATTTTGCAAAATTCTGAAGAACTTTTAGCGAAAGCCAAAATATCAGTTGTAATCAACACAAAACTTTCCTCTGCAATACAGGTATCCCACGAGTTACGCGGTACTTGAGTTACGCGAATTTCGAGTTACGCGGAAAAAAATTGCGGCAGTGCTCGAGTTACGCGGAACGGTTTTGGAGAAATTTTTATTTAAAAAGGAAGTATTGTAATTATAGATGAATGTTTTATATAAAAAATATAATAGGTATGCATTGTTTCGTACTAACCCTGAGTCTCCACTTACGCGGTTTCGACTTACGCGGAACCAATTAACCGCGTATCTCGAGGGATACCTGTATCTAGTTTTGGAAAAAAATATGTAAAAAATAATATTTTGTCAAATATCTCGAGAACCGTTAAAGATACGTAAAACACGTTAAAGGGAAAAATGCAGAAAATTTTATTTCCTTCAAATTTGGTTAAACGCATTTTTTCATAAAAGCGCATAATTCTCGAAAAATTTTCAAAAAAACGTAATTTTTTTTAAATATTTTGAGAAATTGTAAGAGACACAAAAACCGTTAAACCAAAAAATGTAGAAAATTGTATTTTTTTTATATTTTATTATGTATATTCATTTTTTCCCAAAAGCATATAGTTTTCGAAAATGTCCCTCAAATGAAAATGTCCCTCAAATGAAAATGTCTCTAAGAATTAGTTCTTTGCGATTCTGTCAGAAATTAACGGATTTTATTGTAGGTAGTTAAATGAGTGAGATGAATTGAAGAGAATAATATTTACCACAATTTTGGCTTTTACTGTTATCCGCTATCGCTTACCGTTATCGAAATATTTCCATTAAAAAGTAAAAAAGTAGATTTATGCGGATTTCTTGCAAACTAACGGTATTTTGAAGAAGAAAAAAACAGTAGAGAGAAGAATTAAAGGTATTAAAATACTCTACATTTTTACTTTTACCGTAAATCGATATCTTTCACCGTTATCGAGATATTTCTGATTTTGTAAAAAAATCATTTTTTTATATAAGCTAATATGTGTTTTAGTTGTCGGATTATAGTGTAAATTGCGCAGAAACCTTCATTTTGTATAAGAAAGTTCACATTAGATTTGTTTTTTATCTAGGACTGTGGAGCTTTGCAAAAGAAATTCACCTGCGGCGCATTTTTTTGTAATTTATGTACAAATCGAGAAAAATAAAGACTTCAAAGGGATCTTCTTTCAAAAAGCGCCAAAACATTGCGAATTCTGATTCATAAATATTTAATCGAATACCTGGACTTCCAATTTAAAACATAACAAAAGCTATATTTGCCAATCTTTCATTCGTGTGGTCCATTTTTGCCTATTAACGAACTCAGCTTTTACGAAAAACGAATTTGCGTAAAATTTCAAGGCTCTAGCTCAATTCCTGCGTCCGCAATCCGCGCCACAGACGGATGGACAGACGGACAGACGGACATGCAAAATTCAATTTTTTTTATCATTCTTAACATACTGGTGTAATTCATTTTTGTGTGTGATGACGGGATCTTGGCGTTACAAACGGTAAGGCAAATTTAATATACCCTGTGGTTTCACCATACGGGTATAAAAAAAATCAGACTTAAGGCCCAACCAAAGTCCTTCCGATCCGTTCCGTTTCGGTAAGCTGTCAAAGTTGAACATACGACCAACAACGTTGCTACCCATAGTCTGCGAAACGGAGCGGAACGTAACGGAAGAGTTCGCAAAAATCCATCTCAAACGGATTGCATAACCTCAAATAAACCAGAACTGACTTTTTACTTCAATATTGCTTATTTAACAATTTTCAACTTCGATCAAAAGACACAATCAAAACAGTGGTCGAAATGTCAGATTCCGAAACGGTGCGGTCGTACTATAGGCAGGTCTCCGTTCGATACGTTTTTATGGAAACGAAACGGAACGGAAGGACTTTGGTTGGGCCTTTAAAAGAAACGGTGCGTTTATAAATAATTCAGATTTTTGATTCAGATTTTTCAACATTTTTTTAAAAATATCGGGTTTTTTCTGTGGAATTGTTATGCAAAAAAAAAATGGAGAAAAAATGTAAGTTTGGTTGGGTTGAGATGACCACGCGAGTTCAGGAGTGGTATTCCGTAACTTGATTCAAGCGTTTGTTTCGAATTAGAAGAAAAAGTGTTATTTGCTATCTCGGTTTCTCTCTGTCATTTATTTCGGTCAAAACAGAGACAGCGAATACTTCTTGTTCTTCTAACTCGAAACAAACGCTTGGAACAAGTTACGAAATATCACTCCTGGTGTCATTGTGATAGGACACATATCGAATAAGTGTAATTGATCAAATTACCTAAGGCTCCGTTTCCACTTGCGATTTTTTCCTAAATTTCTCCCCTAATTTCTTCAGAATTTATTCCGCGAATGTTATTCATCTATATTAACCCTAGACCCGTGTACTATAAAACCTCCATATATTGTGTACTTGGACACTCGGATGTAATTCTAATAGAAAATGTATGGCTTGTTTGTTTAAAAATCATAAAAATGTGGTTTATTCGTTAAACAAATAAGAAATACAATGGGAAAATATAACCCCAAAAAATCGTTCTGGGCACTCAGTGCCCAGTACACGGTTCTAGGGTTAAGTCGGTTTTGTATGAAAAAAAATCCATTTCCGACGTGTGTCAGAAATAAATTTCAGAATTTTTTGCCGTGATGTAAACGGTTGTGCACCTTGAATTTTGTGTCACATTAGTCAGATGTAAACGGCGCCTAAGAAAGTTTTCGTTTTTCTTATAGGAAGTTTCCAATAAAAATAAGAAATTAACAAGTGTGGTTTTTCTTTTGCTGGGGTTGCATACAATCGTTTGCAGGCTATGAAGTTTTTTTACGTGGGTTTGTCGAACTTTTTCTTTTTCTTAAAAATGAGGGCCAAACCTTTTGTCAATTTTCTTCATATTTGACAAGCTTTTAGATTGCAAGCAAGATTTAAAATAAACTTTGATGAGATTTTCTTTTTAACAAAATTATTAACCTTTTAACAAAAATAGAAAAAGGCGCACACTTTAAAAAAAACTTTCCTTTTTTTGGCTAGTCTCCAAAATGATGCCGAATTTCTAATCTAGTGGATTATGACAAAGTAAATAACAAGAAATGTCCATCAACTCACCTAAATTTCATCATCCATAGTAAGAAAATGAAAAACAATCGAAAATAATTTCTCATTTTGCTGCATAAAACTATATCTCATGTCATTATCCTAAATAATCTCCTTATTGAATATAAATATAAATAATCCGATGTTCTGTAAGTCACTATCATGTTAAATTAGCACTCAAAATAACACTTCACATAGCACTTTAAAACGATGATCAAAAATCAAATGATCCCAGACATCATTTAAGATGAATTATACAAAAAAGAAACTTCAAATTCTTTTCCCCATTCAAAAAAAAAAAAAAATACACAAATATGTGTAGAAAAAATGGATAGCACGAGTTGATCCCTCTTCGGTTCGTTTTGGACACTTGTATCTTTTCCTCTTGAGTGACCCTCAAGAAATCACATCACACTAATTTTGGAAAACAAAAACAGCATAACCACTTTTTCAACAGGTATTCGTAAGTGCCTAATTTTTAAATATTTTCTCCTCTTCCTTAACTTTTTTCACAACAATTTTTTTTCGCTTTTTTTCGAAATTTTCATATAAAATTTTTGTGGTTCGTTTGATCGAATGATGTTAGTTAATTTTATTTTTTTTTTTTGTTTTTCTTGATTTTAAGACCCGAAAACTAATTTATTGGCTTGTGATAAATTTGGCATGTTGGTCCAACATAATTATCTTTAGCTCCAATTTTATTTTTGACTCTTTTTTTTATAGTCTTTAATTTTTATTGGTTTAGATATTAAAAAAGGGAATTTTCAACGTTTTCTTTTTAAAATTGGATTATTTGCTTAATTTATTTAATTTTTTCCGATGTTCTGTTTTGTTGCGTTGCCTTTTATGAAATCGTTAAGAATTTTTGGAGATCTTTTCGAGGGCCCCAAGAAATTATAGCCCGAGGGCCTTTTTATTTGGCTACCTGTATGATCCCTCGTCGAAAATGAATCGATATATAAGCCTATAATTAAAATCGACGATTTGAAAATATTATGTTAACGAGTTTCTGATCGTTTTTGGTCATTTTCATATCAGTTAAAGGCGATTATTTTTCGGAAACATGTTTCAACACTTCAAACTGAGTTGTTTATTTTTTTTCGTTATGAAAAACAAAATATTTTTCACAATAATAAAAACGAATTTATCGTACACACATTTTATCAACAAACTTTGGATAAGGTCACAGATTTTTATTTAAGAGAAAGAAAAAAAAACGTTTGGACCAATTTTTTTCTTATTTATTTATCTTAAAATTTTCAAATTTGACATCCGTTTTGTGTGGGAATGGCTGTTTACAGACACGTGTATTTTTCCACCTGCACAATTAAAATCATTTATCTTCGTTTGGTATACGATGCTAATCCTGGCTAACAAATCATTGTCGTTCCCGAGATGAGATAAATCTGACATATGTGACAGATATGATGATATCTAAACTTGTCACCGTAAATAGGTGAGACTCGCATGCTTGAATACACGTAAAAACGCACCACTAATGCACCACTTTTCCTAAAATACCGGTCGGTGCGTCCAAACGCGGAACTGATTTTCAAACAAAAAAAACCTCCGGTGGTTTAAAAAAAACCCGAAACTAGGTTAGCGAAAAAACACCTTAAAGTTCTGTTGAATCACCGATCTGTGGACCATGCAACATCACAGGTTGGTCGACGGATTAGAACTAGACCAGAAATTCGGATTCGACGGGAAGTTTACCTGGCCACTGACTTGGATTGGATATCTTGCATATACGTTGGCTGCTGCTCTTTCGATTTTCCTATGGTACTGTGTTGAAACTGATGCTGGCTGGCTGCTCGTGGATGCTTCCAAGTGGTGGCTGGATGGATAGTCGCTCTTTTACTGCCGCGGATGATGATGATGATGATGATGATGAAGTTAAGCGAGGCGCTGAGAATACGCTGGAAGACACCATTTTATTGGACCATCCGTTGATTCATCATTTCCACTGCGGCGCTACGCAAGCTACCACTGCCCAAGTCGATGATTCCCATACGAATCCTATCAAGATCTGCGATACTGAATCAGTCCGATCCAAGAATCTGTCGCGCCGAGATGCAGACGATGTTGAAAGGTGGAAGATCATCAATCCGAAAACAGTCGCGATAAGTTGACATCAGCCGTGGGACTTGGGCGCATCCAAATATATTTCACGAGCACGTCTAGTATGTGTCTCCGTCCGATTACACTATCATAGCTTCTTCGTTTACCTGGAGGCTTACCTGGTCTGGTTCGATGAAAGTTTACACAGTGAATCACTCACCGTGATGATGTTTTCCGTGGAAATGGTTCAGTATGAGGCGGACGTAATTTCACGGTAAACATAAGGGAAAATTCAACGTGAGATCTTTGGTGGTGGTCGCTGCGCCACGGTGAAAAAAAAAACCCCTGCAGGTTCAAAATATATGCAAACGTTAATTCAGAGATCGTCTCGAATTCATCAGCAGGTGTGATAAGAGGATTTGTAGATTTTAATAGGTCGCACTGGGACACTTTAGGGGACGAATTCATTCATAAGAATTGTTCTGAAAATTTTATGTGCAACTAAACGATTTTTCCAGTGTTTTTTTATTCTAATGATTTATGGTTAAAAATGTGTTTATTAAAGCGTTATCTTTGAAAAGGTTAAATCCGATGGTTTCAAAAACTCTCAACCAAATGATTTATTCAGGTCCCAATTATTAACGAACTAAATTCAATAAACATAAAGCAGGCTCAAAAAATCTCGCGATGGAAAAAAGTTGGGTTCACAAACTTTTTTCCCTCGCGAGTTACCTCCTCTCTAATATTGAGCCTAAGATTATGTAGTTTTTAGCAAAATCTACTACATAATAGGCTTGTGTGTCTGTCTGTCTGTATGTTCGCTTAAAATTTGAAAACCAGAGAACCAATTTGAATGAAACTTTCAGTGAAACTTATTGGCGTCAAGGAGAGCGCTTTCGACCATGAGTTAACTCAGGGTTCTTCGTTCCATCCTGCACCGTTAAACCATTAACAATCACTTACAAAATATGTCGAAAATGCTAAAGGAAACTTTCAGAGATTATTTACAATTGATACACACAGAAAAATTTGGTGGTTTGACTCGATTTTGTCCGATTTTTTTAAATTTTATATCCGCATGGAGTTATTTTTCCTTTTCTAACTCCGCAAAACTGGATAAAAATTGTACTGTATCCAAAAAAAATATGACTGGAATAAAAACACCACTAAATTGGATAAAATAGAAATTTTATCTAAAATCATTTACCCAATATGAATTTAAAAAATTAATTCATTGGAAAGATAGAATATATAAATCGGTTTGATGTAGAAAAAAACTCCGTGTGGGGTTTGGGATAATATCTATTGATTCATATTTAGAAGAGATTCGCGTGCTTGTGATGCTTTAAATTTTCGCTTGGGACCACACCCAAGTAACAATTTGAAGTTACATTCCGGTTAAAAACGTATTTCAAATCATGGTAACAAAACTCAAAAGTTTCACATTTGGTTTCTGTAACCTTTCAGAAACGTTTCAAAAACCCTATTTAGAAGCTGGTTTCAAAATAACCGTTTTTGGCGGGTTTTTTCGTAAACCATCTAAAATGTAACATAAATTCAGCGAAAACTTTGTAACCCTTCGCGTTGCTTTCGGGTGTGAATTTTTCGAAACGAAAATCGGACTACACCTGACCCCTCTCCCCCCAACCCCCTCACTATATCTCAATTCAACGAAACATTTTCTTTTTGCCTAATAATTGTGCATCATATTCAAAAAATTATTGAGATAAAGAGCGTTTAATGCAAATCTACATAACTTTCCCATACATAAAAAATCACTCAGAACACATCTTTCCTCCGCCACTATGCAAATTAGGAAATTTGCAACGGATTTCTCAAAAACTATGCGTGATATCGAAAAAATTTCATGAACAACATTTTTCAAAATACCGTTTGCACAAAAAAACCCGTTGAAAACCCGTATGGTGATATTCGTATCAAAATTCGAACAGTTGTAGCAAAATTCCACTTTGAAATCAAACTTTCCAAAAGGATTTTTTAAAATTTATTCCAATCGGATTTTGATGTATGGAAGTTTTATGTAGAATCATATCCTAAATAACTTTTGTTCTTGATTTTTTTTGATAAAATGGACCGTTTTTGAGATATTCAAAATATTTTCGTTCGTATGGGAGGTACCCCCCTTAATGGTTAATTTTTGCTCATGAACGAACTTAGCCTTGCATTTTACGAAAAACGAGTCTGCGTAAAATTTCAAGTCTCTAGCTCAATCCGCGCCACAGACGGACGGACATGCAAAATTCAATTTTTTTTTATCATTCTAAACACACTGGTGTAATTCATTTTTTTGTGTGATGACGGGATCTTGGCGTTACAAACGGTAAGACAAATCTAATATACCCTTTGGTTTCACCATACGGGTATAATAAAAAAAATTCAAGTCGCTAGCTCAACACTTTCTCGAGCAGACAAATAGAGGAACGAACATCCTCTAATTTTGCGTGAAACGAATTTCGTACTGATCAGAAATTTTCTATCTGCCTCCGTTCTCGAGTCGGTCTCCGTCATGAATACAATACTTTCCCCCTATGGCAGAGAACAGTAAAAATTAGAAAATTTTAATATTTACACGATGATTTTAAAGAATTCTAAATTTTTTTTAACATCCAAAAAGAAACAAAAAAAAACCTCCTTTATGCTATTTTATTATTCGATTCTAAGGAAAAAAATCAATCGCCCAAAGCAAATTAATACAATATTATTTAAGAACAAATCGCATAATGTCAGTGATTAAATTGTTCATATTATTTATCAAAAGCCAAGATAAACTGTATGAAATTATTGTATTCATTGTTGGTAAATGCAATTTTTATTCATATACATTTTATTACATAAAATCTACAATGGATATGGCATGAAAACTAACATCCACCTACAATTGTGCACGATTTCATACAATTTTGTTTTATCTGATTATAATCATCTAGAAATTTATTGGTGAGGAATATGATGCGTGTGTACATAATAACGTGCAATTGGAACATCGTATCATATCACCGTATTATGGCTAAATGTTTATGAGGTTTTCAATTAAAATGTACCCAACGGCTCTGTACACATAAAGTTTACGTTTATGTCGAAGAGATCCATTTAAAATTGTGGTTTGTTAGCTGACTTTTTGATTTCTGGAAAACAGATCGTTTTTTTTCTCATTTTTAAGGTGCATACGTTCCAGGTGCCATTTCGAAAAATTTTGCAAAAGATTTCAAGATTTGATTTGAAATCTAAACAATTAAAAAAAAAAGTTTCTAATATAAAATAAAATGTCATCACTATTAGAATCATCACGATGTCACCAAAACAATTTCCAAAGAAGAAGTGTGGAAAAAAAATATGTTTCTTAAGTGGTCATCATCTACTTAAGTTTTAACTCTTCTTAAACGATCGTTAATTAATAAGATCGTATTCGAAAATTCTATAAATTCGCAATTAATTGTTGACTGTTTTAAGAATCTTTTACTAAGAAATTAAAATCAATTTTGACATAAATGGAAGTGTCTGAAAAAGCAAGTTTTATCATCGAATGACAAAACTGAATAATAGTAGATTTGAATTGGAGACGAGGCCCACATTGCTGACCAGTATATTTTATCTTTATTTACACATCGGATTTACATTGTTATGAAATGTATATTTATCTTTTATGTGTATTAAAAATCGAACGAATTTTAATCATATGCAAATTAAATTGACAACGAAAACCAGAATATTTTTTATTTGATTTTCTGGACACAAAAATATGTACATGAGAAGCGGGAATATTTGCTAATATAATTTTATTGAGTATAAGAAATGAGAAATTTAAATGTAGAAATTATTGTACAAAATGTTAATCAAGATGTTGATAGGAAAATGTCAAGTAAAAACATCAAATTTGCAGATATAGGAAATGCAGAAAAGAAATCCAAACTCATGTGGGTTGATGCCTTATTTGACATAAATCAAGTATTACATGCAAACTTAATTCAAATCTTTTGATTTCGAGGGGAAATTTTCGTGTTTATAGTGAGTTTTTTCTTCAGCAATAGAAAAAAATCCAATAATTCTTTATTTTTATGTGAAAAACTGACCTTCACACGATTATCGTTCGAGTACTTGACTTTCATTAAATACACTCAGCTCTTATTTAGAAGAAATTTGCAGAAAAACATTACATTATTGCATGCTTATATTTATGGATTAAAACATGTGAGCAGAAATGTTTATTATTTCGTTTTTTTATTGCACCTGTGATCACGTTAAATGGTCGACATGAGCCGAACACAAACAGAGACACATGTTTGACCATTCAATTCAATAAGTGGACACTTATCATTTCATAAAAAAGTCTAGTAGATGCATAGTCAGCCTAAAGTCGTGCCTGATCACGATGGCGTACGCCCACACCGATACGACCATAACATATTGTCAATATTGATTAAGTAGTCCAATAAATTTAAACTTAATAAACAATTGAAGAAATATTCTATGCTAACGTAGTCATTATTGCAATTTTATTCAAAAAAGATATCAATTTTTTTTTTGAATTTCTGCTGATTTTCCGTCGCGTTGAAAAACGATTACTCAAAAATAAGATGCAGTTTTTGATTACCATGAACTTTTTTCGAAACTTACTTCAGATTTTTACTTTCTTCCTCTATAGAAGAAAAGTATTGCATTCAATAGGGAGACCGACTCGAGAACGGGGGTAGATAGAAAATTTTCTGATCAGTACGAAATCCCTTTCACACTTTACGTATCTTAAATAATTCGAAAACTCGTTGACCTAGCAACTTGAAAGTTTTTGTAAATGAGTTTTATCGTAGTTTTTTATCAACTTTTGGAAAATGTTTTTTTTAAACACTTTTTTTTTAATTTCTCGAAAACAATGCGCTTTTGGACAAAAATGAATATAACAAAATTTAAAACAAATCAAATTTTCCACATTTTTTGCTTTAACGGTTTTTGCGTATCTCTAATGCAGCGGTCACACGACGATGTTTTGCCAGCGCTAGTGGCTGTTTGGCTGTTAGCAGCCGTTTCAGCAGCACCGTGTGAACCCTAGTGCGTTGCTACTACCAGCAGCAGCGTGATGATTTTAGTAGCGCTAGTGAAGTAGAGACCGTTCTACTTTGCCAGCGCTACTAGGGATCACGTGACCCTGTCACATGGTTTCTGAGCTGTCAAAAGTCTGATAAGTGGTATAGTTTGTTTATTGTAAGTTGTTATTTTACGTTTATTTATTTAAATTTGTGTGTAACGTTTATTATTTAAAAATCTCACAGATTAAAATGTCAAACCAGCGCTACTAAAGTATAAATCGTGTGAACCCTCTCAGTACGCTGGCTGCTGTTGCTACTTGACAGCGCTACTAACCAACAGCAGCCAGCGGCTGGTTAGTAGCGCTGTCAAATAGCAACAGCAGCCAGCGGCTGGCAAAACAGCGTCGGTGACCGCAGCATAACGTTTCTGATTATATTCCAAAAAATTAAGTTTTTTGCAAATTTCTCGGAAACTATGCGCTTTGGAGAAAAAATGCCTACTTCGGAATTCAAAGAAAATCAAATTTCCTGCATTTTTTCCTTTAACAGATTTTACGTATTGTATATTTAACGGTTCTTGATTATTTAAAAAAATATGATTTTTCACATACTTTGCCGAAACTAAATATTGCAGAGGAAAGTTTTGTGGTGATCACAACTGATATTTTAAAAATGGGTTGGTTTTGGTTCATTTCCACCATATTTTTTCTCAGAGTGATTTGGTTTATGGTTTGGTTTCGGTTCACTACAATTTCAATTCAGTTAACCCATTTCGTTCCTCTGTTCAAAAAATCCTTACCCTTGGAGCACAATGAACGCAACCAAGCCGCAACTAAGGACCCTTCGAACTGTCACGCAACGCATTTCAGAAACGCTTGAGCACAATAGAAGCGTCGTCTGTTGCGTTGTGAGACAAACACAGAAAAATTAAAAGTGGACTAAAGTAGAAAAATATATAAAAAAAATGGATAATTTTAAAGCGATAATTTGCTTTGTTGGTCTTTATCTTTGTTATCTGCACTAAGACTATCAATTTTTCCTCGAACGACATTTCCCCAACCTCACTTTATGAACTGTCAACGCAGTCTTGTTGCATTAAAGTTCAAAGTTTGGCACCTTTAACGTCGATGGTTGCGTTCAATGCGTTCACTGTGCTCACTCAAAAGCATTTCTGTGAAATAAACTCGTAAGTGACATTTGGATGCGTGATGGTTGCGTTCATTGTGCTCCAAGGGTTATTGTTACCACATAGGAGTCAAAGTTGTCAAGAGGTGATTCAAAATAAGTTAAAAAAAAAAAACTGAGTTGCACCTCTAATTCTCACGCCTGAGGTTTCGGATTCATTGCTTTGTAATGGCAGAATAATTACTTTATTTTACTTAATTTTTTCACAATTTTTTAAAATTAAACAGGGGCTTTTAGTAATACTTTAAAGGAAATCACAAAAATTAATTTTCGGAGCAACAATAGCAAGAAAATTTGACGACATTCCTTCATACTTTGTCTGAGAAAGCAAGTTTTATCATCGATAAAAGTAAACTATTTTTGAGAAAAGCATTTGGTTTAACACGTTGGCTACCAGCCAAAAAAACGCTTACTCCGCTAGTATACACTGGGAAAAACGCAAAAATCATTTATGTACTTTGTGAGTCACCAGTGAACACAAGATCAATACAGACAAAAACGAACTCCATGCTCCACAAAAAAAAACCCCCTTTGTACCGCACGAGCGACTGCACTCAACCATGGAACTTGAGAAACTGACGGTAATGACAATAGTGTGTGTACACCGGTGACTCACATGGTAGCCAACGTGTGTAGGAAAGTTTTTTTGATTTGGAATCTTCATGTTATTTTTTCGAAAAAAAAAACGATTATGCGCAAAACTTTAAGTTGTCCGACAGATAGATCACTGAAACAATTACAGAAATAAGATTCAGATTCTTATATTCCTTCTGCACAAGGGAATGTTGTTTCCTACTTTAATAAAATGACAAAAATCAAAAAAAAAATCATTTTTATTCATTAATACGAATTTTTATCTCGGCGACTGATAAATTTTTGGCATTTTTTGGAATACCTTCTCTCATCTCATAACGATCTATCTCCACTCGTTCGGATTTTTAAAAAAAATGTACATGAGTTCATGCTAGCGCCGACCTTCCCTCTCTTTCAAATGAGTGACGTATTTTATGGACAGCTTCAAAGTATGTTATATTTAAAAAAAAAAGCTCTCATCTTCAAAACACACCCCCATTTTGCCATGATTTTTTATCTCCAAGTCATCGAATTAATTGAAATGTTTATTCCCTTCATCGGTAAATCACTTACTATTGTGGCTCGTTTCATACGCATGTTTTACAGCCCTTAACATAATCCAATCAACAAGGTCACCTCCTATTTATTTAATAGATTCCTCTTAAAAAGAGCAAACAGAATATAATAGAATCCCTATTCCATTGACCATCGACATTGCGTAGACATTGAAGTACCCATGAATCCCTCAAATTGTTCAAGTGAAAACTGATACATCTAGCCAAGAGGACTAAACTAAATTGAACTCTGCTCACATATTGTACTGTTTAGCTACCGTTGCACCATCATACGAACATACACGGGTGGAAAATAAAGGTAAAATGATAATATGTGATGTTTATAGGGCGATTCAATGAACTTCTTTGTACATAAAAATCATAGGTATATCTAGTAGATATAGCACAAGCCGGTTACCACCCTTCCTATGTTCATATGATCTTTTGTTACGTATTTATGTGAAGTCTCTACCTATCACTTTGCCCCTGTGTTAATAAAACCCCTCTCTTAAACAGTTTTCACTGATTTTTTTTTCCTCTAAACTGTTTTTTTTTCTCATTGTTTATTTCCTACCAATAATGATTATATTCTCTGCCCTTCATATTAGTCGCTATTGAAAAGTTGGACGCGCCCCGGAAACACATCCTAACAGATTTCAGTTCAAAGAGATGAGATAAAAACCACGGGGAGCAAAAATTAAAGGAAACTCACTTTCAATTCAAACAACAAGCATCAACAACACAAGTATTGGTACATAATTGAAGAAAAAAAAACGAGTTTACATGATCAGGCCATTCAATAATGAAATCCGAGGAGTCTATTTAACTACCTTTTTCAGAACGGAATTAGATTCATTCATCAGATCGTGAGGGGATTCTTCTTTGTTGCAGCAAAAAAAAACAGCGAAAATTGCATGGGAATGCGAATTCGAATGTTCATTTCGCTAATGGGCGTCATTTGATAAATTTCTAAATAAATGTTAGATAAATAATTGGAATGTCTTTAGGGGGATGTTGTATTAAGCAATCGGTGAATTCAGTGTTGTTTTTTTTTTCTTTTATTTCGAGAAGGTTGTTTTAAAGCTAATCAAAACTTATCAAAAGGTAAGGAGAAAATTTCTGACAAATGCTCAAAAGATAAAACGGTTTTCTTCAGTTTTTCTTTTTATTCAATGTTGTATCATCCCGATAGTGTGCCGATGTTCTCCAATTCGGCATCCCAATTTTCTTTGCGTCATGACCAACGCCATATTGCCATCTGAAGTTGGGTCGCCTTCGACACATTGTTGTCCATAACTTAAACATTGTTGTCAATAACATCGTTGTCAATAACATTGTTGTCAATAACTCCCCTCTCGTGCAGCTAAACGCGCGCACGACTTCTTCCTTGACCCTCCCCGTTTTCGTGCAGTAAAGTTTTGGGGTTCCTTTATTCCACGAACAACAAGACTTTGGAATGATTTACCATCCAATGTGTTCCCCTCTGACTATAACCCGCAGAAATTCAAGGAGAACATAAACCGACATCTCCATTCGTTCTTCCGACCATCCTGAGCTGTGCTTCGGCATTAAAAAGCTTCCCCTAAGCTCTGGCTGGAACTATAAAAAAATTTGCGAGCCTTCAATTTCTAAGAAAGATTTTTACCCATCACAAATGAAGCCATTATAACACTTTCTAGATTGACTCTATTTTTATACCCGTATGGTGAAACCAAATGGTATATTAAATTTGCCTTACCGTTTGTAACGCCAAGATCCCGTCATCACACACAAAAATGAATTACACCAGTGTGTTTAGAATGATAAAAAATCAGATAGCTGGTGAGAGACAGGAATTCTCACAGACTAGCTTACACAGCCTTTACACGGATATGTAGAGCTGACACAGTCACTGACACAGTCTCGTGAAAATGCTTACTGGCACTGACAAGTCTGTACTGGCGGGACATTTTTGTAGTCAGTACAGACATGCCAGTAATTTGACATTTCAGACTTCTAAGATGGCGGAAAATGAAGAATTTGAGGTAAATCTATTAAATTAATATGAATTCACTGGTTTTAATTCATTTTTTAGCTTTTAGAACTCTCAAACTGGCGAAAAAAGACTAACTAGGAACGAGATAATTAAAATAATGAAGCATACGAGCAAAATTCATGCCTCTGGAATACAAGGGACTGTAACTGTGTTGCAAGCGAAGTCATTTTGAAAATGAATTGACTACCAGTTCGCTAAATGTCTTCTAATTCGTTGTCAGTAATTTGACATTTGGAGTCTGTGCTACTGACAGACTTTATAGTCGCGTGTAAAGGCCGGGTTAGTAAGAAAAACAGTTAGAAAATCTATTAACATAACAAAAGCTATAATTGCCAATCTGGCAATTATTGAAAACCCGTATGGTGATATTCGTATCAAAATTCGAACAGTTGTACCAAAATTCCACTTGGTCCGTCCGTCCGTCCGTCTGTGGCGTAAATTGCGGACGCACGGGTCGAGCTAGAGACTTGAAATTTTACGCAGATTCGTTTTTAGTAAAATGCAAGGCTAAGTTCCTTAATGGGCAAAAACGGACTATTAGGGGGGGTACCCCCCATACGAACGAAAAGGTTTTTTTGCGAATATCTCAAAAACATCTTATCAAGAAAGTCCTAGAACAAGGTTATTTAAGATATGATTCTACATAAAACTCCCATACATCAAAATTCGATTGGAATACATTTCAAAAAATCCAATTGAAAAGTTTGACTTCAAAGTGGAATTTTGATACAACTGTTCGCCGTTCACTTAAACTTCGAACAATGCCATATCACCATACAGGTTTTCAATAATTGCCAAATTGGTAATTATAGCTTTTGTTATGTTTTATTTTACCAAAAACCTGAATTATTCCGAGCCAAATTTCTAAACATTCTCCAAATTGATGGCTTTTTAGAACTTATCAAAATTCTGAAAATCCTGCAATTGGGAGACAAGTCTGCAAACCATATAAAGGAAATCTTAAAACTCCATCAATAATCAAACTGCCGAATTATGAGCCCGTGATTGGCTCTCAGCTACCTGTTGTGCCAAGTGATATTAAGCTGTTCTTCTTCTCATATCTTAGATTAAACCATGTGTTTATGCATATATCAACATAAGAAAAAATTAATTAAGTAAATGCTAAATATGAACACAATCCAATCTTCCCATTTGATTCTCAATATTCAAAGCTAAACGTCTTTCGCCTCGCATACTCCCTGGTCTCATATAAGAAATCCCAACTTACAATACAAATCACTAACAAAACGATGCGTTGAAATTAATGACAGTAAAGATTTGATGTCAGATAAATGTCATCTTAGGGGAATTTTAATATTTTAATATTTATTGAAGAATTTATCCATAAAATGAACCTAAGGATTTATAAATGAGATACCAATACAAATACACTTGATATTCTGGCACAAAAATGTTAACAAATCGAATAATAAAAATTAATATATTATTTTTTTTCTATAGCAGATATTATTCACGGGTATTTTTTCTGTTTTTTTTTATTATTGATCAAAAGAAAGGGTTCATGATGATGGAATTACCTGAGGATTTGGGTTAATGCATTAGTAAAAGGGATTAAACACTTGTCGAACCAGGGAGTGCTCATTAGAATTACCATTGATTGGAGGAATAGAATTTTCAATAGAAACAAATTTGATCGATTTTAGTTTAAAAATTGGTTTTGTATCCCATATTATTACGGGCCTCATTAGTCAATCCGTTCAGGAAAATTCCCTTAATGGCTTCGTAGATTCGAAATCTTTTCTGGTATCTTTGGACAGCATTTGAAAAGAGATTTTAATGTTTATTCCATCAGAAAAGATCAATAATAATTTATGTGCAGTGCTAATTAAGATGCACTTCTCACCATCTCTTGGACTATGATATGTATTTATGATGCCCACGGATAATGTTAATTTCATGATGATAAATTACGCTTGGTAATTGCATTTTACCAGTACTCCGTCTAACATTTGAACATATTTTCCAAAAAGCTATTTTGTGAATTACACAATAGTTGCTGCATGGAAATTTTCCCAATGGAAATCATAACAAATTGCTGAAAATCAGTCACGATGTCAGAGTTTGCTTCTCAGAAAATGAAGAATGGACAACGCGGATTACCATCAACTTTTATATTCTGTGATTTGACAGCATTATATTTTATTTTATGGCCATATTCACAGCTCCTTATCGTTACAATGTGAATTTTCTACAGGGTCAAAAACAATATGGCAATTCAAGTGACCAGAAAAGTGACTGGAATAGTTTTCTCAGAAAGGAAATAAACGTGTTAATGAGTTTCCTTTCTCTGTGTGGTAATTTCCAAACGATAGATAGATAGTCAATCTTTACTTTCCCTTTTGTTTTTTTTTTTTCAGTATTTTTTTATTATTATTTTTTATTTAATAAAAGAACGTCATTGATTCGAAACTATGAGAACGAAACAAATCAAAGCTGTTTTACAATCGTATATGGCTTCTTATCTTCATTTTCCTTTCTATTAAGGCTCAATTAGAGAGATATTGCATCTTACGACCATAGATTTCTTGTTGGCGATGGTGACACATTTTCCACATCTAAGAATTCCAAGTATCTTATTTTTACCTGCACACAATGGCCCTCTGTGTCTCGTGATATCGTGGAATTTTTGAGAATCTATTAATGACTATTTCTTTATGTGAAAAAAATATTTTATCTTTATTGCCTTTTTAAGAGAAATAAATTTCTCCCACGTAATTAATCCTTTAACACTTAAGACTTTGATGGTTATAAAAAAAAGTAAGTCCTAAAAAATGAATGATGCAATAAAAAAAATTTTGAAATTCTTTGATAAAAATTTTGAAACGATATTCAAATAGAATAAATTTTGAAGCAGGGGCTTATTCTGTGACGACATTTGTCAACCGCTAACGTAACGGTTGACTTAAATGGTGCTTGGGTTAAGAAAACAATCGCTTGATCTCGTACAAGGAAATCCAAAATATACCCGATTACCCAACTAGAGTCCCTGATCTAATCAGTAGCAAAACTATAAACTTCAGCCGTAGCAGCCATGAGCTTTTCCGCCAGCAGCACAAGACTTCGTGATGCAAGCTTTCCAGCAGTAAAAGTCCGATAAATCTGTTCGTTTTGTTGATCGCATTTTGTCTGTCTTTTGCTATTTTCACTTAATTGTGCTGCTGGCAGAAAAGCTTATGGCTGCTACGGCTGGAGTGGCTGCTATGGGTATTTATTTTTTGGAATCGGAAATTCAATTTTGTTCTAGAATGGATTGAATGAAAATTTTTGCCTGCTTATGATTAGTTTGTGGTAAGGATAATGCAAGGCCCTGTAAGTATAATGTGATTATAATTTTCCTCACATTTTCCGGAAAATCTCTCATCTGAGGGTTTTTGGGGTGGTTGAATCGGACGGTGGTTCACGATCGGTTTTCATCGGCCAAAATGCAATACTTTCTGATCCAATTTGAATGCGATTTTTTTATTTTTGAATGCAAGTTTTTTTTTATTAAATAGAATGCTCTTAATAGAAAAATGCAAATTGGTTGTCACAAAAAATTGGAATTTTGGCCGATGAATTTTAATCGTAAACCTTTTAATATCATACAAAAAATCGCGAAAAAGTACGATGTAGCAGGGAACGGGAGGAAAGTCCGTTGCGTTAACACTCTAACTGCCACGTCAGTCAAAAAGACCTGACACCTAATTGTACACAACGGCCATACTGGAAATTATTAAAGTGTTCGCTGCAACCGCAACGATTTTTTGTAGTTGCACACATTTTATGGAAATAAAATAACATTTAGGTATAATTTTGTTTCAATTTTTTTTTCTCTTAGTGCCTTTTTGACTGACAACTAAATATTCGAAAAAGGCATAAAACTGTCGTGGCCGTTAGAGTGTTAAATAATCTTTTTTTTTTGCGGTAGTTTTTTAATAAAAAAATCTGAGAAAATATTTCCTGAGAAATTGCCCGACATTAATGTTTTATTAATTCCAAATAACGACACTTATAAAAATATTAACTAAAGAAATGAATTCCCAGAATATTTTCAAATTCACGATGTGTGAAAAGACTACTCATCAACAATTATTATTTGTGGGGAGAAAATTTTTAAACACAACACCAAAGGGGAATATCTTCACTTTCAATCAAAATCGAATCAATCAAATTAATTGTTTAAATGTTCATCGAAAACACAAAACGGCCCACATTTCATTCATTTTTTGACGTATTTCAGCACCTTCCACAACACAAAAGAAATTATGTTCTAATGACTCCCCATATATGGATCTTCCGAAGTAAACCACAAATAAATTCCCATTAATTTGTCAGCATTCAATGTCACATCTTTAATCCGCAGCAGCAATTAACCATTTTCATAAGAAATCAATCTAGAAAAAAAAATGTTCAGCATAAATTGAACTCCTTTTCAATTCCAGTTGGCATTTACCATCGAAAATTGTTTCCCAATTGCAAAAATTAATTGTTGGCAATCCAATGGTATCAAAAGGTGAAAAAAAATTCTTCCTGCTCATATGAATAGAGTTCGCCGATGATAAATGATGATGACTTTGCATGATATTTACCACCTTGTATCAATCTCTCATCAACATGTCTTATGGCCTGCCATGCATTAAATTGATATGTAGCGACTATATGTACAAGAAAAATAAAATGAAAAAACTCATAGTAAAAAAGAAGAACGAAAAAAATATGTTTTCATGTAGCGATCGTGTACTGAGATCGACATGCTAAGATCTGCCTACTAAAAAACCGTCATCGACATTGGCCGTATCTGATCTAGGCACCATAAAGTGCCAAAGCTGTACTGGAAAAGTGGGCAAATATCCGCATACAGTGGAACACGAATTTATGTGGAATGTGTTGTTCTTAAAATGTGATATAATTTCTTTCCAACATAACACAAACAAAAAAAAAATTCTGCGAATTTGCACTCTCGAAAAACCGGAGTTGATCACAAACCGAAACGGAATTTTAGGGATTTCATCCCTTTCGGTGTTAACTTTAACTGTACCCAAGGTGTTTACAATAGTTCCCTGTGGGTGATAATTTTTAACAATTTTTCGGTGTTAAACCAATTTATTAAGGTTCCGCTCCACATGAGAGTAAATGCCGGCAAAAACCTCTCGATAGCAGCTACTCGCAAATGGACACGTCTCTGAGAGTCGCTCGCAGAAACTTGCAAAAACTCGCGAGCTAGTGTCTGCGAGCTAGTTTCTGCGAGCTGTCAAAAGTGATTCTACTCTCTAGTGGACACGCACCCACTGAACTCTCGGAGAGTAACTCGCCAGATACGAACGGCGTTTGAATTTCGCGAGTCGCTCTCGAGACTCGCCAAATCAAGATGTCAAAAAAATCAAGATATTGGTCAAGATATTGAAAAATCGCGGAAATTTACTCTCAAATGGACAACCTCCTGCGAGTAACTCTCGAGAGTTTTTGAGAGTTACTCGCGGATTTACTCTCATGTCCTTAACACCTTAAGAGGAGTTAGAAAACTGTCATCTCACAAATGCTTGTTTTTTTACTTTACTCTTCTATAGAGGGAAAGTATTGTATTCATGATGGAGACCGACTCGAAAACGAGGGAAATTAGAAAATTTCTGAACATTACGAGATCCGTTTCATGCAAAATTTTGTGGATGTCCGTGCATCTGTCTGTCGGTCCGTCATTCGTATCTTAATAACTCGAGAACGCGTTGATTTAGTAACTTGAAAGTTTTTGTAAATAAGTTCTACAAAAATCGTAGTATTCTATCAACTTTTGGAAAAGTAACGGTAGCTATAACGGGTACTTACCATACATTTTTTTTTAAATATCTTATTTTGAAAATTTATCGAAACCTATGCGCTTTTGGGAAAAAATGCATATAATCAAATTCAAAGAACATAAAATCTTTTGCATTTTTTTTCTTTGCCGTTTTTTACGTATCGTTAACAGTTCTCGAGATATTTGGAAATATTAATTTTTCCGAAACGAAATATTGCAGAGGAAATTTTTGTGTTGATCACAACTGATATTTTTATTTGTAAGCTAATTAATGCTTTTTATAAATCAAAAATGTTCAAATTGCTCATATGCGGGTTTATCTGTAAATCTATTGCCTTCAATCATACTTCCTTTTTCACATACAACGATCATCATGTTACCAAAATTATGCTGTTCGCTCGCTAATATCTTTTCATGTTGACGAAGAAATTTTAAATGACTCCACAGCAACATGAAATTGAGATATCATCGGCAGATCAATTTGAAAATATGTTGAGTCATTTTCAACTTTGAAAAATATATTCTTTAATTTTACGTTTGCCAACGCTACTCCACTTCACTGCCATTCCGTTCTTTCAAAGAACAAAAATACCATTATTTTCATAAAAAAAACCCCTCTGCCCCCCAATTTGGATTAAATTCTTGTTCACATAATTTTTGTGGTTGATATAAGTGGCATGTAAGACAGCTGAGGTAGCAATGAAGATCGATTTTTTTGTGAATAAAAAGAAAACCAATCAAAAAAAGTTACTCATAATTCTTAATGATGGTCAGGCTCATGAATATTTATTGCCGAATTGATTTTTAATCAGAAAATTTATAATTTGATTTTTTTTTCGGCACAACCACAAATTTTGATGTGAAATTCTTGTGAGATAAAAAATTAAGCTGTCTTCCTGATGTCCTAACTGTCTTTAGTATAAGCGATTTAACATTCTTGAAATTCCGTTCAAATTTTTTTTTATTTTGTCGATTCATTGGTTAAAGTGTATTATTTTATTATATTTCTATCACACATTATTAGTGACAAGCATTGTGAGAATCGAACACTTTGTTTTCCAATAGCAGAGAACAGAGAAATTAACACTCTAACTGACAGGTCAGTCAAAAAGACCTGACACCTAATTGTACACAACGGCCACAATGAAAATTATTAAAGTGTTCGCTGCAACCGCAACGATTTTTTGTAGTTGCACACATTTTATGGTAATCAAATAACTTTTAGGTATAATTTTGTTTCAATTTTTTTCCTCTTAGTGCTATTTTGACTGACAACTAAATATTCGAAAAAGGCTTAAAACTGTCGTGGCAGTTAGAGTGTTAAATAATTTTAAAATTCAGACCAAAGGGGTTAACGAATATGTGATATGGTTCTTTTGGATAAAAAATATTTTAGAAATTGAAGAACAATTTCGTCGAAAGGAAAATTTTATAGGCATGGCCCTAGTTTTCAATCGGGGATCAAAATAATGAACTATGTTTCGCGCTTGTTACTTTCAAGCGTACACGCTTGAATGTTTTATTTGACTTAAGTCCCGTTATTTTAATAACTGAAAGATTTTTTTGAGTATGGTGCTAATTCTAGGAGCTGAAAAAATGTTGAGGGCCTATGAGATACATATTTATAGCATACACGCTTACAAGCGCAAACAATTTTTAAAAGTGTACAAGCGTATTCGCCATGCCATCTTAAGCCTAATCTACGCGGTCAACTGAAATAGTGAAGACACATTGAATGTTAACGGAATCTATGATTCTACCATTAATTAAATATGTTCTATCTATCGTCAACGGTTGACCGTTTCAATGTGTTTTTGATTGTTTTTTTTACAATCTCATTCAGTGTGGATACCTGGGCAACCGTCAACGTATTGATGGTTGATAGTCAACTCTTTTTTGGGTGGATTCGGCATAATACTTATGTAATTTTGTATATAAAATAATTAGGTATATTTCATACGCAGGACAAGTTTTGCCAAGCTGCTTGCAGGTCAATCAAAAAGAATGGGTTTTGATGGAAAAAAAAAATACTCGTTGCTCTACTGTTTGTTAAATTAAAAGTTTTTGAATTATTATATAACAGCATTTATTTATTTGCCCTGCATTTCATACGCGGCTAGTTATTTTTCAAATGAGATTTTGCTTTTAAAAATTGAGGTTCGTAATAGTAAGTCCCCCTTCCAAAAACCAAAAAATGTCTTAAAGTCGTTGTCGCGACTTTAAACTTGTGACGGTACGGTTGCGACGACCACTTTACGACCTTTTTGCTGCTTGGGTTTAGACTTTTTTTTTAAATCTATCAATGATTGGCATAACAGGGCAGTGAAAATAACGATATTAAGCTGTAAAATCAAATTATTCTGTGTCATACTCAATTATGAAATGTCAGGCAATTTGGCCTTGCGAATGAAATAAACGCGAATTCATTTGACCCAAAATGGCAATAGACAATTAAGTGGTGAGCACCATTCAGGAAATTATTCTGAAAAACTCCCATCTTTTGCAGCCTTCTTCAAAATTTAAACACATCTTTTAGAAAATTTATTAATTGGTTAGAAAAAAAAACTCATGAATGTTGACGGTAAAAAACTTCTGAAAACTGAAGAAAAATTGCTTAAAATCCGCAATCAAAAGACACGGACATAAATTCAGGTATAATTTCCTGAATTTGCATGATTTTGACAACAAGTTCAACATTTTTACCTCCTGTTATCCGATGGACCGAATTTTCAAAGATATTTCATGGCATAGGTGATTAAGCAATTAATATTTTAATTGA
This sequence comes from Chrysopilus asiliformis, assembly GCA_964034945.1. Classification (NCBI taxonomy): domain Eukaryota; kingdom Metazoa; phylum Arthropoda; class Insecta; order Diptera; family Rhagionidae; genus Chrysopilus; species Chrysopilus asiliformis. The sequence goes on from OZ035961.1 coordinate 101,433,832, forward strand.
ATTAAACCAGTTCTGCGAAGCATTTCCTATACATGCTGCAAGAAACAGCACAGCGAATCACTCAAATGATGTAAATTTTACGCGGCCAAAACAACGACTCAATGCGGTACTGCTTGTCGTTTGGCCGCGTCTTAATGTATTTTCTCACCTTTTAAATAAAGTGCTAGTTAGACCCCTCCCCTCTCATTAGCATATTCTGGCAAGGTGTAAATAAGAACATCCCAAGTCAAGTTGCTTGACAAATAGGCGATAAGTGACACTTGTGCATCTGGCAAGCGATTGGATATTAAAGCCAAAGTGAATTGAGAACCTGTCCAAGTTTGAGCACCTTTTCACACTGAGCGAATGACAGGTAACAGTGGCAATTATCCGGTACCGATCACTTTACATATTTGCATTCGAAATTAGATGCGCGATCGGCTTCTTCAGTATTATTGAGGAGAGACATGTTGGATGGGATATTTTGAATGGTAGTTATCTTAAGTAATTTAACTTATAGTCAATTTATTTTGACGTATTTCAAGTAAGTTAATTAAAAGGTTTCTGCTGTAAATTGTCCAATAAATGGTTTTTAAAGTGCGGTGTTTACAAAAGTAGGTCAAAGATGATGGCGACGCAATAGAGACCAGAAAGGCATTTTATAAGTATTTCCTTATTGTAAATTTATTCTGTTTAAAATATCAAAAATTGCTCTATATATATGTATATATTTTTTTGTGATTTTGTATTTCTTTTACGAAATCTGGATATTTTTGTCTTTAAGATCAAAACAAAAATTTTGCTTACACTGTAGAAAAGCGCAGGCGATCACGCACCGAAACGGAGTTTGAGGGAATCCATCACCTTTCGGAGAAAGTCGAATTGAGTTCAAAATATTTCCTTATGGGTGGTAATTTTTAACAATTTTTCGGTGTTAAACTTACTTATTAGAGAAGTTAAAAACAAATAAATTTCACCTCGAAAATCCTTTTTCTTTTGCAAGCATTTGAGATGTTTTGATTTTTTCTCATGTTTTCAAAGTTAATATCGACTGTTACAAACTTTTCTTACATGTCTCTACCGGGACTCGAACACGGGACCCCTCGAATTATAAACCATTCGCCTTCCAAATAGGATATTGAAGCCAATTGGTAAGCCTTTTAACTTCTAAAAGAAGTTCGAGTGAATTTTTGACTCCTTTCAGGATGTAATTCAAAATTGAAGTCAAAACGATGTTAAAATAAATATTTAGCTCTTTAAAAACCAAAATGTCAAAATAACTCCGCGCTACGGTGTTTATTTATTTTTTCCTGAATAACACAGCAATATGCTTACTTTTAGCTATGTTTTGAGGCGGTGTTAATTTGTCCCGGATTTTTTTCGATAGTGTACTGTTTATTTTCATGCATGTCTATATGTTCGTTTGATCGACCCAACCGATTGAATTAAATTTTTGTGCGCAGAATCCGTTCCTAGAATTCTCCGAAGAAATGCACCGCAGGCGAATATTTAATCTTACTTGATAAAATAAATGTCGTCAATTTTGTTTTTATATCTGCAGGTGAATTTCTTACACCTTTAAAACAAAATTAATTTATGTTTCGTACAAAAACCCTTCAAGAAGTGAGAAACGATTCAAAATACCTTCGAAATAAAGAAACTCTAATCTAACTAAATTAATATCTAAATAATATAATTACAAAGTTCATTGATATCATTGGGAAGCACATAATATCGGATATGTCGCAAAAAAATCCTCTCACCCGTCTCCACAAGTTAGTGGCACAAACTCGATCGATCGGATATCATACGTCAACCGCGAGACGCAAACAGAAGTTGACGCACAACATATTAAATTACTTTTGTTTTATTTAATAGTTTTTTTTTGTTTTTTAGCTTGACTTTTTCTTCGATTGTCGCTCTTATTAACTTATTATTATAATTTTATTACTAATAGTAAGACATAAAATATTTTACTCCATATTAAAACCACTGACGATGAACCATCGTTTGACAAAATGGATTGACGGACGACCGATGGTGATGTGAAGTTCCTTCTTCTACCATAACATAAGTATTAACGCTTAACGCATAATAAAACCACAAATAAAATCGTCGATGTCTCTGCTGCCGATAATAATGATGGGTAGATTAAATTACAATTTTATAGTAAAAACTGAATACCTGCCTATATCACGCGCATAAAGAGACAGTTTTTCTTAAATATTCTTATTATTATTATGAATTTTATTAGGAAACATTTGAAAAGCGGTTTAACCATAAAAAATTTTAATTTTCTTATTACCGTCACTTCTTCATTTGCATTTAAATACATGGGTTTTTATTTGTATTTCATATGCATAATAATCGTTAAATTTCCAGTTTGTGTATAGAAAAAGCTTCCATTTCTAATATGATGATTTTTGTAAGGAAAAAATTGGTCATTAAAAGTCCGTAAAATCTGAGTACTTTTTTTAGTGAAATAAAATGCCACAATAGTTTGGCTTCTTCAGAAACGAAAAAAACATCCTACCACTATTCATTCGATCTAACAACTCAAATGGATAAAATAAAGATATTCTGATTTCAATTATTAAAAAGCACACATTGTGTTACGGGCTTTGAGCGCATCGGTTAATCAATTCCAAATTGATTTTAAAAAAGTGGATACTTTCAGATATGAGATTTTTATAATATCACAATATCACTCATAATGATAGTGTGATATTATAAAAATTTCATATCTGATACATTGCAAACTAGAAACGAGTGCTACTTTTATTAGAATATGTCCATTCTTCTCTCAGCCTTATATATACATAGTTATGATTCCGCGAAATATAAGACTGGTTCCTATATTTATGGAAGCATGTGCTAAAAAATGGAGTAAAGAGTCCCATAATCACTTTCCATATTTTAGTGGAACGTTTCCTATCGGATTTTTATCGTGAAATTAGATACAGCTTTTGCTTCCTCTTCATGTTCCTCTTCCTCTTCTTCCTCCTCTTCCTCTTCCCCTTCCTCTTCCTCTTCCTCTTCCTCTTCCTCTTCCTCTTCCTCTTCCTCTTCCTCTTCCTCTTCCTCTTCCTCTTCCTCTTCCTCTTCCTCTTCCTCTTCCTCTTCCTCTTCCTCTTCCTCTTCCTCTTCCTCTTCCTCTTCCTCTTCCTCTTCCTCTTCCTCTTCCTCTTCCTCTTCCTCTTCCTCTTCCTCTTCCTCTTCCTCTTCCTCTTCCTCTTCCTCTTCCTCTTCCTCTTCCTCTTCCTCTTCCTCTTCCTCTTCCTCTTCCTCTTCCTCTTCCTCTTCCTCTTCCTCTTCCTCTTCCTCTTCCTCTTCCTCTTCCTCTTCCTCTTCCTCTTCCTCTTCCTCTTCCTCTTCCTCTTCCTCTTCCTCTTCCTCTTCCTCTTCCTCTTCCTCTTCCTCTTCCTCTTCCTCTTCCTCTTCCTCTTCCATTGGAAAAACTGCCACAACACCCATTGGAAAAACTGCCACATTAATACTCTGTTTTCCTCGTTTCGACCGTTCCAAAAATGTATACCTGAGCTTGGAAAAACATAAAGGAAAAGGCTATGACTTTCTAATAAATTGAGGCGCCTCAAGTATAGTTTCACAAGTAACTACATTAAACGTGTGACTAACCCGAGAATACACCTGAAAAATAGTAGTGCGATGATTAATTTCAGCATAAACGGTGCTAATTAGTTTGTCAGCTCCATGTGATGTAGCCTTCCACACATGCATTCGTAAATACTGCTAACCAGCAAAGATCCTGTTGCACATTTCAAAACCACCTCTTCACTATGCTCGTTAAATTCCATGCACTAATCAAAGTGAAGTGTAACGAGCTCATACGGCGTAAGCAAATTCATCACTCCTTCTGACTGTAAGCGCTTTCCTACAGACTCACAGAACTATAGAGAAACTTCATCCTCAGGTGGATTTTAGCGAAAACACTTTGAGACCAAAATCCAAATATACCTTAGGCAGATAGGCAAACTTTATTTATTTTAGAAGACAAGACAAGACGCCTGCTTCGCCTGGCAAAATGAAATCTTCTCATTTGGAAGATACCTTTCAATCTTCCACTCCCAGTCAGTCGCATTAAACACGAATGCTGTGTTGTAAAAATACAAACGTTGAATTTGATCTTTCAGACAACTAATTAGCAAATGTAATAACGATTAATCTGATTTAAAGTCATGTTAATGGCGTCATTTGATATGCTAGACATTCACTGTCCTTTTCTGGAATCATAAAGTGATATATTTTTTTGAAATTTTTACTGCTATCGAAAAAAAAGTTTTCAAAAGAAGGTTTCTAGGGTACATGAAATATAAGAATCGCCTAAAATAAATATAGGTTGCTCTGGAATATGTCAACTGCATAATATCTAGACTATTGACATTTTAACACGATGTCTTCTTCCTCTGCTCCTTCCCACGAATCTAATTAAAGTTTTTTTTCTGAAACTAACCTAAAGAAACTCGCCTTCATCGTTCCATTTTGGTATACTATATAAACCTTCTTAAAAGTATCTTTTTAACTAAGATTGAGACAAATAATTCTTGTCCATACCAACAGTTGCATTTCATCTGGTAATATCCCTTAGCAGCTTCCAGTTTCGTAAAGCATTGCAAGAAATAATTACCAATTAAGCAAGAAAATACAAGAAGATATAATCAGTCAGCTGGTGATTTATTATTTTAAAATATACTATAAGTACGAGTACGAGTGAGTACTTATTTTAAAACCTATTATATATTTATATTTGTTGCATGACACAAAAGAAAACTCTTTAAGGTATTTTAAAAAAAAGCTAGATAAGAATTAACAGCAATAATTATGTTTCTATGCGAATATTGTCATTTATGTACTATATGACTAGCTTGCATACCCGTCGTTGCCGGGTTAAGTTTTTTCAATTTTTTTTTTTTTATGGTTTATGTTGGAGCTAAACTTTAGGCCAATCGGCTCGGTAGTTTCCCCGCGAAAGGGTAACATAGCGCAAAAACTAAGTTTCGAAATCACTTTACCCCCTCCCCTTACTCGCCCCACCCATCACGATTCTTTTCCGTATGCCAATGTTGGAACCAGGATGTTCAATATATTGAAGGGTGTTCAATATATTGAAGGATGTTCAATATATTTTGATTCCCGAAAATCATTTTAAAAAGCCAGCGGCTGGCAAAACAGCGTCGTATGACTGCGGCATTAGAGGATTTAACAAATGACCACGGCTGTACCGCTAAAATATTTAGTTTTTGGGGGCTGTCCACAAAAAAGTCACCTTAATTTTCACCTCTTGCCTCCTTTTGCCATTTTCATTTTGTTACCAAACTTGGCTATGAAAAACTTTCTTTGCGGAATTTAAAAAAAAGGTTTAGTCATAGCAGTCCCAAATTTTAGCTTGCAGGATGATATTTTCCTCTCCTCACTTTTTTCTGAAGTTAATTTTTTTTTCTCACAACCTGCGTGTATCTAAAATCACAAAGGAAAAAATCATCTGTTGTGACTGCGCAAAAACCAAAAAAATTAAAAATTTGCACGCAAAAAAACCTTCAAATAGGACAATTCGATCATATATTCGTCATTTACAGACGTAAAATAAATTTCCAATAGTTGAAATTTGAAAGCATTTCAAAATTGACGAATCTAACATAAATTAAGGTCCGACAGATTTCGATAAATTCCCAATGACGATCATATCGTGCACTTCAATCTTAACCAATCGACAGAACAATCACCTGACAAAGTAATTGCGCCAGTAACTCTTCACTTTAAAAGTTGAACAATCACCTCTACCGTATATTATAGACCGATACCATCATCGTGGATTGGGGTTATGTCGTTTGAAGCGTTTTTTTTTTAACGAAAGACTTGCTACGAGGTATAAAACAGGGCGGTAACAATAAAAAAGTTAATTATATCCATGGACTCTTAGTCAGTTACTAAGTAAGTTGAACGTAAAATATGGTAGTAGGGGGTTTTTATGTATGTAGGAGTTATTTGGGGGGAGGTGCAAGAGGAATATGTCGATGGGTTCGTTTTTTTGCAAAAAAGCTATGGGTGGGCCGCTACCAATGCTTCACCATTATTAGCCAATGTTCCATAACTATCGTCGTTTTTTCTCCAGCTCGTGTTTAAAACACGAAATGATTTTTATCAAAATCCCTGACTTCACTCGAAAGACTGTAATCGATTAAAGGTACAATGACATTAATTTACGTCTTTCAGAGCTATTCAATTTATTTTCAATTAATTGATCATCACTTGATTGGAGATATTGTTATAATGAAATCATGGGAATGAACAATTCATTAATAAATTAAAAAGTACTTACCAAGCAAATTATTTCAAAGACATTGAGGGAAATTTGTTCGTAAATGTACACTAATTTCTACACTAGGGAAAAAAGCCCGTGTTAATGTTGATTTGAGAGGAAAACTATGCCTCTAAGAAGGGTTACCTTCCTCTTCTATTGCGCTACATGAAACGCGCGTTTGATTTCTCTATCTACTATGTTGGGGCTGGACCCCCGACGAATGTCTGTGCTAAATTTCAGGCCAATCGGTTCAGTAGTTTCCCCGCGAAAGAGTAACATAGCGCAAAAACTAAGTTTCGAAATCACTTTACCCCCTCCCCTTACTCCCCTCCCCCCCCCCCCACCCCCACCCCTCGCGCTACTTTTCCGTATGCCTATGTTGGAACCAGAACTACCACAGACACTCATGCCAAGTTTCAAGTCAATCGGTTCAGCCGTTTTTGCGTGAAAGAAGAACAGACAGACTCCAACTCATTTTTATATATTAGTATGATGACATAGACCTTATATTGTATGACGTAGACCGATGACGTAGACCGAGTTGAGAACATGCAAAATTATGAGGATGTCCGTGCATCTGTATATCGGTCTGTCCGTTGTTCGTATTTTAAATAAATCGAGAACGCGTTGACCTTGCGACTTTAATTTTTTTGTGAATAAGTTTTACGAAAATCGTAGTTTTTTGTGAAATTTTGGAAAAGTAATGGTGGCTATAACGGGTATAACGGCTATAACGGGTACCTCTCATACAATTATTTTGAAAAAATTCAATTTTTTGAAAATTTCTCGAGACCTAAGCACTTTTGGAAAAAAATTGATATTACAAAATTTAAAGGATATAAAATTTTCTATATTTCTTGCTTTAATGATTTATACGTATCTCTAACGGTTTTCAAGATATTTGAAAAAAATCAGTTTTTTTGAAAATCTCCCAAAAACTATGAAAAAAGAGGAAGTTTGGTACCCAACAGAAAATTTCATTCCCAACAGAAAGTTTGAAAGAGAATTCGGTTCTAGAAAGAAATTTTCCTTATTTTTATTTGAAAAAAAAAATCATTTTTTGAAAATTTCTCGAAAACTATGTACGAAAAAATTCGTATGACCAAATTTATATGAAACTAGCTTGAAAGAACCCGGCGTTGCCCGGGTAGTAATAAATTTTTGAATATGAAAAAATCCTTTTTTTTTTAAAGTATTTTGATGTATAGAAAAATTGTGCAGTAATTATATTTCAAACAATTTTTTGTTCATATTTTTTTTGGTTTAACGCACTCTTTTCAAGAAAATTGCAAATATTTTGTCCATCTGCTTGGGAGAAAGGGAATAGAGCGAATTACCTTATTGCCAGACACTTAAGATTTTTGGATTTATGTTGTAACATATGTTGAACAACCATAAAATAGTTTCAGAGATAGCTGAGAAGGGGATTGGTCAAAAATTTACCCTGACAGATAACCTATCCAACACTAAAAATTGTATAAAAATCCGTTTCTTTTATGATTGATCTGCCCAACACTGAAAACCGTATTCAAATCCCTTCAGTGGTTCAGAAGATAACAGGCGAGGGGGTGAAAGGAGAGCCGATACCGCGACCACACCTAACTACACTCTCGAAAAAATGGAGTCGATCACGCACCGAAAGGGAGTTTGAGGGAGTCCATCACCTTTTGGAGAAAATCCAACTCCGGGCCAAGTAGTTGCACGGTACTTCTTTTAGGTGCAATTATTTTTGGTATTTTTAGGAGTAGCTGAAACTTTGTGTTTGACGCTACTGATTAATACTTTTGTGGTGTGTATCACACACTTCGAAGGTGCAATTTTCCAACTCCTCCTGGAGCATAAACAACTCTTTCTTTTAGTAAATTTTCCCTGAAAAGGAGTTAAATAAGTAACTACCTGGATGTGTTACCGAAACTCTCGAACCGGAGTTTCTTTAATTACCTCGTGTATGTGCTTCTGTAACTCTGAAAGAGGAGTTAAATATCTCGCTCTCAACAGGTGTTTATTTTATTCTGAAAAAAGGTTTAAAATATCCCCTCCTTGTTAATAAAAAACTTTTTTAACGACACATAGGTACTTTAATTCATTGTTATGTGTTATTACATTGTTTAATTTATTTGTTATTACATTGTTATGACTTATATTAATCTACATGTGATATATGTGTCTATTGGGTCCAAAACGAATTTATTCCATTTTTGAAAAAAATGAAGTTACGATTGATTTTGGTTCCTACTGTTGGTTCCCACGACTTACTTAACCATTCGTTATGATCAAACCGATTTTATACCGTATAACATATAAACTATTACAAGATAATTTTTGGGATAACATAAAATTTATTATCCTTGTAGTTTGAATGTACTTCAAAAGAATTTTTAATTTTTAGGCTTGACAATTTTATTAAATTTTTTTCCCCTGTAGATTTAATCTCATATCCGAATACAATGGTTTTATCATAGTCTATTGTGTGATACTTCGTTGTAACAAAAAAAATTCGTTCTTCGCCTCAACAATAAAATTTATTTTTGTATTTCTTACGGCCGTAGTATTGATTATTGTATTGTTTATTCGGGCTTAGCGGCCTGGATCTTTTTCTTCTTTAAAAAAAAAAAAAAAAAAAAAAAAAAAAAAAATTTAATATGGGTTTTAATTTTTAAAGAAGAAAAAGATCCAGGCCGCTAAGCCCGAATAAACAATACAATAATAAAATTTATGTTTTCAAACATAGGCCAATTTTTATAGTCCGAGAATGTTGCTAAGAAAAACCCACGTTTATATTAAAAACCACAATGCAAGTATTTTAATATATATATATGTCATTTACTGTGTCATCAAATGGAGAATTTTCTATAGGGTAAAGTCGGGTGATATGGCACCCTTTTTTTTAAATCGGCATAACCCAAAAAGTAAAAGAGATTTTTGATTCAAACAAAAACGTTTTTATTCTTAAAATCAACTAGTAAAACAAAAATAAAAAATAAATAGGATTTCACTCCTAAAAAAGTAAAAATTTTAACAAAATATAAATTCATTGAAAAAACCATATCCCCCAAAAGTGTAGGGGATACGGCACCCTACCTTAGGTGATATGGCACCCTACTTGTTTTTTAAGTCCTTTTTGCCACACGAGTTGCAAGTGTTGACAAATGATGTGCATGAGTCATGGGACCACAAATGGCAAACAATGCATTTAACCCACTCGTCGGGTTTAGTGGTCTTAGCATAGTCTTCACCACATCCAGTGCAAATGTTTTCCTCAAAATCTTCAAACCTATCGGAGTCGTCTTGTAATGCAATATTTTCTTCTTCAGATGTGGTTTCATCTACCATCGCTCGTTCTTTCGTAATTGATTTTTTTTTTGATTAGTTACGTTTTCTGAGGAAGTAAGGATTGGAGCCTTTTGTTTTCTCGGGTTTGGCACCCGTTCCATATCACCTCAGAAAAAAGGTGCCATTTCTCCTTTCACACATCGCCAATGATTTTCATATTTTACTGAAAACTCGCGCTCAATCAAGTCTGTTTCATACACACAAACGAAAACACATCAGATTCTGCTTGTTTTGGTTTGTGAACGGTAAACTTGCTCCAACTGTACTTACCAAAATTCAGCCACTCAAAAAACAACAAAAAGTAGTTCGTCTAAAATTTCAACTTTTTTTCCTGTTCTGTCACACAAAAACAAAATGAAAAGAGCTTTTGTTTCGCGGTCTTCACACTTCGGCCTTATTGGAGAAACTGAACTAAGTTCTTGGAGAATGATTTTGATTCTAGTGTTGCCAATGGGAGAATTTGAAAGGGTGCCATATCACCTAAAGTGCCATATTACCCGACTTTACCCTATAAAAAGTATTTTCTACTACTGTATTTACTTCAACGGCAAATTTGTTTAAAATATATCTTGGACCATAAAACTCTTGATGAGCGGCCGCTAAAGTTTTACATATATAAATTATAAGTATATTTATTGTTTTTTTTAATGTAATTTGTTACCAATCCTGATGGCGTATCCAAAAATCTGGGAAATATTGTCAAAATGTCATGCGGATTGTTTCGTCGTAAGCCAATGGTTCTTGCTGTTTTTTCAAAAAATTCCTTTCTCTGTAAAATAGGGTTTGCGTGTTTCAGAAACAATATGTCGTCCGCAAACGTGTTTTCCTCGAATAATTCTACAGCGGTCTGTGTTTCGACAGCTTTGTTGGTTTCATATCTTGAAGGACCGCAAGTTGATGTCCTATTTAAAGTTTTCAATTTATTTATTTAGTTTTAAATTTAGTTCGAGTAATTGGATTATAGAACAAATACTACAGAAAAAATAGATTTAAATTCTTACAAAACTTTGAAATTGCATTTTACTTACATAATTATTTTCACCGCTTCCACATAATGAAGGAAACAATGCTGCTAGTCCTTGGGCATACTCAATTTTCTCTGTTTTTGTAGGGTAGTTTCCCGCTTCTGCAATTAATAAATTGGTGACAACGTCAACCAGTCGCCTTCTTGATGAGTCGCTCAACGTATTTGATGTGTCATATTCACGAAGAATATTCTGCCCAGTTTTAGCTTTGCTTAGATTCTGCCGAAGCTCCTTTAAAAATGGCCCTTTTTTTATAAATAAAAGTGAAAAATATTTTTAGTTGTACCTTGGCTAAATGCTCGGCATTAAATTTTTGTCTTTTCGGAGCATTTTCAGCAAAAAAATTCGACACTAACTGACAGACAGACAGACACACTAACTGACAGACAGACAGACACACTAACTGACAGACAGACAGACACACTAACTGACAGACAGACAGATAGACTGACAGACAGTCAGACAGACACACTAACTGACAGACGGGCAGATACACTGACAACAGACAGACAGACACGAAGGCAAGCTAAATACAAGCTTTTAAAAAATTACCATTTTTGATAAAATTGGAAATAACTGTTTCGTTTGTGTATAACACTCAATAAATGTATAAAATAATAAATACCTTCGTTAATCACCTGGCGCAACACAAAAATTTCATCCGATTTTGTCGGATCTCGCAAGAATAATCCAAACACTTCCTCGTCGATTATTGCCCCTTCCGTGTCCGAAATCTCATGAAAAAAATTATCATTAATCGGCAAGTGGAACTTTTCGCAAGCTGAAATCAAATTTATGTAGATCAAAATATAAATATTCTATTATAAAATATACCTGATAATATCAAATCGTCTATTGTAGTCAAATCGGCAGAGAAAATCACAACATACCGCATCACCATGTTGTGTTTTACACGAAAAACTCTTTGACTCATATTTTTTATGTCTCGTTTACAAAGCGACTCGGGAAATACTGAGAACAAAACCAAATTTTAGGGGGAACTTACATTTAAAGGGAGCTAATTCAACTCCGATTACTGGCAAAATCGTTGAAAATGCATTCTTGTTCTTCTTACACTTAACTGTAAATTTCGTTTCGTCGGCGATGGTTGCAGGTGGCATCTAATCAACTCCTATTAGATGCAAATCTTGCACCATCGGATATTGCGGTATACATGCCTTTTATAGAAGTTGAATTAACACATATTAGGGGTAAAATCGAATTCTTTTTTGTAGTGAAAAGTTTTTGGTGTTATCGGAGTTAAAAAAAACTTTTTACTCCGCGCCGAAGTTATTTCAAATTTACTCCACGCTGTGGTGTAAAATTTTTCAGGTTTAGCACCGCTTGTCGTTAAATCTATGCTATGTTTTCGGGCGGTGTTACTTTGTCCCCGGATTTTTTCGAGAGTGTATAAATCGTGGTCATGATACATAGTCTATGTTGGTGCAGTAGTTCTTGAGTTTATACGGTACTCCATCTCACAAATCAAAAAAATTTATAACTCTATCTCACAAATCAAAAAAAACGTTTCCGCACCCCAATAAGTTTGTTGCTGCATTCCAGATTGGGGACCTCCACACTATATGTGTATCAAACCAAACCAATCGCTGGACACAAAAATGAACTACACCAGGGTGTTTGGGATGACAAAAGATTTCGATTTTAGCATGTCCGACCGTCTGTCTATCTGTCGTCTGTCCGTCTATATATCCGTGAATATCATAACTTTCGGAAGGATTGAGCTAGAGATTTGAAATATTTACAGTTGCGTTTCTCGTAAATGGCAATGCTAAGTTCTTGAACTGGCAAAATCGGACCATTCCCTTCTCCATATGAATGAGATTTTTTTCGCAATTTTCTCAAAAAAGGTGAATCGCATTGAAAAATTTATAAAGCTAAAATGTCTTTTGAATATGATTTTACATAACTTATCTATACATCAAAATTTAGTTAGACTACCTCTTTCCCCTCCCCGATACAAATTGAATACTTTTTCTTTATTTTCTCGAAAACTGTGCATCGTATCGAAAAGTTTATAAAGATGAAATTTGTTTAGAATATGATTTTATACAACTTATCTATTCAGTTGGACCACTCCTACCTCCCTCTCCCATACAAACAGATTTTTTTTAAATAAACGAATTGGGCGGTGACAAAATACCTTATTTAAATTCGTTCTCCACAAAATGAATAATTTAAATTATCAAATCGTTCAAACAGCGATAATTTGCGCACTATGTCGATAAACAACCGCTTCGCATCGATCATCAATGAGGAAAGAGCGAATATATTTCTCAGTTGTCAAACGCGAGTCTGAGAGCGTAACGCCATCTGTTGGCGATAAAATTATTGTGAGGTACAAAATTTTCCGTTTTTCAATTCCAAATACAATATTTTCTCCTTCCATACCATAATCCCATACAATATGCAAATTTCAATTTTTCCGATATTCCCGCTTTTCCCCAAAATTTTTCTCGACTTTTCCAACAAAACGAAAAAAGATTCGAGATTTTTGATTTGGAATGACTGAAAGTGCAAACCAGAAAACCGCTCCCCTGAAAGTATGCAATTTCGTTTTTCCAAAATTTTCCGACTTTTCCGGTGGAAATTTCCAATTTTCGGCTCCGTTGTGTTTTTACCTGGGCCAATACGAATCCAACAAAAAAAACCCCATGCAAATCGGATTATATTCAGCCGAGTTATGGATAGTCAAACGGACCACGATTCATTTTTATATATAAAGATTAAATTTTCTGCATTTTTTCCTTTCACGGTTTTTGCCTATATTGAACGGTTCTCGAGATATTTTTAAAAATATATTTTTTTTACATATTTTTCCGAAACTAAATATTGCCGAGGACAGTTTTATGTTGATCACAAGTGATATTTTTTATTAAAATATTGACAGTGAAGGAGTTATTTTTCGCAATTTCAATAAATTTTATGAAAAGCAACAATTTTAACAGAAAATTCTTATTGCTAAATCATTGAAGTATGTTAATTAGAAGCTTTTTCATTAAGTATATTTTATTGATTAAATTGAACCGATAATCAATTAAATAAAATAAACTCTTTGGATTTACATTTAAATTTTCCAATTATTCATTAAGATTCGATCGTTTCAAAATATCCCACGAATGATTAATTAACATTTGACGCGTTATCTAATATTTAATATAATAAAAAAATGATAGATGCATGCGACAAAACAACATTGATATTTTGTTTTATTGAAAAATAATTAAAGTCGCTGTCTGTGATTTATTTGATAAATACCTTCCAATATTTTCTAGTGATAAATTTATCTAACCAAATGATACAAAGTTACTTAACAGTGTTGTTGGTCCAACAAACATTCCCAACTATTTGTACTGCCGCTCGTTCATTAAACCTACCTTCTTTAAACACAGTGTAAGATTCATTTCAATGGATCATCAAATTAGCATATGATTGGAATTTTACATGATTTCACAGTACGGTAAAAATAAGTAAATTGTGATAACATGAAACATTTTGAAATCTGCACCATGTCAAAGAAAATAAATAGACTTGCATTCGGGTAGCAAGAGAGACAATGTTCAGGTGATTAACACCTGCATGAATGAACGCAAAAAAGATTCAGTTTATTGCCACTAGCACGGATCATAAATTCTAGTTAAAGTTCTGTTCACTAGTCGGACAAATATTTGGAAAGTTCTCCAAAAAGAAAAAAAAAATAGCCTAATCATCATTTTAACTGTAGTTCTTCTACTCTTCTGGGTCAATTTTTATCAGATTCGGTGCTATTATGTCAATCAAAATGATCACACGCAAAAGGCGTTGAAAAATAATCACCTCAGTTGGACGTCATGCTGTTTAACATTACCTCCAGCGGGATATCTCGTATCTTATGTTTATTTTACCATTATGGGTGGTTTTTGCCAGATTTTATTGGTAACCATAATAAAAATCTATATAATAGCATTAATCGTACACGAAATCAATGTTTTTGGGCAGTAAACATAACTTTAATTCGAGAGATGGTGTTCTGCGATTGCCTGAGGAAGGAAGCTATAACCAACCGCGTTATTATTGCAAGATATTAAAACTTAACGATCTTTTAATTAATTTTTGCACATTTTATGTGGGAGTTTGATGTTATATAATATTAGAAAATTGTAGTTTTCACATAATTTTGATTCCCGAAAATCATTTTAAAAATCAACGGCCTGTAACTTGGAAACTTACTACTAAATGCATGACATTTTTACGATTTGCTATAAAATTATTACACATTTTTGAATTTTTGATGTGTGATTATAATATTTAAAAAAAAATAATTGATTTATTACAACTGAAATTCTTTTCTTTTCAAAAAAAAAAGAAAAGAAAAACGCAAAATTTTATAGGAAAACATTGAATTGGTCTCTTCTTTTTTAAAGCTTGCGATTTTGAAACAGCGATTTTACTGTAGTCGGCCATAAAACCAAAAAAAAATTGGATTTTAATTTTCCTTAAAAAACTGTGTCCCATTTTCCCTAAGCACATATTTTTTACACCAGCCACTTTATTTAAATAAACCGATCTGTCAAATGGATAATTTTTTTACAATTTTATAAACACAAAAAATCTTTAAAAAGCCCAACCATGATACTTTAATTGAGTCAATGTTTGTGGAATTACAACATACACATACTTTTTGTAAAAATCTGTAAAAAATTCGGCGGTGTCAGAGGAGCACCGAAACATATTATGGGTATTTATACGCGGAGAGAAAAATCATTGATTGATGCAACTACTTTTCGTAGCTAAACAGCAAGACAATGAACATGGTGATATTAACTATTAACGTGGTTAAATCAACTAACGAATTCGGATGGCGTTTTCGAGCTATAATGAATGTGATTAATTAAAACAGAATGTGATTAAAACAAACATGATCACAAATATTGTTCCGATCTACTAGGGTTATTGTCTTTTAAACGCGAAAATTTTCAATTAAGCACAAACTCTGTAGGGCTGCAAAGAAAATGTTGTAGGTATACAACTCAATGAATCATCAATGAATCATATTTGTCGGTTATTGACGAACGTGTAAAGCCGGCCACACATTATGAGACTTGTTGTACAACTTGGTTCGGTTGTAGTTGTAGGCAATGTTGGATCGTGTATGGGCCAGTTGTAGTATCAAATTTTAGGTTCGACAAAAATCAAAACTCTGTTGATTTTACCTCCGCCAAGACAAGTTGTACGACATGGTTTTAGAATAAGTCTCATAATGTATGGCCGGCTTTAAATAGTGAAGCCTTGTTCCATTCCCCATTTACCTCTCCCTCTATCCCCTTCCCCCCGCCATCTCTCTCCACTCTCCCTTTCTCCTTAACTGATTTTGACACCGTGTTTTGCATTCAAAAGCTGTTTTCATCTCATGGACCACTATCCCAATTGACCAAATTGGTTGGAAAACCAGTTGGATTTCCAATCATCTTGTACCAAGTACCGAAGGTACGATTTATGGAATTTTGACTGGAAATCCAAGATTTTTTCCTGTGAAAATGATCCTTTTTGTACCACATAATTCCAAATTTTCCCACAAATATCCTTAAACTTTATAAAGGAAAATTGCGTGGTACATTTGGACACGGTACAAAAATTCCAACATTGGTCAATTGGGATGGAACGCGATTTTGCAAATTCGCAAATAAAATCCATTTGTATGAGGGAGGGGGAAGGGGTATTACAATTTTCCCCATTTACAAAAGAGGTGTATCTTTTGATAAAATCCTGTTCTAAGCCAAATCTAAACTTTCTACATCAATTAGCACACCAATTTTTCAATGTTTTTATATAAAATAATTCAGCATTTTACCCAATTCATATGAAGTTTGATATCATCTCACTATTAGGTGAATTAAGCCGTGTTTTTTATGAAATAAACAACTTCAAGTAAGTTTTGTTAAATAGTTTAATTTTAACTGCGAAAATATTGCTTAAAGGTAAGAAAACTTTAAGAAATTTTAAATCTCTAACTCAGTTTTTTTCGCAAATTAACATGTTTATGAGCAGAGGGAAGAATTCCTCACTTTAAATGCTAAAAATAAATTCCAAACATTTACTGGACATTTTCTGAGAGAAAAAGTTCTCGAAAAATTATTTTTCACACAAAAAAAATTCTTATTCACGATTTTTTTTTATATTATGTGTCATTCATGGATTCTTCATTGAAAAATTGGTTGGCACCGGCAAACGAAGCTTGAATGGGAGATTTCTTCATTGAAGACACACCAGAACAAAAGTGACACGCTCGGTGACCGTAACATACCGAAATAAGCAAAAAAAAAAATAACTCGTAAGTATATTTTATTCAGTGAATGCCGGATGCATTAAAATGATACGTCACGATGAGATTTGCCCTCAGACGAAACATTTTATTTACATCTGCGTACTTTTCATGGAAACCCAACCGTGACCATTATGCTGGAAAATGATCAAATAAAGCAAATTCTCCGCATTGAACTTTAAATCATTGCCACCATTTATTTAAAATCTAACATACGCGTATATATATAATTGCATGGATGGAACAGAAACCTATGATACTAGAGGAAAACCGTAAAGGAATAAACATATGGTTACATACCAATTTAAATTGTACTTGGTTTGATTATTATCGTTATTAATTAGCGACATTACAAACGAACAGAAATGTTTCAAATTAATTTGATCATAGCGTTGTGTCATTATCATAAAATAACTGACTACTTGTTCAGGTAAACTCACTACTCCAAATCCCGAACCGAGCCCAATTGTTGTTCGAGTTTTGATGTGGGGAATTACATAGTTGTCCCTGGACCCGTTTCTCGTCATTTTCTAACTCTAATCGAGAAACGTGTTTAGCCTGTTGATGCTATCATTCTATTTGACTCGAGAAATTAAACAATTACCTGTCCACGGTGGTCATAAACTTGTCAGCGCCTATCGATACACCTTAATAAGGACATACGAGTACCTGTGCCCAACCAGTTTCCTTCATCAAATCACTCTAACTGATATCCAACAGTTCAAAACGTGCAGCACTTGGCCACAGTTGTTGTCTCCATCGTTTGGTTTATAATCAAACATTCACGAAACTAGTGGTCTGCTGCTATAAGGCGCTTTACAGACGAAGATAAGACACCGTAGCGAAAAATTGAAGAAAAAGAAATGCAGCTCCTCACGCAGCATGAAGTATAGATACTTGTATCTATCCTTGCTGCTTTATATACTGTTTTCTTTGCGATTGAATTCATGAAACCAAGGCTAGGAAAACGCTGAAAGAGTAACAGCTGGAAAAAGAAGTTCGTCGCCTACACGTTGTAGTCTTTTGTTTTTATATGGAAACAGCCTGCATCCAGAGTATTGCTGCACATGCCACTAGGAATAGCACAAGATAACTAAAAGACATTTCTCCAAAACCCAATACAATTTAAATTGATTTTTTATTTGTTGTTATTGTTGTTGTTGGTGTTGTTGTTGTTTAGCCATAAATGTGATTCCATATTGGTCCACATTCTCTCCTATTTCGATACTTTTTGATATCAGTTAATGGATTTGTGTTTAAAATATGGTTGAACATGTTTATCGTGTTTTAATTTAAGGAAAGCTGACATGTTTATGGTCTCTCCTGACGGTGAGATATTTTTTAGTATGTTAAGCCCGAAAAAGGGTTAACTTTTTGGTTTCTTGTTGTCCCCACATTTTTGTATTTTGGCGCCACCTAATTAGAAAAAAAATTGAAATAATTTAAAATCTACTAGGACAAAGTTTATGTAATTTAAAATTTTAAGTAATTTATATGTAAATATTTTTGAAAATAATTTCATTCTAAAGGAAATTTCAACGGCACGTTTGTCGAATTTGCGACGTGAATTATTTTGAAAAAAAAACGTTTAGGAAAATCTGGTATCGCATCTTTACAAACAATTGTAAATTTAATTTACTGGGTGGGAATATATTAGATTTAGTGTACCGTTTGTAACTCATCGAACCAATCATCGGACACAAGAATGAAATACACCAGGTTGTTAGGGATGACAAAAGATTTTGATTTCCGCGTATCTGTCTGTTTGTCTGTCTGTCTGTCTGTCTGTCTGTCTGTCTGTCTGTATGTCTGTATGTCTGTCTGTCTGTCTGTCTGTCTGTCTGTCTGTCTGTCCGTCCGTCTGTCCGTATGTCTGTCCGTGAACACCATAACTTTCGAAAGGATTGAGCTAGAGACTTGAAATTTTGCATAGTGACATTTCTCGTAAATTCTTAAACGGAGGCTAAGTTCTTGAACGGACAAAATTGGACCAATCCTTCCTCATCCCCCATACAAACGAAACATTTTTTTGCTATTTTCTCGAAAACGGTGAATTTTATTGAAAAATTTATAAAGGTATAATGTGTTCAGAATATGATTTTACATAACTGTTCGATACATCAAAATCCAATCGGACCACTTCTTTTCACTTAAATTTAATTTTCGTAAATTTTTGAAAATGAGATCACTTTGCTGTCGCATTGTAATTTCCATTTTCAGCACATTAACCAGATTTGAATCGGTTTTTCGAAGGCGGCATCAAACACCATATAAAAAATAACGAAGAGTCGTTACGTGATGGGCAGGGAGCCGTAAGGGGGTGAGAAAAGCCAAAAATTAACCATAACGTTTCTTATAGCTTCAAATGTTAGAAAATTCTGATTTCCTGATTGTCTATCGCAGTATTTTTTACACATGAATTCTGAAAATCATGCCTTTATGTAATACAATCCTTGGCTTTCCCGTGTCTTTCTCGTACAGTCAACATATTTTTTTTGCAGTATTTACAATCTTTGAGGAATTTGAGATGCCGCCCTAGTTTAATCTGACATAAAACAAGCAAAATTGAAGTGAACAACTTGTATATTAGTTGAAAAGTAATCCAATACTCCAATGTAACAAACAACCTGTCAGAAAATTACTATCAACTGATTTTAAATGAATTTTAATTGTGTTACAAGCCATTTTATTAATGCTATTAGAATGACTTTGTTATTCAATATTCTGACAAATTAATTTAAACCGGTAGGCACTTCTGACCACACGATAAACACCTAATTTTGTTGGTTTTTTTTTCAAGTTACAATTTTACACATTTTATTTATTTAGTTGAGTTTGTGAATAAATTTAACCGAAGGATTTGATTAAATCAAGCATTTTTGTGATTGAAGTTCGATATGGAGAAAAAATCTACTGATCTTCGATTTTACTGAATTCGTCTCCTTTAAAAAAATGTAGGAAAAAATTGTCAAATGAATCACTCACCGATTGAATCCAATTTGAGCACAGAAATAAAATATTTAAAACTTAATGCATAAATAAAACGTTGTTAACATTTTCGCTCTATGTCAGAGTCATTTTGGTGTCAATTAACGTGATATATTAGATGCATTAAGATGCCATTCACTGAAATCGGATGATGGTTGGCTTAAAAGCTGCTAAATGTTATGGTAACAAATAAATTTCATTTTTTTTATAATTTCGATAAACTGAGAAAAAGATTTTATCGAAGCTTGATGCGAAAAAAAATTTTACACGAACAACTTCATTATAGCTAATTGATTAAAACGTATAAATTATTTAACAGGTCATCGAAATTTATGATCCAATAAGCAAATGTTACTGCATTTTAAGTGAATGTCAAACAGATGATGACAATATCCAATTGGATAACGACTTTTTTGCTTTCTAAACTATTGATCAATTTATGGTTTTTGACGATCAAGAATAAATAAAATCGAAATTTATTGTGTTATCTATTAATAAATTGAATTTCGCAATATATAAATATTTATTGGAGACTTGTATGCATTTTTAATTCTTGGTTGACATTTTCTAATAAAATTAATTAACATAAAAAAGAGCTTGGATTTTTTTCACAAAGAAATTTGAAACATCATTCAATTTTCTATAAAAAAAAGTCCTTTAAATCGAAAAATCCATCAGTGGAGTATGAATACCTTGTGAAGAAATAATTTTATAACTAGAATGTGTTCCCTTCATTTCCCGGGTGAAAGTATTTTGTGTATGTTTTAGAAAGATCGAAAAAAAATCTGAAACCACTTTCCCAACAAATAATTGAGAAAAAAGCGTTATTATTGCAGGATCTTTGGACACAAATTCCAAAATTCTGTCATCAGATTGGTGATCAGCGACCAGAAAAAACCCTATAATGTTAATTAACGCGGAAAAAAGGTATTTGCGTTATTCTTATAGCCTACCATTTCGAAATTTAAAATCCCAACATCAAACTCGTGCATCAATGACTTTTAAAACACCTGCTGCAAATTGTCCAGGACATTAAGAAAAAAACAGGAAATTTGCTTCTTCTTACAGGACTTTTCCATTACCTTCCGGTCCCAGCCAGGCTTGGCAATCCATCCTCGTCATTCATGAAGCTTCTGCCTCCGCTAGAACTCCTTATCTAAGCAATAAAAGGCTAATAAAGATTGCTTCTGCAGTTCATGAGAAAAGAGGACAAGGTTTCAAGGAACGGGATGAGGAAATTTACGTAGGCATGAAATTTGTTTAATGTACGGGCTATTAAATGGTCAAAACCCAATCAATATCGCTTCATCGGACCAGGAGATGGTAAACGAGGGGTTGACAGACGAGAGAGAATTTCATTTTTTTCATAGCAAATGGTTGTCGGCGAGGTCCTTAATTCAAGACAGAAAACCGCATCCCCGTCGGTTGAACTATTGAAAAGTTATCAGGGGAGGGGTACCCAAGGAAGAGGGAAGATCAAAATAAATTATTCTATTCTTTATTGTAAAGGGTCTTTCAACAAGGACATAGCAGTTTTGTATTTTAATAAAAACGCACCCTAAAACTTTTTTTATGATCTGGCAATGCTAATACGTCAGTCAAGGTTTACATTTTTATCATGGTGAAGTTCACGAACGAGCAATGTTTGGAAATTATTAAAACTTACTACCGAAATTCTGAGTCGGTGGTCGCAATCGTGTAATCTCGAGAAATGGTCCGGTCGAATGGCCACCTCGCTCATGCGATTTAACGCCGTAGGATTTCTCTTTATGGGGTTATGTTAAGTCGTTGGTTTATGCCAACAAGCCAACAACGTTAGAGGAGCTCAGGAACAATATCGAATGCGAAATTATTAACGTTCCGGCCGATATGTGTGGAAGAGTGGTGGAAAATTGTCTCCAAAGAATCAATCTGCAAACGTGCTCGCGGTGGCCATATGAACGACATCGAATGTCATACTTAAATGTAACATGTCCACTACACCTGGAATAAATTTCAGCCCGATATCTCAATTATTCTGTGTTTTATTTAAATACAAAATTGATATGTCCTTGTTGAAAGACCCGATCCTAGTAACTCTTCTGATTTACGATATTTTGAGCCATTTTCACGTGATGCCGGAGCAAACATTCAAACAAACAGACAAACATTTTAAAAATGCCATAAAGTACAAACTCGTATATATATTTTTTTTTCTTTGAAATAATCCGAAAATTAAAAAAAAACGATCCTCTCCCACCTGCAAAAGTTTTATTATTGTTTAGCAAAGATTGAAATTAAATCATGCCATCAAATTCTAATCAAAACTTATCAAAAAGTATCAAAACAAAGAACTGCTTGCGTATTCATTAAATTTATGTACATAAAAATGTTACCAAGATTAAGAGAACATCACTAGATCACTTTTATGATCGTTGAAATTAGTTGCCGATTGGTAGCAAATGACGCAATAAAATGAAATTTTATATGCGCCTATAATTGAAAGATGCACTCATGGTAGGAGTTTTATAGCCCACTCATGACCACATTTGACGCTATCATCATAATTTTAAAGAAATAAACGAAGAAAATGTAAAAATAGAAGGGAATTCCACACAAATTCGAAAACATAACACGAAATTAAGTCAGCATTGAATGAAAATGCAAAGAAATTTGTCAAATATTGTGTGTATCTGTTATTTAGAAAGAAAGAAATAAACGGCAAAATCTTTTAACGAGTTTTGGAAATGATATTTGATAACTGTTACATTTATGGTGACATTTATGAACAATAAATTGAAATTAATCACATTTTTATCATCTAGCGGAATTGGAATGAAAATTCAAATAATGATTCACACTTTATCTATCAAAGGTGTCAATTTTTAACTGATATTTAATTTAAATTTGATACTTTTTTCATTTTCTGATTTATTTGTACTTTAAATCCGTATTTATAGCAAAAAAAAATCAGGAAAAAAACTTTACTAATAAATACATCCAATATTATAAATCTATTTACTTGACAAATCACCAATCATTTTATTCTACTCATTATTAAGTCCACTAAATACTGGCTATAAAATTTTTGCATTTTTCTTGGTATAAATTAAATAGTCAAGAAAGGGAAGAAACTTGGCACGACTTGGAGACTCCTCCAGACGACAAAATGTTTTCTTATTGTTGAGCAAAGATGAGGAGACCACCTGCAGTTGCTGTAAACTGTCAATACGTGGCTAAGTAGGTTCGATAAATTAATGTCTTCTGAGGACAATTGAGAAATAAATGATCATCGATGTAGCGGATCTGTAAGAAAACTCAGAGTCAGGTAACTGGCCGATTTCAAGAGATATGTCTCAAGGTAAAGTTTACAATCAATAGAGAAGCAAATTCTAAAAAAAAGCATTGAAAAGAAATGTAATTGAATCTTAAATAGATACTTTAGTTATTAAATAGATATTTAAGGTATAGTTGAATTCGAATTTGAAAAAGGAATTTCAAATCACATTAATAGTTAAACACCTATAATATATTACTGTTTTAAAATATAAGAAAAGCTACAATTGCCAGGAGCCAATCGTCAAATACTCTTACGATGACAAACAAAATGTTTATTTAAAAAAACCCATTTGTATAGGAGATGGGAGGGAGTTCTCCGATTGGATTTTGATGTATGGAACGGTTATGTAAAATCCTATTCTAAACAGATTTTGCCTCTATAAATTTTTTAATACAACTCACCGTTTTCGAGAAAATATAAAACAAAGTATTCAATTTGTATGGATGAGGGGAGAAGGAGTGGTCCAACTGGATTTTTATGTATAGACAAGTTACGTAAAATCATATTCTTAACATATTTCACCTTTATAAATTTTTCGATAGGATGCACAGGTTTCGAGAAAAAAAGAAAAAATTATTTCATTTGTTTGTGAGAAGCAGTGGTCCGATTGGATTTGGATGTAGGGATGAGTGATGCAAAATCCTATTCTAAACACATTTTGCCTCCTTAAATTTTTCAATTTGTATGGGGGAGGGGAGGAACGAATGGTCCAATTTGTCCCATTCAAGAACTTAGCCTAGCCATTTACGAGAAACGCAACTATACAAAATTTCAAGTATCTAAATCAATCCTTTCGTAAATTATGGTGTTCACGGACGGAGATGCAGAAATCCAAATCTTTTGTCATGTATTACACCATGGTGTAGTTCCTTTTTATGTTCGACTAGCTTGCATACCCGTCGTTGCCGGGTTAAGTTTTTTCATTTTTTTTTTATGGTCTATGTTGGAGCTAAACTTCAGGCCAATCGGCTCGGTAGTTTCCCCGCGAAACGGTAACATAGAGGAAGAGCTAAGTTTCGAGATCACTTTACCCCTTCCCCTTACTCCCCCACCTCTCGGGCTACTTTTTAATGGGTCTATGTTGGGGCTGGACCCCCGACGAATATCAATGCCAAATTTCAGGCCAATCGGTTCAGTAGGTTCCCCGCGAAAGAGTAACATAGCGCTAAAACTAAGTTTCGAAATCACTTCCTTACCCCCCCCCCCCTCGCAATACTTTTCCGTATGCCTATGTTGGAACCAGAACTACCACAGACACGCATGCCAAATTTCAAGTCAATCGGTTCAGCCGTTTTTGCGTGAAAGAGCATCAGACAGACACCAACTCATTTTTATATATTAGTATGATGATTGGTTCGATGCGTTACAAACGGTATTTATGAAAAAAATTGTCTTTTAATATTGAAAAATATTTTCGCAATTTTCCTCAACAAATCCTCAGCTATAGTTTATTAATTTTTATACATATCTGTTAAAATAACCCCAAACTCTATTTGTCATTCAATTCATCCAATGACGATTTTAAAATTTCGTACGGCACTACTTTGGACGTCGAAAACTTTTACCAGCGGCGAATTTCTCTTTTTATTTTATTTATTTTTTGTTATTTTTCTTGTCTGAAATTTCTTGAGAAAAAATGTTGGAAATCAAAAAAAATTTGTGATAAGAAAAGAAGCACAATTTAAGGATAGAACGAGGAAAAGTTGCATACTTTCAGGATACCAGAAAATACTCGGTTTAGCTATAAGTCAATACCCATCAAAGCAATTTGGAAAGTGATCGGAAGCAAGGATTCAAACACTAGTTGTGATAACGAAGTGATCCTCAATTGATCCTCAAAAGAAAAACGAAAAAGATTCCAAAGATAAACATTTAATAAATGTTTTTTTTTCCTGTCTATACGTCTTCGATGTTATTTTAAAAATAACAACTTTAATAAAAAATTTCCACAACTTTTTTAACGGTCAAATTAATGATTACTATTAAACTATTAAATTATTAATTACCATTAAAGTCACCCAGTGAGTAATTTGTTGTCAATTTACCGATCGAGTAATTAGGCTATGAAATCAGGTACGATTTCATGTTCCATATTCGTCGGTAAAAAGCAATTTGGAAAAACTCCCGTCGACACTCCCATCACGAATTCAGTTGAGCAAAAGGGTTTCAATAATTTTTTTATAGAGAGTTGTTTTAATAAATGAAATGAAAAAGTGGGCGGGTTTCACTTTAGTAACAATATTGAAAATATGAACAAAACAGGAAATTTTAAATCTTTACCTTTTAAATCTTTATCGCCATATTCATACAAGCACCAGATTTTTATTAAATAACTCAAACCTTTGAAAATGTCTTGGGATTTTGGTGTACTTATGAAAAAAGTGGTGCATGGTAATTAACAAAATTTGTACATAATTGACTTAAAATAAACTCCCCCACAGTGAATAAATCATCAAAATTTATGAATTTTCGACAAGGTCTTATGAAAGTTAAATTGGCTGGTAGCTTATGTGAATTAATTTTAAAATCAATTTTTTCACGAATAAAATTAATCCCTAAAATTTGTAGCTTTCTTTGTTACTTTAAGGCAACAACTCTCTTAATCGCTGATGATATTTTAAGGCACATGTGAATTGACATTTAGGGGAAATAACATAAATTACCTGCATAAAGCTGATTAGTATGCAGATCAGGTAAGATGAGTACCAACTGATGATATGTTGTTCCCATAAGTAAAACTTAACATGGCATTTTATCATAAAAAAATATAAAGTTATAATGCATGGCTTTCAGATGAAAAGGTCGAGTTGAACCCGGTTTTATTGCACTACGCTCAATCGCTTTTATTGTTATGCCTGCTCTTGAAGAAAAGATTGGAATCTTTAAGATGCCTAATGGTCGACGGTGCTTCATTAAGTAAATTCCTGCCGACGAACTAAGGTAAGGTCTCTTAATTTGATTATTACTTTTCAGATCTAGGCAAGAGTTTTCCATTTACCTGGACTCCCAATGATTTCATATAATTTTATTGAAGGTTTTTTTATTTATTTATTTTTTATGATGCGGAGTAAGTGGACCAAAAGCGTACGAAATATTTTTAAAACTTCTGGAATAAAATCACAGAAATCTTGAAGAAGATTTTCCAGAATTTATTTTATCAAAATATTTGGATCAGATTTAGAATTTATTTTATCAAAATATTTAGATCAGATTAAAACAAATTTAAATAAATAAAAGTAGTATTTATCGAAAAACTTTTGCCTGAAATTTTAATATTATTGATTGGTTAATCAGTTGTTTAGGGAAAGTCTAGTTTTCACATTTTATGCGCATTCATTTTAAAAATATATAGTAAGGCATGGTGCCGCAATATGAATCACTCCCTTATATTGGGCCAGATACTCGATTCTCTAGCAAATCGCAACTTGCTAGCTAGCAAAAATGGCGGGTTTTATCGCAAATTCTTCGTTGATTTATTCCTTGCTTGCCAGAGAAAATTGATCGAGTATGCCATTTGTTGCTATTCAGCAAAAAATCATTGCTTGCTTGCTTGCTAGGGTATCGAGTATCTGGCCCATTGACTAACATGATTTCTCAGCTCCTACATAAGGGAACCTTTTGAAATTTTGTAAGTTAGGACCTTCTATTCTTCCGATTGGATTTTCATGTATGGATGAGTTATGTAAAATCCTATTATTAACACATTTCACCAATACAAATGTTTTAATATGGCTCAAAGTTTTCGAGAAAATTGCAAAAAACTGTATCATTTGTTTAGGAGAGGGGGAAGGAATGGTCCGATTTTGCCCGTTCAACAACTTAGCCTAGCCATTTGACTAAGGACTACATAGTCTAGCCACCCAATCAAATACACAACGGAAGCAGCGTTGGCATAGTTATACCCGTATGGTGAAACCAAAGGGTATATTAGATTTGCCTTACCGTTTGTAACACCAAGATCCCGTTATCACACACAAAAATGAATTACACCAGTGTGTTTAGAATGATAAAAAAAATTGAATTTTGCATGTCCGTCCGTCCGTCCGTCCATCCGTCCGTCTGTGGCGCGGATTCCGGGCGCACGGATTGAGTTAGAGACTTGAAATTTTACGCAGATTCGTTTTTTGTAAAATGCGAGGCCAAGTTCATTCATGGGCAAAAATGGACCATTACCCAGGATACGAACGAAAAAGTTTTTTGTGAATATCTCAGAAACGGTACATCTTATCAAAAAAGTCCAAGAACAAAAGTTATTTAGGATATGATTCTACATAAAACTCCCATACATCAAAATCCGATTGGAATAAATTTAAAAAAATCTTATTGAAAAGTTTGACTTCAAAGTGGAATTTGGGTATACAACTGTTCGAATTTTGATACGAATATGACCATACGGGTTTTCAATAATTGCCAGAGCAATTATAGCTTTTGCTATGTTTTTTAAGATTTCGGACTATCCAAAGAAAAGTATAATACTTTAGGGGCCTCACTTAAACACCACAACATCAATGTCCTACCAAGCTATAAAGAAATAATAATATTGGTCAAGGATGAGTATTTTCTAGACGATTAGCGGCTATAGAAACATCATCCCCGAGGGAATATTCAGAAGATTCACTTGAACTTCTTGAATTTTTAGATTTCGGACCACATTTACATGGCGAAATCCAAAAAAATGTAAATTTTTATAGAAATCGGGTTCTATCTATGTATATATATAAAATCGTTTAATCTGATTGAGTGACTGAGTGCCGTTTGCACCAACAAAACTTAGCAACTTATATACAACTTAAAAAATTTAAGTCGAAGAATTTCTACGGTTTAAGTAGGCTAACCACAACTTAATTTTTTAAGGATAATACGCGCAAACGGGCCTGAGTGACTGACTGACTCATCAACGCCCAGCCCAAACCCCTGAAGCTAGAGACTTGAAACTTTCACAGTATGTCCCAACCATCGCGTAGGCGCTCGCTAAGGCGGGGTTTTCCGAAATTTTACCCCTAAGGGGGTGAACGGGTGGTAAAGGGGGTTTGGGTGTTTTTAAACCGTGATTTTCGCCATTAATCCTGGTCAATAGGAGGCTGAAAAGTTTCACTCGGGAGTTTTCGGGGTCGCTGATCACGAATCCGGTGTTAGATTTTCAAAATTCAAAACGGAAGGTCCTGTAGGGATAATGCAAATATCCTTTTTCCCCTTTTTTCCGGGAAAAAATGGCATTAGGGGGTTTTCGAGGTCGCTGATCACGAATCCGGTGTTAGATTTTCAAAATTCGAAACGGAAGGTTCTGAAGGCATAACGATTTTTTCCAATAGTTTTTAAGCTATTTCTGGGTTTTTTGTGCAAAAAACTTTTAAAAAAAAAAAAAAAGCCCGGCAACGACGGATATGCAAGCTAGTTGTAAATATATTTCAATAAGATTATTTTAAAAATGTGTTCTTAATACAGTGTGACGTCGGTAAACGCAACCCTCGAAGAACGCAACTCCTCGGTTAACGCAACACCTAAAATTTTACACTGTTGACTCAATAAACGCAACTTCCAAATAAAAAAATAAAAAAATAGTTACAGGAAATCTTTTATTGACTTTATTCTCTGTCCCTTGTTTTTATACCCGTATGGTGAAACCAAAGGGTATATTAACTTTGCCTTACCGTTTGTAACGCCAAGATCCCGTCATCACACATAAAAATGAATTACACCAGTGTGTTTAGAATGATAAAAATAATTAATTTCTGCATGTCCGTCCGTCTGTCCGTCTGTCTGTCTGTCCGTCTGTCTGTCTGTCTGTCTGTCTGTGGCGCGGATTGCGGGCGCACGGATTGAGCTAGAGACTTGAAAGTTTGCACAGATCCGTTTTTCGTAAAATGCGAGGCTAAGTTCGTTAATGGGCAAAAATGGACCATTAGGCGGGGTACCCCCCATACGAACGAAATCGTTTTTTGTGAATATCTCAAAAACGGTGCATCTTATCAAAAAAGTCCAAGAACAAAAGTTATTTAGGATATAATTCTACATAAAACTCCCATACATCAAAATCCGATTGGAACAAATTTTAAAAAATCTTATTGGAAAGTTTGACTTCATAGTAGAATTTTGGTACAACTGTTCGAATTTTGATACGAATATCACCATACGGGTTCTCAATAAGTGCCAGATTGGCAATTATAGCTTTTGCTATGTTTTTTTTAGATTTGGGACTATCCAAAGAAAAGTGTAACACTCTTGGGGCCTGACTGAAAGACCACAACATCAATGTCCTACCAAGCTATAATGAAATAATAATAGTGGTTCAGGATGATTCAGGATGTTTCTAGAGGATTAGCGGCTATAGAAATATCATCCCCGGGGGAATATTCAGAGAATTCACCTGAACTTCTTGAATTTTAGATTTAGGACCACATTTACATGCCGAAATCCAAAAAAATGTAAATTTTTTTAGAAATCTGGTTCTATTGTAAATATATTTCAATAAGATTATTTGAAAAATGTATTCTTAATACAGTGTGACCTCGGTAAACGCAACCCTCGAAGAACGCAACTCCTCGGTTAACGCAACACCTAAAATTTTACACTGTTGACTCAATAAACGCAACTTCCAAATAAGGTTGACTCGATTAACGCAACTTTTTTATAATCTGATACTGTTTCGGCCAAAAAAAGATGAAAAATAGTTACAGGAAATGTTTTATTGACTTTATTCTCTGTTCCTTGTTTTTATTTATTAAAGAATGGCTGTTACAAAACAAGTCTGTGCCAACAAAAAAAACACACGAAAACTAAAATTGTTAGGCAATCGTACAATTTGTGTATGGCGAGATTATAAACTCTTAAAGTGGAATTTTTGAATTGGATTATAATATTCCAGTTGAATTATTTTGAGGCTAACCCGGCCCTTACACGCGTTTGTAGAGCTGACACAGTGGCTGACACAGTCTCGTGTAAATGCACTGACTGCCAGTTCGCTAAATGTCTTTTAATTCGTTGTCAGTAATTTGACATTTGAAGTCTGTGCTACTGACAGACTTTATAGTCGCGTGTAAAGGCCGGGTTATCCGACTGAACTTTGATGTATGAAAAACTTGGTGTAAATACTTTTGCAGTATTTACTATTTATTTAGTATTGTAAATAATTTTGCAGCGTAAAAACTACGTTACAAATGGTAGAGATTTTATCCTATTTTTGGAGCTGTTATATTGCTTAAGAACTTATGTTTCCCTTTTTGACAGACAATGTTGTGACTCGGTTAACGCAACTGACTCGGTTATTGCAACAGGCTCTATCTACTATAGTTGCGATTACCGAGGTCACATTGTAGTTTCAAATAAAGATTTTTAATTTTTTTATATATCTAGTATCATAAAATATTTTTCTGTGCCATAAAATGTAATAGTCACGAAAACCATGAAATGTTCATAATAAAATTCTTATGTGTATTATTTTTCATTTTCAACAAGAACTAATGAATCACCCTGTAAAGGTGCAAATCTCATTTTTGGATCAAATATACTCCAAAGTGTCTTCTTTCAAAAGCCGAAGGAATTTTTGAAAAATCTCAATTCGTTTTCAAGCAACGGTTTTATGGCGATGAGATTCCAAAATGGACAACTTCGACATTAAATTCATGTTTTACAACCGTTTACACTGCGACAGAAAATGTATAACGGAGCCTCCACACGTTCAATGTTACTTGACAATTTTTCTTGAATGACTCATGTTTCAAGTAACATTGATCGTTTGGATGCTCTTCAATGTTACATTTGGAGGCAATTGCACTACGCTCAATCTTACTTGACGAAAATTTGTTACTTGACGAAAATTTTCATCAATAATATTTGTCAAGTAACATTGACCGCGTGGAGGCTCCTTAAGATGTTATACAACAAATAATATTGTATAAGAAAGTCATGTGCTGTTGACATCAGATATTTTAAATTAGCGAAATCCTTTTCTTTTTAATTTTCAACCAACCAGAATTATATCATTTAATCTTGAGAATTTAAAGCCTTGGTTTAGCTTGTCTTCAAGGGTCTCTTTTTCAGGAATTAAGTTTTTGGTACTCCTACGAAATTTAATAGTTCTTAAATTAAAGTCTTCTTCAGTTCACAGATTTTCTACTCCGAAAACCAATTCGATTTAGCTTATTGATGTTCATATTCATTTAATGCACACAAATTGATGTGTTTGCCAACTTTTTAATCCGTACTACCACCGCAAACTACAATTTACAATTGAAACAGACTGACTTTGAACTTATCAGACATTTATTAAAATATAGATAGATAGAAAAAAAAACTTAAATGCTAAAATCTTAACCAACTAATAGTTATTCGCTTGGTTGAATACGTAGTGCACCAAGATCTAAATTGAGTTCCTTCAAAGTTTCATTAGGTGCATCACCAACGTTACGAAGCTCGGCGATAATTTCCTGATTCCTTGGACAACCTTCGCACATGTTCCTGATTGCCAATATAGCCCATTCTCGAATCACTGAAAGGGAATGTTTTATAATGAAAAATTTCACAGTGAACTAAAACAAAATTCCTTACATGGATTTCTAGCATCAACGTTGGCGATATTCAAGACAGTGTAGAGAAAACCTGATCGACCAGCATACTCCCTGTTCCTTTTATTTCGGTATGCAAGGTTGGCCATAGTTCGCACCAACATCCCTTTGAAATTGTACGACATCTCCTTCTCGAAGTCAGCTTGCTCGGTGGAATTTGGGGCGACTTCCTCGAGTTTTTGTTTTGGACTGAAAATGTTTGCCGAAGTCTTACCAACCCTGTCCAAAATTTGCAGAAGATTCCCGATATAAACAAACAATGCATCATCGTCAATGTAGATCATTTCGTACATTTCGGTGCCCGTTGCGTAGGAGATTATCTCGAGCAAAGCAACAACTTCTCTTGGTTGGATTCCGCAGATATAGATTTGAACTGCTCTTCTCACATAATCGGCATTTCTTTTGAATTCCTTTGAAATGTGCGCTAGTAGTGATTTGGGCAGTGGTCCGTCGCGACTTCCGTTTCTTATGTAGTCTCCGATGTAGTGAAGCACCAGAATTCGCTGGTCCTCAGGAAGCGTTTTGTACAATTCCACAATTTGGGGATATTTGGTGAGAAAATACTCCAGGAAGATGTGCAGGAACTCAAACTTCAGTCCTCCCTTCTGCTCCTTGACCTCACAGTCCAGAGTTTGTAGAAGCAGCAAAAACAGTTTGCTATCATAAGACCGTAGTTCGCCAGCCTTGAACATATTGTAGATGATCATTATCTGGATATCTGTGAATGGGGAAACAGTTTCCAGCTCCTTCAGGAGACATTCGCCCATATTCCCCCACACAATCGACATGGTGTTCATGTTGCCGACACAAAGATTGCCCATTGTCTGCCAGCATGTGATTTTAAACTTGTCACAGTTTGGCAAAGCGCCGTACTTGGCAACGAAAGGATTTCCGGAAGTCAAAAGACTCCGCATTCCAGTGAACAAGTCAGGCAATGATACGATAAAGTCTTGTGCGTGGGCCCCAAAGGCGCATCCATTTCTCAGTACTTGTACTGATAGCGCGGCGAGATTTAGATATTCCTCTGGATTTGAGTTAAATTCCTCGGAAATGAGAAAGTTAATGCAGTCGCCGAATATTTTGTAAGCCTGCTGAATTCCGACAAACTGCACATCGGGATTATCGGGATTTCTGCAATGAATTGAAGGGTTCATCGGAAATAGTTGGATAAATGGAATAAAAACAATTAACTTACGAAATGAGGAATCCCCGCAAATAGCTGGTTTTCTCTCTTAACTCGTGTTGATTCATTTTCGATTGTTTACACACTAAATTCAACCATCAACAATTAGATTGATATCAATTTCAGCAATGGCAACTTTCTACCGCCTCTAGCGCCGCTCCTATGAAAAAATCCAAACCAAGAGCGGCCTCTGTCGGAAATATTCTAGTGCGCGGCTTTTTTAAATTTTAAATATTTTTTCCAAAAAAAATTCTTAAAATTTTAAATAAAGATATTTATATATTTATTTCAACTAGTTTTAAAAACTTCAATGATAATTACTATTCTTTGCTAAATTCAATTTTCTGTGGACGCAATTTTTTTCTCAAAATTTGCCATATTTTTTGTCAGAAACAAATTGATTAAATACTAGTCAAAATTACCTTAAAATTTTTGATATATTTAAGAAATCTGCATATTATTATTATTAAACAAAAAGATGTTTATTTTGGTGGATTTATTTTTCAACTTTTCTCACCAGGTACCGCTTTCAGCAGTAAAAAGACATGAAAAACCTTATTCAACACACCAATTGACTGTTTTTGCTTGAAAACTGAACTTCACTCTTCTGCATGGCAGTACAAAATTGTATTTTGACAGCAGATTGGATACCGATGTGAAGTTAGCGACCAAGTTAGCGACCAACTTTTTTCGGTTAGTTGCCGCTAGGGGCGCTGCTAGTCTAGCCAATGAAATTCCTACAAATACAACATAGCGACCAAAATCAAAACTTATCTGCAGTTTATTTAATTATTTTAAATTACTTGTTCCGATGGGAAAATAAATATAAATTGAATATTTATGAATTGTTTCATTTGAAAAAACCCTCGATCAGCTTTTCTCCCGTACTGATCGAGTAAAAAAAACTTTTTTTTCAGGTATAAAATATGGAATTTTTAAATCAAATTGTTTTTTCTCAAAAACAAAACATAACACCAGATTTAAATTTTCACAGATTGTAGTCCTCCTCAAGGGCTTTCTACCGCCGCCACCCCCATATCCGGGGGACTGGGAATAAGGGAGCAATTCCTCTTTTTGTATGAAAATATACAAATTTGTATGGAAACAACGACATTTTTAATCAAATATTTCTCGGAAACGAAAGATATCACCAGATTTAAATTTTTACAGTTTGCAGTACTCCTCAGGGGCTTTCTATCGATACCACCCCCATATCCGGGGGACTAGGAATAAGGGAGGAATTAATCCTTTAAGCGGCCTGTTTTGTGAGTGAAACTGGTCGAAAAATGCAAAATTTTCTATGACATATTTCTCGGAAACGAGAAATATCACCAGATTGAAATTTTTACAGTTTGCAATACTCGTCAAGGGCTTTCTATCGGCACCACCCCCATACCCCGGGGACTAGGAATAAGGGAGGAATTAACCTTTTAAGCGGCCTGTTTTCTGAATGAAACTGGTCGAAAAATGCGATATTTTTAATCAAATATTTCTTGAAAACAAGAAATATCACCCGATTTAAATTTTTATAGTTTGTAATCACTGCCAAGGGCTTTCTATTAGTACCACCCCCATATCCGGGGGACTAGGAATAAGGGAGGAATTAATCCTTTAAGCGGCCTGTTTTGTGAGTGAAACTGGTCGAAAAATGCAAAATTTTCTATGACATATTTCTCGGAAACGAGAAATATCACCAGATTGAAATTTTTACAGTTTGCAATACTCGTCAAGGGCTTTCTATCGGCACCACCCCCATACCCCGGGGACTAGGAATAAGGGAGGAATTAACCTTTTAAGCGGCCTGTTTTCTGAATGAAACTGGTCGAAAAATGCGATATTTTTAATCAAATATTTCTTGAAAACAAGAAATATCACCCGATTTAAATTTTTATAGTTTGTAATCACTGCCAAGGGCTTTCTATTAGTACCACCCCCATAACCGGGGGACTAGGAATAAGGGAGAAATTAACCCTTTTGCTTCTTAAAAAATACTTGGTATAAGAATTAATTTCTCGCTGGCATTCGGCGAATCTTTTGCATTTGACTTGTTTAGGGTTCAGGTATTTGCTAACCCGCGTTGCATGGAATTTTTGACACAAACCATTTTTGATTTGAGTGACGTTTGACATATAGAAATTCCCGCCAAAATGAAAATAAATTAAATTTGCAATTTTCCTAATTTCTAAAAGAGGAAAATGCTTCGTTTTTATGCGTATCTATTTTGCAGGTATTTTCCCGTAAAACAGGTAAAAATCTGTGAAGAAAACAGCCCGGGAAGGACGAAAATCAGGGAAAATCTGACGGTGCATATAGAAAGGGGAAATTCATTTTTTAATTTTTCTATTTTCTTCCCATTTAATGGATAAAATTGAATAGAAATTGGCATTTTCAAAGCGAATTTGCATTTTCTAATCAAATCCCACAATTTGTATTAAAAATCTTTCGAAAAACTATGAAAACTTTTTGAATCAAATCAAGTTTACATTCGATGTTCATTTGCTTATCTTTCCATGTGAAAATTTCTTCGATTTTTTTAACGAACTTTTTTGATTTTCCAAACGACTTTAGCTAGAGATCTGAAATTTTGCACAAATGCGAGTAACGTAAAGAGAAAGAATTGGTAAAAAAATGGGGAAAATCGGATAACTCCTTCCCCCCTTCCCGCTGAAAATGGAAGTTTTTGGCGATTTTCTCGAAAACGGTTTACCACATCAAAAAAGTTTCAAAGAGAAAAGTGTTTAGAATACAATTTTACATAATTTACCCATATATCAAAATTCAAACTGACCACTCTTTCCCCCCTTTTTAAATTTTTCAATAAAATTTCTGCCACTACGGGTCAGTTTTCGGTTCATAACACCAAAACAGTTTGAAATACCACCTTTATGTCTTTAAAGAAGTTGTAGAGAATTATATTTAGTATCTAATAGTAAAAAAAATCATTGAAATAAGTAACCAAACAAATGAGTTTTTTC
Organism: Chrysopilus asiliformis; assembly: GCA_964034945.1. Classification (NCBI taxonomy): domain Eukaryota; kingdom Metazoa; phylum Arthropoda; class Insecta; order Diptera; family Rhagionidae; genus Chrysopilus; species Chrysopilus asiliformis. The sequence continues at coordinate 101,469,836 of OZ035961.1, forward strand.
GAATTTACCGAAACTTTCCCTCGCCCTGAAAAAATTTGCATGAAATTTTTTTCTTATGATACTTTTTTTGAAAATTTCAGACAATTTCCCTACATTTTGGTGTAAATAGTCTGTATCTACGATGAACAGATCAAAAGATATGAATTTTTGGAAAAAATTGATTTCAGGTAAATCTGCCATGGAAAAAATCTTCGAAGAAAATCGAAAATCTTTGAGCGACATAAAACATCATAAATATCGGTCGGTCGAATTTATGATATATGGGTAAATTATGTAAAATTGTATTCTAAACACTTTTCTCTTTGAAACTTTTTTGATGTGGTAAACCGTTTTCGAGAAAATCGCCAAAAACTTCCATTTTCAGCGGGAAGGGGGGAAGGAGTTATCCGATTTTCCCCATTTTTTTACCAATTCTTTCTCTTTACGTTACTCGCATTTGTGCAAAATTTCAGATCTCTAGCTAAAGTCGTTTGGAAAATCAAAAAAGTTCGTTAAAAAAATCGAAGAAATTTTCACATGGAAAGATAAGCAAATGAACATCGAATGTAAACTTGATTTGATTCAAAAAGTTTTCATAGTTTTTCGAAAGATTTTTAATACAAATTGTGGGATTTGATTAGAAAATGCAAATTCGCTTTGAAAATGCCAATTTCTATTCAATTTTATCCATTAAATGGGAAGAAAATAGAAAAATTAAAAAATGAATTTCCCCTTTCTATATGCACCGTCAGATTTTCCCTGATTTTCGTCCTTCCCGGGCTGTTTTCTTCACAGATTTTTACCTGTTTTACGGGAAAATACCTGCAAAATAGATACGCATAAAAACGAAGCATTTTCCTCTTTTAGAAATTAGGAAAATTGCAAATTTAATTTATTTTCATTTTGGCGGGAATTTCTATATGTCAAACGTCACTCAAATCAAAAATGGTTTGTGTCAAAAATTCCATGCAACGCGGGTTAGCAAATACCTGAACCCTAAACAAGTCAAATGCAAAAGATTCGCCGAATGCCAGCGAGAAATTAATTCTTATACCAAGTATTTTTTAAGAAGCAAAAGGGTTAATTTCTCCCTTATTCCTAGTCCCCCGGTTATGGGGGTGGTACTAATAGAAAGCCCTTGGCAGTGATTACAAACTATAAAAATTTAAATCGGGTGATATTTCTTGTTTTCAAGAAATATTTGATTAAAAATATCGCATTTTTCGACCAGTTTCATTCAGAAAACAGGCCGCTTAAAAGGTTAATTCCTCCCTTATTCCTAGTCCCCGGGGTATGGGGGTGGTGCCGATAGAAAGCCCTTGACGAGTATTGCAAACTGTAAAAATTTCAATCTGGTGATATTTCTCGTTTCCGAGAAATATGTCATAGAAAATTTTGCATTTTTCGACCAGTTTCACTCACAAAACAGGCCGCTTAAAGGATTAATTCCTCCCTTATTCCTAGTCCCCCGGATATGGGGGTGGTACTAATAGAAAGCCCTTGGCAGTGATTACAAACTATAAAAATTTAAATCGGGTGATATTTCTTGTTTTCAAGAAATATTTGATTAAAAATATCGCATTTTTCGACCAGTTTCATTCAGAAAACAGGCCGCTTAAAAGGTTAATTCCTCCCTTATTCCTAGTCCTCGGGGTATGGGGGTGGTGCCGATAGAAAGCCCTTGACGAGTATTGCAAACTGTAAAAATTTCAATCTGGTGATATTTATCGTTTCCGAGAAATATGTGATAGAAAATTTTGCATTTTTCGACCAGTTTCACTCACAAAACAGGCCGCTTAAAGGATTAATTCCTCCCTTATTCCTAGTCCCCCGGATATGGGGGTGGTACTAATAGAAAGCCCTTGGCAGTGATTACAAACTATAAAAATTTAAATCGGGTGATATTTCTTGTTTTCAAGAAATATTTGATTAAAAATATCGCATTTTTCGACCAGTTTCATTCAGAAAACAGGCCGCTTAAAAGGTTAATTCCTCCCTTATTCCTAGTCCCCGGGGTATGGGGGTGGTGCCGATAGAAAGCCCTTGACGAGTATTGCAAACTGTAAAAATTTCAATCTGGTGATATTTCTCGTTTCCGAGAAATATGTCATAGAAAATTTTGCATTTTTCGACCAGTTTCACTCACAAAACAGGCCGCTTAAAGGATTAATTCCTCCCTTATTCCTAGTCCCCCGGATATGGGGGTGGTATCGATAGAAAGCCCCTGAGGAGTACTGCAAACTGTAAAAATTTAAATCTGGTGATATCTTTCGTTTCCGAGAAATATTTGATTAAAAATGTCGTTGTTTCCATACAAATTTGTATATTTTCATACAAAAAGAGGAATTGCTCCCTTATTCCCAGTCCCCCGGATATGGGGGTGGCGGCGGTAGAAAGCCCTTGAGGAGGACTACAATCTGTGAAAATTTAAATCTGGTGTTATGTTTTGTTTTTGAGAAAAAACAATTTGATTTAAAAATTCCATATTTTATACCTGAAAAAAAAGTTTTTTTTACTCGATCAGTACGGGAGAAAAGCTGATCGAGGGTTTTTTCAAATGAAACAATTCATAAATATTCAATTTATATTTATTTTCCCATCGGAACAAGTAATTTAAAATAATTAAATAAACTGCAGATAAGTTTTGATTTTGGTCGCTATGTTGTATTTGTAGGAATTTCATTGGCTAGACTAGCAGCGCCCCTAGCGGCAACTAACCGAAAAAAGTTGGTCGCTAACTTGGTCGCTAACTTCACATCGGTGATTGGATTGCGATTCTGGGTCATGATTTTTCGAATTTCTGTGGTTTTTGCTGTAATTAGCGGCTGCTGGTGTAGCAATGCAAACGTAAGACTTTTAGTTTCGCTTTTGGAGTACAAATTCTGTAACTTCTCTCTCAGATTCCCCAAAAATACGTCGAAGCGGTGTCCAAATCCAACCACACAAACAATTGGGCGGTTCTGGTCGATGCCTCGAGATTTTGGTTTAATTACCGGCACGTAGCCAATGTTTTGTCCATATACCGCTCAGTGAAGCGACTGGGAATCCCTGACAGCCAAATAATCTTAATGATTGCCGACGACATGGCCTGCAACCCGAGAAATCCGAAACCTGGCCAAGTGTACAATAACGCAAATCAGCATATCAATGTTTACGGGGACGACGTAGAAGTGGACTACCGAGGCTATGAGGTAGGATATTATCCATTTTCTAGCATATACTAAAGAAAAGTGATTGTAGGTGACGGTGGAAAACTTTGTCAGGCTCTTAACCGGCAGAACACAACCCGGAACCCCAAATTCAAAGAAGTTACTCACGGATCCTGGGAGCAATGTCCTTATTTATCTCACAGGACACGGCGGAGACGGTTTTCTAAAGTTTCAGGACTCTGAAGAAATTACTAGTCAAGAGCTTGCTGATGCGATTGAGCAAATGTGGCAGAAGCGAAGGTAGTTTATTTGATTTTTTTTTAAGTCCTAAATTTAATTTGTACTTTTTGTAGATACAACGAGTTGTTTTTAATGGTAGACACATGCCAAGCTGCTTCACTGTACGAAAAGTTCCATTCGCCAAATGTCCTTGCAGTGGCAAGCAGCTTAGTCGGAGAAGATTCACTTTCAGTAATATTAAAACCATTCATGCTATCACAAAATATACCATAATTATGTTTATTACAGCATCACGTTGATTCCTCAATTGGGGTCTACATGATCGATCGTTATACATACTATGCCTTGGAGTTTCTAGAACAAGTTCAACCAAATACCGATCGAACAATGGGAGAATTTGTAAATCTTTAATTTCGCGGCATTTTTACATTCAATTTAACCGAAAATTTCTTTCAATTTCAGCTTCAAGTTTGCCCAAAGCGTGTCTGTATATCGACAGTGGGTGTCCGCAAGGATTTATACAATCGTGATCCATTTCACGTTCCTATCACTGACTTTTTTGGTTCGATACGACCAACCGAAGTATTAACAGAACATTTAAATTTTACTCTAGTCACAGAAGAGTGAGAAATTAATTTTAATTAAAAAAAAAACGATTACGCAATAATGATGTCTTTTTAGGGATGAATTGGAAGGTTTTCATGAAGATGAGGCATTATCGCATCCTGAAGAGAAATTTGTATTTGCGCAGCAATTTCCATCAGAATTGTTCGATTAGAAATTATTTTTTACGTTAATAAAATATTTTGTTTAATGAATTTTTACTTTCTTCTACGGAGTATAATAAAGTATTGTATTCATGAAAAATTTCGACCTCTTAATTTTCGACCTCTTAGTTTGTCTGTCAGTCTGTGTACAAGATTTCTCAAAAACTAATAGAGCTAGCGCCATGAAATTTTATAGGCATGTTGGGTCCTGAAATGGAACGATCCTATCAACTTTTGGTGGAAATCCGTTAACCGGAAGTATCCAAAATGGCGGTTTTTCAAAAATCGCAATTTCGTTTTTCTCGATTTACTCCCAAACTACGCGTTTTTTAGTGGCCTTAAGTATGACAAAACTTGGAGAAAATAAAATTTCCCAAACTTTTGTCTTTAGCTATAACTCGATATCTCCACCTGTTATCGAGATAAACCGTTATTTCCAAAAAAACAGTTTTTTGCGATTATCTCGAAAACTAACGGGATTTTGCTAACTTAATGTATGAAGTGAATTAATAAGAATGGCATTCTGCACAATTTTGTCTTTTACCGTTATCCGTTATATTTTACCGTTATTGAGATATTTTGATTAATATGTAAAAAATCATATTTTTGCAAATAATTTGCAAACTAACGGTTTTTCGACAAATCAGTTAAAAGAATAATTAAAGATGTTAACATTTTCTACATTTTTGCCATTTACCGTAAATTGATATCTTTTACCGTTCTCAAGTTATCTCAAATTTTGTACGTTTTTGATATTTTTGAATAAACCAAGAATTTATTGGGAGGTCGTCTTAGGTTGACAACGCGACAGGGCTCTAGCGTAAATTGCGCAGGGTCATAGATTTTGTAGAAGAAAGTTTTGTGTTGACCACAACTGATATTTCTTTCTGATATTATGCGGTGTTTCTCCAAATTTTGGAAGTTGTTGTGTGGATCTGCTCATTAATTTTGACACCACAATAAAATTCCTTTTCACAAGAACTTTATTTATGCCCACCCCCTGTAAATGCGAGCGTATTTTACTCCCCCCAATCTTCAATTTTAATAACAAGCACCACATGCAACTAATAAAAATGCGTATTTTTTTAATTAATGTAAAATATATTTATAGAAATGTCTCAAAAATCACAAAAAACATTAATTTTCGCATTTAACATTGTAAATATGATCACACACTTGTATTGCTGGATTAAAGAGTGTCCCAGGAGCACATGGCATTTTTATCGGGTTGCTACAGGACAAAATTTGAATTTTCAAAATATTTCCTTCAAAAAAATGATAAACTTTTAATTACCCCAAAGAATCGCAAACATAAAACGACGCACAATCACCCTCGACTGCGGAATTAGGAACACATCCACCTTCTGGGATCGGAATTGGGGTAGTTGGCTGAGTTGACTGAGTAGTTTCTTCTATTTCTGCTTCGGTTGCAGTTGCCTCCGTGGTTTCTGTTGGTTCTTCCTTTGTCTCCTCTTCTTCTTTTGGGTCCTCATCTTTGCTACTCTTCAGTTTCTTAGCACCACCCTTAAAATCGGTTATTTTTGTTATTTATCATTTATATATCCCAATATCAAGGAATAAATTACCTTTAAACCATTATTAACTGCTTTTAACAATGGCCATTTTCCTCCTTTACAAGTATTTAAATAATCATCCTGTTCAATGGACCAAATTAAAACTCCACCAAGTTTCTTCTTCTTGGCATACTCGACTTTGGCTTTTATTGATTTGGGATCATCGTAACCAACCCATTGATTGTCTTTGTGGGCGAAGGGGACTTTTTGCTCATTATCCCATCCTGTTTTCCATTTATCCTTTTTGATGTTCTCGCAGATCTGAAACACATTGCTTTTTTTATTTTCCCAACATCAAAATACAAGCTTTTTTTAATTCAATACAACTTTTTATACCCGTATGGTGAAACCAAAGGGTATATTAACTTTGCCTTACCGTTTGTAACGCCAAGATCCCGTCATCACACATAAAAATGAATTACACCAGTGTGTTTAGAATGATAAAAATAATTAATTTCTGCATGTCCGTCCGTCTGTCTGTCCGTCTGTCCGTCTGTCTGTCCGTCTGTCCGTCTGTCTGTCTGTGGCGCGGATTGCGGGCGCACGGATTGAGCTAGAGACTTGAAATTTTGCACAGATCCATTTTTCGTAAAATGTGAGGCTAAGTTCGTTAATGGACAAAAATGGACCATTAGGGGGGGTACCCCCCATACGAACGAAAACGGTTTTTGTGAATATCTCGAAAACGGTGCATCTTATCATAAAAGTGCAAGAACAAAAGTTATGTAGGATATGATTCTACATAAAACTCCCATACATCAAAATCCGATTGGAATAAATTTTAAAAAAATCTTATTGGAAAGTTTGACTTCAAAGTGGAATTTTGGTACACTGTTCGAATTTTGATACGAATATCACCATACGGGTTTTCAATAATTGCCAAATTGGCAATTATAGCTTTTGTTATGTTTACACATCAAATTGAGTAGTTTGCAAATCAAATTCAACCTTTTGAAATAAAACTCATAGTTCTACAAATCAAATTCGTCTAGAATTTTCTTTAGGGATTTTTTCCAAATCATAAGTTTGATTTTTTCGTGAATTTTGGATTAAAATTGTTAAAAATATTATTATGTTGAAAAGGGCTTCTTGCTCAAATAAAGCAAAATTTATTGATAATACCAAATATCTTTATCTAAAAAGTTTAATTTAACCTACAAAATAGGCAATTTGAAGTGCAAAAGATGGAATTTAAATTAAAAAACTTGTAGATAAATAAAAATAAATAAATAAATAAGAACCAATGGATTTTTTATAAAAGTAAATTAATTGGAAATCAGATGGAGGAGAGGCTGAAGAAATTATGTATTTATTCAGTTTTTTTTTAAATTTCGAGTCTTGTTTTAAATTGGGAATATATTAGGAGATAAGTTGTTTCAAAATTTAGTTATTCCAAAGTTCAATTCTTCAAAAGTTTATTTACTGGCATTAGTAATAAATTACCTCAAAATATGACAAAATTCCAGCTTCTTGACTACTTGGTCCTGCTTTGCCCGGCCCAGATGCTGGGGCACCAGTTTTTGTGTTACTAGGATTTGCCAAAGTAAAAGATCTTCCATAAAATGCCAGTCCAAGATTAAGTTTTTCCGGTTTTGCGCCTAGCTTAATCCAGTTTTTAATTATGTAATCCTGGAAAAAAATTTTGGTTAAAAAAACTTTTTTTTATAATTCTTTCTCTGTAGGTACAAAAATTTTCCTGATTTTTTTGGGCGTTTTTCACACGGGAATTTTTCAATTTCTTCATAAGTTTTTCAACAGTGAGACATTTTTCTAATTTTTTCGTCATGTATTTAACATTTATGGTGACCATATTTATTTTTAGTCATCCCATATTTAATTTGAGTTCATAGTGTACAAAAGGGGAGCGGAAAAGTGGGGAATTATGGCTGGAACGAGCACCACCAAAGCAACAAAATTTATATAGAAAATAGAACATGATTTGGAGGATAACCAAGGAAAAACAATAAAAAAAAATGTGCGCCGCAGGCAAAATTTTCTGAACATAACGGTAAATAATTTAAATCAAGAGCTACACCGTTCAAGCGAAAATAAACCTAATTTTTCGCGCTCTATTATCCCAACGCTAATTGTAAAAACACAAAAAATAGGTAAAGCAATAAAAACAAAAAAAAACGGAGAAGCAAACCGAAATTTTAGTGAACCAAAACCGAGCCATAAACCGAACCACTCTGGAAAAAAATATAGCCGAACCGAATCAAAACCGAACTGTATCAAAACCGAAACAGATTTTAAAACTAATTCAGTAACCAAACCAAGAACCATTTTTTAGTGGTTCAGTTCGGTTAACATTTGAACTTTTGGGATAGAAAAGTTCTTGTTACTTTTTTTTATCGACCAGATTTTGGAGCCCACGACTTTTTGACGTTGATTTAGTACCCAAAACACTGTCTCCTGACTTCGTATCTCAAGAAATATAACTATTATGATCAGGAAATGCAAAAACCTCTAAACAGGAATCAAAATCAAAAACTGAACGATTCAAATTTCGGGGAACCAAAACCCGATTGACCAATGTTGGAATTTTTGTACCGTGTCCAAATGTACCACGCAATTTTCCTTTATAAAATTTAAGAATATTTGTGGGAACATTTGGAATTATGGACCTTATGGTACAAAAAGGACCATTTTCAAAGGAAAAAATCTTGGATTTTCAGTCAAAATTCCATAAATCGTACCTTCGGTCCTTCGGTACTTAGTACAAGATGATTGGAAATCCAATTGGTTTTCCAACCAATTTGGTCAATTGGGAACGAGAACAACATTTTTGAAATCTTAAAAACCAAATCTAGAACCGAATTTTTAAATTTTAGCGGCCAAAACTAGAACCAGTTTTTTCAGGATCCAAAATTTTAGGATCAAAAATCAGTTCAGAACCAAAACTGAATCACACCCAAAGGGTTTCGGTTTACATCTCTGGAAAAAAAAATATGATTTACAGTGACTCTTACCTGAAGTATAGTATTTTTTTATATGTTTAGTAGTAATTATGTCTAGCATTTGATAAATCACAGAAAAATCCGACACAAAAAATTAGTTTCCGGGACACCGGGACAACATTCCCAAATACGAGACTCTCCCGGTAATTTCGTGATGTATGGTTCCCTAATTTAACATAAAAAGATTTAGACTTAATTGTAAAACTTACGATATTCAGTTGCTTATTGCTGTCAGCAGAGCTACTATGCAATGGTGAATTTTGTCCAAGAACACTATCCCAAGATCCATGCAAATCATAGCTCATAATATTTATGTAATCCAGATATTTGCTTAACTCCTTGACATTATACGATTTTTCTATTTGCTCAGAAGTCGCTCCAACAGCAGCAGTAAGTAAAAGTTTTAACGGCTTGAATTTTTCATGCAATTCTTTAACTAATTTCACAAAGTTTGCCTGCGGAAATTCAAAAAATAATTTCCAACACGATTTTGTTATATAAAAATTTAATAACAGACCTTATCACTTTCTGCACCTCCTCGCTGCGCAGGATATTCCCAATCCAAGTCGAATCCATCTAATTTGTGCGTTTTCACAAATTTTAAAATATTCTCGACAAACTTCGAACGTAATTTTGAATCAGAAACAACTTTCGAAAAGATCTCCGATCCTTGAGAATATCCACCGATGGCGACAGATACTTTTAGCTTTGGATTTTTTTTCTTTAACGCTACCAATTTTTCCAAACCTTTCTTATTAATATCTAGATTTGGTTCCGAAACCTCAACATTTCCAGTTGGTGTTATTTTAACAAACGAATAAATGATATTCGTGCATAATTTCGGATCAATATTTTCGACTAATAAACCATTTTTACGGTAGGCCACCCAATTGCCGTAATAACAAAATATTTTATCTAAAATCGATTTTTAATTAACAAAAAAAAATTAATAAAATAAAAAAATTGTTTAATTACTTGTGGCTGCGCTACATGTTCCCAACGCTGCTATCAATATTAAATTAAGAATTATCACTTTCATTATTAAGGTTGAAAGCCTTAACTATACTGAATTTTTCATTACAAACTGGTGTATTTTATATTAAAATTTTCCCAAATATTCTTTTGCGGTAAAAACACTTAATGACTTATTGTTGAACGAGAGTAAATTTAACCAAATGGAAAATGTTTGTTTTTAATTTTATTAGAATGGATATGCTTATGTTTACCACTTTTTTCAATATTTTTATTTTCAATAGTTTAGAAACATCTACAGATGATCTCATCTCGCTATTTAAACAGCTTTAAAAAATATAAGAAAAATGCAAAATTGTATCAATATTAAAAAATATTCAATGAAAGAAACGACTTTTGAGAATTTATAATTTTTTTAAATTAAATTTAATTTAAAAAATGTTATACATTTTTTGATTGTAATTTCATTTTTGCCGTTTCAGACAAAGTTCTTGCCAAATCGGTTTACGATACGGCAAATGTCACTGAAACGACTTGTCTGTCATTATATTTGCTTTCTCACAGTTTTTATTAACATTTGGACAATTCACAATTTTTTAATTTAAAAAATCGTGTTAAAAAGAGTTGGTGTGACGAATCTATCAGATTTGGGGTGAAAATTCCTTTTTAATGTATTTACATACACTCTAAACTAGATTTTACTGGGAGCCCAGCAAAATGGCAACTTTCATCGTAGTAAATTTTACTGTTCTCTCCCAGTAAATAAAATTTACTGTTCCTCCCAGTAAATATTGGATTGTATTCCCAGTAAAATTCTCATGTTAGAAAACTGGAAAGGACTGTAATAATAGTAATTTTTACTGGGAATCCTAGTAAAATTTACTGGGATCACAGTAAAATCTTAAAAACCTCTCAGATGCTTTTTGAAATTTAACATTTTTTTCGTATTTTCAAACCTAATTAATTTTTATTCGTTATTAAATATTTTGTCTGTTACTAATATTTAATTTTACATGAATGTTGTTGAAAAATTTCTTACCACTGTAGCTGGCTCGAGCCCGAACCCGAACCGGAACCTCTGAGTTTGTTTGAATTTTAGAAAACGGGAAAAATATAAAATACTGGGACGAAATGAGTGATTCCTCAGTAAAAATTTACAGCATTTACTGTCATTCAGTAAATTTTGCTGTCATTCAGTATATTTTACTGGAAAAACAGTCAAAAAAAGAATATTTCCGGTTTTCTGCAGTGCAATCCCAGTAAAACTTCACTGGGAAATTTACTGGAAAAAGAGCGATTGGTTATACACGATATACACGATAGTTACATTCCTAAGATTTTGCAAGTAAAAAAGGTATTATGTATCTCTAACAAACATAAAGATAGTGCAAAGTTTAAGGTCCAACTAAAGTCCTTCGGAACCGTTCCGTTTCAGTAAGCTGTCAAAGTTGAACATACGACTAGCCACGTTGCTACCCATAGTCTGCGAAACGGAGCGGAACGTAACGGAAGAGTTCGCAAAAATCCATCTCAAACGGATTGCATAACCTCAAACCCTAAACTTGACACGCGCACATAACCTAATATATTCATATATTTGAATTATTATATTTTAAATAACAAAATAAACCAGAACTGACTTTTTACTTCAATATTGCTTATTTAACAATTTTCAACTTCGATCAAAAGACACAATCAAAACAGTGGTCGAAATGTCAGATTCCGAAACGGAACGGATCGGAAGGACTTTAGTTGGGCCCTAATGTCTTGAATCTACTTTCAGGCGTTTGAAAAAATATATGTCCAAAGTGTAAAAAGCACTTTTAGGTGAGGGGGAAAGGGGGTGGAAGGCCTACGGTTGTGTGACAGTGGTACAAATACCTGTACTAAAAATCTTAGAGAAGTGAATCGAGGAGGCGGTGAAAAATTGCTCCGAAAAGCGTAAAATTAACGTTACGTATTTTCAGTACACCTGCTTATACAAAGTATTTTTAGGACACCTGCTTATACTAGTTTCACGCAAATTTTCATACAAATCGATTTTGTAATTTTCGTTAAAACTTGTAATAAACAAGTATCTAACAATAAACACTTTGATATTGATTACAACTATTATGTTCTACACGTGGTGAAATTTTTTTACTTCTGTTTTGATTTCAATTTTTTTTTTCGATAAAAAAGCCACACTAGACCATCAAGTTCAAAATGAAGGTTAAGCTATATCTGGTAAAGTTTGTTGTTTGTACTTTTTGAATTAATTAGATACATTTTTATATTTGTCATATATTTTTTAATCAGTGAGTAAATAACTTAAAATTCGACAAAAAAAACTTGGTACACTTTAAACCAGACGCTCTTTTCCCAGTAAATTTCGAAGCAAAATTTTACTGGGATTTTGCTGGGGAAAACAGTAAATATTCTTTTTTTACTGTTTTCCCAGTAAAATTTTCTGAACGACAGTAAATTTTACTGATAATACAGAAAATTTTTACTGGGAAATCACTGATTTCGTCCCAGTATTTAATATCTCTCACGTTTTCCCAAAAATTCTGACACTTTACTGTTTCATCCCAGTAAATTTGTCATTTTTCCACCCAGTAAAGGTCACTCGCATTTAGAATTCATTTCTCAATTGGTCTAGCCGTAAGTGAAGTGGCTAGCCGTACGCAGAGGTCTCTGGTCCGAACCTCGACAGTGGTAAGAGTTTTTTCAACACAACGTTCTCATGTAAAATAAAATATTGATAACCAAAAAAAATTTAATAACAAATAGAAATTAGGTTTGAAAATAAAAAAAATGGGACAAGCAGACCGGACAAAATGGTTTTTAAGATTTTACTGTGATCTCATTAAATTTTACTATCATTCCCAGTTAAAATTACTGTTATTCCAGTTCTTTCCAGTTTTCCAGCATAAGAATTTTACTGGGAATACAATCCAATATTGACTTGGAGGGACAGTAAATTTTATTTACTGGGACAGAACAGTAAAATTTACTGTACGTCATCGTGGTTGCCTTTTTACTGGGCTTCCAGTAAAATCTGATTTAGCATTGGTTAAAAAAATCCTTTTACTGTATTAGTTTTTTCAGTAAAATGTACTGTATTACAGTACCGTCATTCAGTAAATTTTACTGGAAAAATAGTAAAAAAAAAGTATATTTACTGATTTTTGTCCCGATTTTTTTTTCCGACAAAAGTCCACTTTTTCTGACACAAAAGACCTCCGGAAAAAAGTTGCGTAGCCGCTCTGCTCGCTTTTTATAGGCTTAGAAATTATATGTAGCATGCAAGACCTGTAATACCCTACGGAAATTCTGTAGATTAGAAACAAGAGACTCTCAAGGATCGGATCAAGTAGAGTAAAGAGAGAAGCAAATTTATTTGAGGGACAATTTATGGTAAATAGCTGAACAAAATCCTTCAGTGGCCCAGGGAATAGCATAAAATTGGTCAAAATTGGAGAAGATATGGTAATTTTTTCTAATACAAAATCTCTCAGACGATCTAGAAAACTACATACCAGTCGGTTAAAGGATTTTGAAATAATAGCTCAGGGGTCGTAGAGGAGGGGAAAGGTATATGTGTGTTCAGAATTCCATAAAATTCGGTTGAGTCTTTTTCGCGACATACAGTAACAATTGCTCCCAATTGGAGTCTCTATAAAAATATTGTTTAAAGTTCTCAGTTAGGGTATTTCACGATCACCCCTTAGTATCTGTCCGGTCACTAATTTTTCTGTATAAAATAAAATTATATAAATATATACAGGATAAATATATAAAAACACTTTCAATGACTTTGGCAAATATGTATTTATTATTTTTTTAGCACTTTACAGAAGCGGCGAAATTGCAGCCACTGAATGAGGGGTCGAAGTAAAGACCAGGTGCACATTCGTAGCGATATGAGTTACTGAAATGAAAAAAAAATCAAATTTTAGCACTTTTTGTTCGGCAAAAGTTTCTGCAAAAAAAACTCACTTAGATACATCGCAAAGGTAAAATACGCCGCAGTTAGAGGGGTCCCGAACGTATCCAGGCTTGGTACAAATTCCACTCGGAGCTGAAGTTGTGGGTTTCTGGGTTGGCGCTTGGGTGGTTGGACCTTGAGTTGGGACTTGTGTCGGCCTTGAGGTTGTTGGAGATGTTGGTGATGGTCCAACGGATCCTCCAAGGCGCTTATTGATAGCGGTGAGAAGTGGGTAGCTTCCTGTACCGCAAAGATTGCGAACATCGTCCTGTTCAATGGACCAAACCATAACACCACCCAAGTTGCTCTTTTTAGCTAAATCGACCTTCAAGTCCAATGATGGAATATCGTCATAGCCAACCCATTGGTTATCCTTGTAGGCATATGGAACTTTTTGGGCATCATCCCAGACGCGGGTCCAGCCTTCGTTTTTGAGTTTCAAGCAGATTTCGGAGTAAGCCAAGGACCCAGCCTCCTTAGTGAAAGGACCTGCTGTGCCGCCACCAATTGTTGTTACCCCAACTCCATTGTTGCCAGCGCTAGCCATGGTGTATGAGCGACCGTAGAGACCGAGACCTAAAATGAGCTTTTGTGGGTCAGCACCATCCTTAATCCATTGTTTCACGATAATGTCCTAGGGAGGAAAATTCGGCGAATTTGAAAAAAAATCCTTTGGTAAAATAAATGTTAATAACTTACGACGTTGAGATTTTTGTTGACATCAGATGGATGTGCGTAGAGTGGAGCATTTTGTCCGGTCTGCTTATCCCAATGGCCGTGCAAATCGTATGCCATGATGTTAATGAAGTCTAAGAATTTGCTCATACTGGGAACATCGTAGGAACTGTCACGATGACCTTGTGTTGCGCCTACAGCGGCAGTAAGGAGAAGACCCTCAGGATCGAAAGCTTTACGGAGTTCCTTTATCATTTCAATGAAGTTAGCCTAAAATGAAGAGGAAGTTAATAAAACAATTGCGAGAAACAAAAAAAAACCGTACTAAAAATCAGTAATGTTGTAAAAATTTCTTTCATAAAATTAAAACCAAGAAAAAACTTTAAATCAGGCATGCTCAAAAATATTAAGCTTATAAAAGCTATAAAGCTTTTTGCACAGGTGTTGTCGTTTCCAAGGTTTGAGTTCAAATTGTTTAAATTTTATTGCAATTTACCTTATCAACTGGACGGCCACCTTGATCGGCATTGGCTGGGTATTCCCAGTCAAGATCGAATCCATCGAAACCATATTTCTTAACAAAGTTAACGGCATTACGGGCGAAGGCTTGACGAAGACTTGCGCTCTCACTGACTGCAGAGAATCTTTCTGCACGTTCATTCCATCCACCAATAGCTACCAAAACCTTAAGGTTAGGATTCTGAAGCTTCAAGTTGACGAAGTTCTCGAAACCCTTAAGCTCAATATCTAGCCATGAGTCGAAAATCCTGATATCTCCATCCGGAGTAAGTCCGACAAATGAGTAAATCAAATGGGTACAGAGTTTAGGGTTCAAATCTTGTACAGATACTTTGCCATCTTCGAGACGGTAATGCGCCCAGGTTCCATAGTAACAAACCACTTTGTCTAAAAATTAGATAAGATTCTTTTAAAAATTTGCTCTGAGAAAATTTTGTTTTTTTTTTCGTAACTTACTTGTAGCAGCGTTTACGTTTGCGACAAAAGCCGCTGTAAGAACCAGGCAAAGTGCGAGAACCTTCATCTTGATTGATCGCTATTGTAATTGCGAATGGATAAACTTCAGATCGTAGATTCCGTTTTTATACCATCAATTTTTCATTAAAGCGACTAATAAATTATAAATTAGTGAAAAAATGTTTGAAAAAATATTTAAACAGATGGATTTAGAATACGCCGATGCCACTAAAGATATCACAAAACAAATTTCTTAGAATAAAAATAGTTGACGAATATTAGTCCGCTATCAACTGGTAGAAAATTGCGTTACGAAATACAGGGAGCACAAGTTTAAAAATTTTCTTGTATAAAAAAAACTTTAACTACAATCAAAAACCATTTTTTTATATTAGTCAACATTTTGAATTTTAATTAAACACGCATAAAATTTTCTCGTGAACAAACCGTTCATTAGTTCTGTTTACCCAATTGTTTTAGAACATTTCTGATAATCCCAATTAAAATTCATTTCATGAATGTCCTTGACGAAGATTTTTTTCGGCAGGTGTCTCTAAACCAATTTTAACAATTGGTAACAAAAATTGTTTACAGAAGAATGTATGAAAACAAACTTTCTGGGCTCATCAGAATGTTTTTTTAATTAAACGAAAAAATGGAAGAAAAAGTGGAAAATTACGTCCGAAAATTGAGCCTAACCTAAAAGCGTTTCGAATGCTCTAACTCGAAAACCCGATTGTTCGGAAATTTTAGAACTTTTTTGTGATTTTATGATGAAAAAGTTCGTTATAAAAAATTGATGGGAAAAAAATTGATTTAACGAAAATATATGAAAAATATCAAATTTGAACAGCACATGACTTTTTTATACAAAATCTACGTTTCTGCGCAATTTACCTGACGAATAAAATAGTAGTTTACATAAAAATAGGAATTTTTCTTTTACAAAATCTGAAATTTTTCGATAACGGTAAAAGATATCGATTTAGAGTAAAAGGTAAAAATATAGAGAATTTTAATACATTTAATTCTGCTATTAACTCATTAAACCACCAAAATCCCGTTATTTTTCGAGATAACGGTATATCTCGGTAACAGCTTGAGATACGGAGTTCTAGTGATATACAAAAATGTGAAAAGTTTTACTGTCTCCAACTTTTCTTATACATAAGACTACTGAGAACCGAAATTGTATTTTTTTACAAGCCGCCATTTTGGGAACTTCCAGTTAACGGATTTCCACAATTTCAAAAAAAAAACTTATGTGGCCGCCATGCAAACTCTGGTTATTCCGTCCAAATTTGCCTCGTATTTGGACTTCGTATCACATTGCAGTTATTTTCTTATCCAGGTACTAAAAAATTATATTTTTCAAGTGTTAAAATAGCCAAAGTTATAAAAATTGTGTTCACTATATTGGATGTTCACTATATCGAGCGGGTATTGTATTAGCAAAGGTAAAGTTAATTTTAAACCGGCTTACTTGACTCTGCAACTCACGAGAAACTTCTTGGTGGACTTCTGTTGGAGCAGGATCACCGGTGAACATATATGCCAAATTTCAGGCCAATCAGATGGGTAGTTTCGCGCGAAAGAGTAACAGAGAGAAAAAACTAACCTTCAGACTTACTTTACCCCCTCTCTTAACTCCCCCCATTAGATGGGTTACTTTTAAATATGTTAGAGTTGGACCTCTGGCGAATATCTATACCAAATTTCAGGTCAATTGGTTCAGCCGTTTTCACATATAGGCAGACACCAACTCATTTTTATATATTAATGTGATTTTTAAAGCTCACTGCGCAAAAAATCGCATATTTTTAGAATTTTTTAAATTGTTTTTTTTTTAATTTTTAATTAAGCTCATTTTTATTTCGATGTTTTTAAATTTTATTAAATTTTTGATGAGGTTGAAAGAATTTTTAAGTCATACGATGGTTGACAATAGAAGAAAGAATTTTAAATATAAAAACCGTCACATCTCGTTATAAGGGTTTGAAAGATTACAATTTTTCAGGAATATCAACAAACACAGGCTACTAAAATTAAGCATAAATGTAAAAAGCAGAATCAATTCTTATGTTAACTTTATTTGCGGTTAAATTGGCAATACAGCAACAAAAATTTCGAATTCCGCTAAAAAATCATTACAGTTTCCGCATTCGTTACGAAATAAATACAAAATTCACCTTTTTCTATGGCCTAGTAAAGTTCATTTCTATCAAACCCATGTTCCAAATATTTATTTAACATTGAACAAACTGTGGATAGTTACAAATTTTGTAGTTTAGATCATAGTTCAAACCAGGTGGGCACACAAATCTCACTGCTCGATAACTACCATCACTGAAAAAAAAAAATCTTTTTTAATATTTACGTCAATGAATTTTAATGGTACCGTCATGGAAAAATTCACAACGGAACAGAAATTCAAATAAAATTTCGGCAATCATAAATTTTCTTAGAACAAATAAGTTTGTTGAATGTTTGTTGATCAAATATTGATATTTTGCCAGAAAAACGTGTTTATCATTTTTTGAATACCTTATCAACACAAGTTTTAGCAGTAATTAGTTTGTACTCACCCATTCGGAATACACTGATAAAAAACTGCACAATCAGAAGAGTCCCGAATATATCCTGGCGCAGTGCAGGAAGGATTTCCTGGGAAGGCCGTAGTAGTTGATGGTATCGCTGTTATAGTTGATGGTATCGCTGTTGTAGTTGATGGTATCACTGTTGTAGTTGTTGATTTAACTGGTGTCGATGGTGTTATAGTAGAAGTAGTTGATGAATCCGTAGTAGTAGTACTAGTCGTTGTTGTAAGACTTTCATTTTCATTGCTTGCAAATTTAATAACATTTCCAATGGCCCTCAAAAGGGGATATTGTCCTTTTCCACAAACATTTCGTACATCATCAGATTCTAATGACCAAACCATAACGCCTCCAAGTCCATTGCGAATTGCGTATTCCGCTTTCAAGGCAACCGACCGCTCATCGTCATAACCAATCCACCGATTACCACTAAATGCGTAGGGATTTCCTTGTTCGTTATCCCAAACTACAGTCCAAGTATTGGTGTTTAATTTTTCGCAGATTTCCAAAAAAGACAACATTCCGGGCTCTGCAGTATAGGAGCCTGGATTTCCGGGTCCCACCGTTGGAGATCCTAAAGCGTGCACTGATGGATTTGCGAGAGTAAATGTTCGTCCGTAAAGTGCAATTCCCAGAATTATTTTTTCAGGATTCGAACCTGCCTGAATCCATCCTTGAATTGCACTGTTCTAAAAAAATGATGAAAATTTTCAAAATATATCAAAGTCAAAAATTCTTATATATAAAATTCACTTTTTTCTGTTCAGTTAAAATTTTTATCTCATACGTTTTTACGCCCACCCAGATTAGAAATGGTCAAAACCGGGTCCAGTTCCATTTTCCTCTCAGTTTGTCTGTTTCCAGCGTTATGCATTTACGCGCAACAATAAGTCTTTACATTTTTCAGTAAAAAAAAATAAACAATAATTGTTTAAGTAAACAATAGTAAAGAATCGTAAAGAATGTAAACTACTGTAAATAAACAGCTGTTTTATACATATGTGAACTTGGCTTGCGAAGTGCGGAAACTCGAAATAAAATTTACATGAAAAAATTGTACTAAAATTGTACTAAATTGTACCGCAAAGAAAAAAAAGTGTACTAGTACAGTTTTCTCAAAAATCGAAAAAAAAAATATTTTTTGGTTTCGGAAGAAATTTTTTTTCGTAGAATAATTGTACTAAAATTGTACTAAATTGTACCACAAAGGAAAAAAATTGTACTCGTTCAGGTTCCTCGGAAATTGAAAAAAATCGAAAAAAAAACGATTTTTCGCGAGAAATCGGCAGTCTTGTTTCGGAAGGAAAAAATGTTTCTGCAGAATAATTGTACTAAAATTGTGCTAAATTTTACCGCAAAGAAAAAAAAAAGTGTACTAGTACAGTTTTCTCAAAAATCGAAAAAAAAAATATTTTTTGGTTTCGGAAGAAATTTTCTTTTGTAGAATAATTGTACTAAAATTGTACTAAATTGTACCGCAAAGAAAAAAAAGTGTACTCGTTCAAGTTCCTCGGAAATTGAAAAAAATCGAAAAAAAACGATTTTTCGCGAGAAATCGGCAGTCTTGTTTCGGAAGGAAAAAATGTTTCTGCAGAATAATTGTACTAAAATTGTACTAAATTGTACCGCAAAGAAAAAAAGTGTACTAGTACAGTTTTCTCAGAAATCGAAAAAAAACTCGTTCAGGTTCCTCGGAAATTGAAAAAAATCTCGTGAAAAATCGTTTTTTTCGATTTTTTTCAATTTCCGAGGAACCTGAACGAGTACAATTTTTTTCCTTTGTGGTACAATTTAGTACAATTTTAGTACAATTATTCTACGAAAAAAAATTTAACAAGACTGCCGATTTCTCGCGAAAAATCGTTTTTTTCGATTTTTTTCAATTTCCGAGGAACCTGAACGAGTACAATTTTTTTCCTTTGTGGTACAATTTAGTACAATTTTAGTACAATTATTCTGCATAAAAAAAAATTCTTCCGAAAACACTGCCGGCTGGTCTTTTTTCAATTTTTAATTTCTGTCGAATCCTTTCGAGTACAATTTTTTTAAAATGCAGTACAATTTAGTACAATTTTTTCATGTAAATTTTATTTCGAGTTTCCGCACTTCGCAAGCCAAGTTCACATAGGTCTGTTTTATGATATGTAAGTTATTGGTATATCTGGTAGGAAAATAGGTTATATGTTATTTTATTTGGACAACCCCTTCCCCTCTCCCCACACAAATGAGACCATTTTTTGCAGTTTTATCAAAAATAGTGTTTTTGCAGTTTTAAAGTAGTTATTGCAACTTACATTAGCACTAATTCCTCGAGTTTCTGGTCACGGAATCAATTTTACGTCCTCCTGTGCCACGCTAATTGAAGGCTTTCTGTACCCCCCACCCACACCCTAGATTTTTCGCTTTAGCACCGCTGTTACGCCACAGCAGAACCTCCCCCCTCCAATTAATCTTTTTTGTACATTCCCTTATGATATTTTAAACCTACCACATTTAATTCTCGATTCCAGTCAATGCTGCTCGCAAAAAGTGGTGAATTTTGTCCAGTAACCCCATCGTAACTTCCATGAAAATCATACGTCATAATATTTATAAAATCTAAATATCGGCTAAGATTTGGAACATCATAAGAAGTACTATGGAAGCTTCTTGACGCCCCAAGAGCGGCTGTTAGAAGCAATCGGTGTTGGTCAAATTTTGGTCTTAGCTCCCGCAAAAGCTGAACATACGCAACACGATCTGATGCAGCGCCTCCCCTTTGTCCCGGATACTCCCAATCCAAGTCGAATCCATCGAATTTGTATTGCAGTACAAAATTTAAAATACTATCCACAAATTGCGATCGCAATGAATTGGAATTCATAACATTTGAGTATTTCACAGAACCTTCATTCCAGCCTCCAATTGCAACCAGCAGTTTATATAATTTTTAGTTCCTTATACAAAGGACGATCCTATCAACTTTTGGTGCAAATCCGTTAACCGGAAGTAATCAAAATAGCGACCTTTTAACAATCTAAATTTAGTTTTTCACGATTTACTCCCAAAATACGAATTTTTCACTAGTTTTATGTATGAAAAATATGGGAAGCAATAAAATTTTCTACACTCTTTTTACTAGAACTCTGATTTCTAACCGTTATCGAGATATTTTCATTAAAATGTGGGAAATAAGATTTTTGCGAAAACAAACACTTAAAAAAATTTGAAGTCATTAAAATTTTTATGTTTTACACTAAAATTTCATTACCACTATCGGGATATTTCATATTTTTTTTTAAAAAAAGTTTGATGTTTGTATAAGAATGTCATGGGCTGTTCAGGTATTTTATAAAATACTGGAATTTGGACCCGGCTTCGCCCGGCTAGAAGCATGAGTAGAAGAAAACCTAGGAGAACAAAATTCAGTTCGTTATAAATTAGATAGCCTGCGCGGTTTTTTTAAAAAAAAATTTTCTCTTTGGAAAAAGGTTTTCAAAAATTAACAAAAAGACAAGAAATTTCAGCTTTCGCATTCGGATTCACTTTACCCCCTCCCCTTACTCCCCCACCACTCGGTCTACTTTTAAATCGGTTTATGTTAGAGCTAGACGAACGTCTATGCCAAAATCCATGCCAAATTTAAGGTCAATCGGTTCAGCCGTTTTCACATGAAAGAGGAACAGACAGACATACAGACACCAAACAAATTTTTTTAACTTAGTATGATTTTAGTTACGGAAATTTATACCATTTTGAATTTCATTCCATGGATCCAAAATTAGCACCGAACCATCAGGATTTAATCCAACAAAACTATAAATAATGTGAGAACAGATATTTGGATCGATATCTTCAACCGAAACTCGTCCTGGATATTGGCGATATGTTGCCCAGCTTCCATAATAGCAGAAAAGTTTGTCTGGAAAGTTATTTAATTTGAAAGTCAGATAAAATACGTACAAAAACTTCGAATTAAACCTGTTTCACTTGTTGAAGTCCTGAGGGAAACAATAAAAATTAATAATTTCAAAGTTGAAGAAAATCGCATTTTCGACAAGTTATTCGTTTTGTAAAAATATTGCATCGACTGAAGAATTTGCATTGGAAATTGCAATTTTATCCATAATTTTCATGATTGATAAGATTTTTTTTTGTGGAAAGTGATTGGTTTTATAGTTTTACAACATTTAGATAAGTTAAGTCAATTTCTTAATTGTTTAGTATAGCGAAATCGTCAGGCCAATGTAAGCAATAATGAAATTGATCATCTACTGACATCATTAATTGGACATTACCTAAATTGTATAGAAATTTTATCTTTAAGTTTTATTTGGTCTATTAGTAAACACTATAAAATTTTATGAGCTAAAATTAAAAATCTGAAAGATAAACGTACGTTCGATGGTTTCGTTATTATTTTCATAAAAACAATTATTTTAGCATTCTAAATTTTTATTTTTTGTAGAGGCAGAGAGAGAGAAAGAGATTTTGATGGACAAAAAAGTTCAAATGTTTTAAAGCCTATCAGTTTCTTTTCAATCAACCTTTTTCAAAAAAAAAAGTCGTATAAAAAAATGCGGAGTTTGCTCTCTTAAGCCCAATTCAGACTAAGTCCGGTATTACACTTGGCTTAAGTAAGCCGGCAACTTTTGGGCTTAATAAGCCAATGTGCTTACATTTGTGGCTTAAATAAGCCAATCCTGTTTGCATATGCTACACAAGTTTACATGTGTGTGTGTGGACTCACACCATTGAAATTGCTCTTGCTCATATACTCTTCAAGATCTTTACCTGCTGACGGTCAGAACGGAAATGATTTCTGCCTACTACTTTTCCCAAACCGGTTCACACGCTTTGCATGTATGCAGATTGTCGATAAGCCATGATTTCGAGTGGCAACTTTTCCCTCCGCAGTCGTTTCTCCCGAAAATCGGCTTAAGTAAGCCCGAAAGTTGCCGTGTGTAATACCGGGCTAACGATTGGGATTACAATTGAAGCTTCTCGACCAATGAGATCAAAGCTTTCAACGATAGCGAAATAAAAACATTGGTCGAGGAAGTTCAATCGTAATCGCAATCGTTAGTCTGAATTGGGCTTTAGAATTAAAATCGCACATTTTCATGTCTCGTCTTTAGCGAGTTTTGAATTTGACGCAACGAACTTCTAAGTATCTCAAATGTCGTGATGTTAAAACCCAGCGTTTTCGCTTGCGGAAGTAATCACACAAGAGACGGTAGGGAAATTTTGACCATGTTCTGAAGCCACAAGTTTGAATTTGTTGTACGCATCTAAAATTTACAGCCGGCTAGTGGGTCCCTCCCCCTCGGTTCGGTCCTGTTATTTCTCCAACTGTTAAAAAAAATCTTTTTCCAAATCTTTATTAAGATATAACACCTCAAAAATCTTTTTCTGAATCTTTATTAAGATAAAATAATACAAGGGGTGTAAAAAATTTCAACCGAAGTTTAATCACACTTGGGGGCATGAATACTGCATCCATTGAATGATAAGTCATAGTGCATCCCATTTGGACATTTCATTCTTAATGGTGTCAGTTGACTCCTAGAAATATTACAAGGAAAAAAAATTAAAATAGATATTTTATTCAATTATTAAAAATCCTAGGCTTCTATAAATCACTCACTTGACGTTAACACACACGTAAAAAGTCTTGCAACTCGCAGGATCTGGAAAGAATCCGTAGCCAGAACACACGAACTTTGGAGGATCAACCGGTTTTGAAGTTACTGGTGCTTGTGTAGTAGTCGTCGTGGGTTCTTCAGGAAGTGGCTCTTCTCCACCCGACGGGTCATGAATTTCATTTTCAGAGCTTTCGCCATTTGGATCCGTTAATTCCGGAATATCTTCGCCTTCAGTGTTTTCGTTGCCCCCGGAATTTTCACCTTCGTTTGATTGTTCTGTGGTGGTGTTCTGGGGTTCTTCGGTTTCTTCTTCGGCTGGTTGCGGCGTTGTAAGGATAGCAGGAGCAGAAATATCAATAACATTTCCGATTGCGTTTAGTAAGGGATATTTTCCTTCTCCACAGACATCTTTAACATCGTCAGACTCAATAGACCAAATCATCACGCCGCCGAGTTGTTGTTCAACGGCATATTCAGCTTTTAGCGCAACAGATTTCGCGTTGTCATAACCTACCCATTGTTTTCCGCTATACGCGAAAGGATTCTTCTGTACGTCATCCCAAACTGTTGTCCATGCGCCCTTCTTTTGTTGTAGGCAAATCTCCTGGTACATCAACATACCTGCCTCAGCGCTGTAAGGACCTGCACTTCCGGGTCCCGTGGCCGGCGCTCCAATCCCGTTGTTGTCAGGACTTGCTAACGTGAAGCTTCTTCCGTATAGCGCAATGCCAAGGATGATTTTTTCCGGTGCCGCACCCGCATTTATCCAGTTTTTAATTGCGCCGTCCTAGGAAATAATTTAACTTTAAGTAGGGTGGAAACAGTGGCTTAACAAATTGTTGGGAAAATATACGGGGCGAATCTAGCAAACTACTTGGTAATGGTTCACAAGTGCCTACATCAATGGAAAATGCACAACAAGCTACTACGTGTTAAGTCGTAAAATAGTTTTTACTATTAGACTTTTAAAATAAAAACACAATTGCTAATAATTTTGCAAGTCACTGTTATTTGAACATCAACTTACCACACTAAGGCCTTGGTCAGCATCCTTGCTACTAGCATATAAGGGTGAACATTGTCCAGTGGTGCTTTCCCAACTCCCATGGAAATCGTAACTCATAATATTAATAAAATCCAGATATCTGCTAAGTTCAGGTACATCATAAGAAGTACTGTGCAAATGTTTACCAGCACCAACAGCGGCCGTTAAAATCAAGCCGTTAGTATCGAACTTTGGACGAAGTTCCTTCAGGAGTTGGACAAAAGCAGCTCGATCTGTGGCGGCGCCTCCTCTTTGTCCCGGATATTCCCAATCCAAATCGAATCCGTCTAAATTATATTGTAGTACAAATGCTACAATACTGTTCACTAATTTTGTTCGATACGTTGGTGAATTAACAACAGTGGAATATTTCGTGGATCCTTCGTTCCATCCTCCAATGGCGGCCATTAGTTTAACATTTGGATTTTGTTGTTTCAGATTTTGTAGTTTCGTCAGAGCAGTTGGATCATTCCATGAATCTAAAAGTTGAACACTTCCATCGTTTTTGAGTCCCACAAAACTGTAGATGATGTGCGAGCAAAGATTCGGATTTATGTCTTCTATTGATACTTTGCCAGAATCTCGTCTATACACTGCCCAGCTGCCATAATAACAGAATATTTTATCTAAAATTTAAAAAAATTATAATAATTCACACAAAAAAAATTTAAAACTTTTTTTTCTCAACTAGTTTTAGCAGCTACCAAAGATGTGCAACCGATGGCAAATAATAAAGCAATAATTAACTTCATTTTTGTAGAAAATTCGTTAAAAAAGTTTTCGTTCGTTCGTTCGTTCGAATTTCGATCAGCTTTCGCTTTTCTCGATAATGAGATTTTTTACGAAATCATCTGCTTAAATAGTATTTTAAAAATCTAAGATAAGATTTCGTTTATGGTGATTTGCCAAGTTAATGGTTATTGTTGCAAATATTTCTGTAAAAACAATTTTATTGCAAGTTTTCCGCCAACACTAATTTATCTTATAGAACCAGGAACTTGTGATTCCATAATTAAAATGAAATCACTTCTTTCTGCTTTTTAAGGGTTCAGAAAAACTGTTTTTGATTTGTTTATGGTAATCTTTAAATAAATATTTGATGAATGAATCTATGGAAATTTCAACAAGCTTGACGACATGGTTATTAAAAAATGTTGTTTCAATTATGAATGTTTTAAAAAAAATTTGATAATACCGATTTTCTCTGTTTCTATGTAGAACAAATTCAGATGTTGCCACTATTTGTAAGGAAAGGAAAGGAAGTTGAAAAAAAAAACAAAATCAAAATCTGACCCGGCTTAAGAGACTTGAGAGGATGACGTTGTCTTGTAATTAGGAAAAAAATCCTAATTTGGACGAAAACTAAAAAAAAACAATTAAGAAATGCGCGCTGCATGCCAAATTCTGCGGCGCAATAATTTAAATAAAAACTTCGCAGTTCAAGCAAAAATTAATTCAATTTTGAGCGCTTTTTACGTTCCACAAATAACCAGAACGAAAATTGTAAAAATATCAATCAAGTGAAATGCACCGGAGGCCAAATTTTTTGAGACACATGCACCCTATATAGAAAATCCTAGGCTCCTTCGTAGGCCCCCTTACCGAATTAGAGTACGCTTTGCATATTTAGTTATCGTTTTTTCTAGTGTTTGATTATAACACAAAATTGACAAATCCGGGACATAAGTTTAGAGTCCGGGATGCCTGGGTAATATGCGTAAATCCGAGACTGTCCGGTCAATTTCTGGGCATGTGGTCACCCTATCTTCTTGTCATATACAGTAAAAATTTAAAGTCATTCGGTGTAATAGTTTGTCTGGAATCACGCCAAACAGTTGCAGAAGGTGGTCTGAAAGAAAATGAGTTTAAAGTTTGAAGATGTATGTATACCTCTTTGGTCTGAAAGAAAATGAGTTTAAAGTTTGAAGATGTATGTTGACAAAATATCAAAAAAACTACACAAAACTCGGGAATTTTGCAAATTCGAGCGATTTTGTAGAAATATTCTTAAGTACAAGGAGATTCAGTAAGAAACATAATGACTAAAAGTAAGGAACTCCGTTAAATTTAATGGGTTAACGGTAAAATTTCAGGTACTGAGAAATACAAAATATTTTTCACATCCTGAAAAATACAAATTCATTGCGGAGTAACGATAAATATTACTATTAGCATATTTTCAATGGTTTCTGTTCCTTTTTGTCCTTTTTTGACCAAGTTCTATCTATGCTGTCTACCATGACGATTCGCCACTGAAAAATAGTTGATTTTTTAAATTATTTTGTCAATTAATTGAGATTTTTTGGGATCTACTTCTTTTTTAATTACAGACAGCACATATATACTTTTATTTAATAATAATATTAAATAAAATCTCCATTATTTTCGGGTATGTCTGTTTGAAAAATTCTAAATAAACTCAAAATCTCCCTATCATGTTTTCTGCCATCTCGCGGATTTTTCAATTCGACCAAACAGCTGATTGTGTGGAACTTCTGAGTTGAACTTGTGACGAAAATGTTTTCTTGGGTTTTCCGTCAAACTATTTCACAATTAAAACAAATTCATTTGGAAAACAGTTTTTGGAATGACCACCTCCAAATTTGGCAAGGATTTCGGCCTGATTTGGCCAACAAATCAACCGAAATTAACGGAAATCGGTAAGAAATTGTTAAGTGATTGTTCTTCAATTCAAAAGCCGGCTCCCTTGGCTCTCAAGGACATTATTTCAAATTCATCCAAGTTTCCTATTAAGGTAATGGTTTTGTACTTCTAAAAGTTTCTATATTGAAACTCACATATTAAAACAGTTTCCCATTGATTCGTGTCGGATATTCACCCAACCAGAAAAAAGAAAACCCATAATAGAGGAGCAGGCGGCATCTGCTTATCCTGTGATCCATGAAAGGGTTCTTTGGCTGTATTTAAGGTTTCTGGAGCACAAAAATCAATATGGTATAATTATTACTTCTGTTCAGTAGTTTCAATCGATTGGTTTCATTTTTTTTAAATAATTTTTAGGAACAACAGCTGAGAAAGCCATTTACTCCAACATGTCCTTCATGGATTTCGTCCAGAGACTTCTCAGTCAAAGATGTGCGTCATTTTTCGGTAAAAACGATAAATATTTGCTATTAAGTGGAGAGAGGGGTATCAGCGGTTTCGTTGAAATTGGGTCTGATAAAGAAAAATCACCATTGAAGCTAAATAATTGCTTGAGTTATGATGAAATCAAGGTAATCATTCAATCAATAAGTCATTTAAGCATTTACCTGCTTTTATTAATTTCATCAGTTGTTGCCATAAAAAATAGTAAAAACATTTAAAACTCATTTCAGCTTTCGGCACTACTTTCGGTTTCATCGCATTCCGAATTTATAAACGACGGCAACAGAAAAAACGGTGGAAAAGTTGAAACCGATAAATCAAAAATAGAAAGAAATGGAATAATTATTGGAATTATTGGTGCTCGTTTATCTAGGCGAGATTTAATGGAATTTCAAGATATCATTTTGAGTAAAACACAAAACACTGCCTTAAATGGTTACGGTGCCAAAAAACTAGCATCAAATGATGATGGAATCGATCAAAAATTCGATTATCGTCAAATTTGGAATGAATTCTATGAAGAAAGTGGATTGCTATTTGCGAATGTGAAAAAAGATGGAAAGCGATTCGGAGATTCCAAGAACCAACACGACATTTTTGATAATATATTGATGAAGAAGCGTTTCACGATTTCTTTTGATACACTTTTGCTTGAAAGTGAAGCTCGGGCAGCTGCTGCAAAGAAGCGTGGCTTCATTCATGTGGTTGGAATTGGTTTGGGAGTTTGGGGCACAGCCCAACAACAAGAAGAGATTTTCTTGGAGACATTCAGTCAACGGATTGAAGCTTTAATCGACAAACTTTATCATATATCCTTCATTCATTTCTCTTGGTTTAAAATGAACGAATGTGGGAAAATCAAAAATGGTAACTGTTTTAAGTCAAAGAATCATCCTAACGGTGGTATTAGGGTTTTCATATCGAAGAGGAATCCGGCTGATAAATTGGTAAATTGTGAAGGAAACTTATTAAAGTTTTTACTTTAAATCTTAAAAATATATAAATCGTTGATTTTGGTGAGTGTATCACTGAATATTATTTGAAAAAAACGGTGATACCTGAAACAAATACTCGAATTTTTAACAAACTGACATCACACCAAAAATAAAAAGCTTAACATTTAAATATTTAGGCTTGTTTATTGGAAAATGAAGATTTTTTTTACTTTTAGAAATTGCCTGAACATGACAACACATTGCTTATTGTTTCTTATGCCTGGGATGGAAATGCTTTACCTGGAAATGAATTTTGGATGGTAATTATTGAGAACTCATCTGTTTATTGTTCATTTTATTTGTTTTTTTTCTTTCAGGGTATGCTAGGATCTACTGGAGATTCCTCTACTGCTTGTTGCACTTTGATAACTGAACTCCATAATCCACACATCAACACTACTATGGTTTCAGGATCTAATTTGCACATTGCTTCGCCAGATTGTGGTATCGTTCACATTTCGGAGTATGCAAAAAATATTTTAGATGCAAAGTAGAATCAAGTTTTATATTCAAAGTATTTATTTTTTATATTTCTTATAAGTATTATATTTGTGAATAAATGGTTATTAGAAAATTTCCTATGAAACTATGATAAGTCTTTGTTGCAGTGGGATGAGGGGAGTATTCATTGTGTGAATGGTTGAATGAATGAATGTCTTGAGCTGTGCTTCGGCATTAGAGGCAACTTGCTTAAGCTCCTGGCATTAAACATATATAAAAAAAGGTTATTGACAACATAAACGACACTTCTGGTGCTGTCGTCGGAGAACTTTAATAATTACTTAAGAATAAGTCATGAAATTTATCACATTTATGAGTGGTAATAATGGCCGATGTCCTGATTATGGGCGCAAATTGATGTAATTGTGCAGTTTTAATTAATTCAATTTTCTCCGGCTTTGTCTAGTATATTTATTATTTATTCACGTTTTAACTTATTAAAAGTACAGTAAAGACTCGGTAATTCGAACATTCGGTAATTCGAAATAATGCTAATTTGAACAATATTTTTTTTATTGGGTATCTTGTAATTCAAATTGTGGTCGATATATTAGTCTCGGTAATTCGAACTTTTCCTGTGGATCATAGAAATGGCTTGAATACAATAACTAAGGAATTTACCACCAAAATTTGCGCGGTGGTATGTACTGTCGTAACTGTACAGGCATTAATTTTGAAGCGAAAATTTCAAGTTTCTTTAAAAAAAAAATTGAATATTCATTTTAAGTAACATTGTTACTTAATTTTAACTTGAAAATATATATTTTTTGTCTTTAAGACTGTTTTATTAAACAAAATGTCCACTAAAAATATCAGTTGTGGTCAACACAAAACTTTCTTCTACAAAATCTACGACCCTGCGCAATTTACGCTAGAGCCCTGTCGCATTGTCAACCTAAGACGACCTCCCAATAAATTCTTGGTGTATTCAAAAATATCAAAAATGTACAAAATTTGAGATAACTTGAGAACGGTAAAAGATATCAATTTACGGTAAATGGCAAAAATGTAGAAAATGTTAACGTCTTTAATTATTCTTTTAACTGATTTGTCGAAAAACCGTTAGTTTGCAAATTATTCGCAAAAATATGATTTTTTACATATTAATGAAAATATCTCGATAACGGTAAAAGATAACGGATAACGGTAAAAGACAAAATTGTGCAGAATGCCATTCTCATTAATTCACTTCATACATTCAGTCAGCAAAAACCCGTTAGTTTTCGAGATAATCGCAAAAAACTGTTTTTTTTTGGAAATAACGGTTTATCTCGATAACAGGTTGAGATATCGAGTTATAACTAAAGACAAAAGTGTGGGAAATTTTATTTTCTCCAAGTTTTGTCATACTTAAGGCCACTAAAAAACGCGTAGTTTGGGAGTAAATCGAGAAAAACGAAATTGCGATTTTTGAAAAACCGCCATTTTGGATACTTCCGGTTAACGGATTTCCACCAAAAGTTGATAGGATCGTCCCATTTCAGGACCCAACATGCCTATAAAATTTCATGGCGCTAGCTCTATTAGTTTTTGAGAAATCTTGTACACAGACTGACAGACTGACAGACAGAAAGACATTTTTTAAATATGACTCCAATCGACTCAGGAGTCTTTTTCCGGAAATGTTTTTTAGGCAAAATTAAGAGGTCGAAATTTTTCATGAATACAATACTTTATTATACTCCGTAGAAGAAAGTAAAAAGTATCCAGTAATTCGAAAATCTTTGTGGTTCGAATTAGGTCTGGTTTCTATTGATTCGAATTACCGAATCTTTACTGTATTTCATTTTGTGACGTTCCTTTGATTAACTAGTCATTTATCTGTGGGCCTATTATGGAATACAATCATAATCGTGACGATCGGAACTTGTGTGTTGTTGTTAGTGTTTTCTACTAACGAAAACGGGCAAATCCCGATCGTAATTATAAAAGACCCCTGTGTAAAAAAATTAACAAAGTTAACCGTATGTTTTTCTTGAAAATATTTGAATTTAGAAAAGCGTGTAAAACAAAATGTATTGGTAGAGATTTAATCGTTCTTCTGAAGAAGTCTGAAATGAAAGCAGTGAAAACATGAAGCAGTGCGGTGAAATGTGGGATTTTTTCGATTTTTGGCCGTATATCGAATCAATGTGAGACGTATACCGAGCATAGACACTATTTAGAACGGCCTTTATTACGAAACACCGTATTGGTGTATTTGACTTGTTTCATTAATTAATACGAAATTGTAATAAATACCGAGACTACATAAAATTGAAAAAAAAAACGATAAAGCATAATGCTCTTTTATGAAGGTAAATAACTAAAATTTCATAAAATATATGAAAGTAGTAAAGCGATTAGATAAAAAGTAAAGCGATTAGATAAAAAGTAAAGCGATTAGATAAAACATAACAAAAGCTATAATCGCCAATCTGGCAATTATTGAAAACCCGTATGGTGACATTGAAGTCAAACTTTTGACTTTGAAGTCAAACTTTTCACTAAGATTTCTCAAAATTTATTCCAATCGGATTTTGATTTATGGGTGTTTTATGTAGAATCATATCCTCAATAACTTTTGTTCTAACACTTTTTTGATAAGATGTACCGTTTTTGAGATATTCGCAAAAAATAGTTTCGTTCGTATGGGGGGTACCCCCCCTAATGGTCCATTTTTGCCCATTAACGAACTTAGCCTCGCATTTTACAAAAAACGGATCTGTGCACAATTTCAAGTCTCTAGCTCAATCCGTGCGCCCGCAATCCGCGCCACAGACGGACGGACGGACAGACAGACGGACGGACATGCAAATTCAATTTTTTTTTATCATTCTAAACACACTGGTGTAATTCATTTTTATGTGTGATGACGGGATCTTGGCGTTACAAACGGCAAGGCAAATTTAATATACCCTTTGGTTTCACCATACGGGTATAAAAAGTAGTAAAATACAGTCCTCTAACTCGAATTGTCTGCTGCCATCAAAATCGTTTCGAATTACAGGAATTTCGAGTTAGTGGACTTTGACTGTAGTTCATAAATTAACAATAGTACCAAATTACATAAATTTAAGTAAAAATGTAAGAATGACCTGCACTAATTAAAGCCAATTTTTTTTTACAAATTCCATATAAACAATAAATTTAAGAAAATAAACTATATAGTTTAGCAGAAATCCTGAAAACAATTAAACACTCATTGCTTAATTACAAATGTTTGAAGGAGTAATTATAAGGCAGAAGATAAATTAAAAAGTACAGTAATTGAATTCAATAAATATAAATCTATTCAATGCTATTTAATTTTATCAAATTTCGTATAATTTCTTTCATAATTGATCTCTTGGTTCACACAAAAGTCATTTGAATAACATAATTTGTTATAATTTTTCAAACGTAACGAAATTTTCATTTCATCAAAGATTTATTTTTCCACTTGAGTCATTCATGTAAAGAATTACCCTATTCTATGACTAAACATTAGATAGCATTAGATCGAGGTTATGGACAGTTTCAGTTGGACTTGATAAACCATACATGAATGATGTCATCCAGATTCGGTGCTCAATTTGACCAAATATGGCCAACAGAAATTCCAAAATTAACGGAATTCGGTAAGAAACTGTTGAGTGATTGTGTTTCGCTTGAAAAGCCGGCTCCCTTGAAGCTGGAACAAATAGTCCGACAATCACATCAATTTCCCGTAAAGGTATGTCAACTTGTTTTCGTAAGTGATTTTAAATTATTATATTGTGAATAGTTTCCCATAGATACCTGCCGGGTATTCACCCAACCGGAAGGAAGAAAACCCATAATAGAAAAGCAGGCGGCATCTGTTTATCCTGTGATACACGAAAGAGTAATTTGGTTGTATTTAAAATTCCTGGAACATAAATTGGAATACGGTAAATGTTTATTTCACTTTTCCATAGAACGATGAAAACATGAAATTTATTTTTAGGAACTCCCATCGAGAAAGTGATTTACAGTGGAATTTCTGTAATTGGCCTAGTGCAGAGACTGCTAAGTAATCGATGTGCTTCTTTTCTCGGATCCCAAGATGAATATCTGTTAATTAATGGAAATACTGGAAGTGGAGGATTTGATCAAATTGGCACTGAAGATGAAAAATTGCCTTTGATGCTAAAAAACTGCCTTAGCTATGATGAAATGAAAGTAAGAAGACTAAAAGTCAATTGTGTGAATTTATATCCGTGTCGATTAATTTTATGCAAAAAAATTTAATTTATTTTATTCCAAAAATTGTTTTTATAGCGAAAATTTTGGTTGTCTGTCCCATGAGTCACATAGGGTAAAGTACGGATAAATGGCGCACATTTCGAAAAACACTTAGAAATTCTCATTTTTCAAATCACCAATATATTTTATATGGGTGATTTAAAAAATCCTTCACAACAAATTTTACGATATTTTCTGTCCAACCTGCGAATGGCGGTCAGTACAATGCTGTATGTTAGCATAAAATTGATTATTTTAATCGAATTCCTTTATGATTGATATCCATCCATATTAAAATCAAGACCAAATTGGGCGTTTGTCCTCTATGGGCACATTGGTTGAAATAGTCCGCCTAATTCTGATAGAAACTGGCAACATGAAGGCAAGGTGAGGAAGTGGGACTGCTGATAGGGCAGAAATAGTCTGCCTAATTCTGATAGATAGGCCAATCCCACTTCCTCACCTTGCCATCATGTTGCCAGTTTCAGTCAGAATTATGAGCATTGTTCTTGTTTATAATTTTGAAAATATATTAGTGGCGGTGTGGGTTTTATATTCAGTAATTTGTATCCGCCCTAGATAGTTTAGTTAAGCAGATTCACGCTTTCGGGCATCTATTCTTACCTTATCCTATTTGCAATCTCTAGAACTAGTTTTATGAAATGTGTCATCCAATCTGAATAATCAGCAGAGGCAGATTTGGGCAAAACCTAACATTTTATACATGTTGTTTTATTATTTTCAGCTTTCTGCATTCCTTTCGATTTCTTCATATACAGAATTTATAAATGATGGAACCAGGCGAAATGTTGGTAAAATAGCATCAGATAAATCAAAAATAGAACCATCTGGAATCATTATTGGCTTGATTGGAAGTCGTTTGGAAAGGAGAAACTTAATGGAATGGCAAGAACTAATCATCGATACAATGCAAAATTGTGTTGAAAATGGATATGGAAAGGATCTGCCGACTGTTGCTGAAGCTGGTAACGTAGTAAGAACAAAAAAATTGTGATAAATATTAATGACTACATATTCCAAAAAAAATATTAGGTACTATATTCATAATGTTAATACCAAAAATTTTAAATTATTATTGACTAGCTTTTGTACCTCGAACGGGAATTCATGGTTTTTTTTTGGCAAAAAGGACAATTAAATGTATTTTTATTGAATTCAGAATTCACAAACACTGACATTTTAAAATGTCTTCTCTAATTGGACAAGTTTGGTGAAAAAATTCACCAATTTTGGCAAACTCACAATAAAATAACATGTTTGTTGCGGAAAGTGTGATGAAGTGGACCAAATGAAGTTTGATGTATGGCAAAAATATGTAAAAAGATGTCCTAAATACTTTTTGTCGTAATATTTTTTTCGAAATGATGCACCGCTTCCAAGAAAATCGTTAAAAACCTTTCAACTTGTATGGGGACTCTCTTGTGGAACAAACTCCATGTAGCCTATATTTGAACCTACATCATTATTAGATTGTTTATAAAATTTCATAAAATTACGCCAAGCGGTTCCAGAGTTTACTGGTAACAAACAAACATACAAAGAAACAATCAGCCAAACAAACAAATTAAAATTAGAATTTCGATTCCAATGGTCGGAAAATGTCCCAAAACATAAAAACAAATCATACTAATATATAAAAAAAAGTTGGTGTCTGTCTGTCTGTCTGTATGTTCCTCTTTCACGCGAAAACGGCTGAACCGATTGACTTGAAATTTGGCATGAGTGTCTGTAGTAGTTCTGGTTCTAACATAGGCATACTGAAAAGTAGCGCGAGTGGTGGGGGGAGTAAGGAGAGGGGGTAAAGTGATTTCGAAACTTAGTTTTTGCGCTATGTTACTTTTTCGCGGGGAAACTACTGAACCGATTGGCCTAAAATTTGGAATAGATGTTCGTTGGGGGTCCAGCCCTAACATAGACCCATTAAAAAGTAGCGCGAGAGGTGGGGAGTAAGAGGAGGGGGTAAAGTGATCTCGAAACTTAGCTTTTCTTCTATGTTACCCTTTTGCGGGGAAACTACCGAGCCGATTGGCCTGAAGTTTAGCTCGAACATAGACCATGAAAAAAAAAAATTGAAAAAGCTTAACCTGACAACGACGGGTATGCAAGCTAGTTTATAATAACTGCGTTTGACCAAACAGACACACGCAGGTCATTGATTTATTTAGATATTGTTGAAGATACATAAAGGATTAAATCTAAAATATCAAAAAATCTTTTTTGTTTGTACCAAGTATTAAAATTTTTTTTTTTCTAAAATTTCATTTTTGATCGTTTAGTCAACCATTATTTTTCTCTAAAATTTCAGAGTTCCGAGTTAGAAAAATCTAAAAATATAGAAATAGAGAAGAAATACAACTACCGGCAAGTATGGAACGAATTTTATACCGAAACTGGGATTCTATACGGCGATGTAAAAATCGATGAACAACGTTTTGGCAATTGTTCTGATAAAAACGTCATTTTTGATAATGTTGCAATGAAGAAGCGTTTTACAATTTCCTTTGACACACTTTTACTGGAAAGCGAAGCCCGAGCCGCGAGTGCTAATAAACGAGCCTACATTCATGTGGTTGGAATCGGGTTAGGAGTCTGGAGTGTCGCCCAACAACAGGAAGAGATATTCTTAGCAACATTCAGCCAAAGAATTGAAGCCTTAAAGGATCAACTAAATCATGTATCATTCATACATTTTTCTTGGTTTGACATGACGGAATGTGGAAAAATTAAAAACGGGAACGTTTTTGAATCAGAAACTCATCCAGACAATGGAATTAAAGTTTTTATTTCTAAAAGAAATCCAGCACAGAAATTGGTAACAATTTTTAAAGCTTTTTGGACTGTCTGATAACCGATCTTTGTTATTTTTTAGAGTTTACCTGAATTTAAAAATACTCTCCTTATTGTGTCTTATGCTTGGGATAGTAATGCGCTTCCTGGTAATGAATTTTGGATGGTAAAAAATAAAAATCATTTAGAGAACAAAAATATTTAAAATATGCTTTATAGGGAAATTTATGGGCGAGTGGTGATCCAGCCGCTGCCTGTAGCACTTTGATAAGTGATCTCCATAATCCACACATCAACACTACGATGGTTTCAGGATCAAATTTACACATTGCATCGCCAGACTACGGAGTGATTCACATATCGGAGTATGCAAAAAACGTTTTAGGAGCAGAGCAAAAGTAAAATTTTTTACAAAAGTAAAAATTAATTTTTGATACATTTTTATTGCCTTGTTTTGTTAATAAATAATGAATTACTGAAAAGATTTCTTATTTCAACATTCAATTTTTTCCTGGATCCCATTTATTTGGCAATTTTAAGAAAATTATTTAGATCTCACCTATTCAAAAATAGATTTTATAAAATGTGTTTAAAATATTTTTAGATCGTGTGAAATCAGCTTTGTAAAAAAAGGAATTCAAAATTCCGCACGTTATTCCATTTTCGTTCATTGAATAAAATATTAATAAACTTTTAACATAAAAAAAGATTAACTAAAATTCAAAAAATGATTTTGTCTTTCTTCACCATATTTCTATCATCTTACTGTGCTCAGCGACATCTACAGGAATAAAATTCTGTGAGCAATTTTGTTGGGCTTTTCTGGGCTGTTTGTTTTATTTGGCTTAATTTAATATCTTTTCGATATCTTTTCAACGAGCCATTCATCAGTGGCTCGTGGAAGAGATATTGAAAAGATATTAAAGTAAACCACATAAAAACAAAAAAAAAAATACGCAAGAAAAATGCATAAGTACAAAACACTGTCTTCGCAATTCAAAAATTTTCTTATATAATAACGACTTTTAAAGAAAGTTTTCTGTTACTACCAAATATATACTTTATATTGCATGCATTTAACCATATTTTAACCGAATTTTTATTGTTTACTTACATTTTTCCAACTTTAAGTTCTTTTTAGGAAGCCAAATACAACAAACACAGAAGCTACACAAAATAGGCTTGTTTAATAAACGAATGGGGTATAATTTAGTTCCAATAAAGCTATAACTAAAAGAACCTGGTATTAATTATGTAATTATATTTAATTTTGATTTGATTTAATAGTTTTTAATCATCGACAAAGCATCATTATAAAAAATATTCTTAAAAGAAAATCTCGCAAAAAATGGTCAATAAGTTTCAAACGAAAAACTCAAACATGTGCGCCCAATGCCTATTTTAGAAAGGCCTTTAAAGCATATGATTCATAACTTATCGTGAAAACATGAGTTTTTGGAAGGCATTTCGTAATTCTCCATGAAAATGTTATTATACGTGTTTAGTTTGATTTGATAAACCATTTACGGAACATGGCATCCAAATTCGGTCCTCAATTTGATCAAATATGGCCAACAGTAATTCCAAAATTAACGGAATTTGGTCAAAAACTGTTGAGTGATTGTGTTTCGATTGAAAAGCCGGCTCCCTTGAAGTTGGAACAGATAATCCGACAATCACATCAATTTCCCGTACAGGTATGTAAATATTCAACGATTTTCATTTTCGTAAGTGATTTTTATTTTTTATCCTGTGATCAGTTTCCCATTGATACATGCCGGATATTCACCCAACCGGAAGAAAGAAAACCCATAATAGAGGAACAGGCGGCATCTGTTTATCCTGTGATACATGAAAGGGTTCTTTGGTTGTATTTAAGATTTTTAGAGCATAAGAAAGTTTACGGTAGATAAATTTTTTGCATTTTACTATAAAAATTCTCTAACAATTGTTTTTTAGGAACTCCCATTGAGAAAGTGATTTACAGTGGAATTTCTGTAATTGGCCTAGTGCAGAGACTTCTAAGCAATCGATGCATTGTTTTTGTCGGATCCTATGATAAATTTATGTTGATTGGTGGTGAAACTGGAGCTGAAGGATTTGAACAAATTGGAACTGAAAATGAGAAATGGCCTTTGGTGTTGAAAGACTGTCTTAGCTATGATGAAATGAAAGTGAGAAATATTGAAAAATTTTTTTTTTATAAAAAGGTTAAAAAAATACGATGACGAGATTGTGTAAAACCTAGGTTTTTTCTAACTCTGACCTATTTTTATCATTTGACCAATTGTTTCCATACATAAATTTTTTATTAGTATCTCGAAAAAAAAAACTCACTTGAGATTAAATCACTTTAGATTAAAAAGATAGTGATGTTTTTTGCATTACTAACAAAAATTTCACTTTTTTAGCTTTCTGCATTCCTCTCGATATCTTCATACACGGAATTCATAAACGATGGAACACGAATGAATTGTGGCGCAGTGGAACTCAATAAATCGAAAATAGAAACATCTGGAATTGTTATTGGTTTGATTGGAAGTCGTTTGGCAAGAAGAAACCAAATGGAATTTCAAGAACTAATCATCAATGATACACAAAATCGTTCTGAAAATGGCTATGGAAAACAACAGTTAAATGCTGCTAAAAGTGGTAACATATTTAAAGTAAGAATAGATAGTGAAAGATATTGCTTTTTATTAAAATTCCGGTTGCAATTTTTACAGATCTGATTGGGTTCAGGTAAATAAATCTGTATTTAAAACAGATTCATTTATAACAGCTAGAGATGTAGTAAATAATGTTACTGATAACCAAGCTAATGCTTTTAGTTAATCTCGTAAGGCGAAATACGTCGTTCAGAACCCAAAGCGGTTAAGTCCACTTGTTGAAAATTTCCAGTCTGATTTTTTTAATAAAAATTAAGAGGGGAATTTTAAAAAAAACATTGATTTTAAATATTTTTACTGTTATTTAGTCGCTTTGGCTTCCGGACGACTTAAACATGTTTTTTTATTTAAAAAAAAAAATTGATAAGCGAACTATTATAAAAAAAAACTTTCACCGGGCTTCCTCTGTTTGGCAAATCATTTGTGATAAACACAAATTTTTTTTTTATTTAAACTGCAGGCTTGTTTGTCACCAACCTCTAAAAATAGTAAATCAGAACATAAATTCAACTACCGACAGATGTGGAATGAATTCTATAATGAATCTGGGTTTCATTATAAAGAAGTAAAACCCGATGGAGAACGTTTTGGATGGAGTAGTCGCGGAAAAGATTTATTTGATAACGTCGCAATGAAGAAACGTTTTACAATTTCCTTTGACACACTTTTGCTGGAAAGCGAAGCCCGAGCCGCGAGTGCTAATAAACGAGCCTACATTCATGTGGTTGGAATCGGGTTAGGAGTCTGGTGTGTTGCTCCACAGCAGGAAGAAGTATTTTTAGCGACTTTCAGCCAAAGAATAGAAGCCTTAAAGGATCAACTGAATCATGTGTCATTTATTCATTTCTCGTGGTTTATGATGACTGAATGTGGAAAAATTAAAAACGAGAATGTTTTTGAATCAGAAACTCATCCCGATGGTGGAATTCAAGTTTTTATGTCGAAAAGGGATCCAGCTGAAAAATTGGTATGAAGAGTTTTGTTGATTCCTATTCTCAACAAAATAATGATTTTTTCCGTAGAGTCTACCTAAATTTGAAAACACACTTCTAATTGTAACTTACGCTTGGGATAGCAATTCACTGCCTGGAAATGAATTTTGGATGGTATATTATCAAAATTAATTAGAGCGCAATAATTTTAAAATCTCTGTTTCCAGGGGAATTTATGGACAAGTAGCGATCCAGC
The DNA here is from genome assembly GCA_964034945.1 of Chrysopilus asiliformis. NCBI lineage: Eukaryota > Metazoa > Arthropoda > Insecta > Diptera > Rhagionidae > Chrysopilus > Chrysopilus asiliformis. The sequence goes on from OZ035961.1 coordinate 101,509,853, forward strand.
AGCTGCCTGTAGCACATTAATAACGGAACTTCATAATCCACACATCAACACTACGATGGTTTCAGGATCCAATTTGCACATTGCCTCGCCAGACCACGGAGTCATTCATATTTCGGAATATGCCAAGCAGTTCGTCAATTAAACAGTTTTTATTTAAAATCGATTATATGTTATTCTTAAATCTAAAAATTTTTTTTTTGACAATAAGCTTCCATTATACCATTACATTTTGCATTAATTAAATATACTCGCTTATGTCTTAAAACTATTGTATGCGATCATCTGTTTTTCGTTTAGTTGCATCCAGTGACTTTGATTTTCCACTTGTTTTCCTTTTTCCTTTTGTTGTTTTGAAAACGCTTTGAGTTTTTTCAAATTTAGTACAACCCGAAGGGCCAGAAATTTTGCTTGTTTCTGAATTTACGTTTCGAAATCCGTTAAAATGTTTTGATTGCATTTGAAAATGTGATAACCCATCGGATGGTGAACCAGTTTTTATCCTAATTGGTGACAGGACACTTCCACTAGAAGCACACACGAAATTTCCATTTTGATTGTGTTCGTTAAGTGAAGTTGCTTGAGAGGATGGGGTTGATAGCTTCGGCATGGATTTTCTGTCCTCACAATTTTCAATTTTGATCTTTTGAGCGCTTTGAGGGACAATCATCAGAAGACTGCTGTTGTTTGTATCCTTAAACACTTTTTCGTATTTTTGGATAGGAGTCGCCTTTTCCGTTTTCCCATTTAGATACAAATTGGAATTCTTCATACCATTCACGGCGCTGGTATTATTATTATTCAGTTCATTGTTGTCTTGCTCGTATTTGGCCTCCTGCTTCTTCTGCCATTCAAGAACGTTGGTCAATAGTCGAATATATCGAATAGCCATGCGCAGGATTTCATTTTTCGACAATTTCTTGTCAGGTGGATGGGTTGGCACCAACTTCCGAAGCTCTGCGAAAGCCCCAGAAACGTTCTGTTGCCTCCATCGCTCTCTCGTGTTGGTGAAGATCTTCCTGACCAAGCCGCCATTTCGAATTGGTCCTACGATTGGAATTTGTGTAGTTGTAATCATCCCCCGTGGAGATGATCGCGATGCTATCGAACAGTTTTACTACTTTAATACAATTTTTGCAATGTTTTGTATAAGATTTATACTTTGATTTACCATCATTTTGATTCAGCGCACTATTTCGAAATTCCTCGTCTTCACTATCGTTGAGGGAGAAATCTGAAAGTTCCTCATCAGAAAATGAATCGGGATTATGATGGTGTCCGTTGGAGAAACCATTTGTGTAAACCACTGGCTCCGCCGAAAAATGAAGGGGGGTCAGCTGGACTACCCGTCGGCATTGTAGAGTACCCAAATCGGAATTACTAGCCGTCGACGAAGTTGAACTGCGGCCATCGTTTTCGGTCCAATCCATTCCTGTGCGTAACAATTTTACAATCTGAAATTACGCATTAGAAAACAAAAATTCTGTAGCATTTACGTACATTTACTAAAACTAGGAAGTCTGAAATTTTTTACACCTTTAGAAGTCTGAAGAAATCAAAATTTTCCTCTTTCAGTTTTTGTACATTTCAGTCAAATATTATGCGTTATAACAATAAATATACAAATAAAACAATTTAGTTAAGTATTTTCATCATCATCCTCGGCTTTCGAAGAACCTGGGCCTCCCTCAATTAAGGTTCCATAACCATTTCTTCCGTGATTCGCACCTACAGTTTTACATTGATTGAGAACCATGGATGAATTACAACATATGTAAGGTTTTTACATTGCAACCCACCAACAGCAGAGGCCGTGATAGAAATCTATACCGAAGATGTCGTTAACACCAAGTAGCAACTATCATTACTCATTTCGTAAAGCAAGTTGCGTGTGGCACAGTCGGGAATTGAACCACCGACCTCCGGGAATACGGGCCAAGTACTTTACCACTTGGACTACGCTGGATTAAAGTAAAACAAAATTTAATATTTTAAGACTTTTTTTTATACATTTCCTTTTAAATTACGTTGCCGCTATATTTATTTTCAAATCGTTGCTTATATTTCTGAAACTAAGAAATTTCTGGAAATTATATTTCGTCACATAGCGTAGTTCCAGTGACAATACAGTATTCTCACTACTTCATCCTTGTAGGGACAACGGAAAGTCCTGTAAGGATTACGTGATTATTTTTTTTACTCAGATTTTTAAGATGTAGATAACGCCAACTATGTGTTTTTCCCTTGAAAGGTGAATGACAACTCAACAAAAATTAGTTGTCAATTGACCGCCTGGTAAACAACATCATTTTTTTTAAAAAGCAGTGAAAATGTCGAATTTAGTGCCAGAAAAATGCGAAATGCGGACAGCATTATTATTTTGTTACCATTTGAAGAAAACTGCAGCTGAATCTCATCAAATTGTGACTGGGGACGAAAAGTGGATATTTTTCGAGAATCCGAATCGCAAAAAATCATGGGTTGATCAAGGCCAACCATCAACATCGACTGCAAGGCCGAATCGCTTCGGAAAGAAGACAATGCTCTGTGTTTGGTGGGATCAGGAGAGTGTGATCTATTATGAGCTACTCAAACCTGGTAAAACGGTTAACACAGCAACTACCGACAACAACTCATCGATTTAAACCGCGCACTGCTAAAGAAACGGCCACAATATCAAAAAAAGGCAACGCAAGAAGATTTTGCTCCACGACAATCCTCCGGCACATACGGCAAAACCGGTTCGCGAGACGTTGGAAGCACTCAGCTGGGAAGTGCTAGCCCATGCGGCTTACTCACCAGACTTGGCCCCTTCCGACTACCATTTGTTTTCATCGATGGGCCACGCGCTTAAGGATCAGCACTTCAAAACAGCCCGGGAGGTCGAAAAATGGGTCGATGAATGGGTTTCCTTCAAACCACAGGAATTTTTTTTGGCGAGACATCCACAAATTGCCAGAGAGGTGGAGAAAATGTGTAGCTAGCGATGGAAAATACTTTAATAAAGGATTTTGGGTTTCTCTCTTCAAAAAATGTCTTTCCTTTCATTAAAAAAACAGCGAGAATTAACCTATACACCTGGGCACGAATCATAGTCACCGACGCGTCTGTAAAACACCTGAATCGACGCGACAGATTTTGCAATCCTGATTACCGACACGTGATTTTTTCAGTTCAGTGCAGTGCTGTAATTGTCACATCTGTCAAAATGTTTGCACTTTTGGAAAACTTGTTTGATTTTGGGGAAAACAATAACCCTGAAGAAAATTTAAGACGCGTTTTTGAAGACGCGTCGGTGACTATGATCGGGGCCCTGGTATACCGTTGTGGAGACGATTTAGTTTTTACTCCAGGAACATCCGAGTCTTCCCGATTTTTTTGAAAACGTTTGTTATGATAAAAGTATCTAGTGGAGAGAAAAGTCTGTGGTAATAAGTTAAAGTCGCTTAAGTCGATTTTTAGGCCAAGCCAAAGTGATCTGTGTTGAAGTGCAATTACAGATCAATTTGACTTATCCTGTTAATTTAAGCTACTTTAATCCTTACAGAAAAATGCCAAAGTTCGGCTTCGGGCAAAAACTGACCTTCAGTCGGACTCTAATTTTGTGTTCGTGTTAATGTTGTCAAAAATTTTTTTTAGGTGTTTACGAAATATATTAATCAATCTTTTCAAATGGTTTATTTTTACGCAATTTAGAAATAACATAATTTTTGCAAAAAAAAAAAAAAATCCAGAGATTTTTAGCTAATCTTAGTTTTAAAATGTCGACGACTTAAAAATATTTACGGTTTAAGGTTGATAATTTTTATGGAATGTTGTTTTAATTCCACTAACCACCAAAACAATTTTTTATAAAAGCTTTTTCACAAACGTTTTCTTTTTCACAATGAATTAATTTGTACATGGATTTTATGATTTTACATCTTTTAGAACATCTTCTCCACTAATTGTAAGACACTTTTAGATTTTACCTTAAAGCATTCAAGGCAAAAGTCCATTTTTTTGTTAAAAACATACACTAATATTGAAGATTCTTGAAATTTTTATAAAAACTAACAGTTAATCACTTTATGTCGATTTGATACCATTTAAGTTCGTTCCCAAAATGAAATTCTGATTACACTTAATCTTTATGTTAAACATTCAAAAATTCTTATCCAAAATCAAATTTAGTTCCAAGGTTGTGTTTATATGAATTTCAAACCTCAATAACGAACGTCGTGTTGCTGTTTCGTTTTCAATTATATAAAGATTAATCCAAAAAATTAAGTTAAATGAATTTCCCCTTTTCATTTGATAAAATTTTGTAGTCGTACAGATATCCATATCCAAAATGTATACAAAAAGAACTTAAGAAAAAAAATTATCACCTATGTTGATAAGATGTTGGCCAAATGTAGCCCACCAATCGGTCCGGTTCAAAAAGAAATAACACAAATGAGTTAATTTTTATTTTAATGCTATTTTAAACTCAAATTTGGAACGACAAAAAAGTCCGACAAAAAATGTTTGATGAATTTAAAATTGATATTTCTTTGTGGCGGACTACAGAGAAATGATTTGCTTTACCAAAATTGTGACCGAGTTTGCTATCGATGGGATCCCGGGATGTTATCCTTTTTGCCTTGAATGATTTCGTAATGGAAAAGACACACCTTCTTCGAAAAGGGCGGAGTTTTGATCTCTCAGCTAAAAATTCAATGGAGATTCATTCTATCTAGGGGATGAACTTTATCCCCTTTAAGGTGAATAATGCACATTAAATGTTTTTTTTCTATAGGCCAACACTCTCGCATAAAGCAAGGCCACGTGGATATTGATATTTTTTGGTACAATTATTGTTGGATTAATTCTTTATTAAATGATTTTATCTTAAACTCCCCAAAAAAAGCCAAAAAAATATTCATATATCCATTCCGAGAAACACGTGCTGCTGGTTATCTTCTTGATGTGACTTTTCATCAAAAAGTATTTTGTGGGATCAGTCAATCTTATCGCTATCAATACTTTCTTTTACTGACTATTGACCACTTGACAATTTTTAACTATTGACCACTTGCAGTATTGCGGTTATCTAATGTTATCTTTATCTTATCTAGATAACACCCCAAACACGTTATCTTTATCTTATCTAGATAAACATTACGAGCGTTATCTAGATAAAAAAAATTATCTGGCCGCATCACTGACCACTTGACATGGTCGGACCTCTGAAGGTGCCGGTCCACATGAGAGTAAATGCCGTCGAAAACCTCTCGATAGCAGCTACTCGGAAATGGACACGTCTCTGAGAGTCGCTCGCAGAAACTCGCAAAAACTCGGGAGCTAGTTTCTGCGAGCTGTCAAAAGTGATTCTACTCTCTAGTCGACACGCACCCACTGAACTCTCGGGGAGTTGCTCGCCAGATACGGACGGCGTTTGAATTTTGCTAGTAGCTCTCGAGAACTCGCCAAAGCAAGATGACAAAAAAATAAAGATATTGGTCTTGAAAAGAGAAAAATCGCCGAAATTAACTCTTAAATGGACAACCTCCTGCGAGTAATTCTCGAGAGTTTTTGAGAGTTACTCGCGTATTTACTCTCATGTGAAAAGAGCACCTTAAGGTGCCGGTCCACATGAGAGTAAATGCCGGCGAGAACCTCTCGATAGCAACTACTCGCAAATGGACACGTCTCTGAGAGTCGCTCGCAGAAACTCGCAAAAACTCGGGAGCTAGTTTCTGCGAGCTGTCAAAACTGATTCTACTCTCTAGTCGACACGCACCCACTGAACTCTCGGAGAGTAGCTCGCCAGATACGAACGGCGTTTGAATTTCGCTAGTGGCTCTCGAGAACTCGCCAAAGCAAGATGTCAAAAAAATCAAGATATTGGTCTTGAAAAGAGAAAAATCGCCGAAATTAACTCTCAAATGGACAACCTCCTGCTAGTAACTCTCGAGAGTTTTTGAGAGTTACTCGCGTATTTACTGTCTTAAGACCAACTGGTACGTGGTACGGGTACGCAATGGGTAGCTTTAAAATACAACCTGCAGTTACAATTTAAGGAAATACTTTTATTGTGTTTGGAATAAAATATGTAATTCAGTTTCATAACACAAAAATAGAAATTTTTCGGACCCACAATTCGGCTTTTAGTAGAATTGGATAAGTGGAAAAAAATTCGTAAAAAAATCAAGCATTTTTGTTGACATTTTAGTTTGATTTGTTTGTCATCATGTTTTATCAAATAAGTTAGTTTTTTGAGGAAAAATGTAGCTTAACACGTTGACAGCCGAACCAATTTTGCAAATTTTTAAAAGAAGTGCCAATATATGTAGGCCTGTAGAATTTATGTATGTACGTATGTATGTATGAATGTATGTATGTAAAATGTATACATGCAGAATGTAGACCTGGCTATCGAAAATGATAGCCGGGACCTGTCATGAAACTTGGTGCCTTTTTCACAGGCTATCAAAAATGATAGCCATGGCAGTCAATGTGTTAAGAAATCTTTTTTTAAAAGCTTTTATTTAGCTTGCCTTCGTATCTGTCTGTTTGTCTGTCGGGGTTCTAATTTTGACCCAGTTCCACTCATCCGATTGACTTGAAATTTTGCACACATATGTAAGTTTGATTACAATACAATATTTTCACTACTTCGTCCTCGTAAGGACCAGGGAAGGTGCTGTAAGGATAACGTGATTATCGTTTTCTTCAAGTTTTCCGGAAAAAAATCTTATCTGCGGGTTTCTGGGGTCGCTGAATCCGATTCTGACATTAAGTCTGTAAGGATAACTGAGGTCTTATAAACATAACAAGATCATCCTTTTCCTAAAATTTTCCGGAAAAAATTTCTGCTTGGGGTTTTTGGGGACGCTGAAGCCACACCACTTCAAATAAAAACGAGATTCGAGAGAGCTTTTTATTGTATTACAAAAAATGGGTTTAAGTTGTTTCAAGTTCATGGCAGAATTCAGTTGACATCCGTAAAATAGTAGAAAACTCTAAGAAATACCCATTATGATCAATTTTGATTAAATTTGGTTCGCTTGGTGTTAACGACATCTTCAGTCTAGATTGCTATCACGGTCTCAGCTGTTGATGGGTTGCAACGTAGAAACCTTACAAATGTTGTAATTCATCCATGGTTCGCAATCCATGTAAAACTGTAGGTGCGAAGCAGGGAAGAAATTGTTATGAAATCTCAGGCTCTCCGAGAGCTGTAACGCCTAGGATGATAATGAATTTGGTTCTGAGAATCCCCGAAACGAAATCCTGACTACGGGCCTGGCCTTTTTAACAGTGAAAACGAAATCAAAACCCATTCAGAACTGTCTAAAATGTCGGGTAAGAAGAAAGGGGTATTTCGCAAAACCGTGTAGTTTATCTTACGTCCCATTGTACTACAAAATTAACGGTACAGTTTCGCTAAAATCAGAAAAAACACACACACATATATAATACAGTAGAATCCCGATAATTCGTATTTCAAGGGACCAGCAAATTCATACGAATTAGCGGGATATACGAATTATCGGGGTACGAATTATCGGGATTCGACTGTACAATGTAATATAATATAACACTATAACATAATAAAAAATTCTTGAGTTTTACTACTTATTTAAGAAAATTACATTTAAAAAATTTTTTTTTTCTTTATTTTACACTTTTTTTTATTTTAATATTGTTTTGCAACATTTGTTTTTCTTTGTCCGTGACTAAATTTATTGCCAATCACGAAACCTTGAATAATAGCCAATTAATAAATCAAAAATTCATCACTTTCTGTTCAATAAAACAACAAATTGATTTTTTTCATCCCTTAAGCGTGATCGACCCTTGTTTTATTGCTACCGAGTTGAAACCTGCATCAAAACAAATATACCACACCCCCAAATAAAACTTCTTATCTCTCAAGTGCAGACTTTGCGTACAAACAGACGACCAGCTAATCGCATTTAAGGTGATAAACGTCTTTCTTCATTTTTATCCGGCCACTCTTCACATCGCCCTATGGGAAAGTCTCCGGATGAGTAGATAAAAATATTATGAAAAGATTCTTTATAATTAGCATAATCCTTTGACGCGAAGCGAAAGAAAACTCTTGTAGGATAATATCAGATTTTTGCGGAAGGATTATTAGTTTGATGATATTAGGAATTTGTTTAAATCCTTAACAAGGATATTTTTCCTGGTTGGATTTGCTATCGAAACGAAAGTGAAGGACAACAGAACGGACGGGCGCTTGCGATGACAGAAATCGGTGATTTTATCGGCACGTGTTGGCACGTCATTTAAAATTAATTTGCTGGATTTCGGTTGAATAAACATGACTTTTGGCCAAATAACTGGAATTGATACATACTTACATTTAATACGATTACAAATATCGTAAAAATCAAGTTAAAATACAATGAATTTTTTTTTGAAAGAATTCAAAGTAGCAGCAGTTTATGGGAAATAACCCCAAAATTATTATAGGAACACATGATTGAATTATTCACTTGATTAAATATAATTTGTATCACGCCCTCGTTTATTAGTTCAAATCCTTTTTAGTGGGGAAATTTGATTTTTTCGGGATGATAAGGAGTTTTCAAATTCAACGTTGTTATGAAACTAACAACGAAAAAAAATCTCCGTTTAAGATATGTAAACGGACAGACCGACAAACAGGCGCACCGACAGACAGACAGACAGACAGAAAGACCGACAGACAGACAGACGGTCGTCGGTTCGTCTGTCTGTCTGTCGGTCTTTCTGTCTGTCTGTCTGTCGGTGCGCCTGTTTGTAGGTCTGTCCGTTTTACATATCTTAAATGACCCATTGATAAATTTCTACAACCGGACAAGTTTCTGCAACTGCAAACAACATTGTTTTAAAGAAAAATTAGGTTTTTCTTACACTAACATTAGGCGTTTTCATTGGACGTGGAGTAGTACTCCGAAACGTCTAGGGGTAGATTATTGAACGATCTACCCCTAGACGCTCCGGAAAGCTACCACAAGTTCCAATGGAAAATCCTATTATTTACGTGTTAATAATTCGTAATTTACCAATACTACTCTACACCCAATACATTAAATTATAGTCCTTAGGTTAAGAAGTTGAATGTACCATACGTTTTAGTTAAGGTTTTTTTTTGTCACTTTGATATAACACACCCTTCGAAAAGGGCGGAGTCTGGCTGACGTTAGGAGAAATTTAAACATCAAGGGAAAGTTTATTTTTTTTCAGACAACTACAGAGAGTGTGACTTTTTAAGTATTTTACTACTAATACGTTCCCACGGAATGATGGCACGTGAGTATTGATCTTTTTTGGTGCAATTATTGTTGAATTACTGTTTTAATCGATATAAGATTAGCCAAATAAATTAAAAGTTTTCCTTGTGAGAAGGAAGACACACACGAGTTGGTAAATCTCAAATTTTCTTTTTGCACCTAGTAGCACAAAATGTTTATAAAAAACGGAATATTTTGCATAATATATAAAACTAGCTTGCATACCCGTCGTTTCCGGGGTAAGTTTTTTCAATTTCTTTTTATGGTTTATGTTGGAGTTAAATTTCAGGCCAATTGGCTCGGTAGTTTCCCCGCGAAAGGGTAACATAAAGGAAGAGCTAAGTTTCGAGATCACTTTACCCCTCCCCTTACTGCCCCCACCCCTCGCGCTACTTTTCCGTATGCCTATGTTGGAACCAGAACTACCACAGACACTCATGCCAAATTTCAAATCAATCGGTTCAGCCGTTTTTGCGTGAAAGAGGAACAGACAGACAGACCGACACCAACTCATTTTTATATATTAGTATGATTTATTTTCTAATAACAAGTTATCCAAATTATTCACAGAATTTTTTATGTCAATTAAATGTATATTTCAATTTAATCCGCCAGTTGGTGTTGTTTGAATTTCCCAAATGGTTCCCCGCTGGAATTGTGTGATTAAAATAGGAATCACTCTCCAATTTTCCTCTTCCATCCGAACTGGTCCAAACTGTCTCCTGATTTTTCAAATGGACATCAACTCCCCCGGCATCATTCTTTTTGATATTATGTTGAATATTCAAGTGACGTTTTGTTCTTTCAATTCGAGTTAACTCCTTTGAAAAATTCAAATTTCTTTAATAATTTTAGCATAAAATAATTAAAATATTTACCAGTTCAGATTGCTTCGTATGAATTTGTCTGTCTTCAGATATGGGGAACTCTATCCCAAAAGCCAAAGCGATGCATTCTAGTAGAATTAATAGTTTTACAGACATCATTTTAGGTTATTTTGTTCCTGGAACACAAATTATTATGATGAAAATTGTAATTAACTTCGGTTTTTATAGTGGTAACTTTAAAAAAATTGTGTTTTGTTTATAATATTTTTACAGATCTTTCTTATCAAGAAGCATATCTAGTATTAAATATTCAACGGGGAATTTTATATTCCAATGTTTTATAAAAGTACCAATTTGAGATTATTTCAAAGAAAAAAAAAACGCTCTACTAGAAATTGATAAATTTTATTAAAAACGTAAGTTTGTAAAATTAAAATTATACGATTTTTCAAAACCTATTTTTTTTTGCTTTGTGAAATACGTAAAATACGCCAAAAATACGTAAAATACGCCCAAAAAAACGTAAAATACGCCTTTGTAAAATACGCCAGCCTTCTAATGGGAAGGGGGGTTTGCGGCAGTGTGACAGCGGTCCTAAATTTCATAAAATCGCGAAAAGGCGCGACGAAGGGGAATTTTCCGATTCCTAATTTTTCCACTCCATCACTTCAAACCCAAAAAAAGCAAAAATCTGCATTTTTCCAAATGAAAGGGGAAAGTCCACTAGTATCTGAAAGAAGAATTCACCGATGGGTGGTAAAGAAAATTTTTTCTTCTGTAATTAATGGGATTCCCTTTTAGCATGTTGCCTTTACTATTTAAACAGCTGAAAATTCTTTAACCGACATCAGTTTCAATTGCTCTTTCATTTGCAAAAAGTGTTCCAATATTTTAATAATTGAAAAATGTCTCTTAAATTATTGATTTTCATCGGTTGTGCTGCATTTGCGTATGGTTTCACTTTGCCAATGGCGGAAGTGCAACTAGACGGCGAAATTCCGTTCGGAACAACCCTTTATGTGATACCATACGAAGCCGTAAGTGGACTTTTTGTTATACCTTTCAACTTAAATTAATTTTTCCTTTAAATTCCCATAGGAATTAATTTACATTCCTGATGAAGAGCTCGCTGAATTGGAGCAGTTAGTGGAAGTGGAACCAGCGGAAGAAAAAGCGGAAAGAATCAAGCGTCAGGTGAATTTGGACCTTGGTGTCGGACAAGGGCCATTTGGGGGAGCCGATGTAAGCGCAAATCTTGGAGGAAATATTTGGAAAAGTCCAGATGGACGCTCCACTCTGAATGGAAATGCACTCTATGAGCGACATTTCCGTGGTCAGTTTGGAACTCAAAGGCCGAATTATGGTGGTGGACTTACTTTCACTCACAGATTTTAATTAATTTATCAGATTTTGTCATTTTAAAATACTTATTTTTTGGCAACTATAAATATGTTAAAAGTTCCACTCAATGATGTAAAAATCATGTATTTTTCTATTAAATTATTAAAACATTTAATTAAATATTTTATGGTTTTTCTAGAAAATAGTAGTAATACTCCAGTTTTGCTGCAATTTATCTCTTTATTGTCCCTGTAGGGATTTTTTGCAGAGTCCAGATATAATCAGATTTTATAGACATATGACCAAGAAAGTAGGGACGGGAGACGTGGTGTTGGGGATTTAAGGAGTACCAAATGATACTCATCATCATACTTCATACTAATATATAAAAATGAGTTGGTATCTGTCTGTCTGTCTGTTCCTCTTTCACGCAAAAACGGGTGAACCGATTGACTTGAAATTTGGCATGAGTGTCTGTTCTGGTTCCAACATAGGCATACGGAAAAGTAGCGCGAGGGATTGGGGGAGTGAGGGGAGGGGTTAGAGTTAGTTTTTGCGCTATGTTACTCTTTCGCGGGGAAACGACCGAGCCGATTGGCCTGAAGTTTAGCTCCAACATAGACCATCTCTGAAAAATTTATTTTTATCATTTTTTTTTTAAAACGTGGCTGCAGTTTTGATCCGAACTCTACTTTGCCTTGGCACGACCTTTAGCTCAAGTTGCACAAAATTATATGACCTGTAAAAACTTATAAAGTAGAAATCTTCTAAAATTACTCGACCGATTAAGCTGAAATTTGGGCTCTGGTCGGTTAAGCGAAGAGCCCAGATATGAAAGCAAAAATTTGTCGACCGTGAGTAGGCTTTTAAAAAAACTAAGACTCATGATTTTTCGTTCGCTTAAAATATTTAAATAAATGAGAAGGTCAAACGTGTGGCTCTTGGAAGCACTTATTTTATTAAAATAAAAGCAAAAGAGATATCTGTTGCTATTCCTTTTTTCTCTCTTTTGTTGGCTATGAAACAATTTTTTAAAGTAAAACAAGTTTTGCAAACAAAAATAAACAATAAGAAATGATCAATGATCTGCAGGCAAACCGTTTGTCTGAAAAATACGTTTGTAGCGTTGAAATTTCTCAATGAAATGCGCCGCAGTCGAAAATGTGGGCATTTCCAGGTCAAATATACCCTTAAATTGAAACCGTCGTACTGCGTATTTCGTATTTGTGTTGGTTTTATGAAGTAAATTTCTTAAATGGCTCGAAATTCCCCGGATATGTTTAGAAACCACCAAAAATTCTGCCCGGACGCTTTTAAAAAAAGGACGATGCACGAGGAAAATAGGACGGTTGGCAATCCTAATCGAGGGGAAAGAGGAAAAATGTGTCACAAATCGTAGATATTTTTATTTTCTTTCCAGTGATACAGGAATTTTGGAAATGACAGGAAATTATGACTGAAGGCTAGTATGACTCAAATCATTTACTAAACACCAATTCCACAAAAAATATACATACTATTGTCAGTAAAATATTTTATAAATTTATTAAAAAAAAGAAACTTTGAACCAATATTATATCACAAATACACTAAAACCTTATTTTTACTAAACTTTTGATAATTTTTACGGTAATCTCTCGCAATTCTTATAAAACATTCGTCCCTTGTGCACCTCTCTGTTGGTCTTTTTCAGATCCAAGTACAAGTCGCTAAAACAAATTAGTTAAAAAAATGCTTTAAAACTTATAGAACAACTTGGATATTTAATTTTACAGCTTTTGAAGGATACTTTTCCCCATTCTTCACGTAGATCGGACTACTCATCACAACCACTTCAGAAAAAACGGTTTCTGCAGGTTGACGCCGAAATTCCGGCTGGACTACAAAATTATTTGTAGGTCCTGTATTTGGATTGACATTTAAAACTCTTCCGTGAACGAAAATCACACAAATTAAAAGTAAAAAATATTTAAAACACATTTTTTTTAAATAAAATGAAAAGTTTTCCCAAGTGAACAAATTGCCGACGAACGATCGAATGGCCTCAATTCCCAACAGTCATTTAAGGCCGGTCGACGATTTATTTAAATAAATGTACGTGTGTTTCAGTAATTTGAATAATTGCGTCATAAAATTTGTCGATAAGAAAGAAAAAAAAACATTTAAGTAAATATTTTCATTATCTTTATTTTACTTAGAATACAAGTAACCCAAGCATCTTGTGATAATCGAGTTCGATTTTTTTATAACTCTAAGCTCCGAGTTATGGTTCAGAATTTAGAGGTCTTTTCCAAAGAATTTAAATGCGGAAATTTTTAGACAAATTTTTCATGCGCAGCATAATTTTTTTCTAGTTTTAATGAAAACCTACAACAATTTAATGTTTTTAAGGAAATGTAAAATATTAGGTAACATTTTTTTGCATTTATTGATGGAAAAATTGGCTTAAAATTTGCTAAAACGATTGGAACTGTTAACACGTTGGCTGCCATGTATTCGTGCGACGTGGCCCCACAGGATGTTTTATGTTCTCCCAGGCCATGTCGCACGAAAACGTGCGACACAAAAAAACCGATATAACTGCAAAATTAGGACCAATAATAAAGTCGCGAGTAGTCAAAAATGATTTTTAGGCACAAAGAAACAAAAAATAACAAAAAAAAGTTGGCCTCAGGTGACCAAAATCGTGAGAAAACGTTGGCACTGCACGATCAAAATCCTGAAAAGGCTTTGGCAGCCAACGTGTTAAAAAAGTATTATTTTAATTTAAAAAAAATCCTTGCTTTTTGAAAGCCTCAAAAACCATAATATTAAAATTACAAATATTAATTTATTTAGAAATAAATATAACTATAAATAAATAAAATAAATTACATGTCTTAATTAATTTGTTTAAAATAGTTTCCCAACGTGAAAATCGTAACCGAAATTACTGTAGAAACGGGCCTATCAAATTTAACTTTCCCAAATCCTCTCGTTCTCTCGTACCCCCAAATCGAATTTTTTCAAATTCTTCCGGTTCTGCATTCATTTTGATTTGTCTTTTATTCCGATTAAAAAGCGAGTCAACATCCTCTTCGCTAAGAATTAATCGCTCCATTAATCCCAGTTGATCATTTGAGACGAACATTAAATCCTGTAAAATAAATTTTTATCAGAAAAATATTTAAATTGTAAATTGTATTAACGTTGAACATAAGATACAGTGGAACTTCGGTTTATCAACTTAAGCCATTCCTGAAAAATGTACATGAACCGAATCGTTCATAGACCGAGGTGTTGATCATCCGAGGTTCAACGTTCAAAATATCTGATATGAACATCACATGACTTTCCTATACAAAATCTACGTCCGTGCGCAATTTACACTATAGCCCGACGAATAAGTTATTGTTTTACATTAAAGCATCGAGAATTTCGTTACAAACTCTAAAATCCTCGATAACGTTAAAAGATATCGATTTACGGTGAAAATGAAAAAAAAAAATATATATGGGAAATAGCTTGCATACCCGTCGTTGCCGCGTTAAGTTTTTTGTATAAGTTTTAGAATACGAAGAAAACCGTATAGAACTTAAAAACTTTTGAGAAAAATCATATCCTTGCAGCGACCCCGGAAACCCCCTAATGCCATTTTTCCCCGGGAAAAGTGGGGAAAAGGATATTCGCATAGTCCTTACAGGACCTTCTGTTTCGAATTTTGAAAATCTTACACCAGATTCGTGATTAGCGACCCTTAAGACCCCCGAGTAAGATTTTTCAGCCTCTTATTAAGCAGGATTCATGGCGAAAATCACGGTTTAAAAACACCCAAACCCCCTTTACCCCCTTAGCGGTAAAATTTCGGAAAACCCCGCCATATGCTGGGTTTACACTTATGACAGATAATGACAATTTGTCATAAAAGAATGGACAAGTTAATTCTTTTATGAGAGATCGTCATTTTTCTGACAGAAATAATGACAAAAATGATACTATTTACACGATGATGACAATGTATGACAAAAAAAATGACAAATTTCTTATTCGTGTAAACGCAGCATTAGTGAGCGCCTACGCGATGGTTGGGACATACTGTGAAAGTTTCAAGTTTCTAGCTTCAGGGGTTTGGGCTGGGCGTTGATGAGTCAGTCATAGTCATAGTCAGTCAGTCAATCAGGGCCCGTATTCTAGAACTCGTACCGAGTCAAATCTCTACCGAGTGGTACAAAAAGCGATTCTTAAACTCGGAAACGAGCGATCTCTCTCAAAAGATAGTTTCAGATTCATATTGACCGCACTCGGCAGGCTAACGTCACCGAGTATTTACTCGCAAGAAATCGCTCGTTTCCGAGTTCAAGAATCGCTTTTTGCATACCACTCGGTAGAGATTTGACTCGGTACGAGTTCTAGAATAAGGCCCCAGGTTAAACGATTTTATTTCTTAATTTTTTTTTTTCGAAATACCGTTAGCTTGCAAGCAATCCGCATAAATCCAATTTTTCATTTTTTAATGAAAATATCTCGATAATGGTAAAACATACCGGATAATAGCGACAGGCAAAATTGTGGGAAATAATATTCTTTTTAATTCATCTCACAAATTTTACTTCCGAGAAACAATTAGTTTTTGAAAAAGTCGCCAAAACTTTTTCGAAATCAGAGTATATCTCGGGAACGGTTTGAGATATCGAGTTTCAGTTAAAAATAAAACTGTCGAAAATATAATAATCTTCAACTTTGATAATGAGATAACTTTGAGCTTAGCACAGAATTTCTGTTGAACATGAAATCAAAATTTTTAAAAAGTAGTTTCTAAAGGGTTTTTCAACAAGGACATAACAATTTTGTATTTTAATAAAAACGCACCCTAAAACTTTTTTTATGATCTGGCAATGCTAAAACGTCAGTCAAGGTTTACATTTTTATCATGGTGAAGTTCACGAACGAGCAATGCCACACAGCTGGTCAAACAATTGATCTATTGAAGGAGAAGTTCGGTAATCGTGTAATCTCGAGAAATGGTCCGGTCGAATGGCCACCTCGCTCATGCGATTTAACGCCGTTGGATTTCTTTTTATGGGGTTATGTTAAGTCGTTGGTTTAAGCCAACAAACCAACAACGTTAGAGCAGCTCAGGAACAATATCGAACGCGAAATTGCCAACGTTCCGGCCGATATGTGTGGAAGAGTGGTGGAAAATTGGCTTCAAAAAATCAATCGCGGTGGCCATATGAACGACATCGAATTTCATACTTAAATGTAACATGTCCACTACACCTGGACTAAATTTCAGCCCGATATCTCAATTATTCTGTGTTTTATTTAAATACAAAATTGTTATGTCCTTGTTGAAAGACCCGATATTATAATTCAAAGTCAATAACGCAGAAGTCCCTTTTTTGTGGCGGATACCTGGTTTGCACGGTTTTACCAATTATCGAAAAATATATTATTTGCTTAAAAAAACCGTATATCGAATTTCAAAGCGCTAACTTTTTTGATTTCATCAATCGTAAAAAACAGGTTTCAGTCAAAAAAAAAAGTCCCTGAGTTTTTCTCGAAAAAACTTTCTTTTAAAAATGAATCTTTGTATATTTATTTCCTTATTTTTCGGATAGCAATCGTTCCAACGGCTCACAAATATTTAGAAACTAACAAATATATTTATGTTTATGTTTGAAACTTTAAAAAATCAATCTTACCGCTTCGAATGGAGCCACGTATAACACCACGTTTTCAGAAATTTCTTCGTTGAAATAAGTTGTCGAAATCGGTTCGTTTGCGTGTTTTAAACTACCTCCGTAGCTCAGACAAACACAGGCCAAGAAAACTGCGATCTTTAAATTCATTTTTTTGATTGAAAGTTTGATATTTTTGTTACAGACTCAAAAATCAATTGGGACTGAGTTTCAAAATTCAATCAACTTTTATGCCTTCAGAATTCAAAAAATGGCTTTTGAGGGAGTCCCCGTTTTTTTTTTAAATATGGAGTTCAAAAATGTTTTTACATTGATAAGAATTTTTAAACATACGTGTTATCATCACTCCTGCTCGGAGTGATGATAACCCGTATACAAGTCTGCTCGGTTCTAAATTTAGAAAAAAATATATACATTTTTCCAAATGAAAAGGGAAAGTCCACCAGTATTTGAAGGAAAAATTCACCGATTTCTTGTTTGGGTGGTAAAGAAAATTTTTTCTTCTGTAATTAATGGGATTCCCTTTTAGCATGTTGCCTTTACTATTTAAACAGCTGAAAATTCTTTAACCGACATCAGTTTCAATTGCTCTTTCATTTGCAAAAAGTGTTCCAATATTTTAATAATTGAAAAATGTCTCTTAAATTATTGATTTTCATCGGTTGTGCTGCATTTGCGTATGGTTTCACTTTGCCAATGGCGGAAGTGCAACTAGACGGCGAAATTCCGTTCGGAACAACCCTTTATGTGATACCATACGAAGCCGTAAGTGGACTTTTTGTTATACCTTTCAACTTAAATTAATTTTTCCTTTAAATTCCCATAGGAATTAATTTACATTCCTGATGAAGAGCTCGCTGAATTGGAGCAGTTAGTGGAAGTGGAACCAGCGGAAGAAAAAGCGGAAAGAATCAAGCGTCAGGTGAATTTGGACCTTGGTGTCGGACAAGGGCCATTTGGGGGAGCCGATGTAAGCGCAAATCTTGGAGGAAATATTTGGAAAAGTCCAGATGGACGCTCCACTCTGAATGGAAATGCATTCTATGAGCGACATTTCCGTGGTCAGTTTGGAACTCAAAGGCCGAACTATGGTGGTGGACTTACTTTCACTCACAGATTTTAATTAATTTATCAGATTTATTTATTTCAAAATACTTATTTTTTGGCAACTATCAATATGTTAAAAGTACCACTCAATGATGTGAAAATCATGTATTTTTCTATTAAATTATTAAAGCGTTTAATTAAACATTCTATGATTTTTCTAGAAAATGGCAGTAATACTCCAGTTTTGCTGCAATTTATCTCTTTATTGTCCCTGTAGGGATTTTTGCCGAATCCTGAAATAATCAGATTTTATATAGACATATAACCAAGAAAGCAGGGAAGAGAGAGGCGGTGTGGGGAATTGAAGCAGTACCAAATTACTTTCAATCAAAACTTTTTGGAAGAGTTTCTACTTTCAAAATAATTTTCTGAAAAAGGAAATCTTTCGTCAGGGAGGTGGGAGGGGTTCATACACCGAAGCAGACAAACATGCAACAGCTGTCCCAAGACAAAGCAATGGTTGGGCAAAAACCTGTATTTGGCACTCCTTTTTTTCTAAAAAAATGGACAAAACCTCATGGAAATTTTGAAGGTCCGTTCAAAGAGAAGAAGGTTTTTCGCAATTTTTGATTCTGATTATTTAGATAAAATGGATATATAAGTTCTTCGGTTTTGCCGCAGATAAAATTTTGAAATTAAGATCACAAAATTTTAATTTTTTATCAAAATTAAAATATTGAAATCCTCAAGATCGACAAATTCAAATAATTACATCAGAAATCGACAGTTTCTTACCACATTAAAAAAAAACATAAGAAAAGCTACAATTACCAGGTGCCAATAGTCAAATACTATACTATATGATGACAGACAAAATGTTTATTTAAAAAAAATCCATTTGTATACGAGAGGGGAAGGGGTAGTCCGATTGGATTTTGATGTATGGAACGGTTATGTAAAATCATATTCTTAACACATTTTTTTATGGATTTTTCGATACGATGCACAGTTTTCAAGGAAAAAGATTAAAAGTATTCCATTTGCATGGGAGGGGAGGGGGGGAGGGGGGGGGGGGTGAAGCAGTGGTCCGATTGGATTTTGGTGTATGATTGAGTTATGTAAAATCATATTATAAAAACACATTTTACCTTTATGATTATACTTTATATGATATATCATATAGGAGTATATTAGATTTAGTACCGTTTGTAACGCATCGAACTAATCATCGGACACAAAAATCTACTACACCAGGGTGTTAGGGATTTTTTAAAATTTTTTTTTATAGTTCCAGCGAGAGCTTAGGGGAAGACTCTTTAATGCCGAAGAACAGCTCAGAATGGTCGGAAGAACGAAAAGAGATGTCGGTTTATGTTCTCCTTGAGCTTTTGCGGATTATAGTCCGGGGGGAACACATCGGATGGCAAATCGTTCCAAAGTCTTGTTGTTTGCGGAATGAAGGAACCCCTTAACTTTACTGTACGAAAACGGGGAGGCTTAAGGAAGAAGTCGTGCACACGTGCAGCTGCACGAGAGGGTCTAGGGAAAATATACGGTTGAGGAATAAGTTGGGAAATTTCGGTGGAACATTTTCCATGGAAATATCTATAGAATATGCTGAGAGCCTCAACAGAGCGACGATGCTCGAGAGACGGTAATAAATATGTCAAAGACTTGTCTCCGATTAGTCGGGTCCCACGTTGTTTTAGGGATGACAAAAGTTTTTGATTTCCGCATGTCCGTCCGTCTCTCTGTTTGTCTGTCCATCTGTCCGTCTGTCCGTGAACACCATAACTTTTCAAAATACTGAGCTAGAGACTTGAAATTGTGTATAGTTGCGTCTCAAATGGCAAGGCTAAGTTCTTGAACGGGCAAAATTGGACCATTCCTTCCCCCCTTTCCCATACTTACGAAACAGTTTTTTGCAATTTTCTCGAAAACGGCGAGTAATATTGAAAAATTTATAAAGGTAAAATGTGTTTTTGTCCTTTTTTTGTCTGTTCTCATATAGAGTATTTGACGATTGACCCCTAGCCATTGTAACTTTTAATTTCTTTTGTATAAAATTGAGTACGGCCGTCATATAACCACACACCCACCCTCCCCCATGAATGTGTCACATATTTGATGGATAGGTTGATAAAGTGAGAAGGTAATTAAACACTCGAAATAAGCAATTTAAATTTTATTTTATTGCACATTGGTATGAGTTATAAATAAATGTTGATAAATATTAATACTTATTTAGTTTCCTTATGATTTTATTTTTGTTTCAGTTTCAAAATTCTAGGAAATTATTTTTCTCTTCTCTATCACTAAAATAAATTTCATGACTAGTCTCGGGTTCGGTGTCGGATTCACGAATAATTTGGATAGCCTAAATTATTTGAAAAATCTGTAATTATTTTCATTATGAATTGAGAAAAACTATACTTTTCTGTAAATTTGATCCAGACGATGTCCATTTCCACAAGGTGCATAATATATTCCATGCATATCGTATTTTATTTTGTTGTTTTTGAGCAGCTAAGAATAAACATCTTGATTATTAAAAATTATTTACAAAAAAAAAAAAAAACATTAAATATGTTATTTTACCTGATGCAGAATTTTTTTCGCTTCGCCATTCCTTTTTCTTGAACAAGTCATATATTCTGAACATAAAATCTCAAGAAATCTTTCATTGAGTTTCTAATGAAAGTAAGAAAAATTTCAAGTATAAATATTTATTTTCAAAAATTGTAAATTGGATTCACCTTTTCGAATTGCTCAGCAGTGTCACCATCAATATCTAAGTTCAGTTCCTCGTATAAATAAGAGTTAATTTCGTTTTGAATGTTCTAAAAAAAAATCTTATTAGGATTGTTTTGGCAATTAAGATTTAAAATACTCCTACATCCATAAATATTTGAAATTCATTTCCCATCGTTTCTTTCAAGTAATCCGATTCTTGGCTAAGTGTCTCTAAATCTCGAACAAATTGTGATTCACCAAAAAACTTACTTGGACTCTAAGAACATTTAAATATGTTAGATAAGTTTTCAACCATTTTTTTTGTAGACTTACCTCTCGAACAAGTGGCGTTAAAATTTTTATTTCAAAATAATACGGCGCCCATTTTTTATAAAAACTATCAGCCTCGAGTTTAAATGCCTGTTGCTATAATTATAAAAGATACAGAGTATAAACTATGATCCTTTTAGTTGATGCAACCAATTATGTTTATTCACCCGTTTTGCCAGTTCCCGATTGCCTTTTGTTGGATTTTTAACTTCTTTTGTGTTAATCCATTCAGCATCTGAAATCACAAAGTTAAAATTTACATAATTTTTAAAAAGAATTAAGAAATTTAATTAAATTTTACACTCTCCTGTATATAAGATTTTAATTTTTATATGCACCAAAATAGTATTACCTAATATATCCACATAACTTTCACCATTTTTAACGTTTTCAGCACTAATTCCTTCAACATCACGATTTTTATGACTACTAATTTCAATTTCATTCTGCTTATTATGAAAAATTCTTCTAATGCGATCAAAAAACCTTTCAGGTAACGCCGAGCCGTTTGTTAATAATAAAACGCAACTGAACAAAACTATCGATTTGTAAAACATTTTTACAACTTTTTGAAATTAATTGATTACACATAGAGAATGATTTTTGAACTGTTTTATGATTTTTCTGTCGTTGCTTTTTATACGAAAATCATTTATTTATAATTTTTATCACTTCTTTCATAGAAAAAATATGATTTACGTCTTCTAGTTGATGCTGATTGAATTCTTTTTTAATGATAAGATTTCTTGAAATTCATCAAAATATATAAACGTCGAATGGGATTTTTATTTTTCCACTGTCGCTAACAAATTACTGTCTACTTTGACGCTTCACCACTATTTTACCAGTTTAAAATGTTTGCAGCTTAAAAATGTTTTTACACAAGAAATCGAAGAAAGCATAAGAGATTATAAGAAAAAGTTTTCCGATCGAAAAAAAAACAGCTGTACAGAAAAAAAAGTCAAAGATATTTAAAACCCTCTTTCCGTTAATAAAACGAATGTCGACTTTCCTGTGAAATTTAATTTCTAATACAACCATTGTCGTCTTTCGTGTGAAATCAAATTTCATACCGGCAAAAAACTATTAATAATTATGCGCCGCGGGAATAAGTAGAAGGTGACGCAATGATTTACTTTAAAAGCTGTATAGTTCTAAGCGAAGAGCAACTCAAATTTTCCTGCTTTTTCTCGTTCTATAATTGACATTTTTAACACGTTGGCTACCATGTGAGTCACCGGTGTACACACACTATTGTCATTACCGTCAGTTTCTCAAGTTCCATGGTTGAGTGCAGTCGTTAAATTGAGCTTACTATACATTCCTATAATTTCGATGTTCATCGGTTCCTCACAGTGTGCAAAAGTGAAATAAGAGTTTGAGCCACCGGTGACTCACAAAGTACAGAAATGATTTTTGCGTTTTTTCCCAGTGTATACTAGCGGAGTAAGCGTTTTTTTGGCTGGTAGCCAACGTGAGTTATAGAGAGAAAATCTTTTTCAAATATAAGCATCTTAGATAAAAATTCGTTAAAAAAATACGCCGCCGGTTAAAAATATATAAACTTATGTTTTGCATATTTAACCCTTTCGGACAGTATGGTACATACATGTACCACCTACAGTTCAAATATACGGATTGCGGTTCGAAAGGGTTAAAGATAATTCTCTACTATTTAATAAATTATGTCAGACATCATCCGCTAGTGGCTCGGCTGGCTCATCACACAGATTGGCTTTAACAACGTAGCCACTATAATCGACCTTTTATTGTGTGCTGTAATGCTTGTGTGTGCGGCTTCGGATCGCAGGAATAAAACGCATCGTGCTTTGAGTTGGAATCGGGGCATTATTAACATAACGCATTTCATTTTAAATCAGTTCGTGTCAAGCCATTGCCGTGGAAAGTTGTGTTTCATTGAACTGTATTTTTATTTGTAGTGGTTATAAATTTTGCTTGTGAAGGTAGCGACAGTTACTTTGATGGCCCCTGAATTATATTCTAACTGAATAAATCGGGGACAAAAACTTTTTTTCCGGAACGCCGAGACAACATTCCCGAATCTGTCATCTTCAGAATATCTTGTTATTATTATTTTCTCAACCATCACGTAGTTTTTAGCGTCGCAGGAAAGTACGTTTTTCCAGGAAACAATTCTTGTTTTCTATTTAACTAAAGATCTTACTTTTTCCCATCACATTACTTATTCCCCCCATGAAAATTTTGTAAGTGACTGTAGATTTCTACTTGCGGCCAACAATTCCCAAGAACTTCTGAAAGCTGAAGCAGCAAATTTCTATTAGCGAGATAAATGGTTGTTTTTCATTGACCCATAACGACATGTTTTGAGAAATTATCAATCGACTTGCTACTTTTGGCACTTAAAAAGAAAACATTAGATTTTTTTTTTCTAAAAAGTTACTCTAAAATCCTATGGGCAAAAGTTTAACTTTTATTTCGCTGAAAAGAAAATCGGTAAAATCAATTTACTTTTAGACTTAATAAGAGGCTGTTCATAAAATACGTGACACTTTTAAGAGAAACGGGAGGGAGGAGGGGATTAAAAAAGTCTAAAATTACGTATTTTCCATTTTACAGCTCTCGAAGACCCTGGACATCCTCAATTGAGGTTTCATAACCAATTGTTCTCTGCTCCGCACCTACAGTTTTACATGGATTGCGAACCATGGATGAATTACAACATTTGTAAGGTGTTTACGTTGCAACCAGTGTTGGGCAAAACGGCGTAAAAAACAGTTTTTTACATTTTTCACGTAAAAAACGTAAAAAACTGGTAAAAAACGTAAAAAACCGTAAAAAACGTAAAAACCGTAAAAAACCTAAAAAATGGGACATCGCAGTTCCTACAAAGTATGACAGTCTGTTTTAAAGTTTTTCTCAGCATTTTATTAGAGATCCTATAATATAGAGAGTGGACATCAGCACATAATAAGACTCTACTACTAAGTAGGACAGTCTATTAACTCAAATCAGAACAGTTGTTTGAATGGAATTTTTCCAGTTTTTAGAATTTCTTTTCCTTTTTTCCAGTTTTGTTTCAATTTACGCCTTCGGAATGAGTCTCCTTGTGTTTAAAAACGATTTTTTGATGCAAACTTTAAAAGAACTAGTCCAAATATGTTTCTTTAACCCTTTCATGCATACATTTTTCTATGGAATTAATTTTCACGGTTTTTGGTATCCGAGGGTTTTTGGGGTCGCTGATTACGAATCTGAAGTCAAAACTTCAAAAATCAAAATGGCGGATCCAATATGGCGGTCAAAAAAGATAAAATTCATTAGATTACGCTGAAAACTAGTACGTACTTTTATCTTTTTCGACCGCCATATTGGATCCGCCATTTTGAATTTTGAAGTTTTGACTTCAGATTCGTAATTAGCGACCCCAAAAACCTTTATAAAGCTAATTACCGATTTTTTTAACTGTAATAGATTTGCCACAGTTACATTTAATCTGCAAAATAGCTACTTTTTTGCTCTTTATTTATTTATAAAATGCAGTAATTATAAAAAAAGCGCATATTACTTTTTTTTCATAACAATTGATGTCCTAGGATACTTACGAAATGAATTTAGTCAATATAAGTGCATGAAATATATGTTATAATATTAAAAAACTGAATTAGAAAAGGTGTTGTTGTACAACAACACTGCAACAAAGGGTTAAAATAGCCCATATGTCGCAAATCTCTCCACATTATTCACATTAATTAACGTTAAAATGAGTAGGCGGACGTAATATAATGATAGGATATAAACAGTTTTTGAACTCCGAGTTTAAAATCTTTTTCACTTTCAAGAGGAAATGCTTTTGAATTCTTTTCTGTGTTTGCTGAAGACTATTAAGCTTTTTATTGTTCTAAGGTGATTTATTTACAAATAATTACTATATTTAGTGAATGGCTACTTATTAAAATTTTTATCATCAATGTTTCAGGTTTTTTACAGTTTTTTACGTTTTTTACGCTAAAATTGAGGTTTTTACGCGTAATTTTTTACGCGTAAAAAACTAGGTAAATTACTTTACGTAAAAAACCGGCACAACACTGTTTGGTGCCGTACTTTGGTGCCGTACTTTGGAACCGTACTTTGGTGCCGTACTTTGGGGCCGTACTTTGGAACCGTACTTTGGTGCCGTAATTTGGTGCCGCACTTTTTTTGGTGCCGCAACTTTTTTGGTGCCGCACTTTTTTTGGTGCCGCACTTTTTTTGGTGCGGCACCTTTTTTGGTGCCGCAACTTTTTTTGGTGCCGCACCTTTTTTGGTGCCGCACCTTTTTTGGTGCCGCACGTATTTTGGTGCCGCACCTTTTTTGGTGCCGCACCTTTTTTTGGTGCCGCACCTATTTTGGTGCCGCACCTTTTTTTGGTGCCACACCTTTTTTTGGTGCCGCACCGTTTTTGGTGCCGCACCTTTTTTGATGCCGCACCTTTTTTTGGTGCCGCACCTTTTTTTGGTGACGCACCTTTTTTGGTGCCGCACTTTTTTTTGGTGCCGCACTTTTTTTGGTGCCGCACCTTTTTTTGGTGCCGCACCATTTTTGGTGCCGCACCTATTTTGGTGCCGCACCTTTTTTGGTGCCGCACCTTTTTTTGGTGCCGCACCTTTTTTGGTGCCGCACCTATTTTGATGCCGCACCTTTTTTTGGTGCCGCACCCAAATTACGGCACGGTGCCAAATAACGGCACGGTGCCAAATAACGGCATGGTGCCAAATAACGGCACGGTCCCAAATTACGGCACGGTGCCAAATAACGGCAAGGTGCCAAATAACGGCACGGTGCCAAATACGGCACGGTGCCAAATTACGGCACGGTGCCAAATAACGGCACGGTGCCAAATAACGGCACGGTGCCAAATTACGGCACGGTGCGAAATAACTGCACGGTGCCAAATAACGGCACGGTGCCCAATAACGGCACGGTGCCAAATAACGGCACGGTGCCAAATTACGGCACGGTGCCAAATAACGGCACGGTGCCAAATAACGGCACGGTGCCAAATAACGGCAAGGTGCCAAATAACGGCACGGTGCCAAATTACGGCACGGTGCCAAATAACGGCACGGTGCCAAATTACGGCACTGTGCCAAATTACGGCACGGTGCCAAATAACGGCACGGTGCCAAATTACGGCACGGTGCCAAATTACGGCACGGTGCCAAATTACGGCACGGTGCCAAATTACGGCACGGTGCCAAATAACGGCACGGTGCCAAATTACGGCACGGTGCCAAATTACGGCACGGTGCCAAATAACGGCACGGTGCCAAATAACGGCACGGTGCCAAATAACGGCACGGTGCCAAATTACGGCACGGTGCCAAATAACGGCACGGTGCCAAATAACGGCACGGTGCCAAATTACGGCACGGTGCCAAATAACGGCACGGTGCCAAATAACGGCACGGTGCCAAATTACGGCACGGTGCCAAATAACGGCACGGTGCCAAATAACGGCACGGTGCCAAATTACGGCACGGTGCCAAATAACGGCACGGTGCCAAATAACGGCACGGTGCCAAATTACGGCACGGTGCCAAATAACGGCACGGTGCCAAATTACGGCACTGTGCCAAATTACGGCACGGTGCCAAATAACGGCACGGTGCCAAATTACGGCACGGTGCCAAATTACGGCACGGTGCCAAATTACGGCACGGTGCCAAATTACGGCACGGTGCCAAATAACGGCACGGTGCCAAATTACGGCACGGTGCCAAATTACGGCACGGTGCCAAATTACGGCACGGTGCCAAATAACGGCACGGTGCCAAATAACGGCACGGTGCCAAATTACGGCACGGTGCCAAATAACGGCACGGTGCCAAATAACGGCACGGTGCCAAATAACGGCACGGTGCCAAATAACGGCACGGTGCCAAATAACGGCACGGTGCCAAATAACGGCACGGTGCCAAATTACGGCACGGTGCCAAATACGGCACGGTGCCAAATAACGGCACGGTGCCAAATAACGGCACGGTGACAAATTACGGCACGGTGCCAATTACGGCACGGTGCCAAAGTACGGCACGGTGCCAAATAACGGCACGGTGCCAAATTACGGCACGGTGCCAAATTACGGCACGGTGCCAAATAACGGCACGGTGCCAAATAACGGCACGGTGCCAAATTACGGCACGGTGCCAAATAACGGCACGGTGCCAAATAACGGCACGGTGCCAAATTACGGCACGGTGCCAAATAACGGCACGGTACCAAATTACGGCACGGTGCCAAATTACGGCACGGTGCCAAATAACGGCACGGTGCCAGATTACGGCACGGTGCCAAATAACGGCACGGTGCCAAATAACGGCACGGTGCCAAATTACGGCACGGTGCCAAATTACGGCACGGTGCCAAATAACGGCACGGTGCCAAATAACGGCACGGTGCCAAATAACGGCACGGTGCCAAATTACGGCACGGTGCCAAATAACGGCAAGGTGCCAAATAACGGCACGGTGCCAAATTACGGCACGGTGCCAAATTACGGCACGGTGCCAGATTACGGCACGGTGCCAAATAACGGCACGGTGCCAAATAACGGCACGGTGCCAAATAACGGCACGGTGCCAAATTACGGCACGGTGCCAAATAACGGCACGGTGCCAAATACGGCACGGTGCCAAATTACGGCACGGTGCCAAATAACGGCACGGTGCCAAATAACGGCACGGTGCCAAATTACGGCACGGTGCGAAATAACTGCACGGTGCCAAATAACGGCACGGTGCCCAATAACGGCACGGTGCCAAATAACGGCACGGTGCCAAATAACGGCACGGTGCCAAATTACGGCACGGTGCCAAATAACGGCAAGGTGCCAAATAACGGCACGGTGCCAAATAAGGGCACGGTGCCAAATTACGGCACGGTGCCAGATTACGGCACGGTGCCAAATAACGGCACGGTGCCAAATAACGGCACGGTGCCAAATTACGGCACGGTGCCAAATACGGCACGGTGCCAAATAACGGCACGGTGACAAATTACGGCACGGTGCCAAATTACGACACGGTGCCAAAGTACGGCACGGTGCCAAATAACGGCACGGTGCCAAATAACGGCACGGTGCCAAATTACGGCACGGTGCCAAATAACGGCACGGTGCCAAATAACGGCACGGTGCCAAATAACGGCACGGTGCCAAATTACGGCACGGTGCCAAATAACGGCACGGTGCCAAATTACGGCACGGTGCCAAATAACGGCACGGTGCCAAATTACGGCACGGTGCCAAATTACGGCACGGTGCCAAATTACGGCACGGTGCCAAATTACGGCACGGTGCCAAATTACGGCACGGTGCCAAATTACGGCACGGTGCCAAATAACGGCACGGTGCCAAATAACGGCACGGTGCCAAATAACGGCACGGTGCCAAATAACGGCACGGTGCCAAATTACGGCACGGTTCCAAATAACGGCACGGTGCCAAATTACGGCACGGTGCCAAATAACGGCACGGTGCCAAATAACGGCACGGTGCCAGATTACGGCACGGTGCCAAATAACGGCACGGTGCCAGATTACGGCACGGTGCCAAATAACGGCACGGTGCCAAATAACGGCACGGTGCCAAATTACGGCACGGTGCCAAATAACGGCACGGTGCCGAATTACGGCACGGTGCCAAATTACGGCACGGTGCCAAATTACGGCACGGTGCCAAATAACGGCACGGTGCCAAATTACGGCACGGTGCCAAATAACGGCACGGTGCCAAATAACGGCACGGTACCAAATAACGGCACGGTGCCAAATAACGGCACGGTGCCAAATAACGGAACGGTGCCACATTACTGCACGGTGCCAAATAACGGCACGGTGCCAAATAACGGCACGGTGCCAAATAACGGCACGGTGCCAAATTACGGCACGGTGCCAAATAACGGCACGGTGCCAAATTACGGCACGGTGCCAAATTACGGCACGGTGCCAAATTACGGCACGGTGGCAAATAACGGCACGGTGCCAAATTACGGCACGGTGCTAAATTACGGCACGGTGCCAAATAACGGCACGGTGCCAAATAACAGCACGGTGCCAAATTACGGCACGGTGCCAAATAACGGCACGGTGCCAAATAACGGCACGGTGCCAAATTACGGCACGGTGCCAAATAACGGCACGGTGCCAAATTACGGCACGGTGCCAAATTACGGCACGGTGCCAAATTACGGCACGGTGCCAAATTACGGCACGGTGACAAATTACGGCACGGTGCCAAATAACGGCACGGTGCCAAATTACGGCACGGTGCCAAATAACGGCACGGTGCCAAATAACGGCACGGTGCCAAATAACGGCACGGTGCCAAATTACGGCACGGTGCCAAATTACGGCACGGTGCCAAATTACGGCACGGTGCCAAAGTACGGCACGGTGCCAAATAACGGCACGGTGTCAAATAACGGCACGGTGCCAAATTACGGCACGGTGCCAAATTACGGCACGGTGCCAAATAACGGCACGGTGCCAAATTACGGCACGGTGCCAAATTACGGCACGGTGCCAAATAACGGCACGGTGCCAAATAACGGCACGGTGCCAAATTACGGCACGGTGCCAAATAACGGCACGGTGCCAAATTACGGCACGGTGCCAAATTACGGCACGGTGCCAAATAACGGCACGGTGCCAAATAACGGCACGGTGCCAGATTACGGCACGGTGCCAAATAACGGCACGGTGCCAGATTACGGCACGGTGCCAAATAACGGCACGGTGCCAAATAACGGCACGGTGCCAAATTACGGCACGGTGCCAAATAACGGCACGGTGCCGAATTACGGCACGGTGCCAAATTACGGCACGGTGCCAAATTACGGCACGGTGCCAAATAACGGCACGGTGCCAAATTACGGCACGGTGCCAAATAACGGCACGGTGCCAAATAACGGCACGGTGCCAAATAACGGCACGGTGCCAAATAACGGCACGGTGCCAAATAACGGCACGGTGCCAAATAACGGAACGGTGCCACATTACTGCACGGTGCCAAATAACGGCACGGTGCCAAATTACGGCACGGTGCCAAATAACGGCACGGTGCCAAATTACGGCACGGTGCCAAATAACGGCACGGTGCCAAATTACGGCACGGTGCCAAATTACGGCACGGTGCCAAATTACGGCACGGTGGCAAATAACGGCACGGTGCCAAATTACGGCACGGTGCTAAATTACGGCACGGTGCCAAATAACGGCACGGTGCCAAATAACAGCACGGTGCCAAATTACGGCACGGTGCCAAATAACGGCACGGTGCCAAATAACGGCACGGTGCCAAATAACGGCACGGTGCCAAATTACGGCACGGTGCCAAATTACGGCACGGTGCCAAATTACGGCACGGTGCCAAATTACGGCACGGTGACAAATTACGGCACGGTGCCAAATAACGGCACGGTGCCAAATTACGGCACGGTGCCAAATAACGGCACGGTGCCAAATAACGGCACGGTGCCAAATAACGGCACGGTGCCAAATTACGGCACGGTGCCAAATTACGGCACGGTGCCAAAGTACGGCACGGTGCCAAATAACGGCACGGTGTCAAATAACGGCACGGTGCCAAATTACGGCACGGTGCCAAATTACGGCACGGTGCCAAATAACGGCACGGTGCCAAATTACGGCACGGTGCCAAATAACGGCACGGTGCCAAATAACGGCACGGTGCCAAATTACGGCACGGTGCCAAATAACGGCACGGTGCCAAATTACGGCACGGTGCCAAATTACGGCACGGTGCCAAATAACGGCACGGTGCCAAATAACGGCACGGTGCCAAATTACGGCACGGTGCCAAATAACGGCACGGTGCCAAATTACGGCACGGTGCCAAATTACGGCACGGTGCCAAATTACGGCACGGTGCCAAATAACGGCACGGTGCCAAATTACGGCACGGTGCCAAATAACGGCACGGTGCCAAATAACGGCACGGTGCCAAATTACGGCACGGTGCCAAATAACGGCACGGTGCCAAATAACGGCACGGTGCCAAATAACGGCACGGTGCCAAATAACGGCACGGTGCCAAATTACGGCACGGTGCCAAATAACGGCACGGTGCCAAATAACGGCACGGTGCCAAATAACGGCACGGTGCCAAATTACGGCACGGTGCCAAATAACGGCACGGTGCCAAATTACGGCACGGTGCCAAATAACGGCACGGTGCCAAATTACGGCACGGTGCCAAATAACGGCACGGTGCCAAATTACGGCACGGTGCCAAATTACGGCACGGTGCCAAATAACGGCACGGTGCCAAATAACGGCACGGTGCCAAATAACGGCACGGTGCCAAATTACGGCACGGTGCCAAATAACGGCACGGTGCCAAATAACGGCACGGTGCCAAATAACGGCACGGTGCCAAATAACGGCACGGTGCCAAATACGACACGGTGCCAAATTACGGCACGGTGCCAAATTACGGCACGGTGCCAAATTACGGCACGGTGCCAAATTACGGCACGGTGCCAAATAACGGCACGGTGCCAAATAACGGCACGGTGCCAAATAACGGCACGGTGCCAAATTACGGCACGGTGCCAAATTACGGCACGGTGCCAAATTACGGCACGGTGCCAAAGTACGGCACGGTGCCAAATAACGGCACGGTGTCAAATAACGGCACGGTGCCAAATTACGGCACGGTGCCAAATAACGGCACGGTGCCAAATTACGGCACGGTGCCAAATAACGGCACGGTGCCAAATAACGGCACGGTGCCAAATAACGGCACGGTGCCAAATTACGGCACGGTGCCAAATTACGGCACGGTGCCAAATTACGGCACGGTGCCAAAGTACGGCACGGTGCCAAATAACGGCACGGTGTCAAATAACGGCACGGTGCCAAATTACGGCACGGTGCCAAATTACGGCACGGTGCCAAATAACGGCACGGTGCCAAATTACGGCACGGTGCCAAATTACGGCACGGTGCCAAATAACGGCACGGTGCCAAATAACGGCACGGTGCCAAATTACGGCACGGTGCCAAATAACGGCACGGTGCCAAATTACGGCACGGTGCCAAATTACGGCACGGTGCCAAATAACGGCACGGTGCCAAATAACGGCACGGTGCCAGATTACGGCACGGTGCCAAATAACGGCACGGTGCCAGATTACGGCACGGTGCCAAATAACGGCACGGTGCCAAATAACGGCACGGTGCCAAATTACGGCACGGTGCCAAATAACGGCACGGTGCCGAATTACGGCACGGTGCCAAATTACGGCACGGTGCCAAATTACGGCACGGTGCCAAATAACGGCACGGTGCCAAATTACGGCACGGTGCCAAATAACGGCACGGTGCCAAATAACGGCACGGTGCCAAATAACGGCACGGTGCCAAATAACGGCACGGTGCCAAATAACGGCACGGTGCCAAATAACGGAACGGTGCCACATTACTGCACGGTGCCAAATAACGGCACGGTGCCAAATTACGGCACGGTGCCAAATAACGGCACGGTGCCAAATTACGGCACGGTGCCAAATAACGGCACGGTGCCAAATTACGGCACGGTGCCAAATTACGGCACGGTGCCAAATTACGGCACGGTGGCAAATAACGGCACGGTGCCAAATTACGGCACGGTGCTAAATTACGGCACGGTGCCAAATAACGGCACGGTGCCAAATAACAGCACGGTGCCAAATTACGGCACGGTGCCAAATAACGGCACGGTGCCAAATAACGGCACGGTGCCAAATAACGGCACGGTGCCAAATTACGGCACGGTGCCAAATTACGGCACGGTGCCAAATTACGGCACGGTGCCAAATTACGGCACGGTGACAAATTACGGCACGGTGCCAAATAACGGCACGGTGCCAAATTACGGCACGGTGCCAAATAACGGCACGGTGCCAAATAACGGCACGGTGCCAAATAACGGCACGGTGCCAAATTACGGCACGGTGCCAAATTACGGCACGGTGCCAAAGTACGGCACGGTGCCAAATAACGGCACGGTGTCAAATAACGGCACGGTGCCAAATTACGGCACGGTGCCAAATTACGGCACGGTGCCAAATAACGGCACGGTGCCAAATTACGGCACGGTGCCAAATAACGGCACGGTGCCAAATAACGGCACGGTGCCAAATTACGGCACGGTGCCAAATAACGGCACGGTGCCAAATTACGGCACGGTGCCAAATTACGGCACGGTGCCAAATAACGGCACGGTGCCAAATAACGGCACGGTGCCAAATTACGGCACGGTGCCAAATAACGGCACGGTGCCAAATTACGGCACGGTGCCAAATTACGGCACGGTGCCAAATTACGGCACGGTGCCAAATAACGGCACGGTGCCAAATTACGGCACGGTGCCAAATAACGGCACGGTGCCAAATTACGGCACGGTGCCAAATAACGGCACGGTGCCAAATAACGGCACGGTGCCAAATAACGGCACGGTGCCAAATAACGGCACGGTGCCAAATTACGGCACGGTGCCAAATAACGGCACGGTGCCAAATAACGGCACGGTGCCAAATAACGGCACGGTGCCAAATTACGGCACGGTGCCAAATAACGGCACGGTGCCAAATTACGGCACGGTGCCAAATAACGGCACGGTGCCAAATTACGGCACGGTGCCAAATAACGGCACGGTGCCAAATTACGGCACGGTGCCAAATTACGGCACGGTGCCAAATAACGGCACGGTGCCAAATAACGGCACGGTGCCAAATAACGGCACGGTGCCAAATTACGGCACGGTGCCAAATAACGGCACGGTGCCAAATAACGGCACGGTGCCAAATAACGGCACGGTGCCAAATAACGGCACGGTGCCAAATACGACACGGTGCCAAATTACGGCACGGTGCCAAATTACGGCACGGTGCCAAATTACGGCACGGTGCCAAATTACGGCACGGTGCCAAATAACGGCACGGTGCCAAATAACGGCACGGTGCCAAATAACGGCACGGTGCCAAATAACGGCACGGTGCCAAATAACGGCACGGTGCCAAATAACGGCACGGTGCCAAATTACGGCACGGTGCCAAATAACGGCACGGTGCCAAATTACGGCACGGTGCCAAATTACGGCACGGTGCCAAATAACGGCACGGTGCCAAATTACGGCACGGTGCCAAATTACGGCACGGTGCCAAATTACGGCACGGTGCCAAATAACGGCACGGTGCCAAATTACGGCACGGTGCCAAATTACGGCACGGTGCCAAATAACGGCACGGTGCCAAAAACGGCACGGTGCCAAATAACGGCACGGTGCCAAATTACGGCACGGTGCCAAATTACGGCACGGTGCCAAATAACGGCACGGTGCCAAATTACGGCACGGTGCCAAATTACGGCACGGTGCCAAATAACGGCACGGTGCCAAATTACGGCACGGTGCCAAATTACGGCACGGTGCCAAATAACGGCACGGTGCCAAATTACGGCACGGTGCCAAATTACGGCACGGTGCCAAATAACGGCACGGTGCCTAATTACGGCACGGTGCCAAATAACGGCACGGTGCCAAATTACGGCACGGTGCCAAATAACGGCACGGTGCCAAATTACGGCACGGTGCCAAATAACGGCACGGTGCCAAATTACGGCACGGTGCCAAATTACGGCACGGTGCCAAATAACGGCACGGTGCCAAATAACGGCACGGTGCCAAATAACGGCACGGTGCCAAATTACGGCACGGTGCCAAATAACGGCACGGTGCCAAATAACGGCACGGTGCCAAATAACGGCACGGTGCCAAATAACGGCACGGTGCCAAATACGACACGGTGCCAAATTACGGCACGGTGCCAAATTACGGCACGGTGCCAAATTACGGCACGGTGCCAAATTACGGCACGGTGCCAAATAACGGCACGGTGCCAAATAACGGCACGGTGCCAAATAACGGCACGGTGCCAAATAACGGCACGGTGCCAAATAACGGCACGGTGCCAAATAACGGCACGGTGCCAAATTACGGCACGGTGCCAAATAACGGCACGGTGCCAAATTACGGCACGGTGCCAAATTACGGCACGGTGCCAAATAACGGCACGGTGCCAAATTACGGCACGGTGCCAAATTACGGCACGGTGCCAAATTACGGCACGGTGCCAAATAACGGCACGGTGCCAAATTACGGCACGGTGCCAAATTACGGCACGGTGCCAAATAACGGCACGGTGCCAAAAACGGCACGGTGCCAAATAACGGCACGGTGCCAAATTACGGCACGGTGCCAAATTACGGCACGGTGCCAAATAACGGCACGGTGCCAAATTACGGCACGGTGCCAAATTACGGCACGGTGCCAAATAACGGCACGGTGCCAAATTACGGCACGGTGCCAAATAACGGCACGGTGCCAAATAACGGCACGGTGCCAAATTACGGCACGGTGCCAAATTACGGCACGGTGCCAAATAACGGCACGGTGCCTAATTACGGCACGGTGCCAAATTACGGCACGGTGCCAAATAACGGCACGGTGCCAAATTACGGCACGGTGCCAAATAACGGCACGGTGCCAAATTACGGCACGGTGCCAAATTACGGCACGGTGCCAAATAACGGCACTGTGCCAAATTACGGCACGGTGCCAAATAACGGCACGGTGCCAAATTACGGCACGGTGCCAAATAACGGCACGGTGCCAAATTACGGCACGGTGCCAAATTACGGCACGGTGCCAAATTACGGCACGGTGCCAAATAACGGCACGGTGCCAAATTACGGCACGGTGCCAAATTACGGCACGGTGCCAAATAACGGCACGGTGCCAAATAACGGCACGGTGCCAAATTACGGCACGGTGCCAAATAACGGCACGGTGCCAAATAACGGCACGGTGCCTAATTGCGGTACGGTGCCAAATTACGGCACGGTGCCAAATAACGGCACGGTAACAAATTACGGCACGGTGCCAAATTACGGCACGGTGCCAAATAACGGCACGGTGCCTAATTACGGCACGGTGCCAAATTACGGCACGGTGCCAAATAACGGCACGGTAACAAATTACGGCACGGTGCCAAATTACGGCACGGTGCCAAATAACGGCACGGTGCCAAATAACGGCACGGTGCCAAACTACGGCACGGTGCCAAATAACGGCACGGTGCCAAATAACGGCACGGTGCCAAATTACGGCACGGTGCCAAATTACGGCACGGTGCCAAATAACGGCACGGTGCCAAATTACGGCACGGTGCCAAATTACGGCACGGTGCCAAATAACGACACGGTGCCAAATAACGGTACGGTGCCAAATTACGGCACGGTGCCAAATAACGGCACGGTGCCAAATAACGGCACGGTGCCAAATTACGGCACGGTGCCAAATAACGGCACGGTGCCAAAGTACGGCACGGTGCCAAATAACGGCACGGTGTCAAATAACGGCACGGTGCCAAATTACGGCACGGTGCCAAATTACGGCACGGTGCCAAATAACGGCACGGTGCCAAATTACGGCACGGTGCCAAATAACAACACGGTGCCAAATAACGGCACGGTGCCAAATTACGGCACGGTGCCAAATAACGGCACGGTGCCAAATAACGGCACGGTGCCAAATTACGGCACGGTGCCAAATAACGGCACGGTGCCAAATAACGGCACGGTGCCAAATAACGGCACGGTGCCAAATAACGGCACGGTGCCAAATAACGGCACGGTGCCAAATAACGGCACGGTGCCAAATTACGGCACGGTGCCAAATAACGGCACGGTGCCAAATTACGGCACGGTGCCAAATTACGGCACGGTGCCAAATAACGGCACGGTGCCAAATTACGGCACGGTGCCAAATTACGGCACGGTGCCAAATTACGGCACGGTGCCAAATAACGGCACGGTGCCAAATTACGGCACGGTGCCAAATTACGGCACGGTGCCAAATAACGGCACGGTGCCAAAAACGGCACGGTGCCAAATAACGGCACGGTGCCAAATTACGGCACGGTGCCAAATTACGGCACGGTGCCAAATAACGGCACGGTGCCAAATTACGGCACGGTGCCAAATTACGGCACGGTGCCAAATAACGGCACGGTGCCAAATTACGGCACGGTGCCAAATTACGGCACGGTGCCAAATAACGGCACGGTGCCAAATTACGGCACGGTGCCAAATTACGGCACGGTGCCAAATAACGGCACGGTGCCTAATTACGGCACGGTGCCAAATAACGGCACGGTGCCAAATTACGGCACGGTGCCAAATAACGGCACGGTGCCAAATTACGGCACGGTGCCAAATAACGGCACGGTGCCAAATTACGGCACGGTGCCAAATTACGGCACGGTGCCAAATAACGGCACGGTGCCAAATAACGGCACGGTGCCAAATAACGGCACGGTGCCAAATTACGGCACGGTGCCAAATAACGGCACGGTGCCAAATAACGGCACGGTGCCAAATAACGGCACGGTGCCAAATAACGGCACGGTGCCAAATACGACACGGTGCCAAATTACGGCACGGTGCCAAATTACGGCACGGTGCCAAATTACGGCACGGTGCCAAATTACGGCACGGTGCCAAATAACGGCACGGTGCCAAATAACGGCACGGTGCCAAATAACGGCACGGTGCCAAATAACGGCACGGTGCCAAATAACGGCACGGTGCCAAATAACGGCACGGTGCCAAATTACGGCACGGTGCCAAATAACGGCACGGTGCCAAATTACGGCACGGTGCCAAATTACGGCACGGTGCCAAATAACGGCACGGTGCCAAATTACGGCACGGTGCCAAATTACGGCACGGTGCCAAATTACGGCACGGTGCCAAATAACGGCACGGTGCCAAATTACGGCACGGTGCCAAATTACGGCACGGTGCCAAATAACGGCACGGTGCCAAAAACGGCACGGTGCCAAATAACGGCACGGTGCCAAATTACGGCACGGTGCCAAATTACGGCACGGTGCCAAATAACGGCACGGTGCCAAATTACGGCACGGTGCCAAATTACGGCACGGTGCCAAATAACGGCACGGTGCCAAATTACGGCACGGTGCCAAATAACGGCACGGTGCCAAATAACGGCACGGTGCCAAATTACGGCACGGTGCCAAATTACGGCACGGTGCCAAATAACGGCACGGTGCCTAATTACGGCACGGTGCCAAATTACGGCACGGTGCCAAATAACGGCACGGTGCCAAATTACGGCACGGTGCCAAATAACGGCACGGTGCCAAATTACGGCACGGTGCCAAATTACGGCACGGTGCCAAATAACGGCACTGTGCCAAATTACGGCACGGTGCCAAATAACGGCACGGTGCCAAATTACGGCACGGTGCCAAATAACGGCACGGTGCCAAATTACGGCACGGTGCCAAATTACGGCACGGTGCCAAATTACGGCACGGTGCCAAATAACGGCACGGTGCCAAATTACGGCACGGTGCCAAATTACGGCACGGTGCCAAATAACGGCACGGTGCCAAATAACGGCACGGTGCCAAATTACGGCACGGTGCCAAATAACGGCACGGTGCCAAATAACGGCACGGTGCCTAATTGCGGTACGGTGCCAAATTACGGCACGGTGCCAAATAACGGCACGGTAACAAATTACGGCACGGTGCCAAATTACGGC
Organism: Chrysopilus asiliformis; assembly: GCA_964034945.1. Lineage (NCBI taxonomy): Eukaryota > Metazoa > Arthropoda > Insecta > Diptera > Rhagionidae > Chrysopilus > Chrysopilus asiliformis. The sequence continues at coordinate 101,548,732 of OZ035961.1, forward strand.
ACGGTGCCAAATAACGGCACGGTGCCTAATTACGGCACGGTGCCAAATTACGGCACGGTGCCAAATAACGGCACGGTAACAAATTACGGCACGGTGCCAAATTACGGCACGGTGCCAAATAACGGCACGGTGCCAAATAACGGCACGGTGCCAAACTACGGCACGGTGCCAAATAACGGCACGGTGCCAAATAACGGCACGGTGCCAAATTACGGCACGGTGCCAAATTACGGCACGGTGCCAAATAACGGCACGGTGCCAAATTACGGCACGGTGCCAAATTACGGCACGGTGCCAAATAACGACACGGTGCCAAATAACGGTACGGTGCCAAATTACGGCACGGTGCCAAATAACGGCACGGTGCCAAATAACGGCACGGTGCCAAATTACGGCACGGTGCCAAATAACGGCACGGTGCCAAAGTACGGCACGGTGCCAAATAACGGCACGGTGTCAAATAACGGCACGGTGCCAAATTACGGCACGGTGCCAAATTACGGCACGGTGCCAAATAACGGCACGGTGCCAAATTACGGCACGGTGCCAAATAACAACACGGTGCCAAATAACGGCACGGTGCCAAATTACGGCACGGTGCCAAATAACGGCACGGTGCCAAATAACGGCACGGTGCCAAATTACGGCACGGTGCCAAATAACGGCACGGTGCCAAATTACGGCACGGTGCCAAATAACGGCACGGTGCCAAATTACGGCACGGTGCCAAATAACGGCACGGTGCCAAATTACGGCACGGTGCCAAATTACGGCACGGTGCCAAATAACGGCACGGTGCCAAATAACGGCACGGTGCCAAATAACGGCACGGTGCCAAATTACGGCACGGTGCCAAATACGGCACGGTGCCAAATTACGGCACGGTGCCTAATTACGGCACGGTGCCAAATTACGGCACGGTGCCAAATAACGGCACGGTAACAAATTACGGCACGGTGCCAAATTACGGCACGGTGCCAAATAACGGCACGGTGCCAAATAACGGCACGGTGCCTAATTACGGCACGGTGCCAAATAACGGCACGGTGCCAAATAACGGCACGGTGCCAAATTACGGCACGGTGCCAAATACGGCACGGTGCCTAATTACGGCACGGTGCCAAATTACGGCACGGTGCCAAATAACGGCACGGTAACAAATTACGGCACGGTGCCAAATTACGGCACGGTGCCAAATAACGGCACGGTGCCAAATAACGGCACGGTGCCTAATTACGGCACGGTGCCAAATTACGGCACGGTGCCAAATAACGGCACGGTGCCAAATTACGGCACGGTGCCAAATAACGGCACGGTGCCAAATTACGGCACGGTGCCAAATAACGGCACGGTGCCAAATAACGGCACGGTGCCTAATTACGGCACGGTGCCAAATTACGGCACGGTGCCAAATAACGGCACGGTGCCAAATTACGGCACGGTGCCAAATAACGGCACGGTGCCAAATTACGGCACGGTGCCAAATAACGGCACGGTGCCAAATTACGGCACGGTGCCAAATTACGGCACGGTGCCAAATAACGGCACGGTGCCAAATTACGGCACGGTGCCAAATTACGGCACGGTGCCAAATTACGGCACGGTGCCAAATAACGGCACGGTGCCAAATAACGGCACGGTGCCAAATTACGGCACGGTGCCAAATAACGGCACGGTGCCAAATTACGGCACGGTGCCAAATTACGGCACGGTGCCAAATTACGGCACGGTGCCAAATAACGGCACGGTGCCAAATAACGGCACGGTGCCAAATTACGGCACGGTGCCAAATAACGGCACGGTGCCAAATTACGGCACGGTGCCAAATAACGGCACGGTGCCAAATTACGGCACGGTGCCAAATAACGGCACTGTGCCAAATTACGGCACGGTGCCAAATTACGGCACGGTGCCAAATAACGGCACTGTGCCAAATTACGGCACGGTGCCAAATAACGGCACGGTGCCAAATTACGGCACGGTGCCAAATAACGGCACGGTGCCAAATTACGGCACGGTGCCAAATTACGGCACGGTGCCAAATTACGGCACGGTGCCAAATAACGGCACGGTGCCAAATTACGGCACGGTGCCAAATTACGGCACGGTGCCAAATAACGGCACGGTGCCAAATAACGGCACGGTGCCAAATTACGGCACGGTGCCAAATAACGGCACGGTGCCAAATAACGGCACGGTGCCTAATTACGGTACGGTGCCAAATTACGGCACGGTGCCAAATAACGGCACGGTAACAAATTACGGCACGGTGCCAAATTACGGCACGGTGCCAAATAACGGCACGGTGCCAAATAACGGCACGGTGCCTAATTACGGCACGGTGCCAAATTACGGCACGGTGCCAAATAACGGCACGGTGCCAAATTACGGCACGGTGCCAAATAACGGCACGGTGCCAAATTACGGCACGGTGCCAAATAACGGCACGGTGCCAAATAACGGCACGGTGCCAAACTACGGCACGGTGCCAAATAACGGCACGGTGCCAAATAACGGCACGGTGCCAAATTACGGCACGGTGCCAAATTACGGCACGGTGCCAAATAACGGCACGGTGCCAAATTACGGCACGGTGCCAAATAACGACACGGTGCCAAATAACGGTACGGTGCCAAATTACGGCACGGTGCCAAATAACGGCACGGTGCCAAATAACGGCACGGTGCCAAATTACGGCACGGTGCCAAATAACGGCACGGTGCCAAAGTACGGCACGGTGCCAAATAACGGCACGGTGTCAAATAACGGCACGGTGCCAAATTACGGCACGGTGCCAAATTACGGCACGGTGCCAAATAACGGCACGGTGCCAAATTACGGCACGGTGCCAAATAACGGCACGGTGCCAAATAACGGCACGGTGCCAAATTACGGCACGGTGCCAAATAACGGCACGGTGCCAAATTACGGCACGGTGCCAAATTACGGCACGGTGCCAAATTACGGCACGGTGCCAAATAACGGCACGGTGCCAAATTACGGCACGGTGCCAAATAACGGCACGGTGCCAAATAACGGCACGGTGCCAAATAACGGCACGGTGCCAAATTACGGCACGGTGCCAAATAACGGCACGGTGCCAAATAACGGCACGGTGCCAAATAACGGCACGGTGCCAAATAACGGCACGGTGCCAAATTACGGCACGGTGCCAAATAACGGCACGGTGCCAAATAACGGCACGGTGCCAAATTACGGCACGGTGCCAAATAACGGCACGGTGCCAAATTACGGCACGGTGCCAAATAACGGCACGGTGCCAAATTACGGCACGGTGCCAAATAACGGCACGGTGCCAAATTACGGCACGGTGCCAAATAACGGCACGGTGCCAAATAACGGCACGGTGCCAAATAACGGCACGGTGCCAAATTACGGCACGGTGCCAAATACGGCACGGTGCCAAATTACGGCACGGTGCCTAATTACGGCACGGTGCCAAATTACGGCACGGTGCCAAATAACGGCACGGTAACAAATTACGGCACGGTGCCAAATTACGGCACGGTGCCAAATAACGGCACGGTGCCAAATAACGGCACGGTGCCTAATTACGGCACGGTGCCAAATAACGGCACGGTGCCAAATAACGGCACGGTGCCAAATAACGGCACGGTGCCAAATTACGGCACGGTGCCAAATACGGCACGGTGCCTAATTACGGCACGGTGCCAAATTACGGCACGGTGCCAAATAACGGCACGGTAACAAATTACGGCACGGTGCCAAATTACGGCACGGTGCCAAATAACGGCACGGTGCCAAATAACGGCACGGTGCCTAATTACGGCACGGTGCCAAATTACGGCACGGTGCCAAATAACGGCACGGTGCCAAATTACGGCACGGTGCCAAATAACGGCACGGTGCCAAATTACGGCACGGTGCCAAATAACGGCACGGTGCCAAATAACGGCACGGTGCCAAACTACGGCACGGTGCCAAATAACGGCACGGTGCCAAATAACGGCACGGTGCCAAATTACGGCACGGTGCCAAATTACGGCACGGTGCCAAATAACGGCACGGTGCCAAATTACGGCACGGTGCCAAATTACGGCACGGTGCCAAATAACGACACGGTGCCAAATAACGGTACGGTGCCAAATTACGGCACGGTGCCAAATAACGGCACGGTGCCAAATAACGGCACGGTGCCAAATTACGGCACGGTGCCAAATAACGACAAGGTGCCAAATTACGGCACGGTGCCAAATAACGGCACGGTGCCAAATTACGGCACGGTGCCAAATTACGGCACGGTGCCAAATTACGGCACGGTGCCAAATAACGGCACGGTGCCAAATAACGGCACGGTGCCAAATAACGGCACGGTGCCAAATTACGGCACGGTTCCAAATAACGGCACGGTGCCAAATTACGGCACGGTGCCAAATAACGGCACGGTGCCAGATTACGGCACGGTGCCAAATAACGGCACGGTGCCAGATTACGGCACGGTGCCAGATTACGGCACGGTGCCAAATAACGGCACGGTGCCAAATAACGGCACGGTGCCAAATTACGGCACGGTGCCAAATAACGGCACGGTGCCGAATTACGGCACGGTGCCAAATTACGGCACGGTGCCAAATTACGGCACGGTGCCAAATAACGGCACGGTGCCAAATTACGGCACGGTGCCAAATAACGGCACGGTGCCAAATAACGGCACGGTGCCAAATAACGGCACGGTGCCAAATAACGGCACGGTGCCAAATAACGGCACGGTGCCAAATAACGGAACGGCACGGTGCCAAATTACGGCACGGTGCCAAATAACGGCACGGTGCCAAATAACGGCACGGTGCCTAATTACGGCACGGTGCCAAATTACGGCACGGTGCCAAATAACGGCACGGTGCCAAATAACGGCACGGTGCCAAATAACGGCACGGTGCCAAATAACGGCACGGTGCCAAATAACGGCACGGTGCCAAATTACGGCACGGTGCCAAATTACGGCACGGTGCCAAATTACGGCACGGTGCCAAATAACGGCACGGTGCCAAATAACGGCACGGTGCCAAATAACGGCACGGTGCCAAATAACGGCACGGTGCCTAATTACGGCACGGTGCCAAATTACGGCACGGTGCCAAATTACGGCACGGTGCCAAATTACGGCACGGTGCCAAATAACGGCACGGTGCCAAATTACGGCACGGTGCCAAATAACGGCACGGTGCCAAATAACGGCACGGTGCCAAATTACGGCACGGTGCCAAATAACGGCACGGTGCCAAATAACGGCACGGTGCCAAATAACGGCACGGTGCCAAATTACGGCACGGTGCCAAATAACGGCACGGTGCCAAATTACGGCACGGTGCCAAATAACGGCACGGTGCCAAATTACGGCACGGTGCCAAATAACGGCACGGTGCCAAATTACGGCACGGTGCCAAATAACGGCACGGTGCCAAATTACGGCACGGTGCCATATTACGGCACGGTGCCAAATAACGGCACGGTGCCAAATTACGGCACGGTGCCAAATTACGGCACGGTGCCAAATAACGGCACGGTAACAAATTACGGCACGGTGCCAAATTACGGCACGGTGCCAAATAACGGCACGGTGCCTAATTACGGTGCCAAATAACGGCACGGTGCCAAATAACGGCACGGTGCCAAATTACGGCACGGTGCCAAATTACGGCACGGTGCCAAATAACGGCACGGTGCCAAATTACGGCACGGTGCCAAATAACGGCACGGTGCCAAATTACGGCACGGTGCCAAATTACGGCACGGTGCCAAATAACGGCACGGTGCCAAATTACGGCACGGTGCCAAATTACGGCACGGTGCCAAATAACGGCACGGTGCCAAATTACGGCACGGTGCCAAATTACGGCACGGTGCCAAATTACGGCACGGTGCCAAATAACGGCACGGTGCCAAATAACGGCACGGTGCCAAATTACGGCACGGTGCCAAATAACGGCACGGTGCCAAATTACGGCACGGTGCCAAATAACGGCACGGTGCCAAATAACGGCACGGTGCCAAATAACGGCACGGTGCCAAATTACGGCACGGTGCCAAATACGGCACGGTGCCAAATTACGGCACGGTGCCTAATTACGGCACGGTGCCAAATTACGGCACGGTGCCAAATAACGGCACGGTAACAAATTACGGCACGGTGCCAAATTACGGCACGGTGCCAAATAACGGCACGGTGCCAAATAACGGCACGGTGCCTAATTACGGCACGGTGCCAAATAACGGCACGGTGCCAAATAACGGCACGGTGCCAAATAACGGCACGGTGCCAAATTACGGCACGGTGCCAAATACGGCACGGTGCCTAATTACGGCACGGTGCCAAATTACGGCACGGTGCCAAATAACGGCACGGTAACAAATTACGGCACGGTGCCAAATTACGGCACGGTGCCAAATAACGGCACGGTGCCAAATAACGGCACGGTGCCTAATTACGGCACGGTGCCAAATTACGGCACGGTGCCAAATAACGGCACGGTGCCAAATTACGGCACGGTGCCAAATAACGGCACGGTGCCAAATTACGGCACGGTGCCAAATAACGGCACGGTGCCAAATAACGGCACGGTGCCAAACTACGGCACGGTGCCAAATAACGGCACGGTGCCAAATAACGGCACGGTGCCAAATTACGGCACGGTGCCAAATTACGGCACGGTGCCAAATAACGGCACGGTGCCAAATTACGGCACGGTGCCAAATTACGGCACGGTGCCAAATAACGACACGGTGCCAAATAACGGTACGGTGCCAAATTACGGCACGGTGCCAAATAACGGCACGGTGCCAAATAACGGCACGGTGCCAAATTACGGCACGGTGCCAAATAACGACAAGGTGCCAAATTACGGCACGGTGCCAAATAACGGCACGGTGCCAAATTACGGCACGGTGCCAAATTACGGCACGGTGCCAAATTACGGCACGGTGCCAAATAACGGCACGGTGCCAAATAACGGCACGGTGCCAAATAACGGCACGGTGCCAAATTACGGCACGGTTCCAAATAACGGCACGGTGCCAAATTACGGCACGGTGCCAAATAACGGCACGGTGCCAGATTACGGCACGGTGCCAAATAACGGCACGGTGCCAGATTACGGCACGGTGCCAGATTACGGCACGGTGCCAAATAACGGCACGGTGCCAAATAACGGCACGGTGCCAAATTACGGCACGGTGCCAAATAACGGCACGGTGCCGAATTACGGCACGGTGCCAAATTACGGCACGGTGCCAAATTACGGCACGGTGCCAAATAACGGCACGGTGCCAAATTACGGCACGGTGCCAAATAACGGCACGGTGCCAAATAACGGCACGGTGCCAAATAACGGCACGGTGCCAAATAACGGCACGGTGCCAAATAACGGCACGGTGCCAAATAACGGAACGGCACGGTGCCAAATTACGGCACGGTGCCAAATAACGGCACGGTGCCAAATAACGGCACGGTGCCTAATTACGGCACGGTGCCAAATTACGGCACGGTGCCAAATAACGGCACGGTGCCAAATAACGGCACGGTGCCAAATAACGGCACGGTGCCAAATAACGGCACGGTGCCAAATAACGGCACGGTGCCAAATTACGGCACGGTGCCAAATTACGGCACGGTGCCAAATTACGGCACGGTGCCAAATAACGGCACGGTGCCAAATAACGGCACGGTGCCAAATAACGGCACGGTGCCTAATTACGGCACGGTGCCAAATTACGGCACGGTGCCAAATTACGGCACGGTGCCAAATTACGGCACGGTGCCAAATAACGGCACGGTGCCAAATTACGGCACGGTGCCAAATAACGGCACGGTGCCAAATAACGGCACGGTGCCAAATTACGGCACGGTGCCAAATAACGGCACGGTGCCAAATAACGGCACGGTGCCAAATAACGGCACGGTGCCAAATTACGGCACGGTGCCAAATAACGGCACGGTGCCAAATTACGGCACGGTGCCAAATAACGGCACGGTGCCAAATTACGGCACGGTGCCAAATAACGGCACGGTGCCAAATTACGGCACGGTGCCAAATAACGGCACGGTGCCAAATTACGGCACGGTGCCATATTACGGCACGGTGCCAAATAACGGCACGGTGCCAAATTACGGCACGGTGCCAAATTACGGCACGGTGCCAAATAACGGCACGGTAACAAATTACGGCACGGTGCCAAATTACGGCACGGTGCCAAATAACGGCACGGTGCCTAATTACGGTGCCAAATAACGGCACGGTGCCAAATAACGGCACGGTGCCAAATTACGGCACGGTGCCAAATTACGGCACGGTGCCAAATAACGGCACGGTGCCAAATTACGGCACGGTGCCAAATAACGGCACGGTGCCAAATTACGGCACGGTGCCAAATTACGGCACGGTGCCAAATAACGGCACGGTGCCAAATTACGGCACGGTGCCAAATTACGGCACGGTGCCAAATAACGGCACGGTGCCAAATTACGGCACGGTGCCAAATTACGGCACGGTGCCAAATTACGGCACGGTGCCAAATAACGGCACGGTGCCTAATTACGGCACGGTGCCAAATTACGGCACGGTGCCAAATAACGGCACGGTGCCAAAGTACGGCACGGTGCCAAATAACGGCACGGTGTCAAATAACGGCACGGTGCCAAATTACGGCACGGTGCCAAATTACGGCACGGTGCCAAATAACGGCACGGTGCCAAATTACGGCACGGTGCCAAATAACGGCACGGTGCCAAATAACGGCACGGTGCCAAATTACGGCACGGTGCCAAATAACGGCACGGTGCCAAATTACGGCACGGTGCCAAATTACGGCACGGTGCCAAATTACGGCACGGTGCCAAATAACGGCACGGTGCCAAATTACGGCACGGTGCCAAATAACGGCACGGTGCCAAATAACGGCACGGTGCCAAATAACGGCACGGTGCCAAATTACGGCACGGTGCCAAATAACGGCACGGTGCCAAATAACGGCACGGTGCCAAATAACGGCACGGTGCCAAATAACGGCACGGTGCCAAATTACGGCACGGTGCCAAATAACGGCACGGTGCCAAATAACGGCACGGTGCCAAATTACGGCACGGTGCCAAATAACGGCACGGTGCCAAATTACGGCACGGTGCCAAATAACGGCACGGTGCCAAATTACGGCACGGTGCCAAATAACGGCACGGTGCCAAATTACGGCACGGTGCCAAATAACGGCACGGTGCCAAATAACGGCACGGTGCCAAATAACGGCACGGTGCCAAATTACGGCACGGTGCCAAATACGGCACGGTGCCAAATTACGGCACGGTGCCTAATTACGGCACGGTGCCAAATTACGGCACGGTGCCAAATAACGGCACGGTAACAAATTACGGCACGGTGCCAAATTACGGCACGGTGCCAAATAACGGCACGGTGCCAAATAACGGCACGGTGCCTAATTACGGCACGGTGCCAAATAACGGCACGGTGCCAAATAACGGCACGGTGCCAAATAACGGCACGGTGCCAAATTACGGCACGGTGCCAAATACGGCACGGTGCCTAATTACGGCACGGTGCCAAATTACGGCACGGTGCCAAATAACGGCACGGTAACAAATTACGGCACGGTGCCAAATTACGGCACGGTGCCAAATAACGGCACGGTGCCAAATAACGGCACGGTGCCTAATTACGGCACGGTGCCAAATTACGGCACGGTGCCAAATAACGGCACGGTGCCAAATTACGGCACGGTGCCAAATAACGGCACGGTGCCAAATTACGGCACGGTGCCAAATAACGGCACGGTGCCAAATAACGGCACGGTGCCAAACTACGGCACGGTGCCAAATAACGGCACGGTGCCAAATAACGGCACGGTGCCAAATTACGGCACGGTGCCAAATTACGGCACGGTGCCAAATAACGGCACGGTGCCAAATTACGGCACGGTGCCAAATTACGGCACGGTGCCAAATAACGACACGGTGCCAAATAACGGTACGGTGCCAAATTACGGCACGGTGCCAAATAACGGCACGGTGCCAAATAACGGCACGGTGCCAAATTACGGCACGGTGCCAAATAACGACAAGGTGCCAAATTACGGCACGGTGCCAAATAACGGCACGGTGCCAAATTACGGCACGGTGCCAAATTACGGCACGGTGCCAAATTACGGCACGGTGCCAAATAACGGCACGGTGCCAAATAACGGCACGGTGCCAAATAACGGCACGGTGCCAAATTACGGCACGGTTCCAAATAACGGCACGGTGCCAAATTACGGCACGGTGCCAAATAACGGCACGGTGCCAGATTACGGCACGGTGCCAAATAACGGCACGGTGCCAGATTACGGCACGGTGCCAGATTACGGCACGGTGCCAAATAACGGCACGGTGCCAAATAACGGCACGGTGCCAAATTACGGCACGGTGCCAAATAACGGCACGGTGCCGAATTACGGCACGGTGCCAAATTACGGCACGGTGCCAAATTACGGCACGGTGCCAAATAACGGCACGGTGCCAAATTACGGCACGGTGCCAAATAACGGCACGGTGCCAAATAACGGCACGGTGCCAAATAACGGCACGGTGCCAAATAACGGCACGGTGCCAAATAACGGCACGGTGCCAAATAACGGAACGGCACGGTGCCAAATTACGGCACGGTGCCAAATAACGGCACGGTGCCAAATAACGGCACGGTGCCTAATTACGGCACGGTGCCAAATTACGGCACGGTGCCAAATAACGGCACGGTGCCAAATAACGGCACGGTGCCAAATAACGGCACGGTGCCAAATAACGGCACGGTGCCAAATAACGGCACGGTGCCAAATTACGGCACGGTGCCAAATTACGGCACGGTGCCAAATTACGGCACGGTGCCAAATAACGGCACGGTGCCAAATAACGGCACGGTGCCAAATAACGGCACGGTGCCAAATAACGGCACGGTGCCTAATTACGGCACGGTGCCAAATTACGGCACGGTGCCAAATTACGGCACGGTGCCAAATTACGGCACGGTGCCAAATAACGGCACGGTGCCAAATTACGGCACGGTGCCAAATAACGGCACGGTGCCAAATAACGGCACGGTGCCAAATTACGGCACGGTGCCAAATAACGGCACGGTGCCAAATAACGGCACGGTGCCAAATAACGGCACGGTGCCAAATTACGGCACGGTGCCAAATAACGGCACGGTGCCAAATTACGGCACGGTGCCAAATAACGGCACGGTGCCAAATTACGGCACGGTGCCAAATAACGGCACGGTGCCAAATTACGGCACGGTGCCAAATAACGGCACGGTGCCAAATTACGGCACGGTGCCATATTACGGCACGGTGCCAAATAACGGCACGGTGCCAAATTACGGCACGGTGCCAAATTACGGCACGGTGCCAAATAACGGCACGGTAACAAATTACGGCACGGTGCCAAATTACGGCACGGTGCCAAATAACGGCACGGTGCCTAATTACGGTGCCAAATAACGGCACGGTGCCAAATAACGGCACGGTGCCAAATTACGGCACGGTGCCAAATTACGGCACGGTGCCAAATAACGGCACGGTGCCAAATTACGGCACGGTGCCAAATAACGGCACGGTGCCAAATTACGGCACGGTGCCAAATTACGGCACGGTGCCAAATAACGGCACGGTGCCAAATTACGGCACGGTGCCAAATTACGGCACGGTGCCAAATAACGGCACGGTGCCAAATTACGGCACGGTGCCAAATTACGGCACGGTGCCAAATTACGGCACGGTGCCAAATAACGGCACGGTGCCTAATTACGGCACGGTGCCAAATTACGGCAAGGTGCCAAATTACGGCACGGTGCCAAATTACGGCACGGTGCCAAATAACGGCACGGTGCCAAATTACGGCACGGTGCCAAATAACGGCACGGTGCCAAATAACGGCACGGTAACAAATTACGGCACGGTGCCAAATTACGGCACGGTGCCAAATAACGGCACGGTGCCAAATAACGGCACGGTGCCAAATTACGGCACGGTGCCAAATTACGGCACGGTGCCAAATAACGGCACGGTGCCAAATTACGGCACGGTAACAAATTACGGCACGGTGCCAAATTACGGCACGGTGCCAAATAACGGCACGGTGCCAAATAACGGCACGGTGCCAAATTACGGCACGGTGCCAAATAACGGCACGGTGCCAAATAACGGCACGGTGCCAAATTACGGCACGGTGCCAAATTACGGCACGGTGCCAAATAACGGCACGGTGCCAAATAACGGCACGGTGCCAAATTACGGCACGGTGCCAAATAACGGCACGGTGCCAAATAACGGCACGGTGCCAAATAACGGCACGGTGCCAAATTACGGCACGGTGCCAAATTACGGCACGGTGCCAAATTACGGCACGGTGCCAAATAACGGCACGGTGCCAAATTACGGCACGGTGCCAAATTACGGCACGGTGCCAAATAACGGCACGGTGCCAAATTACGGCACGGCTAAATTACGGCACGGTGCCAAATAACGGCACGGTGCCAAATAACGGCACGGTGCCAAATTACGGCACGGTGCCAAATAACGGCACGGTGCCAAATTACGGCACGGTGCCAAATAACGGCACGGTGCCAAATTACGGCACGGTGCCAAATTACGGCACGGTGCCAAATAACGGCACGGTAACAAATTACGGCACGGTGCCAAATTACGGCACGGTGCCAAATAACGGCACGGTGCCTAATTACGGCACGGTGTCAAATTACGGCACGGTGCCAAATAACGGCACGGTGCCAAATAACGGCACGGTGCCTAATTACGGCACGGTGCCAAATTACGGCACGGTGCCAAATAACGGCACGGTGCCAAATAACGGCACGGTGCCAAATTACGGCACGGTGCCAAATAACGGCACGGTGCCAAATAACGGCACGGTGCCAAATTACGGCACGGTGCCAAATTACGGCACGGTGCCAAATAACGGCACGGTGCCAAATTACGGCACGGTGCCAAATAACGGCACGGTGCCAAATTACGGCACGGTGCCAAATTACGGCACGGTGCCAAATAACGGCACGGTGCCAAATTACGGCACGGTGCCAAATTACGGCACGGTGCCAAATAACGGCACGGTGCCAAATTACGGCACGGTGCCAAATTACGGCACGGTGCCAAATTACGGCACGGTGCCTAATTACGGCACGGTGCCAAATTACGGCACGGTGCCGAATTACGGCACGGTGCCAAATTACGGCACGGTGCCAAATAACGGCACGGTGCCAAATTACGGCACGGTGCCAAATAACGGCACGGTGCCAAATAACGGCACGGTGCCAAATTACGGCACGGTGCCAAATTACGGCACGGTGCCAAATAACGGCACTGTGCCAAATTACGGCACGGTGCCAAATAACGGCACGGTGCCAAATTACGGCACGGTGCCAAATTACGGCACGGTGCCAAATAACGGCACGGTGCCTAATTACGGCACGGTGCCAAATTACGGCACGGTGCCAAATAACGGCACGGTAACAAATTACGGCACGGTGCCAAATTACGGCACGGTGCCAAATAACGGCACGGTGCCAAATTACGGCACGGTGCCAAATTACGGCACGGTGCCAAATAACGGCACGGTGCCAAATAACGGCACGGTGCTAAATTACGGCACGGTGCCAAATTACGGCACGGTGCCAAATAACGGCACGGTGCCAAATTACGGCACGGTGCCAAATAACGGCACGGTGCCAAATTACGGCACGGTGCCAAATAACGGCACGGTGCCAAATAACGGCACGGTGCCAAATTACGGCACGGTGCCAAATAACGGCACGGTGCCAAATAACGGCACGGTGCCAAATAACGGCACGGTGCCAAATAACGGCACGGTGCCAAATTACGGCACGGTGCCAAATAACGGCACGGTGCCAAATTACGGCACGGTGCCAAATAACGGCACGGTGCCAAATAACGGCACGGTGCCAAATAACGGCACGGTGCCAAATTACGGCACGGTGCCAAATTACGGCACGGTGCCAAATTACGGCACGGAGCCAAATAACGGCACGGTGCCAAATTACGGCACGGTGCCAAATTACGGCACGGTGCCAAATAACGGCACGGTGCCAAATTACGGCACGGTGCCAAATTACGGCACGGTGCCAAATTACGGCACGGTGCCAAATAACGGCACGGTGCCAAATTACGGCACGGTAACAAATTACGGCACGGTGCCAAATTACGGCACGGTGCCAAATAACGGCACGGTGCCAAATAACGGCACGGTGCCAAATTACGGCACGGTGCCAAATAACTGCACGGTGCCAAATAACGGCACGGTGCCAAATTACGGCACGGTGCCAAATTACGGCACGGTGCCAAATTACGGCACGGAGCCAAATAACGGCACGGTGCCAAATTACGGCACGGTGCCAAATTACGGCACGGTGCCAAATAACGGCACGGTGCCAAATTACGGCACGGTGCCAAATTACGGCACGGTGCCAAATTACGGCACGGTGCCAAATTACGGCACGGTGCCAAATAACGGCACGGTGCCAAATTACGGCACGGTGCCAAATTACGGCACGGTGCCAAATAACGGCACGGTGCCAAATAACGGCACGGTGCCAAATAACGGCACGGTGCCAAATTACGGCACGGTGCCAAATAACGGCACGGTGCCAAATTACGGCACGGTGCCAAATTACGGCACGGTGCCAAATAACGGCACGGTGCCAAATAACGGCACGGTGCCAAATAACGGCACGGTGCCAAATTACGGCACGGTGCCAAATAACGGCACGGTGCCAAATTACGGCACGGTGCCAAATAACGGCACGGTGCCAAATAACGGCACGGTGCCAAATAACGGCACGGTGCCAAATTACGGCACGGTGCCAAATAACGGCACGGTGCCAAATTACGGCACGGTGCCAAATTACGGCACGGTGCCAAATTACGGCACGGTGCCAAATAACGGCACGGTGCCAAATAACGGCACGGTGCCAAATTACGGCACGGTGCCAAATAACGGCACGGTGCCAAATAACGGCACGGTGCCAAATTACGGCACGGTGCCAAATAACGGCACGGTGCCAAATTACGGCACGGTGCCAAATTACGGCACGGTGCCAAATAACGGCACGGTGCCAAATTACGGCATGGTGCCAAATAACGGCACGGTGCCAAATAACGGCACGGTGCCAAATTACGGCACGGTGCCAAATAACGGCACGGTGCCAAATAACGGCACGGTGCCAAATTACGGCACGGTGCCAAATAACGGCACGGTGCCAAATTACGGCACGGTGCCAAATAACGGCACGGTGCTAAATTACGGCACGGTGCCAAATAACGGCAATAACGGCACGGTGCCAAATAACGGCACGGTGCCAAATAACGGCACGGTGCCAAATTACGGCACGGTGCCAAATAACGGCACGGTGCCAAATAACGGCACGGTGCCAAATTACGGCACGGTGCCAAATAACGGCACGGTGCCAAATTACGGCACGGTGCCAAATAACGGCACGGTGCTAAATTACGGCACGGTGCCAAATTACGGCACGGTGCCAAATAACGGCACGGTGCCAAATTACGGCACGGTGCCAAATAACGGCACGGTGCCAAATTACGGCACGGTGCCAAATTACGGCACGGTGCCAAATAACGGCACGGTGCCAAATTACGGCACGGTGCCAAATTACGGCACGGTGCCAAATAACGGCACGGTGCCAAATTACGGCACGGTGCCAAATAACGGCACGGTGCCAAATAACGGCACGGTGCCAAATAACGGCACGGTGCCAAATTACGGCACGGTGCCAAATAACGGCACGGTGCCAAATTACGGCACGGTGCCAAATAACGGCACGGTGCCAAATTACGGCACGGTGCCAAATTACGGCACGGTGCCAAATAACGGCACGGTGCCAAATTACGGCACGGTGCCAAATTACGGCACGGTGCCAAATAACGGCACGGTGCTAAATAACGGCACGGTGCATAACGGCATGGTGCCAAATAACGGCACGGTGCCAAATAACGGCACGGTGCCAAATAACGGCACGGTGCCAAATTACGGCACGGAGCCAAATAACGGCACGGTGCCAAATAACGGCACGGTGCCAAATAACGGCACGGTGCCAAATAACGGCACGGTGCCAAATAACGGCACGGTGCCAAATAACGGCACGGTGCCAAATTACGGCACGGTGCCAAATAACGGCACGGTGCCAAATTACGGCACGGTGCCAAATTACGGCACGGTGCCAAATAACGGCACGGTACCAAATTAAATAACGGCACGGTGCCAAATAACGGCACGGTGCCAAATAACGGCACGGTGCCAAATAACGGCACGGTGCCAAATTACGGCACAGTGCCAAATAACGGCACGGTGCCAAATAACGGCACGGTGCCAAATTACGGCACGGTGCCAAATAACGGCACGGTGCCAAATTACGGCACGGTGCCCACGGTGCCAAATAACGGCATGGTGCCAAATTACGGCACGGTGCCATATAACGGCACGGTGCCAAATAACGGTACGGTGCCAAATAACGGTACGGTGCCAAATAACGGCACGGTGCTAAATAACGGCACGGTGAATAACGGCACGGTGTTAAATAACGGCACGGTGCCAAATAACGGCACGGTGCCAAATAACGGCACGGTGCCAAATAACGGCACGGTGCCAAATAACGGCACGGTGCCAAATAACGGCACGGTGCCAAATAACGGCAGGGTGCCAAATAACGGCATGGTGCCAAATAACGGCACGGTGCCAAATTACGGCATGGTGCCAAATAACGGCACGGTGCCAAATTACGGCACGGTGCCAAATAACGGCACGGTGCCAAATAACGGCACGGTGCCAAATAACGGCACGGTGCCAAATAGCGGCACGGTGCCCAATAACGGCACGGTGCCCAATAACGGCACGGTGCCAAATTACGGCATGGTGCCAAATAACGGCACGGTGCCAAATTACGGCACGGTGCCAAATAACGGCACGGTGCCAAATAACGGCACGGTGCCAAATAACGGCACGGTGCCAAATAGCGGCACGGTGCCCAATTACGGCACGGTGCCCAATAACGGCACGGTGGCAAATTACGGCACGGTACCAAATTAAATAACGGCACGGTGCCAAATAAGGGCACGGTGCCAAATAACGGCACGGTGCCAAATAACGGCACGGTGCTAAATAACGGCACGGTGCCAAATAACGGCACGGTGCCAAATAACGGCACGGTGCCAAATTACGGCACGGTGCCAAATAACGGCACGGTGCCAAATTACGGCACGGTGCCAAATTACGGCACGGTGCCAAATCACGGCACGGTGCCAAATAACGGCACGGTGACAAATAACGGCACGGTGCCAAATAACGGCACGGTGCCAAATAACGGCACGGTGCCAAATAACGGCATGGTGCCAAATTACGGCACGGTGCCAAATAACGGCACGGTGCCAAATAACGGCACGGTGCCAAATAACGGTACGGTGCCAAATAACGGTACGGTGCCAAATAACGGCACGGTGCCAAATTACGGCACGGTGCCAAATAACGGCACGGTGCCAAATAACGGCACGGTGCCAAATTACGGCACGGTGCCAAATTACTGCACGGTGCCAAATTACGGCACGGTGCCAAATTACGGCACGGTGCCAAATTACGGCACGGTGCCAAATAACGGCACGGAGCCAAATAACGGCACGGTGCCAAATAACGGCACGGTGCCAAATAACGGCACGGTGCCAAATAACGGCACGGTGCCAAATTACGGCACGGTGCCAAATAACGGCACGGTGCCAAATTACGGCACGGTGCCAAATTACGGCACGGTGCCAAAGTACGGCACGGTGCCAAATAACGGCACGGTGCCAAATAACGGCACAATGCCAAATAACGGCACGGTGCCAAATTACGGCACGGTACCAAATTACGGCACGGTGCCAAATAACGGCATGGTGCCAAATTATGGCACGGTGCCAAATTACGGCACGGTACCAAATTACGGCACGGTGCCAAATTACGGCACGGTGCCAAATTACGGCACGGTGCCAAATTACGGCACGGTGCCAAATTACGGCACGGTGCCAAATAACGGTACGGTGCCAAATAACGGTACGGTGCCAAATAACGGCACGGTGCCAAATAACGGCACGGTGCTAAATAACGGCGCACCTTTTTTGATGCCGCACTTTTTTTGGTGCCGCACTTTTTTTGGTGCCGCACCTTTTTTGGTGCCGCACCTTTTTTGGTGCCTCACCTTTTTCGGTGCCGCACTTTTTTTGGTGCCGCACTTTTTTTGGTGCCGCACCTTTTTTGGTGCCGCACCTTTTTTTGGTGCCGCACCTTTTTTTGGTGCCGCACTTTTTTTGGTGCCGCACTTTTTTGGTGCCGCAACTTTTTTGGTGCCTCACTTTTTTTGGTGCCGTACTTTGGTGCCGTACTTTGGTGCCGCATTTTGGCGCCGCACTTTTTCTTATTGTTTTTGGTGCCACACTTTTTTTGGTGCCGTACTTTTTTTGGTGCCGTACTTTTTTTGGTGCCGCACTATTTTTGGTGCCGCACTTTTTTTGGTGCCGTACTTTTTTTGGTGCCGCACTTTTTTTGATGCCGCACTTTTTTTGGTGCCGCACTTTTTTTGGTGCCGCACCTTTTTTGGTGCCTCACCTTTTTTGGTGCCGCACTTTTTTTGGTGCCGCACTTTTTTTGGTGCCGTACTTTGGTGCCAGTGTTGGGCAAAGCGGCGTAAAAACATTTTTTTACATTTTTCACGTAAAAAACGTGAAAAACTGGTAAAAAACTTAAAAACCGTAAAAAATAGTAAAAAACCGAAAAAATGGGACATCGCAGTTCCTACAAAGTATGACAGTCTGTTTTAAAGTTTTTCTCAGCATTTTATTAGAGATCTTATAATATAGAGAGTGGACATCAGCACATAATAAGACTCTACTACTAAGTAGGACAGTCTATTAACTCAAATTAGAACAGTTGTTTGAATGGAATTTTTCCAGTTTTTAGAATTTCTTTTCCCTTTTTCCAGTTTTGTTTCAATTTACGCCTTCGGAATGAGTCTCCTTGTGTTTAAAAACGATTTTTTGATGCAAACTTTAAAAGAACTAGTCCAAATATGTTTCTTTAACCCTTTCATGCATACATTTTTCTATGGAATTAATTTTCACGGTTTTTGGTATCCGAGGGTTTTTGGGGTCGCTGATTACGAATCTGAAGTCAAAACTTCAAAAATCAAAATGGCGGATCCAATATGGCGGTCAAAAAAGATAAAATTCATTAGATTACGCTGAAAACTAGTACGTACTTTTATCTTTTTCGACCGCCATATTGGATCCGCCATTTTGAATTTTGAAGTTTTGACTTCAGATTCGTAATTAGCGACCCCAAAAACCTTTATAAAGCTAATTACCGATTTTTTTAACTGTAATAGATTTGCCACAGTTACATTTAATCTGCAAAATAGCTACTTTTTTGCAGTAATTATAAAAAAAAGCGCATATTACTTTTTTTTCATAACAATTGATGTCCTAGGATACTTACGAAATGAATTTAGTCAATATAAGTGCATGAAATATATGTTATAATATTAAAAAACTGAATTAGAAAAGGTGTTGTTGTACAACAACACTGCAACAAAGGGTTAAAATAGCCCATATGTCGCAAATCTCTCCACATTATTCACATTAATTAACGTTAAAATGAGTAGGCGGACGTAATATAATGATAGGATATAAACAGTTTTTGAACTCCGAGTTTAAAATCTTTTTCACTTTCAAGAGGAAATGCTTTTGAATTCTTTTCTGTGTTTGCTGAAGACTATTAAGCTTTTTATTGTTCTAAGGTGATTTATTTACAAATAATTACTATATTTAGTGAACGGCTACTTATTAAAGTTTTTATCATCAATGTTTTAGGTTTTTTACAGATTTTTACGTTTTTTACGTTTTGACGTTAAAATTGAGGTTTTTTACGCGTAAAAAACTAGGTAAATTACTTTACGTAAAAAACCGGCACAACACTGGTTGCAACCCATCAACAGCAGAGGACGTGATGGCAATCCAGACCGATGATGTCATTAACGCCAAGCTGTAACTATCACTACTCATTTCGTAAGCAAGTTGCATGCCACAGCCGGGAATTGAACCGCCGACCTCCGGAATACGGGCCAAGTCCTTTACCATTTGGACTACGCTTAACTCAAACATCCACAAAAAATAAATTTAAAACCACGAAGTTTTAAATAAGTTTTAATCAAAATTACACATAATATTTTGTGTTAACAAGAAAGTAAACAAAATAACAAAACACTCTGAAAATTGATCAAAATGTTTGAATCTCCATTCATACATAAATATATACACATATATTTACAATTGTGCAAAAAAGAAATGCAAAAAATCGGTGAAACTTTTTATAGATTTTATTTAAATATCGGTCAATAATAAATAGTAGCGCTTAAAGAATGTGTTCACAGTCACTTAAGAAGTTGAGATCGACAGACTTGTAAACTAAGAAAAGACGATAAAGAATAAATTTGTAAAATGATTTGCAAATTTGTTATATTTTGGAGTGTTGTTAACTTCAGTGTTGCTTTCACGAAAGATATTCCATCAATTCAATTAAATGAAATAAATTTTAGCAATGATATTGAAATAGTATCCGATTTTGAGTGTTGTGATGTTTCCAAATTGAATAAAACAGAATCATTTTTACGTGGTTTAGGATTCATTGGTTTCGGTTAGTAATTCGTTTGCAAAAAATTAAAAAATATGACTTATTTCAGAATTTAATTTCATTCAAGTGTCGTTACCAAACGGGCAATATCCAACTAATCCACAAGCTTTACAGGAACATGAAAAACCATTTGCTACCGAAGTAAGTGTTCAAAATTTGACAAAAAATAAATCAATTTTTAACTTAATATTT
The DNA here is from genome assembly GCA_964034945.1 of Chrysopilus asiliformis. Classification (NCBI taxonomy): domain Eukaryota; kingdom Metazoa; phylum Arthropoda; class Insecta; order Diptera; family Rhagionidae; genus Chrysopilus; species Chrysopilus asiliformis. The sequence continues at coordinate 101,569,709 of OZ035961.1, forward strand.
TCAAATTGCAGGCAAAGAACTATGAATTATTTTTACGCCAATATCTCAAAAAATGGCTGCCATATGCATTTGAAATTGTACTTGCTAATGAGAATCTGCGCAATGTAAGTTAAAATTGTGAAAAAATAAACTTACTGAATTATTAATTTGAATAATTTTCTTTTAGCAATCTCATTACTATAGTCATATTTCGTTGGTGAATGATACAAAAGATCTTTACTACCAAATGTTATGTCTTAATGAAAAAATGCAAGATAACGAAATGGGCACTTTTTTTGTGGTGAGTTTTTTTTTTCACTGACAGAAACTTTATAATAGAACAGTTTGGCAACAACGTATATGCCCATGTAACCAAATTGAGTTACTTTACGGTGACTCAATGGCAACTAAACCTAAGTAACAGCAACCAATGAGTTGCAAATCGGTAACAAAAGTCGCAAATCGGTAACTCTTTAAAAAATAGAAACTCTGTCACTGGTTGGGGAAGTAATTCATTTACAATCGAAAAGTTACAAGTAACGGCTAAAAATTATTGACTTTGTAACCGGGTGCAAAGTTATTAACGTGTAACGTGAAATAAAAATTAGTTAGAAAACCAAGAGTTTTAAACAAGTTATTTTGTAACAAGTTGCATTGTAACTAACACACAACTCATTAAAAACTGGTAATTTTATTACTTTGTTACTTCGGTTGTAAAAAGTTACATCAACCACCCATGTAATAATATGGTAACATATAGTGCATTTATAAAAACAATTCGTGTTTCAAATTTGGTTTTGCATAACTTTTTCATAAATCAAAACCCAATTAGACCAGTACACCCTCCAAAAAAATCCGGGGACGAATCAACACCGCCTCAAAACATAGCTAAGAGTAAACCTCTCGCAGTGTTATTCAGCAAAAATTTAGCACCGTAGCGCGGAGTTTTTTATTACATTCCTGTTTTGAAGAGTTAAAAATTTACTTTCCGAAGTTATTTCCCGTCCGTTTGTCCGTTGTACGCATGGCCGAATTATACAAGGTCTGTTTGACAGCTCAGTTGCTTCTGGCTCTGACGTCATCGGCAGGAAATTCTTATAAGACTGAATGGGAATTTTCCCTAATTCTCAAATCTAGCTACCATCTAGCTAAACAACTCTGTACGCACAATCAACATTACAAAGAATTTCTTGCCGATGACGTAGCAAAATGGTGGCTGTCAAAAAATAATCAGCAGACCTTGTATAATTCGGCCATGCGTTGTACGTATCTTCTAAAATTCGAAAACGCGTTGAGCTAGCGACCAAATAGATGAGTTGAGCTAGCGACCAAATGGAAATAGTAGTTCTCTATCAAAAAATAACGTTAACTATAACGGTTAATTATTATTCAGGGTATTCACAGTCCTCTTTTAATTTTGGGTATTCGGTGTTTTCGGTAATATTAAAAGACTGAAAATATTCAGGGTATTCACAGTCCTCTTTTAATTTTCGGTATTCGGTGTTTTCGGTAATATTAAAAGACTGAAAATATTCTGCTGTGAACATCCCACAGCACAGATTTGAGAACAGCGCTTTTATTGGATACGTGACCAAATCATGAACTGCGAATTTGATTGTAAAATATGTCACATACCCTTAAATCCATGTTTGATGTATTCTTTTGAATTTCTTTTGTGGCAACGGCTATCAAAATTAAAAAAAATTGCATCAGTCCGATGAGATTAACAAAAAACCAGCGAGAAAATTTGACAACTAAAAACATTACTAGCGCCACTCGCGGTTGATTCTTGATACCGAATAACCGGGCCGGAAAACACGACTCAAGGCATGTCTACAATTACCGAATCCGGTAATTCATTTTTACATGAACCAAATTACCGTCTCGGTAAAAATCTGTTAAATTTGACTGAATTACCGAGCGGTAAAATTACTCGCAATTTAAAAGAGGACTGTGAATACCCTGATTATTATAATTATTTTTTTTAAATACAGTTTTTTGCAAATTTTTCGATAACTATGCACTTTTGAGAAGAAAAAAATGCATATAACCAAATTTAAAGAAAATATAATTTTCTCCATATAACAATTCTTAAGATATTTGAAAAAAAAAACATTATTTTTCGCATATTTTTCCCCAAAATTTAAATGAAAATCATATGCTGCTCACATCAGATATTTTTATTTACATATATAGAACATGCTAAACATTGCACTTGAGTATTTATTTAATGAATTTGGAACTGATCAACTAATGGCAGGGCAGGATGATTCCTTTGATACATTACTTCGTGTAAGTAAAAGTCAAAAAGAAATTTATTCAATTTAATTAATTATGTATTTTTGTTCAGAAAATGGCCAGATCATTTAAGAAGACCTTGATTGAAAAGTACTATCCAGAATTAGCTGAACATGAAAAATTATCTTTCGAGGTGTGCAGCAGGCCTCTCGGCTCAAATGTTGTAAAACCAAAAGAAAAATTTAAACATTTTATACTCATAATTATAGTTTTTTCCCATTTCAGATTGTTGGAAATCTTTTAGATCCTCGAAAGAATAAAATTCCAAAAGCTCTGTCCCACATCATTCCAATAGTACGTAAGATTTCATTAAGAAATCAGTGTTGATTATAAGGCAAATTGTTATAAAATTTCAATGAATTTCTTTTTATTTATTAACAGGCAATCGATAGAATTCGTGAACATGATAAAACACACAAGAAGCTGCCACCAAAAGCATTTTGTGTAAAATATCCAGAAGAATAAAAAAACTTAAACTTATATTTTGATTTAAAAAAAATGTGTTAGAAATAACAAAATTGCCACAAAAAAATTGATTTCAAAATAAATGTGTTTTTACCCTTGAATATTTTTATTCGTGACTTTTTCCAGGAAAAGCTAAAAAATTTTGCTCACAAATTCTGAATATCAAGCGATCACATTGACATGCTTGATTTTCAATAACATTTCGTCGAAAAATTGGGAAGTGATAATAAATTCTCCAAGTTGAAGAGAACACATAAAATAAGAAACCAGTTTGCATTTCTTTTGCATATTCTTATGACGTAATGAGGTAGAATATCTGAAAACCAAAAACCAAAAAAAAACGTGAATGTCTTAGCAGTGTTTCGTAACCGTGAAAGAATTTCAGGGTACTGAAAAATTTACAACTATAAGGGTAGTTTTTAACGAAAAAATATCAGGGGTGGAATCGTGTATTGATATGGACTATCACCCGTTAATTTTTTGGAACTCGATAGTGTGATAGCTTAACAAATTTTTATCAAAATGGAGTTACATTGCGGTGATGATATTCTTTTAGTAGTCGATTTTTAGTAAAAAAAATTTGACTAAAATTTCGATAGTTACCATTTTATTCAAGTCCGAAAAATTGACAAGTTAGTCACTATCATTTGTCACCTAACGCGATTCCACTCCAGTTGTGTTAGACACAAAACTTTCCTCCGCAATATTTAATTATCGAAAATGATGTAAAAAACAATATTTTTGCACATATCTTGAGAACCGTTAAAGATAAGTAAAAACTGTTGAAATAAAAAATGCAGAATATTTTATTTCCTTTAAATTCGGTTATATGCATTTTTTCATAAAAGGGCATAATTTTCGAGAGAATTTCAAAAAACTTAATTTGCTCAAATATCTTGAGAACCGTTAAGCGGCGTTTAGACACGGCAAGTTACTCGCGGCAAGTAGACGTAAATACACGCGATTTGACCTAGTGTGCGGCGCTCGCATATGTGTGAGCGAGCGTTTCTTGAAAAAACTAGAAAGCCATTCTACTTTTGTGGCAAGTAAAAATCAATACAAGAACATGGAACCGTGTACAAAAAAGGTGGTTTTATGAGTGTGTGTGTATCGATTTATTTTATACTAGGGGCTGCGCCCCGAACCGCTTCGAGATGTCTTTACCCCACCTCTCGGGCTACTTTTTAATGGGTCTATGTTGGGGCTGGACCCCCGACGAACATCTATGCCAAATTTCAGGCCAATCGGTTCAGTAGTTTCACCGCGAAAGAGTAACATAGCGCAAAAACTAAGTTTCGAAATCACTTCACCCCCTCCCCTTACTCCCCCCACCCCTCGCGCTACTTTTCCGTATGCCTATGTTGGAACCAGAACTACCACCGACACTCATGCCAAATTTCAAGTCAATCGGTTCAGCCGTTTTTGCGTGAAAGAGGAATAGACAGACAGACAGACATACAGACATACAGACATACAGACATACAGACATACAGACATACAGACAGACAGACACCAACTCATTTTTATATATTAGTATGATGATTTGCTGCTTAGCCAGAAAACGTCGTAACATTTTAAGGAAAAAACAAAACGGGTATAAAAAATTCGTCGGCAAAAAACAGTTTTAGGTCGAAATTCGCAAATTTTTCTACAAAAAAGTGTCGTAATTTTTTTTCTCAGAAAATTTTAGGTTATGTTTTCGTTCGGCTGTCATTCTACTTGAAATGATTTACTTGCAACGTGTAAACTAAGCAAACTACTTGCCTCTCTTTACTTGCCGAAGGTAACTTGCCGTGTCTAAACGCCGCTTTAGATACACGTAAATTTTATCATAAAAGTGCGTAGTTTTCGAAAACATTTTAAAAACCTATATTTTTCAAAAAAATATCAAACTAATATATAAAAATGAGTTGGTGTCTGTCTGTCTGTCTGTTCCTCTTTCACGCAAAAACGGCTGAAACGATTGACTTGAAATTGGGCGTGAGTGTCTGTGGTAGTTCTGGGTCCAACATAGGTATACGGAAAAGTAGCGCGATGTGTGGGGGGAGTAAGGCGAGGGGGTAAAGTGATTTCGAAACTTAGTTTTTGCGCTATGTTACTCTTTCGCGGCGAAATTACTGAACCAATTGGCCTGAAATTCGACCCATTAAAAAGTAGCCCAAGAGGTAGGGAGTAAGGGGAGGGCGTAAAGTGATCTCGAAACTTAGCTCTTCCTCTATGTTACCCTTTCGCGGGGAAACTACCGAGCCGATTGGCCTGAAGTTTAGCTCCAACATAGACCATCTTCGAGCCGGTCTCCATAATGAATACAATAGCAGAGGAAGGTAAAAACTAATAAACTATAATATATTTATTTATTTTTCATTTTCGACCGTGACCAGTTTCCGAAATATTTTGGATATTTTGTTTTTAATTTCTTGTATGGTTCAAACTTAATAATGAAAAAAATGTCTAACACATCCAGTAAGATAAAATTGTTGACAACCACTGGCAGAGTACAACACTGGGTGAAATTTTTATAAGGTTTGGTTTGAAATTCGGTCAAACATAAATAGAAGCGATTTAAGAATGCAATCCCAGTTAGTTTTGGTAATCAGAGTTGAAAAGTGTTGAAAGACAAAAGAATAAAATTCGTGAAATGTTTTTAAATTTTATGCTAGTTTTGTGTGTTTTGTGTGTTTTGAGTGTCGGCGGTGTTTTCGCTAAAGAAATTCCATCAACTCAAATAAACGAAATAAATTCAGAAAATGATATTGTAAGCTCGGAAAATTCTGAATGTTGTGATGTAGCCAAATTAAATAATACGGAGTCATTTCCATATTATTTTATGTTTCTTTCACTAAGTTAGTCCTTCATTTTGCTTAAACAAGAATTTATGTTTCATTAAAAGTATTGTTTCAATTTTAGTTGATTTAAAGGACAGACGAATTCCGTATGGAGACGCCTATTTATTGGAACATGAAAGAAAGTTTACTAAAGAAGTATGTGTTGTATATTTTTGATATTAAATATGCGTGTTAAGAAAGTTTCCCACCATTCCTAGCATTTGCAAGGAAAATGGACAATCAGAAATGTTGTCGGAAAACACAGCATACTTAAAAAAAATAGTTGAGTATTTTTTTTTTGGTGATGTTGTGAAACTTTCTTAACACACTGTTGACGAAAAATCTTTTTAACATTGATTTCATGTTTTTTTTTAATTGCAGTCCAAGAATTTCGAAATATTCTTACGGCAATATCTCAAAAAATGGCTGCCATATGCATTTGAAATTGCAGTTTCTGTACCGAATTTCATCAATGTTGGTTCAAACTATGACAAAAATAAACAATTTAAAATCTTAAGTATTTCCTTTTAGCAAACAAATTATTATCGTGATCTTTCACTCTATAATGATACAAGGGATATTTATTATCAAATGATGTGCCTTGATAACAAAATGGCATCGTCAAAGGAATTTCCATTCTTCCTTGTGGTGAGTTTATTTATTTATTTTTTTTCTGGTATAAGAATAACAAAAATGCATTTGAAAAAGAACCTTACAACTCCAATATTTAACCACAATTGGGGACAAAAATAAAATCATTTTTAAAAAATATAAATTTTTAAAGATTTTGATTTTTTTTCTTTTTTTCCACACTAAGACCACGCTGAATGTTGTACTTGAGCATTTATTCAACGAATTTGGAAAGTATGAACTAGTAAATGAACAAAAGGGACAAGGGGATTCATTAGAAACATTAATCGAGGTAACAAAATCTTTTTAAAGAAATTGCAATGCTTGTAATTTTATATTATCATGCAGAAAATCCAAATAGCATTCATGAAGACATTCATTTCTGAATACTATCCAGAATTTGATGAATCGGAGGCGAATAAGGAAACAGTATCTAATATGGTATGTCATAAAAGTACACTCAGAAAAATGGAGGCTAACTCGACGACCTACATACGGCGTAATTGACCCCAGGCAGGCGCGCGTTCGCCTGCATGAGGGAAAATAAAACTTGTGTTGACCTTTGACCGGAGAAATTCTGAAATTAAGCCACCAGCAGGTGAAGTAGGGCCTTGGGAGCTGCACGAGTTGACCTTAGATAGGCATTTCGAGGCTGTAATGTCTTGTAAAGGAAACCTCTGTCAGCCAGCTAGCGGTCAGAGTTAACCTGACAAAAAGTTGACCTGGACATTTTTCTGAGTGTATTAAATCCATAAAATACGTCAAACTTTTAGGGGAAATGGAGGGTTTTCTACCGTCAGTACTAAACTCCAAAAACCACAAAAAGTGGATGAGGGGATGGGGAGTCCGAAAAGTCTAAAATTAATGTGACGTATTTAATGGACAGCCTCAATCATGCAAATTTTCGAAAAATCCTTGACTTACTAAAATATAATTACAAAAATTTGATCCTCACATTTTTTTTTGCATTCAGATTTTATAAAATCAAATCACAAATTTTATCAATGTAAGTTTTTCAATGTTTTATTATTACTTGATTTTAGGTTTCAGAGTTATATCGAGGCGACATCATTCCAAGAACATTGTCCAATATTATTCCTATCGTACGTAAATTCAACATTTTTTAAACAAATTTTCGATATTATGACAAAATTTTTTTTCCAACAGGCAATCGATAAAATCCGTAACCGTGACAAAAATTTTGAGCTTGTATCGAAACCATTTTGTATAAAATATCCAGAAAATTACAGCATAAACCAGGAATTTGGAGGCTACAGTGGAACTCGGACTCGCAGGGGACTAGAAGATTTGTCCATCTACGAGAGGGTTCCGGGCTACAAAAGTATATTGTCCATAAGATTTTGACAGGTGTGCGGCTTAGACAGGTTCCCGGATTATCCAGGATCCGGCTTTACTATACAAAACTTAAAAAATAAGACTATTTTTTAAAAAAATTGTCTAAAAATTTTTTGTTGGAAAATAAATTTTTCATTTATATATATTTTTTAAAAATTTCATTCAATGAGTTTTTAATATTAATGAAAATTTCAATTAGTTTTTAACAGAGATGAAAATATTTCTCAATTTTTATAAAGACTCACTTCTGATGAGGAATATTTATATCGACCAGAATAACACTCACTTCTGATGAGGAATATTTATGTCGAGCAAAATAAAACTCAGTCCTGATGAGGAATATTTTTGCCGAGCAGAATAAAACTCTTTTTTAAAGAGATTTAAAATGTTGTGAAAAACTTATACTCAATGAGTTTTTGAAAAACTCCTTGAGTTGAAAAACTCTATTCGAAGAGGAATATTTATATCGAGCAAAATAAAACTCATTTATGTGTCGTCAAAAACTTATACACGATGTTTCTCGCTTTGTTTGATACGTGGTCTTTTTAATATTATGTTGCTTTTATGGGGTGGTGATGGGTGGATGATGGGTGGATGATGGGTGGATGATAGGTGGGTTAGTAGGGGGTCGGGTGAGGGGGAGGGGGGGTGGAGGGGGAGGGGGGGATTTTTTTTCCAAAATTTTTTTTTTTTGGAAAATAGTACGGAGCAAAATAAAATTAGGGAGGAAATTTCTGAACAGCACACGACTTTCTTATACAAAAAAAATTTTTTTTAGGAAAATACCCTAGAGCAAAATAAAATTAGCGAGGAAATGTTTGAACAGCACATGACTTTCTTATACAAAAAAATTTTTTTTTTATTTGTATGAATGGGACATAGATGACATAGTAAAACATTAATACCGCACTGAAATCAGGGTTTGAATTGGTTTGTTTGATAGCGAAAACACAATGACGCGTCAAGGCGGGCGTAAGCTTTTACATTTCGATGCTTCAAAAGTAAAACCAGTGGCTTACTATGGGACGATTTAAAATGGCGCTTCGCTTTGACGCTCCGTTTCCCCAACTCATTGCACGACATCACGTCCAATATATGTTTCAGTGTATCACCAACATAGGTAAATTTATTTTATTTTTCAGTTAGTTCATCAATGCCCCATTCTATATCCAAATCAACATACAAAATAAAAAACCCGTGTCTTTAAAATAGTGTATTTTTATATTTAAGAATCGCTTTTTTGTTGTATAAGAAAGTCATGTGCTGTTCAGAAATTTCCTCGAGAATTTTATTTTGCTCTAGGGTATTTTCCTAAAAAAAAAATTTTTTTTTGTATAAGAAAGTCATGTGCTGTTCAGAAATTTCCTCGATAATTTTATTTTGCTCCGTACTATTTTCCAAAAAAAAATTTTTTTGGAAAAAAAATCCCCCCCTCCCCCTCTTCCTCCCCCTTCCCCCACCCCACCCCCCACACCCCACCCCCTACTAACCCACCCATCACCCACCCATCATCCACCCTTTACAATAAATAATAATTTGTTATCATGCATTGAAAATTATTTGAAATCGTACACTAACCACACCATACAAAATCGACCAAATGAGTTTTTCGTCAGCTCAGCGAAATAAAACTCATTGGAACTGATATTTATTTTCAAGAAATATTTATCTCTCATTAGAACTGATATTTATTTTCAGGAAATATTTATCTCTCATTAGAACTGATATTTATTTACAGAAAATATTTATCTCTCTTCTTGAGTTTTTCGTCGCACAAATAAAACTCATCTCCTTCAGAGATATTTTTTCGCACAATGAAAAAGTTATTAGTCGTGAGTGAGACTTGAAATGAGAGATAAAGAGAGATAAAATAACTCTTATTTTCATCTCTGGTTTTTAATCTAATTTTGAACAAACTGGACAAACATTTTAACATTATTACTCTTAGTTTGGCATTGCTATCGGTACCAAGTCATATTCTGTAAAGCACAAAATATGATAATTTTCCAGTGATTCGTTTGGATTTTGATGTATGGAACGGTTACGTAAAATCACATTCTAAACACATTTAGTCTTTATAAATTTTTCGATATGATGCAAAGTTATCGAGAAAATAAGAAAAAGTATTCCATAAGAAGGGGAAAGTGGCTCAACTGAATTTTCATGTAGGGTCAGGTAGGGTGAAGTTTTTATTATTGCCCAAAAAATGCTCAAAAATTGGAATTTTTGCATAAGATAGTCAAATCCCAAGTGCAGGACCTAAGCTAACTTTCTGCATTGCCAACTTTTTGACATTCAATTTAATTTTTAGGCATTTATTGAAAACTTTGATTTTTCAATTTTTTCAAAATGGTAGGGAGAAGTGGTCCACCCTCAAAAATTTTCCAGAAATCGCACAAACGTAAAATTAGATGACAAATAAAAGTATAATAATGAAATTTGATCAAAAATATGGTTTATTCGAAAGTAACAAATGAGCGTTTGGTCTGTTTTGGCGTTGGTTTCTTGGTGTAGTTGTTAAGCGTCTCTTAAGCGTGTTAAGCGTCTCTTTCCGACGGCTTTTAATTCAGGTCGATTTTCGGAAGAAGTTATAATCGAGCTTCGCATCGATTTTCGGCCACGATTTGAAACACTCAAAAAAACTCATAAAAAAACTTGAAAACATGAAATATGACATTGACAGGGTGGACCACTTCACCATACCAAACGTGGACCACTTCTCCCTACCGACGCTATTTTGCGCGGAATGACGCTGCTTCAACAATTGTGGAAAAAAGTGCAGAAATGAGGTGGATTTACAAAGTTCATAATGTAAACAATATTTTAGATTAATTAGCTTATTGAAATTGATGAAGAATTCGTCAAAATGATGTTGAATATGAATACTTGCGAAAACTTTCAACAATGTTTTTTTGGCACTGGTCTGTTAGAGTGAGTAAATATACGTCTGCACACTTCAATGACTAACAAAAAACAAACTGTCATCAAGAGCAACCGATGAGAGTTGCATATTCTGTTCTAATGTCACTATTACTAACAAAAATTGTGGTGGACCACTCCTCCCTACGGACCACTTCATCCTACCCGACCCTACCGATTAGTTATGTAAACTGTTGTCGAGAAAATATAAAAAAACTGTTTCTTTTGTATGGGGGAGGGAAAAAAAATTGTTCGATTTTGCCTCTTCAAAAAGATTAACTTTTTACGAAAAATGCAACTGTAAGAAATTTCAATTCTCTAGCTCAATGCTTTCGAAAGTTATGGTGTTCATGGATGGACAGACAAACGGACGGACATACGGAAATCAAAATCTTTTGTTATTTTAAACACCCTTGTGTAGTTCATTTTTGTATCCAACAATTGATTCGATGCGTTACGGAATATACTTCTATAGGATTCTCATATAGAGTATAAAAACTCCTGCTGCGCATTTTTTCTGAGGTGTTTTATAACAAATATGTGAAATTGGTATTATATTTGTTTTCTTTTTTTGTCATTTTAGATTCCACCCTCCCTACAAAATAAGATCCTGTGGTGATAAAACCATACTGTAATTTCCTTAGAACATTCTTGGAAAAATCACAATTTTTAGATCATATAAATTGACAACACTGGCAAGCTTTCTTTTAAATGGCATTTCCGAAAAATTGGGAACAGATAAATAATAACTTATTCACGATTTGTTTACGAATCAATTTTAAAAAGAATTCATAAAATCAAACAAGAAAACAAGTTTTACAATTTTAGCATATTCAGTTCTTATACGACATTGTGATGCGAATTAGATGGAAATAACATAAATTAAATGTTACTTTAAAAAAGCTTAGAACTACGAATTTTTGCACAAAATCCCAATCGTCTGCAGCAAACTGAAATTTAATTACATTAAGAAAACTTTAAAGGAAGAATCTAATAAATTCAATACAACATTCGTGAACCATTAGCTTTATGAAAAATTAGATTTTAAACTTTCGTTTCAGTAAAAAAGTGGATAAAAAACTCGAAATTGGTGAAATTTTATGAACTTTTATATGAAATTTGGCCTAATATAAAAGCAGCGTTTTTAGAATGCAATTCCAGTTGATTGTGATCGTCAGAGTGGAAATGTGTTAAAAGACAAAAGAATATAAAATTAGTGAAATGTTTTTAAAATTTATGCTAGTTTTGTGTGTTTTAAGTGTCGGCGATGTTTTTGCTAAAGACATTCCATCAACTGAAATAAACGAAATAAATTCAGAAAATGATTTGGAAGAGTCGGAAGATTCAAAATGCTGTGATGTGTCCAAATTAAGAAACAGCGCCGCATTCCATTATTACTTTTATCTTCTTAGTTCGGGTTAGTTTTTTTTAGTAAATGTCAATTCCATTTTAAAAAATTGTTTCAATTTTAGTTCCCATTAAAAACAGACGATTTCCGAATAATGGCGAACATCTTTACGAAAATGAAAGAAAGTTTTCCAAAGAAGTAGGTTTGTTGTTTTTTTTTCAATTGCACAAAAGAAAACTGATTTCTACCATCATCAACAATAGGCAAAGAATTATGAAATATTCCTACGACAGTATCTTGAAAAATGGCTTCCATATGCATTTGAAATTGCAGTTGCTGGACAGAATTTCATTAACGTAGGTTGAAATCAATGAAAATTTAAATCATTCATTTAAGAATTTTCTTTTAGCAATCGGAATATTATAAGGATATTACTCTTGTAGATGATTCCAAGGCAATTTACTACCAAATGTTATGTCTTCATAACAAAATGGAGGAGATTGAATTTTCATTTTTCTTTGTGGTGGGTTTTTAATTTAAACCTTTTGTAATCGTTTCCTAAGTTTTAAAAAGCAAAAAACGAGAAATCTTTTAACGAGATTTTTAAAAGCAACCAAAGTACAGTCGAACCTCGATAGCCTGAAATTCCATGATAGCTGTAATATTTTTCTGTCCCCCTCAGGTTCGAGTTATCGAGGTTCGACTGTATTTTGTTTGTTTAAATTTTTTTAATAAATTTAAAAAAATCGCAACTACTTTTCATTAATAGAATATGATAAATATTGTACTTGATAATTTATTCAATGAGTTCGGAACTGAAAAACTGGTGGAAGGACAGGAAGAAAAATTGGAATTACTTTGCGCTGTAAGAAATATTTTTATAAAATTTTCAGCAAAATTAAATTGATTTTTGTACACAGAATATAGAAAGCGCATTTAAGAAGTCATTAGTAAACAAATATTATCCAGGTTTGCATGAAACACAACCAGAAGTAGAGGAATTAGTTAAATTGGTATGTACTGAAAAAGTTGTCTTGAAAACTTAAGAAAAGTTAGAATTGCCAGGGACCAATCGTCAAATACTCTATATGATGACAGACAACATGTTTATTTAGGAAAATTTATTTGTATACACGGCAAAAAAATCTTGGAGTGAATTCCAATCAAAACTGGATTACGCTGGACCTATATGTAATCCAATGGAAAATTCTAATCCAATAATATGGATTGGAAATTTTTATAAATTTATTTTTAGTTTAATTCAGTACTAAAGTCTAAAATTTTGATTAAATTGTAGACATTAATGTTAAAAGTACTTAAGTTCGATACATAATAAAAAACTTTTCAAATATGACTGCGAAAAAGGCTAAAATATTTTCAAAAATTCGCATGTATTAAATTCCAATCCAAAATATGTATTAAGATTTCGTCAATATAATTTTTGGATTGAAAAATACTCCAGGATTTTTTGCCGTGTAGGAGAGAGGGGAAAGGAGTGATCCGATTGGATTTTCAATGGACCGTTTTGTAAAATGATATTCTGAACACATTTCTCCTTTATATTTTTTTAATACGACTCACCGTTTTCGAGAAAATAGAAAAAAAGTATTCCACTTTTATGGGGGAGGGTGGAAGGAGTGGATTTTGATGTGCAGATAAGTTCCATACCAGAAACAGGCTCCTGATGGGGTTTCAGGGCAGACATGCCTGACCTGATGGGGGGAAATTTGGATGTGAAAACATCCGCAAAAATTAATATAATAATTTTGTTATTATTATTTTTTGTTTTTGCAGACCTTATAAGCCGAGATATTCCAATAGGATTATTCATTGCTAGAAAGGTCGAGAAAACCATGAAACAGAAATGGTTCAATGGTTGAACACAAAAAATAGTCAGATAAGTTATGTAAAATCATATTTTAAACACATTTCGTCTTTATAAATTTTTCGATATGATGTACAGTTTACGAGAAAACAGGAAAAAAGTATTCCATTTATATGGGAGAGGGGGAAGAAGTTGTCCGATTGGATTTTGGTGTATGAATGAGTTATGTAAAATCCTATTCTAAACACATATTACCTTCATTAATTTTTCAATATGATTCACCATTTTCGAGAAAATTGCAAAAAACTCTTTCGGGAGAGGGACGAAGCAATGGTCCAATTTTTCCCGTTCAAAAACTTAGCCTACCCATTTACGAGAAACGTAACTATACAAAATTTCAAGTCTAGAAAATTATTTCGAAAGTTATGGTGTTCACGGGCGGACAGACGGGCGGACATGCGGAAATCAGAAGATTTTGTCATCCCGAACACCATGGTGTGGTTAATTTTTGTGTCCGATGATTGGTTTTATGCAGTACAAACGGTATACTACTATACCCTTTTCCACTTTTCCTCTTACTAAACCTTCCGGAATCGTTACGTACTTTTTAACGTCAAAATCGGATCCAATGAGTCTAAAAACCACCAGATGAGATTTTTTTTTTCGAAAAATTTAAGTAATATCTTGGCAGGACCTCCCATTATCCATACAGGGACGAAATAGCAAAAATATTGTAGAGTTATGTATGTGTGCAACATTTCAAGGCAATCGGATGAGTGGAAGTAGGTCAAAATAAGATTACAAGACTTGACCCTGACTGACAAACAAACAGACAAAAACCAAGCTAAATAAAAGCTTTTAAAAAAGCCATTGCCTATTAGCCCTTTCAGTCACCACGTACACTATAGTGTACACACTTTTCAGAAGCCATAACTCATAACTTGACTTGGTAGAAAGTGTGTACACTATAGTGTGCGTGGTGACTGAAAGGGTTAAATGCATTTGTGACCCAATTATGATTTTTTGAGTAAAAAGCTGGACTACAGTGGACGTAATTTAAGAAAAATTAAAATTTTTGATTTTTTTTTTTTTTTTTTTTTTTTTGTTTTAAATGAATACTAATAGCTTAAACATCATTAATTTGTATAGAGAGTATTTTTAACCCCCATAGAACAAAATAGGTACTGAAAGGGTTAGATAACTTTATCAGTTTTGGAATGTACCTAGTGGCGTAATTAAAGGTTTTGACCCCCCAATATTGTTTCAACGATTAATAACTAAAGAGCCTTTCTTTGCATAGCGAAATTTCGAATATTTTGATTAGGGTATCGACAAGTATTTTCCTTGTTTAGCGACTGGGTATACCAGAATGGTTACTAAAAATTATTGTTTACTAGCTTTTTTTCACGTCTATTTCATACGCAGGGCAGTTTGGGAGGCCAGGTACATGATAGATTTAACAATTTACTTTTAAAAAACTAGGCTCGTTATAGTTTTACGATAATTCAAATTATTTTTAGCAGGACAACGGGTTTCTTATTTTTTCATCAAAACCTACTGTTTTTGATTGACCTGCAAGCAGCATGGCAAAACTTGCCCTGCATATGAAATAGATGCATTTTTCTCATTTTTTTTATTTTATTTATTTTAGATTGGAAACAATGCTTTATATCCAGACGACCGAATTCCAAGGGCATTGTCCAACATTATTCCAGTGGTATATAAAACATGTTTTAATTATAAGAATTAATTTTTGATAAATAAAATTTGGAATTTACTTTCAGGCAATCGACAAAATTCGTGAACACGATGAATCTTCTGAATCACTGATAAAAGGATTTTGCTTCAAATACCGAAAATAATCATTGTATTATTTTAAAGTTTAAAATTTTACAATTATTCATAGGAAATAAAAATATTTATTATCTAGAAATATTGGAAATAAAATATTTATGTAATTAAAGTTAATAAAAAGTTTTAATTGTAAAACTGATCAAAAAACATTTGCAACATCGGAAAAAAAAACAACATTTGTAAGCCATTTTTGTTTTTTTTTTAGCTCAACTTCAATTAAAATCACAATTTCAATTAAAATGTGGTCACAGTTAGACATCTTAACCTATACTCTTAATATATGTATTATTTCAATCACATCTCTTTTTTGGTAAATAAAAGTGTTATCAAATAAATTACATAACATCTGACAGATAAAGAATGTAAAAAAATGTTTTTGAGCTATGAATATTTTAAAAAACAGATGAAAACAAACACAAAATAGCCGGCAATCATAAAACACCCCACATGATTAAAAATGATCATACTGATATATAAAAATGAGTTGATGTCTGTCTGTCCGTTCCTCACGTGAAAACGGCTGAACCGATTGACCTGAAATTTCGCATGGATACTCGCTGTAGGCCTGGTTCTATGTTAGTCTATGTTAAAGTAGGAACTATTACGAACATCTCTGCCAAATTTCATGCTTATCGGCCGGTCTTTTTCTGCGAAAGAGTAACATAGAGGAAAAACCAAGTTTCGGATTCACTTTACCCTCTCTCCTTACTCCCCCACCGGATTCACTTTACCCTCTCTCCTTACTCCCCCAGATCTACTTTACGTAGGCCTATCGAAAAGTGATCTAGTGGTGGGGGAGTAAGGAGAGAGGGTAAAGTGAATCCGAACCTTGGTTTTTCCTCTGTGTTACTCTTTCGCGGAAAAATACCGGCCGATAAGTCTGAAATTTGGTAAAGATGTTCATTAGAGTTCCTGCTATAACATATACCTATTTTAAACTCGACCGAATGGTGGGGAGAGTAAGGGGAGCGGTAAAGTGAATCTGAAGCTTGGTTTTATTTTTAGGTTACTCTTTAGCGGTGAAACCACCAAACGGACCGGCCTGAAATTTGGCATAGGTGTGTGTTGGGGGTTGAGCTCCAATATAAGTCCATCAAAAAGTATCCCGTGAGTTGTGGAATCTTCTAAACACAGCTCATACTCAAACAAAATTCATGTTTTTATATAAACTAAAATTTTATTCGTCGGGTTATAGTGTAAATTGTGCAGAAACATAGATTTTGTATGAGAAAGTCATGTGCGGTCCACATCAGACGTTTTTTCCTAGTTAATGAGGTTAGGGCTGTTCATAAAATATTTCACACTACTAGGGGGAGGGGTTCTGCGGTAGTGTGGCGGTCGCAAACAAAAAAAAATCCTGAAAAAGTCGGAAAAGGGGGAGAAACCCGCGAAACCTAAAATAATCGAAACGTATTTTATAAACAGCCCCTTAATGGATTCATCAAATAGAGTATAAAAATACATGTACACCATAGTATATGAATTTTGTGATAAGTGTAATTTTATTTTTATTTTACAAGAGATTTTCAATTCAAATTTCTCGTGATTTTGTGATTAAAAATTTGCAAAAAAAAAAAAAGACTTTTGCTGTGTAAAAAAATCTAATCACTTTAAAGTTGAGATCACTTTAAAGTGTCAGTTACAAGCGACAAACTCAACCAATCGTGTGTGGAAGAAAAAGCATAAAATCAAATTGAAAATGTTTTGGAAAATTTTCCTCTTTTTGAGTGTTTTGCATTTAAGTGTTTATTATGCCGAAAGTGCCGCAAGAAAATCTTCAGATGATCAAAATGAAAACATATTAGATACTGATTCTTGCTGTTATGTATCCACATTGAATAACACTGACACATTTAAGCAGAATTTCAATTTATTAAGATTTAGTAAGTCGATCGCAGTTTCTAAAGTTTGGTACTTAATTTGCTCTTTTGAAATACAATCTTAGTACCAATCAAAGATGGTCGTTATCATATTAACCAGAAACCTTTGACCGAAGCAGAAAAAAAATTCACTAGAGAAGTATATTATAACTTGAAGCAGTGCTGCTAAAAGGAAAATTAAAATATGTCTTTTTTTTATTGTTAACTAAAATACAGACAAGTGAATATGGAGAATATTTGCGATATGTGGTTGAAAAATGGGCTCCTTACGCATTCGAAATATTCGCTGCCAGTCCGACATTCCTTGCCGTTTGTTTAGATTTATTAAATTTAAAATATTATAAAATTTTTAACATTTATATATTTTTAGAATCCGGATCAATACACCGACATTTCATTTATTAATGATACAAGGGCAATTTTCTACAAGATGATTTGTCTGTATAATAAAATGGAAATGAGAGAATTCACATTTTTCCTTGTTGTGAGTTTTATTTTTTGTAAAATTTTCTTCCAACAAATAACAGATTTTTTTTACAATTAAGGACATGATAAATATTTTTATTGGCGGGTTCGAACAAACGTACGGAGATGGGGAAAACTTGAATGGCGAAGATTCCTTTGATAAATTAACTCAGGCAAGCAATTTTCATTTATTGAATTTCAAAAAAAAATGCTGTTCAACTTTTTTCTTAGAAAGTGGTAGAATCTTGCAAAAATACTTTAATAACTAAATATATGACCGATTTATCTGAAGACGATCCAAATGTAGGACGCATAGTTGAAGCAGTGAGTAAAAAAATTTTTTTTTACCATAAAAAAATAAATAATCGCTTTTCATACTAGATTATGGGTGATGTTTTAAATACTGACACAATACATCATTATGGTGCAGTTGAACACGCTTTGGACACTATTACCCCATTGGTAAGTACTTAGTGTAAATTTAGTGTAAAGATTCTTTGATTCTTTGCTTGAATTTGCGATTTTTTCGTGAATTTCTTCGCGAATTTTATTCAGAACTAGACTTTTACTACTGACCTGACCGCTTCGAGGTCCAACCCGCCCCTCTTCCCTCCGGATTTAGCAGAGATGAGATGGTCTTTGATGCCAGTAAGCTTTCATCCAAAAAGTTTCATCCAAATCGGTTCAGTCATAAACAAATTATATAAAGACTGTTTTTCTCTAACAACTCAGCTTTGAAAAATAATACCCCAAAGCAGCAGATATGCATGCGGTTGGCAGCGCACACGAGCAGCGGAGCATGTCGCTTGGCCGAAGAAAAACATTCAATTCATTTTCAAACTCTCCGATCAACACGAAGTTTTACCGAAATCGTAGTTTTCTATCAACTTTTGGGAAAGTACCGCTGGCTTGTTTATGGGAATAACGACCGGGAGGGGGATGGAAGGGGGTCGAAGTCGGCGAAAACTCGAAATCGCAAAAACTTTAAAAATTTGTAACATCTGAACGGCTTCCCCGATTGAGATGATATTGAACATTTTGGAAAGATACAAAAAAAAATATTTTTTGACACCTTTCCCCTCACTGACAGATTGTAAAATTCAATTTAGTGACAAAATTTAAAATATCTCAAAAAAGACATTTTTATTGATTTTTTCTGTAAATACCTACCATTATATCATACAAATTCGCCAAATAAAATTTGGGGGTTGTTGATTTTTAAAAAAATTTCAAAAAAAATCAAATACAATTTTTTTTTATATATTTTACTGATTTTCGATTGGTTTTTATGTTTTATGTACATAATATTATTGCAAAAGTTTTAGGAGATTAAAATTAATTAGAAATTCATTTAAAAGAAAATGTTTTAAATGTATCACCATTAGAAACATTTTTTACTTCGAGAAAATTTCCGTCTCGAATAAATCTGTGAAAATTTTGAGTTCCTGGAAGTGTTTTGACACTTTCAAACCTTTGAAGTTGTTGCTGTTTTTCTCGAAATATTTTAAATTTTGTCACTAAATTGAATTTTACAAATGACGGTGAGGGGAAAGGTGTGAAAAAATTTTTTTTTGTAACGGTGAAATTTAATTACCTTTCCAAAATGTTCAATATCATCTCAATCTGTAAACCAGTTCAGAAGTTACAAATTTTTAAAAATTTTATGATTTCCAGTTTTCGCCGACTTTGACCCCCTCCCCTCCGCCTACCGGACGTTATTCCGCCAAACAAAAAAATACGGGTAACTTTTTTTAGGTCCCTAACTACATCCAAATGAAAAAAGTTAAAAAAAAACAGAGGTGACTTCCAAGCTCCATACAAGTCGAGTATGAGTTGGTGTGGAATTAACCTTTAACGGTTCTTACATATCTCTAACGGTTCATGAGAAAATTTGAAAAACATAATTTTTCACATAATTTTTCTCTTTTGAAACTTTAAATATTGCAGAGGAGTCATGTGATGCTCATATCTGTTTTTTTTTCAATTATTTAAATTATGCTTTAAATTGTTTAACGAACATAAATTTACTTGCTTTATTAAACTACAATTCTGTGGAAATTTGCTAAAACTTGATATTTACATTCTTAAAATTTTTAACAAAGCAATGTAAAAATATGAACAAAATATAACAAGATAACATTTTTAGTTTGCTGATTATTTTAACGTTTAAAATTCAAAATAAATTTTTAATTATCGAACAATCTAAAAATTTTGTCATGTCACATAATTATTGTAAGCAGTCAAAATATTCAAATCGAAAACCTATGAGGAAGGAAAAAATACCCCAAACCCAAACACACTTGCCCCCGCTTCGTGTCGCTTCCATAAGACTTCAACGAGAATAAAACTAGGAAAGAAAACCGGTTTTAACAAAGGGCGAACTGAAGCAGCAACATGTATAGGCGATCACCACGGCTGCTCGTGGCTTCTCGTGGGCGCTGCCAACTAGTCGGCAGCTGATGGGGTATTATTTTGAATTTCGGTTTTGCACTAACAAGCAAACCTCGCGAAGTGTAACTCTCAGATCTGGATGAAACTTACATATGTGAAAGAAGGGCAAAAAATAAGGGACACGTATTTTTTTTTATGGGCAACCATCCATGTTTAGGGTCCTTTTTGGCCTCCCTAAAAATATGCAATTTTTCGTTTTTTTGTCTTTTTTGATAGAAAGAGTTGTCCGATTTTAATGAAATAAAATCTTAAATACTTCTCTCGTCGAGTAGAAAAAAATAGATTAAAATTTTTGCTGAAAAATTTCAATAGGGTAAAATACCACGTTTTTTACCGCTACTTTTTACTGCCCCACTCCAACGGAGAAGCATTTAGAAAAATGGAATACATGATTAGATGCACTAATTAAAATAGAAGTTCACCTGTTTTTGCGTTAAGGTTGGAAAAATCGTTTTGTAGGGTAAAAGGCCCGATTTCGATTCTGGGTCATTTGCCTACTAATACGGCCTTTATTAACGAATACATGACCCTAGAACCTTAAAAATTGAAATCCGAGTTCATTTTCATTAGTCATAAGCGTGGCTAAGTTAAATCCAAAATTTTCCTCTCATTTCTCACCTGCAACAGATGAGCATTTTACGGCGGGGTACTGTTTCCTAAAAGGCGGCATTTGAATTACATTTGATCTGTTTGGAAATTAAAATTGCAGTTCCATTCGCGGTAAACTCACAATCAGAATAAAGCTGAGAAAACGCCCGCATTGCGTTTTTGACTTTAGAAGGCGCAACTTATTGGTTAAATAAGAACTTTGAGTCAAAAATGGAGATAAATCCAATAAATATTGTTAATATGTTATTCGAGGATTTTAATAATTCATCCATCCAAAAAAATACACCAATAACAAATAGAGAAAGGGAGGTGAAGGACATACACCTTAATCTTATAAAACAAATTCAGGAAGATCCTCAATATACTGTCAATGAAACTTCATGTCTGGAGATTGATGAATCTAATGACATAAACTATTTGGATGATGTTATAACTGAAGTTGATTCTGATGACGTCAGTGATTCTGCTAGTGATGTTGGTGAAGCGTTGTGTGAAAATTATACAACACTTGCGTCAACACCAAATAAACAAGTTCCTCCGGAGTATAAGAAAGAAGCTGTTAAATTTTGGAAAAAAGGCAAAAATAAAAGGTTAAAATTAAACACGGTCCAGAATCGATATAACCTGGTTACATCCACAACACAATTATTAAGGTAAGAACAGCAAGTAAATAAGGGTGGAACAAAACAGGAAAAAATGATATATATCCGGGAGTATACATTAGAAAAATTTATGGAAGCAGTCACAAAAAAATTGATTATCCACGATCTCGATATTCGGCGTTGGGCTCTAGAAGTCAAATCAAATATTGATATGGTCGAATTTAAGGCTTCTGATACTTGGGTATACACTTTTAAAAAAACCTTTCGAATTGTTTCTCGCAAAATTATAAAATTTGTAACAACAGCCAATATACAGCAAGACTCTAATGTCGTCACTGAATGCGAGGAATTCGTTTCTAAAGTAAAGCCTTTTATTGAACGCTTCGGAGTTAAATCCGTCTACAATTCCGATCAAAGTGGTTTCAACCTAGAGTTTCATTCTGGTCGTACTTTAAGGTTAACCGGGTCAACATCAATTCAAGGAAAAGTTCAATCTTTGTCCTCTATGACCCACAGCTATACAGTGCAGCCCACTATATCAGCTGATGGAGAATTATTGTCTCCACTGCTAGTGGTCCTTAAAGAACCATCTGGAGATTTCGGTCCAAGGGTCAAGGCAAGTATGTTCAAACCGGACAATATTTTCTCTATGGCTTCCAAATCCGGTCCAGCGGTCATTTGGAAACTTGGCTAAAGGAAGTATTTTTCCCAAACACCGAATCGGAATCCATTTTGTTGGTCGACCCGTGGAGTGGGCAGCAAGAAAAAACAGTGCAGGAAGTAACACCCCCTAATTATAAACTGCATTTACTAATTATCCCAAAAGGCACGACAGGTTATATACAACCGCTCGATGTACATGTTTTTCGGATGTGGAAGAATTTCGTCAGAAAATTTTCAGATATTGTCTTGATGTTTGATTATCAAATTAATCTTCACTCCAGAGATAATATTTTAAAAATACAATTGGTGCACAGACAATTTTGTTCTCCTCGTTTTCGAAATTTTTTAAAATACACATGGCATAAATGCGGATATTTGGAAACCAGGCCACCCAACTTTGAAAATCCCACGAAATATTGTTTCGATGTAAACAATCAAGATTGCTCACAGTGCAACAATATGGCAATTCTAAAATGTGGGTGGTGTAAAAATAATCTGTGCGTTACTCATTTTTTTACACAGTATCATAACTGTGGCAATTACATAATTTAATTTTAAATATGAATATACCCCTACTGTTATTATTATTATTACTCTATTACTGAATTGCGATTACTATGATAATATAACTTTTACTAATAATTATTATTATTTTTACTAATGTGAATACTTTGTTGTTACTCGAATTCGGATTTCAATTTTTAAGGTTCTAGGGTCATGTATTCGTCGTTAATAAAGGCCGTATTAGTAGGCAAATGACCCAGAATCGAAATCGGGCCTTTTACCCTACAAAACGATTTTTCCAACCTTAACGCAAAAACAGGTGAACTTCTATTTTAATTAGTGCATCTAATCATGTATTCCATTTTTCTAAATGCTTCTCCGTTGGAGTAGGGCAGTAAAAAGTAGCGGTAAAAAACGTGGTATTTTACCCTATTGAAATTTTTCAGCAAAAATTTTAATCTATTTTTTTCTACTCGACGAGAGAAGTATTTAAGATTTTATTTCATTAAAATCGGACAACTCTTTCTATCAAAAAAGACAAAAAAACGAAAAATTGCATATTTTTAGGGAGGCCAAAAAGGACCCTAAACATGGATGGTTGCCCATAAAAAAAAATACGTGTCCCTTATTTTTTGCCCTTCTTTCACATATGTAAGTTTCATCCAGATCTGAGAGTTACACTTCGCGAGGTTTGCTTGTAAGTTGAGTTGTTAGAAAAAAACAGTCTTTATATAATTTGTCTATGGTTCAGTGGTTCTCGAGTTTTAAGCGAATAGACAGTTAGACAATCACACAAGCTCATTATATAATAAATTTGTTCTGCGAATTTTATTCATCGATCGCCAAATAAGCCCACTAAGGCGCCGTTTACATCTGATACTTTATTTCGCGAATTTTATTCTTCGATACTAAATTCCGATTGCACAACCGTTTACAGTACGGCACAAAATTCAGAAATTTATTCCTGAAAGACGCCCGAAATTGAATTTTTTTATATAAAACCGTCCGAATAAATTCAAATTTTGACAACTTTTGTTAACACTCTAACTGCCACGACAGTTTTAAGCCTTTTTCGAATATTTAGTTGTCAGTCAAAAAGGCACTAAGAGAAAAACAAAGTTGAAACAGAATTATACCTAAATATTATTTTATTACCATAAAATGTGTGCAACTACAAAAAATCGTTGCGGTTGCAGCGAACATAAAATTCGTGTAGAAATATTATTAAAAATCCGAATTTTTTATATTCTTATTTATTTTAATGAATTTTTTAAAGAATGTTAATATTTTTTCTAATTTTATTTACAGGCAATAAATGAAATTCGGGAATATGACGCTGCCTCCACATTAAAACCAGAGAAAGAGCTTTGTGTTGTTTATAACTAATGTGTTAAAAAACGTTTCTTTTTGTTTTTAATTAAATACAAAAAAATCCAAAATAATAATTCTTTTTCCTATTATATTTACAATACAATTGAACAACTAATTTTAACAGCCGACAGTGATTGAAGCTTGATTTTTTGGTCGGCATTTTTTTGAACTTTTCCTTTTAGAACTTTCACATTTATGGGCGGTTTCACGATACTTTTAGAAGGGCACTTTTGCTTCGTTGCACGAAGAAAATCTGCTAGAAAAACTACAGCGGCTGGAAAAATTGACAGTTTTTCTTCGTGTAGCGAAGCGAAAGTAGCCATGTCTGATCTAGGCATTAGCCAGGCTCTTTTTGCTTGGAATTAGCACGGTTATTTGATTTAGAAATTAATAATATTTCGTGAAATCCGCCATTAAGGTGCCAGTCTACATGAGAGTAAATAGACTCAAGAGTTACTTGCAAGAGGTTGTCCATTTGAGAGTTAATTTCGCGAGCTCTCGGCGAGCTTCTAGCGGAAAGCATTTTCGCGAAAACTCTCCAAACTCTGTCCATTTGAGAGTGATACACGGCTGAAAGTGGAAAGTAATCAAAATGTCATCGCACTACAGGAAGGTTCGCACTACAGGAAACATTTAAGATTCCACAGAATTTCGTTCACTTCATATAGTTCGATTAACTTTTTAATCTCCTCCGGTGACCAATATCTTGATTGTTTTCACATCTTGCTTGGGGAGTTCTCGAGAGCTTCTAGCGAAATTCAAACGCCGTTCGTATCTGGCGAGCTACTCTCCGAGAGTTCAGTGGGTGCGTGTCGACTAGAGAGTAGAATCACTTTTGACAGCTCGCAGAAACTAGGTCGCGAGTTTTTGCGAGTTTCTGCGAGCGACTCTCAGAGACGTGTCCATTTGCGAGTAGCTGCTATCGAGAGGTTCTCGCCGACATTTACTCTCATGTGGACTGACACCTTTTGACTACAAAAACGAATTTGATCTGGTCTATAGATTATTTTCCCTAAATACAAACAACAGGAATTTCGGTTTTCAGCACAAAGCTGGGCCTTACGTATAAACAATTTATTGAAATACAATCGGAAAGAAAACAGATAAAAGCTCTACTACACTCTTGGCAAATGTAGGCGCATCACATCGAACAAGGTATTGTAGCCGGCATTCGCCTTAATTTGATGTCATTCGTCCCAGTTTGGTTATGTTTGATTATGCAGCTAAGCTTTCTAAATTTATTCCAATTGAAGTTCTTAGTTAATCCAAAGTATCAAATAGTAATGTAATTTCCTTATTATTAAAAAAAAGTAACAATTTTAACAACATAAATATTTATTTCAATAATAAATCCATAAATTAAGTTTCAATTAATATTTAAAAGTGTATTTCACTCCACCGCCAAATGCAGGGCGTGATTTTTGATGTGGGGCAAAATGTTGGTGGTAATTGGCATTGGCGTCAACTTGATGATTTCCACTGTCACTTCGCCAAACTCGTCCAGTTGCCTTTGCACTCAGATCTGAGCTTCCATCCATATTCCTTTGGAAATTGGGTTCGAAGCTAAGTTGTCTTTTGACACGTCCTAATTCTGACTCCTCCGGATAATAAACTAATTGAGAATCCTGAATAAAAGTAATTTAATAAAAGTAATTAAACTAATTATTTTTAAAAACAATCAAATAAAATACCATTAAAACCGGTTCTAAAACCAAAACACCCTCGTTTTGGTCAACTTCTGCTAGAGGCAATGAGTAACCATAAGCAACCGCCAAGCATCCCAAGAAAACTATGATTTTGATCGACATGATTAATTTGGGTAATGAATTTGTAAAAATATAATTAAGCAATTTGCGAATCGAACTGAACTGATGCAAATCGAAACATCTGCGAAGTTTATATACAGCATTGAGATCTGAAAAATTAGCTCTAAATTTAGACTTCTGTTATCACTAGAAAAAGCAATACAAAAACTGTTTGCAGAAAATGCTTTTTTAAGTTTAAATCTTTGGTGAATTCCCTACATACGCTGGGAATTTGTAAATTCCCGTTTCCATCAGTGATAAAAGATGTAATTCTGAGGACATTTGATTATTTTGTTATGGATTTTTTTCAAGTCTTTGTTTCCAAGTCAATGTGCTTTTTTTTAAACACAAATTGAAACAATTGTAAAACGTTTAGAAAAATTTTCCGAAAATATGGAATTATGTAAAATGTTAACATATTTTTTCTTTATCTCTATCCTTACTAGAGTTTTGGGGATTTCCCGATTCGCGAGAAGATTCTCGAGAAATCGGGAAATCACTCTTGATGTTCTCGAGAATTTCGAAAAAAAACAAACTTTAAATTAGAAGAACACTTCCATTACTTGTAATGTTACCATACGTCCCGGATTCTCCAGAATAATCCCGTATTTAAGCATGTTGTCCCGTCGACACGGAATCTAAATTTTTGTCCCAGATTATTAGATTTGGTTTTGCAATCGACAATTTTCACCTGCGGCGCAGCTTCATCATGGGTTTCTACATGCATAGTGTCATTGCTATTTTTTAAATTGTCTGCGGCGCATTTAAATGTAAAATTTTTGATTATGGCATATATTTCTTTCCGTTAAAATTTTCAAATTTAAAAATTCAGAATCTAATATTTGCAATTTTTACCAGAATTTCTGTCTCAGTCAGATTGTGCAACAAATATTCATTTATCACAGAATACCGGAAATTCTCGATTTACAACACCTCAATATAAGACGTTTTCATATACAATGCTCAATGTTCTGTTCCCGATCTTGATATACGACGACAAAAATTCGATATATAACACAAAATTTCAGGAAAACAATCCAAAACTCTTCAAAATAGACCAATTATTCATAACTTGCATCTCTATCTTTTCCACAACATACATACATGCAAATCTCGATTATTTGAACACCCTTTATTTAAACTCCCAGTTATTTGAACCATCAATTTTATTGTTCATATATTTAAACTTTTTTAAGTTTGCTGCACAAATGCATAAAACCAAAAAAAAAAAACGAAGAATTTCTCAGAAAAGTTCCGAATTTATTCCAGAGATTTTCTATGATAAAACACCAGTAGAGATCTGTTTCGGGAATAAATTACGGAATTGTGTCAAAATGTAAAATATATTTTGTAAGCACTGAAAAACGATCTAAAAATTTGGCCAGGATTGCTATAAATGTGATAAAGGGTCTTTCAACAAGGACATAACAATTTTGTATTTTAATAAAAACGCACCCTAAAACTTTTTTTGTTATCTGGCAATGCCAAAAAGTCAGTCAAGGTTTACATTTTTATCCTGGTGAAGTTCACGAACGAGCAATGCCACACAGCTGGTCAAACAATTGATCTATTGAAGGAGAAGTTCGGTAATCGTGTAATCTCGAGAAATGGTCCGGTCGAATGGCCACCTCTCTCATGCGATTTAACGCCGTTGGATTTCTTTTTATGTGGTTATGTTAAGTCGTTGGTTTATACCAACAAGCCAACAACGTTAGAGGAGCTTAGGAACAATATCGAACGCGAAATTGCCAACGTTCCGGCCGATATGTGTGGAAAATTGGCTCCAAAGTGCAAACATGCTTGCGGTGGCCATATGAACGACATCGAATTTCATACTTAAATGTAACATGTCCACTACACCTAGAATAAAATCCAGCCCGATATCTCAATTATTCTGTGTTTTATTTAAATACAAAATTGTTATGTCCTTGTTGAAAGATCCGATATTTCTCGCCTGGGGCGCATTTTTTCAATAGATTTCCAGTTTGGGCACCTATATTCCATTTTTTTTTGCCTGCGGCTCATTTGTTTTTGTTAGTATATTCACGATCTCAACCGTATTTATTTATGGAATGAGAAAGATCATTGAAAATACATTTTCATCCACTTGGAACTTCAGCTCTTGCTTTCAATCATTGTGCCACATTCCGTTCAAAAGAATTCGTCGGGGCGCTAATTTGTTAATTGTGTTTGTCAAGATTTAATTTCCTGATTTTCGTCCAAGTAATGTTTTGTTTTCTAGAAGAAGACATAATTTTTCAGTTTCCTCCGTTCGTTGTGCAAGAAAACTTTTTCAGCTGTGTTAACAAATTTTTGTATAAAATGAATCTTTCTGGATAGTTTCTACACCTGTTAAAAAAGGGGAATTACAAAAAAACGATGAAACAGTTTTATATCACAAAAAACGTCGGTATTTTCAAAATTTGTCAGACTTTTTTTTCCATTAAAAATAATTTTTTTTATCGTTCATATACAACGAATGTAAAGAGATATTTTAAAATCTAAATATAGTAAAAATTTCACAATAATATAAACAATCTTTTATTTATATTCTATGTAATCAATCTGTTTTTTTTTGTGTTATGCTTCGGTCTTACTTTAATAAATATGAGTTTTCATTGAATAGCGTTTTTATTGATAACAGACTTTTAGGGGATTTTGCAAATAATTACGTCGACTATCAGAGACAAATTGTATGAGTGGCTAAACTACTAAGATCATATAAAAGGCGGGAATTTTCGGTCCAGAATCATCAGTTTCAATTGTGTTGAACAGTTGTTCATACCAATCAATTGCGAAAAAAAACATTTCTTACAATGTCTCCAAAATTAATTATTTTTGTTGGATGTATGGTGTTTGGGATCTCGATGGCAATGCCACAACATAATTTAGAATACGACTTAAGAAATTTGCCAACGGAAAAGGTAAGAACTATTTTCATTTTTATAAAAAACTATACAAACTTAAGGATTTCTTATTTAAAAAATGGTTTCCTTCCAGACGTATGATTTTAAAAACATCGTTCCTGCACCTCAAAGTCCTTCTCATGAGAGAAATCAGAACAATATTTATGGAACACTTGATGCTGATCAAGATGGATTGACAGTTGGAGCTGGAAAAACAATTTTCACACGTAGAAGTGGATCAAAACTCGACTTCAATGTTGATGTTCAACAACCCTGGAACGGGGGTAGTGACCGATATTACGGTGGTGGTTTAACTTACACTTTCGGATAACCAGATTATACTTTATAATATTAAATTATTTTACAATAGTGGACAATTGACCAAATATTTAGACTATAAAATTTCAATACCAAAATTTAAAAGAATAGGTATTCATAAACAACATATGTATTTTAATTGGAAAAAAAATAAAAAAAATATTCAGAACATTTGCTTAAAAAATATTTAGTGCCATTTTCATCAACGAAACTTAACAAGGTATGATCAACTTAAATTTATTTAAGTTGCAGAATTTCTACACACAGAAAAATTTGCTAAGAATTTAACTCCATGAATTTGCTATGAAGATAACTCTGATTTTTATCCATTTGGACGAACAGTAACAGATAAAATAAAGAATCCATCAGGTGATTTTTTAAACTCCACTTTGGGGTTTAAAGAACGATGCACGAAAATTGACTAACTTTTGGGTTTCACTTTAGGTATTTTGCTCTAGTTTCATGGACATAAGCTTTTTTTTGGCGGGGAACTGCAGGGGGATGGTCAGCTGCCATCTTAGACGACATGATTTTTCCATTGTGTCTAAGCATGCCATCTTAGATGGCAGCTGACCATCCCCTTGCAGTTCCCCGTTAAAAAAGAGCTTATATCCATGAAACTAGAGTAAATCACCTTTCCAATGGAGGTACCACGAAAGTGAAACCCCAACTGGTTCAAAAGTTAGCCCGGGGGCATAAAAATCGTCGAATCCCGCATGGTTCTTATTTAAAACTAGCTTGCATACCCGTCGTTGCCGGATTAAGTATTCTGTATATGTTTTAGAATACGAAGAAAACCGGAAAGAACTTAAAAACTTTTGAAAAAAATCTTATCCCTGCAGGACCCTCCATTGCGAATCTGTCTAACACCAGATTCGTGTTCAGCGACCCCAAAAACCCCATAATACCATTTTTCCCCGAAAAAAAATGGGAAAAAGGATATTTGCGTTATCCGTACAGGAGCTTCTGTTTCAAATTTTGAAAATCTAACACCGGATTCGTAATCAGTGACCCCGAAAACCCCCGAGTGAAACTTTTCAGCCTCCTATTGAGCAGGATTCATGGCAAAAATCACGGTTTAAAAACACTCAAACCCGCTTTACCTCCCGTTTACCCCCTTAGCGGTAAAATTTCGGAAATCCCGCCTTAGTCAGCGCCTATGTGATGATCGAGACATACTGTTAAAGTTTCAAGTTTCTAGCTTCAGGGGTTTGGGCTGGGCGTTGATGAGTCAGTCAATCAGATTAAACGATTTTATATATACAGTTTACGCGAACCGAAACCCTACAAATGTTTGATTTTTTTTACAGCATTTGTGAGATTATGATCCTTCCCCATACAAACGAAACAGTTCCTTTGCAATTTTCTCGAAAACGGTGAGTTATAGTGCAAAATTTATAAAGGTAAAATCTGTTTAGAATAGGATTTTACATAACTTATCCATATACCAAAATCCAATCGGACCATTGCTTCTCCCCACTTCCATACAAATGGAATTTTTTTAAATAAACATTTTGTCTATCATATAGAGCAGTGCTCCGCAACCTTTATTTGCATACGGCACACCAATTTTTTTTTTCTCGAAATACGGGGCACACCACAAAAGAAAACATAAAAAAAATGTGTATAAAATATTTATAATGAAAAAATTAAAAAAAAAATCCTGAAAGAATTATTAAATAGCTATTTGAAATGTTTACCGCGGCACACCTAATACCATTTCCGGGCACACCAGTGTGCCGCGGCACACTGGTTGCGGAGCACTGATATAGAGTATTTGACGATCGGCCCCTGGCAATTGTAGCTTTTCTTATGTTTCCAACTTCCATTGCGATTATTCTATAGAAAAAAGGGAATTCATGACAAAAATTTTAGAAGAGATTTCCATTATTTTGATACAAAATAATTTTTTTGTGCAATCTATAGTATTCCAATAAGTCATATTTTACCATTTTTACGGGAATCGCGCCCATACGCTTTTTTTGTGTATACATCTCGTGGTTGAAATAATGTTACATACAAATTATTGATGCAAAAAGAAAAAGAAAACCTGCAAAGATTTTTATTTTTTATCATTGGAACTCGGTTAATAAATGACAGCGTTTTAAGAATGCAATCCCAGTTGGTTGAGATCTTCAGAGTTGGATAGTGAGAAATGTCGATAGAAGAAAATCCGTAAAATGTTTTGCAAGTTTTTGTTGTTGTTTTGGAGTTCGATGAACCTAAGCAGTGCTTCTTTAGTGAAGGAAATTCCATCAACAAAAACTGAAAAAATTCTACAAAATGATTTCTCAAATTTTACAGATTCTGAGTGCTGTGATGTGTCAAAAATAAATAATACGAAATCATTTCCCTATGAAATGGTGTTCATTGGCTTTAGTTAGTTTTACTATGTTTAAAAAAAAAACTAAATATACCTCGTAATTTTACTTTTAGTGCCCTTCCACATTCGGGAGCATCCGAATCCAGAGGGAATTTTACAAGAGTACGAAAAAAAGTTTCCTCGAGAAGTATAATTTGTACATTCCATATAAGTTTAAAATTATGCTTTCAAATTGCAGGCTGAGAATTACGAAAATTTCTTACGAAAATACATAGATAAATGGATTCCATATACATTTGAAATTTTACTCACCGCCCAAAATTTCATCAATGTAGGTTAAATTTTTATTATTTTTAATATTAAACAATAGAAGATTTAATGATTTTTTATAATATTCTTTTAGCAAACAAATTATTACAGCGATATTTCACTGATAAAAGAATCTAAAGACCTCTTCTATCAAATGTTATGCCTTCATGAGAAAATGACGAAAAATGAGTTTAATTTTTTCTTTGTGGTGAGCTCTTAATTAAAATTTCTTGCAAATTAGTTCTTATTTATATAAATTTATTTAAAAAAAGTGATTAACACAAAACTTTCCTCTGCAATATTTAGTTTCGGAAAAAATATGTGAAAAAAACTTTCTTTCAAATATCTTGAGCACCGTTAAAGATACGTAAAAACCATTAAAGGAAAAAATGCAGGAAATTTTATTTGCTTTGAATTTAGCCGAAGCATTTCTTCAAAACAGCGCATAGTTTCTGAGACATTTTTAAATAAGTTGAGAAGCGTTAGAGATAAATAACGTTAAAAAAATCATTTTTTCCCAAAAGTTTTGATTTTTTTTTTTTTTCAAAAAAAAATTGTATGGGAGGTACCCGTTATAGTTACCGTTACTTTTCCAAAAATTGATAGAAAACTACAATTTTCGTAAAACTTATTTACAAAAAATTTCAAATCGTTAGCTATACGCGTTCTCGAGTAATTTACGATACATAAAACGGACAGACAGACAGACAGATGCCTTAATCTCCTGTCATTCGCCTCAATTTGGTTATGTTTGGTTATGCAGCTAAAAGGGCCCATAGACGGCCAACTTTGTTGCCAACCTGGTTGGTAGTTTTTACCACAGACGAGACGGAATGTTGGCAACCAAGTTGTCAACATCATTTTTAACAAGATCCCGTCGACTTTAGGTGATTTCTCTAATTTTTTTATTGTTTATAGTTTACTATATGGCTATAGGACAACTATAGGGTATATTTTGACTAGTGAAAAATGAGTAAGGATTTGTTATTGGTATTGGTTGTGCGAAGATGAACAACTCAATGCAACTGAGATTGGCAACCAGGTTGTAAACTTGCCTACAGACACCCCAACATGAACGCCAACATGCTAAGTTTTCAAAATTTTTTGATTTTACACCAACCTTGTCGACAACATGAAAAACCAACCGCCAACTTGGTCACAGACGTACAACATCGACTCCAACATTGCATGTTGGCGACCAGGTTGGCAACAAAGTTGTCCGTCTATGGGCCATTTAAGCTTTCTAAATTTATTCCAATTGAAGTTCTTAGTTAATCAAAAGTATCAAATAGTAAAGTAATTTCCTTGTTATTAAAAAAAAGTAACAATTTTAACAACATAAATATTTATTTCAATAATAAATCCATAAATTAAGTTTCAATTAATATTTAAAAGTGTATTTCACTCCACCGCCAAAGGCAGGGCGTGATTTTTGATGTGGGGCAAAATGTTGGTGGTAATTGGCATTGGCGTCAACTTGATGATTTCCACTGTCACTTCGCCAAACTCGTCCAGTTGCCTTTGCACTCAGATCTGAGCTTCCATCCATATTCCTTTGGAAATTGGGTTCGAAGCTAAGTTGTCTTTTGACACGTCCTAATTCTGACTCCTCCGGATAATAAACTAATTGAGAATCCTGAATAAAAGTAATTTAATAAAAGTAATTAAACTAATTATTTTTAAAAACAATCAAATAAAATACCATTAAAACCGGTTCTAAAACCAAAACACCCTCGTTTTGGTCAACTTCTGCTAGAGGCAATGAGTAACCATAAGCAACCGCCAAGCATCCCAAGAAAACTATGATTTTGATCGACATGATTAATTTGGGTAATGAATTTGTAAAAATATAATTAAGCAATTTGCGAATCGAACTGAACTGATGCAAATCGAAACATCTGCGAAGTTTATATACAGCATTGAGATCTGAAAAATTAGCTCTAAATTTAGACTTCTGTTATCACTAGAAAAAGCAATACAAAAACTGTTTGCAGAAAATGCTTTTTTAAGTTTAAATCTTTGGTGAATTCCCTACATACGCTGGGAATTTGTAAATTCCCGTTTCCATCAGTGATAAAAGATGTAATTCTGAGGACATTTGATTATTTTGTTATGGATTTTTTTCAAGTCTTTGTTTCCAAGTCAATGTGCTTTTTTTTAAACACAAATTGAAACAATTGTAAAACGTTTAGAAAAATTTTCCGAAAATATGGAATTATGTAAAATGTTAACATATTTTTTCTTTATCTCTATCCTTACTAGAGTTTTGGGGATTTCCCGATTCGCGAGAAGATTCTCGAGAAATCGGGAAATCACTCTTGATGTTCTCGAGAATTTCGAAAAAAAACAAACTTTAAATTAGAAGAACACTTCCATTACTTGTAATGTTACCATACGTCCCGGATTCTCCAGAATAATCCCGTATTTAAGCATGTTGTCCCGTCGACACGGAATCTAAATTTTTGTCCCAGATTATTAGATTTGGTTTTGCAATCGACAATTTTCACCTGCGGCGCAGCTTCATCATGGGTTTCTACATGCATAGTGTCATTGCTATTTTTTAAATTGTCTGCGGCGCATTTAAATGTAAAATTTTTGATTATGGCATATATTTCTTTCCGTTAAAATTTTCAAATTTAAAAATTCAGAATCTAATATTTGCAATTTTTACCAGAATTTCTGTCTCAGTCAGATTGTGCAACAAATATTCATTTATCACAGAATACCGGAAATTCTCGATTTACAACACCTCAATATAAGACGTTTTCATATACAATGCTCAATGTTCTGTTCCCGATCTTGATATACGACGACAAAAATTCGATATATAACACAAAATTTCAGGAAAACAATCCAAAACTCTTCAAAATAGACCAATTATTCATAACTTGCATCTCTATCTTTTCCACAACATACAAACAGGCAAATCTCGATTATTTGAACACCCTTTATTTAAACTCCCAGTTATTTGAACCATCAATTTTATTGTTCATATATTTAAACTTTTTTAAGTTTGCTGCACAAATGCATAAAACCAAAAAAAAAAAAAACGAAGAATTTCTCAGAAAAGTTCCGAATTTATTCCAGAGATTTTCTATGATAAAACACCAGTAGAGATCTGTTTCGGGAATAAATTACGGAATTGTGTCAAAATGTAAAATATATTTTGTAAGCACTGAAAAACGATCTAAAAATTTGGCCAGGATTGCTATAAATGTGATAAAGGGTCTTTCAACAAGGACATAACAATTTTGTATTTTAATAAAAACGCACCCTAAAACTTTTTTTGTTATCTGGCAATGCCAAAAAGTCAGTCAAGGTTTACATTTTTATCATGGTGAAGTTCACGAACGAGCAATGCCACACAGCTGGTCAAACAATTGATCTATTGAAGGAGAAGTTCGGTAATCGTGTAATCTCGAGAAATGGTCCGGTCGAATGGCCACCTCGCTCATGCGATTTAACGCCGTTGGATTTCTTTTTATGTGGTTATGTTAAGTCGTTGGTTTATACCAACAAGCCAACAACGTTAGAGGAGCTTAGGAACAATATCGAACGCGAAATTGCCAACGTTCCGGCCGATATGTGTGGAAAATTGGCTCCAAAGTGCAAACATGCTTGCGGTGGCCATATGAACGACATCGAATTTCATACTTAAATGTAACATGTCCACTACACCTAGAATAAAATCCAGCCCGATATCTCAATTATTCTGTGTTTTATTTAAATACAAAATTGTTATGTCCTTGTTGAAAGATCCGATATTTCTCGCCTGGGGCGCATTTTTTCAATAGGTTTCCAGTTTGGGCACCTATATTCCATTTTTTTTTTGCCTGCGGCTCATTTGTTTTTGTTAGTATATTCACGATCTCAACCGTATTTATTTATGGAATGAGAAAGATCATTGAAAATACATTTTCATCCGCTTGGAACTTCAGCTCTTGCTTTCAATCATTGTGCCACATTCCGTTCAAAAGAATTCGTCGGGGCGCAAATTTATTAACACGTTGACGGACAGTAGAAACAAGTGAAATTCGAAAATTGACACTATATGTTTTTGTAATTTTTAGAATATTAGAAGTATAGTTTTACTCTTTCTGCTTAAATACACTTAATTTTGATTAATTCAGCACCTTTAATTAGGTTGCGGCTACAACCGTCATGGCGCCAGCGGACTCTAGACACTATGTAATGGGACGATGGCGGCTATAACAGCAAAAATTTAAAAACGTAAATGACAGGTTTAATAACTGAAATAAGCAATTTTTTGTGAGCAACAAAGTATTTTTGGGAGTTTTACACGAAATGTTATTTTCAGCACAGTCAGCATCAGGTTCAGATTCACTGTTGCTTGACCCACTACCTGTTTCCTCAAAAAGCTTCAGCAGCCTAGCCTGTTCTTTTTCCCAACTGGCCATTTTCTATAAATATTGAATAAAACATTCAATTTTATTTTATATTATTATTTATTGTATATTATTTATACATTTATTATTTACATTATAATTTTTATATTTCAAATGTAATATCATAAAAAACAAAAAGTAAACAGTATAACCATAAATATCGCTAAATGTAGCAAAAAATGCTAAATTTTAATTTTTTTTTCTATTTAAAGTGTAAAATCAATCATAAACAAATACTTACCAGTATAAACAAAAAATATCGTTAAATGTATCAATAGCAACTGTAAATTGAAGAGAAAACAAGATCGCACTACTCCGTTCACAACCACGTGCATACTCAATGTGTTAACCTTGCATACTAAATTTTTTTTCGAAAACATGACACTAGGCTTCTACTTGTACGCTGGTAAATGCACATTTGTGCTGCTACAGCCGCAGTGTCTAAAAACGACCGTTTCGTATTGGACGGCTATTGCCGTCATGTCACATAGTGAACTTGAACTTGACGGCTATAGACGCAACTGTCCGTCAACGTGTTAATTGTGTTTGTCAAGATTTAATTTCCTGATTTTCGTCCAAGTAATGTTTTGTTTTCTAGAAGAAGACATAATTTTTCAGTTTCCTCCGTTCGATTGTGCAAGAAAACTTTTTCAGCTGTGTTAACAAATTTTTGTATAAAATGAATCTTTCTGGATACACCTGTTAAAAAAGGGGAATTACAAAAAAACGATGAAACAGTTTTATATCACAAAAAACGTCGGTATTTTCAAAATTTGTCAGACTTTTTTTTCCATTAAAAATAATTTTTTTTATCGTTCATATACAACGAATGTAAAGAGATATTTTAAAATCTAAATATAGTAAAAATTTCACAATAATATAAACAATCTTTTATTTATATTCTATGTAATCAATGTGTTTTTTTTTTGTTATGCTTCGATCTTACACTAGTTAATAAATATGAGTTTTCATTGAATAGCGTTTTTATTGATAACAGACTTTTAGGGGATTTTGCAAATAATTACGTCGACTATCAGAGACAAATTGTATGAGTGGCTAAACTACTAAGATCATATAAAAGGCGGGAACTTTCGGTCCAGAATCATCAGTTTCAATTGTGTCGAACAGTTGTTCATACCAATCAATTGTGAAAAAAACATTTCTTACAATGTCTCCAAAATTAATAATTTTTGTTGGATGTATGGTGTTTGGGATCTCGATGGCAATGCCACAACATAATTTAGAATACGACTTAAGAAATTTGCCAACGGAAAAGGTAAGAACTATTTTCATTTTTATAAAAAACTATACAAACTTAAGGATTTTCTTATTTAAAAAATGGCTTCCTTCCAGACGTTTGATTTTAAAAACATTGTTCCTGCACCTCAAAGTCCTTCTCATGAGAGAAATCAGAACAATATTTATGGAACACTTGATGCTGATCAAGATGGATTGACAGTTGGAGCTGGAAAAACAATTTTCACACGTAGAAGTGGATCAAAACTCGACTTCAATGTTGATGTTCAACAACCCTGGAACGGGGGTAGTGACCGATATTACGGTGGAGGTTTAACTTACACTTTCGGATAAACAGATTATAGTTTATAATATTAAATTATTTTACAATAGTGGACAATTGACCAAATAATTAGACTATAAAATTTCAATACCAAAATTTAAAAGAATAGGTATTCATAAACAACATATGTATTTTAATTGGAAAAAAAAATAAAAAAATATTCAGAACATTTGCTTAAAAAATATTTAGTGCCATTTGCATCAACGAAACTTAGCAAGGTATGATCAACTTAAATTTATTTAAATCGCAGAATTTCTACACACAGAAAAATTTGGTATGAATTTAACTCCATGAATTTGCTATTAAGATAACTCTGATTTTTATCCATTTGGACGAACAGTAACAGATAAATTAAAGAATCCATCATGTGCTTTTTTAAACTCCACTTTGGGGTTTAAAGAACGATGCACGAAAATGCCCCTTGACTAACTTTTGGGTTTCACTTTAGGTATTTTGCTCTAGTTGCATGGACATAAGCTTTTTTTTGGCGGGGAACTGCAGGGGGATGGTCGGCTGCGATCTTAGACGACATGATTTTTCCATTTCATCTAAGCATGCCATCTTAGATGGCAGCTGACCATCCTCTTGCAGTTCCCCGTTAAAAAAGAGCTTATATCCATGAAACTAGAGTAAATCACCTTTCCAATGGAGGTACCACGAAAGTGAAACCCCAACTGGTTCAAAAGTTAGCATGGTTCTTATTTAAAACTAGCTTGCATATCCGTCGTTGCCGGATTAAGTATTCTGTATATGTTTTAGAATACGAAGAAAACCGGCAAGAACTTAAAAACTTTTGAGAAAAATCTTATCCTTGCAGGACCCTCCGTTGCGAATTAGTCTAACACCAGATTCGTGATCAGCGACCCCAAAAACCCCATAATACCATTTTTCCCCGAAAAAAAAATGGGAAAAAGGATATTTGCGTTATCCGTATAGGAGCTTCTGTTTCAAATTTTGAAAATCTAACACCGGATTCGTAATCAGTGACCCCGAAAACCCCCGAGTGAAACTTTTCAGCCTCCTACTGAGCAGGATTCATGGCAAAAATCACGGTTTAAAAACACTCAAACCCGCTTTACCTCCCGTTTACCCCCTTAGCGGTAAAATTTCGGAAATCCCGCCTTAGTCAGCGCCTATGTGATGATCGAGACATACTGTTAAAGTTTCAAGTTTCTAGCTTCAGGGGTTTGGGCTGGGCGTTGATGAGTCAGTCAATCAGATTAAACGATTTTATATATACAGTTTACGCGAACCGAAACCCTACAAATGTTTGATTTTTTTTACAGCATTTGTGAGATTATGACCCTTCCCCATACAAACGAAACAGTTCCTTTGCAATTTTCTCGAAAACGGTGAGTTATAGTGCAAAATTTATAAAGGTAAAATCTGTTTAGAATAGGATTTTACATAACTTATCCATATACCAAAATCCAATCGGACCATTGCTTCTCCCCACTTCCATACAAATGGAATTTTTTTAAATAAACATTTTGTCTATCATATAGAGCAGTGCTCCGCAACCTTTATTTGCATACGGCACACCAATTTTTTTTTTCTCGAAATACGGGGCACACCACAAAAGAAAACATAAAAAAAATGTGTATAAAATATTTATAATGAAAAAATTAAAAAAAAAATCCTGAAAGAATTATTAAATAGCTATTTGAAATGTTTACCGCGGCACACCTAATACCATTTCCGGGCACACCAGTGTGCCGCGGCACACTGGTTGCGGAGCACTGATATAGAGTATTTGACGATCGGCCCCTGGCAATTGTAGCTTTTCTTATGTTTCCAACTTCCATTGCGATTATTCTATAGAAAAAAGGGAATTCATGACAAAAATTTTAGAAGAGATTTCCATTATTTTGATACAAAATAATTTTTTTGTGCAATCTATAGTATTCCAATAAGTCATATTTTACCATTTTTACGGGAATCGCGCCCATACGCTTTTTTTGTGTATACATCTCGTGGTTGAAATAATGTTACATACAAATTATTGATGCAAAAAGAAAAAGAAAACCTGCAAAGATTTTTATTTTTTATCATTGGAACTCGGTTAATAAATGACAGCGTTTTAAGAATGCAATCCCAGTTGGTTGAGATCTTCAGAGTTGGATAGTGAGAAATGTCGATAGAAGAAAATCCGTAAAATGTTTTGCAAGTTTTTGTTGTTGTTTTGGAGTTCGATGAACCTAAGCATTGCTTCTTTAGTGAAGGAAATTCCATCAACAAAAACTGAAAAAATTCTACAAAATGATTTCTCAAATTTTACAGATTCTGAGTGCTGTGATGTGTCAAAAATAAATAATACGAAATCATTTCCCTATGAAATGGTGTTCATTGGCTTTAGTTAGTTTTACTATGTTTAAAAAAAAAACTAAATATACCTCGTAATTTTACTTTTAGTGCCCTTCCACATTCGGGAGCATCCGAATCCAGAGGGAATTTTACAAGAGTACGAAAAAAAGTTTCCTCGAGAAGTATAATTTGTATATTCCATATAAGTTTAAAATTATGCTTTCAAATTGCAGGCTGAGAATTACGAAAATTTCTTACGAAAATACATAGATAAATGGATTCCATATACATTTGAAATTTTACTCACCGCCCAAAATTTCATCAATGTAGGTTCAATTATGTATTAATATTTTTAATATTAAACAACAGAAGATTTAATGATTTTTTATAATATTCTTTTAGCAAACAAATTATTACAGCGATATTTCACTGATAAAAGAATCTAAAGACCTCTTCTATCAAATGTTATGCCTTCATGAGAAAATGACGAAAAATGAGTTTAATTTTTTCTTTGTGGTGAGCTCTTAATTAAAATTTCTTGCAAATTAGTTCTTATTTATATAAATTTATTTAAAAAAAAAGTGATTAACACAAAACTTTCCTCTGCAATATTTAGTTTCAGAAAAAATATGTAAAAAAACATTTTTTCAAATATCTTGAGCACCGTTAAAGATACGTAAAAACCATTAAAGGAAAAAATGCAGGAAATTTTATTTGCTTTGAATTTAGCCGAAGCATTTCTTTAAAACAGCGCATAGTTTCTGAGACATTTTTAAAAAACTAATTTTCTTTAAATAAGTTGAGAAGCGTTAGAGATAAATAACGTTAAAAAAATCATTTTTTCCCAAAAGTTTTGATTTTTTTTTTTCAAAAAAAAATTGTATGGGAGGTACCCGTTATAGTTACCGTTACTTTTCCAAAAATTGATAGAAAACTACAATTTTCGTAAAACTTATTTACAAAAAATTTCAAGTCGTTAGCTATACGCGTTCTCGAGTAATTTACGATACATAAAACGGACAGACAGACAGACAGATGCCTTAATCTCCTGTCATTCGCCTCAGTTTGGTTAATGAAATGGCAGCTTAGCTTTTTAAATTTATTCCAATTGAAGTTCTTAGTTAATCAAAAGTATCAAATAGTAATGTAATTTCCTTATTATTAAAAAAAAGTAACAATTTTAACAACATAAATATTTATTTCAATTAAAAACAAACTTAAAACCAATTTTCATAGTTCAATAAATCCATAAATTAAGTTTCAATTAATATTTAAAAGTGTATTTCACTCCACCGCCAAAGGCAGGGCGTGATTTTTGATGTGGGGCAAAATGTTGGTGGTAATTGGCATTGGCGTCAACTTGATGATTTCCACTGTCACTTCTCCAAACTCGTCCAGTAGCCTTTGCACTCAGATCTGAACTTCCATCCATATTCCTTTGGAAATTGGGCTCGAAGCTAAGTTGTCTTTTGACACGTCCTAATTCTGACTCCTCCGGATAATAAACTAATTCAGGATCCTGATTAAAAATAGTTTAATAAAAGTAATTAAATTAATTATTTTTAAAATAAATCAAATAAAATACCATTAAAACCGGTTCTA
Organism: Chrysopilus asiliformis; assembly: GCA_964034945.1. Classification (NCBI taxonomy): domain Eukaryota; kingdom Metazoa; phylum Arthropoda; class Insecta; order Diptera; family Rhagionidae; genus Chrysopilus; species Chrysopilus asiliformis. Next base: position 101,611,305 of record OZ035961.1, read on the forward strand.
AAACCAAAACACCTTCGTTTTGGTCAACTTCTGCTAGAGGCAATGAGTAACCATAAGCAACCGCCAAGCATCCCAAGAAAACTACGATTTTGATCGACATGATTAATTTGGGTAATGAATTTGTAAAAATAGAATTAAGCAATTTGCGAATCGAACTGAACTGATGCAAATCGAAACATCTGCGAAGTTTATATACAGCATTGAGATCTGAAAAATTAGCTCTAAATTTAGACTTCTGTTATCACTAGAAAAAGCAATACAAAAACTTTTTGCAGAAAATGCTTTTTTAAGTTTAAATCTTTGGTGAATTCCCTACATACGCTGGGAATTTGTAAATTCCCGTTTCCATCAGTGATAAAAGATGTAATTCTGAGGATATTTGATTATTTTGTTATGGATTTTTTTCAAGTCTTTGTTTCCAAGTCAATGTGCTTTTTTTTAAACACAAATTGAAACAATTGTAAAACGTTTTGAAAAATTTCCACATCTTTTTTCTTTATCTTATCTCTAAATTTGCATTTCTAGACAAATCTCGATTATTTGAACACCCTTTATTTGAACTCCCAGTTATTTGAACCCACAATTTTATAGTTCATGATTGCATGAAAGGTAGTCGTTATAGCTACCGTTATAGTTGATAGAAAATTGCGATTTTCGTAAAACATATTTACAAAAAATTTCAAGTCGCTAGCTCAACCCGTTCTCGAGTTATTTAAAATACGTAAAACGGACAGACAGACGGACAGATGCACGGACATCCTCATCATTTTTATTGAAAAGGATTTCGTACTGATCAGAAAGTTTTCCCCGATCTCAAGTCCGTCTCCGTCATGAAAAATATGTTAAATAAGATTGATCACATAATTGATTTTAAGTTTTTTCAAAAATATATTAACATTTTTGAACATACTAGCGCATGGTAAATGTTGTAGTTGCTCGTTTATTCATTGAATTTGGAACTGATAAATTTGCAGAAGGGCCAGAAGATTCATACCTTACATTACTTGAGGTAAAAAAAAGCAAAATTTATTTACAATCTTACAATTATTCAACCGAATCAAATTTTCGATACAGAAAATGAATGAATCATTCAAGAAAATCTTGATTAATAAATACTACCCAGGGTCAAATATAAACCAACTCAGTTCAGATCAATATTCCAATGATTTAGCTTTTACGGTATGTTGCAATACAGTGGAACCTCGTTTTGTGCGCATAATCTGATTTTGAAGATGATTCACAGACCGAGATGTTCACGAACCGAAGTTTCACTAGACTTGAAAAAACTTTCATTGAAAACATTCTTAAATCATACTTTTTTTTATAATTTCAGTTGACAATGGAGTTTTCAAATCATCGATATAATCAAATTCCAAGAGTTTTGTCCAACATAATTCCAATTGTACGTAAGATTCCATCTCAGATACGACTTTTGATCATATTTATGACGTTTTATAGAAAAAAGGTTCTGGAAAAAATTAGTCTCGATCCATTATTTTAATACTAAAACAAGAAAATGAAATAGTATATTACGCAACAAGGGGCGAAAGTCAACGATTTCACAAGTGTGAAGTTAGCTGCACGAGCGAAGCGAGGCAGAAGTAAATTTTTAAAAGAAACAAAACAACTATATTCTATAAATTTGTTTTATTACCAAGAAATGTTGGTCAAAACAGATTTTAATTTTTAAATTTCTTTCCTCTGAAATAAAAAATCAACATAACAAAAAATGAAAATCGGCAATGCTCAACTAAATCACACTTCGCTCGTGCAGCTAACTTCACACTCGTTCAGTTTCATTCATAAATTTTGGGTTAGAAGCATATATGGCTGTACAGCTTACTCTAGTGTTTTCTGCCTATGAAGTTAGTCTCCTGTATTCTGTGGTACGAGAAACACGTCGCGAAAACATACTTTCGGTCAGCTGATCGCACTTTCGCCCCTAGGGCCGAAAACGCAACTTTCGGCCCGCTACGGAGGCATCGAAAGGCATATTTTCGATGCATGTTTTGTGAAAAAAATTATATCTAGTTGAAATCTCTAATCATATTTCATTAAATTGAGTGTTTAAAAATATGAAAATTATTTCAATTTATTTTCAACAGGCAATCGACAAAATTCGTGAACATGGCAAAGCTATCCAGGAGTTACCAAAACTATTTTGCTTAAAATATCCAGAAAAAGATAATTGAAGTATTATTTGTAAACAGCAATAAAAAAAATACATAAAAAAGTGTTAATGAAAATATTTATTATAAATACGAGGCTGACTATAAAATATACTGAGCAAAATTTAGGCTTTTCGGACACCCTTGACGTTACATTTTTTCCAGAATTTTTGTACCGCCGCCTCGCCTTCACACTATCGCAGGCCGCCCTCAAATCCTGACGTATTTTACGGACAGCCTCAAATAGTTTTTACTTATTGTATCTAATAAATATTTTCGGATAAAAATTATATTAACAATAAAAATAAATTGTCTTTAAATTATAATAATTTTGTCTGTCCTCATATAGAGTATTTAACGATTGGACCCTGGTTATTGCAACTTTTCTTATGTTTAATATTGGTAAACATTGAAAACTCAGTCATTACCTTCCATTTTAGTTAAAAAAAAAGTTAAGAATTATGGTAAGTGTACATAATTCGGAAAAATTTGTGTAAATCGATCACTCGTTTTACAGTACCCACAAAATTATAAGTTGAAAATGCCGAGAATTGGTGAAAAATTACAAAAGGCACAAAATAAGTTCTTATTATTGCAGAAGAATATTCCGATTTATCGAAATCTCCGTACTTGACGTTTGCGTAATTTTTCGAGGTTGTTTGCACAGCAAAACCGTCGCGTAAACTTACGAGGGTCGCTTAAAAGATTTTCCACACAAATTTTGACCGTTCATTTACGAGGTGGTAAATTTACGCTATTTACGAGGCATTTCTACGATTGCATGAATACCTATATTGTATCTGTGTTATAAAACCACCGTTATACGATATTTTGAACCAGGGTGGCTCGATTTTCGAAATGGGAAGCGGGACATTTTGAGGTCAAATATACCATTAAATTAAAAGGTTCACACACCTTGACGTCTTGGTTTTATCAAGTAAACTTCTTAATTGGCTTGAAATTCCCCGGACACGTTTATAAACCCTGGAGACAATCAAAAAACCCTCTCTCGACGGGCCGTGCCAAAGCAAAACTGGACCCGGGCGTCAACTGACTGTCGTCTGTAAAGTATTTAATTCGACTAACAGAAAGTAAAGTATTTAATTCGACAACAACGGGCATGAAAGTTAGTAAAAATATGTTTTAAGGTGCCGCTCCACATGAGAGTAAATGCCGGCGAGAACCTCTCGATAGCAGCTACTCGCAAATGGACACGTCTCTGAGAGTCGCTCGCAGAAACTCGCAAAAACTCGCGAGCTAGTTTCTGCGACCTGTCAAAAGTGATTCTACTCTCTAGTGGACACGCCTCCACTGAACTCTCGGAGAGTAACTCGCCAGAAACGAACGTCGTTTGAATTTCGCGGTTCGCTCTCGAGAACTCGCCAAATCAAGATGTCAAAAAAATCAAGATATTGGTCAAAATATTGAAAAATCGCGGAAATTTACTCTCAAATGGACAACCTCCTGCGAGTAACTCTCGAGAGTTTTTGAGAATTACTTGCGGATTTACTCTCATGTGGAGCGGCACCTTAAGCCAAAGAAGGTTTTTACTGACCACCAACACCACAAACACTCTAGCAACTCAAATAAAACCATATTAACCTAATTTTATTAATAGTATAACAAAACTATAAAAGTTTAAACATGTCAACAGAACTGCTGGCTGCCAATCCAATTGTTTCAGATGTCGTCGGCGCTCCAAGATGGAACCATTTCTCCTGAACTCCAGCATCATCCCGGGCAGATTCAATGGCATGTCGAACAGCCAGCATCGCGGTACATGCTAGTGCAGCTGCTGGTTCTCCAGTAGCTGAAATTTTTTTTTTTAGAAAGATATATTTATGTAAAAAAAATTGTGCTCTACTTTTTGATCTTAGGAAACCAGCCGGATTCGGTGACTTTTGCAATAAAGTTATTCTAAAATCAATTGGAACGTCCTTTGCTCCTGGCGGCTTGTAAGTCCAAGTCCTTGTGGTTAGCAGTTCACCGTTAACTCGATTAAATACCAATTGTTCCGTTAGCCAATAACCCAATCCCATCATGAATGCACCTTCAATTTGCCCAATGTCCACCATTGGACTGAGACTTTCTCCAGTATCTTCGAGTAGATCGACTCTGGTTACAAGAAGATTTCCTGTCAAGATGTCGATTTCAACTTCTGTACAGCATAGTCCAAATACATCGTACATTTCCAAATCCCCAGCTTTGTACATGTCGGATGCTAAAAGATTGACATTCTCACTGTAGCACTTGTTGATGATATCCTCCCATTTGCCACTTGGGACTTTCTCTCGAATTGGTTTTATGCGTGCCAAAAGAGTTTCGCACGCTTTCCTTGTTGCCTAAAATTTTTATATTAATGGCCTAAAAGTCTTTTCAAAAATTTCGCAATGTCTTACATAACAAATAGATTCACTGGCGATTCCACCTCCAGACACAGTGCAGTTGGTCCCACTAAAACTATCAGTAGGGCGGATGCTGACTTTGTCCAGTGGAATCCCCAAAGTAAATGCAGCTACTTGTGCTACTTTGGTATTGATTCCTTGACCCATTTCAACTCCTCCATGGCTGATGGCAACACTTCCATCGCCGTGGTAAATCGCAACCGTAGCTGGGAAACCTCCAAAGTAGTGAATTGGATATCGCATCAGGCCGATAGCAATGCCCTTCTTCCTCCAGCGATTTTCCCTATTGAATTGCATTATGTCCCGTTTCCTGTCTCGGTACTCAGATAAATCAACGAATTCCGTCAGGAGGGTTCGCATCTTTTCACCTTCTGCAATATTAGCCATTCTAACATCGACTGGATCCTTTCCGGTCACCCGAGCGATGTGCTCCATGATGTTTTCAATTGCTGCGATCCCTTCGACAGCTCCAGGGGCTCTACACCAAGTATGTGATGGTGCATCAGTGATGACTTCTTTACCATTTACTGTCCAATGGTCACCAGAAGTGTAGATATTTTTGAAACTAGCCAGTGTTAGGAATTGCAATGGACTCTCGTTGATTGTACATCCAACATCCGAAGCGAAATGACTAACTAATTTCATGATTTTTCCATAGTTATCCACTTCCACTTGATAATTGATATGACACGGCATCCTTTTGCCCAAACTGGACATCATTGATTCGATACTTTGAACAAACCTCACAGGACGATTGAGATGATGAGCGGCAATCGCACAGGCGGCAGCGATTTGTCCGACTCTGGAAATTTTCGCGCCATAACCCCCACCCACACGTTTCGTTTCCAAATGGATTTTATTTTGTGGTATATTCAAAGCCTCTGAAATCGCCAATTGTGTAGAATCTGTAGACTGTGTGGCGCAATAAACTAGCATGCCGATATCGTTGGGAATGCAAATTGTTGTCTGCGGTTCCATCGTGTAATGATACTGACTTCCAAGATCGAAAAAACTCTCCAACTTTTTCGTCCCGTAAACATTGGTTGGGGCATGAATTGGTCCCCCCGATCGAAGGACATCCTTGATCCTATCCGATGCTTTGGACTCAAAAATATCCGCCAGAGTTGGCATTACTTTCTGGTTTGTTCGTTCGTACATAACTTTTACCTTTTCTGAAGCCTTTTTGGCCAAATCAAGACTTTCCGCAACAATAACCCCAATTGGCTGAGCGTAATATTTCAATTGTCCGGAACAGAAGATCTCCTCTTCCTCCATGATTGCAATAATTGTCGTACTAACAAATGTATTTTTCCCAGGAATATCCTTGGCTGAATAAAACGCAACCACGCCAGGAATTTTCAAGGCCTCGGAAGCATCGATTTGTGCAATTTTTGCAGTCGCTTCAGTTGCATGAACGAAGGCGGCCCAAAGTTCGCCCGGTTGATGTGGTAAATCGTTCATGTAAAACGCCTCCCCCGAACACTGGATTAATGCCTCTAGTTTCGGGACTGGTTCCGTTAGAGGATAATTTTGTCTCTGGGTATCAAAAGTCTGTGTCCCACTTGAAAGTGGTCTCCTCAAAATGTCTCCACCACTTCGATATTCCCTTTTGGTTTTATCATCTGGGGCGAATCCAAGGATATATTTGTAGAACAAACCGCAAGCAAGGATTTTTCTGTAATCGGGAGAGGCATCTGGAAGTTCCCAGTCAGGGTCCAATTCTGCGTTAAGTTTGCCAAGTGCCCCTTGAATTGTTTGATTGTTGAACAACTCCTTGCCAACTAAAAAGTCTTCGGTTGCCTTTGCATGGACAAATTCAGGATTAATTCCACCAAAGCAAATTCTTGCAGATACGACTTTGCCGTTTTTTATTTGTGTCATGAAACTTGCATTTACATATGCGTGAGCATTTTGTGCTCTCGGCATTATCTAGGGGAAAGAAAATTATTATTTTTTTTGTTGCTTTGTGGGCAAAAAAGATAAAAGAAAATTTAAACTTTTTACTTACCTTGTATGAATTGAACAGGTACTCATTTTTTGGTTTTGGTGAGAGTTTAATGCAAACCAGGACCTTGTGTTTCATACTTAATTTGAGGTAATTCAGCACAGATACTGTAATTGGTTTGGTTTCACTTTCCAATACCACAACTTGAGCACCAGCTGCTTCTAAAGTGAGGAAAAGATCCGAAGGAAATTCATTGCGCTCGTGTTTGATTGATAAATTTCCTGCTAGTGTTCCCATCTGTAAATAATATTGGATATGAAAAACAAATCTGAAAAGCCAGAGGCATAAGACTCGCATAACACAGATTTTCATTACTTCGTTGTTGCACGGATAAGGGAAGGTTCGGTAAGGATAACGTGATTCTGTTTTCATCAAATTTTCCGGAAAGAATCTCATCTGGGGCTTTTTTGGGGTCGCTGAATCCGATTCTAACATTAAGAAACCGGTAAGGATAACGGAAGGTTCTGTAAGGATAAGGGAAGGTCCTGTAAGGATAAGGGAAGGTTCTGTAAGGATAACGTGGTTATCCTTTTTCCCAAATTTTCCGAAAAAAATCTCATCGGGGGTTTTTGGGGTTGCTGAGTCTGATTATGGAGTCAAAAAGTCCGTAAGGATAACGGAAGGTCCTGTAAGGATAAGGTGATTATCACTTGCCTAAAATTTTTGGGAAACATCTTATCTAGGGGTTTTTGAGATCGACGAATCTGAATCTGACATTAAGAAGTCTGTGAGGTGCCTATTCGGATAATATCGATATCCTTTTTATTCTGGATTTTTAGTCATTGTAACGTATCGAACCAATCGTCGGACACAAAAATGAACTACACCAGGGTGTTAGGGATGACAAGGAATGACATTTCCGCATGTCCGTCCGTCTATCTATTTGTCTGTCTGTCTGTCTGTCTGTCTGTATGTGAACACCATATCTTTTGAAAGAATTGAGCTAGAGACTTGAAATTTTGTATAGTTACGTTTCCCATAAATGGCTAGGATAAGTTCTGGAACCGGCAAAATTGGACTATTCCTTCCGCCTTCCCCAAACGAACGAAACAGTTTGTTTTGCAATTTTCTCGAAAACGGTGAGTCATATTGAAAAATCGGCGTTTCTTGTAAATGGCAAGAATAAGTTCTTTAACGGCTGAGTTCGGATGATTCTTTCCTCCATACCCCATAACGAAACCGTTCTTTGCAATTTTCTCGAAAACGGTTAGACTCCTTGAAAAATTTATAAAGGTAAAATGTTTTTAGAATATGGTTTTACATAACGGTTTTATACAATAAAATCCAATGTCTCCCACAAAAATTGATTTTTTTTTCATAAAAATCCATTCATAGAAGATCAAATTGGTTTATGAAATCTCTCATAGTATTAAATAAATTGTTCATAAATACTATGAATTCACTTCTATGAACGTCATTCTTAATTTTCATGAAAAAAAAAAATCGTTCAGTTTATAGGAAAAAATCGCATCAATATCCCTTGAGTGGTTCTCGAGTTAAGCCATTTTCAAAATGTACGCCAATTTGACGCGTTTTGGTAGAAATAGGTTACACAAAATACTTGATAGTTCTAGTGTTGAATATTAAAAGATAACTATTCAACAGTTTTGCGAGTTATTGAATTGTAATTTTTATTACGCAAATTTTAAATTGTTTATTTTTAAAAAAATTTGACACTCATATCAAATCTGACACTTGAAGTTATCATACACAAGAAAAATATTTTTTAATTAAAAGCAAATCTTATCTTTATATTAACACTGGCTTCAAAGCTTTTCTTAGAAGATAAGAAAGGCTAAAATTGCAAGGGAGCAATCGTCAAATACTCTATATGAGCGCAGACAAAATTTTTATGAAAAAATCCATTTGTATGGGGGAGGGAGGATTGGTTCGATTGGAATTTGCTGTTGGAACGGTTATGTAAAATCATATTCTAAGCACATTTCGTCTTTATACATTTTTTAATACTATGCACCGTTTTAGAGAAAGTAGAAAAAAGTAGTTAATTTGTATGTGGGGAGGGGAGGGAGTTAGGAGTGGTCTAACTGGATTCTGATTTTTTGAGATAAGTTATGTTGTTAAAAAAACTGTTTAGTTTCAATGGGGAGGGGGAAAGAATGATCCAATTTTGCCCGTTCAAGAACTTAGCCTTCATATTTACGAAAAACGTACCAAAATTCAAGTCTATATCTCAAGGTGTTGAAACGTAATGGCGTTCACGGACAGACAGACGGAAAGGCGGACAGACAGACGGAAAGATGGACAGACAATCGGACAGACATGTGGAAATCAAAATCTTTTGTCATCCTAAATACTCTGCTGTAGTTCATTTTTGTGTCGGATAATTGATTCGATGCGTTACAAACGGTATACTAAATCTAATATACTCCTTTATAATATATCATATAGAGTATAAAAAATAATGTTCAATTTATTTTCCCAAAATCTGTCCTAAACTTTAGAAATGACAACCGAATTCACATAAGATCACAGAACTACTACCATGCAGCCAAAGTTAGAGTATTTTTTTTAAGTACCTCTTTGTTACAAGGTCAATGCGTAATTAATTTTTGTGTAAAAGATTTCGTCAAGGCTTTTTCATCAATTTAAAATTAGTTAAAATATTTGTTTTCTTCTTGAAATCAGAAAAGTGCCCATGTACTTCACAAGCTCAGGTAAAGCATAATTGCGATGACGACTTTTACGGATTTAATTGAATGGTAAATACCAGTCGCTTACATCATATCCGATGTTGGTTGTTGATTGTCCACAAATCGGTAATGTTCAGTCATTCAGTTGTGCGGCCCAAAAGTTGGGGCGATAAATTATTTTTATGAATAAAATCAGAAAACTGGTTTTTATTCGTTTTAAACGATAAATTCATAAAAGGAGTTGGGCCTATGACAAAATAGTAAAATAGTAGCAAAATATAAACGACAAAAACCCTCATGTATCGTTAATTTTGAATTATGATCGTTAATTTTGAATTATTATATGTGAAAAAGTTATGTTGAATATATCTACAAAAAAAGCCACTTACATTTCTCACTGGTACATTAGCAATCAGGTCTATGTGATGGACGATTTCTTTACAGTACTCAAATCCAGGCGTCTTGGAAGCTCCTGTTAAAATGTCCATCGTCTCCGTTAAACTCATGTTGCCCCCTAACTCAATCATATTTCCTAATGCAAAAGCGTGTAAATCAGGCACTTGATTGACATCAATGAAAATTCTAACGTCAGGAGATCGTCGATAGACGCCATGGGCAGTGTTTCCTGCCACCAACATGTATTTCTTATCCCCAATTACTTTGAAGGCATCAAAAATATCCTCAAGAGAATTCGCTTTAAACCATTGACTTCCATCATCGAATGCGACATGCAGCTTCCTCGGTTTACACACTCCAGAACATAGAGTCCCCGTTTTGGGACACTTCTTCCCGACATCTTCAATATCTCGGCATGGTTCCATGTACTTAAAATTGCAATCAGTTGCGAAAGATTTCATTGCATCCAAGATAGGACGATAGCCCGTGCATCGGCAGATATTCCCACCGAATGAGTTTTCCACCTCCTCCATGGTGACATTTCCCTTCGCTTCCATTAAACTGTACATGTTCATCACCATTGCAGGCGAACAATATCCGCATTGAGTCCCGTTCATGTGGGCCAAACGTTCCTGGATCGGGTGGTAGCCGTCCTTCTTGTTGCCAAGACCTTCGATGGTCGTTATGTCCCATCCGTCGCAGACATTTAGTAGAGTTAAACACTATGAGAATTTGGAAATTTTATGAATTTTTCTTATTTTACTAACTACCAAATTGTGATGTAGAAACACTTACCGAATTTGTCGCCCAAGTGTGGATCTTCTTCGACGCAGGATGTCGTCCTGTGATCGCACAAATGCACACCCCACAACCACCCTCCAAACACATGAATTTCGTTCCTGGAAACTGCGCATGCTCCCGCAGGAAAGTATTTAAAGTAATATCCGGCGGGTAGTCCGCTAAATTCACTAAAATTATAGGAAGATTATGCAGTTAAATTTTTTTTTTTTCAAGAAAATTCAGATTCTTACCTTTGCATACTTTTTTATTCACCGTAAAACTAATCGACATTTTTTACGGTTTTTCAAAAGGTAGTTTTAATTTTTTTTTCTACGAAAAAGCTTTTCAAGTTGACGTTGTGTTCAGTTCAGCAGTCGTACAACTAATGATTAAACAAGTCTTTCATAAACCTGCACTTCTAGCTTCAACTTATTGTTAGTTTAGTATTATCGGGTGGCCTCACATTTTTTTTGAGCAAACCCATAAGAAAGATTTATGAGGTACAAATGAAATACAACATTGTGAATGCGTGAGACAAGGGGCATAGAACTATTATAACTAGGGCCCGGATTTAAGGCACTTATAAAATGCGAAAAAAGGCAGGCAAAAAGGCAGTATAAAAGACTGAATAAGCATTATTTTTTCAAAAAAAAGGCATTTATTTAACCAAAAGGCATTTTCATTGCACGAATATTACATATCATGTATCACAAAATTGAACGCTGAACGCTTGCAAATAATTTCAGATAAATTAAATTCATATAAATAAATTTAAAAAAATATATAAAAAGCTAATAGCCGTATAAAGAGTCTCACTTCCTTTAAGTAATATGAGTGTTCGCTGCTTTTTACCTACAACTTGTTATAGTGACGTTACTTTAGGTGCATTGAGAATCATAATAGGTAATACGGATCTAATACTGATTGCAAGAAATAATTAAGTGAACTAAAACTTACCTAAAAGTTATTTTCTAATCCGCGAAATTGTTTCTAAATAGCAGGTCTCCAATAATTCTTTCGTAACTTTGATTCATCTGGATTTTTTTCATGACAATATTTTTGAAAAAACTCTTTCAAAATATTATTATTCAATTTCCAAAGTGGAATATTTGCCTTAACAAATGCCATACATAAATCTTTAGAAAATGATGAGTCGCTTGTTCTGCTGATTGCATTTTTGAATAACGCGACCTTTTTTGAACTTGCTTTCTGCAATAAATTCTTGTGTATGGCAATTTTTATGTGTTGTGTCACAAAATACTTTTTTGAATGATTCACTACTTTTTCGCAAATTTTGCAGAAAAGCAAACTCCCGTCTGTCGAGAAACAGTCTTTACCAAATGTATTTACAAGGTTCACGAGTATAAGGCGGTTTTCTCGTGTGATTTTTGGCATTTCTAAGATTTCAATTTACTACCAAAACTAAACTGATCGTACATTGGCGCAACTGTCATAAATATAGGCATTGCCAAATCAAAAAAAAAATAATGATAATTTTTATGGGTACTTAAATTACGCTAAAAAGTATAAATTCTTTCGGAATTATTAAAAAAGGCATTAAAAAAAGGCTAAATGGTCGAAAAAGTGGGAAAATAAGCAAAAATGCCTAAAAGGCAGTTATTATACAAAAATGAACGAAAAAAGCAAAATAGGCAAAATGCCTTTTTGCCTTAAATATCCGGGCCCTGATTATAACCAGTTATAAAATCTTAATGTTGTTTTTATTCATGCACGATTTTTACTTTCTTATACAAAGTATAATAAAACATTGTATTCATGAAAATTCCGACCTCTTAATTTTTCCTAAGAAACATTTCCCGACCACTCTAAGAAACATTTCCCGAGTAGATTAGAGCAATATTACAAAAATGTCTTTTTGTCTGTTAGTCTGTTAGTCTGTTAGTCTGTTACCCGGCCCTTACACGCGTCTGTAGAGCTGACACAGTCGCTGACACAGTCTCGTGTAAATGCACTGACTGCCAGTTCGCTAAACGTATTTTAATTCGTTGTCAGTAATTTGACATTTGAAGTCTGTGATACTGACATACTTTATAGTCGCGTGTAAGGGCCGGGTTAGTCTGTTAATCTGTTAGTCTGTTAGTCTGTTACTCTGTTAGTCTGTTAGTCTGTTAGTCTGTTAGTCTGTTAGTCTGTTAGTCTGTTAGTCTGTTAGTCTGTTAGTCTGTTAGTCTGTTAGTCTGTTAGTCTGTTAGTCTGTTAGTCTGTTAGTCTGTTAGTCTGTTAGTCTGTTAGTCTGTTAGTCTGTTAGTCTGTTAGTCTGTTAGTCTGTTAGTCTGTTAGTCTGTTAGTCTGTTAGTCTGTTAGTCTGTTAGTCTGTTAGTCTGGTAGTCTGTTAGTCTGTTAGTCTGTTAGTCTGTTAGTCTGTCAGTCTGTTAGTCTGTTAGTCTGTTAGTCTGTTAGTCTGTTAGTCTGTTAGTCTGTTAGTCTGTTAGTCTGTTAGTCTGTTAGTCTATTAGTCTGTCAGTCTGTTAGTCTGTTAGTCTGTTAGTCTGTTAGTCTGTTAGTCTGTTAGTCTGTTAGTCTGTTAGTCTGTTAGTCTGTTAGTCTGTTAGTCTGTTAGTCTATCAGTCTGTTAGTCTATCAGTCTGTTAGTCTGTTAGTCTGTTAGTCTGTTAGTCTGTTAGTCTGTTAGTCTGTTAGTCTGTTAGTCTGTTAGTCTGTTAGTCTGTTAGTCTGTTAGTCTGTTAGTCTGTTAGTCTGTTAGTCTGTTAGTCTGTTAGTCTGTTAGTCTGTTAGTCTGTTAGTCTGTTAGTCTGTTAGTCTGTTAGTCTGTTAGTCTGTTAGTCTGTTAGTCTGGTAGTCTGTTAGTCTGTTAGTCTGTTAGTCTGTTAGTCTGTTAGTCTGTTAGTCTGTTAGTCTGTTAGTCTGTTAGTCTGTTAGTCTGTTAGTCTGTTAGTCTGTTAGTCTGTTAGTCTGTTAGTCTGTTAGTCTGTTAGTCTGTTAGTCTGTTAGTCTGTTAGTCTGTTAGTCTGTTAGTCTGTTAGTCTGTTAGTCTGTTAGGCTGTTAGTCTGTTAGTCTGTTAGTCTGTTAGTCTGTTAGTCTGTTAGTCTGTTAGTCTGTTAGTCTGTTAGTCTGTTAGTCTGTTAGTCTGTAGTCTGTTAGTCGGAAATATTGTGAGTATGGTAAGCTGTAACTTTTCTATGGGAGTAAACATTTTAAATTATATTAGACGAAAAAACTGGACTGGAAGAAAAAAGTTTTTGATTTATTCTTAATTTTTAATATTCAAATTTTTTTAAGGCTTAATTTTATTCAACCAAAATATCCCAATTTTTACTTACAGCACTTTTTTTTTACATAAGTTTAAACATATTAATGGAACTGCTAGCTGCTAATCCAATGTGTTCAGAAGTTGTTGGTGCCCCAAGGTGATACCAAATATCCTTGACGCCAGCATCCTGACGAGCTGAATCCAGTGCATGTCGAACAGCAAACATCGAAGAAACTGCGAGCGTTGTGGCTGGTTCCCCAGTTGCTAAAATATTTATGAAAGTGAAAAAATTAGGAAGTGTTTAAAGCCTTTTTTATTGGAAAATAAGAACTGAGCGAAATTGAAGGAAATAATCAAGTGGGATAATTTGTTACAATTTACCTTTTGATCTTAGAAAACCAGCTGGATTTTTACTCTTCTGCAGCAAAGTGATTCTAAAATCGATTGGAACATCTTTTGCTCCTGGAGGTTTATATGTCCAAGTTCTTGTGGTTAACAATTCACCATTTTGTCGATTGTACACCAATTGCTCTGTCAACCAATAGCCTAATCCCATCATAAATGCACCTTCAATTTGCCCAATGTCCACCATTGGACTGAGACTTTCTCCAGTATCTTCGAGTAGATCGACTCTGGTTACAAGGAGATTTCCTGTCAAGATGTCGACTTCAACTTCCGTACAGCATAAACCCCAAACTTTGTATGTTTCCATATCCCCTGATTTGTACATGTCCGATTCAATCAGATTAACATTTTGATTGAAGCAATTGGTAACGATTTCTTCCCAGTTTGCATTCTTCATTTTATCCCGAACTGGCTTCATGCGTCCAAGAAGCGTTTCACATGCTTTTTTCACCGCCTAAAATTTTTTTTTGATTTTATTATTTATAGTGGTTGCGTTTTTAACAGGGTACGAAGAATCATTCTTTTCGATTCGTTCGTTTTTGATTCATTCGCGAATTTTATTTTTTATGGCCGTATTTGTAAAATTCGATTTGAGAAATGAATCGCAAATTTAGAAAATCGAAAATATGATTCATTCGCGAATTTATTGCAAACAAATGATTCGCGAAAATATGTCATAAATTATTTTTGTAATTGTACGCTTTTCCATTTAAGGATTACTTAAAAATGTCAAATTTTTTATTAGATGTACATAGACTTCCCCTCCCGGACCCCTCGCCGACTAACTCTGAAACCTTTCAACCGATTGTGTTGCGATTTTCTGAGTAGGATAAAGTATTTCCCGGACAAGCTTCCGCTACTAAAAAGTTAACACTGTTCTTGTCCTTTATAGTTCTTTCCCTTTTTGTTTTGTGAAGTTCTGGCGCAATTTTGAACCACTGCTTCCCTCCTCCCTCATTCAAATTGAATTTTTCTTTCTATTTTCTCAAAAACGGGGAGTCGTATTGAAAAATTTGTGAAGGAAAATCTGTTTAGAATATGATTTCCGTTTCATACATTAAAACCTAATCGGACCATTCCTTTCCCCCTCTCCAATAGGGTTTTTCTAAAAAAATATTTTGTCTGTCATCATATAGAGTGTATTAATCGTAGTTAAAGAGGGAGTTGGCGATGCAAAAAATGGTTGGGAACCACTGTTTTACATACAGAGAAAAAATGGTACATCTACCATTTTACATTCTTTACATTGTTTACTGTGAATTTGGGACCAACTAATTTTTTACACGTAAACTATTACGTAAAATACGTTTTGTGAACAATCTGCACAACACTATGCTTAGTAGTAAAATTTACTACTTTTCAGTTAAATTTACTACTTTTTATACCCGTATGGTGAAACCAAAGGGTATATTAACTTTGCCTTACCGTTTGTAACGCCAAGATCCCGTCATCGCACAAAAAAATTAATTACACCATTGTGTTTAGAATGATGAAAAAAGTTGAATTTAGCATGTCCGTCCGTCTGTCCGTCTGTCCGTCTGTCCGTCTGTCTGTCCGTCTGTCCGTCTGTCTGTCCGTCTGTCCGTCTGTCTGTGGCGCGCATTGCGGGCGCACGGATTGAGATACAGACTTGAAATTTGGCACAGGTCCGTGTTTCGTAAAATGCGAGGCTAAGTTCGTTAATGGGCAAAAATGGACCATTAGGGGTGGTACCCCCAGAGCTGGGCAAAATACTCAATACTCAAGTATCACTACCAGTATATGGTAATGATACTTTTAACCGCATTTCAGTATCAGTACAAAAAGTACTAGTACTGAGATTTCAGTACCAGTAAATTTTGTACTGGTATTGCTCTGACTGAGCAGTACAAAAATACCAACATCGGTACTGGTACTGAAACTCCAGTACCAGTGCTATGTACTTGAAAAATATCAATACTTTCGCGAAAAATACTTGAAAAAATTCCAGTACTTTTGTAAAAGTACTTGAAAAAATTCCAGTACTTTTGCAAAAGTACTTGAAACAATTCCAGTACTTTTGCAAAAGTACTTGAAAAAATTCCAGTACTTTTGCAAAAGTACTTGAAAAAGTATAAAAAGTACTGGTACTGCAAAACTCAAAACCAGTACAAAAAGTACTGGTACTGCAAAAATCAATACCAGTACAAAAAGTACTGGTATTGCAAAAAACCAGTACAAAATACAAATATTGTAAAAAACCAGTACCAGTACTTTTTGTACTGGGACTGGATCCGTGCATCGATTACAAGTACTTCAAGTACTGGTACTGATCGTGCAGTACCAATACTTAAGGTATTGATACTGGTGGCAAGCCCAGTACAAGTATCTATATACTGGTACTGGTCGTGTACTGCAGTATCAAATGTACTGAAGTATGCCCAGCTCTGGGTACCCCCCATACGAACGAAAATGTTTTTTGCAAATATCTCAAAAACGGTGCTTCTTATCAAAAAAGTGCAAGAACAAAAGTTGTTTAGGACATGATTCTACATTAAAGTTCCATACATCAAAATCCAATTGGAACAAGTTTTAAAAAAATCTTATTGGAAAGCTTGACTTCAAAGTGGAATTTTGATACGCCGTTCAATTAAATCACCATACGGGTTTTCAATAATTTCCAGATTGGCAATTATAGCTTTTGTTATGTTTTAATTGAAATTTACTATTTTTTTTTCTCTGCGTGTATTGGAAGTGGTTTTCTCTCAAACCAAGCAGAGGTGCAGTTTCTAAAATGATCAAAAAGTCTAATTTGGTAAGATCGAAGTTTCGTTTGGATCTTAGGGTGAGGATGCTTAAATGTGTTAAGAAAGTAAAAACTAAATTAACAAAAAAAAAACAATATTTACATAACAAACGGATTCACTGGCGATTGCGCCTCCTGACATGAATGAATTCGCACCCGTGAAAGAGTCCGTTGGCTGAATTTTAATTTTGCTCATTGGAATTCCAAGGACAAAGGCGGCAACCTGAGCCACTTTTGTGTTGATTCCTTGACCCATTTCGATACCGCCATGACTGATGGCCACACTTCCGTCCTCATGGAAAATTGAAACGGTGGCAGGGAAACCTCCAAAGTAATGAATCGGGTATTGCATAACGGAAAGTCCCAATCCGCGCTTCCTCCAGCGATTATCCTTATTGAATTGGTCAATTTCCTGTTTCCTCTTTCGATATTCAATTGATTGGACAAATTCCGGGAGTAGAGTTTTCATTCTGTTGTCGTTGGGGATGTTAACCAATCTAACATCGACTGGATCCTTTCCGGTTACCCGAGCGATGTGCTCCATAATATTTTCAATCATTGCAATTCCTTCAACACCTCCAGGGGCTCTGCACCAAGTATGCGATGGTGCATCAGTGATTACTTCCTTGCCGTTAATTTTCCAATTTGCATCCGATGCGTAGACATTTTGGAACGCCACTAACGTAAGGAATTGCAAAGGACTTTCATTCACCGTGCAACCAACATCTGAGACGAAATCATTGGTCAGTTTCACTATCTTGCCATTGTCGTCGACCTCAACCTGATAGTCAGCATGGCAAGGCATTCGTTTCCCTAATGCGGACATCATTGATTCGATACTTTGGACAAATCTAACAGGACGATTGAGAAGATATGAAGCAATTGCACAGGCGGCAGAAATTTGAACATTTCTAGAGATCTTCGCACCATAACCACCACCGATCCTTCGAACTTGAAGAAAGACATGATTTTGTGGAACCTTTAGGGCGTTAGCTATGGCTACTTGGGTTAAATCCGTTCCCTGGCAAGCTGCGAAAACCTCCAATATATCGTCCCGTGGTATACAAATTGTGGTCTGAGGTTCCATCGTATAGTGATATTGGCTACCGAGGTCAAAGAAGCTTTCCAATTTCTTCGTGGCGCGCACTGCAGTTGGAGCCTGATCTACAGCCGGTGATGTCAGAACTTCGGATATCCTTTCGATTGCGTTGCACTCCAAAACATCTTCCAAGGTTGCCAGGACCTTTTGATTTGTGTGCTCGTACATAACTTTAACCTTTTCTGAAGCCATTTTGGCCACATTGAGACTCTCAGCTACTATGATTCCTAGCGGTTGACCAAAATATTTCACTTGTTCAGAGCAGAAGATTTCTTCGTCCACCATGTAACCGACAATAGATGTGGAAACAAAACTGTTCTTTCCCGGGATATCCTTTGCTGAATAAAATGCAACCACACCAGGAATTTTCAAAGCGTCAGAAGGATCGATTTGAGCGATTTTTGCATTTGCTTCAGTTGTTTGGACGAACGCTGCCCAGAGTTCTCCTGGTTGATGTGGCAAATCGTTCATATAGAATGCTTCTCCGGCACACTGAATCATGCCTTCCAATTTTGGGATTGGTTCCGTTAAAGGATAGTTTTGTTTTTGGGTATCGAAAGTTTGTGTTCCACTCGACAGCTGTCTCCTTAAAATGTCTCCGCCACTGCGATATTCTTTTTTGGTTTTGTTATCTGGTGCAAATCCGAGGATGTATTTGTAGAACAAACCACAAGCAAGGATTTTTCTGTAATCCGGAGATGCGTCTGGCAGGACCCAATCAGGTTTCAGTTCTTCATTTAGTTTTGCCAATGCCCCTTGAACAGTTTGATTGTTGAACAACTCCTTGCCAACTAAAAAGTCTTCGGTTGCCTTTGCATGGACAAATTCATGATTAATTCCACCAAAGCAAATCCTAGCGGATGCAACTTTGTCTCCTTTGACTTGAATCATGAAACTTGCATTTACGAATGCGTGAGCATTTTGTGCTCTAGGCATTATCTGTAAAATAAATTTTTTTTTAAAGATTTCAAAATTTTTTCTAGGATTTTTTTACTTACTTTGTATGAATTGAAGAGAAATTCATTCTTTGGTTTTGGTGTTAGTTTAATGCACACTAAAAGTTTATGTTTCATATCCAATTTCAGATAATCCAATAGTGAAACACTTACAGTTTTGGTTTCATTTTCCATGACGACTATTTGGGCATTTGCCGCTTCCAAAGTAAGAAAAAGATCCGATGGGAATTCATTTCGTTCATGTTTGATTGATAAATTTCCAGCTAATGTCCCCATCTATATTAAAAAAAACTTATTTAGAACATAAGAAAAGCTACAAATGCCAGGGGCCAATCGTCAAATACTCTATATTATGACAGACAAAATGTTTATTTAAAAAAATCCACTTGTATAGGAAAGGGGGAAAAGAGTGGCCCGATTGGACTTTGGTGTATGGGACGGTTATTTAAAATCATATTCTAAACAGATTTTAACTTTACAAATTTTTCAATACGACTCACTGTTATTGAGAAAATAAATAAAAGTATCATATTTGTATGGGGGAGGGGGGAAGGAGTGGTCCAACTAGATTTTGATGTATAATTTATATATATTTCGGATGTAAAATTAAACCCGAAACACATCCTATCTTCATAAATTTTTCGATACGATGCACAGTTTTCGAGAAAACAGGAAAAAAAGTATTCCATTTGTATGGGAGAAGGGGAAGCGGTGATCCGATTGGATTTTAATGTATGGATGAGTTGTGTAGAATCATTTTCTAAACACATTTAACCTTTATAATTTTTCAATATTACCAACCGTTTTCGATAAAATTGCTTAAAACCATTGCATTTGTATGGTGGAGGGGGGAAGGAATGGTACAATTTTGTCCATTCAAAAATTTAGGCTAGCCATTTACGAGAAACGCAACTATACAAAATTTCAAGTTTCTAGCGTAATCAGTGCCATTCGGATAGGCCTTGGTACTATAATAATAGGAACTAATCCTATTCCAAATTATTATAGCACCAACGTCTATCCGAATAGGACTGATTATTATACCCGTATGGTGAAACCAAAGGGTATATTAACTTTGCCTTACCGTTTGTAACGCCAAGATCCCGTCATCGCACACAAAAATGAATTACACCAGTGTGTTTAGAATGATAAAAAAAATTGAATTTTGCATGCCCGTCCGTCTGTCCGTCTGTCTGTCTGTCCGTCTGTCTGTCTGTCTATCCGTCTGTCTGTGGCACGGATTGCGGGCGCACGGATTGAGCTAGAGACTTGAAAGTTTGCACAGATCCGTTTTTCGTAAAATGCGAGGCTAAGTTCGTTAATGGTCCCCCATAGGAACGAAAACGTTTTTTGTGAATATCTCAAAAACAGTGCATCTTATCAAAAAAGTCCAAGAACAAAAGTTATTTAGGATATGATTCTACATAAAACTCCCATACAGCAAAATTCGATTGGAATAAATTTTAAAAATTCTTTTTGGAAAGTTTGACTTCAAAGTGGAATTTTGGTACAACTGTTCGAATTTTGATACGAATATCACCATACGGGTCTCCAATGATTGACAGATTGGCAATTATAGCTTTTGTTATGTTTTTTTATTGGATTCTGACCAATATAAAGGGGACAGACAAAAATTCGAGTTATTGAATATAACAAAATAAGGAAGTTTAAGAGGCTTTCAAATATTCGAAAAATATTCGTTTGAGAGGCTTTCAAATATATCAAACAACAAAATGCACTGTAATTAAAAAAATTCTTTGATACAAGTGTTACAATGTGGTAATAGGCAGGTCCAACCTATATAAGCCACGAATTCGAAAAATGCGAATTATAAGCGAAGAAAAAAAAAATCTGAATGTTGTCTATCTTCATGGCATAAAATCCTGGAGTATTTTCGACTCCAAAAATTATATTGACGAAATCTTAATACAATTTTGGATTGGAATTTAATCTAAGCTTTTTACCATGCTCATATAAAAGAATATTTGACGGCAATTGTAGCTTTGTTTATGTTTTTAGTTTAATTCAATTCGTGAAAAAATATAATTAAATTAAAACAAAAAAAAAATCTTTCACATGAAATGGGTTTATGATTCTGTAGTACTAAAACACAAATTATTTTTTTTCGAATGAGTACCTCCTGAGCGAATATTGTTTAGTCATCGTGACAACAATAAATAAACATCTTTTTAACAATTATTTTTAATGATTATGTATTTTTGTTAGTTAAGGTCAACCAGATTAATTACTCACATTTCGTACGGGCACATTAGCAATTAGATCGATATGGTGCACGATTTCGTGACAATATTCATAACCCGGAGTTTTCGATGCCTGCGTCAAGATATCCATGGTCTCCGTTAAACTTAAATTACCACCCAATTCTATGGGATTTCCAATAGTAAATGCATGTAAATCTGGTATTTGATTAACATCAATGAAAACTTTAACATCAGGTGATCGCCGATAAACACCATGGGCAGTGTTGCCTGCCACCAACATGTATTTCTTGTCGCCGATCTTCTTGAAAACATCAAAGACATCTTTAAGTGATTTAGGTGAAAACCATTCACTCCCATCGTCGTAGACCGCATGCAATCTTTGCGGCTTGCAAACACCTGAGCACAAGGTTCCAGTTTTTGGACATGGTTTCGCCATTTCTTCAATATCTCTGCATAAGTCCATGTACTCGAAATCGCAATCAGTTGCGAAAGATTTCATTGCATCCAAGATTGGACGATAGCCCGTGCATCGGCAGATATTCCCACCGAATGAGTTTTCCACCTCCTCCATGGTGACCTTTCCCCCCTTCGCCTCCATTAAACTGTACATGTTCATCACCATTGCAGGTGAACAGTATCCGCATTGAGTCCCGTTCATGTGGGCCAAACGTTCCTGGATCGGGTGGTAGCCGTCCTTCTTGTTGCCAATACCTTCGATGGTCGTTATATCCCATCCATCGCAGACATTTAGTAAAGTTAAACACTATGAGAATTTGGAAATTTTATGAATTTTTCTTATTTTACTCACTACCAAATTGTGAAGGAGAAACACTTACCGAATTTGTCGCCCAAGTGTGGATCTTCTTCGACGCAGGATGTCGTCCTGTGATCGCACAAATACAAACCCCACAACCACCCTCCAAACACATGAATTTCGTTCCAGGAAGCTGTGCATGCTCTCGAATATAAGTATTTAAGGTGATATCAGCAGGATAATCCACCAAATTGACTGAAATCACGAGCACCAATTCATAAAAATAATATCTGATGTGAACAGCACATGACTTTCTTATACAAAATCTATTTTTGTGCATAATTTAAATTACTATTTTAATTGTCGGGCTTTACTATTAAAATAGTAGTTTATATAAAAATAAGAATTTTTTTTACAAAATCTGAAATATCTCGATAACGGTAAACGATGTAAATTTACTGTAAAATGCAGAAATGCCACGAATTTCAATATCTTTAATGCTTACTTTATTTGTATTTTTTTTGCGAAATACCGTTAGTTTGCAAGCAATCCGCACAAATCTATTTTTTACTTCTTTATGAAAATATATCAATAACGGTAAAGGATAGGAGATAACGGTAAAAGACAAAATCGTAGCAAATATTATTGTCTTCAATTTATCTCAAAAGTTTATCCATTTAAAACCCGTTAGTTTTCGTTTAACCATTTAAAACCCTGTAACTGATTTTTCTGAAATAACTGTATCTCTCGATACCAGTTTCAGATATCGAGTTTTAGTAAAAGACAAAAGTGTTGGATATTTAAATGTCTGTCTTCAAAAAAATATTTGTTTTGAAAAAAATTATAACGGTAATTAACGGTTCCGTACGACTATCATTTTTTTCTTAATCCCTTACCTATCAAAGAAAAAAAACAATCGTAGAGGTACTTCATATTAAAAAAAATAAATAAAATGTGAAGAAAGTCACATTCTCACATAAATATAGTATGTAAAATGAATCATTTTGTGAACCAAAAAGGAAAATAGCCTTTTCTGAAAAAAAAATTTATTCGCACACGAAATTTTGGTTATAGGTCACATGTGGCCTTGAATTTCAAAATCTAAGACTCTCAACGAACGAGAAAACTAAGACTCTCAACGAAGAAATTGCGGTTTTTTTTTATTAAAAACGGAGCTATAATTTTTAAAAAAAAACATAGATTTTATTTCTTTTTTTTTATTCCAAAACTATTCAATTTTTTGGACTGAAGTATTGGGAAATTATTTGTTGTAATGGTGGCAAATTACGAAAAAACTTTCAAGCTTATATCTCTAGGGGTACTTTTTGTTACCCTATCCCTCTTTGACCCTTAACACATTGACTGCCATGGCTATCATTTTTGATAGCCAGTGAAAATTGGCACGATGATTCATGAGCGGCCAAGGCTATCATTTTCGATAGCTGGGTCTACAATCTACATGCATACATACATACATTCATACATACGTACATTCTACATACATCTACATGTATTGGCATCTCCCTCACATTTTTTGCAAAATTGGTCTGGCAGTCAACGTGTTAAGAGGTCGAAATACGTATAAGAAAGTAATAATAAATGTTTCAGATTTATTCCTTTACCTTTGTATGGTTTTTTGTTTATTGTAAAGTTTATCGACATTTTGGAAAGCACTTTTAGTCACTTTTCACAACTCGCACATTCAAAATAAAAAAATTACACTGTCGAGGACGATTTCACAACTGCACAAAATGACGATCGAAGACCGAATGAAGATGAAAATGTAATTTCAATGGTAGAAATTATGCGAATTTTCAATTCACCATCAGCAATCATTCAACTGATCAACGTGAGACGGACGACCTTAATTTTTTTATGGTTTGCAATTTCCAGTTAGTTATAAAAATCTACAATAAATTTCATGTCATAACTTATTATATCTACTATCAAATAAATCGAAAAGTTCTGAAGCGAGCTAAGATATTTGTAGTTTTTATGAAATAACTTTTTTGTGTAATTATGGTCATCATATTGGGCAGTGTCCAAAACGAATCTTTTGTTTTCGGTATGAAAAAAATTGTTTTCCATGAACGGAAATGATGTATAACGAAAGTTATGAATTTGTAAACATATGCAGAATTTACGTTTACCAAAAATTGCGTAGTAAAGTTGTAAAAAAACAATGTTTAGTGAATGGTTACAAAATGACTAATGAAAATGTCGGTAATTCAAATTGGTTGCAATTTTTTTTACTGGAAAATTCAAAAAATTCTAATTTTAGGTCTTGCAAAGATGACTTCTTTTTAGACTGAGAATTATGTGTTTAATTAAAACTTGCATATACAACCGGAATTTTTTTTTTGCAAAGTTCAGTGTCAATATTTATTACTAGCTTGCATACCCGTCGTTGCCGGGTTAAGTTTTTTTAATTTTTTTTATGGTCTATGTTGGAGCTAAACTTCAGGCCAATCGGCTCGGTAGTTTCCCCGCGAAAGGGTAACATAGAGGAAGAGCTAAGTTTCGAGATAACTTTACCCACTCCCCTTACTCCCCCACCTCTCGGGCTACTTTTCAATGGGTCTATGTTGGGGCTGGACCCCCGACGAACATCTATGCCAAATTTCAGTCCAATCGGTTCAGTAGTTTCCCTGCGAAAGAGTAACATAGCGCAAAAACTAAGTTTCAAAATCACTTTACCCCCTCCCCTTACTTCCCCCACCCCTCGCGCTACTTTTCCGTATGCCTATGTTGGAAACAGAACTACCACAGATACTCATGCCAAATTTAAAGTCAATCGGTTTAGCCGTTTTTGCGTGAAAGAGGAACAGACAGACAGACACCAACTCATTTTTATATATTAGTATGATAGTTACTGCCTAGCAAAAAAAAACATAAAAAAAGCTTTTATTAAAAAAAATGTACTGAAAAGGGAAAACATAATTTTTTGGGCACTGTGTATTAGAAATAAAAGCGAGATACATATTTATTTTATTTTCCATGCTTTTATCTCGCTTTATTTCGGATACACAGAGCCGAAAAAAATATTTTTTCCTTTACATTTTTTTAAATAAAAACTTTTTTTTAAATTTTTTTTTTAATTTTTTTTATTCTTTCTATTTATTTCGTACCTATTTGATTAGTATGACTAAAAATCCAAAATAACTTCTGTCTTCCCTCACGCTTATAATACTTTTTAGTCTTCTAATATATATCCTTGCCCTTAAGATATCCTTACGGACTTTTTAACTTCAGAATCCTGAATCTGACCCCAAAAATCACCAGACGAGAATATTTTTCTCGAAAATTTGAGGTGAAGATAATCACGTTATCCTATCAGGATCATCTGTTATCCTTACAGACTTCTTAACATCAGAAACGGATTCAGCGGGCCCAAAAAACCCCACATGAGACTTTATCTGGAAAATTTGAAGAAAAGGATAAAAAGTAGTGAAGAATTTTGTATTCTCATCAAAGTTTCGTATGTGTGCAAAATTTCAAGCCAATCGGTTGAGTGAAAGTGGGTTAAAATTAGATTCCATGATTTGACCCTACTAGACAAAACACACGCGAAAGCAAGCTAAATCCCAGGTTTAAAAGCAGATAACTAACCGCAAAGTTACCTAACTTGGTAAAAGCACGTAAACGCGGTTAATTTGAAACATGCTTATGTTTAAAGTTTTCTAAAATAAGTTATTTTAATTTACAAACGCAAAAAAAAGAAACGGCAACACGTATGATATAAATAGTTTCTCCCTATCGGAAAAACGATCAGCTCCCGATTTTACACGAACACCTCAGTGGGATGGACGACTATTTGGTCGTTTAAGCGATTTGTCACATTGGCGATCAGCTGCTGCAGCTTCCTGATTCCGACATCAGTTGCACATGTAATCCAGTGGCGCATGGCGCACTGCAACAAATGTTGACTTTTCTGAACTGATCTACTTGTAGCTGATATCAGTAACATGTCGGATAGTTTCTAATGCCATTTTTGTTAGATTAAATAAAATAAAATTATAATTTTCAATATTTTTTTCGTCTGGCCGTAATAATTGTCATCAGTAGCATAGTCTATTAAGGTAGCATGCCCACTCTCTAGGTTATAGGCTCTCTACGTTTTACACTGCTGCATTTTTTTAGCAGAGAAATAAGGAGTAGTTCTTCCTCCGAGTCCGACATTTTGACGTTTGGGGTCAGCTGATCCCAGCAGCAGCTGATCGCCAGTGTGACATCCCGCTAAGAAGTTGTTTAACAAGACTTATAACAGCGAAATAAAACTCTTAAACCACAAGTCTTATTAAGGGTATATAAGGCGTCTCAAAGCTGCTTATATAACTGATAGAAGTATGGTCGTAACAACGAGTAATAAATCTCACTGTTACGAGGGTATATTACTTTTATGAATAAAAGCCTTGCAGTGGTTGGTTATTACGGTTGCCAAACCGAGAAAATTACTTCCTTTTTAACTACGCAATAACTCGTGGTTATATAGTCGCCATGTGGTAAGCAAAACCGCGAAATTTTTTAGGACGAATAAGTTTTGTTCACAACGTCGTTATCCGACTTTGTGTTACTTGGGTGGTTAAGGGTTAACATAGCAAAATATTTTTTTGTGATAACCTTGTGGTTCAAATTTTCCTATTAGCAGTAAATTAAATTAAACTTTATTCAAAGACAAATAAAAAAAACTGTTATCAATAAGACAAGCGAAATAAATTTAAAAATACCACAATTTGCTTCTGTTTTTAGTGGATTTTAGCAATCTGTTTAGTGCCGACCACGACCTAATCTTTACAAGATGTGGAAATTTGCCTGTGTTTTCTTAGTTATTGCATCAAATCGAGTTTTTTGTAAAGTGAGTGTGAAGTTTTATTTTGAGTTTGAATTGATGGCATTTTTTAATTTTTAACCTTTTTCTTGAAAATTTGTAAAGAAAACTTTTTTTTTGTAAAGAAAAAGAAAAAAAACGGTTGAAAGCAGAAGAATTTCCTTTTTTCTGTATAAATCGGTTTGCAATAAAACTTTGTTATCAAGTTTATATCAAAAACCCAGTTCCGTATGTAGTTGTATTGTGGCACAGGTCCCACAATGCAGTCGTTACCAACATTTTTCGTGGTTTGCATCTCGCTGCTTGTCCCTAATCATGTTTTTTATACAGGCAGGGCCTTAAAGAGCCGAAAGTGGGTCCGGAGTAAACTTTCAATTTTTTGCCCCCTTACACAGAATTTTTTTTTGAAAAGGTTCACTCTAATGCCCTAAACACATGTGCAGATTTTCTGCATGCAGAGCTGCATGCATATCTGCAGCTAAGACACATGAGCAGATTTTTTTGACATTTCATCGCATCGGCTGCTATCAACAATGGAAGAAGAATTGGCCAATTTTTATATTGGAAATGGATGGATCACCTCATGTTCCTGAAAGACGTAGATAACGTCAATACAAAGTATTGAATATTTTCTACTGGACTTTCCTTTTCCTTTTCTTTCCTTTTTCACTGTGTACGAATTTAGTCCATAGTCTCTTTGCTAACAGTCGATTTTGCCAAACACCAAAAAAGAATCCTCGGTTGACATCACTAATTCTGCGCAGAGAAAGTTGAATTTGAGATACCATGCAGCTCTGCGCTGCATGCAGAATTTACATGTGTTCCACTTCATATAAACGAGTGTATTTAAATTCCGCTGCATGCAGAATTCTGCACATGTGTTTAGGGCATAATGCATTTTGACGACTTCTTTCAAGGCTGTCTTTCTGGAGTTGTGAAACTTCTGACATTGTTATAAATCCAATAAAACTTTGTTATGGGAAAAATTTTACTTTTTCTTGCAGATTTTGGAAGAAAATCGTTCAATATGTAATTTACAATTTAAAAGATAGCAAAAGCTATAATTGCCAATCTGGCAATTATTGAAAACCCGTATGGTGATATGGCATTGTTCAAAGTTTAAGTGAACGGCGAACAGTTAGTTGTACAAAATTCCACTTTGAAGTCAAACTTTTCAACAAGATTTTTTAAAATTTCTTCCCATCGGATTTTGATGTATGGGAGTTTTATGTAGAATCATATCCTAAATAACTTTTGTTCTTGCACTTTTTTGATAAGATGCATCGTTTTTGTGATATTCGCAAAAAACGTTTTCGTTCGTATGGGGGTAGTTTAGTTGAGTTAACCCTCATCATCCTGGGTGAATTTACAAACAAAAACACCTGGGATGAGTCTCGCGGACTCATATGAAAGTTATATATAAAACACTAAATTTAACAGTATTAGAATATTTTTTTTTCACATGTTATGTGAGGCCGTTCGTCCAGATGTAAACGGACTTGATTTCCATTTGGTGCCATCCGTTCCGGCAAAATCAGATTCTGGTTCTGCGCTCTCTTCACTTTCGAACGCAGTTTCAAAATTATCTTCCTCATTATCAGATAAATCACTTTGATTATCTTCCAAAACGTAAACCCTGATGGCGTGTTTTTAACGCACTAAAAGCACCGAACGGGTGATTTTTTGTAAATGTGTATGATTTGCGCGGCAAATTTCATACTGAGTCTTTGGGACTCATGAGAGGAGGTTAAATTCGTTTTTTGTAAATTATCCTGTGAAAGCTATGGTTGTTGAGTAAAAAAAATATTTTGTTTTTTTTTGGAAGAGAAATATATTATATTAGAATACATATCCCAAGCAACCAGATAAGGCATAATGCCTTAGATTAGGGCGTGGTGTCTTAAAAAACGACCAATTTTAAGACACCACGCCCTAATCTAAGGCATTATGCCTTATCTGGTTGCTTGGGATAGCTCTGCGTATTAAAAAAAATTTTTTTTTTGCCATTTATAACAAAGCAAAGTTGAAATGTGTCCCAAAGACTCATCCTAGGAGGATGAGGGTTAATAACTTTATCTCACAAATCTAAAAAAAATCCCTCTCGCACCCCCAAAAAATTGCTCCTGCGGACCAGATGAGGAACCTCCACCGTAATGCATAGGGGACGGTTCTGTATAAAACCTATTCCTTCCATGAGCGACAGATTAAAGCTTCAAGGGGCCCTGGGCAAATTTGAATTTGGGGGGCCTTTTGTAGACTGTTGAATTCATATATTTTTATATAACAAAAGTTGGAGATAATAAATTTTTCTACATCTTTGTCTTTTACTAGAACTCCGTATCTCAAGCCGTTATCGAGATATACCATTATTTAAAAAAAAATCAGTTTTTTGCGATTATGCGGGATATACGAATTATCGGGGTACGAATTGTCGGGATTCTACTGTATTTGAAAATTAAAATTCTTGCCAAATCTTGTAACTTTCGTAGTACTCAATATTGATGAAATAACAGGGCTCAGAACTGGTGGCTATGGGAGCTCATAACTGGGGTCTGCGGGGGCTCAGAACTAAATTTTCGGATAACTTTCACATTTGCACATAATTCTTTTTTCTATTCAAATTGTGAAGATATAACAACATGTTATTTTAATTTAAACCTTTCATACTTTCGACAAGTAAGTATAAGAATCTCAGAAAGTATACGGAAGATAAAGAAAATCAGATACGAAGTGACAGAAGGCTTAACGCGGCTCAAAGTTACCCTATTAACCTCTCTTTTTTCAGGTGACGGGGGCCTTGGGCAAATGCATCGTTTGTCTATAAGATTTGATCCGCCCCTGAATTTCATACAATTAACTGATTTTCAAATTTTCAAAAGTGTTTTTTTAATTCAGGTACCCAAAGATGGACTCGACAGTCTCTACAAGGATCATATGACAAAAGCTTCCATGCACGATGCCATCGGTGAAGTCATTAGGGGTTACATGAATTTATCAGCAGATCCTTGCCAGGATTTCTACAATTATGCATGTGGCAATTTCGTAAATTTTACATACGGAGATGACTCGCCACCATTGTTAGCCAGGGCTGTACTACTTGCCACCGATCGCAATAAAGCCATTTTGCTCGATCTTCTCAATGCAGATTTGTCCACATTCAACGAACGCCCGATGTATCAATTCGAAGGTGTGCCACGAAATCGGCAACAGTTGCTTACCCAAGCGGAAATGAACGTCCGTAAATTTTATGAGTCCTGCAAAAACGCAGATGCAATTAAAAACCGCGAATCATCTTTAATTGGAGATTATTTGCATAGTTTTCCAGAATGGCCTCTGGAATATACCGAAAGACAGCCATTCGATTGGATCGATTTTGTTGCACGATTGAAGAAAATCGATCAGGATATTTTACTTCAAGTGAAAATGGATTTGTTAGAGTCAATTAACTACGATATAATAATAGATGGTGTTAAAATGGGATCACAATTGAAAACTGGAATATCAGAGGACGAAGGACATTCCATTTGTATGATTTTGGATATTGAACAAATCCAGAATACCCTCAATTTTACTGGGATGTCGAAAGAACAAATCGATTTAGTTGTCGAAGATATTGCGGAGTTTGATGATGAACTGTCTGAAATTGCAGAAGATTATGATTCAAAATCTAAAGAGAAGAAAGTCACTATTCAGGAGTTACAGGAAGCTGTACCGGAGATCAATTGGTTGAGATACCTAACATTAGTGTTGGATCATCACTTCACTAGTGATCATAAAGTATACGTTAAAGATTTGGACTATCTCAAAAAACTGGGAAAATTAATTGATAAAACGTCGGAACTGAAACTCAAACGATATCTCATGTTTCGGTTAGTCAACGCCCTTCCGAAATACACAAAGGAACACAAGTACTACATTGAGTTAGAATCCCGCGATGACCATTGCTTGGAGTTGGTTACGGATTTGATTGAATTTCCAGCGACCGCCTTATTTCTGCGACACAGATTTAGTGAAGATATAGACATTGATATTAGGAAATTGGCACAATCGATCCTGGATGAATTCATTGTAGCAGTCGAAAGCTCAACTTTGATAGATGAAGCTTCGAAACAAGGATTCGTAGAGAAAGTTCGCGGATCACAAGTAGGAGTTGGATACTGGACTAAAGATCAATTTAATAAAGAGGTCTTTGAGAAATTCGGCCAATTGGAGATTATAGCTGATAAATATTTCGAAAATGTTCTGCAAGTTTTAGCATACAAGCACCAAATAATGCAGTCTAAAGTGGGCAACATTTTCTTGTTGAGATTACCTACGGAAGTGAATGCTTTCTATAGTCCAGAGAATAACAGCACCCTGGTTATCCTTGCTGGGATCGCTCAGCCACCCATGTATAATATTTTTTATCCAGGCTTCGCAAAATACGGAAGACTTGGCACGATTTTGGGACACGAAATGGGACATGGATTCGATGTGAATAATTTTTTTTACGATAAATTGCATAAGGTAGAAAGTCGCCATGGAAGCTCTACGTACATTAATTATTTTGTGCACGCATTGTGCCTTTCGAGACAGTATAGTAACTACTCAGTGGATGAGGATCTATCTTCGAAACTTGACGGTATAAAAACCGTTGCAGAAAATATAGCCGACAACATGGGCGTCAGTGTGGCGCTAAAAGCATATGAAAAATGGTTGCAACAGCATCCTGAAGAATCTGTCAATGAGAATGTCTCAGGTTTGAATTTATCGCCAGTGCAGCTGTTCTTATTAGGATTCGCACAGAATTGGTGTCACGGAATGGCCACATGGGTACAAAAGATTTTAGTAGAGAGTGACGAACACACATTAGATCACTTCCGGATACTTGGTACATTATCGAATTCTAAAGCCTTCCATGACGCTTACAGATGTCCGCTTGATACTCCAATGAATCCCAGGAAAAAGTGTCTGTACAACTAGTGGGCAATTAAGAGCTCATAAAATGTAAATGATTTTTAAATAAAATTAAACGAAATCAAATGTTTTATGTTAAATATTTTTCAGTTTTACCGTTCTTACATATCTAATTAAAAATGGATGTTTGTGTGTTGGTCTGTCTGAGATTACAAAACTCAAAAACTACTGGACCGATTTTTACGCGGTTTTTTGCAAAATGATCTGCGTTGCCAGAAGCAGGTTTTTAGATATGTTAGATTTCTAGCCTAAAAAAGTGGCACTTGTGAATATAAAACAAATCAACTTTAAAAATTTTATAACCGAGTAGCCTTTTGGAATAACAAATCATTTTTAGAATCTAATTTTTGTCATTGTTACTTGAACAAGAAATTGGAATTTACATTGTTGCACAGAGCGAAATTCATTGTTGATTTTGCATCAACTTCGTTCGTGATTAATTCAACTAAGGACATATTGTCATTTATCAAAACGATACAATTATCATTGTTTGATTCCACTACGTTGCGTGATTAAATAATCGTGTTCATTGTCAATAAGCGATCACGTTCATTGTCAACTTCGTAAAAAACGATCTATTTGACAATGAACGTGATCAATTGATCGCGCAAAGTACTTAAATTAAGCAACGTATCGTTTTTATAAATGAAAATATGGGTTTAGTTGAATTAATCACAAACGAAGTTGACGCAAAATCAATTAATGAAATTTCTCTCTATGTTTCCCAGCGATATGGATAAAGTTATAACAAGAAACATCTCATTGAATTGTGAAGTCGGAAATATCATGTTCTGCTGCCAGAGCTATATATTCTGGCGTTGTAGGAGCACCTAAAATAGACAAATGTAAGTACGCGTTGAAATAAATATGTAAAAATTTATTTTTATGTATTAAATTACCTAAATTATACCAAAGGTGGTCAATATTGGCATTTTTTCTAGCCGAATCTAAAGCGTGTCTTATTGCAAAAATTGCAGAAATCGCTAAACAAATAGCTGGTTCACCAGTAGCTGTCGAATTAAATAACATGAATCATTAAAAGAATGACATTTCTCAGAGGAAACTTAAAAAAAATCGAAAATCAATAAAATAGTCAGGTCGAGTCCATTGTATCTCTTTGAATTAAGGTGTGAAAAACTTCCCACCTCATTTATCATGGAAAAACCGCTGGAAAATTGTCATCTTTCGTGCTAAAATCGCTATACAAATTGTGGACTTGTGAGCGGCCACAATGCCACAAGAAAGGTGTGCAACCCCTAATCGAACACAACCCCTAATCGAGCTGTGCGATACAGCTCGTCGTATTCACTTTGTTTGCAGCTTAAGGGAATCGACCTGAATAAAAGTATTGACTAACACTAGTATTTTCTTATTGTGCTTCTTACTTTTTGACCGAAGAAAACCACCCGCGTTCGGACTTTTTTGCAACAAATTAATCCTGAAATCAATTGGAATATCCTTTGCGCCTGGAATTTTGTAATTCCATGTTCTGGTTGTTAGTAGTTCTCCATTTCGTCTATCGTAGATTAATTCCTCGGTCAGCCAGTATCCCAATCCCATAACGAATGCCCCTTCGATTTGTCCAACATCGACTAATGGGTTTAAACTCTCACCGGTGTCTTCCAGGATATCAACTCGATTTATAAGCAAGTTTCCAGTAAGAACATCAACTTCGACTTCAGTGCATGCTAAACCGTAAACATTATAATTAACCAAATCGCCGACTTTGTATGAATGGTTTGCGACTAAGTTAATATTTTTTTCTCTGCATTTTTTCGTAATGTCGATCCATGTTGGATTTTTTAATTCCATTCGAACTGGTTTCATTCGCTCCAATAATGTTTCACAAGCTTGTTTGACTGCCTGAAATATGTGAAATTATGTAAAAAAAAATGTAAATAAATTTCGGTCAAGAGTTTAAATTGGAATAAAAAGTAACTTAATTAACGTTAAATAAGAGAAATATACAAAACTGTGATCATTTTATGGTATTTTGCACATAATACAACCCAACAAAAACAAACTTTTTTCCGGTCCACGCGATATAAGAGTTTTTTTTGTGTGATTTTAGGTTCGCTGAATCCGGATATGGCTATGGTTTTACTCCATCAGCTCTAGTTTTTGAGAAATGAAGGGTGACTTTTAATCTATCCATTTAACAGTTTAAAAATTTAACCATATTTTTGCTGAGGCTTGCTAGTGCAATCGATATAAGTGACTTTTTTAGGTAATTCGGTACTGCTTAATCTGCCAAATACAGCAATAGTTAACCTGTATCAGCTCTACTTTTTCAGATATGAAGGGGGACTGATTAATTGGATTAAATCTTTAAAACTAGTATTTGGTCCTGGGATCTAGCCAAAAGCGGCCAAAAGCAGCCAAAAGCAGCCAAAATCGGCCAAAAGCGGCCAAAAGCAGCCAAAAGCGGGGTTGGAACAAAACCTAAAAAAACCACATTTAGTTGACTCAAAATTATAGTCGGGCGATCCGTGATCAGTACGAACTCCGTTTCAGGTAAACTTATGAAGATGTCCGTGCATCTGTCTGTCGGTCTGTCTATTTTACGTGTCTTAAGTTACTCGAGAACGCGATGAGCTAACGACTTGAAATGTTTTGTAAATAAGTTTTACAAAAATCGTAGTTTTTAATCAACTTTTTGAAAAGTGGTATTTCCTATAATTATTTTTAATAAATACGGTTTTTTAAATAATAATTTTTTTTATATTTTTCCTCTATGAATCTTATAAATCACCATGTAAAAGTACAAATCTTACTTTTGGTTCAAATATACTCCAAATTATCTTCTTTCATAAACCGAAGGAATTTTTGAAAAATCTCAATTCGTTTTCACGCAATGATTTTATGGCGATGAAATCGCAAAATGCTTACGTAAATGCGTGGTAAAAATAGCTCGTACCTTTTAGGGTTAAATATGTATTTAAAATTTGGAAAGCAAAAAATTTTTTTCTTCATATCTCAAAAAGTAGGGCTAGTATAGCCAAACTATTGCCAGACTCGGGATTCAGCGACTCCAGATTATCCAAAAAAAAACTTTTATATCGCGTGTACCAAAATGAGTGTCGGCCTGTGTAATAATTAAATTTCGGTATTGCTTACTGAGCACACAGATTCACTAGTCACACTTCCGCCAGTTACTTCCGTATTAGCAGCGTTGAAAGTATTCGTTGGTTTTACAGTGACCATCTCCAGGGGAATCCCCAAAATAAATGCCGCAACCTGAGATGCTTTCGTGTTGATTCCTTGTCCCATTTCGATGCCCCCATGGGAAATTGCCACCGTTCCATCTCGATGGTAAATACTTACAGTTGCAGGAAAACCTCCAAAATACTGGATCGGATATTGCATCAATGAAATTCCGATACCGCGTTTCCTCCAACGATTCTGAAGATTAAAATTATTGATTTCGCTTTTGCGACCTCTGTACTCCACTGATTTTATAAAATCAGCTAACAGTGTGCGCATTTTAGAATTCTGTGGTATATTTGCCATTCTAACATCAACCGGATCAAGCCTTAATGCTTTAGCCACGTGCTCCATAATAGTTTCAGTCATTGCGATTGCCTCGAGTGATCCTGGGGCCCGGCACCAGGTATGTGAAGTAGCATCGGTAACCACCCCTTCGCCCTTAAAATTCCAGCCAGTACTTTCGTAACAATTCGGTAGAAAAGGCAGCACATATTCGTCAATTGGACTTTCGTTTATGGAGCACCCGAAATCTTCGTAGAATTGAATATTGAATTTCTTGATTTTACCCCTTTCTTCAGCCGTGACATCATAGTCGAAAATGCACGCGTTTCTCTTTCCAGCAACAGCCATATTGGATTCCAGATGTTGGACAAATCTCACCGGACGCTTCAATTTCCAGCATGCCAAGGCACAAGCGGTGGCGATTTGTCCACCTCGAGATATTTTCGCTCCAAATCCTCCGCCTAATCGAGTGACCAAGATATCAATCTTATTTTGTGGTATCTTGAGCGCTTCCGAAATGGCTATCTGTACAGCGTCTGTATATTGAGTAGAGCTGTAGACCTTCATTCCATCTTCTCTTGGCATACAAAATGTGGTGTGTGTTTCCATGTGGAAGTGATATTGACCATTCAGTTCATTGTGTCCTTTAATCCTTTTCATGCCTTTGTCCTGTTCAATTAATTCGTTTCGATTCTTCTGATAGTCGGGACGTTTCTCCAACGCATCCTTAAGGGTTGCTACAACTTCCTTTTCTAGCCGTTCGTAAGTAATTTTAACAAACTGAGCAGCACGCCGTGCAATTTCAGGTGTTTCCGCCACAATGACTCCAACGGGTTGCGAATGAAATTTTACGACGTCACTGCAAAATATTTCTTCGTTTTCCACAATTGCAAACGCTCCGATTGGGATAAAAGAATTGATTCCGGGAATGTCCTTTGCTGAAAAGAAGGCCACGGTGCCTTCGATTTGAAATGCATCGGTGGCGTCAATGTTGGCGATCTTCACATTGACCTCTTGGGCAAGAACGAATGAGGCGTGAAGTTCACGTGGTTGATGGGGTAGGTCATTGATAAAAATTGCTTCTCCAGAGGTTTGCCGAAGTGCTTCCAATTTGGTGACCGGTTGAGTAAGTGGCCATTTGTCCTCGTGAGTTTCGAACGTTTGAATCCCACTGGATAGCTCACGTTTCAATTCTTGTCCGCCAGTATAAAAATCTGATCTAATCGAGGATGCTGGAATCGAATTTAAGATAAATTTGTAAAATAATCCGCAGGCCAATTTCTTCCTGTATTCGGGAGATGCGTCTGGAAGTGTGGAATTAGGAGTTATTTCAGACTGGAGGATTTCAAAGGCTTCTTTGAAAGTATTGTTATCTGTAAGATTTTTCCCAATAAGGAAGCGTTCTGTTGCAGATGCGTGGACAAATCCAGGATCAATTCCACCAAAACAAAGTCTTGCCTCGGAAATGGTGAAGTCCTGATGTTTTATCATGAATCCTGCATTAACGTAAGCGTGTGCATTTTGGGCTCGTGGAGTTATCTAAAATTAAAAAAAATCAATATTAGTTGTGATCAACACAAAACTTTCCTCTGCAATATTTAGTTTCGGAAAAAATATATAAAAAAAACACATTTTTTCAAATATCTACCGCACAGAGTTTCTGGTATTTCACAATACTTGAACAATTTTTTAACGTGTTTTAATTTCATATTTCATTACCTTGTAAGATTTGAAAATAAACTGGCTTTGTGGCCTCGCTGCGAGTCGCAATTGTATTATAATTTTTAGTTTCATATCATTGGAAAGAAAATCCTGCAAGGATAATTCTTCACGCGTTTGCTCACTACCAGCAACAACAATTGAAGCTCCAACCCCTTCTAAAATAATAAAAATATCAGATGGAAATTCAGGTTGCTGATGTTTAAGCGATAAATTCCCGGCTATTGTTCCCATCTGAAATAGTGTCAAAGTTTTCTTTGATGTAAAATTTATATAATAAATGTATTTACATTTCGAACAGGAATGTTAGCGATTTTATCCACATGTTCCACCAACATTTTGCAGTACTCAAAGCCAGGATTGTTTGCAGCTTGTGTTAAAATATCCAACATTTCAGTCAAAGTAATATTGGCTCCTAATTCCAGAATCTTCCCGATTCGATTTTCGTGAAGTTCAGGAACGAAATTCACATCGATAAAAGCGGAAATCCCAGGATTTCTTCTGTAGACCCCATGGCCAGTGTTTCCAGCGACAATAGTGTAAGGTTTTTCTTTTACCATTTGCAATGCACTAAAAACTGCTTTTAGATTTCCAGGATACAACCATTGACGGCCATCTTTTACGGTGATTTCTCGAACGACACCCTCACGACGCATTGAACATTTTACGTTTTTACTGGGACAATTAATTTTAAGATCTTCAATATCATTGCAATATTGGTTGCATCCGGTTTTGTTATCTATTGCAAATGACTTCATTGCATCCAAAATGGGACGATATCCGGTGCATCTGCACAAATTTCCACCGAATGAATTTTCCACGTCCTTCATGGAAACCTGGCCAGATCGTGACTCCAGAAGGCAATGCATATTCATCACGAATCCTGGAGAACAGTAACCGCATTGCGATCCACCCAAGTGAGCTAAACGTTCCTGAATCGGATGGTATCCAATTTTATTATTCCCGATTCCTTCGATTGTCGTTATTGACCATCCATCGCACATGTTGAGCAATGTTAGACACTGAAAGAGAAACTTTTTAGAAACGGAAACTCCTAGTTTTTATATAAAGGCCATAGCCGAATAAGGTACTGAAAAGTGCCCTGGGACCGATTGATCTGAAATTTTTACCAGACGTTGGTATTGATGCAAGTACCGTTTCACGAAATTTTTAACCCTGCAAACCCCTTATAACGGCCGGAAGGGGCGGGGGAAGCAAAATCTTAAAAGTTAATTTTCTTGAGAACCGCTTGTCCGATTTTTTTGAAAAAAATATATGTTGTAGTGACGTATCCGACAATGTTGTGAAAAAAGTATAAAATCATTTTGACAATTTTAAATAAAAAAAAAAAATTTCTTAAAAATTCAAAATTTTTTTTCTCAGAATTTGGGCCGAACACGTCTTTCATATTTTCACAAAATAATCTTTGTTTAGCCTACTAAAATATATATTTTTCTCAAAAAAATCGAAGTAGCAGAACATAGTTAAATATTTGATTTTAATATATCAGCACCAGTATCCTACATATATCCATATATTGATATACAGAATATAAACTGTTATTTTTTTCAGATTAATTGCAATACTATGAAAAGTTAATGGACTCTAATTAACAATTTTTTTTTGTTAAAATACTTTTTTCATATCACATACAAAATAGAGAAAAACATCGAAAGTGTCATACTTGTGGGGGTTATTTAAAAAGACGATAAAATGCGATAAAAAAAAGTATTAACGAATTTTAACAATTTATTATTACATGCACAACTAATTTTTTTTATGTCTCCCTCAATTATGTCTCCCTCAATTATGCCTCCTTTTTCACGATTTCCCACAGTTAATCACTTCATGCACTGCATTTTTTGAAATAATTAGCACGAAAAAATGATGTGTTTTTGTCGTCTAAAATGCTTTATTTGACTTTATTAAATACAAATCCTTTCAATTTTAAGGACGAAAAATTAAAAAATAATATAAATAATATTGTCTGTATATCTAACGATGGGATCTATACTGGTTTTCGCAGTATTATACCGTTTTTCAGACTCCATAACTGCATACTGCTTTTTTCCCAAAAATACTGTATGTAAATAACCAGAAAAAATATTAAACTTTATTTCTTTAACGTTTCGAAAATCAAATTTATTAAAAGCAATGCAAAACGTCAGACAAAACTCGATTAGAAGTGGAAACATTGGCGGCAATTCTGATCGTCAAATGTAACTTGAAATATCCATGTGTTAATTTTTATAATTACCTCAAAACAAAGCCGGAATTGCTTCGTCAAATTGCTTCGTCAAATTGCTTCGTCAAATTGCTTCAAAAAACAAAAACAAAACAACAGCCAAAGAAGGCGTTTAATTTGCTTTTTTTGTAAATTTTCATTGAATAAACTTTATACTGCGAAAAATACTGTTTTTTTTTCGAATCGATTTACCGCTTTTTTAAATTTTTAGGTGAAACATATTGTTTTTTGTCCGAAAGTATTTTGGGGAAAAAAGCAGTATGCAGTTTTGGAGTCTGAAAAACAGTATAGATACCATCGTTAGATATACAGACAATATTATTTATATTATTTTTTAATTTTTCGTCCTTAAAATTGAAAGGATTTGTATTTAATAAAGTCAAATAAAGCATTTTAGACGACAAAAACACATCATTTTTTCGTGCTAATTATTTCAAAAAATGCAGTGCATGAAGTGATTAACTGTGGGAAATCGTGAAAAAGGAGGCATAATTGAGGGAGACATAATTGAGGGAGACATAAAAAAAATTAGTTGTGCATGTAATAATAAATTGTTAAAATTCGTTAATACTTTTTTTTATCGCATTTTATCGTCTTTTTAAATAACCCCCACAAGTATGACACTTTCGATGTTTTTCTCTATTTTGTATGTGATATGAAAAAAGTATTTTAACAAAAAAAAATTGTTAATTAGAGTCCATTAACTTTTCATAGTATTGCAATTAATCTGAAAAAAAATAACAGTTTATATTCTGTATATCAATATATGGATATATGTAGGATACTGGTGCTGATATATTAAAATCAAATATTTAACTATGTTCTGCTACTTCGATTTTTTTGAGAAAAATGTATATTTTAGTAGGCTAAACAAAGATTATTTTGTGAAAATATGAAAGACGTGTTCGGCCCAAATTCTGAGAAAAAAAATTTTGAATTTTTAAGAAATTTTTTTTTTTTATTTAAAATTGTCAAAATGATTTTATACTTTTTTCACAACATTGTCGGATACGTCACTACAACATATATTTTTTTCAAAAAAATCGGACAAGCGGTTCTCAAGAAAATTAACTTTTAAGATTTTGCTTCCCCCGCCCCTTCCGGCCGTTATAAGGGGTTTGCAGGGTTAAAAATTTCGTGAAACGGTACTTGCATCAATACCAACGTCTGGTAAAAATTTCAGACCAATCGGTCCCAGGGCACTTTTCAGTACCTTATTCGGCTATGGCCTTTACAGAATTTGCAGCCCAGGTGTACGTATTCTTGGTAACAGGGTGGCGCCCGGTAATTTGGACAATGCACACTCCACATCCGCCCTCCAGACACATAGCTTTGGTACCTGGCAACTCTACATGATCTCGGATAAAAGTATTAAGCGTGATATCAGCTGGAAACTCGTGTGCATTAACTTAAAATATAATAAAAGAACAAAAATATTGGTAATTGCTATATCCAAGACGCATTTAGATGGAAAATCAATAAGTTTCATTTACTGGATATTTTGTAATTTCACATGAAATGAGTTAGGCACTTTAGCAATATTTTTTTTTTTGCTGGCAGCCAGCGTGTTAAAAGTAGGGGCTACTCTAATTTAGAATAAACTTTAGTACTAATGTTGCCTTTATTATTGCCTTTTATTTTACTATAGTTATCGATTCGGATTACGAAAATTGTCACTTGCGGCGCAAATCATTCAGTTTTGATCTTTTACAAATTGATCATTATGGTTTTCGAAGAAAATCTTATAATACTTTATTAGTACAATATATTTTTGCAATACAGTTTATGCCAACATTTTGTATTCAAAACATAACAAAAGCTATAATTGCCAATTTGGCAATTATTGAAAACCCGTATGGTGGCATTGAAGTCAAACTTTTGACTTTGAAGTCAAACTTTTCAATACGGTTTTTTAAATATTATTCCAATCGGATTTTGATGTATGGGAGTTTTATGTAGAATCATATCCTCTCGAACGACACCCTCACGACGCATTGAACAAAAAACCTTTTGTTCTTGCACTTTTTTGATAAGATTCATTGTTTTTGAGATATTCGCAAAAAACGTTTTCGTTCGTATGGGGGTACCCCCCCCCCCCCCCCCCCTAATGGTCCATTTTTGCCCTTGAACGAACTTAGCCGCGCATTTTACGAAAAATGGATCTGCGCAAAATTTCAAGTCTGTAGCTCAATCCGTGCGCCCGCAATCCACGCCACAGACGGACAGACGGACGGACGGACAGACAGACGGACAGATGGACGGACATGGAAAATTCAACTTTTTTCATCATTCTAAACACACTGGTGTAATTCATTTTTGTGTGTGATGACGGGATCTTCGCGTTACAAACAGTAAGGCAAAGTTAATATACCCTTTGGTTTCACCATACGGGTATAAAAAATCTGTTTACGGTGTGGTACGCCGCACAGTCGGCCAATTAGCGATTTTATCGCTATAAATTAATAACTTTTAAACGGTTAAGTTGTTCCGGAGATACTCAGGGTATTCACAGTCGTCTTTTAAATTTCGGGTAAATTTACCACTCGGTAGTTCAGTCAAATTTAACCCTTGCAGACCTGAATTATTTTTTAAAAAAATTTGGTTGTGATAAAATTTGTATTGATAAAGTGGGTGAATAAAAGTAAGAAAATATTGAAAAAAAAATCCAAGATCTATTACTGTTTTCGATAGCTTGTAATGTGTACAAACGTTCGCAACCGGTCTCAAATACGAAATAATCTTATGAAATTGTTATATTTGGGAAAAACTTTAATGTGTACAAATGTAACCACCGGGTCTGAAAGAGTTAACAGATTTTTACCGAGACGGTAATTTGGTTCATGTAAAAATGAATTACCGGATTCGGTAATTGTATACATGCCTTGAGTCGTGTTTTCCGGCCCGGTTATTCGGTATCAAGAATCAACCGCGAGTGGCGCTAGTAATGTTTTTAGTTGTCAAATTT
Organism: Chrysopilus asiliformis; assembly: GCA_964034945.1. NCBI lineage: Eukaryota > Metazoa > Arthropoda > Insecta > Diptera > Rhagionidae > Chrysopilus > Chrysopilus asiliformis. Next base: position 101,653,345 of record OZ035961.1, read on the forward strand.
TCTCGCTGGTTTTTTGTTAATCTCATCGGACTGATTTTGATAGCCGTTGCCACAATAGAAATTCAAAAGAATACATCAAACATGGATTTAAAGGTATGTGACATATTTGACAATTAAATTCGCAGTTCATGATTGGGTCACGTATCCAATAAAAGCGCTGTTCTCAAATCTGTGCTGGATGTTCCCAGCAGAATATTTTCAGTCATTACCGAAAACACCGAATACCGAAAATTAAAAGAGGATTGTGAATACCCTCACTGTGATTATCGAACACAAATATGAACTACAACAGGGTGTTAGGGATGACAAAATATTTTGATTTCCTCATTCGCGTCCGTTTGTCTGTCCGTCCGTGAACACCGTAACTTTCGAAAGGATTGAGCTAGAGATTTGAAATTTTGTACAGTTGCGTTTCGCGTAAATGGCTGGGCTAAGTTCGTGAACAGGCAAAATTGGACCATTCCTTCCCCACGACCATATAGTTTTTTGTAATTTTCTGGAAAACGGTGAGTCATATTGAAAAACTTATTATGGTCAAATGTGTCTATAATAGGATTTTACATAGCTCGTCCATACATCAAAATCCAGTTCGACAGTCGTTAAAATTGGGTAAAAAATTATAAAAAAATATCACGAGTTTTTTTCCGACTTTGACTGTAAATCATGGTTAAACGCAGGAAGTTTTTTCAATTTTTTTTCAAGAAGACAGCTGAAGCGTTTTTTAATCACTGTTGTTAAAATCTGCTTCCTCCATACTCTGAGAGGCTTAAGTTCCTTAATATGGTTTCCTTAGAGGACAGACGTACTATGCATCAAATAGTATTCATCAACGAACTTTTGTCGGGTAATTTGAATGCCCCTGATTTGCTATCTTTTGGTAAATCTCAACGCCCGTCCTCAACGCAACTTCGGCACTCTTGTTTTATTTATACGGACACTCACTGTACCAATTATGGTTTAAATGAGCCAATGACGTCCATGTCACTCCTTTACAATAGGGCTAAATTTTGCGATTTTAATTTAAGTAAAAAATTCATAAAGTCTAATTTTGATCTTTTACATTCATATGTACATTTAACGTAAATTTATATATATATATATGTACATTTAAGCTTAAATATATGAAATATTGATTTTGCTTGGCAAAAAAAAAATAATCTTCCAGATCGCGAAAAGTAAAAAATTGACTTTATAGCGATACAATCGCAAATGGCCCGACTGTGCACCGGCGAAAAAAGTTGAGAAGCACTGGAATAATTCATTCGGCGAATGCACAAACTTTTACTCTTTGAAAGTAGAAATTTTTGCACAAAATTACACTTGGCTATTCTCATTAACCATTCACATTTACTTCACAATTAATTTTTTTGCACCTTTAATATTCCTAATGGCGGTTTAAATTAACGATTTAAACCAAATTTGACAATTGAAATTACCACTAAACGATTCTCCATTTATTGTTAAGGATATTGACATTTTCTTCAAGGTTGTGTTTTGTTTTATAAGAAAATATTTTTATACACTGAAGCGATCGTTAGCACACTTTATAAGAGAATGAATGTAAAGTGAAGAAAATTCATAAAATTCACCAATATCCCCTGAAGATTTTTTCGCGTTTTTCAATGGCAAGAAGTGGGTACATAATAAAAAAAAAATCTGATTGCATGAAGATAATTGGGTCTGTCCAGCATTGGAAAAGTGGTTATAAGTGAAATTACAAAAAAAAAACTCTTTTAGTTTAAAGCGTTTCAAGTTTTTCATTATTTATTTTCGTTTAACAAGTTTTTTTTTTCCTAATTTGCTACTAGCATAGGATTTTGAAGTTTAAGCCGTATTTATCCCATGTCACGCAGGAATTTAATTTTTTATATACTTCGTAAATCTATAGGCACAGGTTTTTAAGTTACATAATAATTAATAACCTTTTGTTTCTATTTCATAGTATGCTAAGATTTAAAGATTTCTCTGAGTGTGTATCACGAATAAATGCCAGAGTAAAGCGTGTCTGTCTGTTTGTCCAAACGCAGTACTTTTAGGTAATATTTATTTTTTGAGACGTGTTGAGATTGAAATTTCAGTTTTAGTAGATTTGTTACCAATAAACTCAGGAACGGTTGAACCGATTTTCATGAAATTTCACAATTAAGCTAATGATAGAGCAGTTTAAAACATAGGTGACAATTAATTTGTCCACAAACTGACATATTTTTGCGATTTTCTTGTGCGTCATTTGAAAAAAAAGTAAATATTGTGAACAAAATTTTCCTCTGCAATATTCAGTTTCGAAAAAAATGTGTGAACATTTAAAAAAAAAAGCTTTTATTTAAAAAACGCACTAAAAATAAAAATAATAATTTTTTGGTACTGTGAACCACAAATAAAAGCGAGATAAATATTTATTTTACTTTTTTTTCATGCTTTTATCCCGCTTTTATTTCTGATACTCATTACCAAAAAAAAAATTTTTTTTCAGTTTTAGTGCATTTTTTTAAATCAAAGCTTTTTTAAATTTTTTATATTAGGGCAATTCATTCTTTATCGTAGATAGTAAAATCGTAGATTGTAATGTAAATCTACGATGGAAAAGTACAACAAAGCGTGAGCAGCGCTTTACTAGAGGTTGTGGGTTTTGTCGTAAATTTTTGACTCTTTTATTTATTTTTTTACCTAAATTGTTTAAAGCATTTTTTAACTCTTAATTTATACTAAATCATATAAATACTTTAATTTACTTAATTTTCCAATGTCCATTTTAGAGTTGGCACCAAGTTGACATGTTACAAAACATGTCACCTCACTTTATTAGAATTACGACAAAAACTACGATTTTACCATACCTTCGGGTGTGGTAGATTGTAGTTTTCGTCGTAAAAAAATTTGTATCGAGAACTGTCAAAAAACTACGATTTTATTTACGATTCTACGATTCTACGAGTTTACAATCAACTACGATAAAGAGTGAATAGCCCTATTGTGTAATTTTTAGTCATTTTGCACTTGATTAGTATAACGAAAAATCACAAAATGTCGTCTGTCTTGCGCAACGCTAGTTTATAAAGGATGTTTTTTTAGACGTGTGGTTTTCAATCTGGCACTACTTTTTTCGGAGTTGGTCTTTTTGACAGTTGTCACTTGATTTATGCTCAGTTTGGTTTGCCATTTCGTAATGAATAGACTTACTCCTTATATTATAATGGTTCGGTTCGCGCGACGCATCACTTTTGGTTGAATGGGTACGTCAATAAGCAAAATTGTCGCATTTGGAGGGATGGTAATCCACAAGCCATTCTTCAGACGCCGTTACATCCTCAAAAAGTCACTGTTTGGTGTGCTCTATGGGCAGAGGGAATCATTGGTCCATATTTCTTCAAAAATGAAGCCGGCCATAATGTTACAGTCAATGGGTAACGCTATAGAGCCATGATTAATGACTTTTTCGTGCCTGAATTGGAGGATGTTGATGTGGACGACCTCTGGTTCCAGCAAGACGGCGCTACATGCCATACAGCCAACGAAACAATCAATGTGGCGTGGCCTCCAAGATCGTGCGATTTAACACCGCTGGACTATTTTTTGTGGAGTTATGTGAAGTCGCTTGTCTACGCAGATAAGCCTGAGACGATTGACGCCTTGGAAGAGAATATTCGGCGCGTTATTGCTGACATACGGCCCCAATTGCTGCAAAAAGTGGTCGAAAATTGGGCCTCTCGGCTGGAATTTATTCGAGCCAGCCGCGGCGGCCACTTGCCCGAAATCATTTTTAAAACATAATGGCAAACTCTTGTCTTTATAATAAAGCTAAACTCTTGGCCATAACATTAAATTATATGCGTTTTATTTCTTCTTGAAAACCACACGTCTAAAAAAAACACCCTTTACTTTTCAGTCTTCGAATATATGCCCTCTTTCGACTCCATAAGCGGATGCAGCGATCTCAAAAGCCCCCAGATGAGATTTTTCCGCAAAATTTGAGGAAAAGAATAATCACGTCCTCCTAACAGGACCTTCCCTTATCCTTACAATGACGAAGTAGAGAAAATATGGTATTATCATCGGACTTACGTATGTGTGCAACATTTCAAGTCAATCGGATGAGTGGAACTGGGCACAAATTGTATTGCAAGATTTGATCCTGACAGACAGACAGACAAACACACAGATCCGAAGGCATGCTAAATAAAAGCTTTAAAAAAATAATATTGTTTTCTAAAATATCTCGAGAAGCGTTAAAGATACGCAAAAACCGTTAAATGAAAAAACGCAGGAAATTCTATTTTCTTTGAATTTTGTTATATTTAGTGGTACCTTGGAACCTTGGAACCTTGGAACTTTGGAACCTTGGAACCTTGGAACCTTGGAACCTTGAAACATTGGAACCTTGGAACCTTGGAAACTTGAAACCTTGAAACCCTGGAACCTTGGAACCTGGGAATCTGGGAACCTTGGAACCTTGGAACCTTGGAATCTTGGAACTTTGGAACCTTGGAACCTTGGAATCTTGGAACTTTGGAACCTTGGAACCTTGGAATTTTGGAACCTTGGAACTTTGGAACCTTGGAACACTGGGACCTTGGAACCTGGGAAACTTGGAACCTGGGAACCTTGGAACCTGGGAAACTTGGAACCTGGGAAACTTGGAACCTGGGAACCTTGGAACCTTGGACCCTCATATTGTGCCGGATTGACACAAAAAATTAAAAGGCACGGTCAACAAATAGAACAATAACAAGTTGTTTTAATTTCCTTTATTGCATAACATATACATTTAATTATAAATTTGATTACTACTAAAATTATAATCAGTGTAATTTGTTAATATGTGAAAACGATCACTGAAGTTTAAAATCTGAAATATCGTATTCTGCTGCCAGTGCGATGGATTCGGCTGTTGTAGGAGCACCTGTGAATATAACCTTATGTAACTTGTGGGAGTATCTTATCTTATATATAAAATGCTATGAGTCGTAGCGGCAAGCTTTCAAATATGTTCTTAGTAAGAGGCTGTCCATAACATACGTCACACGTTTGGGGAGGAGGCGGGTCTAAGGTAGTGTGACAACAACAAAATACAACAAATCGTGGAAAATTAGTGTATCATATGTTATGGACATCCCCTAACGAGAGGCGTGTTTAGGTTATACGAATTTGCCCACACTTTCTACGAAAATACTGACCAATAAACCCTAAGTTTCGAGATATAAACATATTTTGTTTACCTAAATTATACCAAATATGACCAATATTTGCATTTTTTCTTGCTGAATCCAATGCATGTCTTATCGCAAAAATAACAGAAACTGACATACAAATTGCTGGTTCACCAGTAGCTGAAAAATTAAAAATTATAATTTAGTGTTAGAAAAAGTGGAATAAGAAAGAATCACGTTTGCCAATCGAATAGAAATATGTCCTTTCTTACCCTTCGATCGAAGAAAGCCACCCGAATTCGGACTTTTTTGCAACAAATTAATCCTGAAATCAATTGGAATATCCTTTGCGCCTGGAATTTTGTAATTCCAAGTTCTGGTTGTTAGTAACTCTCCATTTCGTCTATCGTAGATTAATTCCTCGGTCAGCCAGTAGCCCAATCCCATAACGAATGCCCCTTCGATTTGCCCAACATCGACTAATGGGCTTAAACTCTCCCCAGTATCCTCCAAAATATCAACTCGATTTATGAGTAAGTTTCCAGTAAGGACATCCACTTCAACTTCAGTGCATGCTAAACCGTAAACATTATAATTAACCAGATCGCCAACTTTGTACAAATGATTTGCAATAAGATTAATATTTTTTTCTTTGCATTTTCTCGTAATGTCAGTCCATGTTGGATTTTTTAGTTCCGCTCGGACGGGTTTCATTCGCTCCAATAGTATTTCACAAGCTTGTTTGACTGCCTACAGAAATAATTTCAAAAAAATATGAATCAAACTATATATTTCCATTAAAAACTTCGCTTGTGATTTAATTTTCCTTACCGAACAAACAGATTCGCTGGTGAAACTGCCACCAGTTACTTCCGTATTAGCAGCGTTGAAAGTATTGGTCGGTTTTATAGTTACCATCTCCAGAGGAATCCCCAAAATAAATGCCGCAACCTGAGCCGCTTTCGTGTTGATTCCTTGTCCCATTTCGATGCCCCCATGGGAAATTGCCACCGTTCCATCGCGGTAGTAAATACTGACCGCAGCCGAATATGCCCCAAAATAGTGGATCGGATATTGCATCAATGAAATTCCGATACCGCGTTTCCTCCAACGATTTTGCAGATTGAATTTATCGATGTCACTCCTACGACTTTGATATTTTATAGATTTTATGAAATTTGGCAAAAGCGTGTGTATTTTATTTGTTGTTGGAATGTTTGCCATTCTAACATCGACGGGATCAAGGTTGCAGGCCTTCGCAACATGATCTATGATAGTTTCGGTCATTGCGATACCTTCTAATGATCCTGGAGATCTGCAAAAAGTATGTGATGTTGCATCGGTAACCACCCCTTCGCCCTTAGTATTCCATCCTGTGCTATCGTAACAATTTGGTACAAAGGGCACAGCAAATATTGGAATAAGATTTTCATTTACAGAACACCCCAAATCTTCGTAAAATTCAAGATTGAATTTCTTGATTTTGCCTTTTTCATCGGCGGTGACATCATAGTCGAAAATGCATGCATTTCTCTTCCCAATGGCCGCCATATTGGATTCCAGATGTTGGACAAATCTTACCGGACGCTTCAATTTCCAGCATGCCAAGGCACAAGCGGTGGCGATTTGTCCACCTCGAGATACCTTGCCACCAAATCCTCCACCTAGTCGGGTAACAATGACGTCGATCTTGTTGTGTGCTATATTCAGGCACGCAGAAATAGCACTGTGTGTAGAAGTTATATCTTGAGTGGCGCTGTAAACCTTGATCCCGTCTTCTCTAGGTAGGCAGATCGTGGTATGAGTTTCCATGTGGAAATGATACTGCAAACCAAGTTCACTGTGACCTTTAATTCTTTTCACGCCCTTGTCCTGTTCAATTACTTCGTTTTGATTCTTCTGATAGTCGGGACGTTTCTCCAACGCATCCTTAAGGGTTGCTACAACTTCCTTTTCTAGCCGTTCGTAAGTAATTTTAACAAACTGAGCAGCACGCCGTGCAATTTCAGATGTTTCCGCCACGATGATTCCAACGGGTTGCGAATGAAATTTTACAACGTCACTGCAAAATATTTCTTCGTTTTCTATTACTGTAATCGCTCCAATCGCAACAAATGAATTTAATCCAGGAATATCCTTTGCTGAGAAGAAGGCCACAGTGCCTTCTATTTGAAGGGCATCGGAGGGATTGATTTTGACGATCTTCACATTGACCTCTTGGGCAAGGACGAATGCGGCGTGAACTTCTCGTGGTTGGTGAGGTAAATCATTAATGTAAACCGCTTCCCCAGACGTTTGCCGAAGTGCTTCCAATTTGGTGACTGGTTGAGTGAGTGGCCATTTGTCCTCGTGAGTTTCGAACGTTTGAATCCCACTGGATAGCTCACGTTTCAATTCTTGACCGCCAGTATAAAAATCTGATCTAATCGAGGATGCTGGAATCGATTTTAAGATAAATTTGTAAAATAATCCGCAGGCCAATTTCTTCCTGTATTCCGGGGATGCGTCTGGTAATACCCAGTCAGGTAATACCTCAGACTGCAAGATTTTAAAAGCTTCTCTTATAGTTTTGTTGTCTGTAAGATTTTTCCCAATAAGAAAAAGCTCAGTTGCAGAAGCGTGGACAAATCTTGGATCAATTCCACCGAAACAAAGTTTTGCATCTGAAATTTTGAAGTTGTTGTGTTTTATCAAAAATCCTGCGTTAACGTAGGCATGTGCGTTTTGAGCACGACGTGTTATCTACAAATTGAGTTCGGTATGATTAATTTATTGTACATCAGCGAGCATAGGATATTTAAAAAAATGTTTGATGGTAGAGGAAGGACTCGTACTTTGCACCGATTATACCTTGGACCGAGTGCCATGAAGGATAAACCGCAATACTTGCAAAAACATCCTTCCATAAATTTTTAGAGTATTTCAATGTAAGTTTGATCATCGTGGGGTGGTTTCATGTGACTTATTTTGGAGCGAAGGAAATCTTTAGTCGACCAAAAATGATTAAACAGGTCGACACTCATCCTGGTGCACACGGTGTAAGAGTCTATTGTGGATAATTTTGGGTCGCTCAGTCCGAATGTGGCAGTAGTTTAGCTGTACCAGCTCAACTTTTTCAGATATGAAGGAAAAAAGAATTGTTGATTTCCAAATTATAAATATTTAAACCAATTTATGAGTCACCCTTCATATCGGAAAAAAGTAGAGCTGGTACGGCCAAACTATTGCCATATTCGGATTCAGCGACCCCAAATTACCCAAAAAAGACCCTTATGCCGCTTGCACCAGAATGAGTGTCGGGCTGTTGAATCGTTCTTGGTCGACTAATGATTTCGTTCGACTAATTAGTCGATCGAAAATATGTTACATGAAGCCACCCCTGTTTCTAATCGTCCGTAAGTGTATTTGTGTCCCCAGAGTAACAAAAACTGTTTTCTTCACCAAAAACTAAGGTTCTGTGGATCCAATCAGATAGCGCTATCTGAAACTGTAAATTTTGCCGTGGTTTTTCGGAAATAGATAAGGTGATTCATGAGTTTTATTGACTTTATATCATTTTTGCATCAATTTCATGCATAATTCGGAATTTTTAATGATGACAGTATTGTGCCTTGGAACATTGTTTTGTTAGGAAAAAAAATTTTTTTTAAATTCAAAAACGGGTACCCGGGTACCGATGAATTGCATGATTTGATTTTCCTAAATAACAGTTAGGACTATCAGGACAAAGGTTGTTTTTTTATATGCAAGTTATCAGCGCTTCATTCTATATATATTGTTTTAATTATGTATAGATTTTTTCATACTGATCGAAAAGAAAATTGCGGTCCAAGGTACGAACCCGTCCCCTAATTTGAAAATATTGAACTCACAGAAAGGTATTTTATAAAAAAAAATCACCTTATACGTTTTGAATAAAAATTTCTGTGAGGGTCTTGGAGGGAGTTGGATTTTTGTGATGACTTTCAATTCCATGTCATATAAAAGATAGTCTGATAAAGACATAGTCTGACAACGCTTTTCAGAGCTAGCAATGACAATAGATGCCCCAACTGTTTCCAGAATAAGAAACACATCAGATGGAAATTCAAGATGTTGATGTTTTAGCGATAGATTTCCGGCTATCGTTCCCATCTGAAAGAATTTCAACAGTAATTTAAGGATAATGAATATATTTTTTTAAATAAAAATTAGTTTACATTTCGAACAGGAACATTTGCAACTTTATCCAAATGTTTCACCAGTTTCTTGCAATATTCGAATCCTGGATTATCTGCGGCTTGTGTTAGGATGTCCATCATTTCAGTCAAAGTAATGTTGCCTCCTAATTCTAGTGTCTCTCCGATCCGATTTTCGTGAAGTTCAGGAACGAAATTCACATCAATAAAAGCGGAAATCGCCGGATTTCTTCTGTAGACCCCATGGCCGGTATTGCCAGCAATAAAAGTGTATGGTTCTCTTTTAACAATTTGCAAGGCACTAAAAACACCTTTCAGACTCCCTGGATACAACCATCGGCGGCCATCTTTTAGGGTCATTTCACGAACCATACCTTCACGACGCATTGAACACTTCACATCCTTTTCAGCACAAACGATTTGGAGATCCTCGATGTCCTGACACAAATTTTCGCAGTATTTTCGTCCGTCCGTTGCAAATGACTTCATTGCATCCAAAATGGGACGATATCCGGTGCATCTGCACAAATTTCCGCCGAATGAATTTTCCACGTCCTTCATGGAGACCTGGCCAGCTCGTGACTCCAGAAGGCAATGCATATTCATCACGAATCCTGGAGAACAGTAACCGCATTGTGATCCACCCAAATGAGCTAAACGTTCCTGAATCGGATGGTATCCAATTTTATTATTCCCGATTCCTTCGATTGTCGTTATTGACCATCCATCGCACATGTTGAGCAATGTTAGACACTGAAAGTGAAACTTTTTAGGAACGGAAACTTCAAATTTTTATACAAATTTACAGAATTGGCTGCCCATGTGTGACGGTTTTTAGTCACAGGATGTCGACCGGTGATTTGGACAATGCAGGCTCCACAACCACCTTCTAGGCACATAAATTTCGTTCCTGGTAATTCAACATGATTTCTGATGAAAGTATTAAGGGTTATATCCGCTGGAAACTCATCTGCGTTTACTGTGAAATAAAAGTTGAATTTTCAAATAAAATTGAAGGTACAGCGGATCTTGCAAGGGACCTGGAATTTCTCAGAGAATAATACTTTATGTTACTGAACCTAAAAATGGATCAGCAAAGCATGATAAAAATATAACTATTACTTAACACTTAAACAGACAAGACAATGGACATTTGCCACCACTTTTCTTTCTTCAAAATTTTTATTGAAATATCGGACGGGTGCTTAACATTCATACCCTTTTGGAAAGATTTCAAAAAGAAGTGCAATTAGGAATCGTGGGCCTCCCCGCGAAAAATTTGAGGGAAAGAGTGATCACGTTATCCTTACAGGATATTCCGTCACCCTCACAGATTTTTTAATGCCAGAATCGGATTCAGCCACCCCAAAAACCCCAAGATGAGATTTTTTTTTTCCGGAAAATTTAAGGGAAAGGTAAATCACGTTATCCTTACAGGACCTTCATAAGGACATAGTAGTGAAAATATGATATTGTTATCGGAATTTCTTATGTGTGCAAAATTTAAAGTCAATCGGATGAGTGGAAGTGGGTCAACATTGGATTTCAAGATTTAAACCCGACAGACAGACAGATGCGAAGGCAAGCTAAATAAAAGCTTTTGTGATATATGTACCATGATTTAGATTTTGAAAGAGTTTAAACTTCGAAAAGCGCCAAAATTACCTCATCCGGCTTTCTAGTGTTAAAGGTTGTTTTTACTCGAGAGTTTTTACTCGAGAGAAAATGTGGTAATATCAAATTTTACAGAAGAGCAAAAAACCTTGTTAATCATTATACCCGTATGGTGAAACCAAAGGGTATATTAGATTTGCCTTACCGTTTGTAACGCCAAGATCCCGTCATCACACAAAAAAATGAATTACACCAGTGAGTTTAGAATGATAAAAAAAGTTGAATTTAGCATGTCCGTCCGTCCGTCCGTCCGTCCGTCCGTCCGTCCGTCCGTCCGTCCGTCCGTCCGTCCATCTGTCCGTCCATCCGTCTGTCTGTGGCGCGAATTGCGGGCGCACGGATTGAGCTAGAGACTTGAAATTTTGCGCAGATCCGTTTTTCGTAAAATGCGAGGCTAAGTTCGTTAATGGGCAAAAATGGAACATTAGGGGGGTACCCCCCATACGAACGAAAACGGTTTTTGCGAATATCTCGAAAATAATGCTTCCTATCAAAAAAACGCAAGAACAAAAGTTATTTAGGATATGATTCTACATAAAACTCCCATACATCAAAATCCGATTGGAATAAATTTTAAAAAATCTTATTGGAAAGTTTGACTTCAAAGTGGAATTTTGGTACAACTGTTCGAATTTTGATACGAATATCACCAGACGGGTCTCCAATGATTGCCAGATTGGCAATTATAGCTTTTGTTATGTTTAAATAAACATTTTGTCCGTCACCATATAGAGTACTTGACGACTAGCCCCTGGCAATTCTAGCTTTTCTAAAGTGTTTTGTATCAGTTTGGTTTGATTCAACTTATACTGAGTTTGCAAAACTTTCCTCTTCAATATTTTGTTTCGGGAAAAATGTGTAAAAAACATTTTTTCAAATATCTCGAGAACCATTAAAGATGGCTCACCGAATTAACGTGTAGTACAAAAATCATATATGATAATTCATTTTTTTCTTAAAACTGCATAGTTCTCGAGAAATTTCCAAAAACGGTATTTTTTCCAAAAGTTGATAGAAAACTACTATTTTCGTGAAACTTATTTACAAAAAATTTCAAGTCGCTAGCTCAACGCGTTCTCGAGTTATTTAAGATTCGTAAAATGGACAGATCGACAGACTGACAGACATAATTTTCGGCCTCCGTCACGAACACAATATATTCCCTCTGTGGTAGAGGAAAGTAATACAAGATGCTGCTTTTGATTCTCTTGATTTTTTTGATAATTCTAATATTATTTTTAATTCTGTTCTTCGACAAAGTTGAAAATGTTTATTTTCTTCGAAATATTGATGCAAAATCAAAAATGAAATTCCATTAAAATTTCAAAACTGGTTCGGAATTCTTTTCTGTCTAGATCAATGCACTTTTGCAAGTTGTTTTCGATTTTGCTTTTGCAGAAATCCACACACCTGATGCACAAATTTGTTATGTCTATAACTGGTGAAAATAATTTCTAAATTAAAAATTTACAATTAATTTTGAATTACTGATTCAACGAGCAACTATGTTGGGGAGAGATAGAGCTAATAATCACATTATATTCACTTATTTACAAGATACATCTTTGTTATTTTTTTAAAAAATGAATAAAAATATACGTTAAAAATAGGTAAACTGAAAAGAGGTTAGTTATTTTGTTTGGATTGTGTCTTATTTTTTGAAATGATTGATATATTTATTAAATTTTAGTTACCATTATAGAACTGTCCGTTAACTGTTAAAGAAATCGACATTTTGATTCGTAAAAATCACTTAGTTAAAATGCTTTCGATTTTATCCGCTCTATATGAACTGATCTTATCCACACTTTACGTAAAAATGAATATCAACTCAAAAGAAATTGATATTAAATGGCAAAAGTAAAAAAAATAACTCGAATTTTGTGTGTATTCACCTGGACTAACGAGTTCCTTTGCTGGCATACGAGTATGCGCAAAAAAAAAAAACAAAAAAACTAAGCCGGCTTAATGGATTTTTTGATTGCTCCTGAATATATCCGAGAACAAAAAACTGCGATGCAGGTAAATGGCCTAAGTGAAATTAATTGGTTGCACTCCATAAACTCAGAGATGCATTTAGAAAGAAAACTTTGATTGGAAATGCGAAGAATTAGCAAATATCAAAGAAATTTTCATTATGTTATACCCAATATGATGAGATCTTGAAAAAAAAAGATCTGATGTGAACAGCATGTGAATTTCTTAACCCATTCGGTATTTTGATGCCATATGGCATCATGCTAAAAAATTTGAATTGTCTTATTATTTATTTATTTTCAACACTCTATTCTCATTCAGTGCACCATTAAGTGCATTTGGGACCCAATTTTGATTTTTTGAGTAAAAAGCTGGACTACAGTAGACGTATTTGTAAAAAATAAAAAAATTTTGTTTTTTTTTGTTTTAAATGAATACTAATAACTTAAACATCATTAATTTGTATAGAGAGAATCTTTAACCCCCATAGAAAAAAACATGTACCGAACGCGTTAACCTTTTGTCTGTACCCTGGGGTCAATATGGCCCCAGGCCTGTTTAAATTGCTATAATTTAATAAATTTTTAATACATCGGTCAGAAACTTTAAAAATGCCTCGAGACATCTAATCTTTAGCAATCAAAATACTGATTTTTTTTAAATAACGGTATATCTCGATACTAGTTTGAGATATCGAGAGTTGGTAAATTGCGAAAGTGTTGGAAAATTTACTTTCTTTAACTTTCGTTACACATACGACTATTGAAAAACGCTTAGTTTCAAAGTAAACAGCAACAAACGAGATTGCGATTTTTAAAAAGCCGCCATTTAACGTATTTCCAACAAAAGTTGATAAAATCGTCCCACTTCAACATCAAACATGCCTGTAAAATTTCAATGCTCTAGCTTTAGTAGTTTTTACGAAATCTTGCATACAGAATGACAAACGGAAAGACATTTTTGAAATAATTCCCCAATCGACTCCACAGTGCTTGCGAAATGTTTTAGGCAAAATTAAGAGGTCGAAATTTTCCATGACAACAATACTTTATTATACTACGTATAAGAAAGTAATATGTATATATTGAAGCTATAAATGGCGTAAAAGGAAACACAGTTCCAGTTTTTTTTTGTAACTCCTTTTCAGTGCAACTGATTTATCCAAACGTGCTTCCCTACATGGAAAAAATATGGAACCCATTTCCCCGAACCTTATCCTAAAATAACATATTTTTGGAAAAAAAACTGGTATAATGGCAAAATATGGGATTTATTCCTACACCATAAGGTAAGCTATAATTGTCAAATCTAACAGTCGAACCTGGATAAGTGAAATCTCACTTGACCGTCCCACGGGTCTCGCTTATAGAGCTTTTCCACTTACGCTAAGTGCCCAGTTCTGTTTACAAACGTTTAGACCGAACAATCCATCCCAGTTATAGAGGTTTCCCACTTATTCAGGTCCCACTTCGACTGTACCTACATAACGATGGTTGCTATATGAGGCGTTAAAAGCTAGAGTGGACCAAGCCACATAATCGAGTTTTTGAAGCTTTTCCACTTTTGTACTATTATTTACTGTAAATTTTTGGAAAAAAAATTTCTGTGGACTTTACTACTCAATGTTGAAATGTTCTTTTGTGTATCCAAACATTTTTATCTAAAAACTCACTCGCAATAGTGATTCAAACACAAAAAAATTCACGATTTCGACATGTGGGTTGGTCCACTCTAGCTTTTAACGCCTCATATATAGCAAAGCATCACTTTCCGGAAGTATGACATACATATTTTGGAGCAAAAATGGGGCTGCACATGATAATTTTCTGACACAAATTTTTCCTTATCAAATTTATTAAAAATCTGAATGAAAGCACGTACAGAGATAAGAATAGTCGGTAAAAATCAATAATTCAAAATAAATAATACCATGTGTAAGCTTTTAAGGAAAGTTTTCCACGAGCTTTTAAAAAATGTCATTCGATTTAAATTAAATTTTTCTTTGTTAAGTAACTCGATCAAAGTTGTATATAAAAATCATTTGAGAATAGAATTCAACAAAGACGGTTTTTGTGAAAAATTTCCCACTTCTCGTTTTTTTTTATAAACATAACGATAAAGAGCATAATGCGATAACATACTGTATGAAAAGCGGGTCGGTCTATATTCAATGTTTGAATGAGGATTATTTCAATAGTTTTTGGAACAGTGTGCCAAAAATAAAGAAGAGGGGTTTATTTTTAATTTGGCTTCTGTCATCTTATCATAGTAATATTATAAAGTAAAGTCGGTTTATTTGTGCCCGATATTCTCAAAAACTACTTAACCGATTTTAATGAAACCTTACAGGTGGATTCAGAATATAATTGAGATGGTTATAGGTAGGCTTACCAGAGGTCCCGTTTTGGTCGAGATTGACAAAAAAGTTCAAACGTTTTGAATATGCGTAAAATGTAGTTAATTTTTTAACGCAATTCACTAAACGCACACAGCAATGTAAAAATTACAGTCCGGCAACAAAACTTGATGCCAATATCGTCGTGATAATGGAACAATACGCGATCGGTGTCTGAAAGAATGACTCGATCTGCAGTCTACTAACTTATAAAAATTATTCTTCAGTAGTATATCGATAATCCGAATAATTGTGTGGCAAACCCTTTTTTAGTCGTTTTTCAGGCGAAGCCAAAGTGTTCAGTGTTGGCACTTCCAGACAGATCACTTTGGCTTGGCTTGAAAATAGACTTAAGATGTTTTGTGTTTTCGTCAAAATTGATTGCACACCTTGATCCAGATTATCGAATTTGATAGTTTTTGAGATTCAAAAGACTAAATTAGACAAGATTAACATTAATATTCAAACAGATATTAATATTTTTTTAAGAAAAAGTCCATAATCTTTGATTATTGTTTGTATTAAAATGGCAATAACCACGGCTTCGCCCATGTATAGGGCTATTTATTTGCATCAAAATATTTTGCAAGATTGGTGGCTCCCCTCCCCCCCCCCCCCCCCATGACTCCTTTTTAAATAAATTTGTACAAGAAAGTCCATACATTTTTTAGCATTTAGTCCTCGAGATTCGATTTTTTGAAAGAACCGTTAGGGATGCAAGAAAACCAATAATGCAAAAATGTAGAAATTTTTATATCGTTTCAATTTTGTTATATTTTACGTGCTGTACATATATTTTTAGTACCTGAAACGTGGCATATACCAAAAATATACCAAATAAAGTACGAATTTACTCTTCACAGATAAACCCTAAAACAAAAGCACGCAAAGATAAAAATGGTAAATCTAATTATTTTTTAATGGCAAATCGTAATTACTAAAGTAGCTAATTTCAGTAAATTTTACAAAAGTTGTCAAATTAACCACAAAATTGTAAATTTTACTGCTAAGTCGATAAATCTAAAATCGTTTAACCTGATTGACTGACTGACTGACTCATCAACGCCCAGCCCAAACCCCTGAAGCTAGAAACTTTCACAGAATGTTCCAACCATCACGTAGGCGTTCACTAAGGCGGGGTTTTCCGAAATTTTACCGCTAAGGGGGTAAACGGGGGGTTTGGGTGGTTTTAAACCTTGATTTTCGCCATGAATCCCGCTCAATAGGAGGCTGAAAAGTTGCACTCGGGGTCTTTCGGGACCGCTGATCACGAATCTAGTGTTAGAATTTTCGAAATTAGAGACGGAAGGTCCTGTAAGGATAACGCAAATATCCTTTTTCGCATTTTTCCCTGGGAAAATGCCATTAGGGAGTTTTTGGGGTCGCCGATCACGAATCTGGTGTTAGAATTTTAAAATTCGGAACGGGAGGTCCTGAAGGCATAACGATTTTTTTCAAAAGTTTTTAAGTTATTTCTTTGTTTTTTTTTTGGCGCAAGAAAATTTTTGCAAAAAACTTTTACCCGGCAACCGCGGGTTTGCCAGCTAATTTATTTGAAAAATATCCGATTTTGACTATTTTTGTAATGGAATTTAACCATTTTAGTAATAGTCACGGTTCCCCATTATAAAATAGCTAGAGTTAATTTTTTTTTTCAAACAAGCTGTTCATATTTGTGTGTGCATCATGGCCGAATTATACAAGGACTGCTGGTTATTTTTTGACAGCCACCATTTTGCTACGTCATCGGCAAGAAATTCTTTGTAATGTTGATTGTGCGTACGGAGTTGTTTAGCTAGATGTTAGCTAGATTTGAGAATTAGGGAAAATTCCCATTGAGTCTTATAATAATTTCTTGCCGATGACGTCAGAGCCAAGAGAGACTGAGCTGTCAATCAGACCTTGTATAATTCGGCCATGTGTGTGCATAAGTCATTACCGGATTTTTTGCCAACTAAAAACTGAGAACTTGTCGAACACACTCCGTGTGTAAAATTTTATTTCTCCGGCCAGAAAGCTTTTGTGCTTCTTTGTCATTATACACTAAGATCGCGGCTATTTCAGTCGGCGGACTCGGGTTTAGGGCAATTTGGTCATACATAGCTTGTTTGTATCTAATTGGCCGCGGCCCAGCAAATGTGATGATCGTCGACTATCTTACAAAATCACGTTGCCAACTCGGTTGAAAAACGCGCCAAAGTTGCTCTTTGTTCCAACGGCGACAGGTTTTCAAAGATTTTACTTTTGTTCGGCTTGGGGTTTCTTTAAATACACTGAAACGTTGCACATCAGTTGGAAAACAGCTGTTTATCAAGTGAGATTGAAAAGCGACTGAAAAACCAGTTTTTCATTTCTGTTTACAAACAAAACGCCATCCAAAGGGGAAAATGTTCATCGATCGCAATGGGAAGAATATTTTTCTATGGTTTTCATTATTTTTTGGATTAAATTTAATTTTTGGCGTACAGTCGATTAATATTTTGGGCATTGTGACTTCGATCTCGAAAGCCCACTCAATTTTCATGACATCAATTCTAACTGAGTTCGCCAATAGTGGACATTCGGTAAGTGGTATTACACTTAAAAATCATTTGAAATTCAAATTTGGTGTATTGGAATGCCTTTCAAAGTGGATTTCTTACTTGTATGACTATTGTTAAAGAAATTTTGATAAATGCTAGTGATTTCATAAGTTGTTCATTCGGTCATACAAAAATACCCTAATATATGACTCTATGTTGCATAGTTACACATTATAGAAATTATCAGAAATCATTTAAAATGTAGTAAGCAGCCACTTTTTATTCATTTCCTATATTTAAATTAATTATCCCCATCTTTTCTAGGTAACTTTGTTTAGCCCATATCCACACTCGAAAATATTTAATCACATATCATTTGATGACTTATTGGAAACAAACAAAGGTGAGTGTATTTAATATCGAAGATATTAATCTGTCTTATCGAAATTGCGTGGTTTAATGCTTTGTTTCAGACAGCCTATATTTCTGTGATTGTTTTTTGTTTGACCTGCACAAACCGTTCAATAATTTTGCTTGTGGTTTTTGCGTAGCGAAGGTGTATAGAAAATAAATCTTTGAAAATACAATTACGTGTTAATGTATGATATCGTTATGAGACTTTATATTCAATCTGACACCGAAAAAAAATATCTGATGTGAATAGCACATGATTTTCTTATACAAAATCTTCGTTTCCGCACAATTTACCCGATTTTTTCGAATTTACCCGAAAAACATAAATTTTTTTTTGACAAAATCTGAAATATCTCGATAACGGTTAAAGCTATCAATTTACAGTAAAAGGTAAAAATGTAGAGAATTTTAATACCTTTAATTCTGCTATTAACTGTGTTTTTCTTCGAAAAACCGTTAGTTTGCAAGCAATTCGCAAAAAACATATTTTTTTAAATTTTTAATGATAATATCTCGATAACGGTGAAATATATCGGATATCGGATAACAGTAAAATACAAAAACATGGCAAATATTATTCTCTTCAATTCATCTCATATATTGAACCACTAAAGACCCGTTATTTTTCGAGATAGTCGCAAAAAACGTATTTTTTTTTAAATAACGGTATCTCTCGACACCGATTTGAAGTATCGAGTTCGAGTAAAGACAAACGTGTAGGAAACTACTGTCTTTTTTTCTTATTGTGAAGTTGGCCGCAGAACTTTACAGTGGACATTTTTTCTTGACAGAAAAAGGAACTTTTTGACAATAGCTAAATTTTTAGGTGGATTTTCAAATATTTTATATTGACATAAAAACAATGGACCCCGTGGCTAGTATTTAACACTAAATTTTAACATTGAAAATGTTTTTTTTTGCGATTTTTTTTTAGAAAAAAAGGTTAAATAGAGGTGAAACAATAGATGTCTATATTTAGAACAAATTAAAAGTTCCATGATTAAAAAACTAAAAAAGTCCCTTTTTTTTGAAGAAATCGTTATTAGATTTTTGTCATCGTAGATCAAGATTCAAGGGGATAAAGTAATAAACGTCGTATATAAAAACGTCGTATATAAAAACGTCGTATATAAAAACGTCTTACATTGAGTGGTCTTAAAATAGAGCGGCGTCTGTATAACATCGAAATAGAATTTTCCACACGCATAGACCACGCTTTTTTATCTGTAAAAACTAATAAAAGTAAATTTTGCTGTGCTGAAAAATATTTTAAAAACACACACTTTTCATTTCAAATTAAATAATTATCGGTTATTACTTTTTTCAGTATTCGATCGTTTGTACAACAAAACCAGAAGTAGATCATCTGGAAAATATGAAGAGGGTCTACGACATATCAATAAAATTATCAATCATGAAAGTTTTCAAAAGCTTCTCAAATCCTACCTCAATATTGACGTCATCGTTTTAGATTATGATTACAACGAAGCTTTGCTGGGTATTCTTTTATTTATATGTACTTTTAAAAATGTATCATCGTTTTGTATTTAAAGGTTTGGGAGAAATATTTAACTGTCCGATTGTTGTTTTATCAACTGGTCAACCAAAAACCACATTACTTAGACTATTAGGGCTGCCATATCCATTTTATAATTTAAATGCAATTGAAACCACCGAAACAAGCGGAATTTTCATCAAAATAGGAAATTATTTGAGGAATTTTTACAATCAATTTGTCTTAGACTATCATTATTATAACAACCAGGTAAGTAGTTTTATTTTAAACAATCGTTGTATGTGACTGCCAATTAATTTCAAATCATTTTTTCCCAGAACATTTTGTACGACACCGCGTTCCCTAAGGCCGTGATTCCATTCGATGCTGCTCTAAAGAATTCTGTTGCGAAAATTTTTACCACCTCAATAGCGAGGACATCGCCGATTAGTCATAAGGATTTAATTGACATCACTGGAATCCATGTCCCAGATAAAAGTTTTTTGGGCTACACTTTTGATGAGGAACTTCATCAGTTTATTCATTCTGCGGATCATGGATGTATTTATGTTTTCCTTGGGCTCGACTTGAATTCTGGAGGCTTCCTGACGGATAAAATAAATACAGTTTTCAGAGCACTCTATCGTCGGCCGGAGAAAGTAATTTGGTCCTGGAATGGCAACAGTTCTGCCATTAAAAAGTCTGATCAGTTCTATTTTAAAAATTGGCTACCACAAGAGGATATACTTCGGCATCGCAACATAAAATTAATTATTTCAAATGGCGGTCATTTGAGTTTACTAGAGGCAATTAAATATGAAAAACCGATTTTGGGGATATCTTTAAATCAAGACGACTCAACAGAGTTAGATGAAATTTCATCGCAAGGTCTAGGAATTAAAATCGCCTTCGATAATATTACAGAAAATTCAATTCTCTGGAGTATCACAGAATTATCGTCGAATGAAAGGTGTTTGATTTTCCAATTTCAAAAAATTTTTTTTTCATTCAAAAATTCATTTTCCAATTTCAGATACATCGATAATTTAGCATTAAAATCGCAATATTTGGAATTTGGTTATGGGCCAGTCGCACCAATGAAAACTTTATCCTATTGGTTACGACATCTTAGCCGGTATCGGAATGAAGTTAAAATTCAATCATCGCGATTGTCAACATTTGATTTTTATCTGTTAGACAATTATTTGATTGCATTAATGACTCTAGTCACGGTATGTGTCTCTACCATAATTTCGGGTTTCGTTTTATGGAAGTTATTTTCACGTACATGCGTGCAGCGGAAACCAAAACTATATTAAGACTGATGAAATAAAGCTTTAGAATTTGCAAAACAATGACTTTTTGTTCTCGTTATCAATTAAATTAAGTTTTAAAAAAAAAACGTTATAAGTTGATAAAGAACGTGTTTTTGTTTTGAAGGCATTTCAATTTTTTCTAAAACTATTTCATCAATGATTATAAATTGAAAGTCATTCTGCATAAGCAAAAACTATAATCACGTATTTACACAAATTATAGAAAATTGACGATGAATAATTAAAATAAATGAGGATCAGATGTTCTAAACAATTTTATGAAATGGTATTTGTAGTTACGCCACTTGATATCGTGAACCGTTTTTGACAAATTCTAAAAAAAATCCGTATTGATCAAGGAAAGTGGAGTTAGGTTAGCTGTGTTTTTATTTAGCTTGCTTTTATTTAGCTTGTCTTCGCATATGTTGGTTTGTCTGTCTCTCTGTCAGGGTCAAATCTTGCAATCTAATTTTGACCCACTCCTACTCATCCGATTGACTTGAAATTTGCCACACATACGTAAATCTGATGAGAATGCAATATTTTCATCGCTTCGTCCTTGAAAGGATAAGGGAAGGTACACCATTTTCTCAAATTTTCCCAAAAACTCATCTGAGGGTTCTTGAGGTCCCTAAATTCGATTCTGACGTTCACAAGTCTGTAAGGATAGCGGAAGGTCCTGTTAGGATAACGTGATTATCTTTTTTCTCAAATTTTCCGGAAAAAATCTCACCTGGGGATGTTTGGGGTCGCTGAATTCGATTCTTGTATTCCACTAAAAAGGAGAATGAAAAGGCACAGTATTTGTACGCCTCTAAAACTTTTTCGGTCACCTGATCCTTTCGGACTCAAATTCAGACATGCACCGAGGGAAGTTTTTTATTTCCCACTAACTCAGAAAGCAAATCTGACCATGATCGCGATAAAACTAGGGTTACGAATTTGTATGAGAAATAATCCGGATTTCTGCGGATCATAAAAAAAATACACCTATTTTTGGTTAAATTGCGAATTTTTCCCTAACACAAATTTGCAAAGTAGGTGGTATGCTTTTTGGAACAAAATTACACTTGATTGGAAACTGTGTACCGTATAAACTTTTCCCTGCGGCGCATTTGTCTTTGAAAAATTACATTCCAATATTTCGTTTGCAGCGCATAATTTCAACAACTTCGTGATTATTTTTTTTTAAAGATCATCCAAATTTTCAAATCAAGTTGTTTGCCTTGTCGTGAGGTTTTTCTTAGAAACTAACGGTTATCCGAACAACAAAATTTGCAAGTGCATTTAATCATTAGATTTTTACTTATAGACTTTTTTAATAAGGGGGCATTTTAATACCTCAAAAATAATAGAAATGTACGAAAAAAGTCAATGCGATGCGCGCGGTGTAACGATCTTACATATCTCCAACTCCTTTCTTTTACATATCTCCAATTATTTTACAAGAAAAAAATATCGAAAAAAACTGACAGAAAAATTCAATTTCTGTCACTTTTTATGGTATATTTTTCCTTCTGTAAAGCACAAAAGAAGTTGCGCCGCATAACATTCGTTAAGTAAAAATATATGCTAGTATAATAAAAATTCTATGACCTAATGAGCAGCAGATGATTTTTGTGGAGTAAAGCCACGATCGAGGTAGAAAGAAAAATTGAGCCGCAAGCGAACATTTTTGGTTTCAAGACTAAATCGAAGAATTTATCATCATCATCTTCGGCACTACAACAGCTCTCGAAAAGCCTGGCCCCCTCAATTGAGGTTTCATAGCAATTTCTTCCCTGCTTCGCACCTGCATTTTAACATAGATTGCGAACCATGTATGAATTACAACATTTGTAAGGTTTTTACGTTACAACCCATAAACAGCAGAGGCCGTGATAGAAATCTAGATCGATCATGTCGTTAACACCAAGCGGCAACTATCACTACTTATTTTGTAAAGCAAGTTGAGTGGACTTGAATCACACCGCGCAACAATCGGGAATTGAACCACCGACCTCCGGAATTCGGAGCTGTCCCAGCAAATCTGACACGTATGGTCACCCTGCTCTTAGCCCTATTCTGGCGACTGTCAGTGACTAATGAGTAGTCACAACTCGACAACATTTTCGTATTTCCACGGTATTATTCCCCCTGCCTTGAATCTTTCTGAATTCTGATTTCATTTATTACAAAAAAAAAACTTTCCATTTCATTTATCACGTGAAAAATCACTGAAAAATTGTCATCTTTTGTGGCAAAATCACTGTAAAGATTTTGACTTGGTACCGGTCACCTACACCAGAATTTCGACGCAGCTTTTAACTCTTGATTTCGCCATATCTGCAGCTTGAAAGTTCGCGGAATCGTCACTATGAATCAAAACGAAATCGAAAGTGATTCTGACTGTCACTCCAGCAAATTTAAAGCTGCTGATATGGCGAAGTTAAAGCCTAGTACGCAGTTCGAGTAAAATGAAATTTTCCATACAAATTTAACACTGCGCTTAAATTTAACTTCAGAAATTTTACCAAGCGGTACGCAGTTCGCTGGTAAAATGATATGAAAAACTCATGTTGCACTAGATGGCGTAGAAAGTCTCTACTTGATTTTACCAGCATTTTAACTGTTCGGTACATTAAATTCGAGGTAAAAATTTGACAGATGAAAATAATAGAGGTTCTGTTTCCAGTTTTCTTAACGAGTGTGGTTTTTTAATTGTGTGTGCTCGGCTGTCAATGTTTTTTCTCCACAAACAGTTTTTACTTCGGTTTTAATGTGCCAATTTGGAGACCGCGTTAAAATTTCATTTTACTCGAACTGCGTACTAGGCTTAAGAGTCAAAAGCAGCGTCGAAATCGAAAGACAGAGACTCGTCGGAATACATGATTGCTGCCCGGGCTAGATAATTTTCAAATTTTACTGGTGTGAGATATAGTCACCAACAGGTTGGTATACATTGCTTCTGAACCACGCGTTTAGTTCTATTCTGTGTTCAGTTTGGATCGTTTGAACATAGTTTGAGTAAAATATTAGATACGCTGGTGCTCCCGGTTGAGTGATATTAACCGACTTCGCGATCAAAAGTTTTTTTTTTTACATTTCGGCATTATTTACGTTTGATGACATAATAATTTAGCAACCACGATGAAATTAGGCGTACTATTGTTTACGTTTTTCAGTGCCACTATTTATGGCTCTAATGGATATAAAATTTTGGGTGTTTTTCCAACGATGGTAAAGTCCCATTATATTGTAGGGTCTGCCCTTATGAAGGCCCTAGCTGAGAGGGGCCATGAAGTTACTGTACTGAATCCGTTCCCCCAGAAAACTGCGATTAAAAACTATCGTGATGTTACTAACATTGAAGTGTTTGAAGCGATGAAAGGTGAATATATTAGGTTTTCTTTTACCAAAATAAGGAAGTTTCTAATTTATTTGGGTTTGCTTTGTATATGCAGCTACCATGTCTAACATACTGAATTTGAGGCATCAGAGTATGATGCAGGTCATAATACAGGTTTTTGGTATAGGGCTAACCATTACGAATGCCACATTTCAGTCTCCGAACATAAAGAAATTCATAGCAGCGGACGAGAAGTTCGATTTAGTTATCACGGAGATCTTCTTCAATGAAGCTATGGTAGGATTCGGTCATCACTACAAAGCGCCAGTTATTGGATTTTCTTCGTTTGGAGCGTCTATCTGGACATGTCAGTTGGTTGGTTCTCCAGCTCCTCCCTCTTACGTTCCGAATCCGTTCTTGGCATTTACCGATCATATGACTTTCATAGAACGTGTTGGAAACTTTCTGGTCACTGCATTCGAGAAGATCTACA
Organism: Chrysopilus asiliformis; assembly: GCA_964034945.1. Lineage (NCBI taxonomy): Eukaryota > Metazoa > Arthropoda > Insecta > Diptera > Rhagionidae > Chrysopilus > Chrysopilus asiliformis. The sequence continues at coordinate 101,678,284 of OZ035961.1, forward strand.
ACGATTTGGTTTACCTGCCTAAGCAAGAGGCACTCTATCAAGCTGCCTTCCCTGGACCAAAGCCGCCACTCACTCAACTCCTGAAGGATGTTTCATTTGTGCTACTGAACAATCATTTTTCACTGAATTTTCCCCGTCCGTATGTTCCGAACATGGTCGAAGTCGGAGGAATGCACGTGAATCGGAAGGCAAAACCACTGCCAGATAATTTAAAGAGATTCCTGGACTCTGCTTCTCACGGGGCCATTTACTTTTCGATGGGATCGAGTCTGAAGGGCAACCAACTTCCAGTTAAGATCAGGGAAGCAATTCTGAAAGCATTCGCTCCATTGAAACAGAAGATTCTGTGGAAGTTCGAAGATCCTCAATTGCCTGGCAAAACCGATAATATTATGATCAGTGATTGGTTCCCACAGGATGATATTCTAGCACATCCCAATGTCAAAATGTTTATCACACATGGAGGTCTTCTCAGCTCGACCGAAGCGGTTTACCACGGCGTTCCAATAATCGGCATTCCAATGTTTGGCGATCAACACTTAAACATGGGGCGGGCTGAACAGGCTGGATACGGAATCACAGTCGAATATGACCAATTAACCACGGAGACACTGTCCAAAGCGATCCACGAAATCCTTTCGAAACCCAAATATACCGAAACTATGAAATCGATTTCAGCCATATATCGCGATCAGCCAATGAGTCCTTTGGACAAAGCCATCTACTGGGTGGAATACGTCCTTCGGCATAAGGGAGCACCACATTTACATTCCGCTGGACAGGACTTGAATTTTTTCCAATATCACAATCTGGATGTGTTCGCTTTATTAATTGGGAGTGTTGTTTTTGTTCTTTATTTGTTGTGTGCCTTGTGCAGAAAAATTTGCTGTTCTGGGGGTGCGAAAAAATCGTCCAAAGAGCTGCAGAAAAAGAAGAGAAATTGAACCCTTTTTTTTTGAATTTTTGTGTTTTAAGAAATTTTTTGTTGTACAGTTTCAATTTTGATCAAATAGGCCAGAAGATTTTAAATTTTTTAGTTGTGAAATAGTTTTAATATCCTTTTTTATCCTGTTACAATTTGAAGTATTGCATAATGTAATAACATGTATTTTTTCGCAGTAAAAATGTTTTTAATACGACTTATATTGTGTTTAAGTCAAGCTAAGGCTTAATTATATAAAAATAAAAAAAGAAAGTATTCCTTTTATTTTAAAGAATTAAACTAAGCTACGTCCTAGATTAATCTACCATTCATAAATCAAAAATTTAAAAATTAAAAACAAAAACCACTGATCAATAATAATAAAAATAATAACAACAAAAACAACAGTGAAAAATACAAAATCCCTAATAATTTTACAAAAATGTATGTGACAAACATCTCACAAACATCTGAATAGATAAGAAATAATACAGTTTTTGCAATTTAATATTTTCGGGAAAAAATATTTGGGGTAATTTATAATTCTAACCAAAAAAAAGGTTAATTTTTAGTTGATGAGTATTTCTCAATCTGGCATCTCTAAATTCAGGATCGTACGGGTTTGCAAATAACTGGTAATCGTTTTGTTTTATTCTATTTTAAAGAGGTTTTGAACAGTGTGGTCCTATTAACGAGTGAGTTTTTGATAACTTTTAATTATTTTCTATGCAATTGTGTAGTGGTGATGTTAATTATAATAAAATGTCTGTGATTTTCATGTAGGTTTAGTGAGTGTGTTTATAACGGTTTGTTTCATACAAAATCTCTTTGTTTGGAATATTAAAAAATATTTCTTTACGAAATTTTCACGTTAAGTGAGCTGATGAAGGATCAGTGGCGTGATCCGAAACATGTCCTCGCTGCCACCAACAGGACCTTCACGGTCGGTACATTTGTACTTTCATCCCTACATGTTTTTATGTTTTGTGATAGGTGTTTAAAAATATTAGATTTTTAATAGGTTTTATATTAGGTTTTCTTATGTTTATGTTTTATTTTGTTTTTCATTTTTTATTATTTTGTTTTGTTATTTTAGAATAGATTAGTCTAGGAGATAGTTTAGCTTCTTTCTAATAAATAGATAAAACTTGGGTTACGAATTTGTATGAGAAATAATCCAGATCTCTGATCGGAAAAAATACAGCTATTGTTGGTTAAATTGCGAATTTTTCCCTGACACAAATTTTGCGAAGTAGGTGGTATGCTTTGTGGAACAAAATTACTCTTGATTGGAAACTGTATAGCGTGTATTGTGAAAGATATTCGACTATGATTCGTATAAACTTTTCCCTGCGGAGCATTTGTCTTTGAAAAATTACATTCCAATATTTCATTTGCAGCGATTATTTTTTTTAAAGATCGTCCAAATTTTCAAATCTAGTTTTTTGCTTGTCGTGTGGTTTTCTTTTTTAATAAGGGGAAAATGGACTTTTTTAATAAGGGGACATTTTTAATACCTCAAAATTAATCCAAAAGCACGAAAGAAGTCAAAGCGACGCGCGCGGTATAACGATCTTACATATCTCCAACTCCTTTCTTTTACATATCTCCAATTATTTTACAAGAAAAAAAATATCAAAAAAAACTGACAGAAAAATTTAATTTCTGTCACTTTTTATGGTATTTTTGCGCCGAATAACATTCGTTAAAAAGGTTTCATAACACTTTCTTGCCTGCTTCACACCTACAGTTTTGCATGGATTGCGAACCATGGATGAATTACAACATTTGTAAGGTTTTTACATTACAACACATCAACAGCAGAGGCCGCGATAGAAATCTAGATCGATCATGTCGTTAACACCAAGCGGCAACTATCACTACTCATTTCGTAAAGCAAGTTGAGTGGACTTGAATCACAGCACGCTACAATCGGGAATTGAACCACCGACCTCCGGAATACGGGTCAAGTACTTTACCACTTGGACTATGCTGACTTTACCACTTGGACTACGCTGGAAATCGAAGAATTCGGGACAAAAATTTAGATCCCGGAACGCAGGCACAACATGGTCTAAATCCGGAGCTTTCCCAGCAAATCTGACACGCATGGTCACCCTGCTCTTAGCCCTATTCTGGCGACTGTCAGTGACCAATGAGTAGTCACAACTCGACAACATTTTCGTATTTTATTTTCGTAAAATCACTGGAAAATTATAATCTTTTGTGGCAAAATCACTGTAAAGATTTTGACTTGGTACCGGTCACCTAACACCAGAATCCTCAATTCTAGTTTCTACCAATTTTTCCTCCGTGCTGAAATGTTTCTCCATAACTTTGTTAGACTAAAGAAAATTCCCCAATATTTAAAAAACTTCTAGAAAAATTCAACGTTGATCATCCCTGAAAATAGAACCGAAACCGAAAGCATAGATTAGAGCCGAAAGTATTCTTGCGATTGATTCCAACTTTGAAATCATTACCAGTTTTTTGATATATGAATCTTAAATCTAAGATGTGTAATTCTATTAGACGAATGTGTGAGACAAGACAAAAACTCCAGGCTAGATAATTTTCAAATTTTACTGGTGTGAGAGATACTCAAAGTCACGGCCAACAGGTTGGTATACATTACTTCTGAACCACGCGTTTAGTTCTATTCTGTGTTCAGTTTGGATCGTTTGGACATAGTTTTAGTAAAATATTAGATACGCTGGTGCTCCCGGTTGAGTAATTTTAACCTACTTCGCGATCAAAAGTTTTTTTTTTACATTTCGGCATTATTTACGTTTGAAGACATAATAATTTGGCAACCACGATGAAATTAGGCGTACTATTGTTTACATTTTTCAGTGCCATTATTTATGGCTCAAATGGATATAAAATTTTGGGTGTTTTTCCAACGATGGCAAAGTCCCATTATATCGTAGGGTCTACCCTTATGAAGGCCCTAGCTGAGAGGGGCCATGAAGTTACTGTACTGAATCCGTTCCCCCAGAAAACTGCGATTAAAAACTATCGTGATGTTACTAACATTGAAGTGTTTGAAGCGATGAAAGGTGAATATATTAGGTTTTCTTTTACCAGAATAAGGAATTTTCTAATTTATTTGGGTTTGCTTTGTATATGCAGCTACCATGTCTAACATAGTGGATTTGAGGCATCAGAGTATGGTGCAGGGCCTAATACAGGTTTTTGGTATGGGCCTAACCATTACGAATGCCACATTTCAGTCTTCGAACATAAAGAAATTCATAGCAGCGGACGAGAAGTTCGATTTAGTTATCACGGAGATCTTCCTCAATGAAGCTATGCTAGGATTCGGTCATCACTACAAAGCGCCAGTTATTGGAATTTCTACGTTTGGTGCGTCTATCTGGACATGTCAGTTGGTTGGTTCTCCAGCTCCTCCCTCTTACGTTCCGAATCCGTTCTTGGCATTTACCGATCATATGACTTTCATAGAACGTGTTGGAAACTTTCTGGTCACTGCGTTCGAGAAGATCTACAACGATTTGGTTTACCTGCCTAAGCAAGAGGCACTCTATCAAGCTGCCTTCCCTGGACCAAAGCCGCCACTCACTCAACTCCTGAAGGATGTTTCATTTGTGCTACTGAACAATCATTTTTCACTGAGTTTTCCCCGTCCGTACGTTCCGAACATGGTCGAAGTCGGAGGCATGCACGTGAATCGGAAGGCAAAACCATTGCCAGATAATTTAAAGAGATTCCTGGACTCTGCTTCTCACGGGGCCATTTACTTTTCGATGGGATCGAATCTGAAGGGCAACCAACTTCCAGTTAAGATCAGGGAAGCAATTCTGAAAGCATTCGCTCCATTGAAACAGAAGATTCTGTGGAAGTTCGAAGATCCTCAATTGCCTGGCAAAACCGATAATATTATGATCAGTGATTGGTTCCCACAGGATGATATTCTAGCACATCCCAATGTCAAAATGTTTATCACACATGGAGGTCTTCTCAGCTCAACTGAAGCGGTTTACCACGGCGTTCCAATAATCGGCATTCCAATGTTTGGCGATCAACACTTAAACATGGGGCGGGCTGAACAGGCTGGATACGGAATCACAGTCGAATATGACCAATTAACCACGGAAACACTGTCCAAAGCGATCCACGAAATCCTTTCGAAACCCAAATATACCGAAACTATGAAATCAATTTCAGCCATGTATCGCGATCAGCCAATGAATCCTTTGGACAAAGCCATCTACTGGGTGGAATACGTCCTTCGGCATAAGGGAGCACGACATTTACATTCCGCTGGACAGGAGTTGAACTTTTTCCAATATCACAATCTGGATGTGTTCGCTTTCTTAATTGGGAGTGTTGTTTTTGTTCTTTATTTGTTGTGTGCCTTGTGCAAGAAAATTTGTTGTTCCGGGGGTGCGAAAAAATCTTCCAAAGATCTACAGAAAAAGAAGAGAAATTGAACCCTTTTTTTTAATTTTTGTGTTTTAAGAAATTTTTTTTGTACAGTTTCAATTTTGATCAAATAAGCCGGAACATTTTAAATTGTTTTAGTTGTGAAATAGTTTTAATATCCTTTTTTATCCTGTTACAATTTGAAGTATTGCATAATGTAAAAACATGTATTTTTTCTCAGTAAAAATGTTTTTAATACGACTTATATTGTGTTTAAGTCAAACTAAGGCTAAATTACATAAAAATTTAAAAAAAAACTATTTGTGTTTAAATACACTTCCAGTTATACATACACAGGAGTGACCAACCTTTTCAGTTCTGCGGTCTACTAAAGAATTACAAGATCATTAAGCACCACTGTCTACAGGCTTAATGCAAGGGGAAAATAAATGAATGAAATGCAGAGACAGGAAAACAGGGCCAAGAAGTGGTAAATCATGACAAATGTTCCATTTCTTTAAGACATGTTGCTGCACAAAGGCGCCAGTGGCAATAAATTTCTAGTGGGTTAAATCCCCTTGGGTGCAGATGATATCTATTTGAAAATATCTTGAGAAAGATAAAAAAAAAATCCGGGGACAAATTAACATCGCCTCAAAACACCGCTCAAAGTAAGAATTTCGCTATGTGTTTCACAAAAAAATTAATACTATAGCTCGCGTTTTTTTTTTGACATGTTTTAACGAGTTAAAAACTCAGTTTGACAACGTTTTTACCTCAATTATACATGAATTCCGAAAATTATTCAAAAATTCACTGGAACTTTTAGGAGTTATAATACAGGAAAATTAGGCGAAAAAAGCATGAACCTCTTAAAAAATCCTAGTGAACTGGATTTTTGCACATACGTTTATTTTGATATAACAAACAACGTCCCAAAAGTCCATTCCAAAATTGCGCTGGCGTCGTGAGTTATTCAAGGTCAAAGGTCCCAAAAATCAGTTTTTTACGGATATCTCGCTTTGTATGGCATGTACGCATTTTTTGTGTTCAGATGAATTGCTCCTTCGAAAATTCTCTACAAAAAAGGTTAAATAAAATTTTTTTGTAGGGCCAATAGTTTTCGAGATAGAAGTCGAGAAACTGTGAACTGTACATTCGTTTCCCCACTACCATTGAGGTAGAATGCAAAATCGGAATTCAGGAGTTATTCCGGTGCTGGTGGAAGTAATGCACTAACTGAATTGCTCACGGGATACTATTGCCAGAAATGTAACACCTTATTTTAGTAATATACAGAGCTCCGAAAACTGAAGACTCCCTCGACAATTATCGCTACTTGAGTTTCGCTAAATCTACAAGGCTCAATAAGGCAGTTAAATTTTCACTTCCACCCACAATAGAAGCCACACAACACCATGGCGGTGGGGAAACGAGTATACAGTTCACAGTTTCTCGACTTCTATTTCGAAAACTATTGGCCCTACAAAAAAATTTTATTTAACCTTTTTTGTAGAGAATTTTCGAAGGAGCAATTCATCTGAACACAAAAAATGCGTACACGCCATACAAAGCGAGGTATTTACGATTTTGTTGACTTTTGACTTTTGACCTTGAATAATTGCAATTCCTCTATGCGACGCATAGTTTGACGACTTGTATTTCGAAAACTGTTTGTCCTACAAGAAAATTGTAATTAACCTTTTTTGTAGAGAATTTTATTGTGATTAATTCATCTGAACCTCAAAAAGACGTACAACCCGTACAAAGTGAGATAAACGTAAAAAACGGATTTTTGGGACCTTTGACCTTGAATAACTCACGACGCCGGCGCAATTTTGGAATGGACTTTTGGGACGTTGTTTGTTATATCAAAATAAACGTATGTGCAAAAATCCAGTTCACTAGGATTTTTTAAGAGGTTAAATCCTAATTTTCCTGGATTATTATTTCAATTGTAAAATGTGTTCACGTTTAGATGGTTTGAATAGCTTGTTGGATTGAATAGGTTGTTGGGAAGTCGAATGGAATCTGCCATTAAAAAAATGTCTGTCTTTTTTGCAAGTCAACCCCCTTTCCCGATATACCCCAGACACCGGTGAAGTGGTTTTGATCGGGGTTTCGCCGTTACATAGGTTGTGACTCAAACTTCTCAAATCTTCCTGTTTCGTCCCCTGTAACCCCTTCCCCACTAGTTCTTTTTCTCTTGAACCGCCGAAACAATTCTTATAAGATTTTAACCAATGGCAGGTAGTTTTACCGCGAGGTGGAAAGCTGAGGAAGCTGAGGAAGCGGGGAAAGCCAAATGGAGTCAGGGAAGTTGTAAAAAAGGTTCTGTAGAAATTATTTAAAATTCCGTTTTTTGGGAAGATCTGCAGTAGAGTTTTTAGAGGTCGATATTCATCAAACTAATGTCAAAATTTTGAAATTTGTGCCCGAAGGTCCTGCAAAGATAATGTAATATTCTTATTTTTTTTAAGAAAATGATTTTCGAAAAAATTACAAAAAACTATTTTATTTGTATGGGGGAGGAGGGAAGGAATAGTCCAATGATTTTTTGGATTTTTAGTATTTCTAAAATTTACACAAAATAAAAGCTTAACCCGACAACGACGGGTCCACTTTTTAGTAATAAATAAAAGTCATTGTAAAAACCACCTGGGAATAATATACTGTGAAAATTTTCTAATCGTTCGACTGCAGCGTTTTTATCTGTTATGAAGTAATTTCGAAAAAAATTAAATTTTTGAATTTAAAATGCTATGAAATTATGATAAGAAATAATTTCACTCGTGCATAAAATGGCTTCGGTTTTATTGATCACCAAAACACTTAAAATTATGCTTATCTGAGATTACATAATTTTATTGATATGAGAACTTTTGAAAAGTAAATTCCAAGATAACTTTATGTGAATCTTATATTGATTTTATCAATCACTGGTTCCAGATTAGTATTTGTTTTGGTATTAAAAAAAATATAAAAGCTTTACAATTTGATTACATGCTCTCCAAAAAGGCATTTGAAGTTTACTTTTTTTATGTTTCTAGTCTAAGTTGAATAAAACCACTTGTAGATAATGCAGAATCTCATCAAGGTCTTTCTTAAAATATACTCAGAGAGAATGAAATTTCAATTGACTAAAATGTATGTTAAACGTCTAAAATTTTAAGTTTGTATTGGTATAATAAAATTTTGAAGATAATAAACGAAAAAATTTAAATTACTGATGTTTGACAATCAAAAGAGAGAAATATTTTTGTGTAAACCAGTTGTGAGACCGGCGCTCAATAATATAGCATTAAAAATATTTAAGCGTTTAATTAATAGTAATTTTAAATTTAGTGAACGCAGTTCAAAGTTTGTGACGATGAAAATTTTTTTATTGAACATTTTTTTTAAATTCTCCTAGCAACATTGAGGAAAAAAAAGTTTACTTGCTGGAAGGCAACTTTTTGACAAGAGAATTGTTTATCTAGAGCAACCAAACTGATTGTTTGGCTATAATTTTCCTATACCATAGATATACACATTAGATTGCGTCGCTCCATACAATTCCGTAGCAAGAAAATGAGACGGCGTCACTATCGTTGTCTCGTTTTATCGTCAGCGTTCAGGAAAGTCAGAGTATTAGCTTTTGGGTGTTAGCTTATCTTTAAATGATGATAAAAACATAACAAAAGCTATGATTGCCAATCTGGCAATTATTGAAAACCCGTATGGTGATATGGCATTCATTGTTCGAAGTTTAAGTGAACGACGAACAGTTGTACCAAAATTCCACTTTGAAGTCAAACTTTTCAATAAGATTTTTTAAAATTTATTCCCATCGTATTTTTATGTATGGGAGTTTTTTGTAGAATCATATTCTAAATAACTTTTGTTCTTGGACTTTTTTGATAAGATGCACCGTTTTTGAGATAGTCGCAAAAATTCGTTTTTATTCGTATTTTTGCCCATTAACGAACTTAGCCTTGCATTTTACGAAAAACGGATCTGTGTAAAATTTCAAGTCTCTAGCTCAATCCGTGCGCCCGCAATCCGCGCTACAGACGGACGGACGGACAGACGGACGGACATGCAAAAATTAATTATTTTTATCATTCTAAACACACTGGTGTCATTCATTTTTTTGTGTGATGACGGGATCTTGGCGTTACAAACGGTAAGGCAAAGTTAGTATACCCTTTGGTTTAAAAACATGGCAAATATTATTCTCTTCAATTCATCTCATTTATTGAACCACTAAAGACGCGGTATTTTTCGACATAGTCGCAAAAAACGTATTTTTTTAAAATAACGGTATCTCTCGACACCGATTTGAAGTATCGAGTTCGAGTAAAGACAAACGTGTAGGAAACTACTGTCTTTTTTTTCTAATTGTGAAGTTGGCCGCAGAACTTTTCAGTGGACATTTTTTCTTGACAGAAAAGGGACTTTTTGGCAAAAGCTAAATTTTTAGTAGGACTTTTAAATATTTTATATTGGTATAAAAACAAGGGACCCCATGGCTAGTATTTAACACCAAATTTTAACATTGAAAATGTTTTTTTTTTGTGATTTTTTTACTTTCTTCTACGGAGTATAATAAAGTATTGTATTCATGAAAAATTTCGACCTCTTAATTTTGCCTAAAAAACATTTCCCGATCACTCCTGAGTCGATTGGAGTCATATTTAAAAAATGTCTTTCTGTCTGTCAGTCTGTCAGTCTGTGTTGGTCCTGTATTTCTACCACCTGGGCAAAAAAAACAGAGCTTTTCGAGCGTAAAATTTTGCGCAACTGCACATCAATGAAATTCAAATCGCTAAACAAGTACTTTTCCAATAGGGAACTTTATGAAAGGGCTAATATGACTCCATTCCTATCTTATTGCATCTCGCTATGGAAAAAACGCTCTGGAAGATTACAGTTTCATGATAACAGCTTAATCAGAGAACTACCTGAGACATATCGAGTTTCGACCCCCCAGTATTATCTTTCACCTTTCGACATACTCGACGAGGATATTCGAACAAACAACATGGACACCATTGGTGGTATAAATTTTTACCTCGGAAGAGATGCAATACATCATAGAGGCTAAAGCTACGGGGGCGAGTTGGCCTTCACTTCCTCAGTCTTAAAGGGTTCTTCTGGTAATTGCCATTTACAACTATTTTGCATTTTTCTTTTCTTTCTTGTTATTTATTTATTTGTTGTTCTTTCGTTTTGTTATTTTATGTAAGCATAGTAATACAACACCAGAATTGGCTGTAATCCAACACATTGCAGTTGGCTTTACTAATAGATAACTTATTGTTAACGCATACAATGTCAAATGATTACTAATCTAGTAGAGAAAGATTTCCTTTGTAAAACACAGGCACTGTTTGCCTACGTTGTTAAAAGACTAGCGTAAGATATATTCAAATGTTAATGTATTTTATACTTGGGCAATAAACTTCTATTCTATTCTATTCTGTCAGTCTGTCTGTCAGTCTGTCAGTCTGTGTACAAGATTTCTCAAAAACTAATAGAGCTAGCGCCATGAAATTTTATAGGCATGTTGGGTCCTGAAATGGGACGATCCTATCAACTTTTGGTGGAAATCCGTTAACCGGAAGTATCCAAAATGGCGGTTTTTCAAAAATCGCAATTTCGTTTTTCTCGATTTACTCCCAAACTACGCGTTTTTTAGTGGCCTTAAGTATGAAAAAACTTGGAGAAAATAAAATTTCCCACACTTTTGTCTTTAGCTATAACTCGATATCTCAACCTGTTATCGAGATAAACCGTTATTTCCAAAAAAACAGTTTTTTGCGATTATCTCGAAAACTAACAGGTTTTTGTTGACTGAATGTATGAAGTGAATTAATGAGAATGGCATTCTGCACAATTTTGTCTTTTACTGTTATCCGTTATCTTTTACCGTTATTGAGATGTTTTCATTAATATGTAAAAAATCATATTTTTGCGAATAATTTGCAAACTAACGGTTTCTCGACAAATCAGTTAAAAGAATAATTAAAGATGTTAACATTTTCTACATTTTTGCCATTTACCGTAAATTGATATCTTTTACCGTTCTCAAGTTATCTCAAATTTTGTACGTTTTTGATATTTTTGAATAAACCAAGAATTTATTGGGAGGTCGTCTTAGGTTGACAACGCGACCGGGCTCTAGCGTAAATTGCGCAGGGTCGTAGATTTTGTAGAAGAAAGTTTTGTGTTGACCACAACTGATATTTTTTACTTTCTTCTACGGAGTATAATAAAGTATTGTATTCATGAAAAATTTCGACCTCTTAATTTTGCCTAAAAAACATTTCCCGATCACTCCTGAGTCGATTGGAGTCATATTAAAAAAATGTCTTTCTGTCTGTCAGTCTGTCTGTCAGTCTCTCAGTCTGTGTACAAGATTTCTCAAAAACTAATAGAGCTAGCGCCATGAAATTTTATAGGCATGTTGGCTCCTGAAATGGGACGATCCTATCAACTTTTGGTGGAAATCCGTTAACCGGAAGTATCCAAAATGGCGGTTTTTCAAAAATCGCAATTTCGTTTTTCTCGATTTACTCCCAAACTACGCGTTTTTTAGTGGCCTTAAGTATGACAAAACTTGGAGAAAATAAAATTTCCCACACTTTTGTCTTTAGCTATAACTCGATATCTCCACCTGTTATCGAGATAAACCGTTATTTCCAAAAAAACAGTTTTTTGCGATTATCTCGAAAACTAACGGGTTTTTGCTGACTGAATGTATAAAGTGAATTAATGAGAATGGCATTCTGCACAATTTTGTCTTTTACCGTTATCCGTTATATTTTACCATTATTGAGATATTTTTATTAATATGTAAAAAATCATATTTTTGCGAATAATTTGCAAACTAACGGTTTTTCGACAAATCAGTTAAAAGAATAATTAAAGATGTTAACATTTTTGCCATTTACCGTAAATTGATGTTTTACAGTTCTCAAGTTATCTCAAATTTTGTACGTTTTTGATATTTTTGAATAAACCAAGAATTTATTGGGAGGTCGTCTTAGGTTGACAACGCGACAGGGCTCTAGCGTAAATTGCGCAGGGTCGTAGATTTTGTAGAAGAAAGTTTTGTGTTGACCACAACTGATATTTTTTTAGATAAAATAGAGGTTAAACAATAGATGTGTATATTTAGAACAAATTAAAAGTTCCATGATTAAAAAACTAAAAAAGTCCTTTTTGTTTTTTTCAAGAAATCGTTATCAGATTTTTGTCATCGTAGATCAAGATTCAAGGGGACAAAGTAATAAACGTCGTATATAAAAACGTCTTACATTGAGTGGTCTTAAAATAGAGCGGTGCCTGTATAACATCGAAATAAAATTTTCCACACGCATAGACCATGCTTTTTTATCTGTAAAAACTAATAAAAGTAAATATTGCTGTGCTGAAAAATATTTTAAAAATACACACTTTTCATTTTAAATTAAATAATTATCGGTTATTACTTTTTTCAGTATTCGATCGTTGGTACAACAAAACCAGAAGTAGATCATCTGGAAAATATGAAGAGGGTCTACGACATATCAATAAAATTATCAATCATGAAAGTTTTCAAAAGCTTCTCAAATCCAACCTCAATATTGACGTCATCGTTTTAGATTATGATTACAACGAAGCTATGCTGGGTATTCTTTTATTTATATGTAGTTTTAAAAATGTATCATCGTTTTGTATTTAAAGGTTTGGGAGAAATATTTAACTGTCCGATTGTTGTTTTATCAACTGGTCAACCAAAAACCACATTACTTAGACTATTAGGGCTGCCATATCCATTTTATAATTTAAATGCAATTGAAACCACCGAAACAAACGGAATGTTCACCAAAATAGGAAATTATTTTAGGAATTTTTATAATCAATTTGTCTTAGACTATCATTATTATAACAACCAGGTAAGTAGTTTTATTTTAAACAATCGTTGTATGTGACTGCCAATTAATTTCAAATCATTTTTTCCCAGAACATTTTGTACGACACCGCGTTCCCTAAGGCCGTGATTCCATTCGATGCTGCTCTAAAGAATTCTGTTGCGAAAATTTTTACCACCTCAATAGCAAGGACATCGCCGATTAGTCATAAGGATTTAATTGACATCACTGGAATCCATGTCCCAGATAAAAGTTTTTTGGGCTACACTTTTGATGAGGAACTTCATCAGTTTATTCATTCTGCGGATCATGGATGTATTTATGTTTTCCTTGGGCTCGACTTGAATTCTGGAGGCTTCCTGACGGATAAAATAAATACAGTTTTCAGAGCACTCTATCGTCGGCCGGAGAAAGTAATTTGGTCCTGGAATGGCAACAGTTCTGCCATTAAAAAGTCTGATCAGTTCTATTTTAAAAATTGGCTACCACAAGAGGATATACTTCGGCATCGCAACATAAAATTAATTATTTCAAATGGCGGTCATTTGAGTTTACTAGAGGCAATTAAATATGAAAAACCGATTTTGGGGATATCTTTAAATGAAGACGACTCAACAGAGTTAGATGAAATTTCATCGCAAGGTCTAGGAATTAAAATCGCCTTCGATAATATTACAGAAAATTCAATTCTCTGGAGTATCACAGAATTATCGTCGAATGAAAGGTGTTTGATTTTCCAATTTCTAATTTTTTTTTTCATTCAAAAATTCATTTTCCAATTTCAGATACATCGATAATTTAGCATTAAAATCGCAATATTTGGAATTTGGTTATGGGCCAGTCGCACCAATGAAAACTTTATCCTATTGGTTACGACATCTTAGCCGGTATCGGAATGAAGTTAAAATTCAATCATCGCGATTGTCAACATTTGATTTTTATCTGTTGGACAATTATTTGATTGCATTAATGACTCTAGTCACGGTATGTGTCTCTACCATAATTTCGGGTTTCGTTTTATGGAAGTTATTTTCACGTACATGCGTGCAGCGGAAACCAAAACTATATTAAGACTGATGGAATAAAGCTTTAGAATTTGAAGGAAACAAAAAAATGACTTTTCGTTCTCGTTATCAATTAAATTAAGTTTTTAAAAAAAAACGTTATAAGTTGATAAAGAACGTGTTTTTGTTTTGAAGGCGTTTTAATTGTTCTAAAAATATTTCATCAATGATTATAAATTGAAAGTCATTCTGCATAAGCAAAAACTATAATCATGTATTTACACAAAATTAAAAATATCAGTTGTGGTCAACACAAAACTTTCTTCTACAAAATATACGACCCTGCGCAATTTACGCTAGAGCCTTGTCGCGTTGTCAACCTAAGACGACCTCTCAATAAATTCTTGGTTTATTCAAAAATATCAAAAATGTACAAAATTTGAGATAACTTGAGAACGGTAAAAGATATCAATTTACGGTAAATGGCAAAAATGTAGAAAATGTTAACATCTTTAATTATTCTTTTAACTGATTTGTCGAAAAACCGTTAGTTTGCAAATTATTCGCAAAAATATGATATTTTACATATTAATGAAAATATCTCAATAACGGTAAAATATAACGGATAACGGTAAAAGACAAAATTGTGCAGAATGCCATTCTCATTAATTCACTTCATACATTCAGTCAGCAAAAACCCGTTAATTTTCGAGATAATCGCAAAAAACTGTTTTTTTTGGAAATAACGGTTTATCTCGATAACAGGTTAAGATATCGACTTATAACTAAAGACAAAAGTGTGGGAAATTTTTTTTTTCTCCAAGTTTGGTGATACTTAAGGCCAATAAAAAAAGCGTAGTTTGGGAGTAAATCGAGAAAAACGAAATTGCGATTTTTGAAAAACCGCCATTTTGGATACTTCCGGTTAACGGATTTCCACCAAAAGTTGATAGGATCGTCCCATTTCAGGACCCAAGATGCCTATAAAATTTCATGGCGCTAGCTCTATTAGTTTTTGAGAAATCTTGTACACAGACTGACAGACAGACAGACGGACAGGCAGACTGACAGACAGACTGACAGACAGACTGACAGACAGACTGACAGACAGACTGACAGACAGACTGACAGACAGACTGACAGACAGACTGACAGACAGACTGACAGACAGACTGACAGACAGACTGACAGACAGACTGACAGACTGACAGACAGACTGACAGACAGACTGACAGACAGACTGACAGACAGACTGACAGACAGACTGACAGACAGACTGACAGACAGACAGACAGACAGACTGACAGACAGACAGACAGACTGACAGACAGACAGACAGACAGACTGACAGACAGACTGACAGACAGACTGGCAGACAGACTGACAGACAGACTGACAGACAGATTGACAGACAGACTGACAGACAGAAAGACATTTTTTTAACATGACTCCAATCGACTCAGGAGTGATCGGGAAATGTTTTTTAGGCAAAATTAAGAGGTCGAAATTTTTCATGAATACAATACTTTATTATACTCCGTAGAAGAAAGTAAAAATTCTAGAAAAAATCGCTGAAAATAGAACCGAAATCGAAAGTATTCTTGTGATTGAGGTCATTTCCAGTTTTTTTGATATACGAATCTTAAATCTAAGATGCGTAATTCGATTTGATGTGTAATTGTGAGACAAGACAAAAACTCTAGGGCACCAATCATGTATTTTCGACTTCGACACAGCTTTTAACTCTTGATTTCGCCATATCTGCAGCTTGAAATTTCGCCATATCTGCAGCTTGAAATTTCGCGGAATCGTCACTATGAATCGAAACGTGATTCGGACTGTCACTCCAGGAAATTTAAAGCTGCTGATATGGCGAAGTCAAGAGTTAAAAGCTGCGTCGAAATCGAAAGACAGAGACGCGTCGGAATACATGATTGCTGCCCGGGCTAGATAATTTTCAAATTTTACTGGTGTGAGATATAGTCACCAACAGGTTGGTATACATTGCTTCTGAACCACGCGTTTAGTTCTATTCTGTGTTCAGTTTGGATCGTTTGAACATAGTTTGTGTAAAATATTAGATACGCTGGTGCTCCCGGTTGAGTGATATTAACCGACTTCGCGATCCAAAGTTTTTTGTTTACATTTCGGAAGTATTTACGTTTGATGACATAATAATTTGGCAAACACGATGAAATTAGGCGTATTATTGTTCACATTTTTCAGTGCCATTATTTATGGCTCAAATGGATATAAGATTTTGGGTATTTTTCCAACGATGGGAAAGTCCCAATATATCGTAGGGTCTGCCCTTATGAAGGCCCTAGCTGAGAGGGGCCATGAAGTTACTGTACTGAATCCGTTCCCCCAGAAAACTGCGATTAAAAATTATCGTGATGTTACTAACATTGAAGTGTTTGAAGCGATGAAAGGTGAATATATTAGGTTTTTTTTACCAGAATAAGGAATTTTCTAATTTATTTGGGTTTGCTTTGTATATGCAGCTACCATGTCTAACATAGTGGATATGAGGCATCAGAGTAAGGTGCAGGGCCTAATACAGGTTCTTGGTATGGGCCTAACCATTACGAATGCCACATTTCAGTCTCCGAACGTAAAGAAATTCATAGCAGCGGACGAGAAGTTCGATTTAGTTATCATGGAGATCTTCTTCAATGAAGCTATGCTAGGATTCGGTCATCGCTACAAAGCGCCAGTAATTGGAATTTCTACGTTTGGTGCGTCTATCTGGTCATGTCAGTTGGTTGGATCTCCAGCTCCTCCCTCTTACGTTCCGAATCCGTTCTTGGCATTTACCGATCATATGACTTTCATAGAACGTGTCGGAAACTTTCTGGTCAATGCGTTCGAGAAGATCTACAACGATTTGGTTTACCTGCCTAAGCAAGAGGCACTCTATCAAGCTGCCTTCCCTGGACCAAAGCCGCCACTCACTCAACTCCTGAAGGATGTTTCATTTGTGCTACTGAACAATCATTTTTCACTGAATTTTCCCCGTCCGTATGTTCCGAACATGGTCGAAGTCGGAGGAATGCACGTGAATCGGAAGGCAAAACCACTGCCAGATCATTTAAAGAGATACCTGGACTCTGCTTCTCACGGGGCCATTTACTTTTCGATGGGATCGAATGTGAAGGGCAACCAACTTCCAGTTAAGATCAGGGAAGCAATTCTGAAAGCATTCGCTCCATTGAAACAGAAGATTCTGTGGAAATTCGAAGATTCGCAATTGCCTGGCAAAACCGATAATATTATGATCAGTGATTGGTTCCCACAGGATGATATTCTAGCACATCCCAATGTCAAAATGTTTATCACACATGGAGGTCTTCTGAGCTCGACCGAAGCGGTTTACCACGGCGTTCCAATAATCGGCATTCCAATGTTTGGCGATCAACACTTAAACATGGGGCGGGCTGAACAGGCTGGATTCGGAATCACAGTCGAATATGACCAATTAACCACGGAGACTCTGTCCAAAGCGATCCACGAAATCCTTTCGAAACCCAAATATACCGAAACTATGAAGTCGATTTCAGCCATGTATCGCGATCAGCCAATGAATCCTTTGGACACAGCCATCTACTGGGTGGAATACGTCCTTCGACATAAGGGAGCACGACATTTACATTCCGCTGGACAGGAGTTGAACTTTTTCCAATATCACAATCTGGATGTGTTCGGTTTATTAATTGGGAGTGTTGTTTTTGTTCTTTATTTGTTGTGTGCCTTATGTAGAAAAATTTGCTGTTCCGGGGGTGCAAAAAATTCGTCTGAAGACCTGCAGGAAAAGAAGAGAAATTGAACCCTTTTTTTTGAATTTTTGTGTTTTAAGAAAAATTTTTTTGTACAGTTTCAATTTTGATCAAATAGGCCAAAACATTTTAAATTTTTTAGTTGTGAAATAGTTTTAATATCCTTTTTTATCCTGTTACAACTTGAAGTATAGTATAATGTAATAACATGTATTTTTTCGCAGTAGAAATGTTTTTAATATGATTTATATTGTGTTTAAGTCAAACTAGGGCTAAATTACATAAAAATTTAAAAAAAACTGTTTTTTTTAAATACACTTCCAGTTATAAATACACAGGAGTGACCAACCTTTTCAGTTCTGCGGTCTACTAAAGAATTACGAGATCATTAAGCACCACTGTCTACAGGCTTAATGCAAGGCGAAAAAAAAATAAATGAAATGCAGAGAGAGACAGGAAAACAGGGCCAAGAAGTGGTGAATTATGACAAATGTTCCATTCTTTTAAGACATGTTGCTGCACAAATGCGCCAGTGGCAATAAATTTCTAGTGGTTAAATTCCCTTGGGTTCAAATGATATTGCGGGATCTATTCGAAAATATCTTAAGAAAGATAAAAGAAAAAATCCGGGGACAAATTAACATCGCCTAAAAAACACCGCTTAAAGTAAGAATCTCGCAATGTTATTCACCAAAAATTTAATACCATAGCTCGGGTTTTTTTTTGACATTCATGTTTTAACGAGTTAAAAATTCAGTTTGACAACGTTTTTACCTCAATTATACATGAACTCCGAAAAGGATTCAAAAATTCACTGGAACTCCTTTTAGGAGTTATTTCCATTGTATAAGGTGTTCACGTTTAGATGGCTTGAATACTTGTTGGTTTGAATAGCTTGTGAGCTTGAATAGCTTGTTGGATTGAATAGCTTGTTGGCTTCAATAGCTTGTTGGGAAGTCGGATGGTTGGCCTCAGGATCGAGTCTAGGCATGCAAAAAGGGGTTGGGGAGGGGGGAGGGTGGGGGGTGGAAGGAACAATCCAATTTTGCCCGTTCAAGAACCTACCCTAGCCATTTACGAGAAATGTAAATTTGAAGTCTCTAGCTCAATCTCCTTTTGAAAGTCTTGGTGTTCACTCACGGACAGACAGACAGATATGCGGAAATCAAAATCGTTTGTCATCCCTAACACTTTGGTGTAGTTCATTTTTGTGCCCGATGCGTTACAGACGGTGTACTAAATCTAATATACTTCTATATGATATCTCACATAGAGTATATAAATAGAATATCTTATATATTTATCTCCCCTTCCCTGATAACGCAGAAACCATTCGACCCTTTGGCATATGGTTTTCTGCGTTGGAAAAAGGATCTCGTAGAGAAGCATCTGCCATCAAAAAAATGTCTGTCTTTTTTGCAAGTCAACCCCCTTTCCCGATATACCCCAGACACCGGTGAAGTGGTTTTGATCGGGGTTTCGCCGTTACATAGGTTGTGACTCAAACTTCTCAAATCTTCCTGTTTCGTCCCCTGTAACACCTTCCCTACTGTCTTTTTTTCTCTTGAACCGCCGAAGCAATTCTTATAAGATTTTAACCAATGACAGGTAGTTTTACCGCGAGGTGGAAAGCTGAGGAAGCTGGGAAAGCCGTAGACAAATGGAGACAGGGAAGTTGTAAAAAAGGTTCTGTAGAAATTATTCAAAATTCCGTTTTTTGGGAAGATCTGCAGTAGAGTTTTTAGAGGTCGCTGATCATCTAACTAATGTCAAAATTTTGAAATTTGTGCCCGAAGGTCCTGCAAAGATAATGCAATATTCTTAATTTTTTTTAAGAAAATATTTTTTTGGATTTTTTCAGTATTTCTAAAATTTACACAGAAAAAGTTTAACCCGACAACGACGGGTCCACTTTTTAGTAATAAATAAAAGTCATTGTTCGGCCCAGTAAAAATTAGCTGGGAGTTTTTTATATTGTGAAAATTTTCCAATTATTCAACTGCAGCGTTTTTGCCTTTTATGAAATTTTTTTAGTGATTTCGAATAAAATTAAATTATGGATTTAAAATGCTATGAAATTATGATAAGAAATAATTTCACTCGTGCATTAAATGACTTCGCTTTTATTGATCACCAAAACACTTAAAATTATGCTTATCTGAGATTACATAATTTTATTGATATGAGAACTTTTGAAAAGTAAATTCCAAGATAACTTTATGTGAATTTTATATTGATTTTATCAATCACTGGTTCCTGATTAGTGTTTGTTTTGGTATTAAAAATAATATAAAAGCTTTACAATTTGATTACATGCTCTCCAAAAAGGCATTTGAAGTTTACTTTTTTTATGTTTCTAGTCTAAGTTGAATAAAACCACTTGTAGATAATGCAGAATCTCATCAAGGTCTTTCTTAAAATATACTCAGAGAGAATGAAATTTCAATTGACTAAAATGTATGTTGAACGTCTAGAATTTTAAGTTTGTATTGGTATAAAATTTTGAAGATAATAAACGAAAAAATTTAAATTATTGATTTTTGACAATCAAAAGAGAGAAATATTTCAACTGATGTCAAGTGTGTAAACCAGTTGTGAGACCGGCGCTCAATAATATAGTATTAAAAATATTTAAGCGTTTAATTAGTAGTAATTTTAAATTGAGTGAACGCAGTTCAAAGTT
The DNA here is from genome assembly GCA_964034945.1 of Chrysopilus asiliformis. NCBI lineage: Eukaryota > Metazoa > Arthropoda > Insecta > Diptera > Rhagionidae > Chrysopilus > Chrysopilus asiliformis. The sequence continues at coordinate 101,698,953 of OZ035961.1, forward strand.
TGTGACGATGAAAATTTTTTATTGGATATTTTACGCTTTCGTACATAATTTGGTGGTGAATTGCGATGCAGCCAAGATTTTGGGAGTTTTCCCAACTGGAGGTCAATCGCACTTCATAATTGCACATGCTCTGATGAAGGGTTTAGCAGAGCGGGGCCATGAAGTAACTGTGATAAATGCATTCCCTCAGGAGATCCCGATAAAAAATTATCGTGATGTGGTCAATGTTGCAATCAGAGATGGACTCAATGGTAAGGAAAAACGGTCTATATTGGAAATTTTTGAAAAAAATAAATCCTACGTACTTTTTTTTTGATTGACAATGAATTTGATTGGACTTTGATATTGTATTTGACTTCGCTCTGTGACAAAATTTTAAAAGCTCTTTCCCTAATTGTTTAATCTAATCAATAATTTTTTTTGCCTCTGATTTTTGCCAATACTCGATTTTTTTTAAATTCTCCTAGCAACATTCAGGGAAAAAAAGTTTACTTGCTGGAAGGCAACTTTTTGACAAGAGAATTGTTTATCCAGAGCAACCAAACTGATTGTTTGGCTATAATTTTTTTTTTCTATACCATAGATATACACATTAGATTGCGTCGCTCCATACAATTCCGTAGCAAGAAAATGAGATGGCGTCACTATCGTTGTCTCGTTTTATCGTCAACGTTCAGGAAACTCAGGGTGTAAGCTTTTGGGTGTTAGCTTATCTTTAAATGATGATAAAAAAAATCAGCCCAGATCACAAATTGTGATCTGTCCACATGCTTGACTAATTTTTTTCAAAAACACTTTTTTAGAAACTTTGGACAACCTGCATGAGATGAAAAATCAATCGGTTTTCGCATCATTGATTCAATTGTACGGATTTGGTGTTTTTTTAACCAACCTCACCCTTAACGAGGCGAATGTGCAAAAACTGATAAAATCTGAGGAAAAATTCGATTTGATTGTGATGGAGGTGTTCTTAAATGAGGCACAAGTTGGCTTTGGACATATTTTTAATGCTCCCATAGTGGGCTTAGGACCTTTCGGCGCATCATCCTGGATTTGCGACACCGTGGGAGCTCCATCGCCACTATCCTACGTTCCCCATCCATTCCTGGAGTTAAGTGACCGAATGGACTTTGCTGAACGGCTGTGGAACTTCATAATCGCTGGATTTGAGCACTTCTATCGATATTATATTTATTTACCGCAGCAGGAGAAAATTTACAATTCCATTTTCCCTGATCCGAAACCGCCAATGTGGGAGATCTATAAAAAATTTTCCTTAGCACTTTTGAACTCACATTTTTCTTTGAGTTATCCGCGACCGCTGATGCCAAATATGATTGAAGTTGGAGGAATGCACATCAAACGGACAACGGATCCACTTCCAAGTGATTTAAACAAATTTCTGGATTCAGCGGTCGATGGTGCGATTTTCTTTTCAATGGGGTCTAATATAAAAAGCAAAAATCTACATTTGGATAAAATTAATGCTATTTTAAAAGTATTTTCTTCGCTAAAGCAAAAAGTTCTGTGGAAATGGGAGAAAAATGATCTTCCCGGGAAAAGCGACAACATTTTCATCAGCCCATGGTTTCCACAGGCAGATATCTTGGCGCATCCTAACCTTAAACTTTTTATCACTCATGGAGGACTTTTGAGCACAACGGAAGCGGTTTTCCATGCTGTTCCAGTCCTTGGAATCCCATTTTTTGGAGATCAATATCTGAACATTCGTCGCGTATCTGCTGTTGGCGTTGGCCTATCCCTAGACTACAATGAATTAAATGAGGAAAATTTTGCGAGGAACATAAGGGAAATTCTGGAAAATCCATCGTATAGTGAAAAAGCAAAAGAAATTTCACTGGCATACAGAGATCAACCACAAACTCCACTCGACACTGCAATCTACTGGGTTGAGTATATCTTGAAACATAATGGAGCCCCACATATGCGATCAGCTGGACAAGATCTATCATTACTCAAATATAATAACCTGGATGTCTATGCCTTTTTAATCAGTATAATTATTTTTATTTCTTACGTATTTCTGGCAATTTGTAGTCGTTTTTTTTGCAATAGGAAAGTAGATCAGATTGTGGTCAAAAGATCGAAAAAGGTTAACTAATAGCATATTAACAAAATTACTCTCTGTGTATTTACTGTGTTTTTCTTTCCATTTTATGAACATTTTCTTAAGCAAATTATGTAGGCTAAACGTAAAGTAATGTCACGATATTTATGTAAAAAGTATTTATAACAAATTCCATTATAGTGCTGTATTAGAAATAAAAACTTTTCGTTTTAATATGATTTTAATATGTAATATTTATTGTAAAAATATAGTTTCCGGTATGTGTGCTCAGTTGCAAATACAAGGGATATGTCGAGACTCTGCACAATGATCAGATTTTTTGTTTTGAGAAAAATGCACTTGCGATCTCAATTTTTTAGTGATTCAGAAATTACAACACTAGATCGCATGATTCCGGATCAAAAGTTCAATTTCCGGGACGACGGGGCAACATGCCGAAAAGCGGGACAGCCCCGGCCCTATTATACGTATCTTACGCCTGGAGCCCAATGAACGCAACGCGAACGCAACTAAAACGCATAAACTGTCATTTACAAGTTTGTTCCATAGAAATCATTTGAAGTCAGCACAGTGAACGCAGAGAACCCACCTACAACCCAAAAGTTTGCAAACTTCTAACTTTGCAGCAGCAATTCTGCGTTGACAGTTCATAAAGTGAGGTTGGGGAAATGTCGTTCGAGGGAAAATTGATAGCCGTAGTGCAAATAACAAAGATAAAGACCAACAAAGCAAATTATCGCTTCAAAATTATCCATTTTTGTAATTTTGCCAACTTTATACCACTTTATATTATGTCACTTGTACTACTTCACGAGATGCCATTGGGCTCTGACGCTGAAATGTTGCGTTGCGTGACAGTCCACAGCGTTGCAGTTGCGTTCGCGTCGCATTCATTGGGCTCCAGGGGTTAAACAACTCGAGAATGCTTTGAGCTAGCGACTTGAAATTTTTTGTGGGTGAGTTTTACCAAAATCGTTGTTCACTATAATGGGTACTTTTCATACAGTCAGGGTATTCACAGTCATCTTTTAAATTGCGGGTAAATTTACCGCTCGGTAAATCAGTCAAATTTAACAGATTTTTACCGAGACGGTAACTTGGTTCATGTAAAAATGAATTACCGGATTCGGTAATTGTATACATGCCTTGAGTCGTGTTTTCCGGCCCGGTTATTCGGTATCAAGAATCAACCGCGAGTGGGGCTAGTAATGTTTTTAGTTGTCAAATTTTCTCGCTGGTTATCTCATCGGACTGCAATTTTTTTCAATTTTGATAGCCGTTGCCACAATAGAAATTCAAAAGAATACATCAAACATGGATTTAAAGGTATGTGACATATTTTACAATCAAATTCGCAGTGCATGATTTGGTCACGTATGAAATAAAAGCGCTGTTCTCAAATCTGTGCTGTGGGATGTTCACAGCAGAATATTTTCAGTCTTTTAATATTACCGAGAATACCGAATACCGAAAATTAAAAGAGGACTGTGAATACCCTAATTGTTTTCGAAATAAAGTTTTTTGAAAATTTCTCGAAACCTATGCGCTTTTGAGAAAAAATGCATAAATACAAATTTAAAATAAATGAAAATTCCAACATTTTTTGTGCTAACGATTTTTCCGAATCACTAACGGTTTTCGAGATATTTGAAAAAATGTGACTTTTTAAGTTTTGTTTTCAAAACTTTAAATATTGCAAAAAAAAAATTGTGCAGTTCAAATCAGATATATTTAAAAAAAAAAGAGCTGAGTTGCTAGACTGTTTTGGCTTCGCATGGCCCTGGATAAGACGCATCTGTTTTTGAGATGAAAGCGTTTATTTGTTGTGGCCACAGATTTGTTAAATATCGTGTATAACTTTCCAACCTATCTAAAATTTAATCACAACCGCTCGTAGAGTCTTATATGAAAATTAGTACAAGTTTATGTTATCACATATAGTAATTCAACATTATTCCGGCTCGCCTTCCGTATGTGAAATATTTTCCAATGTTTTCTTATTTTCAGGTATTTTTTGTTGTTGTAGTTTGTGAACATCAAAAATAACTTTTTTGGACAGTGTGTGCCGACCTGTGAGGAAAATTGGGATTTTTTTCGCTTGTGTGACTTTAGTCAGCTTCAGTATATCACGAACAGCGAAACTCGAACACCACGGAAAATGTGTCCAAAAATAATTCGATGGACGACCGTGATTTATCTAATAATTTGTTTTCTATTCGGTTCGGGAGAAGCGGCTCGAATCTTGGGACTTTTTACCGTTCCAAGCCGTTCCCATCTGATCGTTCATTTGGCTGTCGTTAAGGGATTGGTAGAGCAGGGACACAATGTTACGGTGGTGACAACACTCCCGGTTGACGATCCGGACCCACCCTATCGGCATATAAAACTGGATGTGCCCACATTCCCGAGGGAATTCATCAAGAAGGCGACAACCGAGCTGAAAACGGGATTCCCAATGTGGCTGCGAATGCTTGAAGTCTCCAAAATCTCCATGGAACAGACAGATTCCACCCTTACGGATCCAAAGATGGTGAAATTAATGGCAAGGGAATCCTTTGATCTAATGATCCTTGGATATTTCATCAATGATTTTCAATTGGGTGTCGCTGCCCATTTTAAGTGCCCCGTTGTTGTGAATTGGATGATTCAACCGATACGAAATATTCATAATATGGTTGGCAACCCGGTGGAAATCTCATCTGTGCCACACGTCTTTTCGCAATTGAATCAACCGATGAGCTTTTCCGACAGATTTGTGAATGTCATGGTGGGTCTGCTAGAACTTGTGGGGAATTGGTATATCGGTGGCATCATGCAGGATTACTATGTGTGAGTGATGCTAATTAAATCAGTGATAGTTCCGCTTTTCACTATTTCACTTGGTATATTCTACTGTATTGTAGTAAGCATTTTCATCCGTCGGTGTATCCCCCGCTAGATGAAGTCAAGAAAAACGTCTCCCTCGTACTAGTGAACCATCATTTCAGTCAGAGACCGATTCTGCCTCATGTTCCAGCCATGGTGGAAATTGGCGGGATTCAAGTAAAGGAAGAACCTGGTTTATTGCCATTCGTAAGTACCAGAAATGGTTTTTGATAAACAATCGAAAATTCAATTACGTGTTGAGAAATTATGAACTGCTAACAAATTTAAAACAACTTTTCAACGTTAAAGTTATGATTAGAAAATATTTGAACTTTTCAAATGTTTTTCAGGAATTCGAGAGAATGTTATTTTATAATTGACTCTTGGGAGATGGTAGCTTTAAACTCGGTATTAGATTCATATAGGAGTACAGTCGAGACCGCTTAAGAAAATCCCGCTTAGCAGCACAAGCCGCTTAAGAACACACAATCCTAAAATCCGTTGCCTTTTTCGTTAGATATGTACTGACAATCACTCGCTTAGCAGCAACTCTGTTAAGAACATGAACCGCTTACCAGCACAAGAAAATTTCGAACCAAAATTCATAAAATATCACAATATAAATATATAAAGTGACAGACGAAAATATTCTTTAAATTCATTCCTAAATGTTATTTTTCACGTTATCGAAAATTTTGTTATGTTTTTACATTTCTTACATACCTAGTAAATATAACTCGTAAAATCACTTGAAAAACCGAAATCATAACTCAATCCTGTCACTGATTTTAGAAACATGGTTTTGAGAAAATCACGGAAAAAGTTACTTCATAAATGCTCCAAATCCGACATTTGACATGAGTTTAAAGCAGCATAATTTCACCAAAACATCCAGTTATCTTTTCAGAGATAAAAGTCGAGAACTTTAAGAATATGCAAAACAAAAATTTCGATTTCTCCAACGATTGCAGGTAAACAAAACCCATCACATTTTTTTTAAATGAGCCATTTTCGAGGAAATTGCAAGTGCTTTTCCTATTTGTATGGGGGACGAAAGAAAGACCGGTTTGATTTTTCCCGTATTTGAATAGGGTTAAACTTTGGTTAAAAAACGGATATGTCCAAAAAATTTAGTTAAAAAGAATTGGACCGCGTCAACGGCAGCCGTCATTTTCTGTCAAATGTGAGCATAGAGCAGATAGTAGTGCCGCTCGTGGTGGGTTTTGTAACTAATTCTGCATAGATTGCAGCGCATATCGTTGTGGGTTTGAAAATTTGAGTTAAAATTCAGCGGCAGCTTCGCCGTTGCCGGCGTCATTCAGCCTGCATCGATTGATACGGCTAGTGGTGATTTTGGGTCTCCTTCGTCTCCCACCCCCCTCCCCCCACCCCCCTGCCTTCACAACTCGATTTCAATTCTAAACACATTTCACCTTTATAATTTTTTTCAATACAACTAACCGTTTTCGATAAAATTGTAAAAAAACGGGTTCGGTTGTATGGGGGAGGGGGAAAGAATATTCCGATTTTGCCCCTTCAAGAACTTAGCCTGGCTATTTACGAGAAACGCAATTACAAAATTTTAAGTCTCTAGCTCAATCCTTTCAAAAGTTTTGGTGTTCACGGACACGGACAGACAGACATGCAGATGGACTGATAGACAGACGGACTAACAGACAGACGAACAAACAGACATTCAGATTGACAAACAGACAAACGAACGGACAGACCGACGAATGGACAGACAGACGGACGGACAGATGGACGGACAAGCGGAAATCAAAATCTTTTGTCCTCCCTAATACCCTGGTGTAGTTCATTTTTGTGTCCAACGATTGGTTCAATGCGTTACAAAAGATATACACTCAGAGAAAAGATAGTAAATTTAACTATGTTATAATGGGGAATCGTGACTATTCTATTACTCAAATAATTGGGGGTCGGTAAGAAATGAAGGAAACCGCGGTGGTCGATGATAAAAAAAGGTTTCGAACAATCTCAAGGGGTCCCAAATTTTAATTTCACAAGGGCCCTGGTACGATAAAACACATCACGGTATTTACTTACATAATTTTTTGAATGTTCTTATATTTATAAATATTGATTATAGATCTCTTATAGTATACCATCCGATATTTTAAGTTCTCATTAAATTTCAGGATATCGAAATGGCCCTTGAGGAAGCGGTCAATGGAGCAATTTACTTCAGTTTAGGGTCAAATGCTCACACCTCCGATTTATCCTATGATAAAATCAAAATAATTTACTCAGTACTATCGGCACTACCACAGAAAGTTATTTGGAAATGGGAAGAGGGACCGCCACCAGGGAAAGCGGAAAATATTATTTTTAAACGATGGCTTCCGCAGGACGATATTTTAGCTCATCCGAATTTAAAACTTTTCATTTCCCATTGCGGTCAAGGAAGCGTCATCGAAGCCGAATATCATGGGGTGCCGATTATTGGTTTGCCCCTATTTGCCGATCAGTATGCAAATTCCAAGGCGGTTCAGGCCAAGGGCTGGGGTATAACGCTGGATCTTTCAACATTGACGAAGATTTTATTGAAGAAAACGATTGAAGACATTTTGATGAATCCGAAATACGAGGAGCGTGCAGAACAACTCGCTCAGCTGTATCGGGATAGACCAATGTCACCTTCGGCGACTGCAGTTTTCTGGATCGAGTACGTCATTCGGCATCGGGGAGCCCCTCACATGCAAAGTCCAGTCGTACACATGGGCATTATTGACTACTATTCGTTAGATGTTTTAGCTGTTCTACTAATAATTCTTTTTATAGTTTTTAAAATTTCGAACAAAATCTTTCAAGCTGCCGTATCGACAATCATTCGCAAATATTTTAGCACAAAAGACGAAAAAATTGATTAAAAATTAAAAAAAAAAATCTACGTTGTAACTTTGTAATTTCTTAATTTACTTAAATGTGTTCAAAGATGTACCAAATGAATAATTACAAAGAAAAATCTACTTAAAATTAGTTTTTTTAACGTTTTTAATATATCTAGTAGCACAACAGAAAATATCCACAATGTAATAAAGGCTTTTGTGGACACCATAGAGTTTTATTTTAGTTGAAACTGAATTAGAAATAATGTGGATATTATTGGTGTTCTTAAAATACCACCCTCGACTTGCAGTTTTCACTTTAAAAGGGTTAAATACTCATCCGAAATCAGGAATTCAACTTTAATATTGGGGTTAAAACCAATATTTAAGTAATGGTCTGGTTGAACAATTTCTTAATATAATAGCAGCTAAGAAACTTCCATAATCGATATAATTTTATACATTATGTCAAATTTAAATGAGGTTATTATCTATTTGGCATGAATTGTGTTAAAACTATGAGAAATGGTGGAAAAATTAATAATTCATAAGGCATCACAAAAATAGTTTAGTCGGGTTGGAGTGGAGTCGGGTCGTACAATAATAGTCTCATCGAAGTTTTTCCTTTATTTATATAATTTGAGTACAAATTGAGTACGAAAAACATAAGAAAAGCTACAATTACCAGGGGCCAATCGTCAAATATTATTTGCGGACAGCCAAATTTTTTATTTAAAATCATCCATTTGTATGTGAGCGGGGGAGGGAGTGGTCCGTCATAATTATATTCTAAACAGATTTCGCCTTCATAAATTTTTAAACACGACTTGCCGTTTTCGAGAAAATAGAAAAAAAGTATTGAGTTTGTATGGGGGAGGGGGAAGCAGTGGTCCGATTGGATTTAAATGTAGGAATGCAAAATCCTATTTTAAACACGTTTTACTTAATGGATTTTTCAATATGACTGACCGTTTTCGACAAAATTTCAAAAGACTGTTTCGTTTGTATGGGGGAGAGGGGAAGGAATAGTCCAATTGTGCCCGTTCAAGAACCTAGCATAGCCATTTATGAGAAACGTAACTATACACATTTTCAAATCTCTAGCTCAATTCTTTCAAAAGGTATGGTGTTCACCGCCAGACAGACGGACAGACAGCCGGACAGACAGACGGACAGACAGACAGACGGACAGACAGACGAACAGACAGACTGACAGACAGACGGACAGACAGTCAGACAGACCGACGGACAGACAGACGGACAGACAGACGGACAGACAGACGGACAGACATACGGACAGACAGACAGACGGACAGACAGACGGACAGACAGACGGACAGACAGACGGACAGACAGGCGGACAGACAGACGGACGGACAGACGGACAGACGGACAGACGGACAGACAGACAGACAGACGGACAGACAGACGGACAGACAGACGGACAGACAGACGGACAGACAGACGGACAGACAGACGAACAGACAGACGGACAGACGGCCAGACAGACGGACAGACGGACAGACTGACGGACAGACAGACGGACAGACAGACTGACAGACAGACGGACAGACAGACAGACGGACAGACAGACGGACAGATAGACAATCTAGCTTTTATTTTTGATACTTAGCACCCAAAAAAATATTACATTTTCTTGAATTTTTTTCCGATGGTGTTTAAAAACAGTAATTCGTCTCTTATTTTTACGGTGACGGGGTTACATTATTGGGGTACTGTAATAATTACACCCTCTTCAACGCATCTGGAATTTTGCACAATTGCCACGCGTTGCGGAATATTGGAGTTAGCCGCAGCTAGAGATGAAGCACTAGCCTAAAATAACTCTGCCGGAATATTCTCTGTACCTGGAAATTTGTTGTTTTTTTTTAGATTTTTTAAAAAGTTTTTTGACGTTTCTTAAATTTTACCTGTCGAAGGTGGTGCTGCTGATATTCTACGCCTAAGGTTTCTGCGATGAACGTACAAAAACGGCTCCAAGTCGTTACACAGACCCGTATTTTTTGACCATAAAAATGCTAGCCATATTTTTGCTATTGTTGCTTCATTCCTTAAAGCCCCTACAGACTGGATACATGTCTATCGACATGTCTTAAAGCTAAAACCAACAGACTGTCTACATGTCGATAGACATGTAGTATGGACATCATTTTAGAAAATTCACCAGTGCGACAAAGTCCTCTATTGATGAACAACAGAGGACTTTGTCACTCTGTTTATGTGTTTCTATGCTGCAATTGGGTTCCACTTGCTTAAACTTTGTTAATAAATCATCCCAAGCCTTATTTTTTAAACTTTTGTTTTTAAAATTTTCAGATTTTATTTGCCACAACACCAGTAGACTTCGATAGAGTTCGAAAAAATCTCGCCAAAATTCATTATTCGCTATAGAAGCCATCATAAAACAATTGTTTTCCTTCAACGACTCTCAATTTATTTAGATGTGAACACTGCGGCTCCGTTTTCACAATGATGTTAGCAATCAAGTTAGTAAACCGACGTACAGACGTTAAGACATGTAGCCAAACTTGAAGCCACGCCCCCAGAAATTCAAAATATTTAGATTTTGTCGACATGTAGCTCAACCCATGAATCAAATACAACAGATTGCGCAAAGACGAGTTTCATTTTGGTAAACTTCTGCGCATGTCGTCACAAGAGCGTACTGAAATGTCATTGATATGAGATTTGTTCTGTTTTCGCCTGAAAACTGGAATTTATTCTGTTTGCTGCAATATAAATATTATTTATTTTTATAAATAGTAAAAAAAATAGTCAAACAACAATAATGCCTGTGAATTTTTACTACACTTTGTGAAAATAAATGAAACATAGCTAAAATTTCTAGGTTAGAATTTTTTTTATTTTTCCTTTTTCTTGTAGTTAAATGTTCACAGAGTTCTTTATTCAATTTACGTATACGAAAATACATCCTCGATGTGAAAAAAAGTTTTTTTTACTTTAATATCACAATTATCTAAAGATTCAGACAGTGTTTCAGACATGATGAACCCATGAATAAGTTGTGTCCTCCAGTGGATTAACACTGTAGCATTGATTGCTTTGTCATGCAAAGGCTCCTCGTTTTGTTGTAATAAATCAGCAACTAATAGTTTTGACTGCTTTTCAGCCATCCTGGTTGTTCGACTTAAAGTTGCAACAGTTTTGGAAATGCTAAATAAAGTTGGAATAGCATTTACCTTCAATTTCCGATTACGTATAAACTCTGTAAAATATAAATATTACTTAGTTTTGCTAAAATTTACTGATATCTTACCCATTTCATACTGTATATTATTTTCGAAGCAATCAGGTACAAAATGTAGGCTACAAATTCTCGCAGTTTTTATATTAAATGTATCCTTTCTTTACCAGAAGTTTGTTTATTTCCTCAATAAAAGTTTGTCCTTGGGAAATGTATGGAAACTCGTCTTTTCACTGCCTTTCTTTTCGTTGTTGCACACCGCACAAACACCCATTTCAATGTCTTAAATATTAAACACTTAGTTCTTGAGGTTAGTTTTGATATTACAGCACTTTTAATTACTTTTCAAACACTTAAAACTGAGATAAAACCACAAATTCTAAATTTTCCATAGACTTATTAAAGATTTACGCGCAGCTGACGTCACAATCTCTTGAGAGCAAAAATCCAACATGGCGGACCTGCGCAATGCGCAATCTGTTGTATTTGATTCATGAGCTCAACCGTCTGTCTACCAGCCTACAGACGCTTGAAATTCAGTTTTTACGGACATGTCTACGGGCATGTAGCTCTGTCTGTAGCATGCTTTACACATTGCCATCATGATCTTTCATTTAGGACGTGGTTTTGGACTTGCTTCCATTAAGTAGTCGTATAGCATCGTAGACGCTTCGCATGTTTTAGCAGTTCGCTTCATCCTCTATTTTATTAACGATTCTGCTATACTAAGCATTCTTATGCGCGCGAGCTCGGTTTCTTACTAGTCATGGAGTTTAGCGATATTCCATTTGCAGGCTCAGCTTATCAAGTAAACTTTTTTTTTAATTTAATCTTATCAAAATGACGAAGCGAAAACAGTGTTATCACATATTTATTTAAAATTAAAACAGAAATGTGAGCTTAAAATATCAAACAAACAAATTGGGATTTTATAAAACCACAAGCATACAATTCTCATAGATATTGCCCAACAAAAAAAGCACAATTCGTCAATAATTGATAACGGAAACGATAACACTGGTCAACTGAATTTAACGTCCCTGATTCCAAATCTGCAAGTGGTTTCCCAGAATTTTTTTTTACTATTTTCTCTGTCTCTTTCTCGGCAACCGACATTCGGTTTCCGGTCTTGGCCTGCCGCAATGTCTCTCGCCAGAGTTCCCGGTCACGTGCCGATGTCCTCCAGTTTCCAATTCTACTATCTTAATCACAACAAAAATTTTTTTTCGCTTCTTCAGAACAAAAGTCGGTCTTGCCAAACCACTTAAATCCGGAATCAGAGACATTAAATTATCCAAAAATGATTGTAATATAATTCGCAACAAAATAGCTGTTGGCCAGTGTTTTCGTCTTAGTTATCAGTTATTGATTCATTGTCGTAGATTAAAAAACAATCTCATTCACTCAGTCATCAGTCTTATAAATCGTTATAAAATTATTAAATTGAAATAAAAAAGTGATTTTTTTCCACTTGTTTTACATATCAAGTATTTACACAGCACGAGTATATTAACCTTTAGACACCCGGCCGGATGACCTCGGCGACTCCACGCAATATGTTAAATTCCAAATATATAATAAACATTCAAAATAGAAACCTATGATTTTAATGAAAAAATGCCGGTAGTCTGAAGGTTTGAGGTTAGAGTTAGGAATTCTATAACTGACAATGAACACACAATTTATGACAAAGAATATAATAATGATATTGCCAAAATATTTACCATTTCCCGCATAAACCTGCAGTTTTGTTAACTCACAAAATACAGAATTGTTAATTTTGAACGAGTTAGGAACACAGCCAATGCATCTTCAGTTCACAAAAATTCAAGCTGTATTTATAAATCTGGACTGGTTAAATACAGATTTTTCTATAACTACTCTCACAAAAAATAGAGTAAAAGTCGTCGACTTGCGTGCGGCGTAATTGTATTTCTGCAGTAAAATTTAGCCTATGCTAGGCGAGCGTTCACCTGCATTAGGACAAGTACACATGTGTCATCCTGTGGCGGGAGAAACTCAAAAATTAAACCTGCGGCAAGTCAAGTATGGCATAAGTAGCACGGGTTGACCTCAGATAGGTATTTCGAGGATGCAATGCCATGTAATGGATAACTCCGTCCATTACAGGTCAAATTGACTTGGGACAGCTTTATTATTTTTCTGATTGTAATCTTTTATGATAGGGTACGGATAGACGGCGTACTTTTCGGAAAAACGCTATGAAATTCTCATTTTTGAATACTCCCAGATCATTTAAAATCTATTGGATAGGTTAATCATTCAGTTATATCTCTGTCAAATTTTAGCACCCTGGAGCGAGTAGGAAAAGAACAGGGGGGAAATAAAAATATCGAAATTTTGGTACGGATAGATGCTTCGTCCGGATAGATTCCCCAGTAGGTACGGATAGATGCCCTTGGGCAGAACGAAAAAAAAATAACCATTACCATTATTTACTGAAAAAATAATAGACGACCGAATATTTTCCTCTCTGGGCAACAATCCGTACCCAAAACTGAGGCACCTATCCTTCTAGGGACAGACAGATAGCTTTTCGATTTTCTTGAATCTCACTTCACGAATATTTAACCAACTATTAAATTAACATAACTACTATTTATTATTCAGCCATTGGTTTTTACAATTTAATTTTTTTTTAAACTTTCATAAAGTTTATGGACATAGTTTTTTTAAACATACTAGGGGCGGTGTGGGTTTTATATTCAGTAATTTGTATTCGCTCTAGATTGTTTAGTTTAGCAGATTAACGCTTCCGGGCATCTATCCGTACCTTACCCTATTCAAAAACATACAAATTTTAATAACGATATTTTACTCTACTATAGTATATTACTTTGACAAGCTATTGATTGATTTGGGTTTCCTGGGCAAATACCCTAAACTGCGGACATACGATTTGTTCAATCGCCAAAAAAATTACCGAATAAACAAGTAAACATCTAGGGATTCCCTAATTTAAATAATATGATGACGAGATTCGCAAAGTGTTGTAATTTTTTTGAGAACTTTGTTGATTTCAAAATTTCGCATAGTATGAAACCATCATTTTTTCGTATTTCATAATTTGGGAGTGCGTAATATCATACTAAGCTCATTCAGTATGGAAACTTAAATTACTGGCCGCCGCCAATTGAAGCAAATATTGTTAAGATAAGACGTCACTACAAGTCTTTTTTACTAACTACAATTTGCCACTATCACAGCTGAGTCTCTTTTCGTTATGCTAACAAGAATGATTTGTAGAAAGATTCATTGAGTGCTATTTTACTATATGTACATGATTGTAACTTGCTAGACGACTTTATTATCACCCTGACCTCTACACACATATGGAAACATTAAATTGCTTTTTGTAATTCCCACAATATAAATAAACACACATCACATATCTGTTGAGCAGTAATCATTAGCTCGGCGTGAATAGAACGTCACGTGAATTAATTGCAGTTTAAGATGAATTTAAAGACATTTTTATGTGTGATTTTTCTGTGTTTTGTGAATTTTTCGCGATCGGATGGCGCTCGAATACTGGGACTATTCACATCTCCTAGCAAATCACATCTAATCGTCCACACATCCGCGATAAAAGGATTAGCTGGACGTGGTCACAATGTTACAGTGGTTACGAGTCTACCCGTAAGTGATCCCATTCCAGAGTTTCGATACATCCAGCTTAACACACCCGGAATTCCAAGGGAATTCGCCAAGAAGCAACTCTACAAAGATCAGAGCAATCTAGTGAAATTCCTTCAGTTGCGAACATTTACGCAACTAATTTTTGATATTGGAAATGCGTCGCTGTATGAATCGCAGATGCAGAAATTAATGCGCGAAGAATCTTTTGATTTAGTGATTTTGGGATATTTTTTCAATGATTTCCAATTGGGTGTGGCCGCCCACTTCAAGTGTCCTGTGATTGTTAGTTGGATGACGAGACCGATTGGATTAATCAATCATATGGTGGGGAATCCAACGGAAGTTTCCACAGTTCCACATTTATTTTTCGGTTTAAGACAGCCAATGGGATTTAAGGAACGATTTTTAAATTTCTTTGCTAGTATTTTGGATGTGATTCAATTTTCGTTTATGGAAAGTCAACTGAATACATACTATTTGTAAGGAGTTTTAAAATTCGTGATGTTTGCATGAATTTAATTCATTTATAATATTCATTTAGGGAACATTTTCCGCCGGATAAATATCCATCTCTGGAGGAAATGAAGAAAAATGTTTCGTTAATTTTAGTCAATCATCATTTCAGTCAAACGCCAATCGCTCCGTTAGTGCCAGCTGTTGTGGAAATTGGTGGAATTCAAATTAAGGAGAAACCAAACCCCTTACCCAAGGTAACAATTTAATTCATTTTTCCGCGTTTACTAAAATACTTCCCTACTATTGTAGTATTTTTGGTATATGGCACGTATCTGCCACTAGGCTAGATACACTTTTAGTCGCTGTATATCAAAGTAGTTACACTCTAATCGATTTTCCTTGAATTTCACTACATTTATAGTAGATAAGCCCGTAGCCCGGATAATTCATAAAAAAAATTCCTCGACATTCAAAAATTTTCACCCGCGGCGCACTTTTTTTCTAATTTCTGTCTAGAAAATGTCGTAAAAAAGTTTTTTTTAAATCACGCAGTGATCGAGTTATTATACTCTCAGAAAAGAGTTTTTCAGCTCGTTTTTTTTCACTCAATACGATTAGAGTGCAGTAGAGTAATATTTTATTGTTTTTACCACAAAAAACTATTTTTATTGTATAAAACCTTCTTGCGTTTAAAAAATTTCTAACGAAATTTATTACAGGACCTGAAAACTGTCCTGGATGGAGCATCTAAAAATGGAGCAATTTATTTCAGTTTAGGATCGAATGCATACACCTCTGATTTAGCTGAAGATAAAATAAAAATGATTTACTCCGTGCTATCGAATTTAAAACAAACAGTAATTTGGAAATGGGAAGAGGGCGAACCACCCGGAAAGGCAGCGAATATAATTTTCAAAAAATGGTTACCCCAGGATGATATTTTGGCGCATCCGAACGTAAAACTCTTTATCTCTCACGGCGGGAAAGGAAGTGTCGTTGAATCGGAATACCATGGAGTTCCGATTGTTGGTCTTCCATTATTTGCCGAACAACATACTAATTTACAGGAAGTGGAGTCGTTAGGGAAAGGACTGACATTAGATTATCACTCGCTTACGAGAAATGATTTTAAAAATGCCGTAGAAGAAGTTTTGTCCAATTCAAAATATCGAGAAACTATGCAGAAATTTTCCAAAGTTTTCAAGGACCGTCCAATGAGTCCTCAGGCGACAGCGACTTTTTGGATTGAATACGTATTAAGGCATCACGGAGCACCACATCTTCAAAGTCCTGCTGCCCATATGAATCTGTTTCAGTATTACTCTTTAGATGTCCTTGCAGTGATATTTATTATAATTTATTTATTTATTAAGTTTGTTAAAATTGCTTGTGTATCGATTTGTTGGGTTTGTGGAACTAAAACAAACTCAAAGAATAAAATGGAATGAAAAAATGTTTTTAAATCTTGTTGTGGCCATAAAAATTATGTAATTCTTTTATTTAACCCTTCACTCAGAGAAAAAAAATCCCCAACTGGAGTCAGTTTTTTGGACAATTGAATTTAACCCATGCTCTGGTGGATATAATTTAGGTGGGAGTTTACAATGATTTACAATGAATTTACAACGTTTTGCAAGTAAATTTTGAGTGAAGTTTTAACTTAGAAGTTTATTAAAAACTGTTCGGGCAATGAAAGTGATCTCACTAAGAAAGAACACCCAAATGGGGGCCCATTTTTTTTTTTTTTTGTAAATAAACTATATCTACTCCGGTTTAAATAAAACAAATTTAATTGGAATACTTAACTTCAAGAATTTTTTTTCAGCCATTTTATCAGTAGTTCAGGAGTGATATTGCGTAACTTGTTTCAAGCGTGTGTTTCGAGTTAGAAGAACAAGAAGTATTCGCTGTCTCTGTTTTGACCGAAATAAATGACAGAGAGAAACCGAGATAGTAAATACCACTTTTTCTTCTAACTCGAAACAAACGCTTGAATCAAGTTACGGAATACCCTCCAGTTCATATCCCATTATCCATATGTTATCTATTGAACAAAAAAAAAATCGAAAGAGTGCTATTTCAACGTCGACCAACAAACTAGACAAGTGCCGAAACACATTTCAGAATATAAGGACTATTAAATATCCCATTATAAAAATCCAACAAAGCTTTTTCATGTCTTGTTATAAACATCATTGCTAATCAATTTTCTGGACGCACAAAAATATAAACGACTTGGGAAATTAGGCGATTTTCGATAGTCAACCTTATCAAAAGCTATATTTTATCAACAAAAAAAAATGATAAAAATTAGAAAATAAATACTTGTAATTCAAAGAAATTTTCACGAAATAATAACAACATTCTATTTTTATATAAGGCTTGAACTTACCGGTTGCAAAATAGTAGACAAGTGTGTGTTGCGGGCATCGTACAATTATTTAGTGATCGTGTTGAAATAAAATAAAAATGAACATGAAATTAAGTTCATTTTATATCCTTTTTCTAATTGGAATCATCTCATTGGTAGAGGGTAGTAAAATATTAGGATTTTTCACATCTCAAAGTAAATCACATGTGATTGTCCACACATCTTTGGTCCGAGGACTCGCAGCAAAAGGACACGATGTGACCGTCGTGACAACAATTCCGATCAAATTACATCCAAAAATTCGTCATATTCAATTGGATGTTGCTGGAATATCTCGCGAATATGTTAAGGAAAATATGTACAAGGAACTAAACGGATTTCAAAAATTTCGACATTTTTTGGAATTTGCAGAACTATTGACCCAACATGCCAATGCGACACTAAACCATCCTAGTATGAGGAAATTAATGGCAGAAGAGTCCTTCGATTTAGTCATTTTAGGATATTTTATGAATGATTTTCTATTGGGAGTTGCTGCCCACTTTGAGTGTCCTGTGGTTATTAGTTGGATGGGCCCTCCAATGAGTTTTCTTAATAAAATGGTTGGAAATCCGTCGGAAATTTCTTATGTGCCTCATGGTATAATACAAGCTCGACAGCCGATGGACTTTTCCAAAAGGATTGTAAACTTCTTCGTTAACATCTTTGATGTGGTTTTTAGTTTTTATATGGATCAGATGCATTCGAAATATTATTTGTAATAAAACTTAGAAGTTTTATTAAAAACTGCAGTTCTAATTTATATTATTGTAGGTCAAATTTTTCTCCCCATAAATACCCATCTTTGAATGAAATCAAGAAGAATGTGTCGTTAATTTTTTGTAATCATCACTTCAGTCAAACTCCGATAGCTCCACTGGTTCCAGCTGTGATTCAAGTTGGGGGGATTCAAATTAAGGAAAAACCAGATCCGCTGCCAGAGGTAATTTTCAAATATTAAATTCAATTTTGATATAGTGTTTTAAGTCACGTTTATATCTGACACCTTACCCGTGAGATTTCGCAACCGTTTGCGAAACAGAATCCCGAAATATATTCCTGAAATACGCCCAAACTCGAAATTTTAACAACTTTTGCTAAGTGAATTTGTAGATAAAGAAAATTCGCGGAGCAAATCCTAAATAAAATTCGAGGAGAAATTCAAGAAAAATCACAATGGAGGCCTTAATCTAAAGAAATTTTTTATAATCGCATTTGTATGTTTTGTCGCTTTTCCTTGATAATTTATTGGCGATTTTCTCTCCGATAGATAAGATTATGAATAAATTTTAAATTGTTCAAAAATTATGTTTTCATAGACAAGTATTTGAAGATATTTTTAACATAAGAGCTATTCGATTAAGAAAATTTTGTAATTAAAAAAATATTGACTTTTTAACTTTGCAGGACCTTAAAACCATCCTCGATGGTGCCACAAAACATGGGGCGATTTATTTTAGTTTGGGATCGAATGCTTACAGTTCAGATTTAGCTGAAGATAAAATAAAAATGATTTACTCCGTGCTATCGAATTTAAAACAAACAGTAATTTGGAAGTGGGAAGAGGGCGAACCACCCGGAAAGGCGGCGAATATAATTTTCAAAAAATGGCTACCCCAGGATGATATTTTGGCGCATCCGAACGTAAAACTCTTTATTTCTCACGGCGGGAAAGGAAGTGTCGTTGAAGCAGAATACCATGGAGTTCCGATTGTTGGTCTTCCTCTTTTTGCCGAACAGGATGTCAATGTGCATGCAGTTGAAGCTGCAGGAAAAGGGATCGCCTTGAACTATTACTCACTTAAGATTGAAGAATTCAAGGATGCCGTTGAGGAAGTCCTTAATAATCCGAAATATCGAGATGCGACCCAAAGAGCTTCGAAACTTTTTAGGGATCGACCCATGACTGCACTGGAAACCGCAACTTTTTGGCTTGAGTATGTCTTAAGACATAACGGAGCCCCACATATTCAGAGTCCTGCTGTCCACATGAATTTCTTCCAATATCATTCCCTGGACGT
The DNA here is from genome assembly GCA_964034945.1 of Chrysopilus asiliformis. NCBI lineage: Eukaryota > Metazoa > Arthropoda > Insecta > Diptera > Rhagionidae > Chrysopilus > Chrysopilus asiliformis. The sequence continues at coordinate 101,718,529 of OZ035961.1, forward strand.
TCTCGCTGTGATTCTAATTGCCGCTTATTTAGTTTTGAAGGTGCTTAAAATCGTCTTTAAATCGATATGCGTATTGTGTTCGAAGAAGAAGAAGTCACAATCTAAAAAGCAGAACAAGAAACAAAAGGAAAATTAAGTTGTGCAGTGATTAAAATCAATTATTTTACTATAATAAATTTTTTAAAATATTTTTAAACTCTACATGAGAAACGTAAAGAATATTAAATTTAGTATGCCGTTTGTAATGCATTGCAGCAATCGTCGGACACAAAAATGAACTACATAAGGGTGTTAGGGGTGTTAGGGTCCGTCTGTCTGTCTGTCTGTTCATCTGTCTATCTATCCGTCCGTAAACACCATAACTTTCGAAAGGATTGAGTTAGAGACTTAAAATTTCGTACAGTTGCATTTCTCGTAAATGGCTCGGGTAAATACTTAAACGGGCAAAACTGGACCATTCCTTCCCCCTTCCCACATATAAATGAAACAGTTTTTTGAAATTTTCTTGAAAACGTCGAATCATATTGAAAAATTTATAACGGTAAAGGGTGTTAAGAATAGGATTCTACATAACTCATCCATACATCAAAATCCAATCAGACCACTGCTTCCCACTCTCCCATACAAATGAAATACATTTTTCCTGTTTTCTCGAAAACTCTGCATCGCATCGAAAAAATTTATAAAGGTAAAATATGTTTAGAATATGATTTTACATAACCGTTCCATACATAAAAATCCAGTTGGACCACTCCTTCCCCTCTCCCCTATACTAATTGATTTTTTTTCTATTTTCTCGAAAACGGTGAGTCATATTAAAAAATTTATGAACGTAAAATCTGCTTAGAATATGATTTTACATAACGGTTCCATACATCAGAACTCAATCGGAACACTTCTTTCCCTCTCTCCTATACAAAGGGGGTTATTTTAAATAAAAATGTTGTGTGTCATCATATAGAGTATTTGACGATTAGCCTTTCGCAATTGTAGCTTTTTTCATATAGAGTATTTAGCGATTGGCCCCTGGCAATTGTAGCTTTTCTTATATTTTAGTATTAAGAATGAAATTTTTATGGATTATGAAAACTACGAAATCTATATATATAAAATCGTTTAACCTGATTGACTGACTGACTCATCAACGCCCAGCCCAAACCCCTGAAGCTAGAAACTTGAAACTTTCACAGTATGTCCCAACCATAACGCTAGGCGCTCACTAAAGCGGGGTTTTCCGAAATTTTACCGCTAAGGGGGTAAACGGGGAGTAAAGGGGGTTTGGGTTTTCGGGGTCGCTTAATCGGGGTAGATTTTCAAAACTCGAAACGGAAGGTCCTGTAAAGATGAAGCAAATTTACTGTTCCTCATTTTTTCCCGGGAAAAATTACATTAGGGTTTTTCGGGGTCACTGATCGCGAATCCGGTGTTACAATTTCAAAAATCCTAACGAAAGGTCCTGTAAGGATAATGCGAATATCGTTTCCCGTTTCTGCTGGGAAAAAATTTGCATTAGAGGGTTTTCGCAAGGGAGAGTCCTGCAAGGATGAGATTTTTCTCAAAAGTTTTTAAGTTCTTTCCGATTTTCTTCGTATTCTAAACTTATACAAAAAACTTAACCCGGCAACGACGAGTATGCATGCTAGTATTTAATATAAATAAAAAATTGCACTGATTTTCGTTAAAATACTTTTTTTTTCAAACTTTTTTGAACAAAAAATTATTTAATTAAATTTTTTTATATATTTCAGTAAAAAAATCTACGCCAATGTATTGTTTTGTTTATATTAAATAAGAGTGATTTTTTATTCGTGTATTGGTATTAGGGTTTGTTATCTATGCTGCGAAATGACAAAAAAGAGTAATAGCTGGATCTCACACTGTCTCAAATATCTCAATAATCTAATCATCCTGACCTTGTCTACGATTCAAACAATAACAAATATTATATAATTTTTAAATTGATTTTCAGTTATGATGAGCCGCTTGGCCGAAAGTGTTATTATGTGATTATAAAGAAATGTTCAATATGAAATGCCAGTTTCTACAATTTACATTTCTTAAATGCATTTTCCCTACTGTATTTGCTGATGGAGCACGAATTCTTGGGTTGTTCACATCCCCAAGAATGTCTCACATAAAAAATGGATGTTTGTTGGTCTGTTTAAGATCAAAAACTACTGGAACGAATTTTACGGGGTTTTTTGCAAAATGATCTGCGTTGCCAGAGGCAGGTTTTTAGCTATGTCAGATTTTCAAAATTCAAAATAGAAGGTCCTGTAAGGATAACGTTTTTTTTCAAAAGTTTTGAGGTTATTTATGGTTTTTTGGCATTCTAAAATTTATACAAAAAACTTTAAGCTGGCAACAAAGGGTCTGCTAGTAATGCATAAATCAGTTCTAAATGGACTAGTGGGCAGAGGACGTGAAGTGACAATTCTCACAACATTTCCAATAAGTGATCAAATTTCAAAATTTCGTTCTATTCAGGAAATGATTAGGAATATTTCACTAATTTTTGTCAATCATCATTTTAGTCAGTCATTAGTAAAGTAGTTACTTCCTGCTATTGTGGAAATTGGTGGTAATCAAATTAAATAAAAACCAGATATGTTACTTCAGGTACTTAATTGTAGCTATTGATAATTTTCAATTTCTTAATAATTATTTGATTTTCAAATGTGATTAAAAGAGCATTGGATGAAGCGTGGGAATATGGAGCGATTTTCTTCAGTTTAAGCACAATTGCTCACGCTTCAGATTTATCGGAGGATAAAATCAAAGTAATATTTTCTGTATTTTCAAAGTTAAAGCAAACCGTACTATGGAAATGGGAAGAAGGTGAACCACCAGGAATGGCGTCGAATATAATTTTCGAAAAATGGTTTCCTCATGCACTCAGAAAAATGTCCAGGTCAACTTTTTGTCAGGTTAACTCTGACCGCTAGCTGGCTGACAGAGGTTTCCATTACATGACATTACATCCTCGAAATGCCTATCTAAGGTCAACTCGTGCAGCTCCCAAGGCCCTACTTCACCTGCTGGTGGCTTAATTTCAGAATTTCTCCGGTCACAGGTCAACACAAGTTTTACTTTCCCTCATGCAGGCGAACGCGCGCCTGCCCGAGGCCAATTACGCCATATGTATAGGTCGTCGAGTTAGCCGCCATTTTTCTGAGTGTGCTAAAGCTTTTTATTTTCAATGGGAAAAAAAGGAAGTGCCGTCGAAGCAGAATATTTTGGGATTCCAATTCTCGGTATTCCATTGTCTCCCGAACAGGATGCAAATTTAAATAAAATTGTGTCATCTGAAAAAGAACTCATGTTGAATCCTAAAACATTGACGCATGAAAATTTTCAAAATGCTTTCGAAGAAATTTTAATCAATTCTACTTATCGAGAAAATATTGAAAAACCCGCAAAATTCTTCAAGGATCGGCCGATGAGATCTCAGGCGACAGCAACTTTTTGGATTGAATACGTTTTAAGACATCACGAAGCACCACATCTGCAAAGTTCTGCTGCCCATATGAATCTGTTTCAGTATTACTCTTTAGATGTCCTTGCATTTATAAATATTTATAATAGTTTTCTTTTAGTTATTAAGTTTGTTAAAATTGTTTGTGTATCAATTTGTTCCTTATGTTCAAAAAAGAGAAACACGAAATTTAAGAAGGCATGAAAGAATGGATACTTGTTTGTAAAGAAACAAATTGTGAATATGAGAATTTCTTATGAGTATAAAAAAGGAATTGATCTAGCAAAATTAAAGAAAATAACAATATAAATTATTAAACTGTTTCTTGCATCTTTATTTAAATCAAAAAATTAACTTCAATCATTAAATTTTTATTTTTCTTAATTTAATCTTATCATAAGCTTAGAGTTATCACAAAATTGATAAAAAATCAACTTGTAATTCAAAGAAATTTTCACGAAATAATAATGGCATTCAATTTTTATAAAAGGCTTGAACTTACCGGTTGTAAAATAGTAAACAAGTGTGTGTTGTGGGCATCGTACAATTATTTAGTGATCGCGTTGAAATAAAAAAAAAAATGAACGTGAAATTAAGTTCATTTTATATCCTTTTTCTAATTGGAATCATCTCATTGGTAGAGGGTAGTAAAATATTAGGACTTTTCACATCTCAAAGTAAATCACATGTGATTGTCCACACATCTTTGGTCCGAGGACTCGCAGCAAAAGGACACGATGTGACCGTCGTGACAACAATTCCGATCAAATTACATCCAAAAATTCGTCATATTCAATTGGATGTTGCTAATGCATTTTCAAGAGAATTTATGAAGGAACAAACGACCAAGGAGCAAAATGCATTTCAAAAATTTATGATGTTCTTTGAATTTGGCGACGTTATGAATCAACATAGCAATGCAACACTACACGATCCTAGTATGAGGAAATTAATGGCGGAAGAGTCCTTCGATTTAGTCATTTTAGGATATTTTATGAATGATTTTCTATTGGGAGTTGCTGCCCACTTTGAGTGTCCTGTGGTTATTAGTTGGATGGGCCCTCCAGTGAGTTTTCTTAATAAAATGGTTGGAAATCCATCGGAAGTTTCTTATGTGCCACATGCGATGGTACCAATTCAACAGCCAATGAATTTTTCGGGAAGAATTTTAAACTTTTTCGTTAATATCCTTGACGGAGCGTTAAATTTATATTTTTGCCGAACGCAATCGAAATATTATATGTAAATTGCCAATATATTCAATAAAAATTGTTATTCTAATTTACTGTATTGTGTAATGATTGCCTAATGAGTGACCACGAAGTTAGGTTGAGAGTCCCTGCTTCTCCCATATGGTCCTTTTGAAAAAACCCAATTTATTTCTATATATTTTTCGGCCCGGTTGCTATGAGAAAATTTAGATATACCCCAATGGATGAGGTCTTACCGAATTCGGCATTCAAGTTTTTTTTTCGTTTTTGTACGACCCTATAATTGACACATTCGACTTTAGAATACTCTAGACACATGCGATTCTAGACAGGTGAATAATTTTTATAATTCTAAAATCGACTGGTCGAGAAGAATGTGTCAATACTTAGTTGATGATTGTATTTTTTTTGGTCGCTCGATTTCTATGAACATCGTATCACATGGGGTATAACGAATTCCCAAAAGTCCTTTTACATTTTGTTGATTCTATGCCAAAAAAAAAAAAAAAACGTTCAAAGAGCTTGGCAACAACAGTACCTAGTTTTAAAGAACGCAAATCAAAGAAATTTTAAAGTCCTTTAGTCACAACGTGGACCAATCAGCGATCGGCTGACGCAATTATTAAGAATAGGCAAATTGAACTCGAATCGAATGAAAAGAGGGAAGTTGCTCGACTGTCGGTTTAAGCGGATGCGCGATCCGAATTTTTGAAGCGTTAAAATGCGCTAATAGATTTTTTTTAAGTATTTTTCTTTTATTAAGTTCGTATGGAAATCGTGAAAATTGCCAATCTCATAAGATTTTCATAATTTAACGCATATCGGAATTTGGGTGAATTCGCATAACATATTCTAAATAGTCCAAAAGACAAAAGTGTACATTTAAATTAATACCTACAGTAAAATCTAAAAAAAAAAAAAAAAAAAAAAGTTTCAGGCATTATAATATTGTTAAACAATGTACAGTTGAATTAAAATCTACAGTAAAATTTAAAAAAGCCAAAAAGTTTCATGCATTGTAAAATTGTTAAACAGTGTACAAAAGTTATAACAAAACACAAAATCTATAAATACTATTGCAAAATTTAGTTAACAGTGCTAAAGTATCGCTAATAAAATATCACCAAAAAAGTGCGGTCCAAATAAAATATCACAGATAAAAATAGCGCAGAAAAAAAGGATATCACAGTGCGATTCAGTTACATAATCACCACTAACATTAACAGTGAAAACACGTGGGTGCCGATAGCACAAATTGTTTCAACGACTCATATTCTTTTCACAATTTCATTCAGTATAATTCCGTTCTACAAAGCATGCATTCTTAATTGCCGTTTTTCCACGTTGTTCATTGCTTGCTACTTTCATCTAATTCAACATTCATCACATTCGAATCAGTCATCCAGCTTGCAGTCTTAATCAACAATCAACCCTTTCATCATACATACATCGCATGCAAGAATTCAGTTATTCCAACATTCATCCGTCACAATCTCACAACCTTTTTTTTTTTTTTTTCTCCGCCATTTTGGATGATGCAGCATCGGTGGGTTATCTAAAACAGAGCATCCTGTAAGTAAAAATCCAACATTTTCTTTTCTAACACATCGAGCAACGAAAATTCGCCGTCAATGGCACCAGTATATACTCGAAGGATGACCAACAGTAAAATCAATTTCAAAAAACTTCGAAATTTCAACCAATATTATTTTACATCGATTCCCAACCACGTTACGTACTAGGATCTACGACAGTAAAATTACAGTATTACACCACGACAGTAAAACTACACCATATTCTTCCATCATGTATACATGCAACGAATTCATTATTTTTTAAATTACTTCACATCCACTACAATCAACAGACGGACCCGGATATGACAAACATTTTTATTCCTCCAATAAATTCGAACACTACGACATTTTTTTTTATTGTATAAATTATATCACAAAAATTAGATCACAGATTTGGTTAAATTAATCATATCACAGAAGAAAATTATCACAGAATTATAGTACTAATTGCATGTTAACTTCTCTAGTTTTAAGAAAATTACATTTTTTAGCTTAGCTTGGCCAAATAATTAGCTTCGTATTTATTAAATATTATATTTTTTGTGAATTTTGAAATTTCGTTACATTAAATCGCATGAAACACCCAAATTGCGTATTTGATTTAACTCGGCCAATATTTTGTTGGTTATTATTTCTTTTGCAGTTTAAAATAAAATTAAAGGTGGCAATTTTCCAGAATTTTCGTTCAGTATTCCTTCGATGAAATCGTGGCTAAATCGAGTAATTTAGTCTTATGAGTTTTTTTGAATTATTAGAGATGTTCGCTTAAACTTTTAGCGATAAAGAGAGAGAGAGAGACCGTCCGAACTACGTAAGTCAACGATGGGTTAATTAGTTTCGATGTTCTGGTTTGTTTTCAGTATTTAGGGGTAAATTGGAAAGAGGTACTCCAGTTTACATTGGTCCAAACTTCATCTATTTGGATTTGGGTGGGAAAAAGCCTCTCGTCATCACCATTCCTATCTACAAACCTTCAAGGATCGTCCAAGAGGCACCGAAGCATCGTCTGTCCGTCGAATAAGAAATTGTCCGTGTCTGTCCGTTGTCTATTTTGCGGTTTCTTTGCTGCAAGTATTATGGCATACGAGATTATTGTGTGGAAGACTAGCTACCTGAGACAAGTTCCCACGACCCAGCCTCTCGAGATAGCCGGCGGTATGCCAGTCTCACCCGATTAGTTACTTCCGCACCCCTTCAGGTGTAGATTGTGGAAAAGGCTGCTGCGGTCCCCACACCTGAGGAGTGATCACCACAATATATGGCGCCCAACGGGGTACAACTGTGTTGCAGTTGCAACATTTGATTCGTCCTTCTACGGAAGTCAGTAGTTTGTTCTTTACGAACGGTGCCCCGTATTTTTCCCTTTCGATAGCTTTGTTATCACAATAAATTTCAATTTTGTTTTTTTTATATACCCTTAGTTTTATCCTGTCCGAAAATAAAGCTTCAGAAGGATAGGTTTGGATGGTAGTTTTGGTGATTCTTCTAGTTGGGAAACTTGGACTATTGTCATATCGGCTATAAGCCCGATGACTCTCCGTGAAACAACGAAAAGAGATATCAATTCCACTAACTAAAGGAGCCGAAAGATTGAAGAAATTCGTGACTTTGTCGTGGCATAAGTCTACGGTCAACGCAACGACATGCCGGATATCTGAAATTTGTCAGAAGACTGAAATATTAAATTCATTCTTCCCTTTTTGATGACGTAATTGTTTTGGGTTGTAAGTGTTTTTAACTTGATGAAATTTGGACTGGACAGTTCATTTAGAATGTATTCTGAATTAATTCCGCCTGAATGATATCATTGAGCACTTACATTCTCCAAACATATATAAATAAAAAGTTCAGTAAATTATTTTTGTAATACAAAAAAAATCGAAATTCGAAAATTTAGAATTGTTGATCGTTAGTTTTGAAGTTCTCTCTCTCTCTCTCTCGCGTTTGTCATGAATATTTGCCTATTGTAAATTATAATTCAGTTAAAATAGGATTGAATTTAACAAATTCATTCAATTTGTTTATAATATTTTTTGATTTTTTTTTTATTTTTTTTAAATTTTTGGTTCAAATTCCCATTGATTTCTTTCCATTTTCTTTGTGCGAAAATATACAAGTGAAATGCATCGTACCCCACAACAACGAGGCGGTAAACGAGGTGGACTTACGGGTCGGGTTTTACGATCTCAGATGCAGCCGAATAACCAGCGAGTAAATTCGCTTAATAACTCAACTGGAAATTTAAATATTTCCTTACCTCACATTCCAGAGCAAAATCGCACACCCACAAATGGTGCCATTCCGCGAATTCAAGCTCGGTCAGTCAATCCAAGTAAAGAAAATTTAAATCCTGATATAGCACGAATTCGTCAGCAGTTAAATTTTAACGCCTCACTCGGTTCGCCGTCTATGCCTCGAGGAGCCGAAGCTCTTCCAGTAAGGCCGCAGAATCGAATCATTCTTCCCTCTCAAAATCTGTTAAGTCATTCGTCGGTTGAACGGTTGATAACCCCTGACACTCCAAGTCTTGCTGGAAGTAACCTGGTATGGGATCCAACATGTGATCCTTTCACGAATAGTCAGATTAATCCTGCAGCAGAAAGGCGGGTCAGCCAGTATGAGAAACAGTTGGATGAGCAGCGAGCGATAATCCAACAGCTTCAGGAAGCTCTTAGGTTGGAAAAACGCTCAAATCTGCCCCGAACTCTTGACATACCCGCTCCCAATAGACCTCCCAACGAAAGTGTCAATTCCGTACCTATGTCAAATGCAGCCCACAGAAGTAATCAGCCATCTTACGAATTCCCTCTCCCGATTCGCGAGCCACTTGGATCTCCAACCCCCCGTGTTCGAAATCCCGAGGAGAGGTTTCGATATCGCAGCCCTTTGTCAACGTGGGGGATAAAGTTTAATGGGTCAGATACAGATATGCACGTTGACGAACTAATATTCCGTGTCGAAGTCCTACGAGAAACCGACAACGTATCTGAAAATCATCTCGTTCAAAATTTTCATCTTCTGCTGACCGGCGCGGCCGACAAATGGTATTGGCACTATATTCGCGAGAATCGACGTCCAGATTGGCAAATGCTTAAAAATGCGTTGAAAAGTCAATTCCAAAGTCTTCTTACCGACTATGATATAATTAGGCAGCTGGTAGAGCTCAAGCAAGGCCCTAGAGAGAAGTTTGATGACTTCTTGAATCGCGCTAGAACTCTATTTGCCAGGCTTCAGCGTCCAATTCCAGAACAAGATTTAATAGGGATGTTGAAGAAAAATCTAAGCCCGAGGTTGGCGACAATGATTTTTTCTTCAAACATTTCGACTCTCAATGGCTTTCGCGACGTTTGCCGTAAAGCGGAAGAGTATTTATCCGACTTTCGTAGTTATCCGGTTAGACCGGAACCAAGACAGGTTCACGAGTTGGATATAACCCCAGCAGAGAGAGAAGAAAGGTTTGAAGATCAAATCGAAGCCATAGACCCCCTACGTGCGCGGCCCCGTCGAATCCTTGGCGATAGATCCAGTTGGTTGTGTTGGAATTGCGGCCAACGCGGTCACGGGTTCGTGGATTGCCCGATTCCAATTACCGAGTCATTTTGTTTCGGCTGTGGGAAAAAAGGGGAGGTCAAACCTACCTGTCCAAAATGTATGCCTTCGGGAAACGCCGGGAGGGGCGAGAACTCTCGCCCACAAAATTGAAACACCCAGAATTAGAACCTAACAATTACTTACCTGCCAATGACCAAACTGCATCAAACTGCATTATCCTGAAAAGACCCAAATACCTACCTGATTGTCAACCATCACCTGCTTTCAAAATAAACAAATTGCTTCATCAAAGACTTGTCGATTATGCTGAGGCTCGAACCAGAATATTCGGTTGCGTTGAGACTCTCAGATCTTCGCGGAAAAAACGATCTGCCGACCGAATCAAAGACTGGTATCGAAAGATACGTCTTCAGAAAAAGAATATTTTATCGAGCATCGTTACTATTTCTGGAGATCTGCGTCCTCATGCGGAAATCCTGTTGAACGATCACTCTATAATCGGTTTGCTTGATTCGGGAGCCAGCATTAGCTGCCTCGGTAAAGGAGCAGAAGAGCTAATAAAAAAACTTAACCTAACCACCCATAAAATGAAGTCCGCAGTCAGAACGGCCGACGGAACCCCTCAGTCAATAGTGGGTTACGTAAAAGCCAACGTAAAATTCCGTAGCGAAACGAAACCACTGACCTTATACGTAGTGCCAAATCTATCCCAACCACTGTATCTGGGGGTAGATTTTTGGGACAGCTTCGGGATTCTTCCAAGGTCGGTCAACGAATTAGATGGCGGGCGGGTCGATCAGCAAGACGGAAATTTCCATGGCCTTACTTCTGAGGAGGCACGTCGGCTGGAGAAACTCATTACATGCTTTCCCTCCAGTGAAGCCCTGGGTTTAGGCCGTACTTCACTGGAGGAACATGTAATTGATGTAGGCGGGGCAATGCCCATAAAACAACGACATTACCCCGTGTCGCCGGCTGTGCAGGGGGTGATGTATGAGGAACTGGATCGAATGTTAGCGTTAGGGGTGATTGAGGAGAGCGTCTCTCCCTGGAACTCCCCCGTTGTACTTGTCCGGAAACCAGGCAAAGTTCGTCTTTGCCTGGATTCCAGGAAAGTCAACGGGGTGACAGTGAAAGACGCGTATCCTCTCCCCCACATAGACGGTCTTCTAAGCCGTCTCGAAGATACGCGCTATATTTCGAGCCTGGACCTCAAGGACGCGTTTTGGCAGATCCCTCTCGAGGCGAAGTCTCGGGAGGTGACTGCCTTTACCGTCCCTGGTCGCCCCCTGTATCAGTTCACGGTCATGCCGTTTGGGCTTTGCAACGCTCCCCAACGAATGTGTCGACTTATGGACAAAGTTATGTTATTTATGCCGGCCGAGCTGCGTCGATTCGTCTTCGTTTATCTCGACGATTTGCTGATCATTTCGGCAGACTTCGAACTTCACTTGAGGGTCTTATCCGAAGTCTCCAAATGCTTACGACATGCTAACCTGACAATAAACATCGCGAAGAGTCGGTTTTGTCAAAGGGAGTTGAAGTATCTGGGCTACGTGGTGGGAGATGCTTCCATTAAGACAGACCCGTTGAAAGTAGCCGCTGTGTCTGATTTTCCAATACCGAAGTCCGTGAAACAGGTGCGTAGGTTCCTTGGAATGACCGGCTGGTATAGGAGATTTGTTCCAAACTATGCCAGCGTGGCAGCGCCCATCACGGACTGTCTCAAGAGAAGCAACACCGGATTCCAATGGACTTCAGAGGCTCAAGCCGCTTTTGAAAAGCTGAAACAGGCCCTTGTGACAGCACCAGTCCTTACTACTCCCAACTTTGAGAAACCGTTTTTGATTCAGTGCGACGCCAGCACATCGGGAGTTGGTGGAGTGCTTTCCCAGGTCGATGATGACGGGGAGGAGCGGCCAATAGCATACGTTTCACAAAAACTTAATGCTGCGCAGAGAAACTACAGTATAACGGAGTTGGAGTGCTATGCTGCGGTGCTATGCGTGCGTAAGTTCAGAGCGTATGTCGAGGGGTTGCCCTTCACGATCATCACTGATCACGCGAGCCTTAAGTGGCTCATGAGCCAAAAGGATCTGAGCGGCAGACTTGCTCGTTGGTCCTTAAAGCTCCAAGCCTTCGATTTTTCTATAGTGCATAGAAAGGGGTCTCAAAATATAGTGCCTGATGCTCTGTCGAGAGCGTATGCCGAGGGCCTCACGGATCAGACGGTTTATTCTTCCCTTGAGGTGGATTTAAGTTCTCCAGACTTTACGTCGGAAGAATATCGGGAACTCGTTGCCACCGTTACGAAGGAGAAGGATAACCTCCCTGACCTGTGTGTGTCTGACGGATACGTTTACCGGCGCTGTGAGCCACGCACTGGTGATCCCGTTCGAGATGACGAGGCTTGGAAGCTTTGGGTGCCATCGAGCTTGTCTGACGCTCTGATCCTGGCGGCCCATGACCCTCCTTCTTCCGGGCATGGCGGTATAGGCAAGACACTCCATCGACTTCGTCAGCGTTATTACTGGCCTGACATGGTCGCACAAGTCAAAACCTACGTACTCAAGTGTGAGAGTTGTAAGCAGTCGAAAGCCCCAAACATGATCTTGCGACCACCGATGGGAAACCAAGTGAAGGTCGAGCGGCCTTGGCAGAGGATCTACATTGACTTCATGGGCCCATACCCCAGATCCTGCGAAGGCAATACGATGTTGATGGTAGTACTAGACCAGTTTAGTAAGTTTGTACTCCTAAAGCCTATGTATCGCGCAACTACTAAACTGGCCATAAAATTTTTGAGGAATGAGGTATTCTTGACATATGGAGTACCGGAAAACTTGATATCGGACAATGGGTCGCAATTCACGTCAAAAGATTTTCAATCGTTTTTGAAAACCTTCGGAGTTAGACACATGTTAACCGCAATTTACTCTCCCCAGGTAAACGCTTCCGAGCGAGTAAATCGGTCGATCCTGGAGGCTATTAGGTCATACATTCGAGGGGAACACACAAAGTGGGATGTGAAGTTGCCAGAAATTGCTTGCGCCCTTCGTACATCGGTCCACTCCGCTACTCAGCGTACTCCGTATTGCATAAACTTTGGGCAGGAAATGATCATGCACGGAAATGCCTACCCCCTCCTAAAAAAATTGAAAGCTTTAAGCGAGCCAGACTTACAAGTATTGCCAACGGATAAAATAAAAATCCTTCGAAGCGAAGTCAAACAGCGTTTAGATCAAGCTTATCAACGGTACGCAGAGGGATACAATTTAAGATCTCGTCCTCGAAGTTTTGCGGTTGGAGAAAAAGTTTTTCGACGGAATTTCATTCAAAGCGATGCGTCTAATAAATTTAGTGCAAAGCTTGCCCCTAAATTCATCAAGTGTGAGATCTTGCAAACCATCGGAAATGCAATTTATCTCGTTAAAGATGTGGACAGTGGAACCTCCAAAAAAGTTCACGCTAAAGATTTGAGATGCTAAAGATTTTTTTTTTTTTTTTCACAATTATTCCTTTATTTTTCCTTTTGTCAAAAATTCATTAAACTTAAATTTTCCGTTTTTTTTTACTTCAGAATACTATTAATGCCCGGCTGCAATATTATTTTCAAACATGAGACTCAATCTCAGTAGTCGTGGACGCGCCCCACGTTTAGGATCGTTATACGGCAATCAATTTTTTTTCAATCTTTTCGACCACCCTTGCGGATTATCGAAAATATTGATGGTTGTAATGATTGCCTAATGAGTGACCACGAAGTTAGGTTGAGAGTCCCTGCTTCTCCCATATGGTCCTTTTGAAAAAACCCAATTTATTTCTATATATTTTTCGGCCCGGTTGCTATGAGAAAATTTAGATATACCCCAATGGATGAGGTCTTACCGAATTCGGCATTCAAGTTTTTTTTTCGTTTTTGTACGACCCTATAATTGACACATTCGACTTTAGAATACTCTAGACACATGCGATTCTAGACAGGTGAATAATTTTTATAATTCTAAAATCGACTGGTCGAGAAGAATGTGTCAATACTTAGTTGATGATTGTATTTTTTTTGGTCGCTCGATTTCTATGAACATCGTATCACATGGGGTATAACGAATTCCCAAAAGTCCTTTTACATTTTGTTGATTCTATGCCAAAAAAAAAAAAAAACGTTCAAAGAGCTTGGCAACAACAGTACCTAGTTTTAAAGAACGCAAATCAAAGAAATTTTAAAGTCCTTTAGTCACAACGTGGACCAATCAGCGATCGGCTGACGCAATTATTAAGAATAGGCAAATTGAACTCGAATCGAATGAAAAGAGGGAAGTTGCTCGACTGTCGGTTTAAGCGGATGCGCGATCCGAATTTTTGAAGCGTTAAAATGCGCTAATAGATTTTTTTTAAGTATTTTTCTTTTATTAAGTTCGTATGGAAATCGTGAAAATTGCCAATCTCATAAGATTTTCATAATTTAACGCATATCGGAATTTGGGTGAATTCGCATAACATATTCTAAATAGTCCAAAAGACAAAAGTGTACATTTAAATTAATACCTACAGTAAAATCTAAAAAAAAAAAAAAAAAAAAAAGTTTCAGGCATTATAATATTGTTAAACAATGTACAGTTGAATTAAAATCTACAGTAAAATTTAAAAAAGCCAAAAAGTTTCATGCATTGTAAAATTGTTAAACAGTGTACAAAAGTTATAACAAAACACAAAATCTATAAATACTATTGCAAAATTTAGTTAACAGTGCTAAAGTATCGCTAATAAAATATCACCAAAAAAGTGCGGTCCAAATAAAATATCACAGATAAAAATAGCGCAGAAAAAAAGGATATCACAGTGCGATTCAGTTACATAATCACCACTAACATTAACAGTGAAAACACGTGGGTGCCGATAGCACAAATTGTTTCAACGACTCATATTCTTTTCACAATTTCATTCAGTATAATTCCGTTCTACAAAGCATGCATTCTTAATTGCCGTTTTTCCACGTTGTTCATTGCTTGCTACTTTCATCTAATTCAACATTCATCACATTCGAATCAGTCATCCAGCTTGCAGTCTTAATCAACAATCAACCCTTTCATCATACATACATCGCATGCAAGAATTCAGTTATTCCAACATTCATCCGTCACAATCTCACAACCTTTTTTTTTTTTTTTTCTCCGCCATTTTGGATGATGCAGCATCGGTGGGTTATCTAAAACAGAGCATCCTGTAAGTAAAAATCCAACATTTTCTTTTCTAACACATCGAGCAACGAAAATTCGCCGTCAATGGCACCAGTATATACTCGAAGGATGACCAACAGTAAAATCAATTTCAAAAAACTTCGAAATTTCAACCAATATTATTTTACATCGATTCCCAACCACGTTACGTACTAGGATCTACGACAGTAAAATTACAGTATTACACCACGACAGTAAAACTACACCATATTCTTCCATCATGTATACATGCAACGAATTCATTATTTTTTAAATTACTTCACATCCACTACAATCAACAGACGGACCCGGATATGACAAACATTTTTATTCCTCCAATAAATTCGAACACTACGACATTTTTTTTTATTGTATAAATTATATCACAAAAATTAGATCACAGATTTGGTTAAATTAATCATATCACAGAAGAAAATTATCACAGAATTATAGTACTAATTGCATGTTAACTTCTCTAGTTTTAAGAAAATTACATTTTTTAGCTTAGCTTGGCCAAATAATTAGCTTCGTATTTATTAAATATTATATTTTTTGTGAATTTTGAAATTTCGTTACATTAAATCGCATGAAACACCCAAATTGCGTATTTGATTTAACTCGGCCAATATTTTGTTGGTTATTATTTCTTTTGCAGTTTAAAATAAAATTAAAGGTGGCAATTTTCCAGAATTTTCGTTCAGTATTCCTTCGATGAAATCGTGGCTAAATCGAGTAATTTAGTCTTATGAGTTTTTTTGAATTATTAGAGATGTTCGCTTAAACTTTTAGCGATAAAGAGAGAGAGAGAGACCGTCCGAACTACGTAAGTCAACGATGGGTTAATTAGTTTCGATGTTCTGGTTTGTTTTCAGTATTTAGGGGTAAATTGGAAAGAGGTACTCCAGTTTACATTGGTCCAAACTTCATCTATTTGGATTTGGGTGGGAAAAAGCCTCTCGTCATCACCATTCCTATCTACAAACCTTCAAGGATCGTCCAAGAGGCACCGAAGCATCGTCTGTCCGTCGAATAAGAAATTGTCCGTGTCTGTCCGTTGTCTATTTTGCGGTTTCTTTGCTGCAAGTATTATGGCATACGAGATTATTGTGTGGAAGACTAGCTACCTGAGACAAGTTCCCACGACCCAGCCTCTCGAGATAGCCGGCGGTATGCCAGTCTCACCCGATTAGTTACTTCCGCACCCCTTCAGGTGTAGATTGTGGAAAAGGCTGCTGCGGTCCCCACACCTGAGGAGTGATCACCACAATTGTAGATCGAATTTTGCTCCTGATAAATACCCATCTCTGGATGAAATCAAGAAGAATGTGTCGTTAATTTTTTGTAATCATCACTTCAGTCAAACTCCGATAGCTCCACTGGTTCCAGCTGTGATTCAAGTTGGGGGGATTCAAATTAAGGAAAAACCAGATCCGCTGCCAGAGGTAATTTTCAAATATTAAATTCAATTTTGATATAGTGTTTTAAGTCACGTTTATATCTGACACCTTACCCGTGAGATTTCGCAACCGTTTGCGAAACAGAATCCCGAAATATATTCCTAAAATACGCCGAAACTCGAAATTTTGACTTTTGCTAAGCGAATTTATAGATAAATAAAATTCGCAGAGGAAATCCTAAATAAAAATCGCGGAGAAATTCAAGAAATATCACAATGGAGGCCTTGATCTAAAGAAATTTTTTATAATCGCATTTGTATGTTTTGTCGCTTTTCCTTGATAATTTATTGGCGATTTTCTCTCCGATAGATAAGATTATGAATTTTAAATTGTTCAAAAATTATGTTTTCACAAGTATTTGAAAATATTTTTAACATAAAAGTTTTTCGATCAGGAAAATTTTCAAATTAAAAAAATATTGACTCTTTAAATTTGCAGGACCTTAAAACCATCCTCGATGGTGCCACAAAACATGGGGCGATTTATTTTAGTTTGGGATCGAATGCTTACAGTTCAGATTTAGCTGAAGATAAAATAAAAATGATTTACTCCGTGCTATCGAATTTAAAACAAACAGTAATTTGGAAATGGGAAGAAGGCGAGCCACCAGGAAAGGCGGCGAATATAATTTTCAAAAAATGGCTACCCCAGGATGATATTTTGGCGCATCCGAACGTAAAACTCTTTATCTCTCATGGCGGGAAAGGAAGTGTCGTTGAAGCAGAATATCATGGAGTTCCGATTGTTGGTCTTCCTCTTTTTGCCGAACAGGATGTCAATGTGCACGCAGTTGAAGCTGCAGGAAAAGGGATCGCCTTGAATTATCACTTACTTAAGATTGAAGAATTCAAAAATGCCGTTGAGGAAGTCCTTAATAATCCAAAATATCGAGATGCGACCCAAAGAGCTTCGAAACTTTTTAGGGATCGACCCATGACTGCACTGGAAACCGCAACTTTTTGGCTTGAGTATGTCTTAAGACATAACGGAGCCCCACATATTCAGAGTCCTGCTGTCCACATGAATTTCTTCCAATATCATTCCCTGGACGTTCTCGCTGTGATTCTAATTGCCGCTTATTTAGTTTTGAAGGTGCTTAAAATCGTCTTTAAATCGATATGCGTAATGTGTTCAAAGAAGAAGAAGTCACAATCTAAAAAGCAGAACAAGAAACAAAAGGAAAATTAAATTTCTTGGTCCTTATTAGGTTTTTTATTTGTTTAAGTTTTTGGTGTAACTTCAAATTTCTTATAAAAGTTTAAAATTAATTATAATTAAATTAATCGCTAAGAGAATATTTATCTGGAGTTTTTTTTTACCATTTGATCTTAAGTTTTTGTATTAAGAAGGGGATTCTTTGAAGGATGCAGAGTATGAAAAATCTCGAGCAACTTTTGGAGAAGCATGTTTTCAGCGCTTCTTAAGCCTGTCCCGCAACAACACGCTAAGTGGAGCGGCGCGGCCAGAGCGGCAGGGCGACAGCCGCAGTCATTTCCTAAACCCCAATTACAACACTCAGAATATTTAAACAAGTGTTTGGAGATGGCACACATAATGTACCGAGCTTCCCGAATTCATATTAAAGTACCATAATTCACCAATTATGCTCCTGCTCTGAATTAAGAATTGCAAAACTTACCATTTCATTTATCATGGAAAATATCACTGGAAAATTATTATCTGATTGTGAATTCTAACCGGTCATAACGCCAGAATAAGGGCGTTTGTGGCATTTATTACATTTTATCGAACCTTTTCAGAGAAAATTTTTATATTACAAGTAATTTTTTTGTGCCAAGAATTTTATTGAAAAGAACTCGTAATTCTTGGCATGCGAAGAAAATTTTTAAATTGATTTTCTTTTCACTGGTATCTGAATAAGTTGATGTTAATAACCTCTGGATGTTTATTCCAGAAACGCCCAAATTTCTGCAATTAAGTATTAGTGAAATTTTCACTAACACTTACTGTACTCAGGCACTAGCGCCGCCACCGCCAGAAAATCGAACCACGAAGACTAGTTTAAATGGAACTCTTTTCTATTTTTTTTAAATTTTTCCCACTGCGAAAAATATGGCAAAAATTTAAAGAAAACTGTTTGGATTTCAAAATTTTCAAGCACACGAAAATTCTTTTTAAAAACTTTTCTGTAAGTATTTTTTTAAAAAAAGGTGATTTTCCGAAAATATTATATTGTGTCTAAAATTTCAAGTCGAATGAGTGGAAGTAGGTCAAAATTGGATTGCAAAATTTTACCCTGACAGACAGACATACAAACAGACAAATAGACAGATAGATAAACACGAAGGCAAGCTAGATAAAAGCTTTAAAAAAATAAAAATAAAAATCAATTTTAATTGGAAGACTTTTTAAAATAAAGGATGTCCATACACTAAAATTTATATTTATTATCGAAAATCAAACTAGATTTAGACGAAAACTAAAGAAAAAACATTATAAATGTGCAGGGTTTTTTTTTTAAACAGAATGCGGCGTAGCTTCAAACAGAATGCGGCGCAGAAATTAATTTGAATTTGCCTTTTATTCGCTAAATTGTAAAAATGCCAATAGAGATCTTTTGAGATAGCGCGTGTGGTCTAAAACCCGCCCACCGACGCTAGTAAGCTCCTCTGAAAGCTTCATCCAAGTCGGTTCAGTGGTTCTCAAGCTACAGGCGAACAGACAGAAAACAGAAAGTAATGCAAATAAATCGAGGAAACTGGAAGCCTTAATCGGTCCCTGACCGGCAGAGGAAAAAGGTTGCGAACCACTGCTTTATACTCATAAAAATTAAAAATTATTTTAGTTGAGTGTACAAAAGTGTACAAAATACAATGTTGAATAAATGTAAACAAAAAAAAAGCTAAACCGTGACAATGAAAAAGGTTATAAAATCGAACAAACTCTTATCAGTATTTCAAAAACTGTAAACTAGTTCATTAGCCGTCTATATTAAGTAATAACGAATTAATTGTGAGATTGTGGCAGAAAATCATATTTACTCTGAACACTGTAAAATGAATTTCAAACTATTTTCGTTAATATTTTGTTGCATTGTTCACCTGAAACCATTGGAATCTGCCCGGATTCTAGGATTATTTTTGGTCCCCAGTCCATCCCATTTAATTGTGCAGACTTCGTTGGTAAAAGGATTAGCAGAAAAAGGTCACGATGTGACAATTGTAACAACTTTACCCTCGAAGAATTTAAATCCAAAAATTCGATCAATTCAATTAGAATCGCCCAAATCATTTCGAGAATTCATCCAGGAAAATCGCCTCCTCCAAGGAAAATCGTGGCTAGCTCAATTAAATCAAATATTTCTTTTGTATAGTTTTACGAGAGGAATTTTGGAACACACCAGCGCCTCATTGCACGACCCGAAAATGAAAAAACTTATGGCGGAAGAATCTTTCGATTTGGTGATTTCCGGGTATTTTCCATCTGACTTCCAGTTGGGAATTGCAGCACATTTCAAGTGTCCAGTTATTATGAGCTGCACTGTAAAGTCTTATGCACAGGTTAACAGTTTTGTGGGAAATCCGGAAGAAATCTCATACGTTCCATTGCTGCTTGCAGAGCTTAGGCAACCAATGGGATTTCTAGGCAGGATAAAGAATTTTTTGTTATATGTGATGGATTGGATTTTATTTACACAGTTTGATTACATCATGGATAAATATTATAAGTAATATTACTACGAAAATTTTATTTGAAAATTTTAAAACACATAATTTCCACAGAGAGCATTTCCCACCGGATCATTACCCGACACTATCTGAAATGAGGAGAAACATTTCGCTGGTCTTTGTCAATCATCATTTCACTCAGACGCCAATCAGTCCTTTAGTGCCAGCTATGATAGAAGTTGGAGGTATTCAAATTAAGGAGAAACCAGATCCGTTACCAGAGGTAAATTTTGTTAAGTAGTTCCTTTTTTTTTGCTAAATAAAAATGTTGAAACTCCTAAAGGACCTTCAACAAGCTCTAGATAGAGCATCACACCACGGTGTAATTTACTTCAGCTTGGGATCAATTGCGAAAATCTCGGATTTACCAAAAGACAAAATAAGTATATTTTTTTCGGTTCTCTCGAAATTGAACCAAACAGTTATCTGCAAATGGGATGAAAATGACCCACCAATAACGGCGTCAAATATGATTTTCAAAAATTGGCTTCCCCAGGACGATATCTTAGCACACCCCAACGTCAAATTATTCATTTCTCATGGCGGAAAAGGAAGCATCTTGGAGTCTGAATATCATGGGGTCCCAATTGTTGGAATTCCCCTACTCGCCGATCAATTTAGCAACCTAAGGGATGTACAACATGCTGGAAGAGGAATTGCATTGGATTATATGTCTACAACTGAAGACGTTTTTAGAAATGCGATACAAGAGGTTTTATACAATTCGAAATATAAAGAAAATGCCCAGAGATTTGCGAAACTTTTCAAAGACCGACCAATGAGTCCTCAAGCGACGGCTCTTTTTTGGATTGAGTACGTTTTAAGGCATCATGGAGCACCTCATCTTCAAAGTCCTGCGGTCCATATGAATTTCTTTCAAAAGCAATCCTTGGACATAATCGCATTTATAGCAATTATCTTTTTTATTTTAATTAAAATATTGTATCTCTCTATCAAATGTGTAAAATGTGTATCTCGTAAAGC
Organism: Chrysopilus asiliformis; assembly: GCA_964034945.1. Classification (NCBI taxonomy): domain Eukaryota; kingdom Metazoa; phylum Arthropoda; class Insecta; order Diptera; family Rhagionidae; genus Chrysopilus; species Chrysopilus asiliformis. The sequence goes on from OZ035961.1 coordinate 101,739,690, forward strand.
ATTTCCCGGGAAACATGTGCAGAGGATTAAAACTGAATAAACCATAAAAACTATTGCCGAAATGCTTTAAGGAGTTATGCATCTGAAAAGAACTGTTTTTTTTGCGATTTATTTACTGTTTAAATAAAACTATTTTGTTGCGGCTCTTTTTGCATTTTATTAAGTACACATTGGCTATGGGAATAAGTTCTTAGCGTTTTTTTTTTTTGTGAAAAATCTTCTTTAGTTTTGCATCAAATTAGAAATGGATTTTATTCAAAGAATATTCCATTGGAAGCTATAACCCTAACCCATCTTTCACCAAAAGACAGATTCCTTGAGTGAAAAAGGCGTATCTTTACTCATGCACCCATTTTTTCACCTCCTCATATGAATGGAACCGCATTCAAGTAAGACCTGATTACATTGGTCTAAACAAATGGTAATCAGAAGCGGCAATATCTGGAGAGTATGGCGTGTGAGGTAGGACTTCCCAGTTGATCCCTTCTAGGTATGTTTTGACCGGCTTAGTAATATGTGACCTTGCATTGTCGTGGAGTAGAATCACCTTGTCATGTCTATCGGGCCATTCCGGACGTTTTCGCCAATAGTTCACTTCAAACGTCCCAAATAGCACTTTAAGCAGACGTGTCGTCTTTATTCACATATTTCGTCACCATGTAGACCGCGGTGATAAGCGATTTTTGTCGCGAATACATCGCCGTTGTGCGAATGGGATGCGCAATGACATCCATAGTAGGGAACACTTTTCAGTGGTTTGCCACGTCGCAATTACGATGACAGGAACGTAATTCTTACGTCGCCATTTCGCAAATAAAGACACCCCCATTAACAAAATTAGCTGCTTCAAACTTTATGCGAGCGTCATCTGTTGGCATTACATCACACAAATCTTCGAGTGGAGTTTTCGTTCTTTTTTCCAAAAATGCTTTGTTGCTGCACATATTTGAACAGAATATTGTTACAAATTACGTTCAGAATATTTTTTTGGATTTAACAGAACCGAAAGACACACTTGTTAAAATATCAAGCATGCTGTTGTGCTTGCTTATTATTAAAATCTTGTTTATTGTTAAAATAAATTTAATGTTTAAATAAAATATTATAGTAAATAAAGAATTTTTTTTTCAATTTCTGGCTGTCGGTGTTACATCATAAAGCCGTCATTCATAATTATTCATTAGCGATACGATGTTTGGATTTTTAGATTTCCGCTTATTCAAAATTCAAATTATTTAATATGCTGTTTATACCCTATATGATACATCATCCAGAAGTATATTAAATTTAGTGTTTAACCATTGTATCATTTCTGATTCATGGTTTTTACGTGACCTTCTAGCATGGAATTCTATTGGAATTTTAAAATGTTATATTATTTTTGTGGATACTTTCACATTCAAATTCCCCCTCCCCCCTGGCCTGTTGGAGAAATTTGGATGTGAAAGCATCCACAAATATAATATAACATTTTCTTATATTATTTTTTTCCTAGTCAATAATAATGCACAGTTCTTAAACGGGCAAAATCGGACCATTCCTCCCCTCCCTCCTCCTCCCCTCCCTCCTCCTCCCCACCCTCCTCTTCCCCTCCCTCCTCCCATAAAAACCGAACAGTTTTTTTTACAATTTTCTATTTATAACGGCAAAATATGATTTTACATACCCCATCAGTGGTCCGATTGGATTTTGATGTATGGATGAGTTATGTAAAATCATATTCTAAACACATTTTACCTCTAAAAACTTTTCAATGTGACTCACCGTTTTCGAGAAAATGGCAAAGAACTGTCTCGTTTGTATGGGGGAGCTAGAGGAAGGAATGGTCCAATTTTTCCCGATCACGAACTTAGCCTTGTCATTTACAGGAAACAGAACTATACAAAATTTCAAGTCTCTCGCTCAATACTGTCGGAAGTCCTGTTCACCTGTAGAGAGGAAAATGAATCTCGAAACACTTCGGGCGTGGCGCGGCCTCTAGTATAAAATAGAATATAAAAACTGTAACTTCAACCCAATACTGCAAGAGACCCTTTACTGGGATTGTTAACACTATTAAAGAGAATCATGAAAAAAAAATCTAATTCATACAATATGGCGGTCCTGTTTAAAAAAAACACTATTTTTAAATTTCTTCTCACATGTTGGTCTTCGGCTTCCGCGCCCACATCCTTTTCGGAGATAGCAGCAGGAGTTAGTAGAAGAGGGGATCAGAGGGGAGAAGAATATTTGTCAGCCGCAAAGCTAATAAATAATTTCGGAGTATATAATACTTCTGTAAAAATTTTCAGCTAATTCGGTCCAGTGGCTTAATAACTTAATCCTTTCACGGATACCCCTTTTTAGAGTGAGCTACCCAGAACATGACATATCATATATTTGTCAATTCTGAAGATAGAAAAGTTCTGAAAACAGCAAAATGTAAAAAAATAAAATATGTATCATAACTAATCATAAAATTGCAACTAAAATTTTGACGTATTATGCCGTATAATCTATACAAATGCTTCTCTTTGTAACATAAATTTTGACGTGTATACGCGTCATGTCACCCAGAAACCCGGTTCATGACGTGTATATGCGTTAGCGTACGCGAAAGGGTTAAAAACAGGTTTGTGGTGGGGATAAATGATTTTGGAGAAAAACAGGGGACTGTATAAAACATAGCCTATAGCGAGGTTTAAGCAACATATAGGAAAAAACCGCATTAAAATCGGTCCAGTGGTTTTCGAGCTAAGTTCGGACATACATACAAATAGACAGACAGACAGGCGTTGCCTTTTTTATACCCATATGGTGTAACCAAAGGGTATATAAATTTGCCTTGCCGTTTGTAACACCAAGATCCCGTCATTACACACAAAATTGAATAACACCAGTGTGTTTATAATGATAAAAAAAATTGAATTTTGCATGTCCGTCCGTCCGTCTGTGGCGCGGATTGCGGGCGGACGGATTGACCTAAAGACTTGAAATTTTACGCAGATTCATTTTTCGTAAAATTCAAGGCTAAGTTCGTTAATGGGCAAACATGAACCATTAGGGGGGTACCCCCCATACGAACAAAAACGTTTTTTGCGAAACGTTGCATCTTATCAAAAAAAAAATGATTCTAGATAAAACTCCCATAGATCAAAATCCAATTGGAATAAATTTTAAAAAATCTTATTGAAAATTTTGACTTCAAAGTGGAGTTTTGATACAACTGTTTGCCGTTCACTTAAATCACCAGATTGGCACCTACAGCTTTTGTTATGTTTATGTATAGAAAAGATATGGATTTGACGATTGGCCTCTGAGAATTGTAGCTTTTCTTAGGTTTTTTTTGTATTTAGTCAACATACAAGGATTTACTTTTGTATAGTCTTTATTAATGTAAATGTTTTGTACTTTTTCTTTCTTTATGGCGAACTGAAGAGAATTACTCGACCGGACTCTGTTCAAATCCCCAGTCAATCTGCTTCCAAATTGAGCAATTAAAAACTGCATCTCTTTTTTGTTCCATCTATATTTGGTGTTTCAAAACACTTTCGATCGATGAAATTTTATTTGACAAATTAATTGTTGGCAAAATGATCAAAACCACTTTTTTTTTGTGAAAAAAAATCATCTTTTCGAATTTGGATTTGAATGCATTTCTTCAGCACGAGTTGAAAAATATTTTCTGTACTTCAAATGTCGACCATGAATTTGAAATAAATTTAATCGATGATTGAAAAATTCGCCTTTTGACAAGAAATTATGCAACCATCATCTCATACACAAAAATCATGTCTTATGGCAATTTAGTGGATCAGGTCAATGTCAAATGAGTTTTTAGACTCAACACAATATATTGACTTTTTTTTACCCATTTTCCTCCTCATCAATTTGGATGTCTATGATTTCTTTGGATTATCATATGTTTCTCTAGCTTCGGGTGAAAGACATCGCAAAGAAACGGCGAGAGGAGGAGATCCCCTCAAGCCATACGAAAGCTGAATGTAAAGACTGAACGGTTTTCAATTTTTATGGTAAAATAAGCCCCAGGCTAATCATTTCTATTACATTACACTGTGATAGTTTCAGATATCCAGTCATATTCGTTCGATTGCATTAGGCATCATGAATTATCATCGTGTTTGGATTAAACTATGCTTAAATTAATTATTTGATTGAATCGACCGTTAAAGGTATGTTGCAACAGAGCTGCCATTCGAACAGTAGCCAAATACATAAATCATGAGTACAGCATAGACGACTGGACCAATCGGAAAATGTAGATCAGTGTATAACTTTTTTTTGTAAAACCAGACATGTAAGGGGTGAGTAACAGATCAGGTAAGCGATAAGGTAAGGGGTGAATTAATAGGAAATCAGCGGATTCAGGAAAAGTGCATTAATATAGCACACCGTAAATTGCGTAACGTAAAGTTGAATCTAAACTTACAACTAGATTAATGAACTTTACATAGACTTATAAGGTCAATCAGAAAATTCAAGTTTTCGATTTGGTCATAATGTTGCAAAGACGCTAGCTAATGACTGGAAACAAGCTGCCGTGCAATGGTCCAGCATAACTACAATCTTATGTTGTAGCATATAAATGTTTGACCGATAATAAATGTTTTTTTCACTCACGTATGCTTTTTTTTTTTAAAAAAAAGCCCAGATTTTTTTTTTTTGGTAATATTGCGCTGTGTGTGCTGTAAAACACACCATTTCGAGTGTCAGCTGGATTTCAGGTGGGGACAGATAAAAGCAAAAGCTAAATTTTGGCCCGAGCTTAGTTCACAGGTGGTGATGTGCGGCGCGTATTTCGATCTTCTTGTTGAAAGTGAATCTGTTTACAACGTGATAAAAATCTGTAATGAGAACTTCGGCAGTAAATCGAAGATATTAAATTTACGGATAATTAAATTGAAAGTGAATTTTTTAGTGTAAAAAAGAGTTTTTGTTTTCATATTTTGAGAAAATGAATTTTTTTAGTAAGACTTCTGTGCATTGGGCACTTTTGTTAAGTGCTGTTTTGACGGTGTGTAAAGGGAGTGTTAAATTCAGTGGAATCCTACAGGATTTAGTTGATCAGGATATGGATAAAGTGAATATTGGACAGGATTGTGAAAAACATATGGTCATGATACGGAATGGATTACGCGATCGTGAAATCTGGGCACTGAAAAGTAAGGAAAAATCATATTTTCTTAAAAAAAAAGTCTTTTTTACAAGATAAATTGAAAGAGATGTTTTTAATAAATCAAGTTGTTATAACATAGTAGAACAATTTTAAAAAAAAAAACTCCTGTTATTGACATTGTATGAATGGATTCTGTGTGTGTTGTCAAATTTTTGTTGTGGTTAATCTGTAACGTGTGGGTTTAAAGACATCGCGAAATATTTCGGTTAGGATGAGAGGCTTCGAAGACATGCTAGAGTTTTATATTCGACTATGCTCGCCGGAGGGGTGGGATCTTGCTCACTCATCACTAACTTCCACGCTACAAGAAATAATCATGTCTTCTATAAAAAAAAGGAAATAAGGAGGGGATTGTAAGGAGAAGAAAAAGGTTGAAATTTGGTTATTATTCGGATAATCTACATTTCCCTATTTGTTTTAAGCTGTAAATCTCTAAAAGGTTTGGTTTTAATTCATGATGCGCTTCATACTCCCGATTTTTGCCCCCCTTTTTAAAAAGACTCTTAAAACATTATCAAATCACTGCTAGAAATAAAAAGCAAACAATCACTTAATGCCATGATAATATATTATACGACTTTAAACAAAATAAATATAAATAACATAAGGTTTAATATTTTAAATAAGCATAATCAAATAAGAATCAAAATGCGGAAAAGAAATCATATAAAAAAATTAAGCATGCCAAAAATAATTAGAATTTAAATACTAAAAACGAGATACAATTTAATAAATTACTAATTCCTAATATATCAAACAATGAACCATGCGATTTAAAATAAATTACTAAAAAAAGCATTAAATAATTTAAGTGCACATGCACTATTCAATATCAAAAAAAATATGCTGAAATAAAAAAATTCAAAATTCTACCACATGCGATAAAGTATTTCTTGTTCTTTTAATCAATATCGCACCGAAGTAAGGGAACAAGGGGGTAAATCATTATCATTGGGCCCAGTGATAGAGAGTTATAATAGATTTGGCTAAAATGTGCCATCAACGGGATAATTTTCTAAAACGATCGAATTGGTAGAAAATCGTTCACAATAAATTAACGTCTATTTTATTCGAATTTGAAATAATGGAATTATTCGAAGTTCTCGTTGTTTCTAAGTGTGTTAACAAAAGATTGCTTCTAGTTAACGGATCTTTTGTCCGGCCAACGAATGGCAAGTTAAATTTCGTCGTCTATTGAAATGTTGTTACTGGGCGAATCTCGACTTTTCTCCCTCTCAGCTCCGAATTCCCTTTTAAATGAGGCACGAATTATCCCCTTTTTTTATGTTTTCAGCAATGATCCCCTTTTTTATGTTTTCAGCATATGAGCTTGTTGCGAGCGATATATGGGAGGCCACACGATCATGCGTGCGCCTCGTTTATGTAACTTTGTACGTATCTTTAAACTTTCCTTTTAAATAATTTTATAAATTTCCTTCTTAAATTTGGAAAGATCGGGAAAGACCACGCCGTTGAAATTTAAAAGTACCACGGGCTTCTCAATAACGAGGATTTATCGCAGTAATTTGCAATTTTGCATCAAATTAACAAAAGAAAAAAGAAAAACTTCCCTTGATTATGCTCGGCGTTTCTCGGCCCAAAGTTCTTCCTCTGGATCCAAAGGTCATCTAGTGCCACCGCCTCGTGGTTGCTATGGCTGGAAAATATCCACTTTATATATAAAACGCACAAAATCACTAATTCTGAAATAACTCACTCTTTCCCGAATTAAATTTAAAATTACAAAAAATTTAATTGGTTTTGAATTTAACTAATTCTGATATTTTTGAGCTTAGCCCTTGATAAATGATTATTTCAATTTTGTCAAAATGTATGACTACGTGGCACTAGATCCACTTTAATATTAAATCAAAGTATCCAACTTTCACCCAAAGAGAAAGAACTTTCGCCAGCATAATTTCTCCCGAGTTTAAATCAGCATTGCGCGTCGACAAGGGTGGCCTCTATTGCTTAAATTTTTAAAAAAATGTTTCACACAGCTGAGTTTAATGATTTCGCGAAGATCTGCATTATCGACTTTGTGTCTAGGATCAATTGTCAAAGGTATGTACAACTTTTTAATTCAAACTCGGTGGAATGTTCAAAATTTTGCTAATAATTCTTTTGGTGTGTTTTTAGGTTTTTCGGTGATGCAGATATTCTACCTGGTCGGAAATCGAACCGCTAGCGTCTGCTTGTATCCTGAGATTCAAATAAAAGACGCTACAGCGACGAGAAAAGGGAAAATCGAGGTAAGTAAATTTGTTTATCTCAAGTCGAGAAGTGACGTTTCGGCTGATGTTATTGCGCAGACCTTTTTTTTCTAATTTTTGCTTTATGATATTTACAGGGATCGATAGGGAGGAAACCGGATCAGCCGCCTGCAACAACATCAGAGCTTCCGTCGCAGCATATCGAGGCGGAAGATTTGAAAAACAGAGCGGCTATAAGAAAATGAAATAGAGATTTGGAAACTATGAAAATGCACTGAAATTTTATTGGAAGCTACTCAACGTGGGGAAGAACCCATTTATATTGAAGCCGGGCTATTGGATGTAGTGTATCTGGAAAATTGGAGGAGAACATCTATATGAATCTACTGATAAATGTTTTTCAGTTCTTAATGTGCGATATGGTTTATTTTTAGCTTTAAACAAACTATCTTATTGGTAGTAATCTGATTGGTGGTGGTTGCGGAGTAGAGCGTTCTATAGTTTTAAATCTTTGGCATGGAAAACACCGATAGTTTTGCCTTGCAAATTCTCTACTTCGTACATATTTTTACCAACTGTTTTCGCGATTCTACATTTTACAAACTTGCGACATAATTTTGCGTTTATGTTTTTACTTTTGTCGCTTAACACAAAGTTTCGTCTATACACTTCTTGTCCCGGTATAAAGGTAATATCGCGCGATCGTAAATTGTATTGTTTTTTTGCTTTTTCAAATGCTAGCTTGAGTTTTTCCTTGATTTTCTTGCGAATAATCTCTAACCGGTCGTGATGCTTGATATTTAGAAACTCAGTGTCTTCCAACATCCCTAAAGATTTGGCAAGTTTATAATTACTTGCATGAGTGATCATATTTGATCCAAAAACCGCGTAGTATGGCGTAGTGTCAATCGCGCTATGTTTCGATGTTCTAAGAGCGCACTCTATGTCTGCTATATGATTATCCCAATTTTTCTGGTCATTTCCCAAATAAGATCGTATTGCTGCCAAGATTGATCGATTTACCCGTTCTGCTGCATTAGCCTGAGGGGCATAATGCGCAGTTTTTAAATGTCTCACTCCGAAACTCGACAAAAAGTTTTTGAACTCCGTGGACAAAAACTGTTTACCATTATCGGTGTGTATCGTTTCGGGAACACCGAACTTTCTAAATACTTCTACTTCTAAGTAGCTAATGATACTTTTTGAATTCGCTTGCCTTAACGGTTTTAAAAATACATATTTTGAAAAATGGTCTAATATTATGAAGATGAAACAGTTTCCCGATTTCGAACGGGGATAAGGGCCGAGGAAATCGAGGTAAAGTTTTTGAAATGGACGGTTAGTTTCTGTTTGCGTTACCATTGGTGGGCGTAGCATCGTATTAGGTGCTTTATTTTCTTTACACGTAGTGCAATTAAGGACATAATTTCGGGTTTGTGTCGCCATATTTGGCCAGTAATAGTATTCTCTTAATCGCGCCAAAGTTTTAGCCAACCCACCATGCGCTGCTTCCGGTGCTTCATGCGCTTGAGAGACTAGAGACTGTGTTAGGTCCGATGGGATCCACAGTTTCCACGCAAACTGTTCGTTTTCCGGCACACCATCATAAGGAAGTGTTCTTTTGTATACGTAGTTGTCTATGACTTTCAGATCCGGTAAACGTTCTTGATTATTGGAGACGGTCTCGATTAAATCGAGGTAATCTTGACTTTTAAATGCGTCTGACTCAAGATCTACGGACGTAATTGAATCTAACAGGTAGACGCTATCAATCATCGCTCTTGATAATGTGTCCGGTACGATGTTTTTAGAGCCACGTCGATGCTCGATTTTAAAGTTAAAGCCCTGTAGCTTAAGGCTCCATCTAGCCAGTCTTCCGTTCAAGTCTCTCAAACCCATCAACCATCGCAAGCTCGCATGGTCCGTAATAACCGTGAACTGCATTCCTTCTACATATTGTCGGAATTTCTCGATTGCAGTAACCGCTGCTAAACATTCACGCTCGGTAACACTATAGTTGGACTGAGCTTTGTTCAACTTTTTGGAGATAAAAGCGATAACTCGTTCGTTCTTATCGTCGTCTAATTGGAAGAGTACAGCCCCTATACCAGTAGAAGATGCATCGCATTGGATAAAAAATTCTCGAGTGAAGTCCGGGTGTGTTAGAATGGGCGGTGAAGTCAATGCGTTTTTCAGTTCTTCAAATGCCATTTTTGCTTCTTGAGAAACAACATACTTTTTACTTTTTTTAAGGGTATCGGTTAATGGAGCTGAGATCGTCGCGTAGTTTTTAATAAATTTTCGATACCATCCAGTCATCCCTAAAAATCGTCGCATTCCGCGAGGACTGGAAGGCATCGGAAACTTACTAATTGCCGTGATCTTTTCGGGATCCGTCTTAAGCTCCCCACCGCCTATAATAAACCCTAAATACTTTAATTCTCGAAAGCAAAAATGAGATTTGTTTAAATTTATCGTAAGATTCGCCTTTCTCAAGCATTGAGCGACTTCATCGAGAATCTTAAGGTGCGTTGCGAATTCGGCGGATACCACCAATAGATCGTCTAAGTAAACGAATACACTCTCACGGAGCCTGGACGGAATCACTTTGTCCATCAGTCTACATAGTCGTTGTGCTGAATTACAGAGGCCAAACGGCATAACTGTAAATTGGTAGAGTGGCCGTCCAGGCACCGTGAAAGCCGTCTTCGTTCTACTCTGTCTCTCCAGCGGAATTTGCCAAAAAGCATCCTTCAGGTCTATGCTACTTATGTAGTTAGTGTCCTGAAGGCGGCTTAACAAGCCCTCTATATGAGGTAGCGGATAGGCGTCTTTGACTGTGAGATTATTGAGCTTACGGGAATCAAGACACAACCTGTTTTTACCCGGTTTTCGGATAAGGACGACCGGAGAGCTCCATGGACTTTGACTCTCTTCTATTACTCCGAGCTCAATCATCCTATCCAGCTCCTCATACAGAGGGGCTTGGACCGCTGGAGAGACAGGGTAAAATCTTTGTTTAACTGGTGCTGCATCTCCAGTGTCTATGTGATGTTCTTCTAAGGTCGTTTGACCTAATCCATATATGGTTGAACAAAGGAATTTTTGTTTTACCGTCTCTAATTGTTGTGTTTGAAGCGAAGATAAATTATGTTTAGCAGGGTGATTGTCCGAAGTATTTGTATCGTTTATTACTGAAGGAGATTCAATACTACTAATAATATGAGGCGCTATTTCAAATTTTCGCCAAAAATCTGTACCTAAATAAAGCTCTTGTTCCAAGCTGGGAACTAAATATAATGTTAACGACTCTGTCCGTGCTTTATACGATATCGATACGCTCACTTTACCAACGATTTCCTGTCCCTTTCCATCCGCTGTTCGTACCCGTGACGAATATTTAAAAATTTGTAAGTTAAGATCTTTCACAATACCCATACAATTATGACCTAAGCAAGACACGTTCGCTCCACTGTCTAAAAGACCATTGAGCTCTATGTTATTAATTTTCACCTTCGCGTAAGGACGAAAGTCTGAAAAAAGGTTTATTCGAGTGCTCGAAATGTATTTTCGTATCGTTGTACGATCGAAAAATCTTTGCCTTGCTTTCGCTGCCTTTTTAGATAAGGGATGCGGATAGGATTTTTTTAATTCTATTTCCTCAGGCTCATTGAAAATTCTGTCTCGAATCGATTGATATTCTTGCAAACGCACGTGGAAAGGTTTTAATTCTCGCAATAGTGGATCGGTTTTATAACTATTATTACAATTGATTTTAGTATCAGTAGAAGACTTTAAAATTTGTGTTGGATTAGAGAAGTTAGATTTGGGAGTGATTATATTTTTTTCTAACGATTGCTCTGCTCCGGGAGGGTCTGAGTGGAACGAGAACTCTCTCCCGGTTTCGATCTGTTCCGCTTTAAGTTTTCCGGGCATCGAGGGCAATAATCAGACGTGGTACCATCTGCACCGCACTTGTAGCAGAACAAATTTCTAGGACTGGTACAATCGACAAAAATATGTCCGGTTTTCTTGCAATTCCAGCAAGTTAATTCTGTTCTATTGCTTCTTCTTGTTTGATTTGGATATTTATTAGTTGATGTTGTTGGTTTAGAAAAAGCCTCAAGAAAATTTTCATCTTCTTGAACTTCCGTATCAGAAGCGAAATTGTTTAGCGAAATTTCGTTAACATTACGATTTCCATTTGCCATGTTTTTATTACGACGATCAATATGACTAAAGTGGGTTTCGGTGGAACGACAAGCTTCTTTTAATTGATCTAGACTAGTAATAGCCATCGGATAGATCAGACTAACTAGCCACGATTTAAGATTGCGTTTTATTAAAGTTACTAGCTCTGATTCAGATAAGGGATTTCGCATTCTGTTTCTCATCTGTAAAATGTTATTGTAAAAGGTGTCGAAATTTTCTTGGGGTTGTTGTTTCCTATCATTCAACTTAGTTATTATATCCAAGTCACTTTCGTATGATTTGAATTGCGATAATAGAGCAGCTCGAAGATTCGGCCAGTTGATACTCGTTAATTGTTTCACGTACTGCCAATACCAAGTACGGGCGTTTCCTTGGAGCAATACGTGGAATGTTCTTAAAATTTCTGGCCATGGGAAACTTCCATTGCTCTGAATGTACTCAACTTGAAATACGAAATCTTCTATCAGCATTGTTTTCGAAGTCGCATCAAAACTTATGCCCCACTTATCCAACTCTACTTTTCGCCGGAAGTAATTTGACCTATTGTTATGATTCATTAAAGTGGGTGATGAATTTTGAAAATTTGGGTGATATGCTAATAAATTTGGATCATACTGATTTGATAATGGAGGCAGATATTGTAAATTTGGTGAATTTGTAAACTCATTACCGACGCGTATACCTGTAGGAACGCCGCCTGGTAAATGAGATGCTAAAGTATTAATTGGGAATGAATAGTCAATGGGTGCGGAAATCGTCGATGTCATTGCTGACGATCGTGTTGGTAAAAAGGATTGTATGTTTGAAAAATTTTGTGCTGGTGGAAATGTATGTGTGAATGTCGCATTATCAGTTGGTAAACTGCTACGCGAAGACATCGCTGAAACTTGTGGTGTCTGACGTGTATGTACTACTGACGTAGATGTTTGGTTCTGAGAAAGAATCTCGGAAATCGGAACTGACTGAGTCGAAGAAGATTGACGGACGGCTAAGTTTTCAGACATTGCAGTACTCCGTATATTATTATTTATATTTTGTGTTTGATAGGATACTGCTGTGCTCGTAGCACTTGTGACAGCGGTATTTTCTCGCTCAATCTGGGGTTCTACTAGGGGTGATTGGTTCTGTGGTCTTAATTCACTTCGAAGTAGAGCCACCATTTCGGCCATACACTGCCGTGCTTCTTGTCTGGCGGTTTCTTGAACCGAACTCAAAATATTGGTTTGAATTAAACCTGTAGCTGCTCTCAGGCTCTCTACTGATTTTTTTAAAGAAGTTATTTCATAAGCTAGAGTATTTTGGGTATTAATATTATTATTTGAAGACAGACTAGGTTGATTGGGTGGTGAATGCCGTACACCCTGATTCGACATACCCGGGTTAACAGCGCTTGCTGTGTCTAGAAACGTTGAGTTTAATGACGACTGGTTTAATTGTTGTTGACCCTCAATATTTCTATCCTCTGATCCTGAGGCTTGTGCCATGGGATCATCAGGGTTTTCCTGACCTCGCATTGGACTTCGAAACATACTTAATTCGGATTCTTCTACAAAACTTTGATATTTTTTTGCGAGTGACCGCGTTATTACTCGATTACTATCGAAAACTTTTTCTCTTTTGCGCTTATGATCTTTTGTTATCAGACCAGATGGCTTTTTGCTCATCACCCTCACAAAATCGACAATGCAGATTATTTTCTTATTTATTTATCTACCAAAACACTTTAAATTTGAAATAAATTGTCTTAAACTCAATTAATCTAATAAGTAAATAAACGATATATCCAACTTAAATGGAATACGATGATATCTTTTCCAGATATTTCAAAAAAATTTAATTCTTTTATTTAAATTAACAATCATACATTAAACGGGGCAAAAACCAAAAATACGAAGCATCAAGAACCTTGCTACCTATTTTGTATTAGAGAAATGTAACTACCGGATGCTATTGTTATTTATAAGGTTATTTTCTACGTTATTTTGAATTTATGAAACTAGTCAAAATAACTGATTGCATTTTTTTTTATTTTTTTATGTTCAATTATTATATTGTACTCGACCGTTTGATGGCAAACACATTTACAACTGAAATGGGACTCATCCAGACGAATTCTAGCTCATAAATCTTTAATCAAACCTTGAACTCCATTCAAACACGGTTGCAAACGCGAGGCACTTTGTTTAGAACTTTGTGACTCGGGACAAACAATGTTTGAAATAAAGACTCAATATTTTGATATATCTATCGAAAATTATGACAGGAAAAATTAAAAAAATCTATTAATGAAATCTTGAACCATATCCAAACACAGTTGCAAACGCGAGGCATTTTGTTTAGAACTTTGTGACTCGGGACAAACAATGTTTGAGATAAAGTCTTAAATTTCTGAAATATTTACCGGAAACAACTAAAGGGAAAATTGAATATAAGTCTATTACTGAACTATTGATCCATATTCAAGCATGGTTGCAAACGCGAGGCACTTTGTTTAAAACTTTGTGACCCGGGACTAACAATGCTTGAAATAAAGATTCAAAATCTTGAAATATTTATTGAAATTTGAAATTAGCAACATTAAGTTTATTAAATACTGTAAGGAAAATTAAATTTGATGAAAGGAAACTAAAAGGATTTAAGGAATTAGCTTTGCCGTGTAGGAATCTGCTGTTCTGTTCTTCCGCTAGAAAACCTAAACTAGTGACGTGGGGTTTTCTGCCACTTGAAAAGCATTTTCCGATCAGGACTTAGCTGTGTTGTCTAGGCTTTCCGTTAAGTAATCACCTTGCGACAACGTTGGGCGCCAATTTCTGTAACGTGTGGGTTTAAAGACATCGCGAAATATTTCGGTTAGGATGAGAGGCTTCGAAGACATGCTAGAGTTTTATATTCGACTATGCTCGCCGGAGGGGTGGGATCTTGCTCACTCATCACTAACTTCCACGCTACAAGAAATAATCATGTCTTCTATAAAAAAAAGGAAATAAGGAGGGGATTGTAAGGAGAAGAAAAAGGTTGAAATTTGGTTATTATTCGGATAATCTACATTTCCCTATTTGTTTTAAGCTGTAAATCTCTAAAAGGTTTGGTTTTAATTCATGATGCGCTTCATACTCCCGATTTTTGCCCCCCTTTTTAAAAAGACTCTTAAAACATTATCAAATCACTGCTAGAAATAAAAAGCAAACAATCACTTAATGCCATGATAATATATTATACGACTTTAAACAAAATAAATATAAATAACATAAGGTTTAATATTTTAAATAAGCATAATCAAATAAGAATCAAAATGCGGAAAAGAAATCATATAAAAAAATTAAGCATGCCAAAAATAATTAGAATTTAAATACTAAAAACGAGATACAATTTAATAAATTACTAATTCCTAATATATCAAACAATGAACCATGCGATTTAAAATAAATTACTAAAAAAAGCATTAAATAATTTAAGTGCACATGCACTATTCAATATCAAAAAAAATATGCTGAAATAAAAAAATTCAAAATTCTACCACATGCGATAAAGTATTTCTTGTTCTTTTAATCAATATCGCACCGAAGTAAGGGAACAAGGGGGTAAATCATTATCATTGGGCCCAGTGATAGAGAGTTATAATAGATTTGGCTAAAATGTGCCATCAACGGGATAATTTTCTAAAACGATCGAATTGGTAGAAAATCGTTCACAATAAATTAACGTCTATTTTATTCGAATTTGAAATAATGGAATTATTCGAAGTTCTCGTTGTTTCTAAGTGTGTTAACAAAAGATTGCTTCTAGTTAACGGATCTTTTGTCCGGCCAACGAATGGCAAGTTAAATTTCGTCGTCTATTGAAATGTTGTTACTGGGCGAATCTCGACTTTTCTCCCTCTCAGCTCCGAATTCCCTTTTAAATGAGGCACGAATTATCCCCTTTTTTTATGTTTTCAGCAATGATCCCCTTTTTTATGTTTTCAGCATATGAGCTTGTTGCGAGCGATATATGGGAGGCCACACGATCATGCGTGCGCCTCGTTTATGTAACTTTGTACGTATCTTTAAACTTTCCTTTTAAATAATTTTATAAATTTCCTTCTTAAATTTGGAAAGATCGGGAAAGACCACGCCGTTGAAATTTAAAAGTACCACGGGCTTCTCAATAACGAGGATTTATCGCAGTAATTTGCAATTTTGCATCAAATTAACAAAAGAAAAAAGAAAAACTTCCCTTGATTATGCTCGGCGTTTCTCGGCCCAAAGTTCTTCCTCTGGATCCAAAGGTCATCTAGTGCCACCGCCTCGTGGTTGCTATGGCTGGAAAATATCCACTTTATATATAAAACGCACAAAATCACTAATTCTGAAATAACTCACTCTTTCCCGAATTAAATTTAAAATTACAAAAAATTTAATTGGTTTTGAATTTAACTAATTCTGATATTTTTGAGCTTAGCCCTTGATAAATGATTATTTCAATTTTGTCAAAATGTATGACTACGTGGCACTAGATCCACTTTAATATTAAATCAAAGTATCCAACTTTCACCCAAAGAGAAAGAACTTTCGCCAGCATAATTTCTCCCGAGTTTAAATCAGCATTGCGCGTCGACAAGGGTGGCCTCTATTGCTTAAATTTTTAAAAAAATGTTTCACACAGCTGAGTTTAATGATTTCGCGAAGATCTGCATTATCGACTTTGTGTCTAGGATCAATTGTCAAAGGTATGTACAACTTTTTAATTCAAACTCGGTGGAATGTTCAAAATTTTGCTAATAATTCTTTTGGTGTGTTTTTAGGTTTTTCGGTGATGCAGATATTCTACCTGGTCGGAAATCGAACCGCTAGCGTCTGCTTGTATCCTGAGATTCAAATAAAAGACGCTACAGCGACGAGAAAAGGGAAAATCGAGGTAAGTAAATTTGTTTATCTCAAGTCGAGAAGTGACGTTTCGGCTGATGTTATTGCGCAGACCTTTTTTTTCTAATTTTTGCTTTATGATATTTACAGGGATCGATAGGGAGGAAACCGGATCAGCCGCCTGCAACAAATCCTTAACATTTTCGAAAGATTTATCGAAGGATTTATCGAAGAATTTAGAAAAATGTAAAAACTTATTTTATGGTGAATTAAATGGGATTAATTGCCTCTTAGAAGATTTTTAACTAAGTCGAGCCATTTAGGAGTTATTAGGTGGTGCAGCCAACAAAAAGGACACTTTGATTGTCCTTTTTGAAAAAAATATTTCTGACTAGCTTGCATACCCGTCGTTGCCGGGTCAAGATTTTAAAATTTTTTTTTTTATGGTCTTTGTTGGAACTAAATTTCAGGCCAATCGGCTCGGTAGTTTCCCCGCGAAAGAGTAACATAGCGCAAAAACTAAGTTTCGAAATCACTTTACCCCCTCCCCTTACTCCCCCCACCACTCGCGCTACTGTTCCGTATGCCTATGTTGGAACCAGAACTACCACAGACACTCATGCCAAATTTCAAGTCAATCGGTTCAGCCGTTTTTGCGTGACAGAGGAACAGACAGACAGACAGACAGAGACCAACTAATTTTTATATATTAGTATGATAGTATCCAAACCCAAAAAGCCAAAATTAAATTTCTATGGTAAAAATAGCAATTTCTATGAACTTTTGAATGATAAATCCATGGAAAACTTTAATGATCATCAATCACTAAAAAAAATTGTCAACAAACATATAGATTGTTCGCAGGGATGAAAAATGTTATCATAACGTAACGAAATAACAAAATGAATAACCGTCCTTTTCTTCAGAATTACGTTATAACGTTGTAGACATTTAATTCCGTTATAATAACGGAAAACGTAACGCAAACTGAAAAAAAAACAAGAAAAGCTACAATTGCTAGCGGCCAATCGTCAAGTACCTACTCTATATGAAGGCAGAGAAAATTTATATATTAAAAAACCGTTGGTGTGGGAGAGGGGACAGGATTGGTCCGATTATATTTTGGTGTATGGAATAGCTATGTAAAATCATATTCTAAACACATTTCACCTTTATAAATTTTTCGAAACGATGCACAGTTTTCGAGAAATCAGAAAAAAGTATCTCATTTGTGTGGAAAAGGGGAGGAAACAATAGTCCGATTGGATTTTGATGTATGGTTAAGTTATGTAAAATCCTATTCGATACACAATAAATAAATAACGAAAAAACGAAATCATTTTTTTCGGTTTTCGTAACGTTTTTCGTTATTTTAACGGAATTAAATTTCTATAATGTTATAATCGTCTCTCGAGCATCGTCGCTCTGTTGGGGTACTCAGAATATTCTATAGATATTTCCATGTCACCGAAATTTCCCAACTTATTCCTCCACGGTATATTTTCCCTAGACCCTCTCATGCAGCTACACGCGCGCACGACTTCTTCTTTGAGCCTCCCCGTTTCCGTACAGTAAAGTTTAGGAGTTCGTTCATTCCGCAAACAACAATATTTTGGAATGATTTACCATCTGATGTGTTCCCTCGGACTATAACCCGGAAAAGTTCAAGGAGAACATAAACCGAAATCTCCTTTCGTTTTTCCGACCATCCTGAGGTGTGCTTCGGCATTAAAGGGTCTTCCCCTAAGCTCTGACTGGAACTATAAAAAAAATAACGTCATTTTGAGGAAAAAAACGGAAAATTGTTATTTCGTTTCGTTATTTCGTTTCGTTATTTCGTTTCGTTATTTCGTTTCGTTATTTCGTTTCGTTATTTCGTTTCGTTATTTCGTTTCGTTATTTCGTTTCGTTATTTCGTTTCGTTATTTCGTTACGTTACGATAACATTTCCCATCCCTGATATAGAACGATTTTCAGGGAATAACTGATGAAGAGAGGGACTAGAACGTGGTAATGGTCATTTTTTTCTCCAAAGAGGTCTTTAATTTTTCGGTCTCCTAAATAAAAATCCTTAAAATCTGTGACCACCAACAATAGCCGGTTAAGTCGATGTTGATGTGTTAAGCTAAAATATTCTTTTTGGCGGTTCACATACAGTTCATATTGGAAATTCGATCTTAGTCAACTTAAGCGTTTATTGCTTGTGACCACAGAATTGTTGGTCACCTTAAAAAGGGTTAAGTTTATTGGCGGTCGGCAATTTTTTTCGCGGGAAAGACCAAGAAAGATAGTAAACAGATAGTTTCGACACTGACGTTTGATTGTCATCAAAACTTCCGTATACATTTTTGGTAAATTTAACCAAAACTAAAATTTTCATACCGCCAAATTGTTGACATTTCCAAATATTTCTATCACCAGTTCAATGAAATATCAGTTTCACCTTGCCCTCGATGAAGTTCAAAACCGTACATCTTTTTGGTTTTTAGTTCAAGTTCTTTTGTCTAGACTAAAAAAAATTGTTGAAAGCACCTATTAGTCAAAATCTTAAAATTCACCTATCATCAAAAACAAACCATATTTATTAAAGTCCTGATAACATTACCAAGTTTGGATTTGACAGACAATTAAAAAATTAAACTTGGCTACAAAACAACGTATTTATTTCTTGGTTTTTGGCTAGACCTTGTACGAGTATAAGCCCAAAAGATGCTATCCCAAAGAAAATTTTAAAATTTTGGTTTGAAAAAATTCCGGGTACGCTTGCAAGTGTATGTTAGGAAAAATGCGGATTTTTTTGTTTTGACAAAAACGAAGAAAGGACCAATTTGATTTTGCTCATACACAATCCAGATTTTATGTTTTGTAAACATTTATTCTGTAGTTCTGCAATAGGTTTTAAATTCCCTCATCCTTCACAAATCAACGGACGAATAGACAATGGAGTTTCTTACAAATGTAAGAGGTTTACTTTTTCAAGCCAATTTTTTTTAATGGCAGATTACACTTCAGTAAAAATGATTGTCAGGTACTAATCATGATCTCTAATTAACTATGTGGATGCTTTGGTAAATTTCGGTTACGTTTTAACGACTATTGCTTCATAGCTATTTTCAAACCATTAAAACTTAAATGACATAATTGGCAAATTCAAATATTGCACAAGATTTTATATCATAAAAAATAGTTGAAACAATTTTTTTTTGTAGAAATCGTCCAACACGAAGTTTTACACGCAAAGAAGTGTAGAATTCATTTAACACATGTTTTAAATGAGTTCAATAGCATTTTAGGTTGGATAAATTAGTGAAAATAAATAAAAGTTTTGATTATTTTTTTTTCTCTAATTGCAAAGAAATGTTAAACGTTATATTGTGAGTACAAAGGTAGACACATCTGTTTCAAAATCAAATTTAAAGACAATTTTTATATCTAAACACACTATGAAGAAAATAATACGAGTTTTTTTTATCACTATCACCAGTACTACAACTTTAAAGAAATCAACTTAAACTTTCAACGTATATCGAAAGTATGTGGCTTGTTTTTTGCGCTAGATTAAACGTTACAGGGTCATACTTTCAGTTGCATCAAAAATTTCATGCAATAATATATATAGGGGAACGCGGGAAATCCCGGACACCGTAAATAAAACCGCATATTGTAAAATGCATAATAAAAAGAAAGACACAGTTAAACTATATTTTACTTTTACTTTTAAAATTTATATTTTATTTTAATTCCAAAATATATTAGAGGGAAACCTCCAAATTGGGATAGACTGTAATCGGGACACAAATCGGGATACCCTATTATTCCTTCCTCGTATTTTTGATTTTTCAGAACGGCTCTACTCGGGATACCTCGAACTCGGGACTGGTCCGGTGTCCCGATTACAACTACTTTGACTACAATACCGGTTTGTTACAACCTTTTGCTTTGCTACATATTGCTAAATTTTGGTACAGTAGAAGCTCTGTAGTCCAACTTTCTACGGTTCGGCACATTCTGTAATCGGGCACCGATTGAGCACATATTATGATATCGCAAATCTAACGAAATTTCAAGGTCAGCTGTTTTACTTCGTTAAACGGACAGACCGACAGACAGATGCATGGACTTCTTGATCATCTTGCCTGAAACGGATTTCGTGCTGACCAGAAATTTTCTATCTGCCCCCGTGCTCGAGTCGGTCGCCGTCAATAAGACAATATTTTCCTTCTTAGTCACGTAGGAAAAAGTCGTAAATAAAATTTTATTTCAAGCACATGAAAAAAAAAGTTTTTCTTCCATTGCTCCCTCCAATACACTCAGAAAAATGGAGGCTAACTCGACGACCTACATACGGCGTAATTGGCCTCGTGCAGGAAAATTTAGCCTATGCGAGGCGCGCGTTCGCCTGCATGAGGGAAAGTAAAACTTGTGTTGACATGTGACCGGAGAAATTCTGAAATTAAGCCATGAGCAGGTGAAGTAGGGCATTGGGAGCTGCACGAGTTGACCTTAGATAGGCATTTCGAGGATGTAATGTCATGTAATGGAAACCTCTGTCAGCCAGCTAGAGGTCAGAGTTAACCTGACAAAAAGTTGACCTGACATTTTTCTGAGTGTACGCCCCCGGTCCGCAAAATTCTTACACATCAAATACGAAGGAAGCCTACAAAATGCCGGTACAACACTTTTCACACTATCAGTTCACCACGCGGAAATAAATAGGTGGTTCGTTTTGCCTCGCATTCCCCTACTGTTATGTGTATCTACCTCTGCAAAATTTTATTCTTTTTGCAACCTGAAAAAATGTTTAATCGAAGGCATTTAAGATTTACAACCCGCTGAAGATAAACCGACAGCAGAGTATTGATTGGATTTTTAAACTAGGAAAACAGAGGGTGTTTTTTGAAAAAGAACTTATTCCGCGAATTTTATTTATCTATCGCAGAATAAAATCAGTTCGCAAAGGTTGTCAAAATTTGAATTTATTCTGTCGGTTTTATATGAAGATACTCGAGTTCCAGCATCTTTCAGGAATAAATTTCTTGAATTTTGTATCGTTACTGTAAGCGGTTATGCAACATGAATTTATTGTCGAAGAATAAAAGTCTCAAGTGTAAACGATCCATTAGCATTTTTATTTTGAGTCATTGTTTTGAATCTTTAAGTTTTTAGATTTTCTAAAACAGTTTTGGCATTGGTTTTAGCGACTCCATGCCTGCTTTCACACAGAGTTAAGAAGGGGGGAAGGGCAAAATCGCCGCTAAGCTGGATGTAAATTGTAGATGAGAACAACAAATTTAAAAGGGTGATTCGCAACATGATTGAGTAAATTTACTGTAGCTAGACATTGACGCTGGGTTTATGCTAGAACCGTCATACGGCGCTTTAAGCGCGATTTCCATACAGCAGATTTTTTCATCTGATAAAAATATGGGATGCACTTATGCCATAACAGCTTGGACAGAAAGAGAGAAAACAATCATCCTACAAATTTTGTCGTCTTCTGCAGTTCTAAAAAGTTCTAATTTCCCCAATACGATTTTCGATCTGCAGATGATTCCCCTAAACAGCAGATGAACATGTTCGTCTGATTTCTAGGATTTTCATCATTCTGGAACTTCAATCAAAACAGGGAAGTCCTTGATTTCCTATAATGTGGAAGGGAGGCTCTGACTGCTTTTATTCAGTTACTTTTACAGAAAATCACAAAAGTGTATCCTTTTCTGATTTTCTGATTTTATTTCTATCACATAAGGAAGTTGGCTGTATGGAGATTGACCTTTAGGCGACATTTTGAGAGATTTGGATGTTCGCTGCGTCAAATTCGGACTTGACAAAGGACAAAGCATAGAGATGCGCCTCTCTAGCAATTGTTAGGTCAATTTAAGGTGGGGTTGCCTTTCGACCCTGTTTTTAAGGAGTCCGGGGAAATTTCTTTAAGGTGACCGGGGATCGCTTTTTTAGGGCTGGATTATGCTGCCTGGGGCGCATTTAAAATTAACAGAAAGATCTCGGACGCCCATAAATAGAAGAAAACGCCCGGGGAAAAATAAGGCGGGATGATAACCGTAATTTAAGGGTATATTTCTGTACATCGGAGGTATAGAAAACAATGTCCATGTCCCTAATTTTACAGGAGAGCAGTTTGAACAAGCCCAACTTTTATTCATTATTCCTCAAAATAAAAGTGGACTTGATGTTATTTTAAAAACATACGAATGTGTAAAAAATCGACATAGTACCTCCGAGGTACAGATTCGAACTTGGTATTCAAAAGTAAAAAATAAAAAAAATTTCCTGCGGCGGATTTTTTTTATGATTTCTACCTATATGCCTAGTTTTTTATTTGCATGCTGAAAAAGTAATGTACCTTTTCGATCACAAACAAAAATCGAGACAAGCTTGATCATTCTTTCAAAATGTCCAAGCATACACAAAAGTGGTTTTTAACATTTTTTTTAGAAAAAGAGGAGGTGCCAAATACAGGTTTTCCCCGGGCTCCGCTTTGGCTTGGCACGGCATTGCCTGTCCCTAAGTGTTTTTTTTTTAAATTTAATAACTGATAAATCATAAAAAAAAATCCTACTCCACTTTTTTTCACAACAACTTCGAAATAATACAAAAAAAAATTAAAGGAATTTTTGTTTTCTTACTTTGTTACCCGGATTGCTAAAAAAATTAAACTTTGTAATCTTTGAAATACTCGCTCCTAAACAGTGCGTTAAATTATGTAATTATGGAAATTCCCGTGCCGTTGTTTTATTAGAAATAAATTATTTTAAATCTCAACAGCTTTTTTTAACTAAAATTCATATTATCCAATTTATTTTAATTAAAATATCACCGTAAGTTTTTGACTTATTTAGATCAGTTTTTGTTGAGTTTTCAATAAATATTTGTCAAAAAATGTTAAATCATTACAACATTATAAATGGTAGCCTTGACTGCACCAATCAAATTTATACAAATTGAAAAAAAATTATTCAAATTGTGGTTGGATGATGAAATTTTATTCACATTTTCCCCTTTCATTCATTTTATAGTTTTGATTTTTTGTTTATTTTGATTTTTTTCTACTTTTTTCCAAACGAAATTCGCCATCGTTGTTGGCGAAGATCATATTAATTAACATGTGTGCCGATGAGTTGCATTCGATGCCATTCAAATGGGCTGATCACCTTTTGGTCGAAGATCAAGGCGAAAACCATTCACATATTGTTGAAACCGAACTTAGAGGTGCGACAACAAAATTGTCTGTTGTGTAACTTTCTATGAAAAAGGTCAAATTGTCAAAATATTTTCACAAAATGAGTTCATAGCCATCACATATTTGAATTGGATTATATTTTGTGGTTTCTTATTATGCATGTTTATTACTCATCCGATCACATTGAATTTAAAATGTTTTAAATCCGATGGTCTGATCTATTTTTAGTGTTGGACGCTTCTAGCCACATTGGGGCGGACTTCATTTGGGGCAACAACATCTTAATAGGATCTCCGCGATCATGTAATTTAATAAGTGATCCTTTTGTTGTGAAGTACGCGTCGAATTACACACCTTTCAACGTTCTAAACTTAACACAAATCACTGCACCGATGCCGGTAGTCTATCGAACTATTCATGCACGGCATTTCTCAAATATGCAAGTTGATCTCAACTCCTACGAAAAGGTAAATAATCTTCGCTGTGTAATAAACAAAAAAAATTATATGAATATTTCTGGCATTTTTTAGAACGTAATGAATTTTGGATTTTGTTTGCCATCAGCCTGTGGACACCAGGATTCGACGGTACTTTTCGAGGCAATCCTACAGGATAAAAATTTTACTGATCGTAGTTTGATCGGAAAGGACACCGAAGTCATTCACACAAAACTTTTACGAGTAAGAGACGATTATTGGGACGATTGGTTCGTTAAAATATTTTTGTAAGTCCTTTTTGCTTCCCAAAATTTTTTTTTGTTTTACTTTTCGGTGATAAAATGTCGTTTTTTTTAGCTCAGTACTGTATGGTATATCATTCTTAATGTTGCTTGAGTTGATATACAGTTTCTTGAAGAAAATATCACCATATTGTAAGTTGGAATTGGAAGACGATGAATGCAAAGAGTTAAAGCCAAAAGAGCCATTTTATGAAAAGTTTTTATCATGCTTTTCAATTATCGAAAACACTAAAATAATTGCATCGAAGGAAATTGGATCGGAGTCAATTGAGGTTCTGCATGGTTTAAGGTAAGTGGAAACGATTTTTTGATTAATAGTACAGGACAGGGGTTTTTAACATGCTTTTTAATCTGTCCCGCAAGGTTATGAAGAATAAAAATTTTGCTATCTAGAACCAATCTAGTAGGTTTCACTTTTATTTAAAAAAACCTTCCGTTCAAGATATAAATGAAAATTGGTTTGGATTTGGGGTTGATGTGGTTCCTGCGCCAAAAAGGCGCAAAAAGTAGCCATTCACATACAGTAATCCCTCCAACTGCGCAGTAGATACGTTCCACAAAAAGAGCGCGCAAACCGAAACCGCGTACTGTGAACCCTACTTTGTATGAAATTCTGGGGTTAGGAGCATGTTTTTTAAACGAAAATTATAAAAAGAACCACGCAGCTGCGAAATTTTTGTTTCGCGCAGTTCGAAATTTTGGTATTAAAAACTTAACCGCGCAGATGCGAAACAGCGCAGTTAAAAACAGCGCAGTTGGAGGGATTACTGTACTACAATAGTATACCAACCCACCATGGGCGTCCGAAGGAATTTTTCCAGGGAGTGGAGGGCGGTAGGAGAAATATTTTTTGGGCAGGGTGGCCATAGTTTTTTTTGGGCCAATTCGGGATAAGATGTTAGATGAACAAGTTTGGACGCGAGGGTTTAACTTTAGTAAGTTTACTGTTTGTCACCAAACTTGAAACAAAAGCCAAGTTAAATTTTTATTTATTTTTCTCTGAAGTTTGCCTGCTCAAGATAAACTGATCAAATTTGATTAGCGCAAGGAGTCAAACTATTCAGTTGTACAGTCACATATTTCTGCCGTTTCGTATTCGACTTGTCGACGTTAGACTTATAATTAAAAGGTCCAAGGTTCGATCCCAGATGTAAGAAAATAAGTTTCCATTCTTTAAAAAATAGAACCGACCTGAAGAAAAGACTGAAAAAATTAAGAAAAACTAAATCGCTAAAAAACAAAACATAATTTTTAAAATCTATAATTGGGTATATCAAGTATTGTCAAATTCTCATTGGGTATCAATTGTTTCACCAAGATACAACCTCAGTGCAGGAAATGCTCACTCACGAGTGTTTTTTTTTATTATCAGTACTCATATATTGGAATTTTTTAGGATACTTTTCGCAAAATTTTTGGTGGGAGGAGAGGAGGGGCAAATTACTCTCTCTCTCTCTCTCAGCACACTTCCACCACCTACACACACTTCCTGCCCACCACCTCCCCCCCCCCCCCCCTCTTTTAGTTCCCCTTCCACACTTCACCCCCACATCCTTCCTGTTCCCACACTTCTCCCACCTTTCACATATCCCATTCTCTTCCCATCCTTCATCTTTCCTTTGAAATGGTTACAATATTTCCTATGTGTTCACAAAAATAGAAAATCGTGGAATTTTTCAATACTCATACTCGTGAGTAAGAGTTTTTGACTAAAAATTTAGCTCACTGCTCACGAGGTGAATAAATTACTCATAACCAGGTACTCATGAGCGAGCATTTCCAAACTCTGCCTATAGTTAAGCTGAACACAACCTAAAAAATTCTAGCAGGAAGCGGGTTTTAGGGGATAGAGCAACATGGGGGAAATACGTAACATGACCTTCCTGGTGTTGTACTGAACACAACACAAAAAATTTCAGATCGATATATCAAACGATGTAGAATCTAGCAGGGGAGGGGGTATGAAGGCGTAGCGCCACAGGGAGTAGGGGGATTTGCAGTGGCACCCAACCAGGAACTTTCTCTACAACTTTCTCTTTGAAATGACGAAAATCCGTCAACCCAATAAAAAGTCATGCGTGAATATACAAAAAAAATACATACGGGTCGAATTGAGAACCTTTTCCTTTTTGGAAGTCGGTTAACACGTTCGTGACATCGTGTACCACTGGTGGTACGTTGTACAGTTTTTTTAAAACCGCGCGAGTAAATAGTGCGGTAGTTTTTTTGTGTTTTTTTTTCTGGCACAACCGTCAGAAAACAAATCGCTAATGTACCACCCGTGGTACACGATGTCCAAATGTAAAAAAAAGTTGAAAAAGCAAATGTCACGAACGTGTTAAAAAATTAAAAAATGTACACTAATACACACTTTAATATAGATAAAATTATGAAGAATTATTGTTTCCTGTCATCTGTACTTTGTTTAAAACATAACACCTTACAAATGCCATATATATTTTTCTTTAAAGATTTGAACAGAAAAGGTTTGACTATAAAGGCCAAACAGTTTGGTTTAGGAGGGTAAACAGTTTACGTATCAAAAAATTGTCCCCACTCAAAAAAGGTTTTTTTCATTGTGGTTTTTGGTAATAATACCATTGTTATAGATACGTTTGTATCTTTTCTTATGTTGGTAATTTTAAAAATCACTTCAATGAAACATTTTGTACGCTTAATAGCAACATAATGCCATGGAAAATCACTTTAATGAAACATTTTGTACGCTTAATAGCAACATAATCCCAGCTAAAACTTTCGCTTGTTCTTTTGTGACTTTTCCAACATTTAAAGCTAACCGGCATAAACAAATCCACATTAACTCTTTGACGACCAGTGGGACCAAACTTGTAAATGATTGTGAGTAGAAAATACAGGCTAAATTTCTAAGCATGTTTCATCTCCGTGTTCGTCAAAATATAACAGAAATACCAACAGAAATTTAAAAACTAATTTGATTTTTTTTCTAATATTTTCAGAGTTATGGGAATGATTCTCTTTATTACTGGACACGTATTTTTATTCGCCATAAGTTCTGTAACTAATCTTCAGCATATTTTCGTTTATGCAGAAAACTTTTGGTTACAACCGCTATTTACAATTCACCTAACATTGGATACGTTCTTCGTCCTTAGTGGAATGGTTTTATCCTATATTTTCTTCCTGAAGCAAAAAGATAAACCGATTAGAAATAATTTCGACTTTGGTGGCCGAATGATTGTCAACAGATATTTAAGATTGACTCCTCCATATTTAATTGGAATGCTACTCACCGTAGTGATGACGAAATTAGTCAAGGACCTTTCGCCATATTATCTCTTGGATGACGATGAAGCCAAATGTGAAAAGTATTTTTGTCGAAACTTTATAAAATTTACAATAACAAAAAAACAAACATTTCTTTAGGTTTTGGTGGAGAAATATTATCTACATTAATAATGTGTATCCTGTAAAGGACATGTGCATGCTCTGGAGCTGGTATTTAGGCGCAGATTTTCAATGTTTCGTCATTTCGACAATATTAGTATTAATATTGAAGAAAAATCAAAAACTGGGATTATTTTTATTTGGATCAATTTTTGTTATCGCATCATCTATCAATGGTTATTTTGGATACATGATGGGATTCGGATTTTCGTAAGAATAGAGAAATTTAAGCCTTTTCGAGTTTAAAACTCGAAACTTGAAGAATAAAAATACAATCTAAAAGAGTTTTTATTAAATTTCTTTATCTATTTTTTTTTAGCCAAGATGCACTTTACAATACAGCAAACTACCTCTACACACCCTTCTGGACCCGAATCGGTCCTTATTTTGCCGGAGTGTTTGCTGGAAGATTTTTAGCATGCCATAATCGGACAATGAATTTAAAAAGGGTATAAAGTTTTCAATTACGCATATTTTGTGGTTATTAAAAACGGTGTATTTGCAGAAATGGATAACATTGGGCTGGACAATTGGTCCTCTGATAAATCTTTTGATTTTATTTGGCCATGGTAAAAATGATATTTCGCCATTGACTGCAATGCTTTATGCTGCATTTGGAAGAACTGCATGGGCTATTGGAATTGTTTGGGTTATAATTGCCTGCTCTACTGGTCATGGAGGTCTAATCGACAGAATATTAGCTGCGAAATTCTTTTTGCCATTTAGTAGAATGACTTATGCGGCGTATTTAGTCAATCCGGTTTGGATAATGTTCATCACAATGCTGAATGAGGCTCCATATCACTTAGATTTCCCAATGCTCGTAAGTATTCATAAAAATATTTAAAAAAAAACCAAATCAATGGTCTAACATTTAATTCCTACATACTTTACGCCTTTAAAAAAATACTTTGAAGCAAATAATAAATTTGCAAATTATGTTTCTTTTAATTACAGTTAATTACATCAATGGGTTTCGTAACGACAGTTTATGGTGTGGCGTTCATTTACATGCTGTTCTTCGAAAATCCATTCATTCGAATAGTTAAGCTCCTTACCGGTTAAATTTTTACAATTCTGAATTATTTTTAGTTTTCATAGCCACGAAGAAATGCTAAAAAAAAGTTAGGTTGCGTATTTTAATGTTATAATGCGATTGTGATACTTTTAAAATATAAGTAAGATTTTTTTTGTGTAAAAAAATTAGGTTAATTTGTAAATTTGGAACGCACTAGAGATACCTCAAGCCATTGTTCACAATAAAGATATTTTTTTTAAATAAAATATGAAAAATTGGAAAAGTTAATTTAAACTTATAGCCCCTTCCCATCCGTCCTCTCGTCTTCCAGCACTGAATAATTTGAAAGCCATAGGCATGCTTTTAACACCAAAATGAAAAAAAAACATCAAAAACCACAGAATGTTATGCTTTTTATTTAAAATCCACAGTTTAAAATGTACATAGTATCAAAAATACAATTAATTGTTATTAATAAGTAATATTATGCATTTTAGATTTTTATTCCAGATATTTGAAGTCTTATTTAACATTGAATCTCTGTGAAAAATTAATCTAAAGTTACCTTCGATTCCGAACTTTCTACCAAAATATATCTGTGTCAAAAAGCGAAAACATCTTCAGCCGAGTTTCAGGCGAAGCCAAAATTATCCGTAGTTGCAGTTCCAGACGTATGCCTGTATTTTACATCTTAACTTAAAAAAAAATTTTTGGCGGGCTTCACAATACTTTTAGCGGTCACTAAATCGAGGTGTCAGGCTTTGTTTTGCTTGAAATTCGCTTACTAACTCAATTTAGCAGGCGCTAAAAATTTCTTACACTCACCATTATAGTCCTAATTCGTTTCATTAACATATCATGACTTTCTGCTGTTAGCTTAGCTAATAAAATAAAAATCTCATTGGTAATCCTATTAAGTTATGTTCACAGCCTATCAGTAATATAAATGACTACTTTTTATTGTAAAAAGTTTATTGGAAACCAAACTTTCATTTGATTTTACTTAAGGTTGTGTCTTTCTACCCATTTTTCAAACAAAATAGAATCATTCTATATCTAATTCTATAAAAAAAATATTCTCAACAACATAAAAAACGAAAAAAGATGGATTATTCGGTTTTTAACTTTTCTTTTGCTTTGCCTTGATACTTCTTTAGGAATCGGAAAGTTGATCTCAAAATAAGTTTTAGAATCTTACAAATGATGTATAAAAAGATTAAATAGACCGCCAATACATCAAGCGAATAGTACTGAAGGACGTTCATGTGAATAGCAGGACTCTGAAGATGTGGCGCTCCTTTATGTCGTATCACGTACTCAATCCAATATGTGGCTGTTTCTAAAGGACTCGTCAGCCTATCCCGATACAAATCTGATAAATGCTTAACTTTTTCTGAATATTTTGGATTATTGAAAATTTCATTGATCGCTCTATTCAAACCATCCTCAGAGATCTGCACTAAACTCAATACTATTCCCCATCCTTCCGACTCAACTGTTTCTAAATTCGAAAACTGATCACCGAAAATCGGTAAACCAATCACTGGAGTTGCGTGAAATTTCGCTTCAGCGATGCTGCCTAATCCGCCATGAGTTATAAAAAGTTTTGTATTCGGATGGGCCAAAATATCGTCCTGGGGCAGCCATTTATCATAAATGATGTTTTTCGCCTGGATTGGCAATTTCTCAGATTCCAATTTCATAATCACAGTTTGCTTCAATTTGGATAGAACGCGTAAGATTTTGATAAAAGTTTCTGGGTGAAGATCGTCACTGTGAACGTTGGTTCCTAAGCTGAAGAAAATTGCCCCATCTTTGGCGTTATCGAGGGCAGTTTGAAGTCTCTGGTAGAAGAAAATAATTGCATTTTAAAATGTGAAAGACGATTAAAAATATATTTACCTTTGCTAAAGGATCAGGCTTCGACTTGATTTGAATTCCTCCAATTTCAACTAATCCTGGAACATTGGCTCGGACGGGTGTTTCACTAAAGTGATGGTTGGTCAAAACTAGAGACACATTTCTCCTCACTTCATCAAAACATGGATACCTATCTGCTGGGAAAATTCGACTGTAAGTAAAATTGTCAGTATTTCCTAATTTGATGTAATTGTAAAAGAGTTTACTTGTAATATTGACTCATTTGATATTTGGAAAACGCATTGGCAGCAGTTTCTAATATGAACATTCCAAAATTTTTAACACGGCCAGCGAGATTCGCAAATCTTAAAGGGACATAAGATATTTCGTTGGGATTCCCTACGATACTATTAATGGCGGTTATCGGTTGGTTCATCCAAATAATAACTGAAGGACACTTGAAATGGGCCGCAAATCCTAGCTGATATTCATTGAAGACGTAGCCCAAAAGCACCAAATCAAAGGATTCTTTCATAACTGGAAGTTGGATGATTTTCTGGGAGGAAATCTCCATGTATTCCAGCATTTTAGACATCACTTGCAGCATTTGAAACATCGAGAATTTCGATGGATGTTTGACGATATTTCTGATAATGTCCTGAGATAAGTCAACGATGTCGATTGAGATGTGACGAAATTTTGGATTTTTATCAGGAATCGGAAGTGTTGTAATGATGGTGACATCGTGTTCCTTTTCAGCAAGTCCTCGAACAACAGCCAAATCAACAATTAAATGAGACTTACTTGGAGTTGTGAAAATCCCTAGAATCTTAGCCGCTCTCCCGACACTCAGGACCAGTAAAATTGGTAAAAATAAACAAAAACAATTTATCCGGAACAGCATTTTCCATTGATTGTGCGAAGGTAAATCTTTGAAAGTGTTATCGCAAGAATATTTGCGGTAGTCTTATCTGTTTTGTTTTTGGTTATTAATAGCAGCATGTGTCAGTTGTTTACAGGTTGTTCCCCTTGTCTTCATACAGAAAAAAGCTGGAAAACAAAAATATGAACTCAACTTTTGAGCTGTTTTTTTCTTATTTACGTACGTTTGTTTATGCTGTGATCTTTGTTGTTGACCTTGAATTTTTCTACTCTGATGACAACCTTTTCTTTTGATCTCTTATTATTCAAATAACTTTAATAGAATTTAATTGAAAATGCGAGAAATTAAACGAAAACTCCGAAAGACATTCGTGTTGAACAAACTTTTTGACAGATGGAGAAGGTAAACAAACTGCAAGCATAACCTCAATAAAAATGTTGTTCAAAAGAATTTCGTTTGGTTTCCGTGAGATGGCGGACAATTTTCGCGCAATTTTTAAATCGTATTATAGTAAATGTTCTTATTTCAAACGGCGTGTTCTTATATAAGTCGACCACGCTCCCCACTTCGCCCCTAACAGTAAAAACATAATTTGAAGATAATAAAAATCATCCTTCACGGGATTCAAACCCAAATCCAGCAGGTTGTAACCCGAGAGACATTAGAATTGAGCTGCTGTAATTGCTTAAAATTAATATAGATAATAACTTAATTTTTTTTAAAAAAGTATTGTTTTAATGGGTTTGTAATTGACTAGACGCTGTCTAGGCTGGCTGTACCGTAGCTTTAATGCTACATTTACACGAATGACAAATTTGTCATTTTTTTCTTGTCATTATGTAACGCAATATTAGTTATGACAACTTTAGTATTCAACTTTTGTCATAACTAATATTGCGTTTGTACGAATGACAATCTGGCATAAAAGAATGGACAAGATCATTCTTTTATGAGAGATTGACATTTTCTGACAGAAAAAATTACAAAAATTATGCCATTTACACGGGAATTAACATAATGACAAGAAAAAAATGACAAATTTGTCATTCGTGTAAACGTAGCATTACACTGTTTGACTGTCATACTCTAAATTTCTATTTCAGATTTTGTAAAATGAAAATTCATATTTTTATGTAACTAACATTTTATTCGTCAGGTAAATTGTGCAGAAACGTAGATTTTATATAAGAAAGTCATGTGCTGTTCACAGCAGAGATTTTTTCTCTACTTGTAGATACAGCTTTAATCACAGATTTCTATAAATTCCATACAAGAATAGTATTTATTGTCTTTATTAATATTGTTTTGATTTACCAATTTTCCATATCTCAAACCTAATTCTAGATATCACTTAACAAAAAAGCGCGTGGCTGAAGTTCAATGATATCTTATCAAGATATTTGATAATCACATGCTTACGCTTATCAAATATTCAAAAGCTGATTATCATGGTCTTGTTTTCAATTATTTTTATGTATCAGTTATATTTGAAAAATCATAGAGAAATGTTATTGCAAAAAAAGCTCTTCAGGTTATTTTTATTTTTGCCATTATTTCTAAGTTTCGCGAGTGCAGCAAGGATTTTAGGGATTTTTACAACTCCAAGTAAATCACATTTGATCGTCCATCTTCCAATTGTACGAGAACTCGCAGAAAAAGGACACGATGTCACTGTTATCACAACGCTTCCGATTCCTGATAAAAACCCGAAATTCCGATATATTTTTGTTGAAGCTACAGATTTTGCCCGCAACATTATGCGGGACATTGCAAGAAATCCATCAAAATTCTCAATGTCTCAAATGTGGAATGTGATGGCAAAGATGATCGATTTTGTCAATTACTCTACTCACAAAATAGTGCAAAATCCAGTAATGGAAGAGTCTTTCGATCTTCTGCTTCTCGGATTTATTATGTTCAATGAATACCAGCTAGGATTTGCGGCCCATTTCAAGTGTCCTTCGGTGGTTATTTGGATTAATCAGCCGATACATACCATAAACACACTTATTGGGAATCCACCGGAAGTTGCATATGTTCCACTTTTCTTCATGGGTGCTAAACAACCGATGAGTTTTGTTCAAAGGCTAAAGAATTTTGGAATGTTTCTGTTCGAATCATTAACAGGGATATTCACCAACTATAAAATGACGCAAAATTACAAGTAAGCAAGAGTTCAAAATTTTGTAGTGACTCTTAAAAATAAATTCGTTTTTCAGTCAACTTTTCCCGCCAGACAAATATCCATCTTTCGAGGAAGTGAGGAGAAATGTTTCACTCGTTCTCATTAATCATCATTTCAGTCAAACTCCAATCCGACCTAATGTTCCGGGATTGGTAGAAATTGGAGGAATTCAAGTGAAATCAAAGTCTGATCCTTTACCAAAGGTAAAAAGCAAAGATCTTGAAAAAAAAATCCGAGACACAAAAATTTACTAAACTTTAGTGACAAAGATTGGGTATAAACTGTACCAGTACCTTATAATGTGGTTTTGTGGGTAAAATGAGTGAATTGAAGTTGGGGGCCAGACTCCGCAACGTGAGTTTAAACATTTATATGGAAATTTCGTCCGCGTTTTTAAACTCATGCTTTTGGCCTTCGGCGCAGTATTTTGAAGAATTTCTGTCTTCAAAATAGTTCAAATAATTCGCTTGCGACCCGGTCCGTAGCCAGGATTTCTTTTTGGAGAGATAGGCTGAAGTTCAATGAATTTTTGTGTCTCGAAGAACTATCGGATAGCTCCGCTCATAGAAAAGCTTCTTGGCAACAAATTTTATTCATCTACCACAATTTTCTTTCATTCTCAGAACCTTCAAACTGCCCTCGATAACGCCAAAGATGGGGCAATTTTCTTCAGCTTAGGAACCAACGTTCACAGTGACGATCTTCACCCAGAAACTTTTATCAAAATCTTACGCGTTCTATCCAAATTGAAGCAAACTGTGATTATGAAATTGGAATCTGAGAAATTGCCAATCCAGGCGAAAAACATCATTTATGATAAATGGCTGCCCCAGGACGATATTTTGGCCCATCCGAATACAAAACTTTTTATAACTCATGGCGGATTAGGCAGCATCGCTGAAGCGAAATTCCACGCAACTCCAGTGATTGGTTTACCGATTTTCGGTGATCAGTTTTCGAATTTAGAAACAGTTGAGTCAGAAGGATGGGGAATAGTTTTGAGTTTAGTGCAGATCTCTGAGGATGGTTTGAATAGAGCGATCAACGAAATTTTCAATAATCCAAAATATTCAGAAAAAGTCAAGCATTTATCAGATTTGTATCGGGATAGGCTGACGAGTCCTTTAGAAACAGCCACATATTGGATTGAGTACGTGATACGACATAAAGGAGCGCCACATCTTCAGAGTCCTGCCATTCACATGAACTTTCTTCAGTACTATTCGCTGGATGTAATAGCATTCTACGTCATAGTTTTGTATGTTGCGTCAAAAGTTTTAAGGATAATTTTGAAATGTTTATGTCGGGGAATTAAGAAATGTAGGGCAAAAGTTACTGAAAAATTGAAGAAAGATTGAAATTTTGTTTCTGATTTTTGTTTACTTTTTAGCACAATTCAAATTTGAAATCGTTAACGGTTTAGTTGATTGTTAATTAAATGCCAGATATTTCAAATATAAATGTTTTTATTAAAAATACATAGATTATGGTGTAGCTGGTATAAATTGTGTACATGCTGTGAGAAAATTTTGTTATTATAAAAATTTGATTTAAATAATCAATTTAAATGTTCAATTTTTGGTATTTCTGTATTCTAAAACATATAAAACAGCCTTCATAATAGACTTTTGATTACATTTAAGGTTTGATATTAAAAAAACGTTACGATAATTCACAAAAAATGATCGTTTTTTTATTTGAAGTCTTAAAATTATATTCTAACACTGGGAAAAAAATCAATAAAATAGATTTGAATATTAGATAACAATTAAATAAAACTAAAATTACCTTAAAAATAGTATGCTTTTTCGGTATATGATATGAAATATTTAAGTACGCTTTAGAATGAATATATTTGACAGTCGATTAAATGGCAGTTCAACACACAACACGGCTAACATTGATGCAACAAATGAAATACAAATTACAGAAACCATATCTGAAAGTGCAGATACTTCAGCGTAATTTGTGGCCTCCGCC
This sequence comes from Chrysopilus asiliformis, assembly GCA_964034945.1. Classification (NCBI taxonomy): domain Eukaryota; kingdom Metazoa; phylum Arthropoda; class Insecta; order Diptera; family Rhagionidae; genus Chrysopilus; species Chrysopilus asiliformis. The sequence continues at coordinate 101,775,427 of OZ035961.1, forward strand.
CGCAAACCGAAAATATTCGTGATCACCAGAGGAGCAACCATGTACATACTAAACGAAAATTTATTCAAATATAGAAAGATTTTTGCCCCCATTGCATTTGTAAAGATGCCCCCGTATCCCAATTGACACATCACGATTATACTTCCAACAAATATACCGAAAAGTAATTTTCCAAGACTCATAATTGTTGAGACAAGCCAAATTGGAGTGCCTTTCCAGTAGCTCATGAAAATCGTCACCAAATAAATTAGGAAACTTGCACCCCAATACGACATCACAAAATGTTTCTTCAGATAAATTTCATCCGATTTAATTCTATATAGAATCCACCCCATTAGAGCACCTCCAAAGTATGGATTAATCCGAACGTATGGCTTGATGTAGAGATATTCCATTGTATTGTACATAATATCACCCCTGAAAATTTGATAATGGAATTTAAATAAAAACTGTAAATATATGATAAAATTAAAAGCTAAAAACTTACTGGAATGTGATGCCATTTGAGAAGTTGCAGTAGAAACTTGTGATTAAAAATGCAACCAAACTCGAGAGATATAGAGCAGATCCAAAGATTTCTCGTTTTGCGTAGATGAATAAAATTAATAGGAAAAATACATAAAATTGCATATCGCAGGCTAAATACCATCCCCATGAAGAGCACATAAATCGGGGACTTATAAAATTGTTGATATAAAGTAAGTTGTACCACCAGGTGCTAAAAGAACAAAAAAAAATCGTAAATTTTAAGTATTAAAGTTTTTTACAATTGCTTGCTAAAATTTGTTTTTTCTATTATTGAGAACTAGGAGGGGCTATGCCTCGAACAGCCTGGCCTACGACCTCCCTCCACTGTACACCAACCTTGCCAACGGTATTCGGCATCAGCTCTGATTTTCAACGGATAATGGTGAGATCCGGATCCAAATCCCTTTAGAATTGGAGGAGATAGCAGGTGAGGGGTTCATAAAGAGGGGAAGATAGATATTAGTGGGCAAAAACTCTTTCTGAGGGCTGATGTCTCTATTGGTGAAAACCGCATTCAAACCTGTTCAACATTGCAAATGATAACAGGTGGGGGTTGGGGGGGGGGGGGGGGGGTTTACGGAGTAGATATCAGCAAGCGATAATTTTTCTCGAGGGCAGACTTCTCTGATGGTGGAAACCGAATCCAAATTCCTTCAGCGGTTCACGAGATATCAGGAGAAAGAATAAGAAAGAAGGGAAAATTTGAAAAATAGCATAACCTCAATGTTACTCTGAACCTAACTTTACAGTTTCATAAAAATCGGTTCAGTAGATTTTGAGATATTCGGTCATCAAAAAACCTACTTTCCTTCATAATATTAACTAGGTTTGGTAATATTAACTAAAAAAAGCTTTTGTTTTGCAATTCGGTCAATCCAATTCCGGTGTTAAGACGTCTATAAGGAAGTTTCTGTAAGAATACCGTGAATCCTTTTTCTCAAAATCTCATTTGAAGGTTTTTGGGGTCGCGGAAGAAAGGTAAAAATAAAGTAAAAAAAAATTAAAAAGCCTTTTATTTAAAAAAATATGTTTTAATACATTCGCTTTTTCAACTATTTTTTACATTTGGACATCGTGTACCACGGGTGGTACACTAGCGATTTGTTTTCTGCCGGTTGTGCGCCATCGGTGGTACACGGTGCTTGTTTTTATATTACTTCCACAAAAAAACTACCGCACTATTTACTTGCACGGTTTTAAAAAAACTGTACGTGTACCACCAGTGGTACATGATGTCACGAGCATGTTAAAAAGAAAAAAACTAATTTTTGGAGCGCTGTTTATGAGAAATAAAAGTGCGATATAATAAAAGCACTGGGGGGAGACAATGATATATTAAGGAATAGAATCGTTCCCATTATTTTTAGAATTGACTCCAATATTAGATAGGACACAGTCCTACAAAAAAATTGTAAAGAATTCAAAGTGTTGGTGGGCTCATTCCTATGCAAATAGGGTCCAGCGAATATGGTAATTCAAGCTAATTTTTTTCTTCGGTTATAATTCGCATATGTAGTTTGCGATCTCGTGATAGTTTGGACCTGCCTAGTACCACACTCTAACACTAGTGTCGGAGGAATTTTTTAATTACATGGTATTTTATTACTCGAATATTTTCAAACCCCTCAAACTTGCCTATCTCGCATATTCGATAACTCGAATTTTTGTCTGTTTAGATTGGACCGAATCCAATAAAAAAAAGTATCCAATCCAATTCGTATAGGACTTGGTGCTATAATTATAGGAATGAATCCTATTTCAAATTAGAATGTCGCACATATGTATAGGAGAGGCACATATGTATAGGTAACACGTTGGAGTCTTTGCCATAATTTTAGAAATGGTTACACCAAAAAAAAAAAAAAGAATACGACCACTTTTTTGTTGGAATGTGTCCTAAAAAATTTGGGAGCTGTTACAACTTTTTTATAGGAATGACTCCCATATTTGGCCACTATGCCGTTTTTTCCCATCTATGGTGGACTGGAGCATGCGATTTTGGTGGAATGGTTCCTATATGTTTTTTCCGTGTATACAGTAATCCCTTGCATAATTTTGGGAATGATTACACAAAAAATGAATACGACAATTTTTTTTCATAAGAAATTTGGGAACAGTCACAACTTTTTTATAGGAATGACTCCCATATTTGGCCACTATGCTGTTTTTCCCATAAATATGGAACTGGAGCATGCAATGTTGATAGAACGGTTTCCATATGTTTTTTCCGTGTATATTTGAGTCTGGCATATCATTAAATAGTTACCAAAACTTTAAAAGATTCCGTGAAACAAGCAAGAATTTAGATGTCAGTGGCAATCATGTCATAAAACCTGAAAAACCCCCAAAATACCAGTTCTTGAACAAATAAATAAAATGACTTTCATGTAATACCGGGCAAATTTTAATATTTTTGCGGTATTTTCTTTGAAAAATGTATCGAAACCTTTTAACGCAGAGCCCTTAAAATATGGATATCGATTAATTCAAAAAAAAAAAAATTAAAAATATGATAAACTTACTCTCTACAGTAGAGATCACTATTTTCATTAAGCATGAAAGGTGAAAACATATCCAGAAAAGCATAAAACAATTCACTGAGCACCATCGTCAATATAAATATCGGCATCAACCTAAAAAAAATACGAAAAAATCCATTAAAACCGTGAAACGCCGCTAATAACACTAGTTCCAATTTGTAAAATCTGGTTATGGAAATGAATTTCATCTAGTATTGTTACTATCACAAATTTTTACAAACAGATAGTTAAAAATTTACCTTAGATGTCGATGAGCAAAATATCTAAAGAAAAGCTTAACATTCGCCAATGTGTCATTCGTTCGAATTGTTTCCATCTGTTTGGCGTTTGACAAAAAGTTGTAGACCAACAAGAAAGCGCTACAAATATTCAAAATTCAATATAAAAAACCATGAAAATTAATTAAATTGTGATTGATCAATAGAGAGATCAGAGAGATCAAACCTTAAGACGAAAAAAACATCAACATAGAAGCACGACTGAAGAACGGGTTGCAGTGTTAAACTTTCCAGTTTAGCGAATAGAAGTGGGACATTTTTGATGGCAAACAGGGAGTGATAGAAGACATGAAAGAGTACCACCCACAGACAAACTATGGTTCGGATTCCGGCGATGACTGATAAGAAATTCTTGGGTGTCTCAATTCGGAACACCGTCTTAATATTATCACGAAGTGAGAAACACATTATCATCTTTTCGTAGAAAGATATTTTCGAGGTGAATTTCGATGTGGTATCTGAGGATGCTTTCTCCAGTTGGTATCGACGTTTTCGTAGAACCGTGATTAGTCCAGCTAATATTGCAAGTCCAATGAGAATCGATCCGATGAGGCTGAAAAAAGGGGTTTTGTAAGATTTAAGTTTCTTTAAAATTCAAATTTATATGAAAACCCAAGGTTTTTATGAGTTTTGGGCACAGAATACAGAAGACAAATCTCCATACATTAAATGAGTAAAAACCCATGTAACCGAAAACGAATTTTGACAGACCGAAGATTTGATATTATTTGCTTTTCAATTATTTCCTGACAATTTAAATTCAGTGTCCAATTTCAACCTAATGGTGAAAACAGATTTTAATTTTTAAATTTCCCGCTTCTCAAATATAAGATCAACAGCAATAAAATACGACTTGGCAAGGCTCTTTGCAAAAAATGTCGATCAGCTGTCGTTTTTGTTTACGTATTTTTCGGTTGCGAGCATATATAGCTGTGCTGTTTACTCTAGTGTTTACTGCCTATGAATATGATGTACTCTTTACTCTTATATGTTAAATTGGGTTATTTTCGAGTTTGCCTTCTGTATACTGTGTTTTGGGTTTAGATTAAAAAAATATTTCTTATATAAAAAAATATAAAAACCAAAATTTCCTTCTATTAGTTATAATACGTACACCATAAGGATGACACTGGTATTTAGAAAGTAGGTCCATTTAAACTGAGGTACTTTGCTTCCAATGTACGTCATTTGAATTTTAAACATTCGTTGCAGTTCAAAGGTTTCCTGTCCAAAATAGTTATTCGTGTATTCGACAATTTCACCTTTTTTACAGCTACGGGGTACGCACAGTCCCACATGTATGATGGGCTAGAAAACAAAATCATATTACAATAAAAATAAAACATGAAAGTAAACAAACATGAAAAACTGACGATGCATATTAAATTACATCTATTATTTAAACTATGGCAGGGGGCGCTAAACTCTGGACCCCGACTTTTGTTAACAATACAAACTGAAAGCTCTTTCAGTTGGAATACAGGTTTTTAGTGCAGAAACATGCGAGTAAACAACATCTTCGGCTTTTCTTAATGTTTTCTATTCGCCATGTCGCCGCTTAGTTTTCAGTCAGTAAACAAGATCTTGAACTTGGAGTTTTCTTTAGAGTATGTTCGGGTATTGTGGTATAGGCGGGTAATGTGGTACCCCATCATTTCTCGGATATGAGATGCCGCATCGCAAGATCAAACATACAATACTGTTTTTTGTGAAATTCTGCAACCATTGTTGGTGTTGACAAGTCCATGGTTTATCAGGTTATATCGGAATTTTCTGAAAAACGTTTTTGAGCACAATCAACATTTTAGTGTCTCCACATTCAAATGAATCTCGAAAGCCAATTTTAAGTTGTTTTTTTAACTGTGAACCAGTGAACGATTATTTAGACAACACATTTAATTTTTGAAAAGAAAATTTTTGGATTCAAGCGAATTAGACTAAGAAATCATTTTTTTGGTTTGTCATGGTGAGAACGGCTAATGTGGCATACTATTTTTTCCATACAAATATTTAATATTTGAATGAATGAAACAGTATTCCACATTACCCGCCTTAAATATTTGTATGGAAGAAACAGTATACCACATTACCCGCCAATTTTTTGAAGCACTTTTTTTTCAGTTAGTGTACTTTTTTGATCATAATTTTGCTTTTATGTTTATGATTGGTAACATTGCTGTGGAATTTTATAGGCAAGCCTCTGGAGGTGTCGTATGCGAAATTCTAACATGATTGCTTTTAAAACGAGTGATTTATTATGAAAACAAAAGAAGGTGTACCACAATACCCGAACTTACTCTAAGGTCGTTATAAATTCAATGCGATGGTTTTTATTAAATGAATCATGCACATGCGACATTATGATGAACATTTGCACGAACGAGTTTGAATGGCCTTAACGTTTCCTTAACGTAGTAATTTGAGAATAATTTCTTAATAAAAATATTGACACTCGAAATTATATAGACATTATGGATAAGGATACACTATTTGATATATTAAAAGTGCTATTTAAGGAGAAAAATATTCAATCCAATTTCATTATTTTTAAAATGGGTGATTCTCGCAAGATTTAAACTAGTTTTGACTTTGTCTACAATTTGGTGTAAATAATAGCGTAAACACCAGAACTAGTGTAGACAATGTAGACTTTACCGTAGACAATGTAGACTTTTAATCAAAACTAATGAGACAAATCATGTCACTCGTTTCCCCCTTCCCCATACAAATGAAAGTCTTTTTGCAATATTCACGATAACGGTGTGTACAGGCGCGGATTCAGGTCATGACTGAGAACCTAGAAGGGGGTATTGGGGGCCGTGAACCTCCCCCTGGGCGACCAAGACTTTGATGGGTACATATCACGAAATGACCGAGAAAGGCTTTTGTAGAAATTGCCAATGCTTCTGTGTATTTTCAGATTAGAGACATAAAAGAAGTCAGAGCTGGGCAAAATACTCAGTACATCAGTACCAGTACCAGTATATGGTACTGGTACTGAAATAGCCTTTCCAGTACCAGTACATAATGTACTGGTACTTAACACCAGTACCAGTACTTTTTTGTACTGGTACTGAAAACAAAAATCAGTACCAGTACATAAAGTACTGGAGCTGATTTCAAGTACCAGTACTTTTCAAAAAATACTGAAAAAATTCAAAGATGATCGCATAAAAAGTATGTACAATATATTGTACATCTTCTAAAACCCCTGTTTAAAAAAAATATTTTAAAAAACTTTATTTTTTATGTTAATTAAGCCTCCCTTAATTACTTAAAATGCTTCAAATAATTATTTCAGGTCTAGAAATAATTCGTGAATGAAAGGGTTAATAAAACTCGGTTATGTTATTTGTTTAGTTAGTTTACTTTCGAAAATTATTGAACAACTACATAAGTATTACAGGAAGATGTAATAAAATGTTTTGTGCAATTTCCGCGACTTCCGAATACATTTATGAATGGTCGGCACGTGGGGCTCAAAGTGTTAAACATCTATTGGCGTTCGTTGTAGGCGTATCCACGTCTTTTGGCCGTCTCTACGAGACAGACACCGGCTTTTTATTTAAAAAAAAATTAAGAAAACAAGTGTTAGAATATAAAAAAAATTCAGCATATTCATATGCAAACTATTGCATGACGCACTCTTCAAACTAATTATGGAAGTGACTTTAATCCCAAACGTTTTTCCACGAAATTTAAAAATGATCACTTTTTCGTATAAAATAATGTTTAATACCACTCCAACCACTCCAAACAACAAATAATTTTCCTGAGCTTAGGGAAATTAATTGTGGATTTTTGACTTCAATTTAGTCAAAAACCATTAGACAGTTTACAATTACATCAAACATTATTCTATACGATGAGCATAAATTTTCTCGATTATTGACACTTCAAAATCACCGCGGAAATTTATCAGCCTGCTGCAAATTATTTTCCATAAAAATTTTGATATTTCATTTGGCAAATGGTAAACTTATGCGGTTTTCTCAGTTAAGAGCTATTTCCGCGAGTACATGTAAAGTGCAAACTTTGATTTAATTCAGAAAATGAAAAAATCGCCTCTCATGTATTGAAAAACTTGCAGTATTTTTAAAGTAATGCAGTATTTTTAAAATTCTGAAGTGCGTACTGGTTTTTCCAGTACCAGTACCCAGTACTGGTACTTGTTTTTTCCAGTACCAGTATTTTAGATAGAGAGAAAAACAGTACCAGTACCAGTACCAGTACTTGTACTGGTACTGGTACTGGTACTGTTTTTTTCTCTATCTAAAATACTGGTACTGGTTTTTTTCAGTATCAGTACCAATGTACTGGTACTGGTTTTGTACTGCAGTACAAAAAGTACTTAAGTACGCCCAGCTCTGAAAGAAGTATATAAGCATCGATTATCTCCAGGTAAACAATGCTTCCATGCTTTTATTTACGACTGTTTGTATTTGGTACTATAAGGCGTTAATGTGAGGTTTTTATCTACAAAAAAACACTCTTTAGGAAAAATGGGAAAATTACTTAAAGATATATTAGAAAGTTATTAGTGATTTGTTATTAATTAGTAGGTGGATTCTGAAATTCTCGAAAATTCTTTTCTTTAACGGTTTCTATAATATTGTTCGAAAGTAAGATTTCTTTTGTTAACTTCAATCTTCAACCAAATGCTATTAAGAGCATAGTTTTTGGATCTTTGGAAAACTATACGTTATCCCAATTTAAAACACACGAAACCTGAAATATTAGCCCATGATAGTTTTTGTAACAAAGAATCTATTTATTTTTGATTAACAATTTAATACCTTTTAAATGAATAATACTTCACAAAAAAAAAATACAGGAATTGCGAGATGAACTCAGTGTAAGTTTTTTTTTCCTACAAACTTTTAGTTGAGATTTTTCCATTTATCTTATTTTTTCACTTTCCTTATTATGATTTCAGCAAAGTGCCAGAGTCAATCAAATTATATGACAAGACAACCGATGCGATACTTTCAGGCAATGTTTGCGAAATTAGTTAATAACAAATGAGCCCAGTGGGTTCGGGATTTTGCTTTTTATAATAAACTATGTTGGATATGTATATTTTGGATATCTAATCAAATGCTTTGCTCGACCGAAAAAATAAACCCGGCCTTTGGCAGAAAAAGTCGTTCATCACGAAGACTCGAGAAGTTGAAAATGTTTGAAAAGTTGCTCAAATTCATCATAAGAAACATAAATTACTTTCTCTGACTGTTTCCCTATGATAAAAAAGGGACCCACATTTTTTTAAACTTTATCAAACATAGATAACTTTAATTAAAATGTTATATAATTTTTTGTTGCTCAAATCGTACCCAAGCTAAAATCGTATAAATCATCGTTCTCCAAAGTGGAAGGAGTTCCGATTACTTCGAAAATTTAAAACTCTAATCCGTCATAGAGTTCACAATCCGAATGATCCTTGAGCGCTGGCAAAGTGAGGAATAATAACAAAAAAACTTTTATTTTCCATTTTCGATCATTTTTTCGGAGTTTTTTTCGGCGATACGATCACTGGGGAAGCCAGAGAATGGAAGGAGGGTTGAAGGGGGGAGAGAAAAAAGGTCTTATATCTTTAACTGAAAATCCTTGGATAGAAAAATTAAAACATATGATGAAATAAATGCAGAAACTTCGTTTAAAATGTATAAAAACATTAGAAAAGCTACAATTGCCAGGGGCCAATCGTCAAATACTCTATATGATGACAGACAAAATGTTTATTTAAAAATAAAGGGCGAAAGAAGTGGTCCGATTGGATTTTGTTGTATGAATGGATTACGTAAAATCCGCAATGTGGACGATATGTGGTTTCAACAGGACGGTGCCACTTGCCACACAGCTACCGAAACAATCGCTCTTTTGCGCGACAAATTTAATGACCGTGTTATCTCACGTGGTGGCGATGTCAATTGGCCGCCAAGATCATGTGATTTGACACCGTTGGACTTCTTTCTTTGGGGTTATTTGAAAGAAAAGGTGTACGTCGATAAGCCAGCAACAATTCAAGAGCTAAAGGATGAGATAATTCGGCACATTAACGGCATATAACCTCAATTATGCCTCAGCGTCATCGAAAATTTGGACCATCGGATGGAGGTGTGCCGCCGAGGTCGCGGCGGCCATTTGGCCGATATTTTGTTCCATACATAATTGAACCATAGCAATATTATTATAATAAAAAGAAATGACAATAATTTCCTAAACATTTCGTGTTTTATTCAAAATCAACATCGGCCCTTAAAATTTAACCACCCTTTAGATCTCGATGTAGTTGGATTAAAAAAAGTCGAACTTTAGTACAAAAAGGTTGGGCAGGCCTGGTAAAAAGTATGAAAACGTATTTAAAATATGATTATTGCATAATTTTTCCGTACATCAAAATACTTTAAGGATATATTCCTACATTTCGCTATTTTTAAGGCTTTTAAAATACTAAAGGTTGGGTTTTGCAGGCAAGGCGGATTTTATTTTTTCCCAAGTACTTCACTTACCCGATGTTGTAATTTTAAATCCACTTGCATTGGCGACGTAAAATTGAAGTAAACCATACGGAATTCGACTGGAAACGGACTTGTTGCATTCAAAATATCCTCATGCATAGTCCTTGGAATCGCAGATGAAAGCGAAATCGTAAAAGGATTGTTCAGCTCATAGCAGAGATCCGAAGATGCGAACCAGAAATTGTTGCCCCAATTGAAGGACTGCGGCATCACACCAAAGGAATCCAAAACTTTCCGGAAAAAATTAAACGCAAATTTAAAATTACACAAAATTAATTTTCGTATTTTTGTTTTTACAACGGAACTATTTGTTGATTTTGTGTGAATAAAAATATAAAAAAAAAGCATAATTTACTTTTCACTGCCCACACTTGACCATTTTCCATGCCCTTCAAGAATGTGTTCAAATCCCGGACACATTCCGACTCTGTACCACTTCCCACTGCTAATTCCGAAATTCCAGCTAAGAAATTCACTCGTCCTAAATGGGATATGTTATCCGTATTAAAATTCTTTTCGATGGATGCAGAAATGTGATTTATCGAAAACAATAAAGTGAAAATAACCGTCGATTTTGCGATATAATTTCCACGACTATATTTTGCCATTTTGTCCGTTCGCGGTCGAAAACCGACTGTCTAACCGCTGTCTGTTCAACTTGGATCATATACTAAAAACTCCAATGATCTCAAAGACGAAAGCATTCCTCAGTCAAAGAAACAAAGTCTTCTTCCACTTAATTTCTCATGATTTTCAATTCACGACCTCAAATGAACAAAGCGAAAAGAAAATAAGACTTAAGCTTTTTGGGTGTGAGTATCTATCAGATTTGATACTGTCAAGATTGTCTACCATTCAGACTACTTAATTTTGATGAGGATTAAGTATTGATAAAATTTGAAAGATCTTAAATATCTAAAAGAAATTGTAGAATTTCTAAATCTATAGTTTTTTCTTAGATATTTTCTGTTTCGCTTCAGACAGTGACAAAAATTATGAATTGCCAATGTGAATGACAAATATTTATCGAGCTCTTATAGCCAAATTGAATGGGAAAAGTTTTGTTTTGCGTATCTCAAGTCGCAAACATAAGATATCGTCGCCCGAGAATTTAATTTTCGTATGTTGTTCGACGTTTAGAACAACATAAGACAATTATTTATCGGGCGACGATATGTTTTTCCAATAAATTCTGACTAGCATTTTTCCAATAAATTCTGACTAGCGGTTTTCCAATAAATTCAAAAATCACATCGTTTTAATAAATTTAAAAATTACATTTTTTGTTGTTGTTTTTATCTTGTGTTCTGCTCACGGTCAAAACTTTGACAATACGTCAAAATTGTGACTGAAAGCTCAGAATACGAAAAAGTCACTAGTTGTGTTGCACCTCATTCTAGTGACCGAGTTGTGACTAGTGACCGGTCCACTGATAGTAGCCAAAATAGCGCTATTAGTTTCACTTGCTTGTTTGTTAGTTAATATGTTAGGGTCAAATCTTGTAATCGAATTTTTTGAATCCCACTCATCCGATTGACTTGAAAGTTTGTCCACATATGTAACTCTGATAAATATGTGTGTATGCATGCATGACAAAACAACCAAAATGCCAGCCAGCAGGCGCAATTTTTTTCAAATCGAACTAACGAAGTACTCATCGTGCGGGGCATCAAATGCAAGAGCTTCGGAAAATTAGTATCACCGTGTATTGGAAACTCGACAAAAAAAAATGGCGGCCAAGTTGAACAAACGCATTACCCATCGTTTGGGATATTAACACGTTGAGCGCCACGTGCCCACCAGTGAGCATTTTAATTTTCCAACAGAGGACCAAGTGACCACCGGTGGTCATAATTGCATGTCGTTGGTGGGACAACGTGACCTTTTACATATATTTAGCTTTGAGAAATATTAAGTTTGGTCCCAGGATGTAAACCTATTTTACTTGGAATTTGTAGTACTTGCAATAAATCAATAAAATTTTTTTTTTTAAATGTTGGTCTCAGAATGTCACCCAAGGAATACCCGCTCGTAAGCACGCGGTCTACTATGTAATTCAGAGAATGACCACCGGTGGGCCTGTGGTGCACAACATGTTAAATGAAATTGCTTCGAAAAAAAGGAGGACCAATCCTTCTTCCATCTCCAATATAGGTAGGTAGGTAGGTTAGAGTGGCGGTCATCCGACCCACTTAGACCAATGAGGTCCATTGTGATACCACATTTTTATTTATTTATTTCTTCTCTACTCGAACCAGTGTGAGCTTTTTATGAAGCCTAGGAGATTGTTGATGTTTACATCTTCCAATTCATTAGTATTTTCAAAGAAAAAGGATCCTAAAAATAATTTCCTTCTGCGAGCCAGTGCTGGGCAGGTGCAGAGCAGATGACCTACAGTCTCCTCCTCCTCTACATCTTTGCAGCTTCTACAGAAGTCGTTGGAGGGGACACCAAGTCTACTCGCATGTCTCCCTATGAGGCAGTGTCCTGTGATCACGCCTACAATCATGGTAATATATCTTCGGTGTAGCAGAATCAGCTTGCATGTACGCTTTTTATCCAGCTTTGGCCAAATAAGTTTGGTAGCGTAACACGAGGTGCCTGAGGACCACCTTTGATTTGCAAGCCTAGCTGCTTCTGCCCGAATCAGCAATTTGCACGTTGCTAATGGTGCACCCAGATACTCCTTTTCCGATCTCCAATATAAATGGAATACGTATTTCGATGTATGGAACAGTTATGTAGAATCAAATTTTTGTCGCTATTCAGTTGCATTTATCCGTGTTAAGCATTTAACACTCTAACTGCCACGACAGTTTTAAGCCTTTTTCGAATATTTAGTTGTCAGTCAAAAAGGCACTAAGAGAAAAAAAAAAAAAAATTCAAACAAAATTATACCTAAATGTTATTTTATTACTATAAAATGTGTGCAACTACGAAAAATCGTTGTGGTTGCAGCGAACACTTTAATAATTTTCATTGTGGCCGTTGTGTACAATTAGGTGTTAGGTCTTTTTGACTGACGTGGCAGTTAGAGTGTTAAGCGTGTAAAATTTCATGTAATTTTGACATTTGTGGACTTGAAAATGCAATCATCCGTGGTGCCTTTTAGCGTACTTTACTGTTCATGCGAGAAGAAAATTTAGCCGCATGTTTGTCGGAGGCCACCCTATTGAGACACTTTTGGTGTTAAATTCACACGGTTGGACCCTATTGTTAAATTCACACCGAATTTTTCTATGTGTAGCTGTCATTTAAACATATATCATTTCCTTACTGTCATACAAAAATGAATGATCTAACACTTAAGGCGGGTTTCACGAAATTCTTAGAGACCAGTAAATCTAGTTAGCGACTGAATTTCAAGCAAGAATCCTGCTAACTCGATTTAGTGGCCGCTAAAAGTTTCGTGAAACCGGTCATCAATGTGTTAAAGTGTACTAGAAATAAAAAAAAAATAAAAGGCAAGAAAAAAGTTAATATACAAAAACTCTCAACAAAATTTAATATTACAATATCACAATACAATTATCTAAATGTTTTTTTTTCTAATAATACTACAAGGCAGTTGATTTCGTTTTTCTCTTCAATATAAATCTTTCAGAAATTTTTATAAAGGGCATTTCCAGGAAAAGCGTTGTGATCACAGCTCCAAAATAACCAGAAACCCAAACTGCTGCCGTGTCCATCACGGTTGAAAGTTCATCAAAATATGTGCTGTTTTTCCGCATACCATAAAACACGATTAAATGTAGTGGTCCTGCCAGATACATCGAATAAGTCAATTTTTCCATATGATTAAAAAGTTTCGAAGAAGCCGTTCGATCGAAATGTCCTCCATTTCCATGTTGACACATAATAATCATGCTGCCGATGAAAATCGCGAAAATCATTTTCCCAAATGATTGCAGCAAGGACACGACCAATGTTGGCGTTTGAGTGAAATACGTCATCGAAGCTGTAACGCCATAAAAAATAAAGCAAATCATCCAGAATATTCCCATTTTCAGTGTGCTGCATTGGATTTTCTTCTTTCGCAATTTGTGCATCAAATATCCCATCAGAACTCCTCCAATGTAAGAATTCATTCTTGTCCATGGCTTCGTATAAACAAATTCCATTGTCTGGAATACCACATCGAATCTAAAGGAGGAAATTCCATTGTAAAAACGATTTAAAAATAATAGTGGCGAATACTCACTGAAAAGTTATTCCGTGAAAGTAGTATGCACTAAAACTAATCAGCAAAAATGAAATTGCGATCATACAGTATAAGAATTTCCCTAATTTTTCATATTTAACAAAAATGAAAAGGACGAACAGGAAAATCATGAAGAACTGCATTTCACAAGCGACATACCATCCCCATGATAGACACATCGTTGACATACCAAATGCGTTGTTGATAAACAGGAAATTGTACCACCAGTTTCTGGAAAATGAAATTAAAAAAAAAATATTGAAATCATACAAAAAAAAATGAGTTGGTGTCTGTCTGTCTGTCTGTCTGCCTGTCTGTCTGTTCCTCTTTCACGCAAAAACGGCTGAACCGATTGACTTGAAATTTGGCATGATTGTCTGTGGCAGTTCTGGTTCCAACATAGGCATACGGGAAAATAGCGCGAGGGGTGGGAGGAGTAAGGGGAGGGGGTATAGTGATTTCAAAACTTAGTTTTTGCGCTATGCTACTCTTTCGCGTGGAAACTACTGAACCGATTGGCCTGAAAGTTGGCATAGATGTTCGTCGGGGGTCCAGCCCCAACATAAACCCATTAAAAAGTTTTTAAGTTCTTTCCGGTTTTCTTCGTATTCTAAAACTTAGACAAAAAACTTAACCCGGCAACGACGGGTATGCAAGCTAGTTAAAAATATAATCACACTAGCTTGCATATCCGTCATTACCGCGATAAGGCTTTTTGCATCAGTTTTTTCGCATCAAAAAATCAACTTCCATGTCGAATATTGAAATTTTAATACCAGATTCGTGATCAGCGGTCTCTAAAATACCCTAATATCGTTTCTTTTTTGCATAATCCTTACAGGTTACAGGACTTTCCGTTTCGAAGGACCTCGAAAACCCCATAATTTTCGTTTTTCGGAGTTAAAATTCGCGTTATCCTCGCAGGGATTTAAAAAAATTGTTTCTGTGTGCAAAATTTCATGACAATCGGTTTAGTGGTTCGGGAGATAGTGTGATTAGTGAGTCAATGAGTCAATGGGACTTGGCTATTTTATTCTGTTGGAATTTCTCGGCTTTTAGGTTATAACAAAAAAAACATACAACAAAATGTTATGCTTTTTTTGTGGATGTTTTCAAATCGGAAAAATTCCTTCTTACTGGTCAAGCACTTTTATACATATTGCGCCGCATGCAAAACTGTTAGACACGAGCATCCCACGATTGAAAAATTATTAAACGACCTGAGCCTCAGGCGAATTCTTTAAAGAAAAATGCGCTAGAAGTAGTAATTTCCGAGGGAACTGCGCCGCGGGCGAAAATTCTTCGGGTTTCGATGTTAATCGCTAAAAAAGTGATTAGCCTTCACACCACAAGCATTTTTTCACTAAAATCATAGGTTTTGTTTTAAGTATTTGTTATGGAATCTTACATATTGCGTGTAGTTGATGAGATTACATATGTGACAGTCTAAAGGTTACAAAATTAAAACATTAGATTGCTTAATTCCGGGACAAAAGTTATTTTCTGGAACGCCGGGACCACATGCCTAAATCTTGGCGATTCCGAGATGTGTGGCCACCTTATGTTTAACAACACCTATCTTTATAAATACGCGCCAGTATGTTCAGAATATGACATTACATTACTGTTCCATACATCATAAATAGGCGTGTTTAAATAGTTTTCATTGATTTCAAGTATTTTTGAATTAAAATTTCAATTAAATTGAATTACACTCTACTTACTCTTTGCAGTAAAGATCACTGCTTTCATTCATATGGAACGGAGTCACTTGGTCAAGAAACACATAAGTGGCACCACCCAACAGCGTCGTCGCCATGAAAACTGGACCCAATCTAAGAAAATTTATCATCATTATTGAATGAAGAAAAGAAATATTCAAACTATGCAAAATGCAAATATTGATATTTAACACACCTGAAACACCTATGAATGATGAGCTTAAGAAAGATTTTGAAATTTCCCATAAAACCACCGTTCCTGATTTCTTCTATTCTTCTCGTGTTTCCCAGGAAATTGTATGTCAACAAAAGTGCACTGAAATGTTACAAAATGAAGATGTCATGTTGCACTTTAAAAGTGTCATAATCGAAATCAATACCTGATCGCGAAGAATGTGTCCACATAGTAATACGCTTGGTAAATAAGTTGAGTGGTTATGTCCTCCATGGTAACGGCTACTTGCAGAAGATTGTTGAATGAAAACATTGGATACCAATTGACATGCAGAGCAGTTATCCAAAAACAGACAATTGTTCTAAAGATTTCATTTTTCTTAATTTAATTTTTCCCAAAATATTCAAACATTTTTTATACACACCTTAAACCCGCTACAATTCGTACACGATCCGGAGGAATATCAGTGGAGTAAAGTTCTTTTGCATTTTCTACGATATCAAAACAGGATATAAATTTTCTTATCAATCTATTTTGTTTTGATTTCATTTTCTTAGAGTTTTCCATATTGTCGTTATCTTTATTGTCAATCGCATGAAGAACACTTGCGATAATCACGAGAAAAATTAAAATAGTGACTAAAGCACTATAAGAAAACACAAACGGATCGAAAAGCAATCTCCAATCGAATTTCGGTGTTTTGGTATCAAAAATCTGAATCTCGATGTCAAGCATCTTTTGAGATTCCAAGGACTTCTGTTTGAAGTAGTTGTCAGCATATTTAAAAATCTCTTCCTCCGAACAGGATACTGGAATGCAAAGTCCAATATGAAGGATCGGCTGAAAATAACATAATTTCAAAAATTCGGAATGGTAGAATTTTCCCACCTACCCGAACTTGAATTTTGAGATCAGCCTGATTTGGGGTTGTAAAATTTCCATAAATCAAGCGAAACTCCATATCTGCTGGACTCGTCCGATTGAAGAACTCCGGATGAACATTCCTGTGAAAACGCGGCGATAGGGAATTTTTTATAGGGGCATTCATAGCATCACACGTGGAACTCGATGAAAACCAAAAGTTATGGCCCCAGGTAAACGCTGGCGGTACATTGCCGAAGGCATCAATTACTGTCGAAAAATAGAAAATTCACTTAATCAAGATCAGAAAGACAAAAGTCTACAAATAGTGAAAGCTAATCGAAACTGCGAAAAAACAGCGAAACATCTTTTTCCAGCAGTTTGTATCGGAAAGATTTCTTTAAGACCCAAGCATAACCATCGGATATCAATACAAGAACTGGTTTTTATGTTAACATCGTAACATAATTTTTCGTTTTATTAAACAATTTTTTTTTATTCCTGACGATGATACTCTTTAATGTCAAGTGGATTATTAATTGGCTTATAGTAAGAGTGAAAATTTTACGGTTTTTCATGGTGTTTTAATTTTGCATAAATATTTCTTTGGCGATGGTGATCGTTTCCTGGTTAATATTAAATATGATTAGAAATTTTTTGTTACATTGCGCAACCAAATGTTCCTTAAATGATTTTCTGAACTGATTTTCTGTTCAGAACAAGATAAGTTTGTTGAAAAGAAACACACGAAAAACAATCAATGTAAATATTCCGAAAGATCTTTTCCCTACACGGCAAAAAATCCTGGAGTATTTTTCAATCCAAAAATTATATTGACGAAATCTTAATACATATTTTGGATTGGAATTTAATACATGCGAATTTTTGAAAATATTTTAGCCTTTTTTGCAGTCATATTTGAACAGTTTTTTATTATGTATCGAACTTAAGTACTTTTAACATTAATGTCTACAATTTAATCAAAATTTTAGACTTTAATACTGAATAAAACCAAAAATAAATTTACATAAGAAAAGCTACGATTGCCAAAGGCGAATCGTCAAATACTCTATTTGAGAACAGATAAAATTTTAATTTGAAACAAATTATTTCTATGGTGGAGTGGTCCGTTTGGATTTAGATGTATGGTACGGTTATGTAAAAACATATTCTAAACGCATTCTGTCCCTATACATTTTTCAATACGACTCACCGTTTTCGAGAAAATTGTAACAAAAAATTGTTTCATTTGTTTGTCGGAGCGAGCAAGGAATGGTCCACTTTTGCCCATTTAAGGATTTAGTCTTGCAATTTTCGAGAAAAGTAACTATGCAAGACTCCAAGTCACTAGCTCAAACCTGTCGAAAGTTATGGTGTTCATGATCAAGTGGACGGACAGACAGAGGGACAGACAGACGGACAGACGGACAGACGGACAGACAGACGGACAGATAGACGGACAGACGGACAGACGGACAGACGGACAGACAGACGGACAGACGGACAGACAGACGGACAGGTAGACGGACAGGTAGACGGACAGACAGACGGACGGACAGACGGACAGACAGACAGACAGACGGACAGACAGAAGGACAGACAGACGGACAGACAAACGGACAAACACATGGACAGACAGACGGACAGTCTATCTGTCTATCCGTTTGTCTGTCCGTCTGTCTGTCCGTCTGTCTGTCTGTCCGTCTCCTTACCCATGAACGCCATAACTTTCGAAGGGAGTGAGCTAGAGACTTGAAATTGTTTACAGATGCGTTTCTGGTAAATGGCGCGGCTAAGTTCTTGAACGGGCAAAATCACACCCCCAAACATGGTGAGTTGTATTTTCAAAAATTTATGTAGGCAAAATGTGTTTTGAATATGATTTTACATAACTGATTTCCACTTCCCCTATAAAAATAGAATACTTTATTATTTTCTTAAAAATGGTGCACATTTTCGAAAATTTTATGAGATAAATTGTGTTAAAAATTTGATTTTACATAACCTGCTCATATATCAAAATCCAATTGAACCAATCCTTCCCCCATCTCCCATACAAATGGATTTTTTCCATTAAAATTTTATTTTGTCGGTCCTCATATAGAGTATTTGACCTGCCAATTGTAGCTTTCTTATGTTTTTATAATAAATTTAACTACTTAAGGTGACGCTCCATATGAGAGTAAATACGCGAGTAACTCTCAAAAACTCTCGAGAGTTACTCGCAGGAGGTTGTCCATTTGAGAGTTAATTTCGGCGATTTTTCTCTTTTCAAGACCAATATCTTGATTTTTTTTGACATCTTGCTTTGGCGAGTTCTCGAGAGCTGCTAGCGAAATTCAAACGCTGTTCGTAACTGGCGAGCAACTCCCCGAGAGTTCAGTGGGTGCGTGTCGACTAGAGAGTAGAATCACTTTTGACAGCTCGCAGAAACTAGCTCGCGAGTTTCTGCGAGCGACTCTCAGAGACGTGTCCATTTGCGAGTAGCTGCTATCGAGAGGTTCTCGCCGGCATTTACTCTCATGTGGAGCAGCACCTTTAGTAGTAAAACTTAATATTTTGTGGTTAAATTGACTATTTTTGTAATCAAAATAATCTATTTTGGTATAATCTCGATTCACCGTTATACAATTGTTAGAACTCAGTTAAAAGAGAAGTTACTTTTTTCACTGCTTGTAGTTATCTCTCATTTACTGCTTGTAGTTATCGCTCCAAATTAATTACTGAGTCCACTCTCAAGAGAGAAGGGTCTCTCAAATTTTTGTGAATCGTCCCGTTATTACCACTATCTAAATTTCAAACGATAGTGATTGCCAGATAACTATAGATTCAAGTACATATATTTTTACCTTGTATGGCACGTACAAGTTCTTTAATCTCATAAACTATGCTCTTGTAAAACCTTTTATTATTTGATTATTTGTTCCTGCTATAAACTTTAAAACAATAATTTTTTTTACAAACGTGAAAAATTTCAAAGTATACTCATTAAATTAAAAAGCATATAAAACCGACTATCGTAAAACAAGAAAGCCGTTTTTAGGATTTTAAGGTCAAGTTCAAATATTTCATAGAAATGCGCGGAAAAAAATGAAAAGCGGTAGTAAAAACTATCTCGTAAA
The DNA here is from genome assembly GCA_964034945.1 of Chrysopilus asiliformis. Taxonomy (NCBI): domain Eukaryota; kingdom Metazoa; phylum Arthropoda; class Insecta; order Diptera; family Rhagionidae; genus Chrysopilus; species Chrysopilus asiliformis. The sequence goes on from OZ035961.1 coordinate 101,795,374, forward strand.
GCTCAAATTATGGTCATTTTTCAACGCATGCTTAAAAGCGGCTAGTAAATAAACCGATTTAAATAATCAAATTTAATAGAAATATTATTTGGAATGCGTATTATTTACATTTTATTGCCCAAATCTCTTTCTTTTCAATGCCGTCTAATATTTCTCTCATATCTCGAAGGCATGGCGTTGTATGTCTAGCACTACGCACAGCACTTTCACATATTCCGATTAAGAAATTCAAATTTTTCCACACATCAACATTGAGTGAATTTCTTGGCGAATTTTTACTTGAAATATTGAAACTATTAACAAAATCATTCCGAACAAAAATCAATAGAATTATCAAAAAATTTATTGCGAAATTTTTAAATTTTAATGTCATTGCGATCCGTTTGAAACTTAATCAAGAACTGATCTTAGATTTTACAATTCTTAACTGATTTCTAAGAAAATTATCTAAGTAATAGTAGGATCTTAAATTTTTAACAATAATTTAGCTTTTTTTGCTGCATGATTAACGACTGCATGATTTTGCATGATTTTGCTGCATGATTTTTTTTTGTCAAATCATTTCGTTTTTATTAATTAACATTAAATAACACATATGATCGCTTCGGCTTGTTCTTTAAGAAGTTAACATAACTCTTTTAATATGAATTGCTTAGTGTTTTGCTTTTGACAGAGTAACCTTGAAACCGTGTTGATTAAAGAAGAATATCCGTCAAAAATTAATCTTCTTTTTAGAACATATTAGAGTAGAAAAGAATTTTCAGGCACGTGGTAAAAGATTTCATTATTTTTTTTTAATACCCGCAAATCAGGCTTTTTCACCTTCCGGGCAAAATTTTCGTGTAATTTTTATTATTTTTTGGAAGTTTCTTACATAATTTTCGCATCTTATAACCAGTTTGGATTAGGAATTTTGATTGTTTATACTTTTTATGGACACAATGACCTGGTAGATACTGAATGACTAATAAAAGTATTTCGGAAAACTAGATGTTATATGAATAAAGTGATAGCATCTATGATATCTCAAATTTTCTGCTATTATGGTGGACCACCATTTTTGAAGATTTTTTCATTATTTTTATTATTATTATTATTTATTTATGTTATTACAATTCTTTTAACATGGAATTCGATTAAGGTCAACTAAACTAATATTTAATTAATTTTGATTCGGTGCAATGATTGAAAAGTTACGATACTTAAAATATTTAAAGCTAGCAGAATGTTTTTAAATCCATCTAATATGGGTTTTATAATTGGATCTAATATGGGTTCTATAATAGTACAAGTTGATGCCAAAGGGAGTCATTTTCTTGCCGCTAACAATTTTTTTTATAGCTTCAGCTAGAGCTTAGAAGAAGACCCTTTAATGTCAGGATGGTCGGAATAACCAAAGGAGACGTCGGCTTATGTTCTCCTTGAACTCCTGCAGATTATAGTCCGGGGGGAACACATCGAATGGTAAATCGTTCCAAAGTCCTTGTTGTTCGCGGAATCAAGGAACTCCCAAACTTTACTGTACGAAAACGGGGAGGCTCAAGGAAGAAATCGTGCGCGCGTACAGCTGCACGAAAGGGTCTAAGGAAAACATACCGTGGAGGAGTAAGTTGGGAAATTTCGGTGGAAAATTTCCCATGGAAATATCTATAGAATATGCTGAAAACCCCAACAGAGCGACGATACTCGAGATTATACTGCATAATTTTGAATTTTCAAATTTATAGTTTTGTCCTTGTACATAAATTGATTCTTTGTACTTATTCATAATTCTTACCTGGCAGAATGTTCTAATTAAATGTGATGGGAGATGGAGGTAAGAGTTCCTTGTTCGTCATTTAAGTGATTATACCGAATCATATTGCATATGATGAGTTCATAAGACGATTGCGGCCATCAACGTAATGTTTTATCTTGTGGTATTCACTTATATGAGTTCAGGTTGAGTCCATGTATCTCAGATTTGGATTTTCCCATAATAAAAGGGAACCACAAGTTCTGGAACAACATTTTTTTGAAATTTCTCGAAAAAGGAAAATTAATTTTTCTACATTTTTTGCTTTAACGGTTGTTTATGTTCTCCTTGAACTTCTGCAGGTTATAGATCTCTAACGGTTCTCAAGATATTTAAAAATAAACGTTTTTTGAAAATTTCTCAGAAACTAAACGCTATTATGAAATCATACTAATCATACTAATATATAAAAATGAGTTGGTGTCTGTATGTCTGTCTGATCCTCTTTCACGCAAAAACGACTGAACCGATTGACTTGAAATTTGGCATGAGTGTCTGTGGTAGTTCTGGTTCCAACATAGGCATACGGAAAAGAAGCGCGAGGGATGGAAGGAGGCCGACCTGTGGGTGGGGCGTGAACCGTGAAGCGGTTCGGGGCGCAGCCCCTAGTTTTTTATAAAGATTTGACTAATAGTTACAAAATTTAAATATTTGTTACAAAAACACAGCATAATTTGTAACCGTTCTAACCTCACATTACCCATTTGTAAATTTCCACCCCAGGTCGTAGAACTGTTTAATTAATCGCTTCGACAAATGAAGAATTTTTTTTCAATAAATTTTAAGAAAACAACTTAGGCAAAAGTTCCAGGTGTGTACTGCGCCTTAGTTTCCGTTTGAATTTTCCGAAAGCTTTAATAACTTAGTAGAGACACAAAACAGTCGGCACAGCAGTTTACACTTTTATCAAAGCTTAATAAATGCAAGTTTTATTATTCCACATACATATTTCAAATTCTTAAATCAACGTATACGGTTTAATTTAAATGTTTATGAACTGTTAATTTAAAAGATTTAAGGAAAATTTCAAGCTAGCTATTAATTTCAGATAAACAGTATAAAACAATATCTTTTTTTTGACACAATATATCTTTGTCAAAAAACCAAATGTTTTAGCATTTGACGAAGAATTTGTGTTACTTGCGATTTTTCAAATTACGTATTGCTACTAGAAAGACGTAGGGTGGCTTCCACGAAACTTTTAACAACCACTAAATCGAGTTGGCACGGTCTTTTTGCTTGAAATTCGTCCCCTAACTTGATTTAGCAACCGCATAAAAATCATTAACTCTCCGTCTACCATTGGGGTCAATTTGACCCCACAGCGATAAAATTTTTCTCTAATTCTAGCCGTAATAGTTTTTGGACTTTGTAACTTCTTTCTTTAAAAATTCTTCATTGTATTTTGCTGGAATCTATTGACATTATTGAAGTTTTTTCTAAGCGTACTCAGACATTTTTAATAACAACTAAAGGAAAATGGCTTATTACCGATTGGGGTCAAATTGACCCCAACGGTAGTTCTAGCAGGTTTTTTTTCGGTAGACGGAGGGTTAATCCCGCCATTAGGCATTTTAAAATTCTACTTAGACATTTTAAAATCGTTACTTAGGGATTGATAGGTTCAGATACAAATGTATTTCTAGATGCTTGCATTTCCGGGGGGTTGCTAAGTCTGGGCCAAAGGTCTAATTAGAGGGACCATACGCCCGCAATGCGGGGGGGGGGGGCTATAAGTTGTGTGACAAATATACGAGTATCGAAAAAAATTGTAAAAATATGACTTTTGGTAAAAATAAAATCTAATGAGATATGTAGCAATTTCTCGTACTAGACTCACGAAAAAAAAAACCCTCTTAAGGCCTGTGTCCACATGGAAGTTTATTTGCAGAAGTCGCTTCTAGCAGAGACTTCTGGAAGTTTTTCCCGTGGAAACACTAACTGCAAGTGAACTTCCAGAAGTTGTGACACCAGAAATATCTTCTAGAAGCGACTTCTGCAAATAAACTTCCATGTGGACACAGGCCTTTAGAGGCAAAACATGAGCTTACGCTTGTCTGGAAACTGTGCTGCTTTCAATTCAACAGTGTTGTTGATCTTGGCATCCAAATTTTCACCTGCGGGCCAGCTATTTAAAAAATTTCTTCTTACAGTGAATGTTTTTTGAAAGGAAGATTTGCCTGAAGCGCATTTCTTTATAAAATGTTTGTGACGCAATTTTTAATGAATTTTAAAGAAATTAGATGATCTTTTAATTAACGCTTAGGGAATTACAAATAAAGATTTAGACAAATTTTCCCTATTATTGCAATTTAGAATAGTCTGATTGGAAAAGGACTAAAATAAAAATTTCGCATGCGGCGCATTACTTTCTCTTATGATTTAATAAATAGTTGTAAATTTTTAAGTTGAATTCTAGTGCTAATATTAAGGAACCGTATTTTTTCTTGTAATGCGGCCCGCGGTTTGGTGTAGAAACTCAATGTGGCAATTGAGCTGTTCTACACTTAACAGATTTGGCTCAACATCTCCATCTACCCCCCCCCCCCCTCCCCTCTCCCCGGCCACCTTCCCCACAATTTTTGTCTTGCTTACGTACAGAGCTACGGCCCTAAATGTAAGCGTGGTAAAAATCAAACTTTTGAGAAAAAAAATTTATTTTGAACGTGGTTTCCTCATTTTTGAGCCGGCTTTTTGAAAAAGTGACTTTAAAAGTCTAAAAATAGTATGATAGTGGCTTTTTGACAATAGTGGAAAAAAAGAATTTTTCCCCCGAAATCGACAATTTGTCCTCGAGAAAGCGGACGTCTGGTCACACTACTCCGGCGTCACTAGCCTCACGTATCAAAAATACATTGGTATTGTACGTAAATGACAAAGTTTGTTACTCGTTGCATGTTTTTGGCAGAAATCAAGAGAGCTGTTCTACACTTAACAGATTTGGCTCAACATCTCCATCTACCCCCCCCCCCTCCCCTCTCCCCGGCCACCTTCCCCACAATTTTTGTCTTGCTTACGTACAGAGCTACGGCCCTAAATGTAAGCGTGGTAAAAATCAAACTTTTGAGAAAAAAAATTTATTTTGAACGTGGTTTCCTCATTTTTGAGCCGGCTTTTTGAAAAAGTGACTTTAAAAGTCTAAAAATAGTATGATAGTGGCTTTTTGACAATAGTGGAAAAAAAGAATTTTTCCCCCGAAATCGACAATTTGTCCTCGAGAAAGCGGACGTCTGGTCACACTACTCCGGCGTCACTAGCCTCACGTATCAAAAATACATTGGTATTGTACGTAAATGACAAAGTTTGTTACTCGTTGCATGTTTTTGGCAGAAATCAAGAGGAAATTTCGACTGCGGCGCATTTTATCGAAGACGTCCGATGTGTGCCTACGACTCATTTTAGCAAGAGCACTGTAACTATTGGCTCAACCACCATCGCGGAAAAAATCATTTTTTCCAACCGAGGGGTAGGGGGAGTGGGGGAGGGGGTCGGTGTATGATTTTCGCGGATCCTAGTTAAATCACTGATTAGAATAATCATAAAATCCAATTATGGATCACAAAATTTGCGTGCAAGTTGGATTTGGACCTGGTAGTTTCGTTATACTGTAATGAAATGGAATTTATGGCAATGGATAAGAAAGTTTTTAAATCAGGAAAAAATCTCCTATTCCAGGCCAACGACAGTATAAAACAAAAATTTCAAAAATGTGATGAGTTTTATTTTTTACAATTTTATATTAGAATCATCTTACTTATTTATATTTTTACAGTTGTTAATGAACAATCATTTCTCTCAACATAAAATATATATATATATATCCAACACATTAAATAAAGCTCCTTGGCTAAAATTCGAAATTTAATGGTAAACAAAGTTTCACTTTCTTGAGTAATGCAAAACAAAAACAAACTTACAATCTAAATAATCACAATTGTTTTTAGGGTTATTTATACAAAATGTCCTAAATTTAAATAAATATAAAATCCATTTAAGGCTACGTCGTTTTTGTCTTTCGCCTCAGGAGTTGACTCGACAGATTACAATACGGGATCTCAAAGGATAACGAGAATACTATTGAACAAATGTAAACGATGACAACGAATCCACTCGTTAGGACACACTGGAAGAGGAAAATTTGATTAGATTAGAATTACATTGAAAGAATACCAAATTCTATTTCAGTTTCTTTAATATATTTTCATCTTGGATGTAATGTAACTAAACTTGACTTACCAATAGTATTGGATCAGCATGAGTGCTTGAATTTATCGAACTGAATACGATCGAGATGATAAAAGGATTGAGTAAATAAATGGAATAGGATAATTTGTTCAAATGCTGGAACGCTCTCCATTCAAGGAATCTGGACCACCAAACACCTCGACCTGTTGCACTCCCCAAAATCATCCAGGAAACGGCTATCGAAAACGATAGGCGACCGAGAATGAAGAGGGACAGTGTCCAAAATAAAGACATGTCCCTTTTAACAGTTGAATAAATACATGAGAAGAATATCAGAATCGCTACATTCCAATAGCATTTCTCTGTGGATGGACTAATGTCAATTTGGCCCTGACGAGTCGCCAGGAACCATCCCGCACCCATTCCAATTAGGTACGGCATTATCCTTATGAAGGGATTTATGTAGATTTGAGTTCCTGTGTGATAAATAACGTCAAATGAGAGCTGATACTGCGATCTGTAGCCAACCATGTACGACCAAGCAATCGAACTCGCCAGACCCAGAGCAAATGTCGCTTTCGCCTTTTCAGGATTCCTGTTTCAAAGTGTATAATTTAATTAGAGTTCATTAAATGTTTTATTAGTTGGAAAAACTTTGGAATATCCTCAACTGACTTACCTGGCATAGAAGAAAAGCAAAATTGTTGCTAGCATAAAGAACTGCATTTCACAGGCCAGTGACCACGTCCAGTTGAGGCACAATTCCTCCTGATGGAAAAAATTCTGAATGAAAAGGACATTTCGCCACCAATACTTTGAACATGTTTGATCGTAACGCTCGTGTATGTGAAATAGAGATACGTCTTCTGCATATGCTGTGAAAATTTCCACCATTCCAATGAGGATTAGGTATAAGGGAGCAAGGCTAAAAAATTAACAAAAGACATAAAGTTTAGCTAAATAAAATAAAAATTCATCAATCATAAAAGCATTTTTTCAAAATTTAAGTTTTTGTTGAAATTTTCCATCTCTTCGAACATGTGATTTGATCTGATAATCATATATCATACAGAAGTATATTAGATTTAGTGAATACCATAACTTTCGAAAGGACTGAGGTAGAGACTTAAAATTTAGTATAGATACCTGTCTCGTAAATGGCTAGGCCAAATTCTTGAACGTGCAAAATTGGATAATACCTTCCCCGTCTCCTATACAAACGATACAGTTTTTTGCAAATTTCTCGAAAACGGTGAGTCATATTGAAAAATTTATAAAAGTAAAATGTGTTTAGAATAGGATTTTACATAACTTATTTGAACATCAAAATCCAATTGGACTATCCTTTCCCCCCATACAAATTGAATACTTTTTTTCTATTTTCTCGGAAACGGTGAGTCGTATTGAAAAATTTATTAAAATAATATGTGTTTAGAATATGATTCATAACTTCTCCATACATCAAAATCCAGTTGAACCACTCCTTCCCCCCTCTCCCATGCAAATGGATTTTTTAAATAAACATATTCTCTGTCATCATATAGAGTACATATTTTCAAAACGTTTTGAAATTTCCAATTTAACTGCCATAAAATAAGTTACGCTAATTTTAAGCTAATAAAATTAGCGTAACTTATTTTGAGCTTATAAAATTAGCGTCACTTTACACTTGTCGAGCTTTTTCTGGATTTTTTTTTTTTTGGTATGAAGTTTAGCACTAACCGACACACTTTTGCAGAGCCCTCTCTCCCCTAAAAATGTTTTATGAACAGCACCTTATTAGTCGTACTAGACTTTTATTCTCAACAACAAGTGGTTTTCACGATTACTTGATTTCCCATGGCAAAAAAATTTGAATTTTTTTGAAAATCATTAAAAACCATAAATATTTATTTGGTCCAATGGAACCACTCCTTCCCTCTATCCCATAAAATTGGGATACTTTTTCCCCAAAAATTTATAAAGGCAAAATGCATAAAATTCAATGCATATCCAATCCCCCAAAATGGTATTTTTTTTAAAATTAACAGTGTTTCTGTTTTCATATAGAGTAGGTACTAGCTTGCATACCCGTCGTTGCCGGGTTAAGTTTTTTCAATTTTTTTTTATGGTCTATGTTGGAGATAAACTTCAGGCCAATCGGCTCGGTAGTTTCCCCGCGAAAGAGTAACATAGCGCAAATACTAAGTTTCGAGATAACTTTACCCCCTGCCCTTACTCCCCCCACCCCTCACGGTACTTTTCCATATGCCTATGTTGGAACCAGAACTACCACAGACACTCATGCCAAATTTCAAATCAATCGGTTCAGCCGTTTTTGCGTGAAAGAGGAACAGACAGACAGACAGACAGACAGACAGACAGACAGACAGACAGACAGACAGATACCAACTAATTTTTATATATTAGTATGATTTGACGGTTGTTCCCTGGCAATTGTTTTTTTTTTGTTTTGCGAAAAGCTCTGAGAATTATTTTGCATTTTGAAAAAAAAATCCAATGCATCTAAAAAAATTTGTTTGCAAAATATTTACAAATTTTTCAAAAAAAAAAAAAATTGAAAAAACTCGAAAGATTTTTCACAGTTTTCCCGGAAAATCTATGAGATACGTTTTAAAAAAAAAATCTGTTGATATAAATCCTATCCTGAGGCAAAATTTCAGGCAAATTTTACACCCTCCGCCCATAAAAAAATAATTTCATGGCCATAAAAAAATCACCCCATATCGTCGGCTAAAAGTGAAATTGTGCTAAGTCCATTTGGTATAATTTTCCAGAAGAGCAATGAAAACCTTGTTAAATCGTTTTAATTCTCTTTCAATAACACTGAGTTTTCTTTAAATGAGAAAAATTGGGCTAAGTTTTCTTTAAATGAAAATTAAAATGATTTAACAAGGTTTTTTATTGCTCCTCTGTCAAATTTGGTATAATGGACTTAGCACAATTTCACTTTTAGCCGACGATATGTGTTACAAATTGATTTTTTTTCTAATCCAAATTACCGCAAATACTTACCGTAAATATCGATGCATAGTGAGTTTTCCAAAGGACTTCACATTCTGTAAAAAGCTTCCTTGTTTAATGTCGTTCATCTTCTTTTCGTTTCGCAGAAAATTGTATGCAGATAAAAATCCACTAAAAAATACGAAATTTTATTTCTAAATCGTTATCATATAAGAAAAAAAATATAACAACCTAATAGTGAAGAAGACATCGACTAGGAGTGGCGCCGTGCTCACATATTGGAAGAATACCCTTTCTCCATAAGATACCAGAAATGTTTTATTATCCACCGTAAAATACATGTACCAAATCACGTGGAAAACCAGAATCCATAAACAAGAAACCGATCTTAGTCCGTTAATCACTGGAATGGGATTCGCTGATTTCTGTCCCAAAGAAAACAAGGATCTGCAATTTTCATACAAATCAAAGCATTTTATGAAGCCATAAAGAAATGTTCCTCCTTCGCTGGCCCCACGTCCAGGATTCGTTTTATTATTTGCGGTATTATTTTGATGCAATGATCCATTCGATGTGAAATTATCGTTACTTTGAGTACATGTTGTACTTTTATTATCCTCAGCGAAACTCGTTTGACATAAAGAGATGACCACCATTAGAAAAGTAAACAACAGAAAACCGCAAACAATCTTCAAACTTTTCTTATTGATGAAACTTTCGTCGAGCTTAAGATCCTTGATATGAACAACTTCCGGCCGTATATCATAAACGGAATCCTCTTCCAGCAGTCCACTATCTAAATATGTTTGGGTCAGATTGAAGATTTCATGGGATTCACAGGATTTAGGCAAACACATTCCAATGTGAATGATTCTCTGTGAATTCGATTTGATTATTTCGTCTTATTAACAATTTCTAAAAATTATGATACCAAACCTCCGACATGAATTTTATCTCAACTTGCCATGGTGAGTTATGCTTAACGTATATCACACGATATTCCATTGGAAATGGCGCCAATTCATTGATAAGACCCATTTTCATAGCCCTCTCATATTGATCGGATAATGTTATATAGACAGGATTCTGGACTGCTTCACATCCATGTCGTGATCCCAGCCAGTAGTTGTGGCCCCACAAAAAGCCAGATTCCTTGGTGCCAGATGAATCTAAGACTAAACGGAGAAATACAAATAGTTAACATCAATTTAGCACTATAAGATAGCATTTTTTTGTTGTGTGTTTTAATCTAAAATCTTTGATGACAACTACGAGTAGGGTTAAGGGTCCTGTGTTTATCGGGTGCGTGCTTTCAGTGACATCCGGTTTAATGAACAAAAGATGTGTAAAACGCTGTAAAACTTATAGCGCTAGATTACACACGGCAATTTTCCGGCTTACTTAAGCCGATTTTTGGGAGAAACGACTGAGGAGGGAAAAGTTGCCACTCGAAATCATGGCTTATCGACAATCTGCATACATGCAAAGCGTGTGAACCGGTTTGGGAAAAGTACTAGGCAGAAATCATTTTCGTTCTGACCGTCAGCAGGTAAACATCTTGGAAAGTATATGAGCAGCAGCAATTTCAATGGTTTGAGGCCACACACACCCATGTAAACTTGTGTAGCATATGCAAACAGGATTGGCTTATTTAAGCCACAAGTGTAAGCACATTGGCTTATTAAGCCCAAAAGTTGCCGGCTTACTTAAGCCAAATGTAATCTGGGCCATAGATTCGAAATTTCTAAGATTCGGCAGGATTTTTTCAAAGTAGTAAAGGGTCTTTCCATAAGAACGCTCGAAGTTTGTTAGGTTATGGCGGCCATGTTGTTAAAGCAACATCTGTCAAATTTGTTGTGAATTGTTCAATAGTGTATGGGAAATTACCATGGAACGTTATAGCGTTGAACAACTTGTGCAAATCATGAAATTTTATTTTCAAAATCAGTGCTCCGTTCGAGAAACGTTCCATGGATTACCTGATTTTTATCCTCGCGACAACCGTCTTGCGGACTCGACTATTCGACGTTTGGTGGCCAAATCAACCGGTTCGATAAATAATCAACCAACACCCGTACAAACGCAAGTTCTGTTGAAAACATCGCTGCTCGACGCACGATTGTACGGAAAAACCCGAGGCAGTCAATTTCTCGTCGTTCACAAAAACTTGGCCTTTATGCGACTTCAACTTGGCGAATTTTGGGTCGGGATTAGGGTCTGCACTCATATAAAATCCAACCCAGGACCATAGACAACGCCGTGTGTTCGCTGATTGGGCTCTGGAGTAATTGGAAGTTGACCTAAATTTCGCCAAAAAAATCATCTTTAGCGGTGAGGCTCATTGTTGGATGAATGGATATGTGAACAAGGAAAATTGTCGGATTTGGGGCGATACCAATCCGCAAGAGATACACCAGCATCAAATGCCTCCCGAGAAAGTCACTGTTTGGTGCGGATTTTGGTCTGGCGGAACCATCCTCCAAACGAAATTGCCATAACTGTCAACGTCAAGCGCTACAGATCGATGATAAGCAACTTCTTGTGGCCTATGTGGTACCAACAGGACGGCGCTACATGCCACACAGCGCATGCCACGATGGATATTCTGCACGAGCGATGTGAGGGCATGGTTATCTCGCGCGGCGCCGACGTGAACTGGCCCCCGAGATCGTGCGATTTAACGCCTGTAGACTTCTTCTTTTGGGGCTATCTTAAATTGCAGGTCTATGCGAATAAACCGAAAACAATTGATGACCTGAAAGCCGACATAACTAACTTTATCCAGCAAATTCAGCTAGATTTATGAGACAAAGTCATCGAAAATTGGATACGTGCCACCAAACAAAGCCGCGGTGGACATTTCAACGACGTTATATTCCATACTTAATGCCATAAAATATTCTTTCAAACAAAAATAAAATTGAGTGGATACACACAACTTGTTTTAGTTACATTTAAAAAACGAGCGTCCTTATTGAAAGACCCTTTACTTAAAAGGTCCTAGGAACTAGCTGTAATAACCTTTTAGATTTCTATTTTTGTGAAAATAATTTTGTTTCTGTTATTTGATTTAGAAAAAATATTCTACACAAAACTTTGATCGGGAATAATAATTCTTTTACTAAAAATCAACTTTTAACGTCTGTTATCCAGAATATTGGGGTTAACTTCATTCCGTTTATCTGGCATTTAATCGTAGTATCGTAGTTGTCAACTAACTCTAGGAAATGTGATTAACTAAGCAAAACATTTTAATGATTTACCCTTCATTGCCCAAACTTCTCTATCCAAAACAGCCTTCGAGATTTCCTTCATGTGACCATAGCAATCGTTACTCAAGGCATCTTCCTCAGCTAATTGCGATAATCCGAAAATAATTGAGGATTTACGGAGATAGACTTCGTTTAGGGATGGTCCATGTCTCCTCTGCTGGATCCAATTGTCCAAAGTGTTATCTTGATATAAAGCGCCACTGTCCTCCACAACGAGTTGTTGGGTGATTGCGCAAAATTCAGCACACGTTAGATTCGAATTTGAAATTGTTGTAGTTGTTGTTGTCTCTGATTGTGATGGAGGCGTTATTAATGTAATATTAGCATTTGCCAAATATCCATAATAGACTATTGACAATACAATTAAACGATATGTAAACATTTTTTGTTGAAATCCTAATAGAAATTGCTGCAATTTATAATAGTAGCGAAATAAGTTGACCAAAGTGGCGTTGGTGTTATTTTTGTTGATGGTTTTCCTTAATTTTTATCGAAAAATTTGCATCAGAGGCATTATGTGACTTTACCTGAAATGAAATTGAAAAAAATCTTGTAGTTTTCTCGAAAATATAAATATATTCAGTGTAATTAAATGAAAAATCAAATTTTCCCGGAAACTGTTTTGATAATATTGACTCTTGAGTTTCTAGAAAACTCGGGGCTTCTAAATATTTGTTTGGGAACTTAAATTTTTGCATGATTTCTAGGAAATATGTTAGAACACCTAAAGAATTTTTCACACTATAATAAAAATAGTTATTGATTGTTTGTGTTTTAAATATTTCTCACCTAGATGTAAGTTTCAATTTTATTCGGAAAACTTTCCGTTCAAAATATAATAAGGTGATTAATAAAATCCCGGAAAAGTCTCGTAAACCTCGCAAGTTTACTACCTTGTAAATGTTCAAATTTGTCAAAAATTGTCAAAAATTGTCAAAAATTGTCAAAATTGGTCAAAATTTGTCAAAATTTGTTAAAAATTGTCAAAAATTGTCAAAATTGGTCAAAATTTGTCAAAATTTGTCAAAATCTGTATGGAAAATCTTTTGCGGAACCCTCGTAAGCTTATGGGATGATTTTAGAGTGCAAACAACCTCGTAAAATTACGCAGACTTCAAGATTTGAAGTAGAGATAGCTCTCCTGAACTTTTCTCTGGAGCCACTTTACACAAGAGAAATTGTCGTAGAATTCTCGTCTCATGTAAGTGTTTGGCGGAGATTTTTTTTTAGTAGAGCTCGCGCCTGTTTTCTATATCGTGTACACTAGGCTTTAAGAAGTTTAAGAAAAAAAATTTTCATAAGAAACAGAAGTTTTTAAAAGTCCTCTTTTTGAGGAACTTAGTCAAAAAAAGGACAAAAACTGAAAAAATATCAAAAAAATACCGAAGGCTTTTTCATGACCTCAAACACGCGTCCTAGTGAAAGACAACGTCTGGTCACCCTAACTGCTGAGAGAAGACTGCTGCATATCCGATCGATGTACACAAATTATTTGAAGAGTGCGTTCATGGAGCGTAAAAACACGCAATGGATTAATTTTATCTGCTTCCATGAATACCCTTATTATTGAAATTGGTGTGAATTCGGAATAGGTTAGGTCCTACGCAAAAATTTGTGGCTGTTGTCCAAAACTCCCTGCCCTCCCTTACGCCCCCCTCTTCCATCCCCCCACCATCACTATAATCTTTTCAACATATTTTCGCCAATAAATGAGTCAGCCATAAAAAAAACTTCTTGACCACCCAAATTTACTCAATTTCGTTTTCTGTTACCTTTCACTATTTCTCACTTTTTTTATTTATTTATTTTTATTTATTTCCGTTCATCAAGGACATTTTTTCCTTATATTCCCCTGATCAGAATCCAGACCGCTAAGGGGGTTTTCACCGGGCTTTTATCAGAAGATAGGTCGTTGCACTGCTGAGCTGTGCTTTGACATTCAAGGGTCTTCCCCTAAGCTCTGGCTGGAACTACAAAAAAAGCCGAATAAAATTGGGAGCCAACAGCCAATGAGGGGAGATGCTAAAGTTGGGGTTCAACATTTAATAAGGAATATTGCGACCGCGTATTGGATATCAATTTAATGGAATCTTAAATTAGGAATTCGAAGAATTGAGTAATTTTTTTTAATCCTAAACACTTAAGTTTTACATTATATTTGAGTATTTAAAAAAAAAAAACATCTTTATCGGATAATATTGAGGTAGGTATTCCCAAAATATTCTATAGCAACTTAAGATTTGTTTTTCAGATTTTGGCATTTGTTTGTTTTATGGCCAAATATATTACAAGTGGTTGAAACGTCAAACGCCTAATAAAATTCATTATTGACATAATTTTTTATTTTCCCACAAATGACTTTCAGTCTAACAAACACTTCAACTAAAATTAGCGAATTTTTCTGGTATTTTTTTAGTTTACTTACTAATAATAGTAATTTTAAAAAAACTACTGCCAACTTTATTTCGAATTGTCACAAAAACTATGTCAAGATCGCCAAAAAATTAAACTAATTAACACTTTAGCGAAAGTTCACTAAAAAAGTGTTTTTTTTTTCATCAAATTATCGTTGCTGATTTTAGCAATACAAAGACAACGACCTTTAATGAGAAAGTAAACATCTGTTGTTTGAAAAAATTCAAAAAATTACTGTTAACGTGAACAATTAAAGTGCTGGTGTTGTAGGCTGAATCTGAATCTAAAGCGGTCCCTACACATTTAATCTTGCAGTCAATCATTGCATGCTGTGACAGCATGCTTGAACGTGTATGGCGATGCTGTCAATCATTTGGTCATTTTAGGGGAATTTTTAGTAGTGAAAAGATGTCGCATATAAAAGACAAAGTTTTTTGGGAATCCTTTTTCGAGTTATATAGACAAAGAAGTGAGTTGTGGATGACGAAAAGCGAAAAATATAAGGACAAAATTTTTTTAAATTTATATTAAGGGTTGTGTGGTGTCGGTTCGGCTGTTTCGAAATAAGTGATGCTTGCATGCGTGATTGACTGCAAGATTGAACGTGTAGGGGCCGCTTAAGATTTTTTTTTCAGCCAGAGCTTAAGGAGCCTCCACACGTTCAATGTTACTTGACAAGTATTATTGATGAAAATTTTCGTCAAGTAACATTGATGGAAATTGCCTGCAAACGTAACATTGAAGAGCATCCAAACGATCAATGTTACTTGAAACATGAGTCATTCAAGTAAAATTGTCAAGTAACATTGAACGTGTGGAGGCGCCTTTAGAGGAAGACTCTTCAATAAGCACAGGGAGTTAGGTCTCCGTTTATTTAAAAAGTGCGTCTTTTTTGTAATAATATTGCGACAAAAAATTAAATTTACAATTCGAAAAACAAAAAAAAAGGTTTTTATTATTGCTCTCCAGGCGAAAAAAAATTGAATACCAAGGTTGAATAACAATTAAATTACATTTGGCATAAATAGAAGACAATGTCTGGGGAAAAGAGGACGGAAAGGGAACCCTATTTTATTTTTTTTAACTTTTGCTAGAGAAGCCCATCTCCACACTCAAGAAAATAATTCGGAATATCTATGAAAAACTTTTAGTTGTGCGAATTATATCACAAGCGCAAATTTTTTCACCAATTTTATGAAATTTCCCATAAAAACAATTATTGTTCTTGCATAAAAGTCGTCTGTGAATTTATGAACTTTTTTTCATAAAAAATGTTTAATGAAAAAAAATATTGTATGTTATAATTTTTGAAACCGTCTTAAAAGTTATAAAATACTTTTTCTTAAAATGTATGGAGTTTTTCCTAAACCAAATGATTTTTCTTGTATTTTAGGTAGTTTTTTCCAGTTTTAATTAAACAGAGCACATCTTAAAAGTAAAGAAGTATTTCCATAGATTTGATGAACGACATTTTTCTGAGTGAATGCTGATTTAAATAATTAACAATAAAAATCTTTAAATTTCTCCAGTAACAATTTGAAATCAATTCTTTGAATTTTACTTTGAAATTACGGAAATGTTTTCAATTAGCGACATTCTTTTACGCGTCAAAGCAGTTGATAATGTCTAGAATTCTTAGAAAAAAATTCCATCGATTTACGATTTAAACTGCACTGCAAAATAGCAAACTTTACATCATATTCAAATTAATATTTACATAGCTTTTAGCATTACAGTCAGTCACATAAAATTTTTCTTTACATTTGTGAATCACGTCAATGGAAATTGTCAGAAAGTTGTTAAATTATAGAAATAAAAACATAACAAAAGCTATAATTGCCAATCTGGCAATCATTGGAGACCCGTATGGTGATATTCGTATCAAAATTCGAACAGTTATACCAAAATTCCACTTTGAAGTCAAACTTTCCAATAAGATTTTTTTAAATTTATTCCAATCGGATTTTTATGTATGGGAGTTTTATGTAGAATCATATCCTAAATAACTTTTGTTCTTGGACTTTTTTGATAAGATACACCGTTTTTGAGATATTCACAAATACGGAAGTTCTCGATTTGTCCTGAAAATCACCAAAAAATTAATTGCCTGTTAAAAATAACCTCCATTACTAGTTATTGGGTTTTTCATGCCGGAGAAAAGGGCGATGTTAAGCGATTAGTAGATTTTTTCACAAAAAAAAAATCTTTAGGGAACGACCTCTCGTTAAGTAAAGATCTGATAAAAATCCCTTTATCAGGACAAAAGATAGTAGAAGATAGGATTAACCCCTAATTTATTCACTAGGAGTTAAGCCGAGTTAGTGAGTTAAGGGAGTTAGCTAGTGTTATTTTCCATGTAAAAGGTGAGTTAAGGGAGTTAAGGCGATTTAACTCCTAGTGAATAAATTGGCCGTAAATGGAACAGGATGATTCAAATTTTGTAATCATAAAAAGCAAGGTTATTTTTGACATAATGTTTAAGCCTCATTTACATTACCGACTACTATCCGGGGAGTCGACCAAAATTCAGTAGGTCAGTCATCTTCACATATTCGGCACTTGCCCGACAGCAATATGGCATTCGGTTCAAAAGCTAACTCGGAAAATTTCTTTTATTTAACAGCAAGTGTCAAACTTACACACAGTTGCCGAGCTGAATCCTTACACTAGTTGGTGAGAGTGTATTTGTTTTCACTGTCTGAGCAACTAAACCGACTTCCAGCTTCGCGGCAAGTAAACGCACACATAACCCGGACAAATACTATAATAGAAATCGCATGTACCGACGAGCTACTTACCAGCCAGTAGATAGCCGTGGAAACGGGCTAGTAGATACCCAAGTAACCAAATAGAGCGTAAAGTGGTCGTCGCGACCATAAAGATTCGATGTTAAAGTCGCCACGACCACTTTACGCCCTATTTGGTTACTTGGGTAGCCGTGGAAACGGGCTATCTACTGGCTGGTAAGTAGCTCGTCGGTACATGCGATTTATTTTAGAATGTTTCAAGCCTACTAAATTGTTTTTAAATATTTTCTTGAATTTAGTAACGAAACGATTTTGGAAGTTACTGGGAAAATTTTGATTATCTCGATTTATGTAAAAAATAATTAATATTAGTAAAGTTAAATGTTCAGGGGGCTAATCAGGCATTTAGACGTACCTTAGATCTAGTTTTACGATCAAATATACTGGTCTTAAATTAAAAACTTAAAAAAAATTAAACCATTTACAATTTTGTTATATGGGGGATAGAACTTTGTAAACTTTTTTCAGTTTTATCAAACTTCATATTGATAAGAAGTTTATGGAAATTTTTTTTCCGTCGCGTCGCTTGTTTGAAGCACCATTTCTTATGTAAATAGTTTTTTTTTGCAAGAAAATGAATTTAAATTTATTTGCGAGTTTTGTGTACTAAACCACTTGTCGTATATGAGGTGGCCGTCATATTCATAAACAGAATTAATCATAAAAATCGCTATACAAAGGTCTCAAATAATAATAAGATAGTACCATATACAGTCGAACCTGAATAAGCGAAATTTCACGGGATCGTCTCACGGATCGCACTTATAGAGGTTTCCCACCTACTCCAAGTTCCCACTTCTGTTTAACACGTTCGTGACATCGTGTACCACCAGTGGTACATGCATAGTGCAATCGATTTTTGAATATTCCTAACAGTCGTAAGTATAAAAACATAGTTTTAACATAAATTGTCAGTATTTTATGAAGTAATATAAAAACACGCACCGTGTACCACCGATGGCGCACAACCGCCAGAAAACAAATCGCTAGTGTACCACCCGTGGTACACGATGTCCAAATGTAAAAAAAGTTGAAAAAGCAAATGTCACGAACGTGTTAAATGCTCTGAGCGAACAATTCATCCCAGTTATTGTTGTTTTCAACTTATCCAGGTCCCACTTATTCAAGTTCGACTGTAGTCAGAAAACTCCCAGCCAACATTTCTGTGGCCACAAGCAATAACCGCTTAAGTCGATTTTCATTTGTAGCTAAAATATTCTTTTGCAGGTTCAAATACAGATCATTGAGGAATTTCGACTTGAGTCGACTTAAGCGGTCATTGCTTGTTTTCGTTCCAAAAAACAGATTTCGTTCCGAAGTGAAAAATAAATTGTTTCCGAAAATTGAAATGTTAAATCTGTACGAAACAGACAGCCAAATCCGTACAAATCCGAACGTGTTGGTACGGATGTTAGTGTTTAAAAAAAGCTTTTATTAAGAAAAATGTACTGAACAAGCAAAAAATAATTTTTTGGGCGCTGTGTTTCAAAAAGAAAAGTGAACCAACTTTTTTTATTATTTTATGCTTTTATCTCGCTTTTATTTGTGATACGCCCAAAAATTATGTTTTCCTTTTTAGTACATTTTCAATAAAAGCTTTTTTTTTAAAAAAAATGTTTTTAATTTATCCTTTTTGATTAGTATGACTAAAAATCCAAAATGATGTCCGCCTTTCCCCACGCTTATATGTATATACTTTTTAGGCTTGGAATATCCTTGCTCTTGAGATATCCTTACAGACTTTTTGAATCCAGAATCGAATTCACCCACCCCAAAAATCCCAAGATGAGATTTTATCCGGAAAATTTGAAGAAAATGATAATCAGGTTATCCCTACAGGACCTTCCGTTACCCTTATAGGGACGAAGTAGTGAAAACATTCTATTTTCAAGGGAGTTACGTAAGTGTGCCGAGTTTCAAGTCAATCGGATGAGTGAAAGTGGGTAAAAATTAGATTGCAAGATTTGACCCCGACAGACAAACAAACAGATACCAAAGCAAGCTAAATAAAAGCTTTAAAAACGCTTTTTTTAATAATTTTATGTCACAAAAGTGAAAACAGATAACCGAATCTGTTGTTTTGAAAATAATTGTCGAATATGAAAACAGAATCGTAAAAAATCTGAAATAAACATTCTCAGCAAATGGTTTGCTGGCAAAAAATTGAATTTTAACCACTTACATGAATAACAATATGTATTTGTCTAAAAAAAACCCCCTTTTCAGAAAATTCTCGACTTTCTGCATAATTTTACCACAACTCAAACAAACAGATTACCTACGTTAAAAAAAAATCTAAGAAAATTAAATTGTATTTTGAGTCATCATAACTGATATTGACGGTATATGCAAAAATTTTGGGTCAATAAATGGCATAAATAGATTACATAATATCGGTTGGATGCGATCAATTGCCATGGGGTCCATTAGACGTGTTCGTAGATTTTTGATGGGCACCTTCAGGTAAAGAAAACACAACAAAAACTCGCGCAACAGCAGCAAGATCATCATCTCTGACATAATCGATGTCTTGGCGAATATTTGAAAGAAAAATTGCAATCAGGATTTTTGGTAAATGCGAAACCAACCTACTTTCAAGTATAACAACTTTCAATGCAATTGAATGGCTTTTAAAAAAATATATATTAATAAGGGAGCACATTGTTCAGATCACATGCAGAGCGGGTAATGTTTAGAATTGCACAACGTGGTTAAAGTACAGTAAAATTTGGACTAGAGAACAGTAAAGCCTACGTCTTTTTTTAAGTTTCGGTCGCGGTAAACTTTTTAGTCTATCTTTTTTACCTGAAGGTGCCCATCAAATAGTATGTTTTCGTGTTGTAATTACAAGCACATCTAAATCAAAGTGAAAAAATGGTCTCTTCAATTCTGTGGTAATAGTTAAACCACCTAAAGTCGATTTTCATGCGAAGCCAAACTGATCTGTATTGGCATTTTCACACAGATCACTTTTGCTTCACCTGAACATCGATTTAAGCTACTTTAACTTATTACCACAGAATTAAGATTTTGTGACAATTTTTTTGCGTACTGCGTGCTGCGTGCAACTATTGCTAAAATTAAACATTTGTAAGGTTCCTTTCGAACCCATCAATGGCAAAGGTTGCGGCAGCAGTTATTACTGATGGTATCATTAGCACCAAGCAGTAAGTCTCACTAATCATTTCCATAAAGCAAGTTGACTGAACTAGAAATGACAGCATGACGCAGACGAGATAAGATTAGAACCCGCAATCTTTGGCTTGCAGAATGCTTTACGACTGAACCTAACTGCCATTTCAGAGTCGCACAAATTTGGTGAAAAAAACACATTTTTGACAAAAACCGCAAAATAAATATCTGGAGTTCCCTACAATACATTACGATAATTTTTGGGTTTTCGGACCAAATCACCGCTCTCCTCTCCCCTTCGACCAAATTTTTCAAATTTTAATACCAGTCGCCAAAAAATTGTTTCCAAACAAACCTTTAATAGCTGCATTAGTGCATTTGAATACATTTTTTTTGTTTTTATTGGCGGTTGAAAGTATTCTTAAGATAAGGTGACCATATTTCGATACAGATGAATACGTTTGGGGGGGGGGGGGGGGGGGGGAGGAGGGAGGGGGTGTTTAATACCTCGAAGTAGATAGAAACGAAAAACAAGTGAGAGTTGCGTGGCCCCGATTCCCAACTTTTTTACGCCTCAACTCTTTCCAAAGTAAATGAATTTTACTGAAGTATTGGTTTTCTCTAGAACATCACAGCAGTTGCGCCGCAGGTAACATTTTTAGAGACAATTATATTTCAAATGCGAAAAATTTATGATCAAATGCGCCGCAGTCAATGTTTAGTTAAATAAAGACACAGAAGATACTGAAACTTATGAAAAAACTGCGCCGCAGGTGGAAATTTTCGGTTTCAAAATTAGATCGAATAATCCGGGACTAAAATTTAAATACCGGGATGCCATAAAACATGCCAAAATCCAGGACTGTGCCGGCAAATCCCGAAAGTATGTCCACCATATCTTAACATAAAGTATTATGCAGAATTCAACAGTTTTTATGCCCCCGGGCTAAATTTTGAACCAGTTGGTGATACACATTCGTTATATTTGCGTTGGAAAGATAATTTGCTCTAGTTTCATGGACACGAGCTTTTTTGACGGGGAACTTCAGGTGATGACAAGATGGCCAGGGTCAGAGATCAAACATACAAATCAAAGAGTTTCAACCTGACCATCCCCCTCCAGTTCCCCACCAAAAAAAGAGCTCGTGTCCATAAAACTAGGGCGAATTACCTTTCCAACGCAAGTACAATGAATTTAAAACCCAAAACTTAGTAAAGGCGTGTTTTCTTGTATCGCTCTTTAAACCTCGACTAAACCTATATTGAGACTGTCCCCAAATTGCAATAAATGTTTGAAGCCAAGGCCCTTTGTGCAACGAAAAGTCGGTTAAGGATTTTTCCAGTAACAAAATTGGTTCCTAAAAACAATATTTAATAAAATTTATTACTACCGTCTCAAGGTAGTCTGTTTTCAATTGTGACCTCCAGGGTCATTATTAAACAGGTCTTACTGTACTTTAAATACCATTTGCGGAAATCTCAGAAAAATTCGAACGCAACGCCCGATTGCTCAAACATTCATATTTCGGATAGTAAACAATGTTGAGGCTCGCCACCGTCTTGTGATTTTTGGAGAACCGGTTCCAAATGACGTTCAGATCTGAGATGCCGGGATGCCGATCAAGTACCAAAATTTAATTTAACTTCATTTTGATTTAACACAAGTGAACCCGGACAGATCATTACCGTATCAAATGCGTTGTAACTGCCTTCGTTCCGAGAAAAATTTCTTAAGTCGCTCAGACAAAAAAAAGAAATAAATAAATGCATTTTCAGGTGAAAGTGATTCATATAGGCATGTGTACGCTTTGTGTATATTTTTTAAGGTATAATTTTTTCAAGTCCACTTTCCCGAAATTATAGTCATAAAAATGTAACCACCACCGAACCATTTAGGCCCTTATTCGGCCGATTACGTGCATCAAAGTTCGGTAGTTTAATGAAAAATTTTCTTTTAGGAAGTTGATAATTAAATTTTCGTTTTATTACGTTTATTAAATGGAGTAACAATGCATGAATGAGATCTAACTTTTTTTTAGAGTCGAAAATTTTATATTAAAGCTCTAATTGAGTATAATATAAAAGTGAAATTTTGGGAACAAATAAAATTCAATTTCATATCGCGATGTAAGAATATATCTGTGGCAACAAGTCATAAGAGCCTAAGTCGATTTTCAGATCAAGATAAAAAGATCTGTATTTACTTTAATAGACAGAGCAATTTGGCTTAGCCTAAAAACAAACTTAGGCCCTTATGACTTGTTGCCACAGATATGATATTCGTGACAAAAATATGCTCAATTAATTTAAAGAAATTTTCAAGATATAAGCACGAAGAAAACAAAAATTAAGCAAATATTGCATTTTTTACCATAAAATTCATATTTCTTGCGAACCCATTTTTCATTTGGCGGCCTTCATTAAGTGCCAGCTTCTCCAGATTTCGCTCTACATATAATTCGCATGTGGAAAGTATTCCAATCGCTGGATAAAAAACTTCGTTCTGGATATAATACTGAAAACAAGTGACGCATAATACATCACTCTACAGCCAGCGAAAAATTTTACCAGATTGGTAAAAATTCTAATTATTAAATTTTAATAAATTTGTTTTCATCAAATCAACAAAATGTTATCACTATGAACAATTTCTTTTTCAGATTAACAAACCCACTGTTAACAGAAAAAAATTATCAAGCTAATAAATTTTTTATTAAGTAAAAATTACCCGCCTGAAATCATTTTATCAATTTGATAATTATTTCCCTTTTCTATAGAGATATTTTATTCATCACGGAGACCAACTCGAGAACGGGGGCAGATAGAAACATTCTGTTTAGTACCAAATCCGTTTCAAGGAAACTAATGAGGATGTCCGTGCATCTGTCTATCGATCTGTCGATCTGTCCGTTGCACTTATGATATCATCATACTAATATATAAAAATGAGTTGGTGTCTGTCTGTCTGTTCCTCTTTCACGCAAAAACGGCTGAACCGATTGACTTGAAATTTGGCATGAGTGCCTGTGATAGTTCTGGTTCCAACATAGGCATACGGAAAAGTAGCGCGAGGGGTGGGGGGAGTAAGGGGAGGGGTAAAGTGATTTCGAAACTTAGTTTTTGCGCTATGTTACTCTTTCGCGGGGAAACTACTGAACCGATTGGCCTGAAATTTGGCATAGATGTTCATCGGGGGTCCAGCCCCAACATAGACCCATTAAAAAGTAGTCCGAGAGGTGGAGGAGTAAGGAGAGGGGGTAAAGTGATTTCGAAACTTGGTTTTTGCGCTATGTTACTCTTTCGCGGGGAAACTACTGAACCGATTGGCCTGAAATTTGGCATAGATGTCAAATTTGACATAGACCCATTAAAAAAAGGTGGGGGAGTAAGAGGAGTGGGTAAAGTGATCTAGAAACTTAGCTCTTTCAATGTTAAACGCGCGTATGATTCGTGGCCGAAGGCCGACCTGTGGGTGGGGGGTGAACCGGGAAGCGGTTCGGGGCGCAGCCCCTATCTTAAATAATTAGAGAACACGGTAACCTGGCGACTTGAAATTTTTTATGAATAAGTTTTACAAAAATCGTAGTTTTCTATCAACTTTTGGAAAATTTACTATAACGGTCATACCCGTACCTCCCATAAATTTTTTTGAAAAAATTAAGTTTTCTTAAAGTTTCTCGAAAACTATGCGCTTTTCGGAAAATAATGAATATAACCAAATTCAAAGGAAATTAACATTCCTACAATTTTTCAGTTTGTCTGTCCGTCTGTCTGTCTATCTTTCTGTCTGTCCATCTGTCCATCTGTCCATCTGTCCGTCTGTCTGTCTGTCTGTCCGTCTGTCTGTCTGTCTGTCTGTCCATCTGTCCATCTGTCCGTCTGTCAGTCTGTCCGTCTGTATGTCCGTCTGTCCGTCCGTCTATCCGTCTATCCGTCTGCCCGTCTGTCCGTCTGTCTGTCTATCCGTCTATCTATCTGTCTGTCCATCTGTCTGTCTGTCCATCTGCCCGTCTGTTTGTCCGTCTGTCTGTCCATCTGTCCATAAACACCATAACTTTCGAAAGGATTAAGCTAGAGACTTCAAATTTTCCATTGTTGCGTTTCTCGTATATAGCTAGGCTAAGTCCTTAAACGTGCAAAGTCGGACTTTTCTTTCCCCCATCCCCTATGCAAATGAAACCGATTTCTCATTTATTTATTTCAACAAATTGTAAACCAACTGAATTTTCCAACAATTTTCTCGAAAACGGTAAGCCATATGAAAAATTTATTAAGGTTTTGAATATGTTTTTATATAACTTATCCACACATCAAAATCCAGTTGGATCATTCCTTTCCTCTCTCATAAAAATGGACCACTCTCTCATGCAAATGTAAAACTTGTTTCTATTTTCTCGAAAACGGTGCATAGCATCGAAAAATTTATAAAGAGGAAATGTGCTTGGAAGATGATTTTACCGTTCCAAACATCAAAATTTGACGATTGACCCCTGGAAATTGTTGCTTCTCTTAGTAGGGTTATGTTACAAAATGTTAAAAAAACGGACGGCCTAGCCAAATCCAACTTACTTCGTAATACTACAAATAATAAACCGTAAACAACAAATAATTTAAAAGTTTTACTATGTGTATACAAACCTAAATTCGATATTTTTCCTATTCGCTTACAGCTGCGCTTTTCAATTAATTTGCCAATCTGATTAACTTCAATTTATCACCGCTTTACGAATTTCACGCAATTTTCCCGTAGAAAAAACTAATTGGAAAAACACAATTGATCGTTCGAGTTGTGTTTTTATTTTCACCCAGTCATTCACTTCTTCACAAATTTGTAACCAAGTTTCATAAATTCGAAAGAGAACAACAGTAAAAGCAACGAAATTAAACTATTGTGTCATCGCGTAATTATTGCGTTTAATGGAAATTATATTTCACGAAAAGTTAATATCTTTCAAAATTTAAGTTACCAAGCATATTTGGTCGGGAAAAATTACAACGGCGGCGTTTTTTTTTTTGTAGCCCAAGGTCAACTGTACGAAATGAATTGGTATCCAAAAAATGTTGACGATTTGTACCTATAGTGATCCGTTACGGTGATTGCACTCATCTGATTTTGTTGAAATAAATTTGTCTAGGCGCCAAAAGATTTTCGAAAAAATTCCACAAGTTTGGTACTCGGATGCCAATAGGTGGATACTTTTCTTTCGCTATTATTTTGGGAATCGTATGAAAAGATTCAAATATCTTGCTGGCCTAGTTTGCCGGTTAACCAATCAAGCATTGCATCAAAGACTAAAAACACAAATTGTGTTTTAAGAGAAAATAAAAAATTTGTGTGTTTTTCTTCACGGTAAAGTAATTTTTCTTTCTAGTTTCCTATTATGAAAAAAAAACCACCGTGGCATATTTTCATCTTAAGGTTTGTCTATTGAAATGTTAGAGTTACAGGTAGGATGACCATACGTCCCGGAATTGCCGCGTCTTGTCCCGGCGTGGTCCCGGAAACTAAACTTTTGTCCTGGAATTATGTGATATAGAGTTGTAATCTCTTAATCACTACAAAAATTAACTTTAAAACCCAAATTAAATAATTTTCAAAAGTAGGATGTTTATTCTTAAAAGTTTCGCCTGCGGCGTAGTTTTTATCGTATTTTGAAAACATGAAACACACAAAAAATTTCATGTGACGCATCGAACCAATCGTCGGACACAAAAATTAACTACACCAGGGTGTTTGATACGACAAAAAATTTTAATTTCCGCATGTCCGTCTGTCGGTCCGTCTGTCCGTCTGTCGGTCCGTCTGTCCGTCTATTTGTCCGTGTATCTGCCCGTCTGTCTGTCCGTCTATATTTCGTCCGCCTGTTTATCGTCTGTCTGTCCGTCTGTCCGTCTGTTTGTCCGTGTATCTGCCCGTCTGTCTGTCCGTCTATATTTCGTCCGCCTGTTTTTCGTCTGTCTGTCCGTCTATCTATCTGTCGGTCCGTCCGTCTGTCTGTTCGTCTGTCGGTCTGTCTGTCTATCCGTCTATCTGTCCGTCAGTCTATCTGTTTGTTTTTCCGTCTCTCAGTTCGTTTGTATGTCCGCCTGTCTGTCCGTCCGTCTGTTTGCCTGCCCGTCTGTCTGTCTGTCTGTCTGTCTGTTCGTCTGTCTGTCCGTCCGTCTGTATGTCCGTGTATCTGTCTTTCTCTCTGTCTGTTTGTTTGTCCATCTGTCTGTCCGTCTGTGAGTTCGTCTATTTGTCTGTCTGCCCATCTGTCCGTCTGTTTGTCCATCTGTCTGTTCTTCTATTTGTCCGTCTGTCTGTCTGTAAACACCATAATTATCGAAGGGGTCCGGCTCGAGACTTAAATTTTTGTCTAATTGCGTTTCTCGTAAATAGTTCTTGAACGGACCAAATCGGGCCAGAGTGGCCAATGGGAGGTAAAATAACCGGTTCGATGTTGGAGTCGACCAATTTTCTCCGACTCCGACTTTTAAACTCTCTTGGCCGCCTCCGCCTCCGACTCCGGCTCCTAAAGCAGAAATTTTGACCCGACTCCAACTCCACAACCCTGTTTATAACGAACAAATAACTGCTAATCTGCGAATCTCTCAAACGTCTACAGACATAAATTTTGTTAATTTTCGATTGCTCAATAAATGTTAATTTTTGGAAGGTCGCTGCATAACATTTACATTTTGACAATGTAACATTTGACAATTTACTGTTCAAACACCTATGACCCCAGGCACCCAACCAACTCCAACCGGAGGTATACCTACCACAGAAACCACCAGCGAAACCGTAAGAAATGTGCATGTAGCACGTGGGCACTGGAATAGCATACTATAGTATTTCTGATTAATTTTTGGCCGCCGAAATTTACGGTGGAGGAGGAAGCCTTGGTTTGAATAGCCGATTATAGATCAACGACTGTTTCTTGTCTCATTTTGTAATTTATTCAATATAATATCAGCCTTTTTTCTGTAGGATTTGTTGCAGATCTGATGACTTTTCATCTGTTGAACATCGTCCGGACTATTTTTTTTAACCTTTGGCCGAACCCTATTTGCTCATTTTATTGCACATTTTGTTGTCATGCCATATTGGATATGTATACGAATGACATTTCATTTTTGTGAGTCTTGACAATTGATTGCGAAATGACATAATTTAATTTTTTTATGTACCTTTTGGACCCGCGAAGTTATCATGCTCAAATGTTCGGAGCCTCTTGCAATCAAGGTGAACCGCAACATTTTAAAATTAGAGTAGACTGGGTTGATGAAGAAGTTAGGGCTGTAGATGATTAAAATATGCAAAATTTTGTTACGGGCATTCACAATCAAGTTTAAAATTTGTAAATTCATAAGTGGCCACATTTTGGCTGTCTACATATAATATACACTAGTAAACACTGGAAACTTTGTCTTAAGAAAAGACGCGAGAAAGCGCAAGAAAGACTGTCTTCAATGTTTAGTTGAGGATGAAATCTTTCTTTAGTATCTACTCGTACCTACTTTAGGCAAATATATGCCGATTCGATTGCCAAAAGTAAACATCTTTTGTACTCATTTTAACAGCATGAAATATGATGAAATTTCCAACATTTTTGCTATTTTCTTCTTGGATAAATAGAAGATGGCCAGCCATAATTGCTTGTGTCATCTGATTCTGAGCTCTGACGTACGGCGAGAGCAAATCTTTTTTTGGTAGTTCAATTATTTGCAAACCAATTTTCCTTTTCTAAGGGAAAACAAGTAAGCATAAGTGGTTTACAATTTGTTTGCAAATAACATAAATATTATTGGATACTAATCTGAATTCACACAATTTCGACCTTTGGCTTCAATCCATTGCGAAGTGAAAGTTTAATTAGGATTATGTAAATTAGTGTAAATAAAATTGTTATTATATTTTGTGTGCGAGAAACAATTGAAAAATATTTGCATAAACATTAAAAAAAATCATTTTTTGACCCGAAATTATTTTTAGAGTACCGGGTGACGAAAATGAAACTATCTTCAAAAAAATAGGTTAGGGTGAATTCGGATAAAGTAGCCCAGGGGAGTGAGTATACTAATTTTCATACATACAGCAAGGAATAAATTTCGCTTTTTGCTTGTACCGGTGGTTCATGTTATCAAATAAAATTTGTTTAAAGCTTTGTCAGCAACATTTTTATTTTTTTAGTGAGGGTGCATGATCTTCTCTCTCTCTCTCTCTCTCTCTCTCTCTCTCTCTCTCTCTCTCTCTCTCTCTCTCTCTCTCTCTCACTCACTCTCTCTCTCTCTCTCTCTGTCTCTCTCTCTCTCTCTCTCTCTCTCTCTCTATCTCTCTATTTATCTATCTATCTATCTCTCCCTCTCTCTCTCTCTCTATCTATCGCTCTCTCTCTATCTATCTCTCTCTCTCTCTCGGCACTACAGCCGGTTTCCGGTTTTGGCCTGCCGCAATGTCACTTGCCAGAGGTCTCGGTCTCGCGCCGATGTCCTCCAGTTTTGCATCCCAATTGTCTTCGCGTCCTGGTCAACGCCGTCTTGCCATCTGAGGTTGGATCTTCCTCATCGCCTTGTTGTTAATAACCTACATTTGAATTTTTAGAAGCATCGCATGGATTCACACAAAACATCATCGTATCCAGTTTTGACCCATTTCGGACCAGCCATTGTATTCCATAAAAGCCACTTTGACTCCGATGTGGTAACAATAAGGCTCATAGTTGCTCAAAGGTAGATTTTTCGACCAGCGGACGTTAACCCCTATTATTTTAAGACAAAATCTTTACTTAAAAAAAATTTGTATAGGAGAGGGCGAAAGGGGTGGTCCGAATGGATTTTTGTGTATGGAACAGTTATATAAAATCATATTCCAAACAGATTTTCCCTTGATAAATTTTTCAATACGATTTACCGTTTTCGAGAAAATTGCTAAAAACTATTTCGTTTGTATCGGGCCTTTCAATAAGGACATAACAATTTTGTATTTAAATAAAACACAGAATAATTGAGATATCGGGCTGAAATTTATTCCAGGGCTAGTGGACATGTTACATTTAAGTGTGAAATTCGATGTCGTTCATATGGCCACCGCGAGCACGTTTGCACTGATTGATTCTTTGGAGCCAATTTTCCACCACTCTTCCACACATATCGGCGGGAACCTTGGCAATTTCGCGTTCGATATTGTTCCTGAGCTCCTCTAACGTTGTTGGCTTGTTAGCATAAACCAACGACTTAACATAGCCCCATAAAAAGAAATCCAACGGCGTTAAATCGCATGAGCGAGGTGGCCATTCGACCGGACCATTTCTCGAGATTACACGATTACCGAACTTCTCCTTCAATAGATCAATTGTTTGACCAGCTGTGTGGCATCGCTCGTTCGTGAACTTCACCATGATAAAAATGTAAACCTTGACTGACGTTTTAGCATTGCCAGATCATAAAAAAAGTTTTAGGGTGCGTTTTTATTAAAATACAAAATTGTTATGTCCTTATAGAAAGACCTTTTATGTGCGGGGGCGGGGGGGGGGGGGGGGGGAGGGGTGGAATGATCAATTTTTTTTCCTATTTACGAAAAAAACTGTACAAAATTTCAAGTCTCTAGCTCAATGCTTTCGAAAGTTATGGTGTTTACGGACCGCCGGACGGACGGACGGACAGACAGGCAGACGGACATGCGGAAATCAAAATCTTTTGTCATTCTAAACACCCTGGTGTAGTTTATTTTTGTGTCCGACGATTGGTTACAAAAGGATACACTAAATCTATTACACTTCTATATGATTCTCATATAGAGTATAAACAATGTCAGACAAAACGCACTAAAATTAGAAAATTAATTTGTCAGAACAGATAGAAAAGAGCAAATCTTTTCATTCTAAAATCAAAAAATTTATATTTTCAGTTCTTAAAAAAAATCATTGTCATTTTTTTAAAACCCCCTGCCCGTAACTAGATTTTTTGTTAAAATCATGCAATATAAAAAATGTTCAATTTTTTAACAAGTAAAATTTTTATACATTTTCCATAATAAAAGCTTATTTCAACTTTCATTTTACCTAAAAACTTCAAAAACAACTTTTTTATTGTACATACAATACATAATTTTATTCTTAAATAACAAGTCAATAAAAGTTTCTTGCATAAAATGCTATTCCGCATCCTTCTGACACTTTACTCTGTAATTCACATCTCGGTACAAACAAATCTTCATAATAAGAAAGTTCCTGACGTAATGTGCAACTACAGATGGGCAGAAATTCAATTAATATTTGCCATAAAAAATGACCAAAAATTTGCCATACACACATTTTCTTTACAAAAGATTTACTTTAAAGTCTACCGACAGTTTTGTGAAACTCGCGCCCTGTTTCGCTGATGCAAAATACATTTTCACAAGGAAGTGATGAAATTGAAACTGTTTTAAAGTCAAATAAAATCCCTTTAGCAAGTGAGCATATGTATATATAAAATTTCATGTAACACCCGACTTTCTAAAAAAAAACAGAAAAAACAAAAAGAGTCCGAACATGTCGATGCAGTTGAAATTTAACAGTAAAAAAAAAAACGAAATACTTACAATCATATAAGCTCAGTAAGAAAAAACCATCATTTCGGCAATTATGTAATCCAATCTTAATTCCGCTGCACATACACTTTTTCCGCGTTTCAAGATCCTATCGTCGACCAAATTCAAATTTCATATGAAATTGAATATCAAATTGTTATTGAATTTTTCTTGCACTTTTTCACACCACTTTTGGAAATCTTCGCAATGATTTTTCTCAATATCTGTTTTGAAAAAATTTTCAGTTTTTCACTAAACAATTTTCCTGCTTGATTTTCATCACATCCACAATATTTTGAGCTTTTCGCACAATCGAACTTCGCCTCGATTAATTTCTATCTATTGTATGATCACTGATTAGAAAAGATTCTCTGATGATCACTCTGGGATGTCTTATCTAGAAGGCATCAGTTAAGAAACTGATGATACCGTCTTTGCGATGACGATAATCGCAGGGCTAATGAGATACACACGACAAACGAGGCAGCGAAATAAAAATGATTAAGTCAACTCAACTCGAAGATCAATCTGCTAATGAACTTGATCAGGTGGATACCTCAAGTTTTTATTAACTTTGTTTACCATCGAGCAAAATCTCGCATCCACTCAATGCAGTCTCTGTTCGGCGATAACCTGACGGAGGATACTGCTTTCTGCGGAGACAAGACCGTAGTAAGATAGTTATTGTGATTAAGTTGTTCACCTGAGTTGCATAAACATGTGAAAAAAATGCATGCAAGCTCTAAGAAATGCAATCAATCCGAATTGAGTTCAATTTGTTAACGCAACCTATGGCCCTTTTTGAAAAATTTTCCCATCGCATCGTTGCGAGAAAAATGGTAGATCCAATCTACGGTAGATCGCTCTACAGGTAAACACAGGTGATTAGAAAATGTTATGCATTCACTGTTGTGCTCCACTGGAAATTAATTGACCGGCGCGACGCCTCCAAAAAAATTATGTCTGATCATCTGAAGATCGGTCTTTGTGTCACCGATTGTTTGATTTATGCGTGATTGAATTTACGGCACTCCATATCCGCTTCAATGTGTCAACTGTCGCATTACCTTTAACGGAAGTTTATAGGCACTCTAACATAGGTGTGCCGTATCTTCATAATCATATAGGTGTAATCAAAGTTTTTAATATGGAGTTTTTGGAAAAGCGAACCATAATTTTATGGAAAATGCTTTCATTTTTTTTTTTTGGATAATTTTCTTATATTTTTTTGTAATTTATTATTTTTACTGATTACATAAATTATATAAACATACTTAATTTATGGGTTTAAAAACAAATTTTGACCGGCTCCGAGTGGTTTAAAAAAATTTCTATTTGGCGTGAGATTTAAAAAAATAAAACTAAACATTCATTAAATTTCAGATTAGTTGTTTCCAAGACAGGAAATTAAACAAACAGAGCAAAAAAAAATTAAAAAGAAATTTAAAAATTAAAAAATATACCAAACATAAGAAAAGCTACAATTACCCGGGGGCAATCCTCAAATCCTCTATATGAGTGCAGACAAAATTTTTATGAAAAAAATCCATTTGTGTGGGAGCGAGAAAAAGGATTGGTCCGATTAGATTTTGATGTAAAGAACAGTTATGTAAAATCATATTCCAAAACATTTTACCTTTATAAATTTTTTAATACGACTCACCGTTTTCGAGAAAATGAGAAAAAAGTATTCCATTTGTATGGAAGAGGGGGGGGGGGGGAAGCAGTGGTCCGATTGGATTTTGATGTATGGATAAGTTATGTAAAACCATATTCTAAACAAATTTTGTCTTTATAATTTTTTCGACACTATACACCGTTTTCAAGAAAATAGAACAAAAACTATTCAATTTGTATGTGGGGAGGGGGGAAGGAGTGGCCCAACTAGATTTCGTTGTGTAGATAAGTTGTGAAAAATTATCCACATTTTATCTTGATAAATTTTTCAATACGACTCCCTGTTTGTCAAACACTGTTTCGTTTGTATGGGGAATGGTCCGATTTTGCCCATTTAAGAACTCAGCCTTGCCATTTACAAGAAACGTAACTATACAAAATATCAAATCTCTAGCTCAATTCTTTAGAAACTTATGGTGTTCATGGACAGATAAATGGACAGACAAACAGACGAACGAACAGACAAGCGGATATCAAAACGTTTTGTCATATCAAAAATCCTGGTGTAGTTCATGTTTGTGTCCGATGATTGGTTCGATATGTTACAAAAGGGTATACTAAATCTAATATACTTCTATATAATATACTAGAAGACCCTTGGTTGCCAGCTTAAAGTTTTTTGTATAGATTTTAGAATGCCAAAAAACTATAAATAACTTAAAAACTTTTGGGTAAAAACGTTATCCTTACAGGACTTTTTGTTTCGAATTTTGAAATTCCAACACCAGATTCGTGATAAGCAACCCTGAAAACCTCCCATAACCAGTTTTTGCAAGAAAAATTGGAAAAAGGACATTTGCCTTATCCTTACAGAACCTTCCGTTTCGAATTTTGAAAATCTAACACCGGATTCGTGATAAACGACCCCGAAAACCACCGAGTAAAACTTTTCCGCCTCCTATTAAGCAGGATTCATGGCGAAAATCACGGTTTAAAAACACCCAAACCCTCTTTACCCCCCGTTCACCCCTTTAGGGGTAAAATTTCGGAAAACCCAGCCTTAGTGAGCGCCTACGTGATGGTTGGGACATACTGTGAAAGTTTTAAGTTTCTAGCTTCAGGTGTTTGGGTTGGGCTTTGATGAGTCAGTCAGTCAGTCAATCAGGTTACACGATTTTGTGCCCCTTTTATCAAAGTTAAAAAATGTTCATTACATTTTTTTTAAATAATAATTTTAAGATTTCTTACACTCATGAAAAATTCGAAAGGAAAGATTAAAGATTTTTAAATATCCCATTAAACATTATAATTATTTTTAATAACTTACGACACTACGAAGACGAATACAATTTGCCAAAATTGGCATTTGATCTCAATTTTAGGTATACCAAAAATCTATCATCGATTGCCAATCGCCTTCATCAACAATTTCAATGTCAAATAATTATCGTCACTAGTGGATTTGCTCAAAAAGTTAGCACAAATTTTCATATTTGAATCGATTGGTGGTAATCAACACTTTTAATCATATTTCACTTCTTTTGCTTAGCATTGAAAATTCTTTACAAAAATGGAAATATTTACCGAAATTTAGTTCATGCGAATAGTCTCTAAAATAGGAATAACCCACATAAGACAATTTTGGATAATGCTGAATGTTTTTTTTTAAAGGCCGAAATACAATTGGTCCGACACAACATTTGCGCCGACAAATGACGGCGACAATGTCGTCCTCCCATTTACAATTGCGCACACAT
The DNA here is from genome assembly GCA_964034945.1 of Chrysopilus asiliformis. Lineage (NCBI taxonomy): Eukaryota > Metazoa > Arthropoda > Insecta > Diptera > Rhagionidae > Chrysopilus > Chrysopilus asiliformis. Next base: position 101,829,873 of record OZ035961.1, read on the forward strand.
TGTTGTTCTAAACGTGATTTGCTTATCATTTGATTTTGACAATGTAACGATGAGCCACATAAAGGGTGGTTAAATTTTAAGGGCCGATGTTGAATGTGAACCACACCTAAACGTCAAGTTTTTTTCTGCATTTCATTTGACATTTCTCAATTTCAGACTAACTCAATTTGAACCATGGAAAGATACACAATCGAGCAACGCGTTAAAGTTATTCAGGCTTATTATGGAAATGGGCGTTCAAATCAAAATGCATATCGTGCCGATGATGCCGCCAGCCCATAAACCGCACCAAACAGTCAGTCACTCTTTGTGGGTGCATTGGTTTTTCGACAATCACTCTTGGATTATCATTCGCCCAAATGCGGCTGTTCTGCTTATTGACGAATCCGCTGAGGTGAAAATGTGCCTCATCACTGAAGATGATTTTCTTCGAAAATTGATCATCTACTTTCATAATAAGCCTGAATAACTTTAACGCGTTGCTCGATTGTGTATCTTTCCATGGTTCAAATTGAGTTAGTCTGAAATTGAGAAATGTCAAATGAAATGCAGAAAAAAACTTGACGTTTAGATGTGGTTCACATTCAACATCGGCCCTTAAAATTTAACCACCCTTTATAACATTCTTTTGTTACCAATTATAATACATAATAGGAATGTGAATGTAAGCAACACAACATACGAACTATATTTCCTAATACTTTCTTTAAGTGACAAAATTTAGATTTTATGACGTCCCCATACGATTTCATTTTGAATCAACCATGAAATTTTGTTGGCGAGCTGACTGACAAAAGTTAAATTCGATTCAACTTTTTACGACGACAAAGTTGATCGGATTGATTGTATTTAGAAGCACCCTATCTATTAAAATAGTTTAAAATCTGAAATGTCGCCGTAAATGTTGTTTTGGGGCAATTGTATTCCGGCCTTAAATCATTTATTATTGCATTTGTCATAGACAGACAATAAAAATGTTTATTTAAAATATTTAAAAAATAATCAGAACCGTTACACTGCAACGCAATATGTAGTCCTACAATTTTCATCGATTTACTGTGTAAACAAACGACATATGGCAACAGTAGAAAATTACTCTAAGACGCACAGTGGTCTGAAATTCGATCCTATCCCAAAATTCTATAACTTTTGTTGTAGTTTTTGGTGTGAAAAATCTTGAATACGGTTTTTCCTATTCGATAAAAGAATTTTGAAAGTTTATCTCTGATTTCGCAAAATTACGTAGTTTTTAGTAGCTAATACTCCAGAAAATTAAATGTTTTAACCCTTTGTTGACAGTCGGTACTTTTAAGTACCACCAACTTTAAATCCTTATATTTTTTCGTTATCCAATAGTATCAACGTTCTATATACTTCTATACTTCTATATACCACAGGCGTAAATACCACCCCTCCATAAAATTAGTTCATTTCTTTTTTTATAAATGCTTTCTGGAACCATTTTCAACGAAAATAAGTCATGGTTCTTGATTTATTGTCAGTTCACTTCCTGGTCCACAAAGGGTTAAACTGTTGTCCGCTGTTTACCTTAGAAATATCGCCTACTTATTTTCAAAATATTTAGAGTTAATTTCGGCAAATTGAATGCGCCTGATGTATAGGCAATTCTTAACAGTCTCAGTTACAGAAAATCCCACCGTTATGGAAAAACAATTTTTTTTCAATATTTTCCTATGCATAAATTTACTATAGATCATTGTTCAAAAAAATGCTAAAACTGTTAGTGCTTAAACTGTTAGACCCTTTTTACTGCACGAATTTGTGCACTTATCAGGATTTAATACAGAAAAAAAATTAGTCGCTTGGCAATAGGGGAAGCCGGGAGCCCGGATGTCTGTCCGTCTGTCTCTTCGTCCGTCTGTCTGTCTGTCCATCTGTCTATCCGTCTGTCTGTCCGTCTGTCTGTCCGTCTGTCTGTCCGTCTGTCCATCTGTATGTCCGTCTGTCCGTCCGTCTGTCCGTCTGTCCGTCTGTCCGTCTGTCCGTCTGTCCGTCTGTCCGTCTGTCTGTCTGCCTGTCCGTCTGTCCGTGAACACCAGAACTTTCGAAAGTATTGAGCTACAGATTTGGATTTTTTTACTGTTCCGTTTCTCGTAAATGGTTAAGCTAAGTTCTTGGACGGGCAAAATCGTACGCTCCCCTATGTAAATGAAACAGTTTTTCGCAATTTTCTCGAAAACGGCGAGTCATATTGAAAACATTATAAAGACACAATGTGTTTGAAATTTGATTCTACATTTGATTCTTGCATACATCAAAACCCCATCTGACCAATCCTTCCCACGTCTCACATACCAAAGATCTTTTTAAAACAAAAACTTTGTCCTCATATACAGTATTTGACGATTGGCCTCTCTCTTGTGTTTTTTTATATTAACTTCTCTTGTGTTTTTGTATTTGCTGCATTCGTTGTGCGAATAGAGCCCTTTTGTTGTTGCGATAACGTCTAAATTGTGTTTGGCGGTCTTTAAATATCGAGCAATGCGGCAACGCAACACATTCGGTCAAGGATTGTTTAGCAACTACTTTAAATTTATTAAAAAGCATTAACTTTTCACAGGATTTATTTGTAAACGAGAAAACATTACAATATTTAAACCATCACATTTTCATTCAACACAATCGATTAATCTTTGCGGTGCGTATAATGCTAGTCTTTTGTAGTATTTCCACACAGGCCAAAAACTAAGTGCGCTTAAACTTATATAAAAAAGCGTTGACAATCCAAATCCAACTTTATGGTCTATTTCACGTAAATTTAACACAATTATCATTGTCACTAATAAGGAACAAATTATTGAAAAAGTATTTCCCAAAATCCAAATATAAATGGTTTCAGTGTTTTCCTTTAGAAAGTTTAAAACAAAAATTAAAAATTCACAATTGTGGAAATTGATATAAAAGTAATACCGTTTTACTGCCAATTATAAGATAGATATTCGAAATTAGGATCACTAGAAATATGATAATTCCAAATGAGCAAGAAAGCGGCACCCAGGCTCCCTCGGGTAGATATTTCATGAATTTGAAAAGCACTAAACAGCCAAAAACACCGACAACTGAAAAAATCTTTCAAAATAATCGAAAAATAAGTCAATTTTATCAACAAATTTAAGAAAAAATCCTTACAATTCCGACAGCACCAATTAGAAACATAACAGTCCGTAGGGAACACATCATGATTTCAATTTATACTTCTTGCTGGCAGATTGCTAACTCTTTTGTTGGATCAACGAAAAGATTTACAAACGTAGAAATTTATCTTGAGACATTTTAGATGACAAATTTTATAGAAATCGTCTGCTCAGCTCGATTGTATTGAATTTGTTTGGTCAACATTTCTGTATTCATTTTAACATATCCGATAACAAGTCAAAGTTTTACCATACGGAGTGTAGCATACAAAGTTAAACATTAATTGCATTCATTATTTTGTGTATGATGAAGCATTATATGTAAACATAAGATAAGAGGACCAATCGTCAAATACTCTATGTGAGGAGACAAAGTTTTTATTTAAAATATCCATTTGTATGTTATGGTATTCACGAACAGACAGACGGATAGACAGACAGACGGACAGACAGACGGGCAGACAGACGGACAGACAGACAGACAGACGTACAGACGTACAGATGGACAGACAGACAGACGGACAGACAGACAGACAGACGGACAGATAGACAAACAGACAGACAGACGGATAGACAGACAGACGGACAGATAGACAGACAGACAGACAGACGGATAGACAGACAGACGGACAGATGAACAGACGGATAGACAGACGGACAGACAGACGGACAGACAGCCAGATTGACAGAAAGACTGGGAGACAGACAGCCATGCGGATATCAAAATCTTTTGTCATCCCTAACACCCTGGCGTAATTCATTTTTTTTTTGTCCGACGATTGATTGGATGCGTTACAGACGGTATACTAAATCTAATATACTGTTATATGAATCTCATATAGAGTATAAACAGCTTAAAATGTATCATGTATCCACTCGAAAAATTATTTACTCCGAATATTTGTGAGAAAGCATATTTGGTAAAACCACTCTATGTGTGCTGCTTGTACATACAATGGTTTTACCACTTAGTATAATAAAGTATTGTATTCAAGGAAAATTTCTACCTCTTAATTTTGCCTAAAAACATTTCCCGAGTTCTCCTTAGTCGATTGGAGCGTTATTACAAAAATGTCTTTCAGTCTTTCAGTCTGTCAGTCTGTGTACAAGATTTCTGAGAAACTAATACAGCTAGAGACATGACATTTTACAGGCATCTCTGGTCTTGGAATGGGACGATCCTATCAACTTTTGGTGGAAATCCCTTAACCGGAAGTAACCAAAACGGCGCCTTTTTAAAAATTGCAATTTCGTTTTTTGTTTTTTACTTCGAAACTACGCTTTTACAGTCGTCTTATGTGTGACGAAAGTTAAAGACAATAAAATTGGAAAATAGTGTAAATTTCGCATGGACGTAGGTTTTGTATAAAGAGCTTATTTTTTTTATATTTCTATCAAAATATACAATTTAAAAGAACATTTTTCTTGAAACCCTGAAACATTATTCAGAAAACTTGTTTTGTACTTTTTAGGGCATTTCGAAAGGGTATGATTTTAGGGAACTTATTTTATGAATTGTTTTTCTATTTTATTTTATACATTTCCTTACCTTAAAGATATCTTTACGGAGTTTTTGACTACAGAATCGAATTCTGTGGCATCAAAAACCTCCAGATGAGATTTTTCCCAGAAAGTTTGAAGAATTTAAAAAAATACCCTCCTTACAGTTTTATTGTATGTATAGATTGTAGAAAGATTACTAAATTTATTAATGTTTTATTTTAGACTAGCTTGCATACCCGTCGTTGCCGGGTTAAGTTTTTTCAAATTTTTATTTTTATTTTTTTATGGTTTATGTTGGAGCTAAACCTTAGGCCAATCGGCTCGGTAGTTTCCCCGCGAAAGGGTAACATAGAGGAAGAGCTAAGTTTCGAGATCACTTTACCCCCTCCCCTTACTCCCCCCACCCCTCGCGATTCTTTTCCGTATGCCTATGTTGGAACCAGAACTACCACAGACACTCATGCCAAATTTCAAGTCAATCGGTTCAGCCGTTTTTGCGTGAAAGAGGAACAGACAGACAGACAGACAGACACCAACTCATTTTTATATTATTAGTATGATGATGATATGATGATATTAGATGAGAAATGGAAATCACCGATTTACGTTAAAAGGCAAAATTGTAGAGAATCTTTAATTCTTCATTTAATAGTTTTTCCGAAAACTCGTTAGTTTGAAAGAAATTTGCAAAAATCTAATTTTTCACATTTTATATCTCGATAACGGTAAAAAATAAAATTGAGTGCGCAAAAAAATTCCTTGACGGATAGCCTCTCCAACGCAGAATCTTGATCCAAATACCTTCTGAATTGTAGAAGTAAGCAAGAGAGGAGTTTGGAAAAGGGAGGGGGTAGATATTAGTGAAAGAAATTTTTTCCTGAGAGCTGACTCTAGCGGTGAAAACTAGGTTCACTTTCCTTCAGAATTATAGATCTTAGCAGGTGAGGGGGCTCACAGAGATGGAAGGGAGTGGATGTTAGTGTGCAAAAATCTTTCCTAAGGAATAATTTCTGTTTTTGTGAAAAATAATCGGTTCAGCGCTTCAAAAGTTATCAGGGGAGGGGTATTGAAGGAGAGGGAGGAGGTCAATAAAAAGTATCCTATTCTTTATTCTGCAAGTAGCTATACCTGTGTGATTCGTCGAAATCGATTGGACCATTTCTACGTGATGCCGGAACAAACATTCAGACAGACTGACAAACAAATTTTTTAAAAATGTTATCTTTGGTATCAGTACGATAAAATACATCGATGTATATTAAAATTTCTAAGAAAATCCAAAATTATAAAAATTACCCCCCTTACAGTTTTATTATAGGTACACTAGATAGCAAATAATAACACCTATCCGAAGTAGAATATGTTTTAATAAATTTAAACCCCACTTCGATAAAAATTTACTTTCTGGGACAGCATTCCTAATTCCGAACCCCGAAGCTGTCCCATTTAATCCGAAATGCCTTATCACCTTACTATGAGAGAGACTTCTATGAATTTTATTGATTTTTCGCTATTGTGTGTGTGTGGAAAATTTCAAAGAAAAAGGAATCAGTCTTATAACCTGGTGATTAGGGTACCTAAATGTGTCGCTTCTTAGGAATCTCCATATGCATATTTCTGTATTTACGTCAACTTCTGATTAAAACACATTGATTACTGAAAGACTTTATTCCATGTATCACAGATGATTAAGAATTTTGACTATTTCCGAATTTATCTCATGAACAACTTTTAATACTATACAATTTTATCAATAAAATTTTACTTTGGTTTAGAATTTTATGGCTTATGCACTTATTTACCTAAATCTGTTAATAAAAAATAGCATAACTAATTGATTTATAGTTAGAATAGAATTTATGGTACAATAGAATTTATGGTACAGAAAACTTAGAATTCGTTTCTCTTATTTTTCATCATTATTTGTAACATCTGGAATTTTTCGCTTCATTAAAAATTCAGATGACAATTTGATAAATGGAACTTCAAAAAATAATGTGAAAACAATTGCTACTCCATATGATATCACACTACTACCAACCATAAAAACTAAAAACGTACCATTGTCTATTTTTATAGCATTTTCCCGCATTGCAACAAATATTCCAACCATACCCGGAAAGAAAAGGTACATCACATAGTTTAATTTACTCAAAAAAGCGAATACGGAATTGGTTAAAAATTTGGCAAGTAGACTTTTTTGATCATATTGACATATTAAAACACAAACACCTATCAATAATCCATAAAAATATCTAAATGCAGATTGCTCTAATTGCCACACCAAATTTGGTATTTGGAAGAGGAATTGGAAAGCTGTATATCCGGTCGCATATATGGAGACGACTATTAATAGTAGAATGTATTTCATCCAGGGCTAAAAATAAAAATAATAATTAATTAATTTATGGAACCAAATCAAATTCTGTACCTTTATAATAATTTTTTCATGTTTATAGAGTACGAATGCGGCAATTACGCCCCCGAAGTAGGGATTCATTCGGACATAAACGGGTGTGTAGAAAAAATCTTTTAAACCAATAAATGTGTCGTAGCCCATATCGAAGTTCTTCTCATAGTGAGCAATAAAACTGATTGCAATTGAAGAAAATGATAGGAATCCAAACAAAAATTTCGCTATCCAAGGAAATCTGCAAAAAAAAATCAATTCAAATTTCAAATGAGTAAAAAAGATAAATGTTTTGAGTCTAAATTGCATGAGAGGGAACAACATTGATATGTTTTTGTGTCATCAATTTCAAATTTCAAACAATTTTTTTTATTCTAAAAAACAAGCTTTTAAAGTATACTAAAAGCTAAAAGAAATACGTAGCCAAAGCGTAAAGAGTTTTTGTATATTTACTTTTATCATGCTTTTCTTTTAGGGGCCAAATCTCTACGTAAAATTATCTATCCGACGCCATATTGCTTTTTTCTGAGTTATTTTTCAAAACTCTTCCATTTGACTTCGTTAGTTCGAATTGAATAAAATGGCGTCTATCGGACGCCATTTTCTATTTTCTTATGTTTACATTACACGTTGATAACTCTTTTTGGAAGCTCTTTCATTTAAAGGTAGAAATAGACGATGCGATGGTCGGTACAATTGTCGGGCCGATTTGCTGTCGCAACCGATAATTGTATAGTGTATGCGCACGAAATGGTGGTTGGGCCCGATATCGCACGGTCGTACGTCGCTGAGCCAAAACCTGCAGGTGCATGCGGCAGATTGTATCACTTGTGGTCTGCCATGCGATCGATACCTTAAGACCTAACAAAATGGGTAAACAAGGCGTCATGTCATCCGCCGTTTTGTTTTTTCTTTAATTTTTTTCAATTTATTAAAGACTATTTTTGGAATAAATTTAAGTACTTATTGTTAATAGTAAAATTTATTATTTTATGGTTAAATTGACTATTCTTTATACTCCATGTGCTATATCATATGGGCGTGGTAACACACCGGTCACAAAAATGAACTACACCAAAGTGTTAGGGATGACAAAAGATTTTGATTTCCGCATGTCCGTCCGTCTGTCTCGAGCCAGAAACTGGAAATTTTAGTCACATTTATCGTAAATGGCTAGGCCAAATTCTTGAACAATTCCTTCTCTCTTCCGCCATACAAACGAAACAATTTTTTTGCAACGTCCTCGAAAACGGTGAATCACATTGAAAAATTTATAGAGTTAAAATGTGTATAGAATAGGGTTTTACATAACTCAACCATACATCAATATCCAATTGGACCACTGCTCCCCCCCCCCCCTCTCTTCCATGCAAATGGAATACTTTTTCCTGTTTTCTCGAAAACTGTGCTTCGTATCGAAAAATTAGAATATGATTTTACATAACGTTTCCATACATCAAAATCCAGTTGTACCACTCCTTCCCCCTTTCCCCATACCAATTGAATTTTTTTTCTATTTTCTCGAAAACGGTGAGTCGTATTGAAAAATTTATAAAGGTAAAATCTGTTAGAACACATCAAAATCCAATCCTTTCTTCCTCTCCTATACAAATGGATTTTTTTAAATCAACATTTTCTCTGTCATCATATAGATTATTTGACGATTATGTTATGTTATGTTATGTTATATTATGACGATTTTCTTATGTTTTAACTTACTTTGTGTAAATAAAAAGTCCAACCAAAATAATAATATAGTAATGCATTTCAGCTGATAGATACCACGTCCATGTTGAACACATTTCTTCAATGGGAAAATAATTCTGAATATAGAGAAGATTCCTCCACCAGTAATTGCTAGAAATGATAAAATATGATAAAATGTTAATGCTATATTCTTCGACAAATGTGTAAAATATACTTTGTGCAGTAAAGATCGTGATTTTTCCCAATGAAATAAATTGAACTTTCCTGTAGATAGACGGCAATAAGATGACTGAAGAATACCGACGCCATTAATGCTGGAGTTAAACGGATGTATCTGTTTAAAATCATTTTGAAGAAAAGTTTTGTGTTTTCCCAAAGTCCATATTGTGAAATCTCCTCAAATTGTTTGCGATTCTTCAAAAAATTGTAAGTTTGCAAAAACGCACATATTGTAAAAAATGTATCTACGTAAATTATTACGTAGAGAAAAAGTTGTTCAATAGGAGAAAAAAGTTTCAACATATGCTCCACTGGATTACTGCTTACAAATGTGGTAAAATATAATGAGTGCACGAAAGCGATCAGGATACACGTGATACTTTTTAATCCGTCAGCTGATCTTATTGCGTTTGGATTAGCATCACAATTCATAAGATATGAATAATTTGTTTTCAGCGACACGCACTTTTGGACACGTAGAAAAAATAAATTTTCCTGATCAAAAGAAATACAGGATAACAAAATTATAACTAGAGTTGTAAGCAAAAAAAGGATGACTATTAAAATTGTGTCCGTCCTCCGGAAAAATCGTGCAAGCGACGGTATTTTCACATCGATTACTTCCATATTTACATCGTATAGACTCGAAAATGTTGAATCATTTTTATCCAAATAGTTTGATGAAAGTTTAATCAGATCTTGTGATGAACACGACGATGGAACGCAGAGTCCGACTTGAATTGGTATCTAGAAAGATATTTTAATAAGCAATTTTTTTTGTAATACATTTTTATATTAAATACACGGAAAAAACATATGGGAACCGTTCACCCGAAATTGTATGCTCCAGTCCCATATTTATGGAGAAAAACTGTATAGTGGCCAAATATGGGAGACATTCCTATAAAAAAGTTGTGACTGTGTCGTTGTTGTTGTAAAAGTTGTAACCGAAGGAATTTCACGAGTTTTTGTTGGAAATCACTCAAAATTAATGTGAAAAAATTTATTTGTAGAAATTTCGCATGTTTTTGTTTGAAAATCACACAAAATTTAGTGTGAAAAACTTTTTTTTTGGAAATCAAGAGCTGGACGCGTTATTGTACTCTCAGGAAAGATTTTTTTTTTTCGCGGATTAGAATATAATTCAAAACTTGACAAAACGACAATTAAATTTTCATTTTTCGATGATATTTCGGTTAATTTTAATTTCTATTTTGGTAAATCATATCAACGCGTAATAATTAAATGGGAAGTTTGATGTCTTTACGTAAAGAAAATATTCTATTATGCTTAAAGAAACATTGCAATCACAAATGATGTCAAATTAAAAAGTTGCTAAATAAGCTTCACATGATATGAATTTTTATACACTCAGAAAAATGGAGGCTAACTCGACGACCTACATACGGCGTAATTGGCCTCGGGTAGGCGCGCGTTCGCCTGCATGTGGGCAAGTAAAACTGAGTTGACCTGTGGTCGGAGAAATTCTGAAATTAAGCCACCAGCAGGTGAAGTAGGGCATTGGGGGCTGCACGAGTTGACCTTAGATAGGTTAACTCTGACCGCTAGCTGGCTTACAGACACTTCTGTAAGGTCAGAGTTAACCTGACAAAAAGTTGACCTGGACATTTTTCTGAGTGTATAACACCTCAGTTTAACGTCATCTTAATATGTAATGTCTATGCAAATTACAGATCGGTTATCAAGTTTTAACTCAATAAATAGTTCAGTTGGGTTATTACTGGGTTATTAGTGATTCCAACAAATCGATTTAATTTCTCGATTATACATCAAAAACAAGTCTTAGGTCGAGGTCGAGGTCGTCTTGTCTCACTTACCTGAATATAATGAATTAAATCCACTTGATTTCTTGTAGAGTAATTCATATAGAGTGCGGCAATCTGCATCTTAAAAGGCGCCTCAGCATCGTATAGTTTAGGATTTGCCTTTTTATTATCAAAATTAGAAATCGGAACCCGCAATTTTCCATTAAGTCGATTGCACTCAGTTTCCGATCCACTCCAAAAATTATTGTGGTAAACGAAACCATTTTGAAAAGCTCCAGAAGCATCCAGTGCTAAAATTTTTAAAAGAAAAATTATTATATTCGCATTCGACATAACCTGTTTGATTACATAATTTAAAAAAAAAAATGTTTATTGCGCCGTATTCTATTTATTTAAATGGTTTTGAACGCTGCGCACTATAATTAATTGTTTTTGCCTAGTATGGATTTTTTTTTGAATGTTCACATGTTTTGTTTTTTAGAATAAAATATCAGTTGCGATCAACACAAAATTTACCTCTGCAATATTTAATTTACGAAACAAATATTTAAAAAATAATATTTATTTTCAATACCTCAAGAACCGTTACAGATACGTAGAAACCGCTAAAAGAAAAATGCAGGAAATTATGTTTTCTTTGAATTTGGTTATACGCATTTTTTTCTCAAATGCGCATAATTTCCAAGAAATTTTCAGAAAACTGTATTTTCAAAAAAAAAATGTGTGGGGGATACCCGTTATAGCTAACGGCAACGCAGGGCAAATGAATGATTTCTCTACGTAACAAACGTTTCTTATTTCGTTTCACAATATTCCAAAAACTATAAGATATAGCATGCCAACAGGTTTATTATTATTTTATCAAAACCCACTGTTTTCTTGCGTCTGAAATAGACACGCCCTGGGTAGACACTCGGCCTTCAGCCTCAGACCGGACCTTTCAAAGGGTGGGTAAATACAATATTCTCTCTCTCTCACTATCTCTCTATCTCTCTATCACTCTCTCTCTCTCTCTCTCTCTCTCTCTCTCTCTCTCTCTCTCTCTCTCTCTCTCTCTCTCTCTCTCTCTCTCTCTCGGCACTTCAACCGGTTTCCGGTCTTGGCCTGCCGCAATGTCTCTCGCCAGAGGTCCCGGTCAAATGCCGATGTCCTCCAGTTCTGCATCCCAATTCTCTTCTCGTCCTGGTCAACACCGTCTTGCCATCTGAGGTTGTGTTTTCCTCGTCGCCTTGTTGCTAATAACCTACCGCAGAAGACTTTCCGAGCCGCGTCACTTTCACTCATTCGAGTGACATGAATGAGTAAAAGCCTGTTGAGTCTTATGAGTCTGATATCTCTCATAGACCTCGTCATTGTAGAGTTTCCGGAATCGTCGCCCTAAAAAAATGAATACTAGTGGTGGAAATTTTTTTCCAAGGGCTGACCTTTCTAATGATGGAAACCGGATCCGAATCTCTTCAGAATTTCAGAAGATAGCAGGCGAGGGGGGTTACAGAGAGGGTAGATATCAGTGGTTGAAAATGTTCCCTGAGCACTCTTAAACTCCCAGTTATTTGAACCAGCAATGTTTTTGTTCACGACCTAACATTTGAACTTATGTTCTATTATTTGAACTTTTATAAAATAAATGCCGCTCAAAATAATCAAACTGAAAAAAACTGAAAAATTTCTCAGAGTTGGTGATTATATTGCGGAATGAAATTGGGAAATTGATAGAATTTTATTACTTACTAGCTTGCATACCCGTCGTTGCAGGGTTAAGTTTTTTCAATTTTTTTTTTATGGTCTATGTTGGCACTAAACTTCAGGCTAATCGGCTCGGTAGTTTCCCCGCGAAAGAGTAACATAGCGCAAAAACTAAGTTTCGAAATCACTCTACCCCCTTCCCTTACTCACCCCACCCCTCGCGCTACTTTTCCGTATGCCTATGTTGGAACCAGAAGTACCACAGACACTCATGTTAAATTTCAAGTCAATCGGTTCAGCCGTTTTTGCGTGAAAGAGGAACAGACAGACAGACAGACAGACAGACACCAACTCATTTTTATATATTAGTACGATTAGTATGATATGATGTAAATATATGTTACTAGAAGATTTTTTTTTGTTGCGATTATTTGAACATTTCGACTACGCTTGCAAACATTAGTTCAAATAATCGAGATTTGCCTGTATAAAGAAAATATAAACTATGTTTTGCGCAGGCTTCTCGGGAATAATAATAAAAATCATCAATAGATAAAACGGTCACTAAACATCAACAGAAAATATAGATATTCGTTTATATTATCCTATGACTGGTTCTATGCAGAGCTTTGATCATAGAACTGAATATTTTTAGAATTTAAAGCCTTGCTTTGACGCATTAAGAAAATTATTGATAATAATTTGAATCTAATTTTAATCATCCTAATTTGTTTACTTTAAACAACCAGTTTAATGCCCTCAAAATTATCATATTGCTTTAGAATATTTTAAAAAAAATGTTTTTTTTTCACTTTCGCTTTCAGAAACTGGTTTGCAAAAACTTGAGAAAAGCTTGCTATTTTTTTTTTGTTGTTGTGTGGTTCTAATGACATAATCGTAAATATTATAGACGATTATAACTTTTGGTTTAACAAAGGCACCAAATAGTTACTAATATTAATTTGAGTTTAACGGAAAATCTCACTACGATAAGAACACTTTTGTGTAATTCTCTCGAAATATGTGAATTTTATTTTAAAATAGAATTAAAATTTTTATTAAAAAATATCACCTTTTATTGCCCAAATCAGACGTTGATCAATTCCTTGAGCAATTTCCTGGCACTCTTTGAAACAAACATTACCATCTTCTTGAAATTGAACGGATTCTGAGATAATTCCATAATATGGTGAACTTTTTGCCAAATCAATATTAAAACTTATGCTAGAAATACTTTGTTTAGCGCAAACAGACAAAAATATCACACTGTAAGAAATTAAAATCGTAATTATTGACATTCTTGGCCGTGAAAATCTTTCAGAACGAGTCAAGATCTATATTTGTCTAGCCGAGAATAAAACCAGTTTCTGAAATGCACCAAACGCGGCGGAAGTTAAATCACTATTGGCGTTTTCACATTTTGTTCAATCATAATATAATATAGAAGAGAAGCAAATAATTGACTATTCGCGGTGCCGAGGCGTGACGAGGTCGTATAGACATTTGAGATAATGTCTAAGATTTCGATTAAAAACTTATTCCGTCACATTACATTCAATCAAGTAAATCTCGAGAATTGTTCAAAAGGAGACAAAATATTAGTTTAATCGTCAATTTTTTTTTATTGTATATAAACATGGATTTTTACTATAAATAATATGTCGCTCGAATGAGTGAAAGTGACCCGGCTCGGAAAGTCTTCTGCGGTAGGTTATTAACAACAAGGCGACGAAGAAAACACAACCTCAGATGGCAAGACGGTGTTGACCAGGACGCGGAGAGAATTGGGATGCAAAACTGGTGGACACCGGCACGTGACCGGGACCTCTGGCGAGAGACATTGCGGCAGGCCAAGACCGGAAACCGGTTGTAGTGCCGGGAAGGAGAGAAATATAAACACGCCCCCTTTTGATGCGAAACAGTTATGACAACGAATAATCTATTGGTGGAAGCACTAGTGAAAGACAGTTTCCTTTTATGGCTTTTAATGGTTTTTAACTACCGATGTCTCAACTTATTCGGGACAGTCACAGAATCAAGAATGTTGCCCGGGTGTCCCAGGAAACTAAATTTATGTACCAGATTATTCAGTTTAATATTATCTATTATATAATAGGCTTTTTTATAATCCACTTGAAAGATCTACGAAAAAGTTTTACTCTCAAGAATTCAAAAGCTTGCACCCCCGTCGTTGCAGAGTTAAAGCTTTTTGTATAAGTTTTTTCGACTCAAAAATCGAATAATGAAGAACTTTTGAAAAAAATGACTATGAATTTAGGACTTCTATTTCGAATATTGAAATTCTAACTCCTGATTCGAGCTCAGTGACCCCGAAAACCTATAAAGCCAAAATTTTTTTTTTTAACTTTTAATTAGAAAAGATGCTGTGTATCATTTGGTGTCTGAGTAATATTACTTAAAATCCAGAAGGACGTCTGTCTTGTCCCGTTTTTATATAGTTTTCAGTCTTCAAATATACATATATCCTTGCCTTTAAGGTATCCTAAAAGACTTCTTTTTGCCAGATTCGTATTCAGCGAGCCCAAAAACCCCCAGATGAGGTTTTTTCCGGAAAATTTGAGAAAGAAGATAATCACGTCATCCCTTCAGGACATTCTGTTATCCTTACAGACTTCTTAATATCAGAATCGGATTCAGTAACCCAAAAACCCCCAGATAAGAGTTTTTCCCGAAAAATCTGGAAAAAACAATAATCGTGTTATCCTTACAGAAGCTTTCCTTGTCCTTACAAGGACTAAGTATGGATTTACGAATGTCTGCGAAATTTCAAGTCAATCGGATGAGTGGAAGTGGATCAAAATTGGATTGCAAGATTTGACTCCGACAGACAGACAAACAGATACGAAGGCAATCTAAATAGGATTTTTGCATTATCCTTACAGGACCTCATACAGGACCTCGTTAGGATTTAGTGCAGGATTAACAATATTTGCCATTTTTGTGGTATTTCGAAAACCCTCGCCTTAGGTCTACATGATGGATGATGGAACATCCTGTCAAAATTATTTGAATATCTTCACCTCTAGGATTTTCGTTTTTTCAATATTTTTATTTTTAATGATTTCTGGGCTATAAGGTCATATTGAAATGTTTTTGTTTCTATCGAATCCATTTCATGAATTACATACGAGTACATACGAGATTTCTCATGGGGAAGTGGAAACATTTTCTGATAGAAACAGCAACTTTCGATACCGAGAATCTAATGGCTGGATCTCGTCAGAGTGACGCCATGATCTCTGTCAGTGACCTGACCACGAAGGATGTAGACGGGAATTCAAATTTCTCTGTATAAGTAAACTAGAAATTAAAGCTGGTCCCACAATTGGAGCGGTGCGACAGCGGCGCGGCGCGACGCGGTTAGCTCAGAGCGGCAGGGCGACAGCCGCAGTCATTTTTAAACCGAAATTACGCGGCGCGGTTGTGGCGTGGTGACAGCTCAATTTGTGTTCTCATAACCTAAAAATCGCAGAAAATTTGAAGATTATTAATTTTTCCGTTTCATTTTCGGTTTCGAATACGTTTTAAAGTTATTTTCCCTCTTTTTACTTGATAAAAATATTTGCAACAACACTCAGAAAACATAAACAACTGTCACCGCTTCCAACCGCGTCTGAAAGTAGAAACTAGACTTACTCTTCGCTGCCGCGTTTGGTCACCGCGCAATTATGTATAAACCAACTCATATAAACCTATAGTTTCTACTACCATCTGTCACCGCGCCGCGCCGCTTTGCGCGTAATTGCGGTATAACCCCACAGTTAGACGTGCGACTAGAAGTCGCATGCCGTATCTCATCTCAGGGAAATCGCTCGTGTAAACGCCACTTGCATGCAAGCGGGGAAAATCGCAACTCAAGTCGTATGTAAAAACCCCATACAATCTGAGCTGCGACTGGAACTGCAAATGATTTGACATTTAAGGTTATGTCTGATTTCACAATAGCAGAAAATAAGTTGAGTAGAAGTGAAATTTTGAAATTAATGAATTTGTACCGGGAAAGAGAGTGCCTCTGGAAGACTGCCTCGAAATTGTATCGTAGAAACGATCTCAAGAGGCAGGCGTATGAACAAATCGGCGCGGAATTGAAACTCACAAGCGAGGAAGTGAAGAAAAAGTTGAGAAATTTACGAACGACGTATGTTCACGAAAAAAAGTAAATCAATGCGAGGCGGAAGTTTGGAGCATCGACAGAAAATATTTATGAGCCTTCATAGTTTTTGGCAGACTTTTCTGCGATTTCTATCATTTTTATAGCTTACTGCGGCTAATAACTTTGTTTGTTTTCTTGCGTTTGACATTTTTCAACTGAAGTCACATGCAATGTCGCAAGACAGCAGAGCAAATCGCAACACCTGTCAAATTGAAAAACGTAGTAGGAGGGATAATCGCATGCGACTTCTAGTCGCGCGTCTAACCGTGGGGTAAGCTTAACTCCTCTATTTGTGAATTGTGCTGATAGAGTAAATGTTTTATTCGAACTAGTTTTGCTTTGTGAGGGAAGGTTTGTTTACAGAGTTACGTCTAAATGTTAATTTTGAAACGGATTGTTGGTTTTAGTATTATTTCTAAATGTCAATTCTAGATTTCTTATTTGCCAAGATAATATATAATATTTGACTTTCTCGACTTTTTTAATATTTTGTTTATTTTAATAATTTTCATGTTTCCCAATTTTCTTCATGTTTCCAATTCTAACGCCTGCATTAGTCAGTTCGATGTCACTAGAAGTTAATGCTTTCTAAAAAGTGCTAAAATGCAAATCTTGGCCAATAGCCAAATAACAAATAACAATTAAAATAAAACACAGAGGGAATTTCTTGAAAAAATGTATTCTCATTTGTTACGGTGTTTTTGTTCTGGTGTTTTTGGTTTCATTAGAAACTCGGAGGATATTCTTGAAAATGGAATTTCAAAAAATAATGTAAAAATAATGGCTGCTCCATATGAGATCAAACAAGTTCCAAGCATAGCCATCAAACAGTTTCCTGGGTCTAGTTTGAAGGGATTTTCACGCATTGCCGCAAATAATGCACCCATAATTGGAACGAAAAGATACATCATGTAGTTTAATTTACTCAAGAAAGTGAAGATAGGTTTCGCCAAAAATTTGCCAAGTGCACCGCCATGGCCATACTCGCATACTAGAATCGTTGCTCCAATCAAACATCCAAAACTATATCGAAATAAGGATTGCTCCAATTGCCAGAAAATATTTGGTATTTGGAATAAGAACTCAAAACCCAAATATATAAGTGCATATGCTGCAAGGGCTATTAATACCAAACCGTATTTCATCCAAGGCTGAAAAAAATTAAAAAAAAAAATTTTTAATGCTTTAAAAAAATAATAAAAATGACTACCTTGATATTGATGCTCTTGTGGTTAAAAAGTACAAATGCAGCCATTACTCCCCCAAAGCAGGGATTCATTCGAACGTAGGGAGGAGTATACATAATATCGTTTTTATCTATTACTGTATCATAGCCCATGTCGAAATCAATTTTATAGTGAACAATAAAACTGATTGCAAATGACGCAAGAGAAAGGAAACCAAGTGCGAATTTCGCTAGCCTCGGAAATCTGAAAGAGAAATTAAAAGTTTTTATTCAAATTCAGAATTTCAATCCGTTTTTTTTTTTTTGATAAAGTTTCAATTTATAAGTTATAATTTTTTGGAAAACGATATAAGGTGTTTTTTTTAATGTTCTAAGCTATACAGAACAACGTTTTCCAAACAAACCGTTGCACCATAAATTATCAATTGCAGAATCGCAAGCAAAAGAAAATTGTTGGGAAATTTGATAAAGCAATGTTAAAACTTAAAAGTCAACTGACTTGACTTTGCACTTTAACAAAAAAAAAACTTTTTCTATTAATAAACAATTAATTAAAACTGTCAAAATTGTTAAAGTGGCAAAAAATGTATTTTGCTGTTGTTTACAATCCTGTAACAAATAATACTATTTTACGACGATAACAACTATTTTAATAGCTTCTGTGAATGCCCCTAATATTTTATGAAATTTTCTTAAAATATGAAAATTTACATTCAGGGTATTCACAGTCCTCTTTTAAATTGCGAGTAATTTTACCGCTCGGTAATTCAGTCAAATTTAACAGATTTTTACCGAGACGGTAATTTGGTTCATGTAAAAATGAATTACCGGATTCGGTAATTGTACACATGCCTTGAGTCGTGTTTTCCGGCCCGGTTATTCGGTATCAAGAATCAACCGTGAGTGGGGCTAGTAATGTTTCTAGTTGTCAAATTTTCTCGCTGGTTTTTTGTTAATCTCATCGGACTGCAAATTTTCTCAATTTTGATAGCCGTTGCCACAATAGAAATTCGAAAGAATACATCAAACATGGATTTAAAGGTATGTCTGACAATCAAGTTCGCAGTTCATGATTTGGTCACGTATCCAATAAAAGCGCTGTTCTCAAATCTGTGCCGTGGGATGTTCACAGCAGAATATTTTTAGTCTTTTAATATTACCGAAAACACCGAATACCCAAAATAAAAGAGGACTGTGAATACCCTGATTGATTTAATGAAAATAACAAAATCGTTAAATCAATGTCAGATTTTATTGGTTCTACGAAAAAAATTTTATCAGTATAATGTTGCAACTTACTTTGTATAAATAAAGAGTCCAGCCAAAATAATAATATAGAAATGCATTTCAGCTGATAGATACCACGTCCATGATGCACAACTTTCTTCGGTCGGAAAGTAATTCTGAATATAGAGAAGATTTCTCCACCAATAATTACTGAAAATAAAAACCATAAATTTAAGACAAAAATCTCCTTCTAATAAAACAATTACTTAGAGCAGTAAAGATCGTAATTTTTCCCAATAAAATAAACGGAATTTTCCTGCAGATAAACGGCCAAAAGATGGCTCAAAAAAACCGACGCCATTAATGCTGGAGTTAAACGGATGTATCTGTTTAAAATCATTTTGAAGAAAAGTTTTGTGTTTTCCCAAAGTCCATTTTGTGAAATTTCCTCGAATTGTTTGCGATTCCTCAAAAAATTGTACGTTTGCAAAAATGCACATATGGTAAAAAACGTATCAACGAAGATTAGGGAGAGAAAAAAAATTTGTCCAATTGGAGAAAAGACTTGCAGCATATGCTCAACTGAATTACTTGTTGCAAAAGCAATAAAGTATAATGAATGAACAGATGTGATCAAAAAGCATGAGAGACATTTTAATCCATCAAGGCTTCTAATAGCGTTTGGATGGACGTCCGAATTCATTAGATTTTCGTAATTTATTGTTATGGAAACGCACTTTTGGACACGTAATAAGAATGAATTTTCCCGATCAAAGGAAATACAGGACAACAGAATTATAGCTGACGTCATAAACAAAAAAAGCGTGATTATTAAAATTGTGTCCGTTCTTAGGAAAAATCGTGAAAGCGACGGTATTTTCACATCGATTACTTCCATATTTACATCGTATAGACTCGAAAATGTTGAATCATTTTTATCCAAATAATTTGATGAAAGTTTAATCAGATCTTGTGATGAACACGACGATGGAACGCAGAGTCCCACTTGAATTGGTATCTAGAAACACAAAAATAAATCTCTATTATCGCGATTTATATTTTTTGACAAAAAAATTTATAGCAAAATGTTTAATAACACTTACTTGATTATAACTTATTAAATCCACTTGATTTCTTGTAGAGTAATTCATATAGAGTGCGGCAATCTGCATCTTAAAAGGCGCCTGAGCATCGTATAGTTCAGGATTTGCCTTTCTATTATCAAAATTAGAAATCGGAACCCGCAATTTTCCATTAAGTCGATTGCACTCAGTTTGTGAGCCACTCCAAAAGTTATTGTGGAAGACAAAGCCATTTTGAAAGGATCCAGAAGCATCCAGTGCTAAAATTTTTAAAATAGGTTTTAACTAACCAAAATTTACTACGTTAACATGATACCCGATTGCGACTACTCACTTTTTCGGCTAGGAATTTTTATATGCTATTAACAAACAAACAAATAGACAAATAAACGAACAGACCGACACACAAACAAATAAACAGAAACGGACAAGAAAACAGATAAACAAACAGAGGAACTAACAGACAAACAGACAGACAAACTTACAGACAACCAAGCACACAAAAAAACAGACAAACAAACAGACAAACAAATAAACAAACAGGCAAATAAACATGCAAACAAACAGACAGACTAACAAACAGACAAAAAAGAGAGCAAAACAGTCATCTGTTAAAAGCAAGCTAGCTTTTAAAATTAGTATATTGTGGGGCTGATTAGGCTTTGTTACGCTTGGGGTATACCCACAATTTTTCCTTCAAATATACATTATGTCGCTACTTCGGAGGAAGACTGTCACAACTCAAAAAATGTCAAATTTGTACTAAAGATGCGGAAGAGTGGTAATTATGGTATACTTTGTTGTAGAAGAGTGTCACAATTGTAACTTATAATTCTGGCCACCAGAGAGCAGTAGTGTCGGTCTTGCATTGTGCGAAAAAGTTGCGAAAGTTTTTTCAACAGTGTCACTTGTTTAGTTGTGAATCGTTATTTGAGGTGAAAGCATGCTGCTTTTTTGGTAAAACTGTCCCCTAAGTAAAATTTGCTTAAAAGTTAGTACTATTAACCATGCAAAAGCTTGTTACTGTATATATTTTCTAAATATCAAAAATACTAACACAAAATATCAGAATAACTTTAAAACGTCATTTCCCAAAATTTACAATTTTTGAGTTGTGACAGTCTTCCTCCGATGTAGCGATGTGTTTCCCTAAAACATGTGAAAAGTGTGATAAGAGAAACATATTTATACTCTATATGATATATCATCATATATATCATATAGAGTGGCGCTCAAAATTAATTTTTCACAAATGTAATCACATTTCAAACACTACAAATCTCCAGTATTGTCTGCGATACCTAAAAATTGTTTTTCCCAATCTGAATCAGAGTATGGATGCTTCGTAGTGCATATTTGTACCTCACTGTACCATGGGGGAAAATAGCACACAGCCGCTCGCATCAACAGTAGAAATACTACTGGCTGAATAAAGCGTCTAACTCAAATAATTTACTCTATTTTCTCTCACTGCCTCGTATCATGGATGTCACCCTACTACAATTGTAGTAGAATCTCTTAAATACTATTTTGGTCCTGGAAAACTCACTACGCACTAAATGAAATCTGCTACTATTTTTGTAAAATACCAAAAAATTGTATTATACATGTTAAATGTAAAAAGCTTCTAACGAAGCTTCTAAAAAGCTTCTAACGATGTTGGCATTAAGAATGATAAAGCTATTTAGCTTTAGATATACAAATTGGTATATCGGCATAGATAGAAAAGGTTTTTTTTCTAAAATCTGCTACTATTAGTATCAATCTGCTACTATTTTTGGCCCACTCTACTTCCCTCCAAAAGCAAATTGGTGACATCACTGCCTGGTATCCCGCAAAAGCTTTTAAGGGGTGCAATTAAAAATCTGACAATATTGGTCATAATTGCGTAAAATGTTCCG
Organism: Chrysopilus asiliformis; assembly: GCA_964034945.1. Lineage (NCBI taxonomy): Eukaryota > Metazoa > Arthropoda > Insecta > Diptera > Rhagionidae > Chrysopilus > Chrysopilus asiliformis. The sequence continues at coordinate 101,851,910 of OZ035961.1, forward strand.
GAGCTACGGATAAAAATTTTAAACGTGTGAAAAGCTTTGTGAGCTATGGGCTGGACAACACTGATGTAAATGTTTTGTTCCAAAAGTCCAAATTATTTTCATGATTTGAAAAACCTGAAATTCATCGTAAAATCTAAATCATTAAAACCTCAAGTAACACACATCTAGTCAATTACGTAAACACCATATGAAATTTACTGCTCTGTTTGAGTAATTAAAACACATTTTGAAAGCACTTATAACTACTCGTAAATACTTTTTGAACATGGAAACTTAAAAACATAATGAAAACTACCATTGCCAAGCAATCGTGAAATACCCTATTGGGTATATAGCTGGACTCCAAACTTTCAATTAGCTGCATTTTCATTATAACATTCCGATTAAATTGTTTTAAAGCTGCTCCATTGAATTTTCATGTGTGAAACATTCATGTAAAATTGCATTGCTTCTGAATGACACTTTCGTTTTCGACAAAAACGGACAAAACGGTTCCGTTTGTATTGCGAAGTCGGAAAGGAGTGATCCGATTTTGTCCGTTAACGAACTCGATCGCCCATTTTACGAAAAAAACGGATGTGCCAAATTTCTAGTTCATTCCCAATTTATCGTGTTCTCTAATTCATTGCCTAATTCATTCCCAATTTATCGTGTTCTCGGACAAACATACAGACGAACATGCAAAAATCAAATCGATTCATCATTTTAAACACATTCCTGAAATTCATTTGCTTTTGTCCGACAATTAGTTTTATAAGTTACAAATGGTAGAGCAAACCAATTATATCCTCTTATGGTTTCACCATATAGGGTATGAAAAATTTCATTAATTTTACCAATGAAGGTTATAACAATGAGTTTATATAATTATTTTAACGCTAATGTGTTTATACAAAAATTAATTTAAATGATAAATGTCACCTTTTATGGCCCAGATGAGTCGTCCATTAATTGCTGAAGAAATTTCCCGGCACTCTTTAAAACATAAATTTTCATCTACTTGTAAATTCATGGACTGTGATATTATTCCATAATATGGTGAACTTTTTGCCAAATCAGAATCGGTATTTATACTAGAATTACTTTCTTTCACGCATGAAGACAGGTTAATCTCACTAAAAGATATCAAGGAAATTAAAAAATACTTCAAAATTGATTAAATTTGAAAGTAAAACTATTTTTAACAAAAAAAACTTTTTTTTATAATTTTTGCAGTTTTCAATATTTGTCAAAACTTTCAAAATATTATTACGAATTTTTTAAAAACCATAAAAACATTTCTATTCAAGAAAAAATAAATATAAAAAATTTGTATTCTAAAAGATTTTTTTAGTTTTATTTAGTGAGTTTTTTTTACTCTGATTCTAGTCCATTTGAATTGCTTTCTGGTGAGCCTGTAAAATTTTCTGTACTAATATCACAAAGTGCACTTTTTATGGTGCATAATAAAACAAATAGTCTACAAACAGTTAACATCGTAATCTTTTTCACTTTTTGAACTCTTTTTTTTTGTTTGTGATAATTGAAAAAAAGTCAACACCACAATTGCTGACCCAAAGCTAAAACAACCAAATTCCACGACGGTTAAATAACGAATGACGACTTACCATTTGCTCTAATAGCATAATAAATATTCACTCTAATAGATTTCTGTTGAATTTCACTACATTTGATGTAGGAAACTGAATTCCTACATTAAATGTAGTTAAATCCAACGGCAGTGTGAAACAGAGCGTGAATTCACACAAAATTCGGCGTGACTTCCAACATTATTTGTAGTGATTTCACACAAAATTCCAATAAACGAATATTGAAATTACACAAAATGTGTGCGATTTCACACAAAAGTATGCGATCTAACACAAAATGTGTGCGATTTCACACAAAAGTATGCGATCTCACACAAAATGTGTGCTATTTCACAAAAAATATAATTGATCTCTTTTGATTTTCCTCTCTGAAAAACATGACATTTCATTTAATTTCTCTTCTACATATAGTTTCACAATGTTGAGGAGAAATGGATACGACGAATGAAATCAACAATATGATATGCAGAGAAATACAGTAATCCCTCCAACTGCGCGGTAGATACGATCCACAAAAAGAGCGCGCAAACCGAAACCGCGCACTGTGAACCGTACTTTGTATGAAATTTTGGGGTTAGGAACATGTTTTTTCAAACGAAAATTATGAAAAAAAACGCGCAGTTCGAAATTTTGATATTAAAAACCTAACCGCGCAGTTGCGAAACCGCGCAGTTGAAAACCGCGCAGTTAAAAACCGCGCAGTTGGAGGGATTGCTGTAATTGATTTTCGATTACATTTTAGACCAAAAACTCCAACAGAATGAAATTGGTCGATGGAAGTGTTTGTTTCTTCGAAAATATACTTCTCCCTTTTAAAATTTAGCAAAAAAAGCGATTTTTTGTTAAAAATCTGAAAACATCGGCCCAAAAAATTTAATAAAAACATCCAGACTAATTAAAAACCAAAAAGAGATCTCTGGTTTTATTTCCACAACATATCAAAGGACCGATAAGCCCACTTACAAAAACAACAAACATGAACACAACGGTCAACCCACACAAATTTCATCCAGACTAATGTTGAAATGAAGATATGATCTCCAAAACTGTTTTATTTAATTCGTTTCTTGAAGTAATAGTGCAGTGGTTTTTAATTGGATTTTCAAAGTCGGCGATAAACGATTAACAAAAGGATACCGCCATATTATTTTGTAATCGCCTGCAGCGGGTATTTAGACCACTTCTCGGTGATGACGATACAAATTAGTGCAGCGATTCTCAACTTGTGGTACATTAAAGGGAGGCGCGAGCACATCCAAGAGAAAATATTTGAAAAAGTTGACATTCCAAAATGTTCGAGACGAATCAAAACTTCTCGCGAAACCGCAAAAATGACGCAAGAGCAATAAAAAGACACCGGATTCTTGTTTTGTCAACGCTGAGGATCGGTGTTGCCAAATGTCAATAATTTACCGTTCTCTTAGTAATTTTTAAGGTTTAAAATTGAGGTAGTAGTGTAGGTTTAGCGCCAAAATACTCAAATTACATTATTATTGTATATATTTTATTGTATGCAGGGGGCGATGAAAATTTTGATTGAAAATGGGGCCGCGAATACTGAAAGGTTGAGAAACGCTGAATTAGTGTAAAATCACACTACTGTTGGGATTTTACTATCTGAATTAACGTACTTCACACAAATTTAGTGTGAAATTACACAAATTTAGTTTTAGTTCTTGGAAATCACACAAATTTTGTAGTAAAATCACTCAACAATAGAGATTCCACGCGACTTTTGAAAAACACGCAACAAAAGTGTGAAAATACTCAAACAAATGAGTTTTTTGCAAAAATATTTAGTGTGAATTCACAAATACCATTTAGAGTGTTATTTTACACTTCACAAATAAATTTTAAGATCTTGCGTTTTATTGTTAAAATGGAAATTAATTAGAATGATAAAAATCTACGTCCAACAAACAAGGATGCCTTTACGGAGAGAAATTCATTAGTAAAATCAACTTCAAACCGTTGTTGATTTCGTATCATCCTCGTTCGTGTTTCATTCAGCCAAGAACACACTGTCTCTTATCAAAGTTGTACAACTGTCATTGTTTTATTCAAACTACGTGGCGTGATTAAATGATCATGTTCATTGTAAATTAGCGATCACATTCATTTGCCAACTAGCGATCACGTTCATTGTCGCGTTCACTACCAATTTTCACTTAATTAAGTGTTGTAAAATCTTCTGCTTTTGTCAGAATTTGAACATCAAACTTCACGAATCCAGGGAAAGTGGTTTTACGACTCCATCATTCGATGAGATAATTTTAAACGCGAATAGTCTTCACCGTTGAATATAATTTTACGCATAAAGGAAGTAGATTTTCGCGCTAAGTGTAAACGTTTTTACAGTGTGTAGTAGTTTACGTAAACTTACGATCGAAATCCGGAAAATCTTAGAAATTAAATTGACCCCCTTACTCACATAACCCAAATATTTTAAAAAAATCTACACTTGCACAGATAATTTAAACATGTCGTGTTGAATTTTAAAAAATCTCTACATTTGTTGTCTAATTCAAAGAATTATCTAACATAATTAAGAAGACATTAACAATTAAGTAACGACGACTACGTGACGCAGTTAAATTGTAGCTCTTCATTTGGTCGAGAATATAAAACTATGAACTGGTTTTGATTTAACATTTAAATTAAATATTAAAATTGCTCTCATAGCCAACTGAATTAAATTAAAAATACTATAAAAGCGAAATTAAACGGCGATGTTTGTGCAAATACAACTTAAATGGGCATAAATTTTTTAATGATAGTGAGTAAACACTAAGAGTACACCCATTGCATAATAATTACTTAAAATGTTTTCCAGTATCCTTTCTTTAATGAAAAATAAAACAAAATCTCAACAAATGATTTTCATCTAGGTCACGTAGGCGAGTATAAATCCTTAGAGTATTTGTATGAACTTTTGCTATACCAATGTAGAGTCACGGCGATTATCAAAACTTAATAAGAAATTTCACTTTGAAAACATAGTGGCCCCCATTTTACCCGACTGAAAATAAGGAGGTTAATGTGTTTAGGAAGTTTGTTGTCTCAGAAGTTTCGTGTCCTTCTCACGAATGTCACTGTGTAAATTATAACTTGAAAAAATCAAAATGGCGTACGCCAGGCACCATTTTGTCGCATTTTGTCAAAATTGAACCAAATAAATACATATCATGTGACACCTCTAAAGTTTCGTCTCCTCCTCGCGAGTGTGACTGTGTATGTTATGACAAAATTGTACTATTTGTTCTCTATTCCATTAGTTGTCTGCGATTTCCTCAAAATCAGTGGGTCGAATCAAGAGGGAGTTGATATAATAAAAGTGAGAGTATTTTGGGCGAAAGTTTTCCCGACAGATGACCTGCCCGACATTGAGAACCGTATCAAAATCCCTTAAGTAGTTTGAGAGATAGCAGGAGGAGGGGTTCGTATCATGTGGGGGAAGTTGAAAAAGTTTGCTTGGACACAAAAAACGAAAAACCTTGAAATAAAACCTATTAATTAAAAAAATTGAAAAAAACGTGCTTCATAAAGGTTGTCTTTCTGGGCTCCCAGTAAAATATGGTTTAGATTGTAGCGAACTTTGCATGTACCTACGTAAAATAGTAGGAAAATCTCCCACTTGAAAGTTTTCCATAAATTATGACGAGAAGACGTTTTTTTCTCTCTCTTCCTAATGTTTTAAGAAAGGATAAAAAAATGCTAGTTTAATCACAAGTAATGCAGCAGCGCTCAACCTCCTGCGGATGTCATTATCATATCCGTATAACGTATTATTATCCATTTTGTGCAAACACTTTTAAGTTATAGTAGGAAATATCGCATTTCTATCGTGTCCTTATACGGAAAGTTTGATTTGCATGCAATCATTTGAGTTCATATCTGACTCAATAAATCTTGCAAGCCCTACAACTCCTCATTACTTCCTTCAGTGTTGAGTGCCATGCATATTTTCCCGAAGGTGTGTCTCCGGGTGCCCGCGAAAAGCATGAAAAGATTGACAGGATTCTAAAGCTAAATACCTGCGACACGCAACAGCGAAGTTCAATTTTTTCCCCTAGAAATTTGTTGCCGCAATTTTTCTTTGATTCCCGCAACCGGGTGCTGTTTTAACGAAATCACTTTTTTCCTTTAAATCCTGTAAATATTTCACTAGCGAGGGAGCTGTTGCCTTTGATTTGTTCGTCATTTTCGGCCCGATTTGTGTGCCTCTACCATACATGTGTTACATAATGTCTGTTTGCTTTAATGTCTCATATAATTTCATTTCGAAAATTAAATTAGCGGTTTTTCATGTTCAGAATCGCGATGTATCCTTTTTGGGTCGTTTTGAAGCACGCAATGTTGACACTGAACGAATGTCAAAAATTCGAGGACATAAAATAAACAGTAAATAAGAGTAGATTTTTGTATACCATTTTAATTCCTCACACGTGAACTGTCTAGCCTACGAGAATAGCTGATGTCATATTCATTTACCATTTTAGCTAGAAATGAGTATTTGCCATGTCAGTTTAAATAAATTCCCTTTGAACATGCTGTGAAAAAGTGGTGCTTTTTTTGATTTTACGAAAATCATAGGAGCAAAAAAATATTTAATGTCTACCTAATTTGGCTGGTGTTGCTACAAGTAGCACAAGGTTAAATTCTTTCCTATTCCAAATAATTCTAAAATCGTATTTTTTTCTGCGAAATTTTCTTTTCTTTTTGATGAACCTTTTTTTCCAATCTCAAAGGATATTGAAGTAAATAAATAGTTATTGATTCTTGTTTTTAAATTTTTGCAATTTAAGTGAATGTTTCAAAAAATTTAATCTACTTGAATAAAATAAAAATAAGGCGTCGAGAACGAAATGGTTTCAATCCCAAAACCGACTTTTCGAACGCGGCCAATATAGGCAGTGCTGGTCAGGAATGAGTGTTAATATTTTTATGGCGCAGCGCATCCTAGCATCCTTCAACAAAATGAAACTCGTTGTAGGTCCTCCAAATAAGACGCTGACACTTAAGAAAATATAATCTTTGACGCCCCACGTCAAGTGGCGCCCAGGGTCTTTACCCAATCTACCATAACCTAATTACGCCCCTGACTATTCTTCCTGGATTAGCCGGCACAGTCCAGAATTTAGGCATGCTGTCCCGGCGCACTATGGGTCGATTCCGCAAGTGACTGTTCAAAAGTAAAAATTTGATACTCCTAGCTTCACAGGATGCTTCAAAATAGTTGTTCAAACACAGGGTGAAAAATAGTTTTCAAAAATGTTTCTTGAATCAAACGAATATGGTTAAGAAAAGAGTAATACTGAAATATTCCGCTGCTAATAGGGTGCTAAAAATATAAAAATCATTAAAAAAATACGTTTTAATACTTTTTTTTGGTTTCACGCATGAATATATATATTTCCACCAAAGATTAGGTAAATAGAGATAGGAATCCTAGAACAAATGTTGGGTCCCAAAACAATCCGACAGCGAAAATTTAGAATACCTTGCAAAACGATTATTTTCATTTATATTTTTACTCATAACTGTCAAAAAATCAATGAAAATATTTAAATTGCATGCGTTACTTGATTGAGATTCATAACTCTACGGTATTTTCCATGCATTTTAAAAGTTCTATGAAAAGTTCTGTTGTTTCTTATCTTTAGTTAACTCATCTTTGGTTCCATTTTAATTTACATTAATTCATACATTATCATCAAAACTATTTTGTCACTTATTTAAAATTGCATTAAAGGTATTATTATTCTTCAATATGACGGTGGGTCGGTGGGTATTGCCGTATTGAACTTTGATGTATGCAGGTGTTATGTAAAATCAACATTTAAGCAGATCTTGTCGTCCCAAATATTTCGATACGATGCACAAAAATCGCAATATTAGCTAAATTCAAAGCTTTGTTAGCATATTAGAGGGGCACTGCAAAAGAGACTACTATTTTTCCATCAGATATTTAGTAATAGAGGATTTAATCCAAAATTAATAAATTCCAGATCTTAGATAAATGCTGATTAATCTAAACTTAATGTTAGTTTCTACTTAATTTACACTAAATTACAATTATTTCCTATTTTTTGGGAAATAAAAATTCATTTGATATCCTCTGGAATGGCATCTCAACTAGAGAAAACGTCAAAATTGAAATTCCATAGGAGATGCAAAAAACTGCAATTGTATCTGTGACTCCAGAAACTTCCTGATAAAAACTAGTGACCTCCCGCATCCCGTGCATCGAGCATATTATCAGGTAGCTTAACATATAAATGCTGTAGGTTAGTTTATCCAAGTGCGTAAAAAATTTCCAACTCATAAAATTGGTAAAATGGCCGCCATGGCCCATTTGACATACACAAATGACCCCAGCTAAAAAGATACCAAATAGAAATTTCCCAAAAGACATAATAGCCGCTCCTAGCCACACATTCAGATCTCTGCAATATGACTGAAAAATAACCATAAAAAATATCAAAGCGCAGATACTCCAGAACGAAAATATAACAAATCGCGGAAATTTTAATGGACGATCCTTAATTTTATGGAAAATCCAACCAATCAATGCAGCTCCAGCATAGGAATTTATCCGATTCCAAGGCTTGATATAGAGTGTATTTGCAGTCGCACCAAACATATCTTGTCTGAAATAAAGTCGGAAAATGTAGAAAATAAGTTTAAAAATATTTTAAAAATTTACTGAAAGTTGTAGGACTCATTCCAGTGATTGTAGAAACTAAATCCAAGGCAGAACGTCGTAACACAACAGTACAAAATCTTAGCGAATATCTTATTTTTAGCGTAGATGAAAATCAGAGCTAGGAAAATGAGGAAAAACTGCATATCGCACGCTAGATACCATGACCAGACAATGCAAATTTCGGAAAACGGTTGAAAATTTTGAATATACAACAAATTGTACCACCATGTTCTGTGAAAAAATGAGAAAAAAATTTAAATTGAGGATTTAAAAAAAAGGTTGTAAAAACTCTTGAACATTTTTAACAAGAACTGATTTTTTGAAGAATTGATCTTAACGTCAGAATCGGATTCAGTGACCCCAAAAACCCGCAGGTGAGATTTTTTCCGGAAAATTTTACAAAAAGGATAATCACGTTATCATAACAGGACCTTCTGTTAGACGTCTTAACGTTCAGTGACCTCAAACACCCCCAAATTTGCGGAAAAGGATAATCACGTTATCTTTGCAAATTTCTTAATGCCAGAATCGGATTCAGTGACCCCAAAAACCACCAAATGAGATTTTTTCCGGAAAATGTTGGAAAAGGGATAACCACATTATCATAACAGGACCTTCCGTTAAACGTCTTAACGTTCAGTGACCTCAAAAACCCCCAAATTAGAGGAAAAGGATAATAACGTTATCCTTGCAAATTTCTTAATGCCAGAATCGGATTCAGTGACCCCAAAAACCCGCAGGTGAGATTTTTTCCGGAAAATTTTACAAAAAGGATAATGACGTTGTCTTTACAGTGTCCGCAGTAGTGAAAATATGGTATTGTCATCGGACTTTCGTATTTGTGTAAAAATTCAAGTCAATCGGATGTGTGGAAGTGGGTCAAACTTAGATTACAAGATTTGACACTGACAAACAGACAGACAAACAGACAGACAAACAGACAGACAAACAGACAGACAAACAGACAGACAAACAGACAGACAAACAGACAGACAAACAGACAGACAAACAGACAGACAAACAGACAGACAAACAGACAGACAAACAGACAGACAAACAGACAGACAAACAGACAGACAAACAGACAGACAAACAGACAGACAAACAGACAGACAAACAGACAGACAAACAGACAGACAAACAGACAGACAAACAGACAGACAAACAGACAGACAAACAGACAGACAAACAGACAGACAAACAGACAGACAAACAGACAGACAAACAGACAGACAAACAGACAGACAAACAGACAGACAAACAGACAGACAAACAGACAGACAAACAGACAGACAAACAGACAGACAAACAGACAGACAAACAGACAGACAAACAGACAGACAAACAGACAGACAAACAGACAGACAAACAGACAGACAAACAGACAGACAAACAGACAGACAAACAGACAGACAAACAGACAGACAAACAGACAGACAAACAGACAGACAAACAGACAGACAAACAGACAGACAAACAGACAGACAAACAGACAGACAAACAGACAGACAAACAGACAGACAAACAGACAGACAAACAGACAGACAAACAGACAGACAAACAGACAGACAAACAGACAGACAAACAGACAGACAAACAGACAGACAAACAGACAGACAAACAGACAGACAAACAGACAGACAAACAGACAGACAAACAGACAGACAAACAGACAGACAAACAGACAGACAAACAGACAGACAAACAGACAGACAAACAGACAGACAAACAGACAGACAAACAGACAGACAAACAGACAGACAAACAGACAGACAAACAGACAGACAAACAGACAGACAAACAGACAGACAAACAGACAGACAAACAGACAGACAAACAGACAGACAAACAGACAGACAAACAGACAGACAAACAGACAGACAAACAGACAGACAAACAGACAGACAAACAGACAGACAAACAGACAGACAAACAGACAGATACAAAAGCAAGCTTAATCCTCGTCTCGATTAGACATAAATTGGAATTTTTCTCATTGCCTGCCATGAAAATGACACTTGTAGACATATTTTTTCCAAGTATTTTTGTCCAAGATATCAAAAGAATTCTGACAAATGCTGTATTTGTCAAAAAACCGCATGTATGGCAGGTCATGAAAAGAATTTCAATTTATGTCTAATCGAGACGAGGTTTTAATAAAAGCTTTTAATGAAGATAATGTAATAAAAGTAATTTTTAATTGACCCCAAAAAAAATTTTGATAGATGAAAATGTCGTTAAAAAAATGAAAAGTTTTTAAAAATGCGCTCCAAAACTAAATGCCGCCGAAGCGTGAAAAGATTTTTTCAAATTAAAATTTCAAATTAAAAATTGTGTTTTACAAAAATCCCAAAAAAATTAGTTCTTCATTGATTGTAGTTTTGTCTTTTTCCAAGGGTCGATTTAAAAGATTTTCGGAGTTGATTCTGAGTTGCAGACGATTGACATTTACCTGTAACCTTAAATACGCCACATTTTACGCTTGCAAAATATTTATTTTGGAAAAATTTGACCTGTGGCGCATTTATTTTCGTTGCCATTATTCTATAGGTACATTTTTCTTTTTACTTTGCTCTTCTACAGAGGGAAATTATTGTATTCATAACGGAGACCGACTCGGGCGCAGAGAGAACGGACGCAGAGAGAAAATTTCTGATCAGTACAGTGAAAATTATGAAGATCTGTCTGTCGGTTTGTCCGTTTTACGTATCTTAAATAACTCGAGAACGCGTTGACCTAGCGACTTGAAATTTTTGTAATTGAGTTTTACGAAAATCGTAGTTTTCTATAGTAATATAAACTATAAATGGTACTTCCCTTACAATTTTTTTAAATGCGGTTTTTTGAAAATTTATATTCGCGAATGTTGAAAATCAGACATTCGTAACATCGCCATTTTAAATGAAGATAGCGATTCCAATTATAATACTAATTTATATTTAAAAAAAAAATACTCACGGCCCATAGCTAAGAAAAGTTTTATTTGTGATCCAATATGGAGAATTCATGTCGAAATAATCGTAGACGATACCAGATAACATCATAGTCGTTAATAGCAATGGTGTTAGCCTATTGAAAATTCAGTTTAAAATAAACTTACACATAAATTTCATATAAAATAAACTTACCTTAAATATCTATTTAAAACGTATTTGCCAAATAAAATTATATTTCCAAGACAGTTTCGATTTTGTATTTCTTTCATTTTATTTGGATTATCCAGGAAATTAAAAACTAATAGAAATGAACTGAAAAATACAAAAAAATACTCACAACAAAATTAATGTTTATCAAAATTTCAGGAGGAAAAAACAGACCGAATTTTGATTGAAAAAAATCCGTTTGTATGGAAAAATTTTCCATGCTTTTAAGGCGGCCAAAAAGGACCCTAAACATGGATGGTTGCCGACACAAAAAAAAATCATTTCTCTGATTTTTTTTAATCCTTTAACATATCGCTACTCCGGAGGAAGACTGTCACGACTCAAAAATTGTACATTTTGGGAAATGACGTTTTAAAGTTATTCTAATATTTTGTGTTAGTATTTTTGATATTTAGAAAATATCTACAGTAACAAGCTTTTGCTTAAGTTACAATTGTGACACTCTTCTACAACTTCTACAACAAAGTATACCATATTTACCACTCTTCCGCACCTTTAGTACAAATTCGACATTTTTTGAGTTGTGACAGTCTTCCTCCGGAGTAGCGATATGTAAGTTTCATCAAGATCTGAGGATTACACCTCGCTAGGTTTACTTTTGCTAAATATTTAGGAGAAATTTGATAAAAAATGTAATTTCAACTTTCTAGCTCAACCTTTTAAAAGCTTATGGTGGTCATGGACAGACGGCTGGTCGGACGGTTGGACGCACAGGCCTTCAGAAAGACAGACAAAAGACGAACAGACAGACGGACGGAAAGACAGACGGACAGGCAGACAGACGGACAGATAGACGGACAGGCAGACAGACAGACAGACGGACGGGCAGGCGGAAATCAAAATCTTTTGTCATCCCTAATACCCTGGTGTAGTTCATTTTTGTGTCCGACGAATGGTTCGATGCGATACAAACTGTATGCCAAATCTAATATATCTACCATATGATTCTCATATAGGGTATAAATATTTCAATGTTTGAGTCACGGGTAGAAAATTGTACATAATAAGCATTTAGACTTACCTTAGGACAAAGAAAACTTCCACGAAATATGATCCAGAATATACTATTTGGTACAGAAATTTTTGCATGATGTACATCATCTGATATTGATTGTTTATAAGACTTTTATTATACACAGTGTGGAATAGTAAAATCCAGATACATGCTATAGATCTGGAAAAATGTATGTTTATTATATTATTAAAAAAATCGGTCAAAACGTCCATTGGCTTTATAAACCACCGCACTTTGAAATCTTTTGCTAAAATTTTCAAACAGCACAAAATGTTATATATACCAGTGTTTCCCAACCTGACGGACATGCACCTCGACTGGTTCCAGGGGGTACGCGAAATCTAACAAACAAAATGGCGGCAACCAAAATTTTGAAAAAGTTGCGAGGTGTTGTAAACAACAAAATATCTTGGATATCTATTAATAAATTAAGTGCTACCTGTAATTTATTTCTGCAAGTAATTTCGTATTCGATTTGGTACTTATGTTAGCCGGAGTTCTTTGTAGAATTATAAAAACTTAATATTCTTTATAAACTGAAGATTGACTATCTCAGTTAACAAATAAAGTAGTCCTTCGATAAGTATTTGCTTCAATGCAGTACGGAGACCTTAAGCGATATTTAAAATTTTTTTGGGAACAACTTATGCATTTAACACGTTGACTGCCGTGTGATCCACCGGTGGTTACATACTTGATTCCGTATCAGCACATTTTATACACAACTAACCATCACACTGAAACGTTATTAACAGTTATTCACTTAAGTAATGATTTTATTTTTATACGCTGGCAGTCAACAAGTTAAAAGTAGGTGGTACTCTATTTCAGGGTATTCTTTAGTACCATTATTGCCTTTTAGTTTAGCTCTTTATTATAGTTTGATCGGATCTTTCAACAAGGACATAACAATTTTCTATTTAAATAAAACACAGAATAATTGAGATATCGGGCTGAAATTTATTCCAGGTGTAGTGGACATGTGGACATGGCCACCGCGAGCACGTTTGCACTGATTGATTCTTTGGAGCCAATTTTCCACCACTCTTCCACACATATCGGCCGGAACGTTGGCAATTTCGCGTTCGATATTGTTCCTGAGCTCCTCTAACGTTGTTGGCTTGTTGGCATAAACCAACGATTTAACATAACCTCATAAAAAGAAATCCAACGGCGTTAAATCGCATGAGCGAGGTGGCCATTCGACCGGACCATTTAGCGAGATTACACGATTACCGAACTTCTCCTTCAATAGATCAATTGCTTGACTGTGTGGCATTGCTCGTTCGTGAACTTCACCATGATAAAAATGTAAACCTTGACTGACGTTTTAGCATTGCCAGATCATAAAAAAAAGTTTTAGGGTGCGTTTTTTATTAAAATACAAAATTGTTATGTCCTTATTAAAAGACCCTTTATATTCTGATCACAAATATATAGAGCTCAGAAGGGAGTTGTGGTGGTCATGAAGTCTGGATCCGTGCCTGCCCGAGTAAGGGGAGGGGGTAAATTGAATCCGAAGCATGGTTTTTCCTCTAAGTTACTCTTTCGCGGGAAAAGCATGAAATTCGGCATACTCGAAAAAGGTTGAGAAATACTGATCTTTAGCAAAGCATTTTATTCTCATTAAAATTAATATTTCACAACTCACCTAATTCCGGCAATAACAGGTAAATAATTTGACCGTTTTGAATTTGTGAAAAGACTTTTAAAATTTTGGGACAATGAAAAACACCTTGCCAAACGCTCTAAAATCGGTATCCGCACATTTTCCAGTTCATAATGTACTTTAGAACTTGCAGATATTTTCAAGTCAGCAATCCAAAAGCCAACAAAAATCACCAGAGTTATGCTAATAAAGAAAAGAATTAATATTATCCAAATTTTAACTAAAAAAATTACCAAAACGTCAAAACCCATGGCCTTAGAAAAAAACTCCAACGAAATTCCATAATTTTATTGCCTTCAACTTCTACACTGACATTGTATAATCGTTGAAATGTCAACAACTTTCGTTTAAAATAAACTTTGGTGATATTGAAAATTTCATCCCCGGAACAAGAAACAGGCAAACATAATCCAACGTGGAGAATTGCACTTTTCCCTAAATCTATCTGATATGGACTGCTTAAAAATCCATAAACTATTCGATAGACTGTTTCAAATGGACTCGTGGAATTCAATAAATTCGGATCCATTAATTTTGGAATTGATTTCGAATGTGAAAATTTTACACCCTCCGCTAAACTGTTGCACAAATCTGGTGACGGAATCCAAAAATTGTTGGCCCATAAAAATGACGAAGGCGTGCTTGCCGAGCCATCCATCACTTTTATTTTAAGTATTTTCCAATTAATTTGATTTAATTAACTTTTAAAATATATATCTTACTTTTTAATGCCCAAATTTCTTTGTTTTCAATTCCCAAAACAAATTTTTCAAGATCATTCACACATTCTTCATTTGCAGCTGATTTAACACCAACCTCACTTACTCCGTATAAAATATTAGTGTAAAGTAAAATTTCAATGTCTTCATTTGGAACTTGTGTTTTATGAGTTTCATTTAGTAAAGCAAATGCACTGTTATTCCAAATAATTAGAAATGAAATTGTTATTACAGGAAATAATTTTAAATGTCCCATTTTCTCTTTGACAAAACGAAAACTAATGGCTGATTGACAAGAAGCAGAATATTTCGAAATTCACCAAAAATGTTTGAATTCATAGAAAAATTTACACAACTGGTACTTAAACGACGATATAATTAATTCAACAGCTAATATTATGACGTATGGTTAGGATTATAACACCAGCTTTGTAGTAAATCAAACACATTAGGCATTCTGTGATTAGCGCGTTAAGAAAATAAAAGAAAATGTTCGAGACAAATATTTAAGAGCTTTCTTGTCATTTTTGAGTGGTGTAAAACAATTAGTGGATTTACGTTTTACAACTGTGTTCTGAAAATTTGGTATTTCTTCAGTTTGCATGAAAATTTAGAAAAATATATCACTTGTGATCAACATACAACTTTCCGCTGCAATATTTAATTTCGGAAAAAACAAGTAAAAATAATATTTTTACCTGGTTATATGATTTTTTTTCATGACAGCGTATAGTTTTTGGAAGATTAAAAAAAAAAATTTTTTTTTAAACATGTAGAAATCGTTAAAGTTCCGTACAAACCCTTATGACTGAGTTACATTGCGACGACAAGGCGACACGAGACGTCGACGAGAGTCGTCGGAGTTGTCAAAGTAATTTTCAACGTATGCGTTTGTATTGAATTGATTATATTGCGACGACATCTCGTCGACGTCTCGTGTCGCCTTGTCGTCGCAATGTAACTCACGCTTTAACCCGCATCCATCGTTTGTATCAATTTGATACAAATTTAAAATATTAATGATTATATTGTTTCAACGTTTGAATAATTTCAGTTGAATTTTTGGCTACCTTCCTAACTTTTCAAAACATAAAAAAAAAACATTTAACAGATGCCGCAAAATGTACCGTTAGGGTTCTACAAAATTTGTAACAAATCCAACGGTGTGTATCAATTTGATACACGTGCCAATTTTGTTATCACCTGCATTGCATTCAGTTGTTCTTTGAAGCTTGTTGAATAATTCGTTTTTTTTATCAAAAAAAAATAAAAAAATTCATAATGGCTAGTACGTCAAGTGAAGATATATCTGGTAGTGATATTGAAAGTTATCCATATGGAAATTATGTACCAAACGAAAGTGATTCAAATGATGAAGATGATTTTGTGGATCAAGAAGCATGAGAACAATCAATTTTAGTACCTGACTCATGGCTTCAATCAAAAGATACATAAAATCAGTATATAAAGGATGATTGACTACAAAATATCAGGCGAAGTGCTGCTGATATCACTGATCATGGTTTGTATAAATTTGTGTCTTTCTATGGTGTCATATGTACCTACCAAAAAAAAAAGTTTTTCTTCTTAGTACCTACATTGCATACTAAGAAAACTATTCGTGATGAAAATGCAAAAAAACCAGAAATTATTCACTATTATAATGAAACAAAAGTGGATTTTTTGAAGCAAAACTTATGTAAAAAATTTGTATGTCCTAAACATCATTATATTATTTGTGACAAATGTATCTAATTTTTATATTATATCTTTGTTCGAAAATAAATAAAGTCTGATGTTATCAATTGACAAAATATAACACCAAATTGTTTTTATAAATCATTTAATTGGTCTTTTTCTAACATGTATCAAATTGATACACAACGTACTATTTGTTCGTAAAAATAAACTATGGATGCGGGTTAAAGCAAAAAGCTGAAAACAACTGTAGATAAAAAGACTCACAAAGCCAAGATTAATTTTTATTTATAACTAGGGGCTGCGCCCAGAACCGCTTCGCGGTTCACCTCCCCCCCCCCCTCGTTTCACCGAGAAAGAGTAGCATAGAGGGAAAACTAAGTTTCGAGATACCTTTACTCCCTCCCCTACCTCTCGGGCCACTTTTAATTGGGTCTATGTTGGGGCTGGACCCCCAACGAACATCTATGCCAAATTTCAGGCCAATCGGTTCAGTAGTTTCCCCGCGAAAGAGTAACATAGCGCAAAAACTAAGTTTCGAAATCACTTTACCCCCTCCCCTTACTCCTCCCACCACTCGCGCTACTTTTCCGTATGCCTATGTTGGAACCAGAACTACCACAGACACTCATGCCAAATTTCAAGTCAATCGGTTCAGCCGTTTTTGCGTGAAAGAGGAACAGACAGACAGACACCAACTCATTTTTATATATTAGTATAGTATGATTAGTATGATTTCACCGAAAAAGCTTACAAACAATCCTTAAAAATGGTCATAAGAAGAATTATCCAACGCTAACGGTCGACAAATATCGTTACCGGGTTTTTGGAATGACAAAACATTTTGATTTCTGCATGTCCGTCCGTCTGTCTGTCTGTGAACCCCATAACTTTCGAAAGAATTGAGCTAGAGACTTGAAATTTTGTATAGTTACAAGGCTTGTAAATGGCTAGTCTAAATTCTTGAACGGTCAAAATTGGAGCATTACTTCTCCCTTCCCCATACAATGGAAAAAGGTTTTTGTGATTTTCTCGAAAACGGTGAGTCATATTGAAAAACTTATAAAGGTGAAATTTGTTTAAAATAGGATTTTACATAATTCATCCATACATTAAAATTTCATCAGGCCACGGCTTCCCTCCGCTCCCATACAAATGGAGTACTTTTTTCCTGTTTTCTCGAAAACTGTGCATCGTATTCAAAAAAAATTAAGATAAAATCAGGTTAAAATATGATTTTACATAACCATTCCATACATCAAAATCCACTCGGACCACTTCTCCTCGAATTAAATTGCTATGTATAGATATTTTTCCACAATATTTATTCAGTGTCAAAATACAAAAAAATAATCCAGCATTTAGGATTGTTCACTTAAAAACACTTGACTTAAATATATGTGAAACTTAATTATAAATTTTTATATTTGTCAAATTACACATTTTTATCATGTCAGATAGAATTTTCAAGTTTCTTAAAATTAAAATACATCTAGTACTACATATATACGAATATATTCAGAATTTCTGTGCTCTTGTTTTACAGAAAATATAGAATAAAGTTGACAAGTCACTCCATCTCATCAACCTATCCACTTTTTTTCGGATAAAATACCTCTGGACAAAAATAAATAAATTCCGATCAAAAGTGTTAAAATAAAATTGCCCACCTATTTTGCATCATATTCCAACTTAAGGCTTTAAAAATCCTCCTACTCCATACGTAATTTCAAAAACAGCAAAAGAAGAATGGGCCTCAGGCGAATATTTTTGACCAATGGCTAGTTCTAAAAAAAGGCGGTTCTAATTTTTCACTTATGATGTCAAAAATTTATACTGGCTTAAAAATTAATAGTATCAGATCAGGTATCAGTAATTTCTTAAAATTTCAAGTCCCAATTGCCATCATTTAGATCAGAGGTTCCCAAACTGGAGTGCCTGCATCCCTGGTGGTGCAAGAACAAATTTTTTGTGGGTCGAGACAGATTTTTTGATTTGTGAGATAGTTTGATTTCCTTACCGAATTCAATTTTAGGATATACTAGACCCCGTTGAGTAAACATTTCAACGACTACGGCGTATTTTTCTACATATTTTTCGCCTATGGTGGGTGGCTCTTCTTATTTTCCCGTAGAACAATTTTATCAAAAATTTCCAAATATGAATTCCGAACAAAAAGGAGTTTTTTCGATTTTTCGAGGATATTTTTTTTTTCATAAATGATTTTAAATCTTGAGAAAAAAATCCTTGAAAAAATTGAAAAACCCCGAAATAAGGAAAAGTCCTTTAAAAAGGATAAAATTGATTATATTAATTGGGGACAGTCTTGCTACACAAATCCAACAAAAAAAAAGCTCTTCCGAATCACACCAAATTTAAATTCACTCCAATGATTATATTATTTAACCCTTTTGAAAGGCTTTTTTTTTATTTCGAGGTTTTTCTGTTTATTAAAGGTTTTTTAGTCGGGGTTTTTCAAAAAATAATTTTTTTTGTTATCAAATAATAGTAAAACTGTGTATTTTTCTTGATATCGGTTGTGTTAGGTGCACGCTTTTTAGCATATAGACCGGATCGAGTTTTTATTAAGACCACTGTCCATTAAACTTGTATGAACTCGCGCCTACTTTTATTTGAGGATGAATTTAAAAAAAATACGACATGTAGTAAAGGTTAAAGTTTTGTACATTTTCTAGAAATCACTCTTACTATATTTATCATTAAGTCCTCATCTTTCAATACAAAATATTATTCTAATTTTATTTCAGATATACTAGTTTTAATTTTCTTTAAATTGTAAATAATATGCTTTGGTAAAGAATTTCCTCGCAAATCAACTTCCACGTACGTTGAAAAATGTTTATAAATTCGGATATCCAATTCTTGAAGACCTATGGATTCCATGCGGAAAGTATCTAGTTTTTCCAATGATAAGATAACATCTGCACTTAACTCTTTTATTGGATTCAATGAAATATCCAGACTATGCAAATTTATTGCATTTGTAAAATTTCGAAGATCTTTCAATTTATTATTGCGCATATATACCAAATTTGTTAAATTTTGATGTAAAAAATGTATTGAATCAATTTGATTGTCAGATACAATCAAATGTGTAGCATTTCCTTCAAAAGTTTTGATATAATTGTTATTGATATCTAATGCACGTTCTATGCTGTAAACATCCGCTTTTTCCAATTGATTGCCAGCCAAATTCAGAGCCTCCAAATGTAAATGGTTTATTAATGAGTTTTCAAAGATTTTCAGTCGATTATTTGTTAATATTAATACTCGTAAATGTAGATTGAATTTGAATAGATTTGGATGAATTTTTCGTAATCGATTGTCTGCTAATTCTAGATGTTCAAGATTGCTCAACGATTGAAATATTTTTTCGGGTAAATTCTCCAATCGATTTCCTGCCAATGATAATGTTGTAAGTTTTGTTAATTTCGCAAAAATATTTTCCGTTAATTTTGAAATATTCGCATGATGTAGATATAAAGTGGTCAAATCCGTCAAATTTTGAAAACACAACTCATCAATATGGCCAACATTTGTTTGAATAATATAAATTTTTAATAAATTTTTTGCTCCATAAAAACTGTCTTTAGAAATTGATTGCAAATTACAATTATAAAAATCACAAAACAGAGTATTTGGGAACACTTTGAAAAATTCTTTTGGAATATGAAACATGCTTGAATTTGAAAATTTGATACTAGTACAATTATATGTAATACTCGTATCGATTATGTTCGTTGATGTTAGATTCAAATTTTCGCACTCTCCAATTGAATTAATTTTCTGAAAACAATTTTTGATTTTGATTTCACTAAGTTTGTCACAATTGATGAAATAAAAAAGTGCTAATAATTTTATGATTTTCAAAAGCATCTTTGCGTTATATGAACTATTATGTTAACCAAAAAATTTCCGAAAAACTCTTTACGGATATCAAAGAAAAACTGACTCTGATTCAATTATTGCCTTGAGTTTTTATAGAATATTTCTGAAAAATACTTGTTTTGATTTTTTGATACAATTTTCTTCATCAAAATACATAAAACACCAATAGACAACATAATTATGAAGCACTATGTTTAATGGTATTTATCTGTTTATGTTTAGTTGTTTTTTGTTTTCATTCACATTTCCCACTTTTTTGATAGAAAGCATAAAATATATTTTTTTTAAAATGCTTCTGAATGGTGAAAAAAATAAAACAAGGAATTTAAAAACAAGCTTTTATTAAAATGTAATAAAAAGGAACAAAATATTTTTCTGGGCTTGTGCATCAGACACAATATTTACGACTCATAGTTTGTCGTAAATATTATTGGGCATTTTAATCAGGGTATTGTAATTATGAAACATAACAAAAGCTACAATTGGTAATCTGGCAATCATTGGAGACCCGTATGGTGATATTCGTATCAAAATTCGAACAGTTATACCAAAATTCCAATTTGAAGTCAAACTTTCCAATAAGATTTTTTAAAATTTATTCCAATCAGATTTTGATGTATGGGAGTTTTATGTAGAATCATATCCTAAATAACTTTTGTTCTTGGACTTTTTCGATAAGATGCACCGTTTTTGAGATATTCACAAAAAACGATTTCGTTCTAATGGTCCATTTTTGCCCACTAACGAACTTAGCCTCGCATTTTAAGAAAAACGGATCTGTGCAAACTTTCAAGTCTCTAGCTCGATCCGTGCGCCCGGAATCCGCGCCACAGACAGACGGACGGACAGACGGACAGACAGACAGACGGACGGACGGACATGCAAAAATTAAATATTTTTATCATTCTAAACACACTGACGATGACGGGATCTTGGCGTTACAAACGGTAAGGCAAAGTTAATATACCCTTTGGTGTCACCATGCGGGTATAAAAATGTCGACCTCCTAATTTCGACTAAAAACATTGCCCGAGCACTCCTGAGTCGATTATAGCAACATTACAAAAATGTCTTTCTGTTTGTCAGTCTGTGTATAGAAATCTTGTACTGGAGCTAGAGCCATGCAATTTTACAGGCATGTTTGGTCCTGGAATGGAACAATCCTATGAACTTTTGATGGAAATGCGTTAATATTTTTAAAATTGCAGTGCCTAGGCTTTCTGGGACGCTACAAAAAATATTTCACATCAATCGACGTGCTCAACATCTACAAGACCTACATTCGACAGAGACTTGAGTACAATTCGCACATTTGAGCTGGAGCCCCAAAAACTGTCCTGCATCTGCTGGACCGAATTCAAAAACGTGCGATCCGACTGATTGAAGACAAGTCTTTGACAGATTTATTACTGTCTCTCAAGCATCGTCGCTCTGTTGGGATACTCAGAATATTCTATAGATATTTCCATGGGAAATTTTCCACCGAAATTTCCCAACTTATTCCTCCACGGTAAATTTTCCCTAGAGCAGCTACACGAGCGCACGACTTCTTCCTTGAGCCTCCCCGTTTTCATGCAGTTAAGTTTAGGAGTTATAGTGTATTTTTGGTTTCACCCCCTTACCTCTTTTTACCCCCTGTTTATTTATTTACAGACATTCTACAACTGATGGATCTTTTGGCGAAATCTAGCGCCACGAGGATATCTAGCGCCACTAGGGATCACTAGCGCCAAGAGGATCTTCTGAATGAATCAAAAACCTTATGGAGTACTTGGTCTCCGTGTAAATAAAACTTCTAAGCCAGCCAGCATTCATTCTAAATTCTGAATCCAAAGCGATCCGAGCGACTAGAGTACCTCAAGTGAGAAAGTAATAGAGCGATTATACCGTGATAGAGTTTTAGAGATAAAGAAAATAGCAATTTTTATTTTAAATTGTTAAATATTATAAATTATTGCTGTAATAAGACTAAAATTATTGTTGTATATTTAATTTTTCAAAATGAAGTGCTCAGAGGTTAAGTTTGTGCTGAAAGAAGAAGTGTAATGTCATAATTTCTTAATTTTCTAGTCTTATATTCTGCAAATATCCAAATGAGCCCATCCGAGTCCGTTATAATATTCTCATCCGAGTACGTAAGTGTAATGCTGCGTTTACACGAATGACAAATTGGTCATTTTTTTTGTCATAAATTGTCATTATCGTGTAAATAGTATCATTTTTGTCATTATTTCTGTCAGAAAAATTACAATCTCTCATAAAAGAATGAACTTGTCCATTCTTTTATGACAGATTGTCATTATCTGTCATTTGTGTAAACCCAGCATAACGATATGTAGAAGAAAAATTACGGCGGCCCGGTGAAGATCCATTCAGCGGTCCAGGAGTTCGGAAAGGGTTTATTGAATAGGGGGGGGGGGGTTAATTTTAGTAGAGGAGCAGTTTATTTGAGGCAAAAAAAAGGTAATCGGTATGGAGAAATATGTCAAAATCAAGCAATCGGTAATCGGTATGGAGAAATATGTCAAAATCAAGCAGAAATGCGATAAAATTGGGTTACAAGATTTAAACCTAACTAACTAACAATGTAAAATAAATAAAAGGTTGTGAAAATACCTGCTTAACAAATTTTTGATTTACTGTAGTATAGAAAATAAATATAAACTTTTTACGTTCAAAATAACCACGCACACGGAGAGAAAAATCTATAATTGATTCAACTACGTTTCGTAGTTTCATAATTAACCAGCAATACAACGAGCATGGTGTAATTAACTACGAACGTGATTAAAGCAACTATGATTAAATCAAAAACGACTCATTATTGACTAAAAAAAGTTTGAGATCACCAAAATTGTTTGATTTTAACACAAACGTAGTTGATTTAAATACGAATTAGTGATAAATTAATCACGAACATGTTAAATAGTCAAGCCAAACATTTTTGCCGTCCTATATAATTTTAATGAGGTTTATGGCAATCGCGGTATAAGTTCTCAAGTCGAGTTCTAATGCCGCGTACACATCGGAGTTCGATCGCACGATGGAGGACAATTCGACACCGAATAATTTAAGCTGCTTGCCCCCTCTCCCCATCCACAACCCAATAACCGTTGCTAAGCGCATTTGGTGATGCATTTAGTGCCGACTCAGCACCCCCCTCCCCCCCCCCCCCCCCCCCCCCGCCCCTTCCCCGTTTGAATACGAAGTTGGCTAATTGACAATGCACGTGATCATTTAATCACTAATTTGTAGTTGATTTTACCAATGAATTTCTCTCCGTGCAATTATTTTTATTATGCACTTTTACTTAAAATAAATTCATTTGCCAGCTTTTGAAAGGGCAGTTCAACGCAAACATGTGTGGCAATAGCAAAACCATAACTAATTACAGAAACCGCAATGGTATTTGTTAAACTTGTGATCCATTGAAAATGCGGGATAACATCTCCTGAACTATTAATCCACAAAATTATTAAAACACTTAACATATAAATCGAATATGTTAATCTGTCCAAATGTCGAAAAATTTCGCACCCCAAAAATTGTACTATAATTCCTCCATACCCGATTTCACAAAGGAAAATCATTCCAGCTAGCAGAATTCCAAAAGTAAATTTTCCAAATGTCATCATAAAAGATGCCCAAAAAGGTTCACTCGAATCGACATTTGCCACAAGAATTAATATTAAAACTAAAACAAAATAGAAAATCCTCGCCAACATTTTAAAAGAATCTTTTGAATTTGTAAAGTCCCGATTTTTGACTTTCCAAAAAATGAAGGCAACTAAAACACTTCCGGCGTAGGAATTCATTCGAGTCCATGGCTTTTCATACAATTTTCCATACGTCTTCGTAACGACGTCCTAAATGGAATAAAAATTGATAAAAATATCTGTTTGCAAATTTTTTTTTTAATTTTACCGATTGAAAAGTGAAGGAATATTTCAAATAGCAATAAAAGCTGACTCCTAGTGATGCACAAGTCAATAAAGTATAAATTCCTTGAGCGAATTTTTCATTTTTCCCATAGATGAAAATTATTCCAAGAAATATTACAAAATACTGCATATCACATGCCAAATACCATCCCCATCCAGCGCAGATACCGGAATTCAGTAAATTGTGAACGTATAGGAGGTTAAACACGGATTTTCTAAAACAAAAAATTAATAAAAAAAATTGAGAAAAAATATAGAAACATCTTTGGGCTAAAATTTATATTTGGATAAAAGCTTTAAATATCTATGGAACAAATTGGGCATATTTCAAAATTTGATTTAAATATGAAAAATTAAAATATTACTACTTACTGTCCACAGTAACCAAAACTGTTTCTCCTAACGATATATGGTGTCCTCATATCAATATAATTGAAAAGTATTCCAGCAAGCATCATTGTCAGAAGGAAAATTGGTGTCAGTCTAAAAACATAAGAAAAGCTAGAATTGCGCAGGGCCCAATCGTCAAATACACTACTATGATAGACAAAATGTTTTTTTAAAAATATCTTTGTGGAAAGGGGGAAAAGAGTGGTCCGATTGGATTTTGATGTATGGAACGATTATGTAGAATCATATTCTAAACAAATTTTCCCTTAATAAATTTTTCAATACGACTTACCGTTTTCGAGAAAATAGAAAAAAAGTATTTAATTTGTATGGGAGAGGGGAGAAGCAGTGGTTCAACTGGACTTTGATGCATAGATAAGTTATGTAAAATCATATTTTAAACACGTTTCATCTTAATAAATTTTTCGATACGAATCACAGTTTTAGAGAAAGCAGGAAAATGTCATTCAATTTGTATGTTACATGGAAAAAGCAGTGGTCCGATTGGATTTTGATGTATGGATGAGTTATGTAAAATTTTATTCTAAACACATTTTACCTTCAAAAAATTTTTAATATGACTGATCGTTTTCGAGAAAATTGTAAAAAACTGTTTCGTTTGTATGGATGAAGGAAGATGGAATGGTCCGAGTTTTCCCGTTCAAGAACTTAGTCTTGTCATCTACGATACACCCAGGTATACAAAATTTCAAGTCTGTAGCTCAATCATTTCGAAAGTTTGGTGTTCATGGACAGACAGACGGACAGAGAAGCTGACGGACGGACAGAGAGACAGACGGACGGACAGACAGACGGACAGAGAGACAGACGGACGGACAGAGAGACAGATAGACGGACAGAGAGGCAGACAGACGGACATGCGGAATTCAAAATGTTTGATCCCAAAAAACCCCGGGCTAGTTAAGTTTTGTGTACGATGATTGGTTCGATGCGTTACAAATTGTATACTAAATTTAATATACTTCTTTATGCCTCTCAAATAGAGTATAAAAGGTCTAATAATTCGAAATCCCTTACCTTAAATATCTATGAAGAATATACTTTGCGTATAATTTCACATTTGTAGCATGACTGTTTTGATGAATCTGTTTTATTTTTCTAGTATCTCTAAAGAATCTGGTAACCATTAAAAACCCACTACAAAAGAAAACTGACTAAATTTTTTCATAAAACAAAATATTTTTACCACAACCTCAATACAAAAAAGACTTCGACAAGATACGGTCCAAAATTTATCACCTTGTAAAAATGTTGACCAATTTTTACACGCGCTTGTTGGACATTATCAATAAAATGTTGATCAGAAACGGTGTGAAATACTAAAATCCAAATACAAGCAATTGACCTAAAAAATTTCAGTCGGTAAACAAATTATTATTGCTGTTGATTTTTAGAAAAATTATACTACCTCAATCCTGCAATAACAGGTAAAAAATTTGATGGTTTTGAATTCTTGAAAACGGTTTCCATATTTTGAGATACTGAAAAACAGAGAACGAAACGCTCAAAAGTCGATTTTGGTCGTTTTTCCGGGTTCGACTGAAATTTGACTCTATTATTAATTCTCTGTGCAGCAAATGATAAAATTATAAGCAATGTCATAAAAATACTGAAAATGGAAAAATAATTATAAAAATTTAAAATCTACTAATTTCAAGTTTTCTACCAAAACGCTGAAACCCAGCGGCTTTTAAAAAAACTCAATCGAAACTCCATCGTTTTGCTGCCTTGAATTTTTAAGCTAATGTTGTACAATTTTTGATGTGTGAAAAAATTATTTTTAAAATAAAAATTCGCATATTTATTAATTTGATAACTGGAACAGGATTTGGGCAGACAAATTCCAATATAAATCGTTGCTTTCGTGCCCAAATCAATTTGCATACGACTGCTGGCAACGCCGTACACCATTCGATAAATAACTTCAAATGGACTCGTGGAATTTAACAAATTTGGATCCATGAATTTTGGAATTCTATTTGAGAGTGGAAATTCTATGCCACCATTTAGACTATCGCATAATTCAGTTGATGGTGTCCAATAATTGTTGCCCCACAAAAATGATGACGGAAAATTCGCTGAACCGTCCATCACTAAAGAGATTGCAATATTAATATTGAAAGTTATTTTTAAGCAGGGCTTAAAACCAAGACTCACTTTTAAGAGCCCAAATTTCGTTATGGTGTATGCCATCCAAAAATATTTTAAGATCATTGGTACAAGTACTATTTTCACCAGAATTAACACCAATCAAACTCACTCCATATAAGATATTATTGTCACCAAAATTTTTGTGAAAGTCTTTTGAAAATTTTAACTGACTGTAAGCAATTTTAACGCAAAAAGCGAAAATTATGAAGTGCAACGATAGAATGATGTCCATTTGGGTAAATGTTTCCTACTAACGCCAATAAAATACTGAACGACAATGTAATCCAGTCAATAGCATAAGATTTACATTAAATTCTTTGAATGTTATCAAATTTTTGTGGTTCTGAAACAGTTTTCATTTTTTTCTCACGCGTTTAGATTTAAGTAGAATGCTGGATTACTCTTTTGCTGTTATCGGTTGTAATCTTTCTAAAGCAAATGCCAAAAAAACATTTTTTTGTTAAAATTTTGTATGGGGTCTGGCAATTATTGGAAACCCGTATGGTGATATGACATTGTTCGAAATTGAAGTGAACGGCGAACAGTTGTATCAAAATTCCACTTTGAAGTCAAATTTTCCAATAAGACTTCTTAAAATTTATTCCAATCTGATTTTGATGTATCATATCCTAAAAAAACTCTTGTTTTTGCACTTTTTCGATAAGATGCACCGTTTTTGAGATATTCGCAAAAATAGTTTTCGTTCGTATGGGGGGTACCCCCCCCCCCTAATGGTCCATTTTTGCTCATTAATGAGCTTAGCCTTGCATTTTATGAAAAACGAATCTGCATAAAATTTCAAGTCTCTAGCTCAATCCGTGCGCCTGCGATCCGCGCCAGAGACAGACAGACGGACGGACAGACGGACGGACAGACGGACAGACGGACAGACGGACAGACGGACAGACGGACAGACGGACGGACAGACGGACAGACGGACATACGGACGGTAAGACGGACGGACAGACGGACGGACGGACGGACGGACAGACGGACGGACAGACGGACAGACGGACGGACATGCGAAAATCATTTTTTTTTATCATTTTAAACACACTGGTGTAATTCATTTTTGTATGTGATGACGGGATCTTGGCGTTACAAACGGTAAGGCAAAGTTTATATACCCTTTGGTTTCACCATACGGGTATAAAAATGCACTAAAAAGGAAAAAAAAATTCTGGTACTGTAAAATAGTTTTCTGGTAGAAATAAAAGCGAGATAAATATTTATTTTATTTTTCATGCTTTTATCTCACTTTTATTTCTGATACACAGTACCAGAAAATTGTTTTTTCCTTTTTAGTGAATTTTCTCTAAATAAAAGCTTTTCTCAAAAAAAGTTTTTTTGTTTTTTTTTTATTTGACCCTTTTTAGTTATTTCGTAGTTGATTAGTATGACCAAAAATCCGAAATGAAAAGGATAATCACATTATCGTAACAGGACCTTCCGTTATCCTTATAGACTTCTTAACATCAAAATTGGACTCAGCGACCCCAAAAAAACCCAGATGGGCTCCAAAGATCCCCAGATGACAGGACCCTCCTTTATCCTTACCTCTGGAGCCCAATGAACGCAACGCGAACGCAACTAAAACGCAGAAACTATCACGCAGCGCAACATTTCAGCGGCAGAGCCCAATGGCATCTCGTGAAGTAGTACAAGTGACATAATATAAAGTGGTATAAAATTGGCAAAATTACAAAAATGGGAGATTTTGAAGCGATAATTTGCCTTGTTGGTCTTTATCTTTGTTATTTGTCTGTTATTGCACAAAGGCTATTAATTTTTCCTCGAACGACATTTCCCCAACCTCACTTTATGAACTGTCAACGCAGAATTATGCGGCAAAGTTACAAGTTTGCAAACTTTTGCGTTGTAGTTGCGTTCACTGCGTTCACTGTGCTCACTTCAAATGATTTCTATGGAACAAACTTGTAAGTGACAGATTCTGCGTTTGCGTTGCGTTCATTGGGCTCCAGGCATTACGGACTTCTTAACGTCAGGATCGGACTCCAAAAACTCCCAGATGAGATTTTGTCCCAAAAATTTGAGGAAAACGCAATCACGGTTACAGGACCCTCTGTTATCCTTACACATTTTTTGACTCCAGAATCAGACTTAGCGATACACCCCCAGATGAGATTTTGTCCCAAAAATTTGAGGAAAACGGCAATCACGGTATCCTTACAGGACCCTCTGTTATCCTTACAGATTTTTTGGCTCCAGAATCAGACTCAGCGTTCCCCAAAACCCCTTGATGAGATTTTTTCCAGAAAATTTGAGGAAAAAGGTAACGACGTTATCCCTACAAGATCTAACCTTGTGATAAAGAATTATTGAATGCACGACAGTGCCATATTGTTATGTAGGTTTTATGCTAGATTCTACACAAGTCTTTGTACTTTTTTGAATCTATAATAAATTAAAAAAAAGAAAAAAAAAACTTTATCCTTGCAAGGACGAAGCGGTAAAAATATTGTATTGTCATCGGATTTACGTATGTGTGTAAAATTCAATCTGATGAGTAGAAATGGGTCAAAATTAGATTGCAAAATTTGACCCTGACAGACAGTCAAACAAACATAAAGATACGAAGGCAAGCTAAATAAAAGCTTTTAATAAGAAACACATCCATTATTAAAAATCAGTCGATGACAACCATTTAGACATTATTGAACATTTCAATGGTCGTGTGCCTGACGATTTACCTTGCGCAACTAAAAAAATACGAGTTTTGAGTACTTGAAATTCGTTTGGCACGCCTCAAATCACCCAACAATTCGCTATTCAGTCTTTTTCATATCTGATACGCAAAATATGTCAATATTCAAATTTTTCTTGAATTTTTGAGCACCGCAGATCGATTTTTATAACGATTCTTTTTCAAAAGATTTTAAGTTATTTCTTGATTTTTTGGAAGCAAAAATACTTATGCAAAAAACTTTAAACCCGGCAGAGACGGGTATTCGAGCTAGTATTTAATAAATGTGAAAGTCTAATCCTTTTTCTTTGATTTTTTACTGTTGGTGATCTTTTAGAACAAATGCCACGATTTTCACCCAATCAAAAAATTTTATTTGTCTAAAATAATTCTCAATAACTTTTTCCATAAAATTTCATTTTCTTTATAATCGGCAAAAATGTAATTCCATTGCTCACCTTAATCGCAAATTGCTGTAATCAAAGCGGTTTAAACTTTTCAGACATATTCGAAATAAACGCCATTGCGTGATATAAAAATATGACAAGACATCTAAATTTTAAAAATTATGCCCGTTTTCCAGCATAGAAACGACGTATTTTTCTCATGATTACACGGCCAGCCACATGTACACAAATATAACGATTCAATTTAATAAAATCATTTCCATTCTCATTTACTTTTAAAATTATACCACCATCAAACAGGCATTGCACCACATCGGTGCCTCTTACGAAATGGAAAAATCTTTTCCCATTGAGTTATAAAAAATCAAGGGAAAAAATTCTTAGAAAAAAGGTTAAGAAACTCATTTGCACAATTTTTGGATAAAATTTCGATTTTCGTGTGCACCCAAACACAAAAGGAGAACATTTGAACCTTGAGAAAGGAAGGGCATCTCATTGAAAGTGCTTTGAGGGGATGATGCTCCAATTCAAGGTATGGGTGAGTTTTAACATATTTGCTGTGGTATCATATGTTCCCCAACTAAGTATACATTTTCGGCAATTTAGACATAAAGGATCCATTCCCGAAAAACAACAAGGAAACCCTAGGGTAGTTTCACATGGTTCAAATATTTAAGACCTTTGTTAAGAATTCTTCGATGTTCTTTTCTTGTACATTGTTCCCAAAATCACGATTGGCAATCCTCAAAATAAGGTTAAAAGTGCTGTCTATAAAATACGTCACACGTTTATGGTTTGACGGGAAGGAAGGAAAAGAAGGGGGGGGGGGGTCTGCGGTACTAAACTCCATACAAAAAATTGTGAAAAAGGGAAAATTAGCGTAACGTATTTTATGATAGCCCTAAATGACAGTTTGCCTCGCATTTGGCATAGATTGTAAATGTGTATAACAATTTGAACCAAATCTAAAAACAATTTAGTCAATTGTTTAAGAAAATTTCAAATTTTAAGAGAATCAAAAAAAATAGAACAAAATTACGGCTTTAAACCGGCTTTGAACAAAATTACATTTTGATGTATGAAACGGTTATGTGAAATCATATTCTAAACAGATTTTACCTTTATAAATTTTTCAATACGACGCACAGTTTTCGAGAAAATAAATGGGCCCAATTTGAGGTAAGCCTAAGTGTGGGTTTTTTTTTTGATAAACCTCTCTTCTAAACCAACCAACCAACTAAGATCGAAAAAAAAAGTTTATTTAAAAAATAAAACCAACAATTTTTGTGTAAGTGTAGACTCGTCCTAACACAAAGTGATTCCCATCAATTCTACCCGATCATGTGAGAGTATGGGCTGAGGATGTGGAAACCCCCTGTTGAACTGGCTTACGAAAGCATATTTTTGCATACGCATATCGTTATGAGAGCAATTTCTTTATTGGTACATCCAGTAGCAGCCAATGTGGCGTAATATTCTTGAATATCCTTGAGAAATCCCCGAGAATGGGAACTGAAGACGACGACGACGTCAACAACGACGTACGATGGCCGTAATTCTTCCCTGAAAGATATCTGAGAAATTCTGCTGTAATTTCACTCGACTATAAGGATGAAATTTTAGTCCTTATCATAAACAATGTCCCCTGATCCCCACACATCCTCCTACCGTTTTCGCTTTTCTCACAGATGGGAAATTTCCCGGATACCTTGGATTCGTATCCTTTTATCCAGGTTGAAGCCACTTTAATTTCGCTGCCGCATAGTAATTGAAGTTACTTTAAGAATTTATGAAGTTCATTTGAGTTTCATTATTTTCCTGAAAACATTTTCCACTCATTTTAGAAAATTTGGAGGACTTGTGAATTGTCGTTTCTTTGCGGCGGAGGAAAACCCTCAAATGAAATTAATTTTTATAAAATTTTCATGCTAATATAAGACATTATCACGTTTTCACTTATAATGAGCCGCTTAAGGAAATTTTCCTTGAAATTTTGTGGATAAGTCGTCAAGAAAATCTGACCAACAGACACGATGAGGAAATTAGTACCGCACTATTGAGATTTAAAGAAAGAGAATATCAAGGAAAACAAGAAAACATTTTTATACTCTATATGATATATCTTATAGGAGTATATTAGATTTAGTATACAGTTTGTAACGCCAATCGACGGACACAAAAAAACTACGGATGATTGGTATGACAAAAGATTTTGATTTTCACATGTCCGTCCGTCCGTCCGTCCGTCCATTTGTCTGTCTGTCTGTCTGTCCGTGAACACCATAACTTTCGAAGGGATTGAGCTAGGTACTTGTAAAATTTTGTAAAGTTACGTTTCTCGTAAATGGCTAGGCTAAATTCTTGAACCGGCAAAATTGAACCATTCCTTTCAAACGAAAGTTTTTGAAGTTCTCTCGAAAACGGTAACTCATATTGAAAAATTTATAGAGGTAAAATGTGTTTAGAATAGGATTTTACATAACTCAGCCATACATCAAAATCCAATCGGACCACTGCTTCCCCCTTATCCCATACAAATGGAATGCTTTTTGCCTGTTTTCTCGAAAACTGTGGATCGTATCGAAAAATTTATAAAGATGAAATGTATTTAGCATATGATTATACATAACTTATCAGTACATCAAAATCCAGTTGGATCACTCCTTCGCCGCTCTCCCCATACAAATTGAATACTTGAATTTTCAAATTGAATTTTCTCGCAAACGATGAATCGTATTGAAAAATTTATTAAGATAAAATCTGTTTAGAATGATTTTACCTAACCGTTCCATACATCGAAATCCCATCGGACCACGTCTTTCCCCCTGTCCTATACAAAGGGATTTTTTTTTAAATAAACATTTTGTCTGTCATCATATAAAGTATTTGACGATTGACCCCTGCAATTGTAGCTTTTCTTATGTTTTCCTTTGATTTATTCATTCAATAAAAATTTGTCGACCCTTTTTTTTAATAAATAATCCTTCAGTTAAAATTAATGGTGCTGTTAGTCAAATAAATATTAATTGCTATTTTTATTGCGGAAAGGAGTTTTATTAGCGAAAAGTGAAGGAAACGGACCCGAAAAACACCTCAATAAATTGTGTCGTCTGTATCTATTCTGACAACATCCTGGAAGATATACGACAAGCATAAATCTCTCTAAACGGCCGAATAAAACAAAACACTTTTCACATTTGCATGTTTATAGTTACGAGCATATGTTGAGGAAGTGTTAAGGATGTGAGATATTAAAGGTAAAAGGAACTACAGAAGCACCTATTCGGAATAATATAAATACATATTATCTATTGCTTTGATAACTACCATCTAAATGGTTTGTGTCTCATTCAAATAGAGGAAATAGTATTGATTGGAAGGTATTTTCATACATACTTTGCATATACCTACAAAAAATATATAATATACCACTCCAGTGTGTTTCAAAATGGCGAACATTTTCACAATGTCGTAGAATCGAGTTACTTACCTAAAAAAATAGATTTGCAACAATTTTTCCTCCCTATTATGTAGTTTTGCATGGATTGCGAACCCTGAATGAATTGCAACATTTGTATGGTTGTTGTTGCAAAACCCATCAACAGCAAAATCGTGATAGCATCCATAAGTTTAGCCTAAGCTAAACCTAAGCTCTGACTGAAACTATAAAAAAGCGGTAACTTTAACTACACATTTCAATAAAGTAATGCTACATTTACACGAATGACAAATTTGTCATTTTTTTCTTGTCATTATGTTAATTCCCGTGTAAATGGCATAATTTTTGTAATTTTTTCTGTCAGAAAATGTCAATCTCTCATAAAAGAATGAACTTGTCCATTCTTTTATGCCAGATTGTCATTCGTACAAACGCAATATAATGCTACATTTACACGAATGACAAATTTGTCATTTTTTTCTTGTCATTATGTTAATTCCCGTGTAAATGGCATAATTTTTGTAATTTTTTCTGTCAGAAAATGTCAATCTCTCATAAAAGAATGAACTTGTCCATTCTTTTATGCCAGATTGTCATTCGTGCAAACGCAATATTAGTTATGACAACTTTAGTATTCAACTTTTGTCATAACTAATATTGCGTTTGTACGAATGACAATCTGGCATAAAAGAATGGACAAGTTCATTCTTTTATGAGAGATTGACATTTTCTGACAGAAAAAATTACAAAAATTATGTCATTTACACGGGAATTAACATAATGACAAGAAAAAAATGACAAATTTGTCATTCGTGTAAATGTAGCATTAGTTATGACAAAAGTTGAATACTAAAGTTGTCATAACTAATATTGCGTTTGCACGAATGACAATCTGGCATAAAAGAATGGACAAGTTCATTCTTTTATGAGAGATTGACATTTTCTGACAGAAAAAATTACAAAAATTATGCCATTTACACGGGAATTAACATAATGACAAGAAAAAAATGACAAATTTGTCATTCGTGTAAATGTAGCATAAGTTGAGTGGACTTGAAATGACAGCGTGCCGCAGACGAAATTTTAACCACCACTTGCGACTTACAGCTTAAGTGCTTTACTACTTGAGACACACTCTAGAGCGGAGGTTCCCAAATTTGAGTGCCTGCACCCTTGGGAGTGTAGGAACATATTTTTGGGGGTGCGAGAAGGATTATTTTGTTTTGTGAAATAAAGTTATAATTTCGGCTATACCTACTGTACTTGAATTCTTTTTTCCATTGATTTTTCTATTTAATAATTATATCTTAACCCAATTCTTAAATTGGATTTAGTGTATATATTAAGCTTTAAATTTTAGGATGTAGTAAAAATTTTAGCCTATGGCGTATTTTAATGTAAATTTTCTACATATGGCGGCTTTTTCTGATTTTTTTTTGGTCTGGGGCTCATTTTCCTCATTTTTCCTCATAGCACCAATTTTACTATCAAAAAATTGAAATTTCAATTTGAATTTTGTCAAAAAATTGCCAATGTTCAAAATAAAAAAAGGATATTCTTAACCATGCCTATTCTGGAATCCAAGTAGCGTTGAGTTTGTCCCATCCGTCATGCAGGCGCTCACTAAAGCAAAATTTTCGAAATTTTGTCACTAAGGGGATAAAAGGGGGGTAAAGAGGGTTTGGGTGTTTTAAAACCTGACTGACTCATTAACGCCCAACCCAAACCCCTGAAGCTAGAAACTTGAAACTTTCACAGTATGTCTCGACCATCACGTAGGCGCTTACTAAGGTGGGGTTTTCCGAAATTTTACCGCTAATGGGGTAAACGGAGGTAAACGCGGTTCAGGTGTTTTTAGACCGTGATTTTCGCCATGAATCCTGCTCAATAGGAGGTTGAAAAGTTTCACTCGGGGGTTTTCGGGGTCGCTGATCACGATTTCAAAAATCCTAACTAAATGTCCTGTAAGGATAATGAGAATATCCTTTCCCGTTTTTGCCGGGAAAAATTGGCATTAGGGGGTTTTCGGGGTCGCTGATCACAAATCTGGGGTTAGACTAATTCGCAACGGAGAGTCCTGTAAGAATAAGATTTTTCTCAAAAGTGTTTAAGTTCTTTCCGGTTTTCTTCTTATACAAAAAATTTAACCCAGCAACGACGGGTATGCAAGCTAGTAAACAAATAAACATAAAACTATATAAAAGCTAATAATATAAACAAAAAGAAAAACAAATGTCTTGAAAAAAAAATTTTATTTCAGTGATCTCGTGATAATTTAGCATAAATCGAACTTAAAGATAACTTTTAAAATATGTCTCTCAAAATAGTTAATAATCCGAACATCAAAACTATGGAAAAATATCCCGTTAGATGAGAGCCAATATTTTTTGTATTGCAGCCGTCACTCTCGCAATAGAAACAATGATTCTTTGACATTTTGCAGGTATTCCTTTCATGTTCTGCCAATGAAACTGCACATCCACGCGTGACTAGGCCACCTGTGAAATGAGATTTTTCGAATTAAACTTTTAAGAAGTAACGGTTGTCAAACAATTCCAGTTTGTTAAAATTTCTCCAAAAACTTAAAAGTTACTAAAGCTTAAAAATTACTCATTTATAAAGTTGGAATTAAAAAATAAGCTGGATATCATTAAATTGATCAAAAATACAGTCAAAGAGCATTCAAAAATAAATTTTTATTAAATAAGTAGCATCTCTGTAAATAAGTAGCATAAATTTTTATTAAATAAGTAGCGTAGCCAAGGGGCGGGTTCAGGGGGTGTGTGGGGTGTGTGTAATCTTTTTGAGTGTCTTATTTTTGAAGTCTTTCTTTGTGTCTTTTTTTAAAGTCTTAAAAAAAGGCACTCAAAATTCAAAAAATTTAAAAAATAAGAAACCTTCCACCACCTTCCCTTGGCTAAACCACTGTATACTACACATATAGAAAGTTTTATCAAAATTGCTATTTCCGATTTTTGTCACAGACAAACAACATTCAGATACGTAACAGACACATATATGAAAGAAAAGTTTCTTACCATCAAACTTGCTAAAACATCCTCGATTTTCATAAATTTGTGATGCTTCCTTGCATGGAGTCGACGGAACTTTTTCTGCATTTTTGGCACAATTTGGTGAATTTTTATCATCGCTAACACACTGAATACAGCTCTGTACAATTTGACCATCCCGGTTGCAGTCATTTTCATGACACAGAGAGCAGCCCTTCTGGGATGTGTTATTGCAGGCATTTTCATCGTTTCCACACCCTCGAATGGACGTCTGATTTTCATGTTGAAGAAAACAATTCGGTTTTTCATAAAAATAAAAAGTGCAATTACGGAAGGATTTTTCGGTTTGATACCACGAACAATCGGGAGCTCCTCCAGAACACTGCGAGCATTGGATATTCTTATGTAGTGCTATAGAATTCTCTCCATCGTCAGACACGCTACAATGTCCAGATTTTATACAATCTTGATATGGATAAATATCTCCAGAACATCCTCTAACTATGTGACCGTTATTGACATACGCAAAACAAAAATCCTTGTAATCACGACACATTTTAAGGTCTTTTGAATTTTGTTTTCCATCGCATGCCGCGGTGTTTGAACATCGATAACATTTGGCGCAATCCTTTGGCAACACGTTATTATTGCAATTGTCATATGGACATCTTTGACAAATATCTTGACTATTTTGGTCACAAAATAGGTCGCCACTGCATCCTCTGAATGTGAAATTGCCCACTGCCATTGTGACACACTCATCCGTCAAACGGGGACATTCTATGCGAGTAGCATTCGACTCGAATCGAAGTTTTGCACAATCGAAATAATCTTCCGAAGAACAAGCTAAGCAAACTGCATTATTAAGTTTATTTTTGTTGCAATTGTTTTCATCTGTGCATAATGTACAGGCACTGTAATCGTCATGTTCACAAAGCGTTAATTCCTGAGCGGATAAATCTGCTATACAACCACGTGCAACTACTGAACCTAAAATATATTTTTTTAATAAAAAAATTATTGAAATTTAGTTTAGTCATCAAAATTTAAATCACTAGGGGTATTCATATTTGCTATTAAAATAGTTCTTATCGTCGTAAAATAGTATTATTTGTTTTACTGCAAAATGGGAAGGGAACGCACTTTTTTGCTGCTGTAGTAAAATCAAAAAGATACCCATATTTTCACTTTATCCGTTTTTTTCTTTTCGGAAACCACTCTAATCATTTATAAAGGGTCTTTCAATAAGGACATAACAATTTTGTATTTTAATAAAAACGCACCATAAAACTATTTTTATGATCTGGCAATGCTAAAACGTCAGTCAAGGTTTACATTTTTATCATGGTGAAGTTCACGAACGAGCAATGCCACACAGCTCGTCAAACAATTTATCTATCGAAGGAGAATTTCGGTAATCGTGTAATCTCGCTAAATGGTCCGGTCGAATGGCCACCTCGCTCATGCGATTTAACGCCGTTGGATTTCTTTTTATGGGGTTATGTTAAGTCGTTGGTTTATACCAACAAGCCAACAACGTTAGAGGAGCTCAGGAACAATATCGAACGCGAAATTGCCAACGTTCCGGCCGATATGTGTGGAAGAGTGATGGAAAATTGGCTCCAAAGAGTCAATCAGCAAACGTGCTCGCGGCCATATGACCGACATCGAATTTCATACTTAAATGTAACATGTCCACTACACCTGGAATAAATTTCAGCTCGATATCTCAATTATTCTGTGTTTTATTTAAATACAAAATTGTTATGTCCTTATTGACAGACCCGATATTAGAAAAAAAACATTCGACTTACCAGTCCGTTTAGTATAACAACCTCGTTTCTCGTAAGTGATGTTACCATTGCAGGTTTCCGTTTTTAGGTATGTGATGTTCGTTAAATCTACGCAATTTGGCGTGACGCTAGAATCACATACAATGCACTCCTGTTGCATGACACTGGCTATATTGCAATTATCTCCTTTACAAGTTATACATGTTTTATCAGCCGAATCGCATGCATTTGCTGCATTTGAACAGCCCCGCAGTACCGACTTTCCATCCGTTGATGATTTTGTGAAGCATCCCGCCTCCTGATCGAACATAAACTTGCAATCGCTGGCAGATTTTCCATCCGATTGTGACCAGAAACACTTTGGATCAGAACTATTGCAATTGGAGCAGGAAAATTCCTTATAAAGTGGAAAAGAATTGCTATTCGAATGTGATGATTTGAAGCATTTCTCACCTTGCGCAGCACATCCACGATTTGGAGCAAACTCACTCGTGCAACCGCGAACCATGTGATTATTTAATAAATATGCAAAACATTCAGTTGTATAATCTTGTAATCTATCCGGACAATATGGTGAACGGACGCTTTGAGTTTTATCGCAATTTGGATCCTCGTTGCCATCGCATTGATGACAACTGGCTCGAACCAAGTCAATTATTCCCGAATTGCAGAAATCAAGGACTTTGCATCGTGTGCAAAAATTGTTTTCGCAAGGAGTTTCGCTGTAACATCCTCGATAACTGGTGTTATTTACAACGGACCACAAACATTGGTCCGCTATTTTTGGACATTGTTTCTTTTCATAAACAGCACCTTCTCTAAACCGCGCACACTCCTCATTATCTTTGGAAGAACAGACATAACAACTAATTGGTACTTGTCTATTGCAATTCTTTCTGCCACATGACAGACAATCAGTTTGTTCATTAGTAGGATTACATGTGCGAACTATTTTGGCATCTAGAAAAATAAAATAAAAAGTTTTTTTTAAAAAAGGCTTTTTTTTTAAATGTACTAAAAAAGAAAAAAACTGTGTATCAGAAATAAACGCAAGATAAAGGCA
Source organism: Chrysopilus asiliformis (assembly GCA_964034945.1). Lineage (NCBI taxonomy): Eukaryota > Metazoa > Arthropoda > Insecta > Diptera > Rhagionidae > Chrysopilus > Chrysopilus asiliformis. The sequence continues at coordinate 101,891,299 of OZ035961.1, forward strand.
TAAAAAACCAAAAAAAATATTTATCTCGCTTTCAATTCTGATACGCAACGCCAGATTGACCATGTGTCCCGGTTTCGCCGGAACAGTACCGGGAACGAAACTTTTGTCCTGGATTTTTCAATGAAGTGGTACAATAGTGTTATATTAACAATTTTTCAAAAATTGCGTATGTATTTGAAAAAATTTCACCTGCGGCGCTTTTATCTTCATGGCTGGTTTTACAAATTCCGTCGCCATGGAATGCAAAGAGCGTGAAAAGTTAAATTTATTTTAGCTTGAAACTGTGTGTAAAAGAGTTTGCCTGCAGCGCATTTATTGATCCCTTATCCTTGGTTTTTGTCGAAAAAAAATTTCTTTCTTTTTTTTTGTTATTGTTTTGTTGTTATTTTGTTGGTGTTCTGATTCAGTCATCCGCTGCCCTCCCCCCCCCTCCATCACTTTTTTTAAAATGAATTTATGATTAAATGAATTATGGACAAAGTCCTTGTAGGAATATGGGAAAAATCCTGTTAGGACAAAGTCCTTGTAGGGATGAGGGAAAATATTGCATATAATTAAACATCCGAATTTATATATGAGAACCATGTTATAACGCGAATTTGAGTTTTATGACCATTGCATAAGATCTCGATTAAAAATCTTGAATTTTTACATTGTTGGATAAATATTTCGCATAGCATCACACATGGTAAACCAAGTGCGCTGCGTTGCCGCATTTGCAATTTTTCTATGATATCCAAACAAATTTTAGACATTGTTCTTCTATAAAAATTTGCAAATATTAACAAAAAAAAACAACATGAGAATAAATAAATATTGTGGAATTAAACTTATATAGAAAGAAAAACTTTTAATTATTTTGGTAGTCAAAAAAAGAGCTTGCGCGCTACACAACGCATTTAATATGACTAGGGGTGGAATCGTTTTAGGTGACAAGTGTAAGTTACTGTCACTTGTCAATTTTTCGGACTTAAACAAACTTGCAACTATCTAAATTTTAGTCAAAATTTTCTGATAAAAAGCGACACCTAAAAGAGTATCCCCATATTGTAATTCCATTTTGATAACAAAATTTGAAACTTTCACACTGACGAGTTCTAAAAAAAAAGACGGATGACTATCACTTGTCACCGTACACGATACCACCCTAGGTCTTATTGCGTCATTTTTCTGTAATTTGTAAAAAAAAGCATTTGCTAGCAAACTTTTGGGCAGAAAAATTAAGTTTTCCTAGTTAATTTTTAATATTTACAATAAATTACATGTAATTAATTAATTACCAACACTGCTGTAATGTAGAACATTATAAATATTGTAACGTGTGGGTGTATAGATGAAGGGCTTGTAAGATGGTGTGTTACAACTCGTTGATCCTTGCCGGTTGGCAACATATTTACCAACCCTTTTGTTTTGTAGAAGTGAGAGGCATCGAAGGCATGCTGGTATTTTTATTTCGACTATGCTCGCCGGATGGGGTAGGGTCTTGCTCTCTCCTTTTCTAAATTCCACGCTACACAAAAATTGTCATGCCTTCTTAAGTCGATGATGGGAATTTCGAGGAAGGGAATTTCGAGGATGGGAATTTCGAGGATGGGAAGAGGACATAAAGATTCCGACCGGAAGTCCACATTTTCCTAAAATCGGGTTTGAGTCTTAGCTCATGATTTTAAAGTTGAGTTCTCATTACTCTCCATGAGTATAATCCCTGCCCCCCTTTACTCACGGCGTTAACACATGGTTACGAAAAGTTTAATGATGGGAAAAGACGAAAATAAAGTCTCATTTACCATGCTTTAAATATATATTATATAATAATTTACAAATAGTAATAGGCGCAACAAATTAAAAAAAATATAAAATAGCAGGCAATTAATGAAAATTTGGAATAGAATATGTAAGCGTAATAAGTGCTAATGTCTGTTAAAATTTTATCAATTTTAAACTTATATATGGCAAAGAATTGAATATATAAATATTCCAATAACGTGCAACTTAGCTACAAAACAATTTAAATAAAATGTTGATAATAAATAATTGAACATACGCCTACAGTTAGGCAATAAATAAATAAGAGGATGAAATAATTTTATAAATAATCAAACATGCATTATTAACTAATCTACTGCTATCAACGAACTAAATAGTTAAAAAAAAAGGAAAACATCGAGATATATGTTTACACCAAAAAGGTAATAATCTACCACACATAAAAAATATTTTATGCTAAATCAAAAAAATACTACGTCGCATACACTTGTTCTTTTTTTCTTTTTGTTATGTTTCGATATATCATTGGGCCCAGTGAGATATTTAACGACGTCTATTAAAGAATTCTGATTCAAAATTTGAAAGTCCGTTATGGTAGAAAACTTCACAATGTTTTAATACTTGGAATGAAATACAAAATTGTTTCAATGCGCCATAAATTCAAAAAAAAATTTTTGTCCGTTTCAATTGGATTTTGTCCGACAATGCACAGAAGATCGCTGTAGAATTGTTCCTAGCTTCGAATTTTGTAGAAGTTGGACCGTTACTCTATTGTTACAGCCTTGGTAACAAGCAGAGAATAATTTCCTTTGTAAAATGCAGTAACGATGACCTTCACTTGAACTTTTCAAGCAAGTTTCACCAGAAAAACGCACATAGTCCAAAATTATGTATGAGTTTTAGAAAAAAAACTGACGACGGTAAAATTTTGGCGACGACGTTTAGCATAAATTTAATGGCCCTTCGACGTTTAGCATAAATTTAATGGCGTTGTATAGCATTTTCATATCGCACTTTGCTATTTTGCACTTTTGTCATAAAGGGAAAGACCACATGTTAATTTGTTCCCAAAAAAATTGTCGGCGATCAAATATTTCAAAAAAATTAGAAATTCAAAAAAAAATCGTGCACTTAGCTGCAACCAAAGATTTTCTCTTCCTCTGCTACACCCTCTACTGCAACTCGGTTCCAGTGGCTATAAGAAATTTTCCACATTAGCTTCAGGCACTATTCACCTCAATTTAAATTACACTCACTCTTTCCCTGATTTTTAAAACACTTGACAAAAAAAAGGAATCTCGATTTCAGAGAAAAACTTTGAAATATGATTTTTTTTTAAATAAAATTAGCCGACTTCAACAAAAGGAACTTGTACTTTAATTTTATTTTTAAGTGCACTGATTGGCAGTAGAGTTAAATAGCAAATGAAACCAGATCAGAAACTTTAAACTCCAAGAGAAGTTAAAGGTTATAATCTTTAAAATTGATGAGAGTTTGATTTAAAATCTCTTACGTGGTTTAAATTCGCGGCGGGCTAGACCACAGCGACCCCTCGCAATAAAAATTTTCATTTACAAGTGTTTTGTCTGAACTGCATTATCGGCAACAGTGATCCGAATGTAAAGAAAGGTTTTTGTCAAGGATCTAATGTCAAACGTGAGTACAATTGTTTAATTCAACTGTGGAAGTAGTGAAAATTTTACTAATAGTTATTTTTGTGTGTTTTAGGTTTTTAGCCGGAGTATTTTAACGAGCACAGCGCATCAACCTGGACCTGGATAGTCGAAGGAAAGGAAATTCCCGGAAAATGTGAAGGAGATCAATTTTTGGTAAGTACAATTAGCTATTGTTTATGAACAAACTGAAGCCTTTTTCTCTTAAAGTCAAATGAAGTGAAAAATGATTTGACCTAATTTTTTCTTATTTTTCTTTCAGGATAAATCGACGGGATCAGCACTTCATCACATTTGACCGGATTGGCTAATTTCCAGATAAGTATCTTTACGTAGTGTTGTTATTGTCTCTAATGTTTTAATGACGTTGTTAAAGTTGGTCTTATCTTTTTTTTTCTATGTATCATCAACGACAGCTGGAACTAGGGGAAAGGAGTCACTCATGGAGGTGTCCAGAAACTTTTGAACAAAAATCAAGGTAAGTTAGCGACAAATCTTTGCATTTCGAAATTAAAATTTGATCTTTTATTTGTTTGTTTACAGACGCCTGCAACAATATGCTTACCTGTTGTACAAGTGTAACAAGATTCTGTGTGATAATCCATGTCAGTTAAACACTGATTTGTTTCATTTGGCTTATGCCGACAGTTCGGATCTTTGGCCTCGTCGCATGAATAACACTGCAGAAAAGTCTTTTCATTGCAATTAGTTGTGTTACAAATCACATTACACTCTTTTCCATTGCAATTGTCTCCAATTAAACAACCACGGTCTACATCGAATTTATTTGTTACATTTATATAACACTTGGTTATCGCAATATCGGCTATTGGACAAACTGTTGACGGCCATTTTTGCATATCGGACTGACAGTCTTCACCCCTACATGTGTAGCACGATAAAGGATATTCCTGTAAGTTGCAATTTTCTGAAGAGCATTTCATAACATTCGTCCATGTCGGATCCAAGGTAGCAGCACAGCCGCGGTATGTTGTATTATTATCTAAAAACAAAGAAATATTGGTATATCATAATATCAGTTGTAATCAACACAAAACTTTCCTCTGCAACATATCTTAAAAACCGTTACAGATACATAAGTACCGTTAAAAGAAAAAATCCATGAATTTTTATTATCTTTGAATTTAGTTACGAGCATTTTATCATAAAAGCGCATAGTTTCCGAGAAATTTTCAAAAAACTTAATTTTTTTGAAATATGGTGAAAACCGTTAGAGATACAAAAACCCGTTAAAGCAAAAAATGTAAGAAATTTCATATGCTTTAAATTTTTGTAAAACTTATTCACAAAAAATTAATACGATTTTTGTAAAACTTATTCACAAAAAATTTCACGTCAACGTGTTGTCGAGTTTTTAAAAGCTTTTGTTTAGCTTGCCTTCGTATCTGTTTATCTGTCTGTCGGGGTCAAATCTTGCAATCCAAATTTGATCCAGTTTCACTCATCCGATTGACTTGAAATTTCGTACACATACGTAAGTCCGATGACAATATAATATTTTCTCTAGTAAGCGAAGGATCTGTAAGGATAACGTAATTATCCTTTTCCTAAAATTTTCCGGAAAAAATCTCATCTGGTGGTTTTTGGGATCGGCGAATCCGATTCTAATATTAAACATAACAAAAGCTATAATTGCCAATCTGGCAATCATTGGTATGGTGATATTCGTATCAAATTTCGAACAGTTATACCAAAATTCCACTTTGAAGTCAAACTTTCCAATAAGATTTTTTAAAATTTATTCCAATCGGATTTTGATGTATGGGTGTTTTATGTAGAATCACATCCTAAAAAACTTTTGTTCTTGCACTTTTTTGATAAGATGCACCGTTTTTGATATATTCACAAAAAACGATTTCGTTCGTATGGGGGGTACCCCCCCTAATGGTCCATTTTTGCCCATTAACGAACTTAGCCTCGCATTTTACGAAAAACGGATCTGTGCAAACTTTCAAGTCTCTAGCTCAATCCGTGCGCCCGCAATCCGCGCCACAGACAGACGGACAGCCAGACAGACGGACGGACAGACGGACGGACATGCAAAAATTAAATATTTTTATCATTCTAAACACACTGACGATGACGGGATCTTGGCGTTACAAACGGTAAGGCAAAGTTAATATACCCTTTGGTTTCACCATACGGGTATAAAAAGTTTGTGACGATAACTGAAGGTTCTGTTGGAATATTGTATTGTAATATCCTTTTCATTTTAGATTTTTAGTCATACTAATCAATCACAAAATGACTAAAAATAACAAAATAAAAAAATAATAATAAAAAAAAAAATTTTTGAAAAAGTTTTTATTAAAAAAAACGCTTATAGAGGAAAAAATAATTTTTTAGGCATTGTGTATCAGAAATAAAAGCGAGATAATAAAAGTACAAAAAATAAAATTAAATAAAAATTTATCTCGCTTTTATTTCTGACACACAGTGCCCAAAAAATATTTTTTTTCTTTTTTAGTGCATTTGTTTTAATAAAAGCTTTTTATTTTTGCAACTACCAAACCGCACTATCAGAAAGCGAGCAGAAAATGGTTCAAATATTATCAAATAAGTGGAAAATCGATTTGATAATGTCAGCGCATATCATTTTTGGTGATAATGCAATCGGAATTTTTTTGCAGTCAGTGGTAAATTTGAAAAGATTAAACATCGTGCGTTGTTAATCCATTAAAAATCGATCTGATGGCGCATACAATTTCCGATATACAGTGGAATCTCGATTATCCGGCACCCTCCAATAACCGTGAAATAATTTTGCTTCGCTTTATTATCCAGAATTCACTCTGATATCCGGAATCTGCATGATCATCTGCATGATCTGCATGATCTTGTTTTGCAAAAAAAAAAATTTATGTATGTATACGCCTTTAACCTTGTTAAATGGTTTTCCCATTTGTATTATGGTATATAGTTAGTAGTCTTTCGTTGACATTTGAATTGAGAATGTCAAGAACAAACGTAAGAACAACGCGATTACTGTTGTGATTACGGATTATGTAATTTGTAGTTTTGTTTACCATTTTACAACATTAAAAAAACATAGTATATTAAAATTGAAATTGCGAAAATTTCCCGGAAAAATCGATTATCCAGAATAGGCTTGGCAAAACGCATACCGGATAATCGAGATTCCACTGTATTAAAAATCAAAACTTTAGTAAAATGGAAAAAACAAGAAAATTTTGACTTATTTTAAGTTTTTAGAATTTATATTGCGAGTAAACTCCGAATAGACTAAAATTAAAACCAAACATAACACGTGCGCCACAGACGGACGGACGGAGGAACATGCAAAATTCAATTTTTTTATCATTCTTAACACACTGGTGTAATTCATTTTTCTGTGTGATGACGGGATCTTGGCGTTACAAACGGTAAGGCAAAGGTTATATGAGGCGTTAAAAGCTAGAGCGGACCAACCCACATGTCAAAATCGTGTTTTTTTTTTTTGTATTTGAATCACTATTGCGAGTGAGTTTTTAGATAAAAATGTTTGGATGCACAAAAGAACATTTCAACATTGAGTAATAAAGTCCACAGAAATTTTTTTTTTCCAAAAATTTACAGTCAATAATAGTACAAAAGTGGAAACGCTTCAAAAACTCGATTATGTGGCTTGGTTCACTCTAGGTTTCACCATACGGGTATAAAAACCCAGTCACGAGTTTTTTTTACTGAAATACTTACAGTATGCGATAAAGCATTTATCGTCAGCTACTTTACATTCCTTGATTGTATTTACATCTACGACACTGCAATTTTTATTGGCATCCGGTTCACATATTGAACACTTGATAGAAAATACTAAAAGAAAATTTGCATTAATGAAAAAATATTTCTATATACAGTGGAATCCGGTTATAACGACCTCCAAGGGACCAACAAATCTGGTCGTTATATCCGGTTGTTCGTTATAACCGATTCATAGTTTTAAAGGTTTTAAAATACATGTGTGAAGTTCTGAAATACAAAATTTTTATTGCAAATCGTCCGTAATTAAAAAATTAAATTTATTTAATTTTTCTGCAGATATTGAGTAATCTTTGTTTGTTTGGATTTTTGGTGCAAGAACTCCTTTTCAATTTTCGTTTCAATTCTTAGCACAGCTTCTTTTGAAATCTCTTCAAAAATGTTATTGAATAATAGGAATGAACTCAATGTCGTAATACCTCGAAGTGCTTCATTGACTGAAGGTATGACACAACCTGTTTCTGAAATTTTCACCCGATTTTAAAATTATGTATTTTGATGCATAAAACATTATTTACCAGTAGTATCTTCTTCATATTTTTCCTCAATACTAAATTGTCGCCTTTTTGCATTCATTGTGAAATGCACAGTATAAACTGAATTAACACAACGTAGATGCACAAAACTTTGACTGAACTGATTAGGGGAATTCCCGAAAAGTTCCAACTTTCATTTAATGACTTAAGCAAATGACGTTTAGAAGTGCAACAAGTTTGCAAATTGGGCAAAAACTAGGGTATCTGACATGGCGGCCAATTTAGAACATTTGTTAAAAACTTAATCTACCAGGTTTTGATTTTTTTCTATGAGATCTTAAGTTTCGGTCGTTATAAACGATATTTTTTTCTGTTTTCGTAGAAAAAGGGGTCGTTAAAGCCGATATGTCGTTATATCCGGTGTCGTTATAACCAATACCAAAACGCACAGAGTCTTATGGGCTCTGGCCGGGACCTAAGAAATGCGTCGTTAAAGCCGGTATGTCGTTATAACCGGTGTCGTTATAAGCGGATTCCACTGTATCTATTTGTAAACCATTTAAAAAAAATTTTTTTTACCTAATTGAAAGCTAAAACTTAAAATAAAAACTAAATTAATCACTAGACTGAACTTGTCCATGGTTTCAAGTTAACTGATTTAAGGATTTGACGGTTTTTGATTACTTATAGATTTCGATATATCTACTCAAAAGCTTTTATCGTTATCAATATTTTGGATTAATAAAAGTAAATTCTTAGATTAAAAAATTTTTCTAAGTACTTTCGAATATTCGATAATTAGAAGTAGGAATCTCACTTGTAATTACACGGAGAGAAATTATTCCTATAATTACTAATGACTAATGACTCACAAAAAATTGGGAATTGATAAGGGGTTAACTCCATTTTTGGTACTTCTGGGAAATTAAAAACAAAAACGTTTTAAAAATTCAATTTTTAAGCATCATGAAAAAAGAATGTTCCCTGCTTATGGTGTTTGCCTTTACACATGTTTTGCCACCATAATCATACAATAATACCAATTCGAAACGGGAGAAAACATTTTAAATTTTTGGAGTTACCTCCGTTTTGTCAAAGAACCCTCTTCTTGCCGAAAGCCTTTCAATTCGTACTATCGATACGGGAAATATCTAAATATGTATTTTTTTTTAAATATTTTAGTATAAATTAGTTGGCTATTTATAGAATTAAAGCTACCTGTAATTTAATACAACTTTTTCAATCATTTAAGTAGGCTTTAAAAATAAGAATTGTTCGAAGCAATTGTAAAATTATTTAATTGCCTTTTAGCCATCTTTTATGCCGCGGCCACACGACGCTGTTTTTCCTGCCGCTGGCTGCTGTTGGTTACTAGCGCTGGCAAGTAGCAACAGCAGCCAGCGTACTGAAAGGGTTCACACGATTTATACTTTAGTAGCGCTGGCAAGTAGCAAAACAGTGGTTTGACAATTGAATCTGTAACACACAAATTTAAATAAATAAACGTAAAATAACAACTTACAATAAACAAACTTTACCACTTATCAGACCTTTGGCAGCTCAGAAACCATGCGACAGGGTCACGTGATCCCTAGTAGCGCTGGCAAAGTAGAACGGTCTCTACTTCACTAGCGCTGCTAAAATCATCACGCCGCTGCTGGTAGTAGCAACGCACTAGGGTTCACACGGTGCTGCTGAAACGGCTGCTAACAGCCAAACAGCCACTAGCGCTGGCAAAACAGCGTCGTGTGACCGCCGCATTCGCGGAAACGGTTGTGCATCCGCTATTTTGTAACTATAGTCACAAAAAAACCTGGGCAAAAACTATTTCCAGCAGAATCCAGCGTTGTCCAAGTGGTAAAGTACTTGACCCGTATTCCGGAGGTCGGTGGTTAAATTCCCGACTGTCGCACGCTGTGATTCAAAAGTCCACTCAACTTGCTTTACGAAATGAGCAGTGATAGTTGCCGCTTGGTGTTAACGGGATCATCGGTCTAGATTGGTATCACGGCCTCTGCTGTTGATGGGTTGGTAAAAACCTTACAAATGTTGTAATTCATGCATGGTTCGCAATCCATGTAAAACTGTAGGTGCGCAGCAGGGAAGAAATTGTTATGAAAGCTCAATTGAGGAGGCCCAGGCTGATCGAGAGCTGTAGCGCCGAGGGCGACGAGGATGATGAAAAACTATTTCTCAACCGTTGCAGCAACGTTGCTGTAACGTTCGATATATTTTGCAACACAGGTTGTGTGACCGTCGTGCAACCACATGCGACCATTTTTGATTAACTGTGACTGTTTCATTTAGGGTTTCTAATTTCCCGGGTTTTTTTTTCGAATCCTGGGATTGCCGTTCTAAAAAAAATCGTTTTTAACAAGAAACTTTAAATTTTGAAATATAATATATATAACTTTTATTGTTTTCATAATAATTTTCATTTTTTTTTTTGCAGAATAAAGTCAAGAAAATATTAATAAATCATAATTACGCACTGACTTCAAAGACCTCAACATGTTATCAAGATGAATATTAAAACTCCGTCAAATAAAACATCTTAAAGTTGAAATAAATTTTGAATAACCTCCTTAATAGGGCTATAAGGATAATCAATTGAATATGCATCAAACGATCACAGAAGGAACTCGTCAATTCACCCCTCGCCCGCACCACCATCTCATCCACATTCCTTCAAAGTTCACAGAGAAGGAGCAATATTCCGATCCAATAAATCTGCCGCATTTAAAATGATAAGGAACTGCGGCAAAAGGATAAAAATGTCCTTTTCTGTCTTCAAGGATGGCAAGAAGCACTAAAAACCGGGAAAACAACACTACGAAAAAAAAAACGATAAACTAAGAAAGTTGAAGGGAAAATTGTGTAGCGATAAGGAGAAGTGTATTAAATTTGTTGTACAAGGATAACTACCTCAGTCCAGATAAACGAAAGCACGACGAGAGGCTCGGGAAGCTGCGATAGCATGGAAAGGCTGTTTGGCAAATAAGGATAGAACAGTAGACAGCAGCAGAGCAAGGATTTGTGGAGGGCGGGAATCAGGATACAGATGCCCAATGTCTTCTGGTTAAGCTGACAAGAAGGTCGTGGTAGGGCAAAAAGGATCACGGAAGAGCACAAGAATTCCGTCGCACAGCAACTTAATCATGCCAGACAACGACAATGGCGACAAAAACAACAAAAAAAAGGATAAAACGAAAAAAAAGAATCACTTTCAAACAAATCCCATACCGCTGGGTTCATAGTTTTCCATTGGAAAATCGTCGAACACAGTTATTTTGCAAGGAAGCTGAAAAATGTAGGTCAGGAGTTAAAACTCGGTTGTGCCGAATGGAGTTGACGATACGAAGGTGTGGGTAAAAGGGTAGCAGGACATCCGATCCAAAGGCATTTGGTAGAAACATCTAAAGGACATCAGCAACACTAAGAAATGGTGGAAAGTGGAAAATCCTTTTACTGTACCATTTCCCATAGAATAAAAGGAAACCTAATGGAAGCCCTACGGGAAACTGAACGCCATATACTTGGGTGAAAATTGCACAGAGAAGAAAACCAAAAACTTTTAAAATTTCATTATCCTGGCAACAAAAAAGTGAAATAAACTTTTCGCCTAAGTGAGCAGGAAAATTTAGCATTTCCACTTAGTTTTCCCAAGATCATCAGACAAACACTTTTCCTAGAACTTTTACCTATATTCGTCTACACTGCCCCTCCCTCACCCCTCAATTCTGATATTTTTTCTCTTTTCGTCCTTGCCATGTATTGTTATTTAGATGTGTGTTTTTTTTTTTTTTGGCGCCGATTAAAATCCACTTTTCGGGATTAATTCACAAATTACGAAAGGGATTTAAAATTTAAAAGGAAATTATTTTAAAAGCGTTTTGTCCTTATTTAACTATTTAACTTCACTAGAGTTGGGCTTCCATTGGAAAATGTAACAAACGAGAGATTTTTAATGAAGCTATTTTTGGGAATTTTTTAGGACAGGAAATAATGGAAACATTTGGGTTGAAATTTTTAAAAACATTTATTTCATAAATTATTTATACTAAAAGCATAATAATGTAAATGTTCATTGAATGTTTTTTTATAGTTTTAGTGAGCGAAAATTTTTCCCGAGCGCCTATACCTCTCTAATGGTGAAAACCGGATCCAAATCTCTTCAGACCTCCAGGAGATAGCAAATGAACGGGTTTACGGGAAGGGGAGAAAGGATATTAGTGGATGAAATTTGTCCTTGATAGATGACTCTTCTAATGATGAAAACCGGATCCAAATCCGTCCAGCGCTTCAAGAGACATTAGGAGAAGCGGTACGAAAGATTGAAACCATCTCAACGATACTTTAAACCTAATTGTAAAGTTTCATTAAAATCGGGTTAGTAGATCATTTTATATTATTTTATGTTATTTTTAGAGGTTTTTATTTTGGCAGAACTCTTCTTTCACAAAATGGTTGGCTAATTCGCAAAATCGAACTATTTATCGAGAAGTCGCTTAACGGCGAAGGGCCACTAGAGCCGGACACTTGCTAGATTTTGTTAATTTTTCTTTGCTGATTCAATGTCTGATATCTTTAATTAAACATAAGAAAAGCTACAATTAGCCAGGGGCCAATCGTCAAATGATGCGCTGATAGCAAAGGTGGTACAAGCCACATAATCGACATTTTGGAGCTTTCCCACTTTTGTACTGTTATTGACTGTAAATTTGTGGGAAAAAAATTTTGGGTGGACTTTGTTACTCGCCATTTACGAGAAGCGTGACTATACCAAATTTCAAGTCTCTAGCTCAATATTTTCGAAAGTTATGGTGTTCATGGGCAAGCGGACGGACAGACAGGCGGACGGTCAGAAAAACGGACATACAAACGGACAGACAGACGGTCAGATAGACGGACACACAAACGGACATACAGACGCACAGACAGACGGATAGACAGACGGGCAGACATACGGGTAGACAGCCGGACGGACATGCGGAAATAAAAATCCCTAACACCCTGGTGTAGTTCATTTTTCTGTCCGATGATTTGTTCGATGCGTTACAAACCGTATACTACTTCTAATATACTCCTGTATGATATATCATCTAGCGTATAAAAATGTTAATTATGCACGCGGTTTGCCCATTTTTGAACCGACTTATTGAAGAAGTGAGTTTGAAAGTCTAGTAAGAGGACAAATAGTGGCTTTTTGACGATAGTGTAAAAAAAGGAATTTTTCCTCTCAAATAGAGGATTAGTACGTGAAAAAGGGGACCCTAATTTAGCTGCAGAAAATTAGGAAATATGAAAGCTCTAACGAACCGCGCCAATCAATTAAAATTTTCCACAAAAGAGGTAAAAATGTTTTTATCTATTTATTTATTTAAACTTTTAAAAAGTCACAATGTCTTTTACGGTTACATTTGTACATTTTCCTTTCTTATAATTACCAATTAAATAACAAAATTAAAGGCTATAACCAATTTCAAAGAAAATCTCAAAAATGTTTTATGCATGGTAAAATTTTCAATTCAAAAATTCCATTAATTAAAATTTTAACTGTTTTTCGTTTTTCAAATGTTTGTCATCGTATATCAACACCAGATAAAAAGCATTGAGGATCGTATATCAAAATGTCTTTTACCGAGGCGTTTTAAAGTCGAGAATACTTTTGTAAATAATTTAGGCAAGATTTTTTGATTTAACTTTTTTGTTTATTTTGTCCAGTAATAAAAATAAACGTGGCCAAAAGTAATTTCGGTTTGGTAACTCTGTGATTATTTGTGCTATAGAGAATTCTACCATATTGCGACTGCATACGGTCATGTCTAAAAATGGGTCCGTTCACGACGATGTGGAGTGTACTACAGAGATTTTCCACAGTTTGCCAAACACCCACGGCCCATTTTCATATAGGAAAGGCTGTCAGCTGGGCTAAGAGTTTTCGTTTTAAGGGATATAAGAGATTTCATTTAAAAATGCATGTTCTCTTAATTATTGCCCAAGCGAGAAAGAAACGCGTTTACAATTTCCGTTGGTGTGATCAGTGCAGAGCGAATTTTTCGATATTGGTCATTGGTGATTGCGCAGGTCCAACAACAACACCGCTAGCGTGAGTGCGATGCAATGATGTGGGTGAAAGAGAGCGAGTCAGCTTCGTCATGTCAAAAACTTATGTGTGTTTCTTCGATCAAAGTCAGAAAGAATTTCGCTCGTTGATGTCGCGCGCTGAGTTTGTTGCGTTCGAAGGAACAAAAATCTAACAAAACACAGACAATTGCTATTAAAACCATCAGCAATCAAAAACGGCGATTGCCAGTAATTAAAAAAGCAAACAGTGCGAGTACCGGGTGATTCTTTTGTGTCAAAATCTTTTCGAACCGACAAAAAATTCAGCCAAAAAACATGGCGGAGATCCGCTGAAAAGAAAAACAACAAAGGCGAACGAAAGGAAAACAAAAAATCGACTGGGAAAAGCAGCAAGAAACCACAAAAAACAAAACGTAGTTTTCCTTTAATCCCTGTCAAGTGATTTAATACAATTTCTTTACCGGTTATTCAGTGTTTTCCGGTTCGATTTGACGGAAGTCCAAACTCCATCAGATCCAGCAAAAAGGCAAACTCCATCAGATCCAGCAAAAATCGATTATGACGGGATGCGAATCATCTCAAGAAGCAGTCAAAATTTCTCTACTTACACCTGAAAATTCCAGCAGAGTTTGCTTGGATCCGCGTGATTTTCTCGTGGTAAAATCCTTTGTCAGTTAATTTCGCTCGGATGGAGAAGTGGAAAATGTGAATGTTGGGAAAATTCTCTATTCTCGAGAAAATTGAGGAAAATCAGAAAAAGTGTTGCTAACAACAAGTCGGAATTGAAGTGGAAAAGTTAAATCCTCAAGTGGAAAAGAAATCCATTTTAAGAGTGGCGTTTTTGTGGTGTGAAAAGTCGTGCAAGTTTTCTATTTTTCACTTCTTTTGAAGAAGAATTTGATAATTTTTCTAGTGTTTTTCCAGCCTATCAAAAGAATTTGCAGTCATTCTGAGTAAAAAGAATAAAAATCGCACAGATTGAAGTGTTTTTGGAGTGTTTCTGGTGCTGATCTCAAGCTGGTGTTTCGCCCCATCCATCCTCATTCTCCCCCCTACACGTCAGTCACCGTCCGAGTATTTTAAATTCGATAGTGCGGAATCGCAGTGCGTAAAAAATTCCGTGAATGTTTTGGATTTGCCCTGATTCTCGCTAATTGTTGACAGCAGCAGAAGTTTTCAGACGACAGAAGTTTCTAGCCAGCCCACAGCCAAAATGTCAACGGATAAAATTAAAGTCGCGGTCCGGGTTCGCCCGTTCAATCGCAGAGGTAATTTTCTCAACCCCCCAATTTACATGTTTTTATTATATTTTCGATTCCAGGCAAGAGTTTTCCTCCCTCCCCGTTGGGATCCCATTGCATGACCTATTTTCACGTTTTTCCCGCAGTTTCCTCGTCAGCATTCGACGTTTCCCTGGCCTCAGAACATCCGGAAAACGCAAAAAACGTCGTTTCCTCTGTGACGATAACAATTTCGATGTCAACATTTGTGACGTAGTCGAAAACATCTTGGCTCCCATCTCCAGAAAGATGTTTTCGTTGGGTAAAAGTAGGCCGCTTTATCCGCCTTAGAAAGGTGCCAAGAACCCACGAAAAAAAAAACAACCAACATGAGCCCAAAACTCCACGGTTTTCGTGTAGGAAAAAGTCTCGATTCATGTTTTAACTTCTTGACACACCACACCAAAAAAAGCAATACGAAATCCATCGAAACCGTCAAATGAGTCACTGGTGTGGCCTGCGAGAAGCCCGACCTTGCCTGGTCTTTCTGTTCGTTCTATGGGGGCAACAGTGAGAGGTAAACGCAAAGTCTCTGACGGTCTTGGGGGGCACGCGGTGTCATTCGTTACTTCACAAGAATCAAATATTGTTGAGATTGCGCCCCACAACCTTCCATCTGTGATGGTTATTTTTCCCCTTCTGCTTATTTATTTTCCTACAATCTGAAGTTGGTCTTCTTCTCCTCAATTAAATGAATGTAAATGAAGCCACTCGGTCTTGAATTGAAATATTTTTGATCTTGTTTGAGTCGATTTTATCTAAACTTCGACTACTTGCGATTTCTTTATTTGGCTATCTTGGATTTTTCCATTGTTTTGATCAAATCTTGCTTGATTTTGTACAGTTTTCTAACTTAGATTTCGGTTTTTTTTTGCTAATTTTAGTGAAAGTGGTTATACTCGTTTTTTCCCTTCATTTTATGCGAAAATTCGGAGGGAACCATACACAGAACCTGGATTGGATCACTTTAATTTGCCATTAGGGTCAATAAATTTGGTTGAATTCGTGTGCAGAAATTTCGAGAAATTGAAGTTAGAGAAATTGGAGTTAAGCCACGGCATAGAGACAACCAAGGTATGCTGTAAACTTTTGATAGTCAGGTGTGACGTCATTTGTGCCGACTTTTTTTAATTAATTTTTATGTTTATGGATCACTATTTAATGCAATCAGTTCACTAATTTACAAATATCTTATTTAGATCGCACAAAAATTTAAATAATCATCCACAAAACAAGATTCCTTCTGCACTTGACGAACTAATCGGCACAAGTGACGTAGCAACGAAATGTCAGATTTGAGTTTACAGCATACCTTGGTTGTCTGTATGCCGTGGAGTTAAGCGTTCAATTATCGCCACAGGCATTTTTTTTTTCTACATTCACAGATTTCTGGTTGAAAGTTTTCTTTTGTTGAACTTACGATTAGAATGTTTGTGATTTAGTTCAATTGGTTTTTATCAAATTCTTATAATTACGTTCTACATTAAATAAAGTGGCAAAAAAATTGTTTATAACGACATTCGCTATAAAAGGCTGTCAATAAAATACGTCACTTATGTTGGACGAAACAAAGATTTTGATAAATCGAGCCTGGACAGACAGATGGACAGACGGACAGACAAATGGTAAGACAGACGCACAGATAGATGAAAAGTCAAATGGACAGACGGACAGACAGACGGACAGATAGAAAAACCGGACGGAAGTCCTTCTAACGTTGAATTCAACACAAATTCTAATCTAAAGCAAGCCCTTTCGTTAGTAGCCATAAGAAAGGTGGACTTCACAAGTTATTTTCGATCAAAACAAATCGAGCGTTTAGAAAAACGGAGAAATTAGTTTTCCAATTGAACTCAAGAGTTGTTATTTAACCCTTAAGGTGCCGCTTCACATGAGAGTAAATCCGCGAGTAACTCTCAAAAACTCTCGAGAGTTACTCGCAGGAGGTTGTCTATTTGAGAGTTAATTTCGGCGATTTTTCTCTTTTCAAAGCCAATATCTTCATTTTTTTTAACATCTTGCTTTGGCGAGTTCTCCCGAGCTACTAGCGAAATTCAAACGCCGTTCGTATCTGGCGAGCAACTCCCTGAGAGTTCAGTGGAGGACTAGAGAGTAGAATCACTTTTGACAGCTCGCGAGTTTCTGCGAGCGACTCTCAGAGACGTGTCCATTTGCGAGTAGCTGCTATCGAGAGGTTCTCGCCGGCATTTACTTTCATGTGGAGCGGCACCTTTAAGGACGACAAAAGATCTTGATTTCCGCATGTCTGTCTGTCTGTCCGTCCGTCTGTCTGTCCGTTTGTCTGTTTGTCCGTCTGTCCATCTATCCGTCCATGAACACCATAACTTCCGAAAAGATTGAGCTAGAGACTTGAATTTTTTTACAGTTGCGTTTCTCGTAAATTCTTAAACGGGCAAAATCAGATCATTTCTTCCATCATAATTTTTATGGAAAAAATCAATTTGTACAGGAGAGGGGGAAAGAGTAGCCCGATTGGATTTTGATGTATGGAACGGTTACGTAAAATCATATTCTAAACAGAGTTTAGCTTTATAAATTTTTCAATACGACTCACCGTTTTCGAGAAAATTGAACAAAAGTGCCAAATGTGCCAGCAACAGGCTTCTAATGGGGTTTCAGGGCAAACATGCCAGACCTGTTGAGGGAAATTTGGAAGGGAAAACATCCACAGAAATTATAGACCATTTTTCTGAAGACCTATAAGCCAAGAAATTCCAATATAACCCCCTTATATTCAAATTTGGTCAAATTGTAATAAAAAGTACTTCATAGAAGCGCAAAATTGCCCTTAGATAGTTTTAGGGTTAAATGCGGTTCATTTGCGGTTACGGTTTTGATAAAATTTGCGGTTTTTACTCCGGCTTCCGGTTCGCTTCAAAGTCCCGATCAAAACCAACAATATTTCAATAAAGTCACAAATTAATCAAATTGAAAAAGTGAAAACAACGACCTGATTATATCAATTAATGCCTAACTCTGTAATAAACTGAATTTATCTCCATTATCCCCTATAAT
The DNA here is from genome assembly GCA_964034945.1 of Chrysopilus asiliformis. Lineage (NCBI taxonomy): Eukaryota > Metazoa > Arthropoda > Insecta > Diptera > Rhagionidae > Chrysopilus > Chrysopilus asiliformis. Next base: position 101,909,398 of record OZ035961.1, read on the forward strand.
CTAAAATCCAGGTAAAATCCGGTGTTAGTCCCGTCTACTATACGTGCTGCTAAAACCCTTTCGGGCGATCAATTTACCTCCCACTTTCCAAGCAACGGCCCAAAAATAATATTTTAAACAACTTCTAAATCAGTTCTAATTGTTTTGATTCGATAGTAAAAATTTTCATACCATCCGCTCGACGTCAGCTGGCAGATAGTAAAATTTTTCATTAAAAAGATTTCCGCATGACTGATTAATTTCCATTTATTTGCAAATTGGATTTAACCTTTCTTTGAAGCTTACCTTGCCCAATTAATTGCCTCCAAATTTTGCCCTCCGTCACCCCCTTTGTCAGTCTGTCTTTTGGACCATCTAAATCGATTTATTCTTTGAAGATTATTTTCAGTGTTTTTGTCACGTTTTCTTTGTTTCAAAAACATTTTTTTCTCGACATGGAATTGTCGATAAAAATAAAAATTTCTGCTCAATATCTTTTGTGATACTCTTTTGTTTACATAAAAGACAACAAGAAGACAAATAATTCAACCAATTTCAATTTCTTGTAATGTTTGACTTTTCTCTCTTTGCACACTTTATTGCTATTTACCTTGATTATATTAGCATTTATTCATTTCAACAGTTCCGATGTCTTCTTGGTCTATTGATCCATTTTTCATTTGCACAAATCTGAAGTCTTGTGAGTAAAAGTGCACAAATACGTATAGTGCGATTTAAAGTTGATTTTAAACATCGCAATCGGCAAAATCGATTAATCTGTAGATGTGTCTATTCAATGATTAGATTTTAAATTTATCGTTTTTCTTGAAATGTTGATTGCTTTGTTTCTGTACCGGAAAAGATTTCCATTGTTTAATCGAACTCGACTTTAAGTTGGAGAAAGTCTTCCTTCCTATTAAGTAATCCCGATGAAAGAAGTTGGTTTTTCTTTGTAAACATTTATTGCGTTATTATTAAATTATTTAAAATGTGGGCCGTAATTTATTAGAAAAGCATTTGAACAGCTTTGAAAGCATCATTCACTACAAGGAAAATACAAGATAATTAATTTTTAATATTTGATGGTAGTCACAGTGTTTTTAAAAACCCAAAAAAACCAATAAAAACCCCAAAAAAAAACAATAAAACACATAAAAAAACCAATAAATCCCAAAAAATGTTTTTTTTTTTTTTAAAACTCGAGTTTTTCACAACCCTGAACTCAATGGACGTGGATTAGTGTAAACGAGAAAACTACTAGAATTCCAGCTACTGTCTTCCAGCTGGAATTCCAATAGTTTTCTCGTCTACACTAATCCACATCCATTGAGTTCAGGGTTGTGAAAAACCCGAGTTTTTTTTTTTTTTAAAAACTCAACCCACTGTGATTTTTTGGGATTTATGGGTTTTATTGTTTTTTTTTTTGTTTATCGTTTTTTTTTGGGGGTTTTATTAGTTTTTTTTGGTTTTTGAAAAACATTTTTACTACCAATTATGGAGGCCCAGGCCCAGGCTCTTCGAGAGCTGTAGCGCCGAGGATGATGATGTCAATTTGCCTGTCTACACCAGGATTCACTTTGAGGCGGCACGTCATTCGTGAGGGTGAGGGACGCAGTGGGGAGGGAAACCAAAAAGAGCGAACGAAGTTTAGATTCACTTAAAATTATCGGTTGCAAACCGGTTTGTGTCTCGTTGTGCTTTTATTGGTCATTTCGTTGTTTGCTGTGGAGTCGTGCGCATCTGAAAATTCGGAGTTTTCTTCTTCAGATTGGCACAAAAATAGAGCCGTTGCTGATGAAGCATATAATAAACTTGTTACTGCAATTATTATATGATCCATATATGATCCGAAAGATTTTAGCGAATGAAAAAGGCGAACCGTGTGCACACGCCAACAAAATGAGGAAAGACGTGCCGCCTCAAAGTAAATCCTCGTGTAATCACACGCAATCATTCTGTCTGTCAGCCTGTGTACAAGATTTATCAAAAACTACTAAAGCTATTTTTTCACAGAATTTTACAGATATATTTGGTCCTGGAATGGGACGATCCTATCAACTTTTGATGGAAATCCGATAACCGGAAGGAACCAAAATGGCGGCTTTTTAAAAATTTCAATTTCGTTTTTTGTGATTTACTCCGAAACTGCGCGTTTTTCAGTAGTCTTGTGTATAACAAAAGTTGGAGACAATAAAATTTTTCACATCTTTGTCTTTTATTAGAACTCCGTATCTCAAGCCGTTATCGAGATATACCGTTATTCTAAAAAAAATCCGTTTTTTGCGATTATCTCGAAAAATACCGGGTTTTATTTGGTTACATGTATGAGGTGAATTGAAAAGAATAATGTTTGCCACTATATATGCCTTTTACCGTTATCTGATATCTTTTACCATTATCGAGATATCACTAAAAATTGAAAAACTATATTCTTGCGAATTGCTTGAAAACTAACGGTCCTACGAAAAAACAAATTAGAGAAGAATTAAAGACATTAAAATTCTCTACATTTTTGCCTTTTACCGTAAATCGATATATTTACCGTTATCGAGATATTTCAGATTTTGTGAAAATAAAATTCATCTTTTTATGTAAATATTTTATTCGTCAAGTAAATTGCTCAGAAACGTAGATTTTGTATAAGAAAGTCATGTGCTGTTCACAGCAGATATTTTTTCAAATTTTTATTCTTAAGTGAGGAAGTTTCAATCGGATTTAAATAAAAGTTTCATTGGATATTGTGATTTTTACATGGCGCCATTTAGTATAGTCGAACGTGACAACCTATTCTCCGCGCTACACTCTTGTCCAATGTGGGTGGGTCTCTGTCTCGACTGTCAGATTTGACATATGGAACAATTTATTTATTTAATGTAAATCAGTGTTGGGCATCAATCAATTAAATTTTCAATTGACTAATCAATTGATTGAAAATTTAATTGCAATTAATTTAATTGCAATTAAATTTAATTGCAGATTTTGCAATTAAATTCAATTGCAATTAAATTTAATTGCAATTAAATTAATTGCAATTAAATTTTCAATCAATTAACTTTTTTGCAATTAAATTTACAATTAAAAATTCAAAAACAAGGGCCTGTAAAAAAAATGTACATTGAATGTCAAATTTCAAAAAAAATTGAAAACAACTAACAATTTTCAATTAAGAATACAACTTTTTGTGATTATTTGTTTTAAACGCTGATTGCTGAAAAGTTAAATTGCCTCAAAACGACGGGATCGGGAAGGGGTTGGGAGTGGGAGGGAAGGGAAGGGACTCCCAACCCCTTCCCGATCCCGTCGTTTTGAGACAAATTAAATTTTCCCTCATTTCGATCGATTTCGATCATTTTTCCATATAAAAAGATGAGTTGACTAAATTGAATTACCACGAAATATGGTGCACGATCCTTATAAATTATTAATCCTTTTAAATTTTGCTTTTCCAGAGCCGTTAATTAAAAGGTGTTAAAAATTCGAGATTTTGATTTTTTAAAGTTCATAAGATTTAATTGTTAATTGTACTAGTAATGATTGATCAAACAATTAACAATTAATTAATTGTTAATTGTGAAAAATGCAATTAACAATTAATTAATTGTTAATTGTGAAAAATACAATTAACAATTGATTAATTGTTAATTGCAGAAATTTACAATTACAATTGATTAATTGTCAATTGCAGAAATCTACAATTACAATTGATTAATCGTTAATTGTTAATTGCACTGACAATTACGTTTTGCCCAACACTGATGTAAATGACGAAATTCAAAACCCTTGGAGCCACTAAACGATTTTTGCAGTCAGAAATATGAATTAAATTTAAATTATGAAATTTAAGAACATTTTGCTAATGATGTAAAATCGTATTACGTCTTAAATTACCTTTCATTACGTGAGGTTTAATCGCATTTGAGAGATAAGTTCTGCGAAATTCCCAACGCATGTGTTTTTGATATGATTGTAATGATTTACTCTCAAAGCAAAGATTGCTTGCTTTATTATTTACGAGATTTGATCCTTAATTTTTTCTTTCTTATTTTTCCAACATGTTTTGGTTATTTTCTCGATATACATTTTTTTTTCATCGAATAATATTGAGTGCTTATCAAGCGAAACATAATTCGAAGAAAATATGTTTTATAATGTTTCTTTAATTTGCTTGATTCTTTTGGGACAGAATATGTACTTCTAGCGGCCCCAAAAACCAACAGATGAGGTTTTTTCCCGAAACATTTGAGAAAAGGATTATCACGTCATTCTAACAGAACCTATCGTTATCCTTACAGACTTCTTAAGGTCAGAATCGAGTTCAGCGATTTCAAAAACCACCAGATGAGATTTTTTCCGAAAAATTTAAGGAAAAAGATTATCACGTTAGCCTTATAGGACCTTTCGTTATACTTACAGATTTCTTAATGCAATAATCAGATTCAGCGGCTCCAAAAACCTCCCAGATGAGATTTTTTTCCGAAAAATTTCAGAAAAAGGATAATCATGCTTCCTTACAGGACCTTTCGTTATCCGTACGTTCCGTTATCGGAAGTAGTGAAAATATGGTATTGTGACCAGAGTTTCAAAAGTGTGCAAAATTTTAAGTCAATCGGATCTGTGGAAGTGTGTCAATATTATTTTACAAGATTTGACCCTGACAAACAAGTAGAGAAACAAAAAAAAAAGCAAGTTAAATAAAAGCTTTTAAAAAGGCGTAAGGTATTGGGAATACAAATGGAAAACCACCGTTTTTTCAAAATTCTAGGTTTTTTTATGGAAAAAAGTTTACACATTCATTGTTCAAAATATTGGCCACAACTTCTTCCCATCTTTCTGTATACGGATTCCGCGTCGAAAAAACTCGTCTCTTGAGGCGATCCAAATATCGACCCAATTTTTGGTTTCTCCGTAAGAACGGAAGTGGTGCTCCGCCAAGCCATGCGTCATCGATCGGAACAGGTGGTAGTCGAAAGGAGCAATGTCTGGAGAATATGGCGGGTTGGGGGTAGGACATCCCAATTCAGTGTTTCCAGGTAGGTTTTAACGACATTAGCAACATGTGGCCGAGCGTTGTCGTGCTGCAAAATCACTTTGTCATGTCTTTGTTCAAATTGTGGCCGTTTTTCTTCCAATGCTCGGCTCAAACGCATTAGTTGTGTTCGGTAGCGAGCTCCTATGATCTAACAGCTCATAATTTTTCAGCAACTTCTTATCTTCCACGTCAAAATCACCACTTTTGTAGCGTTGAAACCATTTCCGAGACGTTATTTTACTAATAGAAGCCTCAACATAAGTTTCTACAATCGTTCGACGCGCCTCAGCCGCAGATTTTTGAAGGCAAAAAGCAAAACTTCCCGCAAAAGACGCTGATTTGGCTCAAATTTCGACAAATTTCGACACGCCGATAAAAATTCACCAATTTTATGATAAGGAGTTGTTGCCAGATCCCTAGCTTATCATTTGACGTTTCTGATCTGACATTTTTAACCAGCATTTTACTGCTAGTGCCATCTATTGGAAAACTATTGGACCATTCCTTCCCCCATACAAACGAAACAGTTTTTACGATTTTCTCGAAAACTGTGCATCATATTGAAAAATTTATAACGATAAAATGTATTTAGAATAGAATTTTACATAACTCATCCATACATCAAAATTTTCTGGAGTACAAAGTCCTAAGTAGATCCCCACCTTATAAATGTTTTAATTAATTCCATTCATGCTTCGCAATTAGTTTAACTGCAGAAGTGGCAAATTGTCAGAAATTTTCAAATCGCAAGGGCCATCCAAAGTAAGGCCCATCCATGAATTACCTTGAAAAAAAAGTTCATATCTTTCCGGAAATTTTGAAAAAGAACAACTTTATGTAACTCCGCGACTTTTCTTACACTCCAATAAATTAAAGTTGCAGTAGAACGCAGTCAACCATAGCGGTAGTATATTTTCTTATCTAAGTTTTTATTTCATCCGTTGCTGATTTTGGTGTGTCACATCGTATAGTATGTTTTAATCGCAGTCACAGTTCAGTGTAACAAAGTGTTGCTAATTAATTTCATAGGTGAACCTGACTGGACAACAATTCTGGTTACATAATTTCGATTTAATTAGACGGCCATTGATAAACTGCCGATTAGTCAACCAGAATACATCAGCAAGTAAACAAATTACTTACATTTCCGTGAAAACATTTTCATTATTATTTAAAAATTTCTACTCCTTATCAGAGTTTCTGTATTGCTATTATTTTTCGCTGATATGAAATCGGAAAGTGTTTCATTCTAAAGAAAATTCTAATATTTATACAAACGAAGCTTAGCTGGAAAATAAGTGAAAAAAAAATCTAATTGTGCTTCTCGTTTGAATTTCTTCTATACTTTATCGTATTTCACGTTGCCGGCACGGAGTCTGCTATAACTCAGTATGTGACACATGCAGCCGATATGTCTCGGAAAATTGCCAAGAAGAATTTCTTTTCCGGGTAGACTTTATTCTCGTCGTCATAGAATTTTGCAGAAAATATCAGCTCTTCTTTGCCGTTTTTCTGGGCAAAGAGCCATAAAAAAAATTCTTCGTTAAGTCACGACTACTGTCATGAAATCACGAATCCTTGCTATCCTTAGAATTTTTTTCATCAATCCTTTGGGCTGCATTTTATTCCCATTTCAAAGAGGGAAAATCAAAAGTCTTTGTTCATGAAGCGTCATTGATAAATATTTCCGCGTACGGAAACTCATTTGTTATGAAAAGTCGTTGATGAATCAATATATTATTGGGTTGAGGAAAAAGTATCAGGCCTTTTTTAATCAAAGTGCAAACAATGTTTATATACTTAACACGTTGAGCGCCACGTACCACCCGGTGAGAATTTTAATTTTCCAACAAAGGACCAAGTGACCATCGGTAGGCATTATTGGATGTCGATGGTGGGACAACGTGACCACCCGTGGACACACTACTTGTTTCATTTCGAGACATCGTGACCACAATAAAGTATTGTAGATATTTCAGATATTGTAACATAAAAATTCATATTTTTATTTAAACTAATATTTGATTCGTCAGGTAAATTGTTCAGAAACGTAGATTTTGTATAAGAAAGTCATGAGCTGTTCACATCAAATAGTTTTTCCAATAATCGCATTAAGTATCAACTGTCAAACAATACAGCATTGCCAGAGTGAAACCAATAGTTCTGCAGTTATGGTGCATCAGGGCCTTCTGCTGAAAATAAAGGCCCATACTTTTTCCCCAACCCAATATGAAGACTGCTACGTAATTTTCTCATAAATATTCAAGTACCTACTCCATAAAAGGCATTCGATATCTTTCTAATCGCACGTCTGATGTTGAATAAAGCGATTGCGTTTCTGCTTTTTATTGTCAGAGTTTTATGTTTTTTTTTTGGGCCAAGCTCATGACACTCGAACATTATTTTACACACAGAAATTGTAAGTCGAGAATTCTTGGTTAAATGACGTTGATGTCCCCTGCCGACAAATCACTTTCAATTAACGGTCATTCCAATATATGCTTCTCGTAAGTCGTCGAAACTCGCTTTTGACTCAGTAAAATCGAATAGAAATGAGCTCAATTACCGTGACACTGATGCGATTACACTGACTCACAATTGTAAATTATATGTGATAATAAGGGTCGATATATACATACACTAGTATTGGATTAGGTGACCTAATTATACCACACTAATACAATACTAGTCAAGTTTAGGAGACAATAGAATTATTTACTAATATCATAAAAATTGCTTCGTTTTTAACAATAGGGGAATTGTTTATTTTACCAGTGTGAGTGACAAACGTCTCCATTTAAGTAATATTTCGGGCAAAAAAATCTATATACGTTTTAAAAAAAACACTAATTTTCAGCGAATTCCCATTCGAACAAATTTCTTGATACAAATCATGAGGTTAAAAAGTTCAATATTGCCTTCTGAAGATAGGAGAAAATATAAAACACCCACTATATCTGAGGCAATAAGTTAATATCTGTGGTAACAAGGGCTTTAAGCCCAATTCAGATTAACAATTGCGATTACGATTGAGGTTCTCGACCAATGAGATCAAAGCTTTCAACGATAGGGAAATGAAAGCTTTGATCTCATTGGACGAGGAAGCTCAATCGTAATCGCAATCGTTAATCTGAATTAGGCTTTAGTCTGAATTGGACTTTAGTCTGAATTGGGCTTTAGTCTGAATTGTGCTTAAGTCGATCTTCAGGCAGAGCCAATGTAAAATTTTCTAGACTTTCGGCTTTTACTAGAACTCCGTATCTAGATATACCGTTATATCCGTTATCAAGATATACCGTTATTTCCAAAAAGTTAGTTTTTGCGACAATTTCGAAAACTAACGGCTTTTCGGAAATCCAACCCGAATTATACTAATTAACGATTCTCCCAGTTTTGTCTTCCACCGTTATCCGCTATATTTTACCGTTATTCAGATATTTTCATTAAAAGCGAAAAAATTAAATGTTTGCGAATTGTTTGCAAACTAACGGTTCCTCGGAAAAAAATTAATGGAAACATTAGTGCTATTAAAATTTTCTATAAATTTCCCTTTACGACAAATCGATGTCTTTTACCGTTATCGAGATATTTCAGATTTTGTAAAAAAAAAGTTTTTAAATCATACTAATATATAAAAATTTTCTAAAAAAAATAAAACCGACTTTAAAAAAAAAACTGAAAAGAGAAAAAAGCACTAAAAAGAAAAAAATAATTTCAAACTATGTCCATTAATAGCGTATTTAAAATTTGGCTTTTTTGGAGTGGCGTTAAATTTACACTAAATAAAATCGTTGTAAAATTTCTATTGTAAGAGCCGTGTCTATAGTTAATCTGTTTGACAACAAAATTTTTGGAGTCGATCTTAGTTCTTAGTTAGCCTTAAGGGTTAGAAAGTATGTAATTTATTTTAGTTGCAAATTTAACGCCACTTCAAAAAAGCCAAATTTCAAATACGCTATTAATGAACATAGTTTGAAATTATTTTTTTTCTTTTTAGTGCTTTTTTCTCTTTTCAGTTTTTTTTTTAAAGTCGGTTTTATTTTTTTTAGAAAATTTTTTTTTTATTTCGAACGTTTTTAGTTTCAATTTTTAATATAGGTAAAATTACAAAGGGTTTGAGGGGATAAGTCCGCAGATGAGAAATATATAAAAGAATCTTCCAAATATTGTACTGAACACAATACAAAGAATTTTACTCGATATCCCAAGCAGGTAGGGGTTTGAAGGGGTAGGTTAACACGGGGGAAATATATAAAAGAACCTTCCTTGTGTTGTACTGAACACAACGTAGAAACATAACAAAAGCTATAATTGCCAATCTGGCAATTATTGAAAACCTGTATGGTGATATTGGTATCTTAATTTGAGCATTTGTACCAAAATTACACTTTGAAGTCGAACTTTCCAATCAGATTTTTTAAAATTTATTCCAATCGGATTTTGATGTATGGGAGTTTTATGTAGAATCATATCCTAAATAACTTTTGTTCTTGGACTTTTTTGATAAAATGCACCGTTTTTGAGATATTCGGAAAAAACGTTTTCGTTTGTATGGGGGGTACCCCCCCTAATGGTCCATTTTTGCCCATGAACGAACCGGGGTCCAACCAGGAACTTTCTCTACAACTTTCTCTTTGGGATGACCAAAATCGGTCAACCCAGTAAAAAGTTAGGCGTGAACATACATAAAAAAAAAATATTCAGGTGGAATTGAGAACCTTTTTCTTTTTGGAAGTCGGTTAAAAATGATTTCGTGTCTGTCTGTCTGTTTATTTTTAACGTGAAAACGGCTGAACCGATTGACCTGAAATTTGGCATGGATGTTCGCTGTAGGTCTGGTTTCAACATAGGCCTATTGGAAAGTATCCCGAGTGGTGTAAAGGGAGGGAGGAAGTAAAGTGAATTCGAATGCGAATCCTGGAATTTACTGTCTTTTTGTAAAATTTTCAAAACCATTTTCCGAAGAGAAAAAATGTTTAAAGAAAAACTCGTACCGTCCTACTCTATCTAATTTAGTTTTCCTAGCTATCTAATTTATAACAAACTTAATTTTGTTTTCCTAGGTTTTTTTTTCTACTCACGCTTTTAGCCGGGCGAAACCGGGTCCAAATTCTAGTAAATTTATATTTTATTTGTCGGATTTTAGTGTAAATTGCTCAAAAACGTAGATTTTGTATAAGAAAATTATGTGCTGTTCACATCATATATTTTTCAATGTTTTTTGCGCTCGTGCACAGATTCCGAAGTCGACATAAATTAATTACGTTTATAAATTAGAATTTAAAACCAGTACGAAAAAAGTTTGGTTTTCGGAAAAAGAAAATATTAAAGAAATTTGTTAGCGTTTTGTTTGAGCCAAAAAAAATGTATTATTAATTCAAGCAACGTGCCAAGATTAATTAATGGTGATTTTGATGAAGTTTATTAACTGAAAAGGGTTGCAGTTGAATATTGTGGGATCTTCTTTGATTACGATGAGAACTTTTCCTTCAAAAAGATTGAAAAAGTTTCCGTCAGAATTGATAGCCGCATTACATTCACTTGAAACTTTAGACAGTAATTTGTTTCAATTTTCCATCCGTAGAGAAAGCTAACTTGGGAAATGGGAAACTGAACTTATCTCAACCTGGCCATCGCAAAAACGGCCAATGGCCCTGGAAAATCCTAATTTAACCCTTCGTGGACTTTCGGATGTGCTTAGTGGTGTTAAACCAAAGTCGGTATACTATAAAAAAAATATCTGTACTCACGGAAAATTGTAATTATGGTGCATGTAGAGAGAGAAACAGGGGAAACGTGCTTGGATCGATTTTGGAATTTTTTCATTTTTTCAATTCTGGGACTAAAGTTTTTCGCGCTAGTTTTTGTATAAACTATTAAGCGATGACACAGAACAAGTGCATTAATTTTAATTACATATGAACTTTTACGCTGATTAAAATTTTATAGTTTTCCTCCAAGTTCCTTGTAGAATCGTCAGGTGGATGGCCAAAAAAAATCGATATTAAGTTTCTGTGTTAATGACAAAAGTTTTGAAAATGTTAAGATCTTACATATAGAAGAAGAAAGTTTTTCGTAAATTGTTAACAAAATTCCGGAGAAAGCTATAAATTCACATAAATTTCATATAATGTAGTGGCATTGGGTACTCGTGTTTATTTTGGATTTTAGGTAAGGATTTTAGGTCTTAGATTTTATTAACACGTTGGCTACCAGCCAAAAAACGCTTACTCCGCTAGTATACACTGGGAAAAAACGCAAAAATCATTTCTGTACAATGTGAGTCACCAGTGAACACAAGATCAATACAGACAAAAACGAACGAATCGAATAAAATATAACGGAAAAAAACTTACCACAACAAATTTTTGTACCACACGAGCGACTGCAATCAACCATGGAACTTGAGAAACTGCCGGTAATGACAATAGTGTGTGTACACCGGTGACGCACATTGTCCGTGTGGGTGACACGCTGCGATCACCGGTGACTCACATCGTAGCCAACGTGTTAATCTGTTTTTCAATTGATATCACTTGAGGAGTTGGTTTAATAGTTGGAAGATTAGATAAGATATATATTTAATTTCTTATACGTCTTTAGTCCTGGAGTGGTAATCCGTTAACCGGAAGTAACCAAAATGGCGGATTTTTTAAAATCGCAGTTTCGTTTTTTGCGGTTTATTCCGAAACTACGCGTTTTTCTGTAGTCTTACGTACAACAAAAGTTGGAGACAATAAAATTTTCTACTCTTTTATCTTTTACTAGAACTCGATTTCCCAAACCGGTATCAAGATATACCGTTAAGAGCTTGCGTACCCATCGTTGTCGGGTTGAAGTTTTTTGCATAAGTTTTTTTCTTGCGAAAAATAGAGAAATAACTTAAAAACTTTTTGAAAAAAAATTCGTTATACATTCGGGACTTCCCATTTCAAATTTTGAAATTCTTAGACCACATTCGTGTTCAGCGGTCCCGAAAACCCCTAAAGACAATGTTTCTGAGAAAAAATTGGAAAAAAGATCTTTGCGTTATCCTGACAGGAACTTTCGTTTCGAATTATGAAATTCCAACGCCTCGACTGACATTTCTCAGCCTCCTAACCGCTAGACTTCATGGGAAAAGCAATGTTTTATAGCACCAGCCCCTTACCAAACCCTCGTCCCTCCCCTAGATAGATAGATAATATGAATGGAGCCGATGTACTCAGCCCCTAAAAGCACTTAGACCAACAGTTGGGTCCATTGTGCTTTGTTGTAAGGATCTGGCTATTACTAGCTTACTCATGCAAGAATCTTCTGGATCCACTAATGAAGCTGTAAATTTTATTCGGAGGGATCTTACCGATGTCCAGTGGTTTTAAGAAGCGGCTGCCAAAGGTGTTTAGTCTGCGATTTTGGAAGAAAGGACACAAGCAGAGATAGTGTTCTGCAGTTTCTTCCTCTGCGTCGCATAGGTTGCAAGAAGGGTCGCTCGAAAGCCTGATGTTGTGAAGGTGGTAGTTCAGTTTACTGTGACCCGTTAGTACGCTGACAAGCGGTCGAATACCAGTTCTCCCCAGACCTCCTCCCCTAACTTACCCCCTACCCACCCCTATGGAATTTTCATAAAAAATTAAAAAAATAGATTTTTGCGAATTGCTTGCAAACTACCCGTTTTACGAAAAAAACACATTAAAGAAGAATTAAAGACATTAAAATTCTCTACACTTTTGGTTTTTAACGTAAATCGATATAATTTCCCGTTATCGAGATATTTCAGATTTTCTGAAACAAAAATTCATATTTTTATGTAAACTAATATTTTATTCGCCAGGTAAATTGTGCAAAAACGTAGATTTTATATAAGAAAGTCATGTGCGGTTCACATAATATATTTTTATACTATAGTAAGACAAGATAAGATGATAAGGTACTGAAAGCACAAAAAGGCTAAGTCAAGCGAATAGAGTGGATGCAATGTGCTTCAAAGCTGCGGATTTCGGACTTTTTTTTGGCGCAGTTTGATATGAATTTTTGACTGCCAATATTCTGTATACAATTTTAGGTTCAGTAAAGCTTTTAGCGACCGTCCCATCTTCCCGTTAAATTTATGACGTGCATTATGGACAGCCTTCTATTTCAGCCTCGAAATGTTGCTCCACCTACTCGAAAACTTTCACAAAACTCACCAATTGCGACAATAAAGTAAAATCTAGCACGCGTTTTGCACGTTAATTCTTAAAGTGCTAATTTTCACGTCACCTTTAACGATTTTTGGTCTGTTATGAAAATTAATGATGACCTCATGACAATCGCGATATATAATTTAACTGGAATAATATTGTTCACAACAAAAATCCAAATAACACAATTAGCAAGTAACAGGGATAACATTTTTTTTTAAACAAAAAGCTGAGAATTTCGCCTCCGCACAACCGACATTAAATAACATTAGTTCATCAAGTATGACAAGACACGCATTTACGTTTCGCATTCACTTTTCTATACCCAGTCAGTTTTCCCAAGCTTTATTACTTGTACATTTAGAGGCAACTTTCCCAGCGGCCCCGAAATTGCCAAAAAAAAAATGAAAAGCGTATAATAGATTTCCATTAGCTAATCACGAAAATCGCAGAGTTCAAGTTCAAGTTGCCTTCGATTCAAACTGAAAATATCTGATGTGAACAGCACATTACTTTCTTATACAAAATCTACTTTCCTGCAGAATTTACCTGACGAATAAAATATTAGTTTACATAAAAATATGAATTTTTATTTTACAAAATCTGAAATATCTCGATAACGGTAAGAGATATCGATTTACGGTAAAAGGCAAAAATGTGAAGAATTTTAATAGCTTTAATTCTTCCTTCAACTCCTTTTTTTTTTGAAAAACCGTTAGTTTAAAAGCAATTAGGAAAATCTTTTTTTTTAATTTTTATGATAATATCTCGATAACGATAACAGAGAAAATTATGGAAAATATTCTCTTCAATTCACCTCATAGATTAAACCACCAAAAACCCATTATTTTTCGAGATAATCGCAAAAGACTGATTTTTTTTAGAATAACGGTGTATCTCGATACGGAGTTCTAGTAAAAGACAAAGATGTGAAAAATTTTATTGTGTCCAACTTTTGTTATACACACGACTACTGAAAAACGCTTAATTTCAGAGTAAATAACAAAAAACGAAATTGCGATTTTTAAAAAGCCGCCATTTTGGTTATTTTCGGTTAACGGATTTCGACCAAAAACTGATAGGATCGTCCCATTCCAGGACCAAATTTCCTTGTAAAATTTCATGGCTCGAGCTATATTAGTTTTTGAGAAATCTTGTTCACAGACTGACAGGCTGACTGACTGACAGACTGACAGACTGACAGACTGACAGACTGACAGACTGACAGACTGACAGACTGACAGACTGACAGACTGACAGACTGACAGACTGACAGACTGACAGACTGACAGACTGACAGACTGACAGACTGACAGACTGACAGACTGACAGACTGACAGACTGACAGACTGACAGACTGACAGACTGACAGACTGACAGACTGACAGACTGACAGACTGACAGACTGACAGACTGACAGACTGACAGACTGACAGACTGACAGACTGACAGACTGACAGACTGACAGACTGACAGACTGACAGACTGACAGACTGACAGACTGACAGACTGACAGACTGACAGACTGACAGACTGACAGACTGACAGACTGACAGACTGACAGACTGACAGACTGACAGACTGACAGACTGACAGACTGACAGACTGACAGACTGACAGACTGACAGACTGACAGACTGCCAGACTGACAGACTGACAGACTGACAGACTGACAGACTGACAGACTGACAATACTGACAGACTGATTGATAGACAGAAAGACATTTTTGCAATAATGCGCCCACTCGGGAGCGCTCGGGAAATTTTTTGGTTAGGCAAAATTAACAGGTTGAAATTATTCATGAATACAATACTTAATTATACTACGTATAAGATAGTAAAAACTATGACGCACCCACAAGTGAAAATCCATGCGAATTCCCAACGAAATTCGAGACATTCTCCACTGAGGAATAATTCCGCGAATATCTATGCCGTGACGTGTGTCTTTTGTACAACATCGACTAATGTGCTGCTCTTTTATTCTATCGAGGATTCACAGTGCCTACCTGGCAGGCATTTTTTCATGCTTTTAACCTTGAACCTTGAAGAAAAGCTTTGTGTGCATATGACAGCCCTTAGACGTTGTTACGTGGCACAAAGGACGCATATTTTACTGCTAACTTGGCACGAGATATCATTGACAACGTAGTGAAGGAAAACTCTGAAAATTCTGCGCATTCTGCGAATACTACTGATTTTATATTAAAAACGATAAGTAGACCGAAAATTCTTTTCATTTCACGACTTGATCCTTCTACAACTTCGGATGATGTCGTCAACTACGTTAAATCGCACTATAATTTTAAAAGTGACGACACAATAAAATGTTTCAAATTTCCGCAAAAACCCGACGCATCAGTATCTTCGTTCAAAATCTTCGTTCCTAATTATTGCTTTTTGGAAATTTTAAATGGAAATTTTTGGTCCCCAGATATGATAGTAAAAGAATTTCAAATTAGACCTCGCAATCATCAATCACGATCTAATTCGTCAAAAAACGGTGTAGTCAACTCGCTATCTACTACCAAAACGTAAATGGAATCCGTTCTAAATTATCTCAATTTTTTTTATCTTCATCTGATTGCGATTACGATATTGTTTGCTTCACCGAAACGTGGCTAAATGCTAGTTTTTTCAATGGCGAAATATTTTCATCGAACTTCAACGTTTTTCGACGGGATCGACACGAATCTCATGATGCACCTGTTGGTGGAGGCATAATGTGTGCGGTGCGTTCATCTTTCCCATCTAGAAGAGTAGAGGTTCCTGTGGCTAACGTTTTGGAATTTCTATGTATATCTACAAATATTGCTTCAAGGCTTATCTACGTCGTCATTTTTTATATCCCGCCGTCTTCATCAACAATAATTTATCAATCATTTTGTGACGCGATTGATTTTGTTGACAACCTAATGGATCCCGAAGATGACATTTTGATTTTTGGTGACTTCAACCTTCCTCTTGTGACCTGGTCACCATCTGATGATGACGATTTCCTGATCCCGAACACATCATGCCAATCAACTGCAGAGTTCTTAGATGATCTTTATTCCAAAAATCTCTGCCAAGTGAACCATGTAACTAATGTAAATGGGCGAATTCTGGATTTGGTGTTCTCATCTGATGCCTCATCTACTACAATTTTTTCCTGTGATTCTCCGATGTTTCCTGTTGTTGGACATCATCCGGCGATTTCTTGTTTTTTTAATACTGACTATATTAGTTCAAATAATTTTTCTAACTCTAAATTTCAATTTAATTTTCAAAAGGCAAATTTTTCAGAGATGTCTAATCTTTTCAAAAATTGTTCCTGGTTCGATGTTCTTAATGAAGTTGATGTTGATCAGTCCACGTTTTACTTTTATCAATATGTTTTCAATGTTTTCGCGGTTACAGTACCGTATACGTGCTTAAAAAATCAATCAGTGCATCCTATTTGGTTTAATTCAGAAATATGTCACTTACGTAATTTAAAAACCAAATGCTGGAAACTTTATTTTTACTCTAAATCAGACTATGATTTTCAGAATTATTTGCATGCCAAAAAAGAGTTCTTGATGGCAGCTAATGCCTCTTATCAGATATATGTTTCAAATATTCGAAAGAATCTCAAATCTGATCCTAAATCGTTTTGGAGCTTCGTTAACAGTAAGAGGAAAGTCAATGATTATCCAATATCGTTATTTTTAAACAATATTAAGAGTTCTGACACGGATATTATCTGCAATCTTTTTGCAGACTTTTTTCAGTCTGCTTTTTGTGATTCAAACTGTGATATAGATTATACGTATTTTAAATACTTAAAAAATATTCCTTTGACGACTTTAACTATGAAGGATTTATTTCTTGACGAATGTGATATTATTGACAGTATTAAGACACTAGATAGTAAATTTTCATGTGGACCTGATGGCGTTCCTTCTGTTGTTTTAAAAAATTGTGACATTAATTTAAGTCGCCCTTTAGCGCATTTATTCAATTTATCAATACGATCTGGAATTTTCCCTTCGATATGGAAATCATCCTATATTATTCCTCTTTTCAAAAAAGGAAATCGAGAAGATATCTCAAATTACAGACCAATCGCGAAACTGTCCTGTATTCCGAAACTCTTTGAGGCTATGATTTGTTCGCGTTTAAACTTCCATGTAAAATCGATTATTAATCCTTTTCAACATGGTTTTGTAAAAAAAAGATCTACCGAAACTAATTTAACTGAATTTACCACTTTCTGTCAAACTAACATTGAAGATGGGCTACAAGTGGACTGTGTTTACACTGATTTCACTAAAGCCTTCGACAGATTATCACATGATGTTTTATTATACAAACTCTCTGTTCTTGGTTTCCCGGCACTATTTATTAGGTGGATTAAATCATATCTCAATGGTCGGGTACAGAATGTATTATTTCGTAATTCTTGTTCTAAGCCAATTTTGAACCGATCGGGAGTACCACAAGGAAGCCATCTTGGTCCTCTACTATTTATTTTATTTATAAACGACATCGACTTAGTATTTCTCTACAGTAGTATTTTAATTTATGCTGACGATATGAAAATTTATAGAACTGTGTGTAATACGCTTGACCATAGTCTTTTAATGATTGACCTGCATAATTTTTGTGTATGGTGCGATAAAAATTGTATGGTCTTAAATGTTAGTAAGTGTTCCATTCTTAGTTTTAGCAGAAAAAAAGATATTCTATTTTTTGACTATTCCCTTGATGGGAGTATTTTATCTAGAATTAATATAATTAAGGATCTTGGTGTACTCTTTGACTTTCGTCTTACTTTCGTGGACCACATTAATCATATGGTGAGTCGAGCCAATTCAACTCTTGGGTTTGTCAAAAGATGGTGCAAAGAATTTTTTGACCCTTTTATTACTAAATTATTATACTTTTGTTTCGTTCGTCCTATTTTGGAGTATTGTTCTATTGTTTGGGACCCATTTTATTCTATTCATGCGGATAGAATTGAAAGTGTCCAAAAAAAGTTTTTGCGATTCGCCCTTAATAAATTGCCTTGGGAAAACTCCTTAATTCTCCCCCCTTATGCCAGTAGATTAAGGCTACTTGATTTAAAATCGCTAAAAGAGCGTAGGCAAAATTTTAAAATATGCTTTGTATTTAAATTACTGACGGGGTTGGTTAGCTCCCCTCACCTATTGTCCAAAATTAATATAATGGCACCTACTAGAATGCTCAGAAACTCTGATTTTTTAAGTATTCGTCACCACCGTACGAATTACGGCTTAAATGAACCAGTATCGTCTATGTCGCGTTTATTTAACTCTATGTATTATAATATTGATTTTTGTGTTAGCTTAGAATCTCTGAAAGCTTTGTTAAAATAATTTTTTTTGTAAAAGTTTTTTTTTTTTTTCCTTTTTTGCTCATATTATTGAACATATGTATAAATATATATATTGTTTTTTTTTTTCTCTTTTTGTTTTTAAAAATTGTATTACTCGCTTAAATAGTCAGTTTTTGTTGACGAAATGTAATTAAATAAATAAATAAATAAATAAAAAATAAATATTTCGCTTGAAAGGTACGAGATTAGACGTCATGGTGAAAATATTTTCATCTTCTTGAACTTCAAGCACTAATCAAATTTTCTTAAAAAAATTTTTCGCTCATATAGCTATGAAAATTGTTGACGCGGTATTTTAGGTAATGTAATTTTTCTCTAGGCAGGGAAAAATATGTTAAATTAACGTTTTGTTAAATTAAACTAATTTTTTTTTACTTTTAGGCAATTCTCAAATCTCAGCAACTTTGAAATTTGATGTTAAGAAACTGCTTTTCTATTTACGGGGGGTGTTCTTAGTAGAAAAACATTTCCGATATCTTTTCCATCTGGGAAATTTTTTTTCGAATTTTTAAAGGCTTGTTCTTATTGGGAAAAGTATTTCTGAGACCTTTTCCATCCGGGAAATATTTTTTTCGAATTCTTAGAGGCTTGTTCTTAGTGGGAAAAATATTTCGGAGTCCTTTTCCGTTTTCCCGGAAATTTTCCGTATTCTCCCTCAATCCGCTGAAGGATTTTGATTTTCTTTAAGAGACTGGTTTGTCGTTTTAACGCCAAGCCGAAGGTCGAGCTATGTAAAATTACAGTCCGAGGAAAGTGGAGCCTGTGACAGAAGTTTCATCCCTAACTTCTGTCACTGACCTGTGACTGTGTTAGGGATGATTTTTTTAAAATCTTTTCACTGAAAATTCTAAACAACTCCGCGGTTTCTATTTTAGATAAGCTTGTAGATTCTGTGCAATGCTTAGTTTCAGAAATATTTAAAAATTCTCAATTCGATCAGAATTTTCTTCTAAATAAATCTTTCTACACAAAACGTGTCATGATGTGTCTAAAATGTGAAAACTTTCGCTGAAAACATCTCCATAATTTTCCCGTGAAGGTGATGAAAATTGACTTTTATTTTGAATTTTTCCCTTAAACTGATTTTATCATCTCCAAAGCAGAATTTAAGAAACATTCCTAATGTAATTTCATAATTCGTGACGCCTTGTTCACTGCCAGTAAAGAAAAAAATAAATAAAAATAAAAAAAAAACGCCGAGTGTGGTGTTGTCACTTTACTGTCATATTTTATGTGCGACTGACATCAAAACAAAATCTCTTCAACTAAGTTTCACAGAAAATGCCGCAGGAGTTTTTGTTGTATTTTGCATAAATACAGAAAAATGGGAATTTATCCAATTTCTCTGTCAAGCGATTATGTCTTTCATCTTTTGAGAGGGGATAATTTAAATAAATTCCCCTTTATGTTGCTTTGTGTTGAGTATTTTAAATTCTTTTTTTTCCATCCTTTTTGTTCCATTTTTAATTAATCTAATCCCTGGAATTGAATAAACGATTGCCAGTGCTAAATTTTCTTATCACATACTTTTTTCTTTTACCATGATTCAATTACAGCAAAGCACGCGATCCGATGGCATTCTCGTGATCAAGAAACCAAAGCTGTTGTAGTTTTACGAAGCACGACGCGGTCGGTTGGTGCCGGGGACCGCTGACGGATTGCGGGTAATCAACCCATGTTCGCGTTTTCGCCCACCCGGGAGCGTTTTGTGGGTGTGCAGCGAATGAGTGCCACCCATTATCGTCTCAGAAAAACCGCAACCAAGAAAGATGAACCATTGCTGGAGCTACTTTCAGCTGAACCACTTCGAGTTACCATCTTGGGTCATAAGCGATGACTTCTTCGGTGCTATTTTGGCGAGGTTGAGGTTAAACTCATTTCCTGTCTTCTTGCCCCTTGGCCGCCTTTCATCATCAATGGATTTTTGCTGGCACCTCAAGAGGTGTACCCAGCAATTTACAGATGGTGAGGTAGACAGACGGTGAGCTTCAATTCCTCGTCCCCTTTTCATCTTCCTCCCTCTCTCTGCCCATATTTCTTTCATCCAATTTAATTCACTTCAATTTTCGCTTTCTTCATCTCTGGGTTCGTGATGCGGATATTCATCATCATCAACATCTCGATTGTGGCCCCAGCATCAAAGTGGAGCAGCCACTATGACGTCCAGACCTTGCACATGTTTCCCTTTTAGGCATTTAGTAATTCAGTCTTTTTGATGTCTTACATCAGCCCTTGATCTACCCGACCATGTTTTGTGGCAACGGATAAAATTCCACCCCTAAAAAGGAAAATCTCCCTTGAGTAATTTTCTCTTATTCAAGACGACTCGTTCGGTACGTGATTCAGATTTACTTTTTATACAAAATTACTTCAATCTTCTCTCATGTGAATCCACGACAAAAGAGTTTTCAAAATGTTTAGGGTAAATTATTTTTTTACACGTTATGAATCGTAGAGGATAGTGGAGACTGACACAAGGAGGTGTTTCTATAAGAAAGAGTACCTAATATTTAATGTTTATTTGCAAGGTTTTTTAAATTAAAGAAAAATTTTGTTAAATTCAGAATTTGGAAAAAGGCTTTCATAATATTCCAATTCCAATTAGAGGTTTTAAGTGTGGTCCTATTGGTTCTTCTGGATGGAAAGAACATGCAAATTAATTAAACTATGTTTTTATACCCGTATGGTGAAACCAAAGGGTATATTAACTTTGCCTTACCGTTTGTAACGCCAAGATCCCGTCATCGCACAAAAAAATGAATTACACAAGTGTGTTTAGAATGATAAAAAAAGTTTAATTTAGCATGTCCGTCCGTCTGTCTGTCTGTCCGTCCGTCTGTCTGTCCGTCCGTCTGTCTGTCTGTCCGTCCGTCTGTCTGTGGCGCGGATTGCGGGCGCACGGATTGAGCGAGAGACTTGAAAGTTTGCACAGATCCGTTTTTCGTAAAATGCGAGGCTAAGTTCGTTAATGGGCAGAAATGGACCATTAGGGGGGGTACCCCCCATACGAACGAAATCGTTTTTTGTGAATATCTCGAAAACGGTACATCTTATCAAAAAAGTCCAAAAACAAAAGTTATTCAGGATATGATTCTACATAAAACTCCCATACATGAAAATCCGATTGGAATAAATTTTAAAAAATCTTATTGGAAAGTTTGACTTCAAAGTGGAATTTTGATACAACTGTTCGTTGTTCACTTAAATCACCATACGGGTTTTCAATAATTGCCAGATTGGCAATTATAGCTTTTGTTATGTTTTTTATCTCAAAAGAAAACCCTGAAAAAAACTTCTACATTTGTTGGGGCAAGGAGAAAGAGTGGTTCGATCGAATTTGATGTATGAATGAGTAATGTAAAAATATAATTTATTTTTCGTTATTATGTACCATTTTAGAGAAATTCGCAAAAAAAAATAGACTACTGGCGCAATTGGTTCTGAATTTGTCGTGTTTACGGATGGACAGACATGGCCACTTTATAGTACCACATCCCAAAGTGACACTTGGCACTCTTAATTGAGGTTTCGGAATAATCTTTCGCCTCTGCTGCGCCCACCTACAGTTTTCCATGAATAGCGAGCCATACAAGAATTTCTGCATTTATAAACTCTTGTCTATATACACTCTCTCTGTGTATGTCTGAATTTCTCTCTTCCTCTCTGTCTGCCTGAGTTTCTCTCTCGCTCTCTGTCCGTTTGAAATTCTTTCTCTCTCGCTCTTTGTCCGTCTGAAACTGTCTGTCCGTCTGAAATTCTCTTTCTGTCTCGCTCTCTGTCCGTCTGAAATTCTCTCTCTCGCTCTCTGTCCGTCTGAAATTCTCTCTCTCGCTCTCTGACCGTCTGAATTTCTCTCTCTCGCTATCCGTCTGAGTCTCTCTTTCTCTCTCGCTATTCGTCTGAGTCTCTCTCTCTCACTCTCTCTCGTTGTCCGGGTGAGTCTCTCTCTCTGTCCTTCTCAGTGATTTCCTTTTCCTTAAATTCTCCGAGAAAAATCTATTCTGGGAGTTTTTGGGGTTGCTAACTTCGATTCTGACATTAAAAAATCCATAAGGATAACGGAAGGTCCTGTAAGAATAACGTCATTACTATGGTCTTCAAATTTCCCGGGAAAAAAATCCCATTTGGGGTTTTTGCGGTCGTTGAATTCGATTCTGACTTCTGTAAGGATAACGGAAGGTCCTAAAAGGATAAAGTGATTATCATTTTTCTTAAATTTCCCGGAAAAATCTCATCTGAGGGTTTTGGGGTGGCTGAATTCGATTCCGGCATTAAGAAGTCTGTAATGATATCTCAAAGGCAAGGATATACATATATTCGAAGACTAAAAAGTATAAAGAAGACTAAAAAGTATAAAGAATGACAAAACCATTAAAAATTTCTCTCTATTCAAAAAGCAATTTCCGTAAAATTTCTCACTAAAACACAATAAATCAAAAAAAAAACCTCTGGTTTAAACTCTTTTTGAATCACAAAATGTTACTAATTCCAAGCCAACATTACTCTGTACCCATTAAACGTCTGTTAATTTCTAATTATGGCACGTTTTGATGTCGTAAGACGAGTTTTTCCTTAAACCAAACGATGCAATAAAACTTTTCCTTTTTTCAACTTCTTGACCATCATCGATCGCATGTTTTTTTTGTTGTTATACATAAATTGCAAACTAAAAGAGTTTTAATTGCTCACGCTATCCAATGGCTGTTGTTAAAGGAAAATGAATTAAATTATACAATTATAGATTAGCTAACCGCTAGAATTGAATGCCACATTTTTCCGCTACCTCTTGTAATTCATTACACGTCGCATAACACTTTCCATCCATGAGGTTTTTCCCATATAAAGTCTTACATTTCCATTACGATTGCAGAATTAAGACTAAAATAAGGTCAACAAATGTTTTTTTTCTTCACTTCTAGTTTGTTTTGATTGAATTGAATGAAATATTATCTTTTTAGGGGTCAATTGGTCATAATAGTGGATAGAAATTAAGGTCTTCTGGGTGCAAAAAATGTTTAACAGTGAAAAAATTTGACAAAAAATAACAAACGAAGATTTTTCCCATTCTAGGTGCTACCATTTCTTCAAATTTATCTAGTTTTTGATCAAATGCCTAACTACACTTTTTTATCAATAACAAATATTTGTATTTGACACAAAAAAAATGGTAAGAATTTCTCTTCGCTGTTATCAAAACATTTCGTTGAAATTTCTGAGATAAGCTTTGATATCAAGCGAGTAACGATTTTATTTATTTATTTAATGAGCGATAATAAATACAAAGATTGTTGTAATCTAATTTAGGATTTGTAATCTACTTCTTAACATGAGCAAAACGCTTGATTTCATGTCTAAATTTGTCATCAATGTTTGTTGATTGAATTTATTTTCAATTTTGATTTCAGATTTTCTGAAACTATCGAATCTCCTTCCTAAGCAGCATTTATGTCAACTGTGACGTTGGCGGTTGACATAATTGCGCGTATCCATAGTCGTTTTTAAACACAGGGTGTTTTAAAAGAACATGAGTTGAAACTGACAAAAACCATAGTAAACTATCAGTTTAAATACCCAGAGAAAAAACTTCGCCAACTGAAGTCAATTTTTTGGCCAAGTGAACTTTCTCCGTACTCTGGCGACGTCCAAAGTTTACCTCTGTTTGGAGATCGCAATTTACAATGATTTACAACGTTTTACAACTAGTCGAGGTGAAGTTTCAGTGGCCTGTAAATGTTTCCTTACGGCCACTGCAACTTCACCTCGACTAGCTGTTATACGTTGTAAAATCAAATCTCAAAAACTGGAGCGAATTCAGCCAAACTATTTCCAGATTCGGGTTCAGTGATATCAAATTATGCTCATTGAAATATCCACAGTAACAACAACAAAAAACTTTTCAGTTTAAATGAAATTTTTTCGAAACAAATAATCTGTTTTGAAGCTTTTCTAGAGCCAATCTGTCCCAAACACTTGTAGATTCGGAATCAGTGACGTCAAATTATCTTAAAAATATTATAAAATCTTTGGCAACACTGAAAAAAGTGATTTTTCGTGGGGTAGCGTAATTTAAATCCATACCGGAATATCTGTCTCACTGGGCGCGTTTAGACCGAGCTAACTTGGCGTTGCAACTGTGGCGGTGCTAAACTAGAAGTGTATATTGCATGGACTGTCCATTTTTTATATTTATGTACCATTTTTGCAATCTATAGCATGAAAAGGGCGACCCTTTACGACCAGAAAGTTTTAGTATTAACTCCTCACACCACCAACCCTTACTACATCCGTGGTCTGACTTTCAAATTTTTTTCTAGAAATACTCGTGTTGACATCCATTGCTATTTTTGCACAATCACCGAGAATTCCAGATATTTTATACCATCTGGACAAATGAATAAAATATTTGACACTTTATATCAATGATAAGATTGTCATTTTTTCATAATAAAATATGCAGACGTTGTTCTATTTCTGTTGAAAACTGCAGACACCACATTTTTATTGTCACTTCAAACACCATTTTTTTTTTTTTTGGTTTGTTTCATCATTTCGATGGATAATATCAAATTTCCTCGCCCGAAAAATTAATTTTTCGCATGAATTTCCAAATTTAATTGGAAAACAAGAAATACTTCATTGGAATAGGTAAAATTTGCAAGAAACCACAAAAATTCTTTTGATTTTTGTTGGAAAAGCTATGAAAAAGATTTAGCGCCTACATGAATATTTCTATAATCGTCAATGTATTTTTTTTAAAGTTTTATATGATAAGAAAATGCTAAGAAATTCTTTTTGTTAGTCGCGAATTGTTTCCACTCGCGAATATGCAGATAAGAGAAAATTTCCATGACACATGGAAAAATATTGCGATTATTTTCCATTAATGTTTATCAATTTTTCCATGTATTTTCAGGCGAAACATTGGAGTTTAATTTTTTTTTCTCTAAAAGCGATAGAAGTCTTGAGTTGACACTGTCTCAAGTTTTTAATGCATAAAATTATCATTTCATTTATTCCAATATTTCAATAAAATTATCTGTCCGTATAATAAAACAATAGAGTGCCTGCAAAACATAATTTTTTTTGCCTTGTTTTTGTATTCTCATTCTTTGAAAGCTTTTCTTTATTGATTTTGGCGAAAATTTTAGAGTCATTGGAAAGTAATGCAACAAGTTTGCTGTTGATATGATTTGGAAATATAATGTTAGTATCAGACTTGGCTGCTTTTGTACTGCAACTGCGAAAATAGCGTGCTATATTCACACTAAAACCTTGCGAGCAAAAACTTGCAATCGTAGTCATACATACTGCGCAAGTTTGTTGCTTCGCAGCACAGATTCGTAGTTTGATTTCACAGTTCGACCTGGAAAATACAATATACATATTTCCCCTTTTTTTGTTTTAGCTTTCAATTGAAATAAGTTTCGAAATGTGAAAAAAATCTGCTCAAAGTGTCGAAAAAAACCTGTTCAGCAGAAATGGTATTTCTGGTTCTAACAAAGTAGCGCCGCAAAAGTTTCAACCATATGAAACCTTTTCTGACAGCGGCTACTTTTCAAGTTTAGTGCTCTTTTGGTTGCGCCAAATAGCTGCTTTTTTGATTGCGCAGCATTTAAAAAAACTGCGACTGTTTCAAAAGCTGCGCAGTTTTATAGGTTGCACAGGGCAATGTCTGTAGGGATCGCAGTTTTTTTTGTCATGCTGCACAGTAAAGTAGCCAAGTTTGATACTAGCATAATTTGTATGACATCACTTTGTTTTGCGAACCATATCGTATATTTTACGAAATCACACAATTGTTGTGTAAAATCACAAAAATAGTGTTGTAAAATCACGGTTTTAATTCAAGTAAAATTCAAAACTCTTATGTAGTTTTACAACATTAGTGATTTAAAACAGAATTGATGAAAAACAACATTTTTCACTTAATTTTTGAAGAATAGTACGCGAGAACGGGCCTAAATTAAATTATTTTGACAGATTGCAGCATTTTTGCACTAAAAAAGAATTTTTTAACGCACATTTTTCACGGGAAAACTTTTTCATTTTAGTTTTCCTTCACTCTAAGCCAAATTTTACTGGAATCCCAGTAAAAAGGCAACTTGATGAAGTGCAATAAATTTAAATGTTCTCTCCCAGTAAATAACTTGCTGTTCCTCCCAGTAAATATTGGCTTTAATTTCCAGTAAAATTATCATATGGGAAAGAACTGGAATAACAGTAATTTTTACTGGCAATCCGAGTAAAATTTACTGGGATGGCTTTTTGAAGCATTTAAATGGTTTTTGCAACCTTTTTTTTAAATTTTTTTTTAAAATTCTCAATCCTAAATAATTTTTATTTTATATTAAATATATTTGCTTTAAACATGCTTTAAAAAAATTGTCAGAATCTGGTGTCAGAATTGATAAACGGGAATAATACAAAATATTAAGACAAAATCAGTAATTTCCCAGTAAAAATTTGCTGAGTTTTCGATAAAAATTTACTGTGTTTCAGTAAATTTTACCGTGGTTCAGTATATTTTACTGTCGTTCAGTAAATTTTACCGGGAAAACAGTAGAAAAAAAACAGTATTTACTGCTTTCCCCAGTAAAATCCCAGAAAAATTTCACTGGGAAAAGAGCGTCCAGTTTGATTGTAAAACGCGAATCGACACAAGGGTCAGAATTTCCCGGTCACTCTAATGATCGGAAACTTATTATTTATTTCTATATCGATAAACTCTGTCTTACAAAAGCCTGAATGGAATAAAAAAATATGTTTTCCTCTGGTCTATTCGGAATTGGTTTTCCCATTTTCTTCCACAAAAGATCTGGAATTGGCCGAAATTGCTTCGATTGATTGAAATTCATCATTTCATATGCCTAACAAAATGGCTAAAGAGACATAGACTATTATTATTATGGAGGACGATGTGCGTCCAATCAATCTAAATGAAAGACTCGGTCCAGGGTCACCTTTTCTTCTTAAATCAATTCCAAAGCCCTTGGCGCCATTTGCGTCTTGTATTTTGTATTAACACAAAAAGGATAAAGAACGGAGAATTCACAGCTAAAGGAGAAGATTCTCAGCTTTTAGCATTAAGTCACACGTTCTTCATTAATTTTCCTTTCATAAATTCAATATTGATTTTGTGCCATTGGGAATTATGGGGACACAAATAACAGGTGAAAAGTTTTTATCCCTTTCTGTTGTTCGCATTCATTCTATGGGGATTGGAATCAATAACTTTCAGTAAATACTACCCGATTATGCTTTGAGTAAATTGAATCTAGCTCACAATTCTATCGTCTGGGCAGGATTTCTTATAAAATATGTCGCCGCCGATGACGACGATAATATCAAGTCCCCGTTGAAGGAAACTTTAGTCTCGGACGACGATGATGAGTCAATGAAATCGAACTCCAACTATCTGCACGTACAGCCAAAGAAGACCCAAAAAACACCACCGAAAAAGTGAAGGGGAAAAAATACAAACACAATCATGGTAGCGTACGTTTCGTTAAACACAACTACATCGATAAAAAAAATCCAAATTCTACCTCACTACCCTCTTTTTAGACTTTTTTCATCTTCTTTTTTTATTTACTTTGAAAGAAAGAAAGACAGAAAACTTACAAAGAAAGTAAAAACATAGTGCTTGTCACTTGGCCTGGCCATCATCAGCTGAGGGTTGAAGTCAAGTCAAGGGGAGGTCGAACCTTTTGGGGCTTCGTCATATTAGCGGAAGAAACCAAACTACTAACCTCCTTGATTCCAGCTAACAACGGAAATAGTTGATTAATAATCGATACGCTACGACCCAAAATACCAACAAAAAATCGTTCAGCCACTACCCAAACCCACCCTTAATATAAAACATAAACGTAGCACGGGGGCGAATCAAGTGGTTTGAATAAATTTGTCGCGGGGAGGTTAAACAATACTGTTAGACTCCCCCGATCCAAGCAATAAAACTAAGGTTTTGCTGGTAAAAACATAAAATTCATGAGGGGAGGATATTCATCCCTTTTCGACACGAACGCGAGTTAAGGTCAATGTACACAATTTGGACTTTCTAATGCGTCGAAAACTGGTGGAATTTCAAATTTTCTTTACTTTCTAAAAAAATGTGGTAAGTGGGACCTATAAAAAGAATTTTTAAAATTCTTCAAAAAAAAATTTTTAAATTCGAGTCTTATCAAAAAAATATCTGATGCGATCACCGCCATTTTGGTTACTTCCGATTAACCGATTTCCATCGAAAGTGGATAAAATCGTCCCATTCCCGGACCAAAAATGCCTTTAAAATTTCATGGCTCTAGCTTGCGTAGTTTTTGACAAATCTTGTACACAGACTGACAGACTGGGAGGATAAATTTATCGGGTTGGGAAATTTGTTTAACACACGGCCTGTTCAAAATACCTTCAGCGACTTGATGATAGTAGGAGGAGGGTGTGGTGAAGGCGGCGAATAGTGTAAGAAACATTTCATAATCAGATGTTTATCTCCGAGATACTTTATCCAACACAGAAAACCGCATACCGATCGGGCGAATACTTCAAAAGTTATCAGGGGAGGGGCACCGAAAAGGATGTAAGAGGGCCAATAAAAAATATTCGATCCTTTATTGCCGCCCTTTATTAAATTTAATTGAAATTGGTTGAGTCGTTTTATTTTTAAAGGATTTTTTTACAGCTTTTTTTTATTAAAAGCTTTTGTTTTTGTTTGTCGATTTATTTGGCTGTTTGTCTGTCCGGGTCAAATTTTGTGATGTAATTTTAACACATTTCCACTCATCCGATTAACTTGAAATTTTGCACACATACAATATTTTAACTATTTCGTCCTTGTAAGGATAACGGATGGTGCTGTAAGGATAACATGATTATCCTTTTCCTCAAATTATCCAGAAAAAAATCTCATCTGCGAGTTTTTCGGGTCGCTGAATCTGATTCTGGGATTAAGAAGTCTGTAAGGATAACGGAAGGTTCTGTATTTTTTTTATATATTTTATGTCAGGAGCTTAGGCAAATTGCCTCTAATGCCGAAGCATAGCTCAAGATGGACAACGTATTTATCCTTTTCATCAAATATTCCCAAATTTCGGAATCAACTTTTTTGGGGTTCAATTTTTTTTTTTGAAAAAGCTTGGATTTTAAAAAAATTATTCAAACGGAAAAGATAATTTTTTGGGTGCCGTATATCAGAAAAAAAACCGAGACAAAAGCATGAAAAATAAAATCAAGTAAAAAGAAATTAAATAAAAAAGGTTTTTTTTTCAAAAAAAAATTAAATAAAAGGTTTTTAAAAACAACATAATTTAATTTTTTGTTTTTAAATTTTTAGTTAACTACAAAACTGTTGTCCAAAATAGTATTTTTTAAGTAGGCCAAATTGGGTACAATTACCTTATACGATCGTAAACAACTACAAACGTCCTGTTCTCCCTTATGGAGGAAAATCATATGCTCCATAAGGAATTGCGCTGTAGATAGGGTAGCTCCCCAATTTCTGTCACTGTCATTGACGAAGTCGCATGAAGTGGCTGTTGAGACATAAGCAAAGTGACAGAAAAAGAGCGCGCATTGTTTGATATTTTCTAAAGTCGTCAGCCAAACTGATAGCTTATCGAATTGCTATCGATTTTAACATTTTTCCCTTTTTCCCCACGCATTTTTCATGTGTTTTCTTCATATTTTACGCCTTGTAAAGTGTATCTTCTTACATTTCTTCTTTACCCTTCGATGTTGTGTACCGTCGATATCAGACATATCTGTCTTAATGCCCTTCAGCCACTGTTAAGCGATTTTTCAGGTGTAATTCCGATTTAAAATGGTATCAAATATTTTTTATGACGCCATCGTTAGTGATAAATCGGTGTTCGAATGAGTCTTTTTCTGGGATGGTAATCTCTTGAAAATTCAGGTGAAAATACGATGATTATTTTGTTATTTTGTCACTAACATTAAATTCGGTAATAAATGACTCACGAATATGAGTTTTTGTGTAATCTGTTACACGAATTTGGGGAAAGGGTTAAGGACTAAATGCCAGGGTTGTGAAAATCCGGGGTTTTTTTTCTCTTGGCGTTACAAACGGTAAGGCAAATTTAATATACCCTTTGGTTTCACCATACGGGTATAAAAATTCGAAGCGGAAGGTCCTGTAAGGATAACGCAAATATCCTTTTTCCAATTTTTCCCCGGAAAAATTGGCATTATGGGATTTTTGGGGTCCCTGATCACGAATCCGGTGTTGGCATTTTTAAATTTAGACAAAAAACTTTAAGCTGGCAACAAAGGGTCTGCTAGTAGATATTAACATACCAGATGCCGAGAAATTCAAATAATGAAAATTAATTATACATTTGAAATAAAAAAAAATCGTTAGTTGAGCAATTAAAATATATTTTTATATTCACAATCAGAGAATGACAAAACCACTTTAAATTTGATTTTTAAAATACTGATGAGGTAGATGGCCCACATCACCCACCATCAACAGCTACACGAGTGAATCATTTTCATTTAGCATCCCACATCCATCCAATTATGATCCCAATTGACACCAAATGCTGCATTGCTGCTGTTTTTCATTGATTGTCTGCTGGGGCACGGATGTTGCTGCAAAAGTCCCGTCCCGTATTGCTAAAATTTCACCACAAATTCTGATATTTTCATTTGGCGACATAATTTTATTTTTTCACATTTTTTTCTGGACCTTCAAAGAAATTAATTGCACCCTTGGGAAACTTTTTCGCAACCACTGGAATTTGCGGTGAAAATACCTTTTCCAGTGATCCAACATTAATTGCAGATGATGCCAACACCCATTGTCAGGTTCATTTTGCAGTTTTCCCTATTTTTACCCTCCGTATTTCTCAACTTTATTTTGACCATCATTTAATGCGACATTGACACTTGACATACTCTCATCGCTAACCAAAAAACAATGCTTCCGTTTGACGAGGAGTCAAGAGCTTAATTAATTCTGCGATGAAGCATAACAAGTTGCCCATTATGATCCCTGGAAAAAGTCGGGAACATTGATGTGTCGTCTATTCCGCATACATGAGTATGAGTCCGAGGCTCCATCTCTCCTACCTATCGCCGGCCGTTGCGCTGAATGAGCGTTCCGTAGTTTTTAATCAGTTTGCCGGACTATCTTTGATGTCATTGTATATGAAAAAAATGATTAGTTGCCACTGACTGAAAATGGAAGAAGCCATTTCGACGTGTAGAGTTCCGTAGTGAGTCATTAGACATCCGTCCACCAGAAATGAGTTAAATTTAGCAACACAAGTGATATACTACACTTTGGAAGTCAGATGTCACCGGCAAAAATGGTGCTGATGGGAGACGCGTTCGCCATATCCATAAAATTTTCTTGTTTTGTTTGTTTATTCTATGCTTATTATAAGCACGAATATGTAGTCAGGTTAGTAGTTGCCTTAAACTACCTTCATCCATGTCGCGAATTTTCGGAGTTCATATAGAGATCGGCAAAGTTGGACTGGTATGGGGCATACAAACATACATACATAAATAATAAAATCAGTTTATGCCTCTGTGAATTTTTTATTTAGTGCTACTAAGAAAATCTGAGTAATTAGCTTTAACTTTCATATACGAAGCGAGTCAACTCGCTTTTGTTTGTAAGTTTGCTTAATTGTACAACATGGCGAAACTTGTTTGGTAAATTAACAAATTTTAAAACTACTTACGTCAAAGTCATTACTTATGGGCCAAGTAAATTTTTTACTCGAATAGTTTCGAAAAAAGTTGGTTTCTTTATGAATGACGAGGTAATTGGGCCATTATTAATTTCAGAAACTTCAAGTCGCTCACCGTTTAAACTTTTTTTATTTAAAAAAAAAGATTCCTACTTTAATGCTCTTGCTTTGATGTTTAGAGTTATGCAAACTTTTTACTTTCTTATACGAAGTAAAATAACGTATTGTATTTATGAAAATCCCGACCTTTTAATTTTCCCTACACAACATTTCCTGAGCACTCTATCGGAATTTCTCGGCATATAGGTCATAAAAAAAATAGAACAAAATGTTATATAAACCATTTCTATTCAAGTACATGGCCACAATTGAATAATACAATGAAATTATATTTTTAATGGAATAATGAGGAATCGGGAAAGATTATTTTGAAAGGATACATCAAGTTTCTATCCCGATAATCTAATTGTTGGATCTTTATCAGCCATAAACTCTATATTATTTTGTGGTTGTTTTCACATCCGAAAAATTCCTCCTAATACGTCAGACATGTCTACTCTGAAACCCCACTAGGAGCCTGTTTCTGGAGCTATGCTTTGGAATTAAAGGATCATGGCCTAAGCTCTGCCTGGAACTATAAAAAAAACTCCCGAGCAGATTGGACCATTATATCTGTTAAGCCCAATTTAGACTAACGATTGCGATTACGATTGAAGCTTCTCGACCAATGAGATCAAAGCTTTCAATGATAGGAAAGTGAAAGCTTTGTTCTCATTGGTCGAGAAAGCTCAATCGCAATCGTTAGTCTGAATTGGACTTTAGTCTGTCTCTCAGTTTGTATATCTGCCAGTCGCTCTGTCTGTTAGTGTGTGTACAACTTTTCTCAAAAACTACTAAAGATGGTAGCCATAAAATTTACAGCGATGCTAAATACTGGAGTGGAACGATTCTATCAACTTTTGGTGGAAATCCGTTATCTGGAAACAACCAAACTAGCGGCTTTTTAAAAAATCACAATTTCATTTTTTGCCTTTACTCCGAAATTACTCTTTTTTATACTCTATATGATATATCATATAGAAGTACAGTGGAATCCGGTTATAACGACCTCCAAGGGACCAACAAATCTGGTCGTTATATCCGGTTGTTCGTTATAACCGATTCATACTTTTAAAGGTTTTAAAATACATGTGTGAAGTTCTAAAATACAAAATTTTTATTGCAAAAAATTAAATTTATCTAATTTTTCTGCAGATATTGAGTAATCTTTGTTTGTTTGGATTTTTGGTGCAAGAACTCCTTTTCAATTTTCTTTTCAATTCTTAGCACAGCTTCTTTTAAAATCTCATCAAAAATGTTATTGAATAATAGGAATGAACTCAATGTCGTAATACCTCGAAGTGCTTCATTGACTGAAGGTATGACACAACCTGTTTCTGAAATGTTCACCCGATTTTAAAATTATGTATTGTGATGCATAAAACATTCTTTACCAGTAGTATCTTCTTCATCTGTTTCCTCGATACTAAATTGTCGCCTTTTAGCATTCATTGTGGAATTCACAGTATAAACTACGAAATAAACTGAATTAACACAACGTAGATGCACAAAACTTTGACTCAACTGATTAGGGGAATTCCCGAAAAGTTCCAACTTTCATTTAATGATTTAAGCAAATGACGTTTAGAAGTGCAACAAGTTTGCAAATTGGGCAAAAACTAGGGTATCTGACATGGCGGCCAATTTAGAACATTTGTTAATCTACCAGATTTTGATTTTTACTTTCTTCTACGGAGTATAATAAAGTATTGTATTCATGAAAAATTTCGACCTCTTAATTTTGCCTAAAAAACATTTCCCGATCACTCCTGAGTCGATTGGAGTCATATTAAAAAAATGTCTTTCTGTCTGTCAGTCTGTCTGTCAGTCTGTCAGTCTGTCAGTCTGTCAGTCTGTGTACAAGATTTCTCAAAAACGAATAGAGCTAGCGCCATGAAATTTTATAGGCATGTTGGGTCCTGAAATGGGACGATCCTATCAACTTTTGGTGGAAATCCGTTAACCGGAAGTATCCAAAATGGCGGTTTTTCAAAAATCGCAATTTCGTTTTTCTCGATTTACTCCGAAACTACGCGTTTTTTAGTGGCCTTAAGTATGACAAAACTTGGAGAAAATAAAATTTCCCACACTTTTGTCTTTAGCTGTAACTCGATATCTCCACCTGTTATCGAGATAAACCGTTATTTCCAAAAAAACAGTTTTTTGCGATTATCTCGAAAACTAACGGGTTTTTGCTGACTGAATGTATGAAGTGAATTAATGAGAATGGCATTCTGCACAATTTTGTTTCTTACCGTTATCCGTTATCTTTTACCGTTATTGAGATATTTTCATTAATATGTAAAAAATCATATGTTTGCGAATAATTTGCAAACTATCGGTTTTTCGACAAATCAGTTAAAAGAATAATTAAAGATGTTAACATTTTCTACATTTTTGCCATTTACCGTAAATTGATATCTTTTACAGTTCTCAAGTTATCTCAAATTTTGTACGTTTTTGATATTTTTGAATAAACCAAGAATTTATTGGGAGGTCGTCTTAGGTTGACAACGCGACAGGGCTCTAGCGTAAATTGCGCAGGGTCGTAGATTTTGTAGAAGAAAGTTTTGTGTTGACCACAACTGATATTTTTCTATGAGATCTTAAGTTTCGGTCGTTATAAACGATATTTTTTTCTGTTTTCGTAGAAAAAGGGGTCGTTAAAGCCGATATGTCGTTATATCCGGTGTCGTTATAACCAATACCAAAACGCACAGAGTCTTATGGGCTCTGGCCGGGACCTAAGAAATGCGTCGTTAAAGCCGGGATGTCGTTATAACCGGTGTCGTTATAAGCGGATTCCACTGTATATATATTAAATTTAGTGTACTGTTTGTAATGCATCGAACCAATCATCGGACACAAAAATGAACTACACCTGGGTGTTAGAGATGACAAACGATTTTCACTTCCGTCTGTCTGTCCGTGAATACCATAACTGTCGAAAGAATTGAGCTACACTCAGAAAAATGTCCAGGTCAACTTTTTGTCAGGTTAATTCTGACCTTACAGAGGTTTCTGTAAGCCAGCTAGCGGTCAGAGTTAACCTATCTAAGGTCAACTCGTGCAGCTCCCAATGCCCTACTTCACCTGCTGGTGGCTTAGTTTCAGAATTTCTCCGACCACAGGTCAACTCAGTTTCACTTGCCCACATGCAGGCGAACGCGCGCCTGCCCGAGGCCAATTACGCCGTATGTAGGTCGTCGAGTTAGCCTCAATTTTTCTGAGTGTAGAGAATTGAAATTTTGTACAGTTGCGTTCCTCATAAATGGCTAGGTAAAGTTCTTGAACGGGCAAAATTGGACCATTCATTCCCCCCTTCCTTATTCAAACGAAAAAGTTTTTTGCCATTTTCTCGAAAAATGTGGGTCATATTGGAAAATTTATGAAGGAAAAATGTGTTAGGAAAAAAGTTGGGATTTTACATAATCTATGTGTACATCAAAATCCAATCGGACCACTGCTTCCCCCTCTCCCATACAAATACTCCTGTTTTCTCGGAAACTGTGCAGCGTATCGAAAAATTACAAAGAATCTAAGCTAACATAAATACCAAACAAAATACTAAAATATTTTCAAAAATAAATTAAAGGTAGCTTCTTATTTATTAATCCCTTGACACCGAGGTCTACAAATCGTGAGATGCAGAGAAACTTTTTATGGATTCATTCTTGAGTATGGCAAAAAACAAAAAAAAATGTCTGCAAAAAATACCGGAGAGTAAATCAGAAATAAATTTGAAGCCTTCTTTTTCGGTAAATTAGAGTTTCTGTACAAAAATCTGGTGGGATCATATCTATATGACCCCACGGTATCACGGGGTTGATAGAAATTCAAAAATTTTTTTTGTTTATAACACCTTGTAATTCTATCAAAATTTTGTTGCCGCCATTTTGTTTTTTAGGTGCGTTACAAACGATATTTAATACTAAATCTAATATGCTACCATATGATTCTCATATAGAGTATAAAAAAAATACTTGCACCCGATTTTTAAAATTTTCACGCAACAAATTGGAGTACCTACGTTTAGGAAAAATATGCCAACGGAAATTAAATATACTTGTATGTAAATACTATAAAATAGTTAAAAATATTCTACACAAACGGTGTGTGTACGCTCCATATCAGGTAGCATTTTCTTGCGTGCTTTCTGTATTTGTACTCATTATGCCAAAAGTGAAATGAAACGCTTCATATCGGTATCATGGAGAGCTTACTTCAAAAATTCATTTCAGCTGAGAATTATTTACGTGGCTTTTTTTAAACATTTTACCTGCGTTTTCCATATTTTATCGCTTTTACTACAGAAATGTTTTCTTTATTTGATGGTTGAAAGTGTAACGCAATGTGAGTTATCGCAATGAGTAATCTTACAGATGTAGTAACGCTAAATTTCTTATATAGAGAAATGCCAGAAAAAGGGGTTACAAAATCATGAATATTCGCGATGTGGGTCAAAGATTTGTGTGCTCATACCTCGATTGCAAGACATGTACTTGTATAGAACCTGGTCTAACTCGGCGCTGGCAATCGTCTTATAAAACAATAAATATTTATATATCGATGTACTTATGTGGTCCGCATGTCTCGAATATAAATTCTTGTTTCCGCTGTAGTAAAACATTACACAATTTATTTTTATTTACATTTAGTAGAGATGAATGAGCTCTTCGTTCTCGTAAACCACTTAAATTGATATAGAAGTCAATAGCATTTCGTCTTGGGTAAGACTTTATTTTTATTGTGCTATAAAATTATATTTTCCTAGAAACAATTTTATAAATTTTATTCTCACATTCGGCAAAAAGATGTTGTATGATTGTTTGGTACAAAATTGCACAATCAGTAATACTACACGCAGAAAATTTTGGCATGCTATTAAGTTAAGCATCCGCTCTTTAATTCTAGTTTGCCGAAAAGTGCTCAAATCAAGATTGACACGATATTATTTCAAGCATTAGTGCTCATATCAAGCACGGGTGCTTAAATTAAGCTTGTGGAAAGCTTGACTTAACACCGATTAGCTCATACTCGTTCCAAGCATTTGGCATGTTATTTATAGCATGACCGAAGTCTGTCTTAAATTAAGAATGGCAAGTTAAAATAGAACTTGTCGCTGTTATAACTGAGCACAATTGATGGAACCGCCATACGAAGATCAAATTTAGCTAATAAGTTGAAATGTGCGTGCTTACTCTAAGTCTGTAGTGCAGAAATCGAGTCCCTGCTGAGTAAAATGATATTGGCATACTTAAACTAAGCATGAATTGCATGGACGTAGTTCATCACAGTGAAATGTCATCGTGTTAATAATAACATCGACGTGCTAAACTGAGCAAGTGTTTATGCAATATACACTACATTGACATGCTAGAATAGTCAATAACATCGGCATGCTAGAACTAAGCATGAGATGTATGGACGTAGTTCAAATTGATATCGGCATACTTAAACCAAGCATGTGTTCATTCTCGGCGTGCTTATAACTAAGCATGTGTTCCTGTGTTCCAGACCGGCGTGGTAGAACTAAGCATGGCTCCAGGTCGTTTTCATGAGTGATCATGAGATTCAAGTCATTTGGTACGTGATTGTCGACGAGGAAAGTTGTTTTTACTGTAAATTTTTCATATTGTAAATTTTTGAAAAGTGAAAAAACCACTAGTTGTGGATCATATCTAGGAGAAGAAATTGTTTTCGGGCTGGGATATTTCCCAAACAAAATTTATAAAGCTCTTCAATGAAGATTTTCCGAAAAATTCCGAGCATTCTGATTTGATCCAGTATTTAAACGAAAATCCAAACAAAGGTGAGTAAATATGCAACATGTGTTTTACATTTTCAAATTGATATTGACTTTCAATTCCAAAATACTAATATAATTTTGTTTGTAATTTTAGAATTCAGCATTTTCATTGCTGTGAAACTTCTGGGTATTCAAACCGGTATTCAAACCGTCTTCCAGAGTCATTCTTCACAAAGATACTCCTAATCCATCAGAATTTTCATAAGAAGCCTACTCATCAAAAACATATTGAAACCTAGCAGTGGAAAATTTCTTCACAGGGCAGCCAGGAACGTCAAATTACCCACATTTTATCCATTAATGATTTAAGTAACTCTGTCTTAATTATCTTGTCTTAATCTTTGCCTTAATTTTGTCTTGTGATAGTATTTTGTAGGCTCGCTTAAGCCCGTGTTTATATTATTTTTTTAATAATTTAATAAAAAATGATGTGAAATTTATAAGTTTAATAAAAGATGTAAAAAATCTAAAAAAATAATTTTTAATTAGGACAATTTAGAAAGGAAGTATGAGAAGTGCTTAATCTAAAGGTAAGCTAATACGAAAATGCTTGATTTAAAGCGACCAAAATGGTATAAGTAAGCATTAAAACCTTAAAATAAGTATGCCTACAGTATAAAATTGTCTAATCAAGCATGACTAACATTCTTGAAACAATCTTGAATGCTTAAATGAAGCATGTCAATCATGTTTAACTGCTTGTATTAATCCTTTAATGCTTAAACTAAGCACGCCGATTTCATATGTTGCTGGGCAATTTTTAACCTGGCATTCTTAAAATAATTATGTACATGCTCAATTTAAGACTTGTAGTTAATCATGTAATGCTTGTAGTAAGAATGACATGCTTAGTATAAGAATGCGTTTTCTGAGAACTCACGTGCTACTTTGAAGTTTTCCAGTATTAATTTAAGCACGTCCTGATTTTTACCATTTCAAACTTGGCGAGTTCACTTTAAGTTTCCCTCAGGTTTGGTGCAATAATATGCATGCCACGGTTTAAGTTAACACCCGATTATACTGAATAATAGCATGGATTTTTCTGCGTGTATGGGATTTTGACATTCTACGTAAAACATATGTTCTATCTCTGTCAAATAGTGTGAAAAAAATGTACAGTTCAATGAGCCAACAATGAATACAGTAGAAATATGTTTCAAATATTTACTACGATATTTCCTCAAACACAGTAGCATAACCACACTCTAAAAACTTTAACCAGCTGCTGGTTGCCAGCTGCTAGTTAAGATTAGCTAGGGTACATGTAGTATAATTCCAGCTGATTTTGGCATTAGTATCTAATTCAGGCTTGTCCATCCCGCGGGCTGCATGCGGCCAAGGACGTGTTTGAATGTGGCCCAACAAAAACTGACATATTTACAAACTTTATGAATTAATGAAGTTTAAATTACATAAAATTGTTAACTAAGTATGCAAATATTCTACATTTTTTACTAATCAGCTATCTTTAGGGTTTTTGCTTAAAATTAAAAATACAGCTTAATCCACCTAACGGCAAGACGATACCTTTCTTACATAATCAAACCTCATATTATGAATATAACTGGGTATAATGTTGAAAGTTTTTATACAAAATCATTTGAAAACTCGAGAACTAATTGAAGTAGAAAGATGAAATTTGGCATAGAATAGGCATTTATCAAAAAAATAAACCTTTTCCAAAAATGGGAAAAAATGATGCTCCCCTCCTCTTCTTCTTCCTCCTCATCTTCTTCCTCCTCATTTTCCTCCACTTCTTTCTCCTATTTCTGCTCTTCCTTTTCTTTCTCCTCTTCCTCTTCTTCGTCCTCTTTCTTTTCTTCTTCCTGTTCCTTCCTCTTCATCCTCCTCGTATATAAATTTTCTCAATATTTTCCACCTAATTTCTCTGTTTTGGTATATTTCAAAAATCTATTCAATTCCCTAAATGTCAAAAACGATTTTCTGGATTGAGAACAAAAGTAGATCGAATATAATCCCCTTTCTAAATCTTTCTTTATCCAGCTTTTGAGTTCATAACATTTTTTGGTGATATTTAAACCGATTTAATAGATAAACTGTCTAAGCATTGCGAATCTGATTTTATTGCAACAGAATAAATAAAATAAACACACCCACACTGAACGGAAAATATTATCAAAATAAAAAAAAAACATTTTAAATATTAATAATTTTGTGTTATTTTTCGTAAATACAACAAAATTCTGTTCATAAAATAAACATTTATCTCTTAGTTTGATTTCATTAAGAAAATTTCATTTTGTTGATTCTGTTATTGAGACATTTTCATTAAAAGGTAAGACAAGACAACAAGACTTTGGAATGATTTCCCATCCAATGTGTTCTCCCCGGACTATAACCTGCAGAAGTTCAAGCAGAACATAAACCGACATCTCATTTCGTTCTTCCGACCATCCTGAGCTGTGCTTCGGCATTAAAGGGTCATCCCCTAAGCCCAGGCTTAATATCGAAAAACTAAATTAGATTTTTGCGAATTTCTTGCTTACTAAGGGTTCCTCCTAAAAATAGCTAAAGAAAGAATTAAAGATATTAAAATTCTCTATAAATTCGTCCTTTCTCGTAAATCCATATCTTTTACCGTTATCGAGATTTTTCAGATTTTGCAAAAATAAATCATTTTTATATAAGCTAATATTGAATTTGTCGGTTGTTAGTGTAAATTGCACAGGAACATAGATTTTGTATAAGAAATGCATGTGCTGTTCAGATCAGATATTTGAATTTAATTTTTGTCGCAAAATATTGAACACGAATTGCAAAAGCAAATTTTTTTATCGCATATCACCAACAGAATAACTTAATTACACTAAAAGCTTCTTAAATCAAAAATCTATATCGCTATTAAGTTGGCCACTCTCAAGAAGAAGCGTCCATTAATTTCTTAATAGGAGATTTTCTCCATAAAACAGAATCAACACTTCATCGTTTTACTAAGAATAATAGTCGTTTGTATGTACGACAGGACAACGAGTTATAAATCGAAATTTGCCGCTTATACTAGGATCCTAACCATTCTCTCGGAAAATCTCTTTTCCCACGCTAAAAATAGAAGAAAATTCGATAAACCGCATAGATATAGGCGAAATTAATCGGGATGTGGGAATGTGAGCGTATCGCATTAACACAGTGTTTGCCAATTTAATCACCAGAGCCCTGTTGTTTGAATTATAATTCCTGGAAAACAGAGAAAACCACAGAATCCAAAGTAGTACTCGTCCATTGCTTGAGAGTTTTCCTCTTTCCACAGCTTTCTACCATAAATTCCCTAAGGGCCGATAGTACTATCCATCGACACATTTATCCCACACTACCCCAATTTTTGGCCAAAGAAAACCAGCACTTCTCGGTCTTTATCCTTATTGTCCTTTCCCTACTTGCCATTACTTAAGAGCTGGTTTCTAATCTAGCGTCAAGATAATAATAGTCGTATATTAGTTTAGCGCCGTTCGGCTATAGCTGCAAGGCAGGTTCTGGATTTTGTAATTAAAACATTTTCCTATGGTACGTAAATTGCGACCAAACCAGCTAAAAACATCCTCTTCCTGCTTATATCGCAATCGCTTTTTCGAAACTATTGTAGATTTTCAACAGGGCTTTTAGCCCTTCAACTCCTTATATCATGTTATCCCACATTCAGAACACGTGGAGTGTTGTAATGCAATCCTAGTTAAACTACCAACACAACCATGAAATATAATGTGTACTTAACCACTATAGAAAATGTGGGTTACATGATGAGGACCGCCAGCCTCAACAAATATCTTAAGGGCACTTCTACTTTGTGAAGAAATTTATTGTACAAATGTTTATCTACATCTACTAACGTATGGAACGTCTGGTTGGAGATGTTGGAAAAATAAAAATATACTTTTTCCAGCATAAAAAAACCTTAGAAAATTTTGAAACATTTTAAAATCTTGGTTGATTTATGTTGCGTTTCACAAAAGTCTTAGCGACTGCTAAATCGAGTTAGCGGACGAATCTCAAGTAAAAAAAATCCTGCTAACTCAATTTAGTGGTAGCTAAAAGTGTCGTGAAACCCGCCATTAGTCATTCACATCTAACCATGGGCGTCAGCAGGACTTTTTCTAGTGGGCGGAGGCATGATCTGAACGATATTTATATATCTTTTAGTAAAAAGCTTCCTCTCACCTGATTGGCCTCTCGTTCCTTTGCTGACAAAAGTTTTTGTTATTTTATCTAAGAATACCAAGAGATGGCAGCTTTGAAAAAAATATCTGATGTGAACAGCACTTGACTTTCTTGTACAAAATCTACGTTGCTGCACAAGAAAACGTCTCCCCTAAACACGCCGCTGAGCTTCCCTAAAACTAAATTTTTATTTTCTATAACGTCATTTTTGTCAGGCGACGCTTTAGGCGGCATTTGGAAGTTCACTGCGGCAAATTCGGACCTCACAAAGGATAAAACATGAAAATGTGCTTCTCTGGCAATTTTTAGATCAATTTAAGAGTGTATTTGACCTCGGCATTTAAAATTTTTCGGCTGAGGCGCATTTTTTTTTTAAATTCCTGCCTATATGTATTTGGTTTATTTAAATTTTGCCTGCGGCGCAATTTTTGTTACATACCGAAGAACTAAAATACTTTTTAATGCTTTTATTTAGCTTGTCTTCGTTTCTGTACGTCTGTCAGGGTCAAATCATCCAATCCAATTTTAACCCACTTCTACTCATCCAATTGACTTGAAATTTTGCACACATACGTAAGTCCGATGACAATACAATATTTCCTTGGTCCTTCACTCAGAAAAATGTCCAGGTCAACTTTTTGTCAGGTTAACTCTGACCTTACAGAGGTTTCTGTAAGCCAGCTAGCGGTCAGAGTTAACCTATCTAAGGTCAACTCGTGCAGCTCCCAATGCCCTACTTCACCTGCTGGTGGCTTAATTTCAGAATTTCTCCGACCACAGGTCAACTCAGTTTTACTTGCCCACATGCAGGCGAACGCGCGCCTGCCCGAGGCCAATTACGCCGTATGTAGGTCGTCGAGTTAGCCTCCATTTTTCTGAGTGTTGTAAGGTGATTATTTGTTTCCTCAAATGTCACGGAAAAAAATCTCATTTGGGGGCTTTTGGTGTCGCTGAATCCCATGCTAACATTAAGAAATCTGTAAGGATAACGGAGGGTCCTGTGAGGATGACGTAATTTTCTTTTCCTCAAATTTTCCGGAAAAAATCTCATCTGGGGGTTTCTGGATTGATAAATCCAATTCTTGATATTAGAGTATTACAAATATAAATTGCGATAAACCTTCTTCTGTCTGATTGGTCTTTCAAAATTTCCAAGCACATAAAAATGCGTTTTCACGATTTTCTTTAGAAAGTAAGGGTTTGCAAATACAGATTTCGCCTGGAGGGATCCGCTTTGCCTTGGGAGGGCCCTGCTGTATCCTATTTTATATTCTTTGATGAACATTAAAATAAATTACTATTGCAGTTAAATTCCATTTTATGCTAAAATATATGTTTCCGTATAATTACAGAACTCGAACTTGCGACACAATGTGTGGTGGAGATGGAGAGCCAACAAACGATTTTACACAATCCGACATCACTGGACAAGATGGACCGGTAAGTTTTGTTTTTCTTTTTTTCATCATTTCTAGTATAATTTACCCTCATAACTGTTGAAACTTTTGACAATAATTGCTTCGGGCAGGGCTTCTGGTGACTTTGGACTTGGACTATCAGTAATTTCAAGTTTATTGTCGTCACATTCTGTTAACCATAATCACGTGCTGTTGTCCCTAATAATAATGACTTGTTGGACGGACAGCAACATAACCAGCACAAGCAACATAATTCTAATTCTTCAACATAGAAAAAGTACTATCTCTTGATGGACACCACTTGTCCAGTCGGCTTCTTCTTCCCAGGGTGAAATTT
This sequence comes from Chrysopilus asiliformis, assembly GCA_964034945.1. NCBI lineage: Eukaryota > Metazoa > Arthropoda > Insecta > Diptera > Rhagionidae > Chrysopilus > Chrysopilus asiliformis. The sequence continues at coordinate 101,953,502 of OZ035961.1, forward strand.
ACTTAAATATCAACATCATATCCAAAATTTCAGTTATCAGACCGTAACAGAATCTCAAGTGGAAGTTGAAATGTTTCTTCGTATAAGACGGTCGGTGCTTCAGTATACCTCCGTAGTGTTGCTGAAAGTAAAGAAGGGAGAACTTGGCCATGAGGAAGAAGATTATGCTTATAATCTACACTGCCCGTGCTTCATATAACAACATTTCCAGATGAGGAACACTCTGGATGGATGAAAACGGTAACTGATGGGAATATCATTTCATTGAATATGGCGGGTGCGGTGCGGATCAAGGGTCATTAATCATAACACGAGGCTCGTACCTAATTTTCGGGGAAACTAGCAGTATAATAATTTCATTTCCCTACACCATGACGTCGTCGTCGGCGACTTCCCTAGCCTAGAAGAAATCAACCTGGAAGCATTTCACCATAAAGAACGTCGTCTTTTCTTTTGACTGATTCTGGTGTTTTAGTGTAATATAAAGTTTACCCTAACGCTAATTAATGATTAAGTGAACTCAGCGGGATTATAAATTGTCATAATGTTTTGATTAAGTGTTTGTATTTCAATCGACGTCATGGTATTCACATTCATTGAATTGTTACCGTACGATGTTATGCATGTTTTATGTCTCTGTCGAATGTCAAATTATAAAAAATTAATTTGGCTTTTAGCATAATTTTCGAAATCTCCCCCTGAATTCAAAATATCGGAAAAAGGTATAGTTTTTGAGAATATACGATCGATAGCTTTTATTTTGATTTCAATTTCTTGTTCGCATTTTACCTAATTTTCAGACAATCCTTTCGAACGATCCTTCTGGGAAGGATTTCACTTCTCTTTGTCATTACAAATCAGCCTCATGTAATCAATATTTAATAAGGAACTTATCATATGAATTGGTCACGGATGTATTTTATTTTCATTGGAAAATCGATACTACTGCTGTGTGACACCAATTTGTAAAAGTGACGAGAAACACTTGATTAGGTTGTTTCTGCATTAATATTTTATGTACACATATTTACCTTTTCTTTCCTTAAGCTTGATCCAGACTACACGATGTACGGGGTACGAGGTTGGCACGTACCCCGAACATCGAGTGTTTGGATGGGAAATTTACACATGGTTTCACCTAGTGAGTAAAATCAGAAGCTGTTTGAATTTCCTCGTACATGGTAACATCGTAGGTGTGGATGGAACAGTTCGGGGTTTTCCATTGACGTAGTGATATTTCGAAATGGCGGATTTCCGTAATTTTCCAAAAGAATTTGTATTAGAATTTATTGAACTTTACCGAAGTTTTCCTTGCGTATAGAAAATAAAAAGTAAAGATTATTTAGAGAGCCATTTTTTACGTTTGCTAATTTTTGATTTTTGTTTTACACATAAAACCGCCGCCACTGCTAGCAATATGTCACGAAGCTCAAAACACGAATGAGCAAATCCCTGTGCAGTGTGGATACAGTTCCATGTACGAGGAAACCAGAAACCTCGTATCCCGTACATCGTGTAGTGTGGATCAAGCTTTACGTATTTTTATACTCGATATGAGAATTATATAGAAGTGTATTATATTTAGTATACTGTTTGTAACGCACCGGACTTAAAAATGAACTACACCACGGTCGGTGTTAGCCATGACAAAAGATTTTGATTTCCGCATATCCGTTCATCTGTGCGTGAACATCATAACTCTCGGAAGGATTGAGAGTTAGAGACTAAAAATTTTGTATATTTGCGTTTCTCATACAAGGGTAAGGCTAAGTTCTAGAACGGGCAGAATCGGAACATTTCTTTCCCCCTCCCCCACACAGCCGAACCCGTGTTTTACAACTTTCTAGAAAACGGTGAGTCGTGATGAAACCTTTGTAAAAGTAAAATTTGATTTGAATATGATTTTACATAACTTATCTGTGCATCAAAATTCAGTCACGGAAAAAATGTAGAGAATTTTAATATCTTTAATAAGGTAAAGGGCTATTATATTGACCTATCAATCACAATTTTGAGTTTGACGTTAAAAATTGATACTAAGTTTCATGTGAAAGTTTTCAACAATGGTTATAGTGTGAACATTGGACAATTAAATATAGGAAAGATAATTTGATTGTTTCAAAAATTACTTTTTAACTTTAGTTTAGTTAATTTTTAAATAATAGTCTCGAATGTATTTATTATTGACCTAACAAGAAAAAATTCGTCCTAATATTGACTGTCAGCGCTTCTATTATTGACCCAACGTATTTGGACCCCCGTATTTGGCCCAGTCCACAATTTTTTGCTCTTCCTCAGGTTTAAGGATCGTAGGATGGCCTATGTCAGAATGTACTGGAAATTTACCCTTGTGTTTATATAGTAACGATGTTTTTGGTATTTTGAAGTAGGGATGTCAAATTTTTCAAAAACACCGGTTTTCGGTCAAACCGGTTTTTAAAACTTCGGTTTAAACCGAGCCGGTTTAACCGAGTCCAAAAAACCGGTAATTAAAAAATCGAAAAATCGTTTTGTTCAAATTGGGTATGTTAGATCTTAGCCGCAATAAATACACTATAATACAAACAAAAGTCGTGAAGTGCCATATAATCCATTAAGAGGCCATAAATGGCACAATATGATATTGTATTTGGTTTAGAGTGCCTAAAAAGAAGTGTTTATAACAACTCAGTTGCACGAAAATTGGTTTAAAAATATTTTTCCGTACAAAAAAAAAAATGATCGGTTTTTTGAACGGTTTTTGGCTTTAAAAAAAACACAAAAAAACACCGAAAAAAAAACCGGTTAACCGAAGCAAAAACACCGGGTAACCGGTTTTTTTTTGACATCCCTATTTTGATGACCTTTGTCGCCCTATAAATTGACATGCCTTCTTCTACGGCTTTTAAAACGGCCTCCAGCTCATCGTTGGTATATAGAAGTCGTTTGGTCATTCTGGTGTTGTAAAAAAATTTAAATGTTTCTTTTTTTGACCGAAGTGGGTATTATATTGACTTATAATTTGAAAGAAAGAAACTGGTCGATTTTAATTGTAAAATATCAAGTCAGAATTATGTTCTGTTTCAATAATAATTTAAATTTACTAGAAATTTATTTATTTTAGTTGAAGTGGAAACAAAATATTATAAAAAATAGTATGAAATGTTTCATGTGCATGTTTATTTTATTGACCTAGAGGTTTATTTATTTTTGACCTACTCATGTATCCTTTATTGACCCCAAACTTGAAATATTATTTAAGATTAAATTATTAAAAAATTGATAGGTCAGAATTCGACTACTATATAGATGGGAAGGAGATTTAATGTTAAATGACAGAGGAAAACTTTTAGACTTTTTGTTACAGCCAAAAACTAACTTAGCTTTAAATACGTAAAAAATGCAATATTGACCTATAAGTCAATAAAAGAAACATCACAAATATTCATTGTATCTATTATTGACTACACATTTTATATATTTTTTATATTATTCCACATTAAAACTCACAATTTTATAACAACAAAATTAAAATTTAATAATTAAAGAACAACTCACAAAAAGAAAATTAGGAAAAAAAGTAAAATATACGAAAATACCGCAACTTTTAGTTTTTCTATTATTTAGGCTTACTTGTTAAGAAATTTCTCGCTTTATCGTCTTTTCTTGCCAGCTGTCATGGGAAACTAATTTTTCGTGAGAGGATTATATCGTATCGCAATAAAAAATTGGGAATTAACTATCAAGAGTGAGTTGTGGAATTTCAGTGTTTTGCAATATTGATACACACATAGTTGGCCTTATTAAAGCTAAAAAATGAAAATATGTCAATATTACCGCCTAGGTCAATAATATAGCCCTTTACCTTATACTTTTTTTTTTTTTGACAAACCGGGAGTTTTTAAACAATTTTTAATCTATTTTTTTACGTAACACTAAAAGAGTGCAGATAAAAGTAAGGGTATTCACTCATTGATGTATTTGGTTGTGCATTAGTGTATTGGATGTATATTTACTTTTTTCATACAAAATCGGTCTACACTCTGGCTTCCTATTTGCATAAATCAGTGATAATACGTTAGAGTAGCTTAAGTTGATTTTCAAGCAAAGCCAAAGTGATATGTTTGTGAATGCAAATACAGATCAGTTTGGTTTCGCATGAAAATCGACTTAAGCTACCTTAACTTGTTATCACAGATATATCCGGTGTTTCTTCCAAAATCGTATTGAATAAAGTAGGCACTCTTCGACTCTATAGACTAAAGCATGCTTTAAATCTGTGATTCGAATTCGCCATAAATATTGCCGGGAAAAGTTTTGTATTGATCACAACTGGTATTTTTTTTATGCGATATAGAAAAAATCTCACAGAATAAAAGTTCGCTTCTTTTAAATTCTGCATAATGTCATTTTCAAACAATTTTTTCATCAAAACCCACTACACAGGACTCGGTAAAGAAAGGCCATTTCCTTATTATCAGCCTATTTATATACTTGTTCCCTCCATTTAAATTTCAAGAATAGGACGTGACATAATTTTTTCATGATGAGCTATAACTGAGTTAAAATCACGTTATACCAGATTATACAACGCTCTGTAAACATCTACACGCAAAGAAAAACTTAGGTGAAAATAACCAAAATCCTGGTATAGTTTACCCAAGATCTTGGTTTATTTCCAGCCTACCAAGATTTTTGGTGTTTTACCCAAAATTCTTTGGTATAAAATGAGATTTGGCAAAATAACCAAGGGTTTTGTAATTTAACCCATAAAACAAATCTCTCTTGTTGATATGGAATCTCTTTCTGTTTCTTGCTTAGTGTGTGTTCATAGAATTTAATATATGTAACTAATGAGCGGAAATTGTTTTAGTGTGATGACTTTAAAAATTAAGAGATGCGTATTTGTTTCTGATAGTTTCTATATTGAATATTCGTATGGAGGAAATGTTTTATGACGACCAATATGATGCGAAATGAAAATAATTTATTTTGAATTATTTTTCTTACAAAAACTTCAAACGAATGAATTCTCTCGACGAATGTTGTTGTGTTACCTCGAAAAAATACTATTCGCGTTTAGTATTTTTCGAAAATGGGAAAAAATTATCGAAGTCTTTTTTTCAGGGCATAAAAAATATTTCAAAAAACCATTTCAACTAATGTCTAAACTAAGAAATGCTTTCCCAAAACTGATTTTTTGCATCAGTTTTATGAAAAATTATTGGAATCGCTTTAAAATCGAGTTTTTAGAACTGACGAATCGACTAACAAAATCGTCGCCATTTTTTCGTCATGCACAAGTGTGGCGCAGTTCTACTAGTAGTCTAATTACCTGCTGCAGGCATCCAAACATAATTTACCTAAGGCACTGTTCATTATAACCCTGGCCTTGGGTAAATTTTGGGAAATAGTTTGCACAAAATCTTGGATGAATCTACCAATGTTTTTTAGTTATTTTACCAAATTTTTTACGCAGGTATTTCAACCAATTTTTTCGATAATTTAACCAAAAAAAATTAGATAACCAAAATTTCATACAAAACTCATTTACCAAAGACGCCTTGGGTAATATCCCTATGTATATTTTTTTCCGTGTAGTAGCGCCCCCAGGATAGGACTAAAATTTGCAAAGTTATGCTATGCACTGAGCCTTTCATTTGGGAAAGTTCAACAATGGATGCTTTTGTTTGACCTTTCATAACAGCCTGCCTCACATGAACTTTTCAATGCAACCCAAACGGGGATCATGCGGTTTTTGTTATGGTATGCGAAACTATGCAATTCTGGCACACCATATGCTCTGCTCCTCCACAAAATGCAAACATAAAAGCTTCAAAGCTCAGCATCCAATTTATTCCTCTTCATTAAAACACAGGAAATGTCGACATATATATTCGATGTTCTTGCACCACTCCACCGCGAAAGGCGGACAAAAATCTGCAGAAAGGATCACAATCCCTCAACATTCATTTTTTTTTCGAAGCTAGATTTCTAATGTCTTTAATGTAGACTCGCCTACATAGAATTATAGGATTTCTCTTTCCGTCATGTTGATTTTTTGTCCTTAGAAAAACAGTGTGTCCGCGACGGGCGACAGTGCGGGTGGAATGGAATGGGGGGTTGAAACCCTTTTAAGAGGGTTTTTCAATTATATATGTTGGAAATTTTTCCATTTTATATGCTATGGGTGAGTGCAGTTGTTGCAAGGATTTTGTGGCATTAAATTGAGCAAAAAAAAACTGTTGGTAACTGCAGATGAAGTCTCCATGATAAAAATAAATAAATAAATGTTTTATACGTTCTGAGATAATTGATAACATTGCGCTTTAAATGATTCAACATTTTGATAATCACACCCAAGTTCAAATGGTCCTGAAAATGAATTTGAAATAATAATTGTTGATTTTCCCTTAGTAAGAGAAAGATAATTATACTTATCAGTAGAGAGCGACGCGATAAATTTCATAACAAAATTGAACTTAAAATCGACGCAACCCTATCAGGATCGGAAGTCACTGTTACATGGCGGCAACTTAAATGACAAAGAAATACGTCAACCGCCCAAGACGCGGTACACATAAATGTTACTTGGGACATTCTCGAATTTAAGGGCAATGCATGACTAAATTCGTAGTCCTAAATTTTAAGACCAAACTTTGATTTTAATTTTTGAACAAACAAACGCATACAAAAATTAAATCTGTGTCCACAAGCAATAACCACTTAAGTCGACTTAAGCCCAAATTTTAATATAAGTTGTATTTAAGCCTGAAAAAAGATTATTTAGCTTATACAATTTTTGGATTGAAAAGTACTCCAGAATTTGTTATTGAAAACCGTATCTTAATCGGTTGAACAATTTAAACGTTAATAGGTGCGAAATCCCGAAAAAGAGGGGCAGGAGAGTTCCATCGTACTAATATATAAATAAAAATGAGTTAATGTCTGTCTGTCTGTTCCTCTTTCTCATGAAAATGCTTAACCGATTGATTTGAAATTTAGCATGGATGTTCGCTGTTGGCCTGGTTCCCATATAGGCCTATCGGAAAGTAGCTCTAGCGGAGAGGAGTAAGGGGAGAGGGTAATCTGAATCCGAAGCTTAATTTTTATCCTATGTTACTGTTTTGCGGGAAAACTACTGAGCCGATTGACCTGAAATTCGGCATAGATACTCGCCGGGGTTCCAGTTCTAACATAGATCCATTAAAAAGTAGCCCGGAAGGTGTGGAAGTAAGTGAAGGGGGTAAAGTGAATCCGAAGCTTAGTTTTTACCCTATGTTACTCTTTCGTGGGAAAACTACGGGATCGATTGACCTGAAAGTCGACATAGATTTCGTTCGAGTTCCAGCTTCAGCAGAGACCCATTTAAAAGTAGCCCAAGTGGTGGGGCAGAAAGGGGAAGTGGATCCGAATCCAAATACTGGGACTTATTGTCTTTTTGTTAATTTTTGAAAATCATTTTCCGAAGACCAAAAATTTTGAAAAAAAGCACAGACCGCCCTACTCTAGGCTTTCTCATTTATAACCAACCGAATTTGGTTTTCTTAAGTTTTGTTATACTCACGCTTTTAGCCGGGTTCAAATTCTAGTATCAAATATAGCAAAAACAAAGTTGAAAATCATACACAAAAGATTTAAGCGAATGGAAATCGGGAAAACTAATCACAAAGCATTTGCTTTCCTTGCAATACTGAAAACTTTCTAGACTACCCTATGGTAGGTTTGCAAAATTATACCGCAATCATTCACTATGATAAAACAAAGCACTTTTATATTTAATTGCATGTCTTTGGTGATAGACAGAATCTACTTGTAAAGATAAATTTATTTATCTACATCTCAAATCTTGTATGACGTTTATCAAAAAAGAGGTTAACGTACCGTTTGAGTGTCATAACTCTCATTATGGCAACATAACACAACATAAACATATTCACATCCATAGAGCTTTTCCATATAAAAGTCTTCCGCTATGGCCTTTTGTCTGGGTAACAAAGCATGACAAATTGAGGGCCCAAAAATAGATTCCAGAACCTAGAAATCGTGATCATTTTTGTATTGCACACCATAGAAATACTTTTTTTATATCCATGTTAAAAGCAGGAGCAGAACTTGTAGGTGGCTCTGGTTACGTGTCGATATTTAGTATAACATAAAAGGTACATTTGGGCAAAAGAATATTCGAAATAAGCAATGTGTCTACGGTTAGGTTGATATTTATTGCATTTTCAGTTGATTCGATTTATCTATTTTCATCGTTATTCTATATTTTTGTCCTCAAATGTCTTGGTTAATTGTTATTGATTGTTATATAGAAGTTTAGATAAACGCCACCAATCAATTTGTTATTAGGCAAGCATAAGCGAATATTAATGCCAAAGTTTTATCTTTAAATTCAGTTTTCTTAATCCAGAAATATTGTAATTTTTTACAGTTTTTCCAAATTGCTTTTTAGAAAAATTGCAATGCACAGGAATTGTGAATTGTACAAATCTATTGTCTGTTAAAAAAAAATTTAGCTAACGGAAAATCTGACTCTAACGAAGGTCAAAACGTAAATATATAGTATGAAAACTTGCGAGACTTTCATAGTAAATGTGGAGTAATCCAAAGATAACCAAAGATCGCTCTCTCCTGTCTCTCTTTCTCCTCTCTCTCTTTCTCCTCTCTCTTTCTCTCCTGTCTTTCTCTCTCTCTCTCCTGTCTCTCTCTCTCTCTCTCTCCTGTCTCTCTCTCTCTCTCTCCTGTCTCTATCTCTCTCTCTCCTGTCTCTCTCTCCTGTCTCTCTCTCTCCTGTATCTCTCTCTCCTGTATCTCTCTCTCCTGTCTCTCTCTCTCCTGTCTCTCTCTCTCCTGTCTCTCTCTCTCCTGTCTCTCTCTCCCTCCTCTCTCTTTCTCTCCTGTCTCTCTCTCTCCTGTCTCTTCTGTCTCTCTATCTCTTCTCTCTCTTCTGTCTCTCTATCTCTTCTCTCTCTATCACTCTCTTTCTCCTCGCTCTCTCTTTCTCCTCTCTCTCTCTCTCACTCTCTTTCTCCTCTCTCTCTCTTTCTCCTCTCTCTCTCTCACTCTCTTTCTCCTCTCTCTCTCTCTTTCTCCTCTCTCCTCTCTCTCTCTCCCCTCTCTCTCCCCTCTCTCTCCCCTCTCTCTCCCCTCTCTCTCCCCTCTCTCTCTCCTCTCTCCCCTCTCTCTCCCCTCTCTCTCCCCTCTCTCCCCTCTCTCTCCCCTCTCTCTCCCCTCTCTCTCTCCCCTCTCTCTCCCCTCTCTCTCCACTCTCTCTCCCCTCTCTCCCCTCTCGCTCTCCCCTCTCTCTCTCCCCTCTCTCTCTCCTCTCTCTCCCCTCTCTCTCTCCCCTTTCTCACTCTCTCTCTCCTCTCTCTCTCTCTATCTCTCCTCTCGCTCTCTCTCTTTCTCTTCTCTCTCTCTCTATTTCTCCTCTCGCTCTCCTCTCTCTCTCCTCTCACTGTCCTCTCTCTCTCCTCTCTCTCCCCTCTCTCTCTCCCCTTTCTCACTCTCTCTCTCCTCTCTCTCTCTATCTCTCCTCTCGCTCTCTCTCTTTCTCTTCTCTCTCTCTCTATTTCTCCTCTCGCTCTCCTCTCTCTCTCCTCTCACTGTCCTCTCTCTTTCTCTTCTCTCTTTCTCTTCTCTCTCTCTCTCTCTCTCTCTCCTCTCCGAATGGCTCACTCGTGTGCCGAACTCTGATTTTCGAGTTAAGTGATGCTATCTCTGGTTCGTCGGGTTATAGTGTAAATTGCGCAGAAACGTAGATTTTGTATAAGAAAATCATGTGCTGTTCACAAAAGATATTTTCATCTTTATCTTCTGGTTGTTTTACAGCAAAAAAAAAGATTCCCGCTGCCTTCACTTTTTGCAGATCACATCAACTTTTACAAAATTTCCACTTACTTAAGTCCGAAATCGAAAAAGCGAAGCTTTTCTATAAAATTTACCTTTTTTGCATTAATTCAATGTCCCTAAATCTTAAAATAAATTTGGGTCACGGAAACGAAAAAAAAGGAAATAAAAACTTATTCCCTAGAGGACAGCAGTAGTTCCTCTGAATAAAATCAGCATAAACCGAAGACATGAAACAAAAAACATTTTCAATTTCACGTCGTCATCTCGAGCGAAAAAGGTTTCTTGCCAATTGTTTTAACCCTTGGACTGACACATGAGTCTGGCCAGGTTTTTTCGATTTTATTTTTTGTGTAAATATTTTTCTAATTGAGCTATCGACTTGAAATTTCAGGTAGCTTCCTAAAATCTATTTAGCTATCTGTCTATAAAATATCAGGACGAAAGATTTTGTAGAAGAATAATTGCAAGGACATGATGGTGTACACATCGTATTCGTAACACATGAGTCTGGCCAGACTCCCTTACATTTCAGTACATTTGTATGTAAATATTTCGTTTTTGCATGTGTTCAAACACATTTTTATACCTTGCAGTTGATTTTTTATTTACTGTCGCAACTAATAGGCACCTTACACGTTCAATATATTGAAGCAAAAATATTGACCGTGTAAGGCAGGTCTAATGCAAACATAATCTACTTTTGAATGTTGTTTATTCGCTCTTCGACATTTCGGAGAACCAATGTGTTGGATAACGTCGAAAGGAAATTTCGTCTAGCGTCATTTCTTCAGGTGCTTTCTACTTCTGCGTTTTGCATGAAACACCACCAAAAATACATGAAATTGCATCATTTTTCATACAAATTGTTAGTGGGTCTGGCCAGACTCATGTGTTACGAATATGACTATCGAAGTATGTGTCTGACGGAGGGTTAATGTGTCAATCAGTTTAGGAGATGAAGGGACGATGAAATCAATTTACCTTACATCACTTTTGCTTACACGGCAAAAAATCTTGGAGTATTTTTCAATCCAAAAATTGTATTGGACGAAATTTCAATACAATTTCGATTGGAATTCAATAAATCCAAATTATTACAAATATTCTAATATTTTTTTAGATTAGATTTCAATTACTTTTTATTGTATATCAAATTACCGAAAGTATTCATTTAGTTATCAACTGACAGTAAAGTTCAAGTGAGATAGAAACCATTCATGTTTAGACTCACTTTGTTAATTTACTTCGGTGGCCGTATGGGTTGGCGAGTGGACTTCAAACCTAGGGATCTCGGGTTCGAATCGCGGTGTGAGCAGGAGTTTTTCAACATTTAATAATACGTAAGAAAATATTTATAATTTATAAATGCTGTAAAAAGTAAAAAACACTACTGGGATATTGGTAAAAAACCTACTATTACTATCATAAAACCATGAAAAATGAAGATTTTATTTTGCCCATTTTGTTACAAAATTTTGTTGGAATTCACGCTGATTTTTGTGTGAATTCACGCTCTATTTTCCAGTCACACTTAATTAATGTAGGAAACTATTGATTCCTTCATTTAATGTAGTGAAATCCAACAGAATTTGCATTTTTTGCAACAGAAATTGCAATTTGCATTTGATAAATTTAATACATTTTTGGAATTTAATTCAATCTAAAGAAGATTAGAAAAAAAATTTCAATCCAACGAGTGGATTGAAATCTAATCATGTTTTGGAGTGGACCTATATGTAATCCAATTTTGATTGGAATTCACTCCAAGATTTTTTGCCGTGTACATTGAATTTTCCACGTGATTTTTCAATCTATTTGCAAATTACTGGGCTTTTTTTTATCACTGCACATGTCACCTTTGATCTCAAAACTTTACTGAAAAACACACAATCGGGGATTAGGGCGTTTTTTAAGTTTTATGTTTAGGTTCGAGATTCATGTTTCCTAGCCACCGGGGATTTGAAATTTTGCTACCGTAAGGCAGAACCCTTTCCTTTTAAATTTGAATTGATTTTAAAAAAAAGCTGGTGGAAAACGAAAAAAAACCACCGCGTGGCGGGGGGTGGAGGTTAACAGGCAAGAATTAGCGCGACTTATTTTCTGGGCAGTACTTTCAACATTTTTTTTTGTGAAATCAGTAAAATAGGGTTTCCGCTTTGCATTTCTGGCTGCTCAAGGATGGATAAAAGAGAAACCCAAAGTTTGAAGCAAGCGGGAGAGTTCCAGGCCGGTCCGAGAGAAGGATTGTTTGATTTGTTATTTCCCGGAAAACCTTGTTTAAAAAATAATCAAAATATAAAGCGGTAAATAAACGATGCGACCATTGTACCGATGAGTTTTGATGTGATTTCGGTCCAACCGTCGGTTCAAAGCACACAGACGATACAACCGTCGCATGAAAATACGAAATTGAGCCAATATCGGTACCACCGTCGCATCGTTTATTTGCCGCTTAAATTGTCATCTAAAAATCGTTCTTTGAAATGAGAAATTAATTAGAAATTCGAAAATATAATAACGATTTTAAAACGATTGAAATACTTTTTCACTTTAAAGCGAAAATCGATAGCCTGCGATGGAAATCCCTTGAAGCGGAATATGATTTTCAATTAAAATCTCTTTTGTGAGGTTTAGTGGAGATAATCGAAACTTCTGTCGGCCATACTAGACATTGTATAATTTTCCCAAATACGAAAATGACGCAACACAATTCTATATTATACGGTATCTTATCAACCTTTATTAAAACGAAAAACTCCACAATAATCTTTTCCAAATGAGTGTCGGACCGTACTTGGTTATGGTAATTTTTCCCTAGAATAATTTAATTTTTGGCGTAATGGATGCGAATGTGATGCCAATTTTGCCACACTTTCTGTGAAATGCCACAACAATCGTATATCATTACCTTTTGAATCTGTTCTTAGTTAAATACCCTCCAGCACCATGCTTTATGGTTCACATAAACAAATATTGGTTGAAAGCCGCAACCTAATTACATAAGGGTATTATCCCACATAAGTTCAAATGGTCTGCAAATTGAGCTGAAATGATAAATGGGAATATTTCATTGGTAAGAGATACCTAAATAGGGATATTTGTAAGAAAACAGCGAAACGATAAACTTCTGAACAAAATTTAACTAAAAATTGAAGCAAGTTCTCGAATTTAAAACAAAGTAGGTTAAGAATTTACGTTTGTCTGTCAAAATTCGTGTTCTTAAGTTTTGAGACCAAAGTTTGATTTTAGTTTTTGGACAAACAAACGCGGGCAAAACTTAAATGTCTTTCTCAACTCGTCTAGTTTTTTGTAAACATTAAAAGAAAAATAGTTTTTGCCATAATTAACGCCAAAGTTTTTTTTTTATTTTGGCGCCACTACAGTGATCGAAATATTTTCTGTATAACTTTTTGATTCAATGTCAGTCTGTCTGCCTGTCTGTCTGTCAGTCTGCCTGTCAATCTGCCTGTCTGTCAGTCTGTCACTCTGCATGTCTGTCTATCAGTCTGTCTGCCAATCTGTCTGTCTATCTGTCTGTCAATCGGCGAGTCAGTCACAAGATTTCGCAATAACTAGTAGAGCTAGAGTCATGAAATTTTGCAGGCATTTTGGTCCTAGATTGGGACGATCCTATCAACTTTTGGTGAAAATCCGATAACCGCAAGGAACCAAAATGGCGTCTTTTTAAAAATCGCAATTTCGTTTTTTGTGATTTACTCCGAAACTGCGCGTTTTTCAGTAGTCTTATGTATAACAAAAGCTAGAGACAATAAAACTTTCTACGTCTTTGTCTTTTATCAGAACATCATATCTCAAGCCGTTATCAAAATATACCGTTATTTAAAAAAAAAATCAGTTTTTTGCGATTATCCCGAAATATAACTTGTCTTTGGTGGTTCAATAAAGAAGATGAATTGAAGAGAATAATGTTTGCCATCATTTTATCTTTTACCGTTATCCGATATCTTTCACTGTTATCAAGAAATGTATTAAAAATTTAAAAAAAATATTGTTTCGAATTGCTTGCAAATGGTTTTTCGAAAAAAAACTGTTAATAGCAGAATTAAAGGTATTAAAATTCTCTACATTTTTGCTTTTTACCGTAAATTGATATATTTTACCGTTATCGAGATATTTCAGATATTTCAGAATAATTTATTCGTCATGTGCAGAAACGTAGCTTTTGTATAACAAAGTCATATGCTGTTCACATCAGATAATTTTTTTCTTCATTTTCACAATTTTCAAACCATTTGCACTTATGTGGGATAATACCCTAATGCAGAGCTCCAATTAGGCTCAATTTTGTTGTCTCTGATGGATAGCCTCGTAGATCGGAACTAAGCAAAAACAAACAGAAATTTGAAATAAGTGTTGTGTCAACTCTTCTCTTTATGGCACTCAAATAAATCAAAATAGGACAAAACTCGCTTAAACTATCGCATAATCCTCGGATATCATGCTAACACCATCCGCAGAGTCTAAATGACATTTGAGTGGAATTTTTCCCTCGAGTGAAATCAGAAATATATTTGCAACACTTTCGTTAAATTGAACGCGAGCGAAAAAAAAAGTCTGATTTTCCATAGCATAGAATAGATCTGTTATGCCTGTGCAAATGCAAAACAAACAAAAAAAAAACACTTTGACAATAAAATACTCTCACGCAATTACCATTGCTAAATTGGCCGCAAATTAGCATAATTCGTCCTCATTGTCGTTATCCTGATCCTGATGACCACACCAACCAGCACAGGTCCGAAGATACTTTTTGCTAATTCCACTTTGGCTAGGATAGTTGACGATAATTCCATTTGAAAAAGTAGGAAAATTAATGATAATGGAGCTATTTTGTCCACTGCTTGCTTCGCATGGGATATTTTTTGTTGTTGTTGTTGGGTTCTCTTTATGAGAAGCCCACACATAATCCTTGTTATCCTTGATATATTTGCGGAGGATAACTGAAAATAGCACAACATATACTTTTTGGATGTGGGTTATTTGATTCTATATTATAAATATTTCAGGAATCTCTCAGATAAACCAAATTTTGCACATATTAGAAATTCATTTAAAAATATTTTCTTTCATCTGAATTTAAAACAATTAGTTTTGCCAAGTGCGGCGTCTTTTTTTTACCTTTGTGCGTCTGTATTTTCGTCATACATAACACATGGATCAATAAGTCCCGAGACTAACCCAGAGATGACGCTCGTAGTAAACCAGTAACCACGTCTTTCTAGAGTACTAACCTTTGCTTGAAACGTGTCAAAATTTTAAGTCGATCGGACCAGAAACAGCTGAGTTATCGAGGTTGGAGTAAAGTCGTTTTGTAGTTTGTTTAAAAAATGGAAAAAACCGAGTTTCGTGTTCTGATAAAACATTGTTTTTTAATGGATAAAAACACCGTGCAAGCGAAACAATGGATTGAAAAATGTTACCCGGACTCTTGTCCATCAAAAGCAACGATTTGTCGGTGGTTTGCCGAGTTTAAACGTGGTCGTACCGACACAAATGACGCGGAACGCTCGGGTAGACCTGTGGAAGCCGTTACACCGGAAAATGTGAGTGAAGTGACAAAAATTATAATGAAAGATCGTAAAGTGAAGCTCCGTGAGATTGCTGAGATAACACAGATATCATATGGAAGTGCATTTACTATCCTTCATGAAAAATTGATCATGAAAAAGGTTTTTTCCAAGTGGGTGCCGCGATTGCTTTCGATGAAACAAAAACAGCAACGAGTCGATGATTCAGAAAGCTGTTTATCGCTATTTACTCGCAATAAAAAAGATTTCTTGCGTCGTTACGTGACCATGGACGAAACATGGATACATCACTACACTCCAGAGTCGAAGCGGCAGTCATCTGAGTGGCGCACAGCTGGCGAAAGCCGTCCGAAGCGTCCGAAAACGCAGCAGTCAGCTGGCAAAGTCATGGCGTCAGTTTTTTGGGATACGCATGGCGTGACGATTGTATCACCCTAAAAGGTGATTATATTGATGAATAAAAAAAAATTTTGCAAAAAAAATGTTGTTTTCATTGTTAGTCTCGGGACTTATTGATCCATGTGTTAAGAAAAGCCGCAGAAATTCTAACTCTCATTAGAAAAAACAACCTTTCCTTTCGATCAGGATAAGAATTTGAAAATCAAATTTAACAATTTCGCGCCTAATAAGATAAATAAGACGTCCCAAGGAATTGAAATCATCCCAATTCAGTGCTTTGGAGTTTCTTTTGTTCCGAAAAATCCTGTACACGGATAGTCTTTTAAAACAGTCTATTAGGCCAGTTAGAACAGCTTTTCCTCCAAATTAGAACAGTTTGTAAACAATTTTTCAAAAATTTGAACACATTTTCAAATTTTTTTGATACCTTAGACAGGACGTGCTTTCGCTAATACACACACGAAAATCTTCGCTAACCCTTTCACTATTGGAAAAATGACCTACGCAGTTATTGAAAAGAGGCAATAAAGAATTTTCATCATTTCACCATCACAAGGCTGAAAATTGAAAACTTAACGCCTACTTGATTTTTGAAGGGTTCAAACAAGGGCCCTTTTAGCTCAGTTGGTAAATTCCATCATATTTGTCGGTTTCCGGTTTATTTTTATCCAAAAGTCATTCTCTTTCATGTTACGTCGCTACGGATTTTTAGGTGCTCAATTCGGAATTATTTCCTTTAAGAGTTTTCAGTTCGTTAGTCCTTCCAAATCGAAAATTTAATGATATTTCTCCTAAGAAGTTCTCTACATAATTTCTTTGATTACAAGATTTCACACTTTCCTACCCCCTTGTTTGTTTTTTTTTTTTTTTACCACGATTCAAATTCGATTGTGTGGGTTTCGCGGGATCGTGAAAGAAATCTTAAGATGGGTTCACTGCGAGATTTTAGTTTTTTTTTGTAAGTTAAATTTTTACCCAAACCTTTAAAATAACCTATTTTATTCATTGGATTTTTTTCTTATAAGATTTTTTTTGGAGAATATTTATAAATATCTATGATTTCAAATAAAGTTCATCAAGGACATAAAACATCAATGAATTTCGTCTTTTTCGAACCTCTACACTCAGAAAAATGTCCAGGTCAACTTTTTGTCAGGTTAACTTTGACCTTACAGAGGTGTATGTAAGCCAGCTAGCGGTCAGAGTTAACCTATCTAAGGTCAACTCGTGCAGCTCCCAATGCCCTACTTCACCTGCTGGTGGCTTAATTTCAGAATTTCTCCGACCACAGGTCAACTCAGTTTTACTTGCCCACATGCAAGCGAACGCGCGCCTGCCCGAGGCCAATTACGCCGTATGTAGGTCGTCGAGTTAGCCTCCATTTTTCTGAGTGTACACCCGCCGTATTCTATATGGTAGATCAAATATGAATATACTAGGTTTAGTATATCGTTTGTGTCGTCGGACACAAAAATGAAGTTCTCGAATGTGTTTGGGATGATAAAAGATCTTGATTTCCGCATGTCCGTCCGTCTGTCTGTCAGTCTGTCCGTCCGTGAACACCATAACTTTTGAAAGAGTTGAGCTAGAGACTTGAAATTTTGTATAATTACGTTTATCGTAAATGACTATGCTAAGTTCTTGAACGGGCAAAATCGGACCATTCTTCTCCCCTCCCCAATACAAACGAAACAGTTTTTTGCAATTTTCTCGAAAACGGTTAGTCATATTGAAAAATTTATAGAGGTAAAATGTGTTTAAAATAGAATTTTACATAACTCATACATACATCAAAATCCAATTGGACCTCTGCTTTCCCCTCTCCCATACAAATGGAATATTTTTTTTCCTATTTTCTCGAAAACTATGCATCGTATCAAAATTTATTAAGATTAAATGTGTTCAGAATGTGATTTTACGTAATTTATTTTAATCCAGTTGGACCAATCCTTTCCTTCACCCCACCCACCTCCCTACCCACAAATAAAACAGTTTTTTTGCTACCCACAATACCCACAAATAAAACAGTTTTCTCTACCCACAAACAAAAGAGTTTTTCTCGAAAACTGCGAGTCGTGTTGAAAAATTTATAAAGGTAAAATCTGTTTAGAATATAATTTTACATAACCGTTCCAAACATTAAAATCCAATTGGACCATTCCTTTCCCCCTCTCCTATACAAACGGATTGTTTGTCATCATACAGACTATTTCACGATTGGTCCCTGGCAATTGTATCTTTTATGTTATGTATGTGATTTAACACGATCTCTCCTCCTCAAATAGTTGAAATATTTTATGGACATTTTTCCTTATTACTGCAAACGAATACTTATTGCCATTACCAAGAATTTGAAATCATCAAAATTACAATAAAAAAAATTTAGTATTAGGAATCCGTTTGCTGTTCGTATCAAAAATTTAAATTGGATTCCATGCAAGATAGACAACCCTTTGGAAATTTCCACAACTGAGTTTTCCTTAAAACAAGCCCAATGTGTTGTTTTCTTGGTCATTCATTGATTTTATGTCTTAACTGTTGTGGAAAATAAGGAAATGGGACTTGTTTTCCACATCCCGCTACCACACATTCAATCCTTTTCATTTCCTCCTTTGGAATCTTTTATATTCGTCAGGATTTTCAATATTTTTGTTTGTTTCCTTCACGGATCGAAAATGAAATGGAACCTCACTATAAACCGCCGTCGTTCAAAGGGAATTTTCACAACAACAAAACAAGTTCAGTTTTCCCAATTTGACGTCACTGGTGTTTTCATTGGCAGCGGAAAACGAACCAGCTTTCGGTTTATATTTTGTTTGTGGATTTTTTTTTCTTTCCAGTGTCTTTCTTGTCAGAGGGTAGAGAAAATCAATGGATTATTCCAGCGGTTGAGGCTAACCAGGTGGCCTAATGGATGGGTGGGTTGTAAATGTTATACTCCTGCTGGGTGAAAAAAGAGTTCCAGGTAAAAACGGACATTTAAAATGATCACGATGATAGACTTATAGATATAGCCATCAATATCGGTGTAGGTTTGGTTTGTATGGCTCTCAACGGAAGAATGGGATAGACTATCCATAATTTAGATAACGTTGGCTTTCGGATAAGCACCTTGAAGAAATTTACTATGATATGCCCCAATTTTGCGTCTTGTCCGTAAGATAGGAAAAGTTAAGATTCTACTCTTTGATAACTGGTCGTACTTGCTTCGTTTCTAGGGACCTTTTCAACTTAACGATTATTTTATGATTACTGATATTTTTTTCTGCTCATCCTGGTTTATTTTTTTTTGTTGTATCCTTTCACAAAAATGAAATATAAACGAAAGTTTTTTTTTAAGTATCGCAGTTGTAGCCATCGGCGGTGTTGAACCTTTTCGGTTTTTTCCTTAATTTTGTTTTTTTTTTTTTTGAAAACCTCAATTTAACTTCGACCTTCAACATCCCCAGTCAAGTGTATGATAAAATAATAAAATGTTGAAGGTTTAAGGGCCTCCATAAACTTTTGCTGTGCTTTTTCACATTTTTACCCCAGGAATTTTAAATTCGACATTAAAACTTTGTCGTCAAGTTGTCGTGTTCTACAGGCATCTTCTTAACTCTTTTGGCGGTCTGTTGCTGATGTTGAGCCCAAGTATGTGGCAAAGAAGATACATTTTAGGGCGAAAACGAGCCGTAAAATGGAGTTTTCATTATTTCGGAAACTGTTTTGGATCGGATAAATGATATTATAAAGATGATTATTACGGGAATCCATCCTCTGCAGTTGTTATTGAATTAATTATAAACCTTGTGAGTCGCAAAATGAAAATGTTTTAATATTTTCGAGATTATCCTGAAATATGGTGTTTACAGATTAAAAGTGCTTTTTTTGTATTTTTCACAAACGAAATCTCGTAGAAAATTTAATGTAGATGGAGCGTAATAGCTGTTTTTTTTAATGATGCGATTAAGAGACCTATATGGGAGTTTATTCGGGGTTTAAACTGGTTTTTAGGTTATGTTAAAACGAATCGTTGCGTCATATTAGCCCGTACGTTAAAATAACTTTTAAAGTAGCAAAAACCGATGCAATTACCACCTAATTACCAACTAGAATAGAAGCTTCTGTTTCCTACTGCTATATTTTTTCAGTTTTCGGAGAATAAAGCTTGTCCCTCAACAAAGCGCTACGCGGTGCGGTGCGGCGCGGCCAGAGCGGCAGTGCTACAGCCGCAGTCATTTTCTAAACCCCAATAACGCGGTGCGAAAAAATCCATCAACACATTTTAAAAATTAAACAACTGTTTGGATATGGCAGACATAATGTACCGAGCTTCCCGAATTCATATTAAAGTACCATAATTCACAACTTGTGACATCTCTGTTATGTCACCGCTTTCAACAGCGTCTGAAAGTATAAAGTAGACCTACTCAAAGCGGCGCGGCTCCTGCGGTGGATCAACGCGCAATTAAACACCAACTCATATAAACCTGTAGGTTCTACTATTATCGGTCAGCGCGCCACGTAACGCCTTGGTGTGGGACAACCTTAAAGATCCAAACAAAACCAACGCAGCGTGCATCTTTAAATACGTGCATCCGCTGCTAATGCTAGGTAGTCAAATGTTCAAGAACAGAACCAAAGCATCTCAGCTGCGCGCTGCTTGCTTCGAACTGTTATCTATAATTAACATAAAATAAGACGAAAAAGTACAAATCTCGAAAGTTTATTTGAAATCAAAATTTTGTTGTCCACTGTGTTCATGTGACATCAGAAAATGTGAGTTTTCAGTGGCAATCTGATGTCATATGAACACAGTGGACTACAAAATCGATTTTGAAAAAAAAATTTGAGAGTGATGGTAATTCGTTCTGGAGCCTATAATAATGTTCATTGCAACAAAAAAAATCGACCCGTATTTTCAGATTCAGATTTAGTCAAGCGGCGAATTTTTTCCATTTCACAAAATCCAAGTTCATGCAGAAATCATTTCAAAGTACTGTTTTCATTTCGTTAATGGAAAATATCCTGTATTTATGTTTTTTTTCTCTGCTAAGCAAAAATCAAGTATAATTTCAATCTGACAGAGCCAAAAAAAAAAAAATAATACTGAGAGCAAATGAAAATCTCTTTTCCTTTCAATTCGTATCAAACGATCGATGTTTTCTTGTGTCAACATAAAATCATCATATTTTCGTTTCCACAATCATTATAAATCAAATTATAGGCTCATATTTTCAACATAAACAATAATGCTGGTGAAAAAACCGAATCAGATTTTGTAATTCAATCACGTATGTCAACATAATTTATACGATATGGTTGGTCGGTGCTAAATTAAATTAAAATTCATATCTAATAAATCATTTCCATCGCCTGGAATTTGTCATTTACATATATTTCCAACCAAAAAAAAACTGCTTAATCATATCGAAATTTCAGGGAAAATTTATGAATTATGTGGAAAGAACGATGCACGAAAATGCCCCTTGACTAACTTTTGGCTTTCACATTCGTTGTACCTGCGTTGGAAAGGTAATTTCCTCTAGTTTCATGGACAGAAGCTCTTTTTGGGCGAGGAAATGCAAGGGGGATGGTCAGCTGCCATCTTAGACGTAATGGTTTTTCCAAAATGGCGGCTTTTTTAAAATCGCAATTTCGTTTTTTGCTATTTACACCGAAACTACGCGTTTTTGAGCAGTCTTATGTAAAGGGTGTATTTTTTTTTTTTTTTGCTTAGATAGAACTTACGAAAGGGTTGACTGTCAAACGAGCTGTTATCCTGCGCTCACTTTTAGACATTTATGATCAGTATACTCTAGCAAATCATCATGAATACACTCACGCTTGAACAACGCTGCCAAATTATCCAAATTTACTTTGAAAATTAGTCGTATATTCGCGCCACTTATAAGCGACGATTTTTTAACAAAATTTTGTTCAGCGATGAAGCTCATTTTTGCAAAATTGCCGCATATGGAGTCAGACCAATCCACAAGAGACCCTACAAACTCCATTACATCCAGAAAAATGCACCGTTTGGTGCGGTTTACACGCTGGTGGCATCATCGGACCTTATTTCTTCAAAAATAATGGATGACATTGATCATATGGATGACACTGAAAATATGTGAAAATATGGATGACATTGATCCGGACGAGATGTGGTTTCAACAGGATGACGCTACGTCCCATACGGCGATCGCAACCATCGACTTATTGAAATCAAAATTTGGCGATAACTTGATTTCGAGAAATGGTCCTGTCAATTGGCCTCCAAGGTCGTGCGATTTGACACCTCTCGATTATTTCCTGTGGGGCTACGTGAAGTCACAGGTTTTTCAGCAACAATTGACGCCTTGGAGGCCAACATTGTTCGTGATATTCGTGACATACGGCCAGCAGTGCTCGAAAAAGTGGCCCAAAATTGGACCTCCAGAATGCGCTTCGTCAAGAACAGTCGCGGTGCCCATATGCCCGAAATCATTTTCAAATGTTGATGACATGTATTGATCTTTCGATTAAATAAAAAAATTTGATTAAAATTCAATTTTTTGTGTTACTTTTTAAAATTTGAAGTTCTATTGGGCTTAAAAAACACACTTTATGACAAATGTTGGATTTTCTACATCTTTGTCTTTTACTAGAACTCCGTATGTCAAGCCGTTTTCGAGATATACTTAATGTTATTTAAAAAAATCAGTTTTTTACGATTATCTCGAAAAATCACGGGCTTTTGGTGGTTTATGAGATATGAGATAATTTGAATAAAATAATGTTTGCCATAATTTTATCATTTACCGTTATCGAGATATCATAAAAGGTTATCATACTTATATATAAAAATGAGTTTGTGTCTGGCTGTGCCTCTTTCACGCAAAAACGGCTGAACCGATTAGCCTGAAATTTGGCATAGATGTTCGTCGGGGGTCCAGCCCCAACATAGACCCATTAAAAAGTAGCCCGAGAGGTGGGGGAGTAAGGGGAGGGGGTAAAGTGATCTTGAAACTTAGCTCTTCCTCTATGTTACCCTTTCGCTACCCAAACAGCATCGAAAAGTACGGGAACATGAGATTTGTTCTTTGCGACTTGAAAGAGTAGAAATTTACACAATCGGGATTAAAAATTTACACCTATAATTCACATCCGCGTAAAAGAAGCGAAAGAAGTGACGAGCACGATCTTTGGGGCAACATTCGCTTCATGAAAATCCTGCGGCGATAGAGCAGCATTTGATGGTTTTCGGGCCGAAATAGTGATTGGCTGTGGAGCCTGAACGTCAGTTTAATTTTGAAGAAGCGTGTGATGGAAAAAGTGACGAAACTGCTACCACTAAAGTTTCATTAAAGCTCCCCGTCTGAGAAACACCAAAAAAAATTGATGCCTTCAGCCGCCATATTTCTCACTGACATTTGATGGAAACGATTTCGTTTCGAGAATTAAATTTCTTATTTCAGGCGAATGACTGAAGGATATTGCATAAAAAGTGGATAGCAGACATTTTTGAAACAGCATAATTTTATTGGCATCAAAATTTCATTGCAAAAGAAAAAAAAATTTTACCGATAAAATAAAATTAAAGAAATTTTTGATTAAAAACAAAATAATTTGATGGCCCATTAAAATCTGTTTAAACTTCAGATCCAATATTGTCGAAAAATTTTAATGGCAATTAAAATCACGACATGCAACCGGAAGAAAAGTCCATTATAAAATAACACTCCACAAAAGTTTCCATTAATTTGTCGCCATTAGATTTTTCTCGTTCGTCTTCTGCTTACGTTTTTATTTGTTCATCTCTGTTTACTAGCAAGCATTCGAGGGAGAAAGAAAACCCGCTCGATGATTTGTGTAATTGTGTGATATAATGCCGTCAGATGACGCTCGCGCATGTGGCAACTAATTACGTCCCTGTCGTTATAATTGCGACGTAGCAAACCGCAGAAAAGTGTTCCCCACTATGGGTCTCGTTGCGCGTCTCGTTGGCACAACTAGATACGTATTTGCGACATAAATTGCTTATCGCCGCGACTTGCATGGTGACGAAATATGGGGATAAACACCATAATTGCTGCTTAAAATGCTATTTGGGTACCCTTTCAAAAAAAAATTTGAAGAAAATAAACCCGGCAACGACGGGATATGCAAGCTAGTAAAAAATATATTTTTGTAAGTTGGTTGCAAACTAACGGTTTTTCGAAAAAACAGTTATTAGTAAATTTAAAGGTACATATTAAAATTCTCTATATTTTTGCCTTTTACTGTAAATCGATATCTTTTACCATTATCGAGATATTTCAGATTTTGTAAAATAAAAATTCAAATTTTTATATAAACTGATATTTTATTCGTCAGATAAATTGTGCAGAAACGTGGATTTTGTATAAGAAAGTCATGTGCTGTTCACATCAGATATTTTTTTTCTCCATTTACATTGAATTTGAAAAATCTTTACCTACACGAAATTCTGATTTTTCTAACCTTCCCCAACACCGAAAACCAAACTTTGGAGATAAATTTTTATTCATTGTAATCCCTAGGCGACTGCAATCCTATGTATCCCGATTTCCTTTACACTTCAGGCCTACAATAATATCGTTTCGTTATTTTATTGTGAATTCAGACCACCCTATTTTCATATCATGCCCCACAGTGAATACTTTAGTCTCTTGACATAAATCTGAACTGCCATCTGCTGTTCCTCCGACTTGTCTGCATTTACCTTGTCTGATGTTTTTACTTTTATTATGATTTTTAACCCCCTTGCTGACATTTTTTCTTAGTTAACGACAAAATTCTCGTTAGAAACCCATGAATAAATTCCTAAGTAGACTTTAAAGTGCGTTCGTTTTTTTTTTATTGCAGTAATTTTACTATGGAGCAGAAATAATCTTGGCAGGAAAAAAAATCATTTTAGAAATGGAAAATTTTTCTCATAATATTCTAATGCGACATATATGTATATAAATTCCTTACGCAAAAGGATTATAAAAGATAAATAAGCAAAAATTCTCTTTTTATCACGTTTTGTTTTGCATATTTAAGTACTTTGCTTAAAGGATTTTGCCTTTGACTCACTCGGCTATCGTTCTTCCCGTATTGACATTGTTTTTGTTGTATCGTCTTATGGCGTTCTATATGGAAGTGATAACGTTTTACTTCCGGAAAATGTACGTGAAGATGATAAATTTTGATTCACATACATATTTATGACAAATTTAACTTTTTGAAAACATTTCGGATTTATTGTCAAACAGAGACAATTTTTGAAAGATCATAGATTTGTTATTCATTAGCTCGTATGTTTTGTAAAAAAAACATAGCACATGTGCAAATTCAACATGACAAATAATGTTGCGAAGTTTTGAATATTAATTTTGTTGAAATTTCAACAGTTTGTTTTTATTTTCTTATATGAAGTATATTAAAGTTACACGATATTATACTTCGTGTAACTTTAATATACTTCATTTATGTAGATACTCATGAAAAATTTCGACCTCTTGATTTTGCATAAAAAACATTTTCCGAGCACTCGCGAGTCGATTGGAGTCATATTTAAAAAATGTCTTTCTGTCTGTCAGTCTGTCTGTCAGTCTGTCAGTCTGTCAATCTATCTGTCAGTCTGTCTGTCTGTCTTTCAGTCTGTTTGTCTGTCTTTCAGCCTGTCTGTCAGTCTATTTGTCTGTCTGTCTGTCAGTCTGTCAGTCTGTCAATCTGTCTGTCAGTCTGTCAGTCTGTCAATCTGTCTGTCAGTCTGTCAATCTGTCTGTCAGTCTGTCAATCTGTCTGTCGTCTGCCAATCTGTCTGTCAGTCTATTTGTCAGTCTGTCTGTCAGTCTGTCAATCTGTCGTCAGTCTATTTGTAAGTCTATTTGTCAGTCTATTTGTCAGTCTGTCGGTCAGTCTGTTAGTCAATCTCTCTGCTTGTCTATCAGCCTGTATGTAATTCTGTCAGTCCGTCCGTATGTCTGTGTATAAAATTTCCTAACAACTACTGAAGATAGAGCCATGGAATTTAACAGGTATGTTTAATCCTAACATGAGACGACCCTACCAACTTTTAGTTGGTTACTTCCGGCTTTTTAAAAAATTTCGGCTTTTTAAAAATCACGATTTTGTTTTTTGTTATTTCGGACTATGCGTTTTTCAGTAGTTTTATGTATAACAAAGGCTAGAAACAACAAAACTTTCTTCATCTTTGTGTTTTATAAGAACTTCGTATCTCAAGTCGTTATCAAAATATACCGTTATTTAAAAAAAATCAGTATTTTGCGATTATCTAAAAAAAACTGTTGTTTGATGTTTCAATATATGAGATGAATTGAAGAAAATAATGTGTTCCACAATGCTGTCCGCTATCTTTTACCGTTATTCAGATTATTTTTTATTTCATTAAAAGCTAAAACAATTGATTTTCGCGAATAGCTTGCAAACTAACGGTATTTCGAAAAATGAGAAGAATTAAAGATATTGAAATTCTCTACATTTCTGCTTTTTACCATAAATCAATATCTTTTACCATTATCGAGATATTTCAGATTTAGTAAAACAAAAATTCGCATTTTTACAAACTAAGGTAAGTGTACACTATTACGGCCTAGTACATTATTCCGTCCCATTTCATTAAAAGTCATAAAATAAGAAAACTGATCAACTTTTGAGGAAATCATTTTATAAAACTTGATCAGTAATGTTTACTGTGTCTAAAAATGAAGTGTAGTATATATTATTGTCTATCAATTATAACTAATAATCCTATTTTGACAAGTAATTCTGTGAAAAGTGCTGTGCCAAGTAAACATGTTGTGTGAATCGTCAAGGAACTGAAGCAATTTTCTTAAGATCACAAAAAGTAAAAGGTAAGTCATTTTTAACCACATCTTTGTTTTTGTTAAAATTATGCCTTTTTTTAAGTATTTCTATTTGTATAAAAGTGTTACTCTGTGTTTTTTTTATTAAACAAGCCGTTTTACTGTCGGACGGAATTACGTTCACTAAATAATCTGACGTGTACATTATTCCGTGCCTAGGACGGAATTAACGAATAATAATTAGTTTTTCTTTGGCTTTTTTTGCAATCAATCATAAAATAAATAATTAGTTATCGGTTTTATTAAATAAAGTATACCATAGAGGTGCACTTGAGCAAATTCCGGACCACATTTTTTCTTACTGTTTTTTAGTTATTTGAGATTTTATCAACAACTTTTTTTTATATTATAAGAGAATCTTCTCCATACCACGTTTTTTGTTATTCATTATAATTTGTGTAAAATCCGAGAATTGTGTAACTTTATTATTATAAAATCAAAGAGTGATATTTTTACTACAAGTTTTGATTAAAAACACTAAAATTATATTTATATTCTACTATTTTACCTAGCACGGAATTTGGTTCCCGACTTAATCAGACGTGTACAATATTCCGTGACAAAGACCTTTTTATGACGCTAAAGATGTCTTGAAGAAAATTAAATTTCAAGTGCTTTTAAATAATAGAGGAATTTATTCTATTCAAGACTTTAATTGAGCAAATAATGCAACTGTTTAAGAAAATATATTTTATATTAACTTCAATGCAATGAATTGTGATTTGTCTTTTATTTTTGTATTATATATAGAAAATACATATTTTTTTATCGAATACATATTCTATAATCGAATAAATACATATCTACATAAATATTGTTTTTCTTATTTAAATATTTGTTGTGTTTTATAGGGAGGAAAATGATATTATGTATACTTAAGTGTTTAAACTTTCAAAAAATTCAAATTATTAAATTTAAATTTCTTCATATTGGATATTTCACGATTTACGATGCTATTGTAGCTATTTTTATGTTTATTTCATAAAACTTGAGCTCTCATACTGCTTTGTGTGCAAAACTGCAATTCTCATAGATAGGCCGGAATTAGGTACTTACTAGCACGGAATTAAATAC
Organism: Chrysopilus asiliformis; assembly: GCA_964034945.1. NCBI lineage: Eukaryota > Metazoa > Arthropoda > Insecta > Diptera > Rhagionidae > Chrysopilus > Chrysopilus asiliformis. The sequence goes on from OZ035961.1 coordinate 101,981,217, forward strand.
AACGTCATTTTTTTAGCACGGAATTACAGACAATTAAGGTGTTAACAAATTTATCAATAAATAATATAAAATATATTTTTACAAGTATGACACATATGATAATCTACACAGAATTGATACTAAATTATGCTAAAAAAGTTTGGCATTGCTGCTTTATCTTGGAAAAGCACAAATTCAACTGAAAGTGGCAGAACCCTTAATGGCACGGAATATGGTACAGTTACCTTAATTTTTTTTTACTCGAGTTATATCGTCAGTGTGATACGGGCATTAAGCCCAATTCAGACTAAGGCGAGAAACGCAATTGACGCCGCATGCATCAAACGCGTGTATTCTTATCGCTGCAGACACAATTGATACTGCAGTAGCAACGCATGCGTCTGCATCGACGCAGCGTTTGGAAAAATTAAAACGTTGCTGCATGCTGCAATAATGCTTATCCACATATGCGTGTTTTCTTTGGAGATTGAAGTGTGCGCAATCATAAATTTTTCAAATGACATTTGACACTACACTGCAGCGCTGCATCAATTGTGTCATCAACCAAAGCTGCTGCATGCATTCAATTGCGTGAAAGCACAACGCTGCAGCACGCTGCGTCAATTGTGTTTCTAACCTAACGATTGCTATTACCATTGCGATTACGATTGCGATTACGATTGAGCTTCCTCGACCAATGAGATTAAAGCTATCAACAATAGAGACATAAAAGCTTTGATCTGATTGGTCGAAAAAGCTTAATCGTAGTCGCTTAATTGAGCTATAAAATAAAATTCTTGTGTTACCGCCCCCCGACCTGAAAATTAAGGGAATTTCCAGGCCAATTATCCCAAATGATCGGTTTTAGAATTTTACATAGAATTGGGTATGGCAGACCCTTGTTTAACTTTTGGATGTGCGACTTCTGTATAATGTATGTATGAAAAGTGAACGGTTAAGAACTCAGCTATAATTAAAAAGAAGAAAATGAAAAATTGAAGAAGCTTTATTAGAATTTTTAATCAAAATCCTAAATTAGTCAACGAAAGTAATTTTCTGATGTGATTCAAGCAATTTGCACACCAAATAAATTCATGTCACTGGCGAATATATAGAATTTATATGGTCTTATTAAAACAAAACGGAAAAAACAGCAATTAGATAACTCCACATCACAAAATTTCTTTCGTGAGTACAGAAATTAAGAAATATAATCAAAGCAAACAAACTCTTTAGACATTTCCATTAATTAAACTTGAGGAGCCAACCAAGACGCGTTCAATCTGCATGGTTGTCATGTGTAGATTTGGTAGGTTTTTATATTCGTAAATATGTACGTTCCACCAGAAATTAATGAAGAAAATTGTGGCATTTGGGGAAAGAATAACAACCCAACATTAAATAAACATCACTCAAGTGTGGAAACAGTATCTGAACCGAATTAACTCATCAAATCACTCGAATGTAAACATTTTCTACCAATAGTCGTAAAGAATGAATGTCACACGGAAACTAAATGAGAAATGGAACTGAAACTGAAAACCATGGTGGATATGTGTGAATCCTTTTTTTATACTCTATGTGATACATCATATAGCAGTATATTAGATTTAGTATACCGTTTGTAACACATCGGACCAACCGTGTCGGACACAAAAATTAACTACACCGGGGTGTTAGGGATGACAAAAGATTTTGTTTTCCGCATGTCCGTTCCGCATTGAGCTAGAGACTTGAAATTTGGTACGGGTGTGTTTCTCGTAAAAAGTAGGGCTAAGTTCTTGAACGGGCAAATCTACCATTTCCCCTTACCTTTCTCCTCCCATACAAACGAATCATTTTTTTGTCTGTTTCTCGAAAACGGTGAGTCGTATTGAAAAATTTTAAATGTGAAATATGTTCAGAAAATCTACATAACGCATCCATACATTAAAATTCAGTTAAATCACTGCTTCCACGTCCCACATACCAATCGTATACTTTTTTCGTGTTTCCTCGAAAACGGTGCATCGTATCGAAAAATTTATTAAGGTAAAATGCGTTTAGAATAGGATTTCACATAACTTATCCATACATTAAAATCCAATTAAATGACGTCTTCCTCCTCCCACAAACAAATGGAATACTTGATCCCTATTTTCTCGAAAACCGTGCATCACATCGAAAAATTTATAAAGACGAAATGTTTTCAGAATATGATTTTACATAACCGTTCTATACAGTAAAATCCAATCGGATTACTTTTCCCCCCTCTCCCACAAAAAAGGATATTTTTTCATAAAAATTTTGTCTGTTCTCATATCGAGTATTTGACAATTGGTCCCTGGCAATTGTAGCTTTTCTTTTTTTTCTTTTGGGTTCTTCTAAATTTTTCAAAGATATTTTATCCTTTTTGCTGAGACTAGGCTCCCGAAAAACTCCTCTGGCTAGCTCCGCCGCACATAGTAGGGAAGAATCGCAAAGGTGTTCCGCATCGCCGTGTATAATGTTGACGATATTCTTCCCCAGAGGAATACAAAGTAAAACGTCAACCCAAATGTCAACCTGTAAGATGTACCACTTTTATGCCATCTGTGATATGTTACACTTTCACATATATATAGCCCAGCGTTTATTTTGGTGTTTCTATGTTTTATGTTGTATAAATAAATAAATATAAGAAATTCATTGGATTTGAAGAGGTTAGACGAATTTATCCACCTAAATCTGAAACTTAGCAGCGCTAAAGTGATGGCAAATAGAAATAAAAATCCTGCAATAGAAATTCTGATATTTTATGTACAAAACACGCACACACACACAAACACGATACCACACAACATTAAGAAATTTTTTGTTTTGGCTTGCCACCTTTTGTGGAAAATCCTTCGTGCATGAGACACTTTTACTTGATGGGCTGTTTTTCTATTTTCCCATTTACGCCGTTTTCAACAAACGTATACGGATTTTCTGTATGGTAAATGTTAAAATGAAAATTATTGGTTTATGTGGCATTTCTGGTTCAGTTGCTCTGATTTTTTATTTTATTCATCCGAACGTGAAGAAGGTCGACTGGAATCGCCTTTCTTATACGATAAAAGTAAGATTTTAGACCTTAAGTTTGAAGACGGTTGCGTTAAACTATTTATTGAATCGTTATAGCTAAAGTAATTTTTTTATTTGGCATCCACAATAAAATCAAGGGTTTAAGGTTTTTCCATAAACAAACAAAACAAAGTTTTACTTCTTTTATACTGGTGAAATTCTTTGTTTCCCAAATTTATGATCGTGGACATAAAAGAAGGGTCTATATGAGCATTTAATTGACATTTTTTTTTTTGAAAAATTGTTTTTTTTTTTTATTTTCAATATTTATGTGGGTACTTTAACACTAGAACTACGGAGGGGTTTCAGAACTACGCTGAGATTTTTCGTCAAAATAATGATACTAAATTTATTTATGGTTTTCCTACATTAAGCTTCAATATCTGGGTCTCCCATCTCCCTACCCTTTTTTACCACCACTCGTTTCTTTTCATGTCCCCAATTTGAGAAGATATTTTACAATATCACAGCTAAACGCTTGGTCCGATACGGCACTGAATGACTTGATATATCAAACAATCTATTTCCATCTGCCCCCCACGTCTGCTATACGCTGAATTCTTGATTGAATTTTGGTACGATTTTTACTATCATTAAGCGCAATTCAGACTACCGATTTCAATTACGATTGAAGCTTCTTTACGATTGAAGCTTCTGTACGATTCAAGCTTCTTTACGATTCAAGCTTCTTTACGATTGAAGCTTCTTTACGATTCAAGCTTCTTTACGATTGAAGCTTCTTTACGATTGAGAACAAAGCTTTCAACGATAAAGACAAGAAAGCTTTGATCTCATTGATCGAGGAAGCCCAATCGTAATCCCAATCGTAATCGTTAGTCTGAATTGGTCTTTAGGCTAACTAAATATAAGAAATCCTTTTCAAGCAACTTTACCTGTTCCCTGTGATATCTTATAAACCACTGAAAAGATTTTGCTTAATTTTTATCAGCAGATCGTTTTAGTACAGAGTCGTAAGTCGGCTTTTTAGACGGGTTGGTTCACAAATTGAGCACCGGTGCAGCTTCTAGTATTTCAGGAAAACTTCAATTATCGACTTTACTCAGAACCAAATCCGGACTTTTTACACATTTATCCTTCCACTAACATTCTTCCGAAATATTTTTTTATACTCTATATCAGGGGTCGGCAATTAGTTTCCATAGAGGTCCGGATAATTTGAAAAAAAAAAAAAAAAAATTCAAGGTCCAAAAAAACTTAAACATTAGTTAATAAATTTATTTATTTTCGTATTAAAAATACAGTTTAAGCTGTTTAAGGTAAATTATTTAATAGAATATAATATAAATGATAAAGCGTTAAAGAAAAAATATTTTTGGCGGTCCATTTATTTCACATCCGCGGTCCGGAGTCGGACTCTAAGAATAGAAGGGGGTCTATTTGATATATCGTAGATTTAGTATACCGTTTGTAACGCATCGAACCAATCGTCGGACCAAAAATGAACTACACCAGGGTGTTAGGGATGACAAAGATTTTGATTTCCGCATGTCCATCTGTCAGTCCGTCCTTTTGTCTGTTTGTCCGTCTTTCTTTCTGTGCGTCCGTGAACACCATAACTTTTAAAAAGATTAAGCTAGAGACTTCAAATATAGTTGCGTTACTCGGAAATGTCTAGGCTAAGTTCTTGAACTGGTGGACCATTCTTCCCTCCTGCCCCATACAAACGAAACAATTTTATGCAATTTTCTCGAAAACGGTGAGTCATATTGAAAAATTTATAAAGGGAAAGTTTGTTAGGGCTAGGACTTTACATAACTGATTCATACATCAAAATCCAGTTGGACCACTCCTTCCCCCCTCTCCCAGACAAAATAAATACTTTTTTCTATTTTCTCAAAAATGGTGAGTCGTATTGAAAATTTTATTATGGTAAAATCTGTTTAGAATATGATTTTACATAACAGTTCCATACATCGAAATCCAACCGGGTCACTCCTTTGCCCCTCTCCAATACAGAGGGATTTTTTTAAATAAACATTTTCTCTGCCATCATGCAGGCTTGTCCAACCCCCATCCGAGGACGTGTTTGAAGAGACATATTTACAAAAACTGACATATTTACAAACTTTATGAATTAATAAAGTTTAAATTACTTAAAATTGTTAACTACCTATATGTATATATTCTAACTTTTTTTTTACTAATCAGCTATCTTTAGGGTTAGTATATTTTATTTGTGGCCCAATATAACTCGTCTTCTCCCAATGTGGCCCAGGAAAGCTAAAAGGTTGGACAGCCCTGATATAGAGTATTTGACGATTGGCCCCTTTTTTTATTCGTCGGGTTATAGTGTACTCGTAAATTACGCAAAAACATGGATTTTGTATAAGGAAGTCATGTGCTGTTCACATCAGATATTTAGAACAACTTTCAACTCATTTTCTATAGTGCAAGTCTTTTTGATTGAATCTGAAGCTGGACTAAGGCCGTTATGACGTGTCACAGATATGTATATACGTTAAAGCGTAAATATACTATGGTTAAAAAAAATTAAACAAAAAATCCTACGGGGATTAAGGGAATTATAACGCGATTTGCCTACTTTCAATTTCATTTTATTCCAACAGTACAGAACAAAAGTTAACCACAATTTTCGTTTCGTTTTATTCTTTCGAATGTAATTCGATGATACGTGATAACAAGGTATTCCCCATTCTTGTGTAATTTCACGTATACAATATTCCAATATCTTATGTGTTTCGGGCTAATCAAATTCTATGTCGGATCTAACCTCATAATCTCCAATGGGAAAGTGGAAAACATACAAGAATGACGACGATAATCCGCATACACGAAAAATAATCATCCTTGCTCTCTGTACGCGAAACTTGATCCGATGAGCTTATAATTCAATTACTTGTTTAACCTCTGATCCATCTATCTATGCTGCAGCTATTGTATCTATCCATGTACATGTACAAGTATCTAAAGAATTTTCTATTTATATTAGGGTGCTTTTTTTACGAATAAAAGATAATTTCGTGTCTCATCCGTTTGCAATGTTCAAAGCTTGCGGTTAGCAACATTCAAACAACAACTTTTGAAATTGAAATTGAAAATGAAAAACACTTCACTCGATGCTGCGGTGAAAGTGGAACATTTTCAATTCCATCGCATTATTGATTTTTCCTGTTTATCGGGAGGAAAATGGAGAAATAAAGACTAAAACATCGAGTGCAATTCCAGCATATATCATAATAACACAAAGAATTTAGCCAAACCTTCATAGGGTATTTTTTTTTTTTTGCTTTTCTCTTGAATTTTTATTTCGATTTTGATTTGTGTCGTTTTCCATGAAAATCGCAGTCGATCGCTAATTAAATTCCATTTCGAAGAGTGAAATGTCAAGGTTTCATTTATTTATCATTTATTTTCCTTTATTCGATAAAGGATTTTAATTTTTATTGAATTTACAATAAAATTCTGATGAATTGAAAAATAATTCTACAGTAAATATTCGCAATATGCTTTTTAATGAAGTGGTCATTAATAAATATATCAAATAGTTCGAACTACATATGGTAATTTTGTCTGTTGTTCTTACACACTGAGAAAAATCAACTGGCAAAATTTGAACTGGCGATTTTTTTCTATTTTGACATGAAATCCTGTAAATTTCATTTGATTCTGGACATTAAACATAAGAGAAGCTACGATTGCCAGGTGCCAATCGTCAAATACTCTATATAATGACATACAAAAGGTTTATTTAAATAAAATCCATTTGTATTGAAGAGGGGAAAAGAGTGTAATGATTGGATTTTGATGGATAGAACGGTTATATTAAATCATATTCTAAACAGATTTTATCTTACTAAATTTTTTAATACGACTCACCATTTTTATGGGATAGGGGGAAAGTATGGGATAGGGGGAAAGCCGTAGTCCAATTGGATTTTGATGTATGGACGAGTTATGTAAAATCCTATTCAAAATACTTTTTACCTTAACATATGATTCACCGTTTTCGAGAAAATTGCAGAAAATTGTTTCGTTTTATATAGGGAAGTGGGGAAGGAATGGTCCAACTTTTCCCGTTCAAGAACTTGACCTTAACGAGAAACGTAACTATACAAAATTTCAAGTCTCTAGCTCAACCCTTTCGAAAGTTATGGTGTTCACTGACGGACGGACATGCGGAAATCAAAATCTTTTGTCATCCCTAACACATTGGAGTAATTCATTTTTGTGTCCGGCGATTGGTTCGATGCGTTACTAACGGTATACTAAATCTGATATACTCCTGTATGATATATCATATAAAGCAGTGCTCCGCACTGGTGTGCCGGGAAATGATATTAGGTGTGCCTTTTTGTCAGGTTAACTCTGACCTTACAGAGGTTTCTGTAAGCCAGCTAGCGGTCAGAGTTAACCTATCTAAGGTCAACTCGTGCAGCTCCCAATGCCCTAGTTCACCTGCTGGTGGCTTAATTTCAGAATTTCTCCGACCACAGGTCAACTCAGTTTTACTTACCCACATGCAGGCGAACGCGCGCCTGCCCGAGGCCAATTACGCCGTATGTAGGTCGTCGAGTTAGCCTCCATTTTTCTGAGTGTAGCTATTTAATATTTTTTTCAGGATTTTTTTTTTAATTTTTTCATTATAAATATTTTATATACAAATTTTTTTATATTTTCTTTTGTGGTGTGCCCCGGATTTCCAGAAAATAAAATTGGTGTGCCGTATGCAAATAAAGGTTGCGGAGCACTGATATAGAGTACAAAAGATGGCCGAACCGAACCAAAACTAAACCAGATTTAAACATAAGAAAAGCTACAACTACCAGGGGCCAATCGTCAAATACTCTATATGATGACAGACAAAATGTTTATTTAAAAAAATCCATTTGTATTGGAGAGAGAGAAAGGGGTAGTTCGATGGGATTTCGATGTATGGAACAGTTATGTAAAATCATATTCTTAACAGATTTTACCTTCATACATTTTTCAACACCACTCAAAAGCGTGTTCAGAGCTGGTGGTGGGAGGGGGACGAGGGGGGTGCAATGTTTGAAGTGTAACAAAACTCAAAAATTCTCAACAGGTAATAAGATTAATCAATTTGAAGAACTTCTTCTCAAATCAAGGTCAAGATGATCAGTCGGGCTCCGAGACCTTGTAGTTAAATTAAATTTACATTGTCTTCGGCGAAATTCTTGACAACAAACTTGATAGAATGATATGCCCTAGCAAACTGAAAATTAATCTCCGTCTGACTCGCAATTAAGATTAAAATAATTACTTTGTAGTCAATATTGTTGAAAATCGAAGAAGAATTTCGCTTTCACAAAAAAATGTTTTTTCATTTGAAAATAGGTGTCGTCTTGTAAAAAATGTCTCAGTGGTTGGAATTTGACGCCAGCAACGGCGTTAAATTTAATATAAAATTTAATTAGTCGGAATTGTCTTGAGAGCCAATTTTCTATATTCCACAAGATTAGAGATTCCATAGCTGCTTTTAATATGTAATCCAATACTTGTGAGGGTTTCCAGCTTTTTAAACATTGCCACTCCATAAGTTTATTGTATGTGCACAAAATGTACGCAAACAGTATGCGTACACTCTAAACCAGATTTTACTGGGAGCCCAGTAAAAAGACAACCACGATGAAGTACAGTAAATTTTACTGTTCCCTCCCAGTAAAAAAAAATTACTGATCCTCCCAGTAAATATTTTGAGTGAGTCCCAGTAAAATATCCGCACTGGAAAACTGGAATATCTTAGGAAATTCGTAATATATTACTAGGAGCCCTAGTAAAATTTACTGGACTATCAGTAATATATGCAGAATTTTTACTGGGAAATCCGAGTAAATTTTACTGAAACTGCAGTAAATCTGACCCTTTTTTACTGCACTCCCAGTAAATTTTATTGGGAAATCCGAGTAAATTTTACTGAAACTGCAGTAAATCTGACCCTTTTTTACTGCACTCCCAGTAAATTTTATTGGGAAATCCAAGTAAATTTTACTGACGCCGCAGTAAATTTGAAACCTTTTTACTGTACTCCCAGTAAATTTTATTGGGAAATCCCAGTAAATTTTATTGGGAAATCCAAGTAAATTTTACTGACGCCGCAGTAAATTTGAAACCTTTTTACTGTACTCCCAGTAAATTTTATTGGGAAATCCGAGTAAATTTTATTGGGAAATCCGAGTAAATTTTACTGACGCCGCAGTAAAACTGAACTACCTTTTCTTCGATCCAAGTAACGCAGAAAACTTGAATATAAAATATGTAATAAAAGTCGACATTCATTTCACAATACAATATATTTATTAACTTCGTTGTATAATGCCTGTAACAAAACGCTTACTATTTGTCTCTATGACAAGGTAAAAAATCGCTCCCGTATCCGGATTTCCCTGCAAAACTGAATAAGGCTGACTAAGTCCAGTGTTTGGAATTGTTGAATTAACATTCACGTCTTTCTAAGTAAAAACAAAAGAAAATAACTAAATTAAATAACATTCTTTTAAAAATAAATTCAGGATATATAATTTTTATCCCTCTCAGAAACTCAGAAATTATTTAATTTTCTGAGACTTTCAATATTGTATGGCTTTCCTAATACTTACATTTGAAAAATTTTTAAATCCAGGATTTATTCCCAAGTTTTCCCGCATCTTTTTTTTTTTATTGACGGATGATGTTATAGAAGTTCCCAATTTTTTGAAGAAAAATTCTTGTGGCTCAGTATTTGTAGAAATGATTCGTTGGTTTTTTCAAAGAAATCAAGTTTTATCTGAAAAACAAAATTATTGTGCATTAAAAAAACTATATAAGAAAAATTGTGAAAAATACATTCTAATATATTGCATTTGCAAGCCACTTTTATACCCCGCTCCTTGAAAAATTGCTTATTGGCAAAACATTGAAATTTTAGTAAAATTATGAAAAAGGAAATTCGAGTTTTGTCGAAAACCCCGCACTCAATACTATGACAAAATAAACAATCACAAAACGGAGCGCTAGAAAAAAAAACCGGTTTTCGCATGGCTACCCGTGTTCGCAAATGAAACATGAAAATCTAAATAAATTTCTCGTGTTAAAAATGCGGGGTAAAAAGTGTAGAAATTCACTTACCTGAGCACTTATCAATGATCTCCTGTTTAACTCCTTCCTTTTCGAGGAAAATTCTTAATTCTCGCACTTGTTTTTCACACATTTCACTTGCGCACTGGATTAAAAATATCTGTCAGCAATGACTTTCACTTGAAGAATGACGAGAATCTCCAAAGCTGATGTGTTTCGAAATTTACTCGGATTCACAGTAAAATTTACTTAGAATCCCAGTAATTTTTCTTTTCTCGTAAAAAATATTGTGTGACGTAAAAATTGTAGTGTTACCAGAAGTTGTAGGTTATTTTTTGAAAAACTTTTCACTTGATCATTATGCGGTTGGGAAAAAATATTTTATTTACATTAATAAAAAAATTCTCGTGTGCTGACGTCGGAGAGATAGATTTAATTTTGATAGATACAAAAATAGTGAAACAAAAATACTGAGACAAAAATAGGAACAAAAAAAGTTTTGTAAAGTTTCTACACTTGGTGTCTAGTTACGAGTTGGAAAACGAAAAAACATCTAAAAGAGAATCAGTGGGTCGATTTGGTTAACATTTCTAAAAGATAGTTAGTGTCTGCTATTATTATTATTGACATATTTTGTAAGGAAACATTTAACAACGTAAAAACTCCAAAGAAATTGCAAAAAAAATCGTGAAAACCGCTTGAAAGTATTCTAAAAGTTTAGAAAATAATTTCAGGCTGATCTTTATGGTGCAACGTAATTAAAATAATACAAAAAATTGAAAAAAAACAGGAAGCAATAAATGTTATGTAAAGGTTTATTTGCAATTATGCGTACAAAATTTAAAGCTGGTCACCCAAAAGCAAATCAAATAAAAAAAAGTGTTTACTGGGGATCCCAGTAAAATTACTGGGGATCCCAGTAAAATTACTGGGGATCCCAGTAAAAGTACTGGGATTCACAGTAAAAATTACTGTGATGCCTAGTAAAAATTACTGTGATGCCTAGTAAAAATTACTGTGATGCCTAGTAAAAATTTAGAATATTTGCGGTAACTTAAGTTTTTACTTTCTTATACGAAGTACATAGTAGGTGGGTCGATCACCAAAAATCAACTTTTGGTAAAAATCTGTGAGCAATACTGGAAGTTACCAAAACGGCGCATTTTTAAAAATCAAAATTTCGTTTTTAGCAGTTTACTCCGAAACTATGTATTTTTCAGTAGTCTGATGATAACAAAGGTTGGGACGTAGATTTCGTATAAGAAAGTCAAGTGCTATTCGCATCAGATTTTTCTTTATTTATTAAAGTTCGCACTCTTTTTTATATTTATATATCTTTTTAAAATATTAACAACTGTACGTTTCAGAAAACTATACGAAAATATATTTTTTTTAACTTAGTCGCATTACGTAACTAATACCATAACAGTTGCTTTACATGCTATCTGAGGTTCTTACCTCATACACATCACGACAAATTTACTGGGATCAAACAGTAATGAGTCATAATCAGTGAGAAATTTTTGGAAGACTGGAACAATAAAATTTACTGGGAAGAAATCAGTAATTTCCCAGCAATAGTTCACTTGATTTTCAGTAATTTTTACTGTTTTTTCAGTAATTTTTACTGTGTCTCAGTAAAATTTACTGGGAAAACAGTAAAAAATAATTTTTACTGTTTTTCCCAGTAAAATCCCAGTAAAATTTTACTGGGGAAATTACTGGGAAAAGGCCGTCTGGTTTAGAGTGTACAAGGACTAGATGGGATCAAATAATATCATACTACAGACTGTTTATAGAATTTAGGATCTATATAGGATACGGAACAATATATAAGCGGGAATATTTGAGGGCCTCCAAGGCTTAGGGATGATACACTTGTATGTGTAACAATAGAATAGTATGATATTATTCTAGGGATTTTTGATTAAGTCAGTTTTGTACTGCCGCTCTATTCCCTAGTGTCCTATATTTTCATAAATTTCTGCGACTCTATGGTATTGTTCTCCTACTGCTTGCTAACAACAAAATATTCAGGCGTAAAATACGAATGGAAAGAATGAAACTGGGAAAAAGGTAATTTCGCCAGGCTTTCCCACCATTCTATTTATGTGTACGGCTGGTTTAACTTTTAGCACAACATTACAAATTTATCTCCCATAGTCTTTGTTTCAGTTTTATATTTGATATCCTCCTACAGCTCAAGTTTCCCATTCTCACAGTGGTTATGCTGGGAAATCCTTATATCCTATCTATTCGGATATCTACCATAGGACGAACTAATTATACAACAAAATCATATCGACCATATCAACAACATTTATAACGAAGACAAATATGTTCTGCAGCTAAATATAAATATATGGATTTGTTAGGCAGCTTATTTTGCTTAGAGTTTGGATTAACAGCAAACCAAGAGGATTTTCTTTGATGAAAACTCGAAGCCTTTTGTTATTGGATGGAATGTCGGAAAATTCTCGAATAGAATATATCCCCATATTGGCGGAATTGGTGAAGGAAAAAAAAAAACAAGTTTCTTGATTCACATTTTTAATTTGACTTCTAATCCTTATTGAGTATAAAAGGCGCATTTTCAACATCTTAAACAGTGGAACTCCGAGAAATACAACAAGATTTCAATTTCGATTCTACTTCAAAAAATAAGGATTTGGTAAACTTGTCAGTTTTCACCTACCTTACAGGGGGTGAATAAATCAATTTTTGTTATTTTCGGGCGGAATTGAACTTTTGATAAAAGCCTGCTCTGGACCGAACTTTAACTTTCTACCTCGATTAGTTGTCGAATTTTCAATTTTCTTTTTTAAATTCAACTTAAATATCCAATTTTGCGTACACAAAAGGATGAGCGACCACCTTCTTCGACTTTGGTCTCATAACTGTAAAGTTATGATTAATTTTTAAACTGGTTTTGGAGAAAACTTTAAAAAAAATTGCGCCACTGGCGAAATTTTAAAAAGATATAATGCAAAAAAAAAAAATAACTTTAACCCTTAATTTATGAGGTGAAAATAATATGCGTAAATTATGAGGTGGTTTCCAATGGACTTGTTCTAATCACATACCAAATCTGTGCTTTTAACTCGGCATACAACACCATACTGTATGAAGATACTGAAGATTTCAGAGTCACTTTGCTGAAAACATGAGAAATAGCAAAGAGAGAAAAGTCAATGTGGGTCCACTGGACCCACCTCATCAATTAAGGGTTAAAAAAAAATACGCGCCAGATAAAAGTTTCCATTGCTCAAAGTGAGATATGACTTCAATTTTCTTGAAAATTGAGTTTTTTTCATTGACTAATTGCGCCGTATTATTTTTTTAATAATTATCCGAATTTTATAGCGTTTTTCGAGTAAAAACATTTGGTGACGTTTCAGACGTGCGCATAGTCAAGCTCATAAGACTTAACAGACTCCGTTAGGCTAGTCATGTCGCTCGAATGAGTGAAAGTGACCCGGCTCGGAAAGTCTTCTGCGGTAGGTTATTAACAACAAGCTCACGAGGAAGACGCAACCTCAGATGGCAAGACGGCGTTGACCAGGACGCGAAGATAATTGGGATGCAAAACTGGAGGTCATCGGCGCGTGACCGGGACCTCTGGCGAGAGACATTGCGGTAGGCCAAGACCGAAAACCGGTTGTAGTGCCGAGAGAGTGAGAGACGTTTCAGAAGATCGAGACCTAATGGTTGGGGATCAGTGGTTAAGATCAATTAAAGAACATAATATGGTTCCTTTGACTCCCCCTTTCCTCTTTATTTCCTTATTCTATTGAGTTTTCACGTAGAAGATAGTCTTAAGCAACTTTTTGTTTTGTCTAATTATAATTCGGTTTCAACAGCTTCACTGAATCCTAGAATTTTTTTCCAAAGATTTTTTTTAAAACTTTGATTCCAAAAATTTTCTAAATTCGGTTGAAAGTTTTTCTTCTTTCCAAAATACGATCTGTAAGCAATTATTGCTAGCCAAAAAATTTCCTAGTCGTGTTCAACTGTGCAGGTTTCTTCATAAGAAAAAAAATCAATTCCAGGCCAAGAATTTGCTACCACAAAACAAATCCCTCTGCAAAGACGACATTCTAGTAAATAGAACGCCGCCATTAAATAAGAGGAAAAACATTGAACGGAAAACTTAGTCCTTTCATGCAGATGAAGAAAATGAATAATAAGAGAAAATAAAAACTTTTCATTTCTTGGCAGAGGGCATTTGATTTCGAAAAGGATTATGCTGGACAAACATTTTTCACAATTTTTCCCATTTGGTGAAATGGTGATCGCTGGATGTCTGTGACGGTTTTTGTTTGTTTATCGTTTCAACATCCAAGACTGAAATTTCCTTGTCGGTGGATCTTGCCCTAAGCACAAGAAAATATTAAAAAGAAAAATTTCCTTCTTGAAGTAAAACAACTTCTGTTTTTTCAAGAAAATGTGAACATAAAAATGGCAATGGTCGCTTAGTGTTTGGACATTATTAATGCTTTATGGCTTTGAAAGTGTTGGATGAGCTTAAATTTGAAAGTTTTGCTCCAATTCACTGTTCTGGTCAAACCTACAAAAAATAAACGTGGAAAAATAATAAAAAGAAACGTATATGATAAAAGATAAACAAGAATTTGGCAAAGATGTAAAGAACATATTCTGTAAAGAGGCAAAAAATAAATAAAATGTACTACAAAAGTTGTAGATTAAAGCAATTAAAATCTTTTAAGTAATTTAATGAAACTTTTATTGCCCAATTTAAATCCGGATAGTGCATTTTGGTCAGAGATGCAAATCGGTTTTTTGAACCGAATCAAAAACCATTGAACCATTGAAATTTGGGTGAACCAAAACCGGACCATAAACCGAACCACTCTGAAATAAAGATATCCGAACGGAACCAAAAAAAATGGCTGAACCGAACCACAACCAAACCAGTTTTTAAAACCAACGGCTTTTAAAACCAACCGAACCAAAAGTTTTTAAGACCAACCGAACCAAAACCAAACCATTTTTGAAAAAGTATAAAAAGTACCGAATCAACACTAAAAAAAACATTTTTTAGTGGTTGCGTTCGGATCGAATTTGAATTTTTTAAATAAAAATGTTCATATTATTTTCTATTTTCGACCAGCACTTTTTTTATGTTACCAAAAACATTCCACTTGGCCTCTATCACTTTTGTGTAAGAACCAAAACCAGTAAACCACTAAAAATTCAGTGAACCAAAACCAAAATTGAAACCATTTTTTTTGAAATTTTAGAAAATAAAACCAGAATCAAATTTTTGAAATTTTAGGAACCAAAACTTGAACCATTTTTTTTATTTTGTTTTAACCATTGAAACATTTCTGATTCATGGCTTTTACTCGACCTTATTAGCATTGAATTCTGTTTTGGAATTTCTCGGCTTACAGGTCAAAAAATATAACAAAAAGTTATATTATTTTTGTGGATGTTTTCACATCCGATAAATTCCCCCCAACAGGTCGGGCATGTCTGCCCTGAAACCCATCAGGAGCCTGTTTCTAGGCCTGTTTCTATGCTCTGGCTTGATGTTTCTATGCTCTGGCTTGATGGAGCTAATTTTGCCTTCCCTCATAATTCGTGTGGGGTCTGTGGCAATCGGGGTATAAGACTCGAGTTGAGTCTTTCCCCACCAAAATCCTGTAAGCCTGCGTGGAAGCTGGTAAAGCAGGCTCTGATGACGGTGAGCCAGCTTCCATACTAGAAACAGGCTCCTGATGGGTTTCAGGGCAGACATGCCCGACCTGTTGGGGGGAATTTATCGGATGTGAAAACATCCACAAAAATAATATAACTTTTTGTTATATTTTTTGACCTGTAAGCCGAGAAATTCCAAAACAGAATTCATTTTTTTTAAATTTAAGAAACCAAAACTTAAATTTAAGGAAATGGTTCAAGTTTTGGTTTCTAAAATTTCAAAAATTTGGTTCTGGTTTTATTTTCTAAAACTTCAAAAAATTTGGTTTTAATTTTGGTTTTGGTGCACTCAATTTTAAATGGTTTACTGGTTCACCTTTAAACCAAAATCAAATACCACTCAAAAACTTTTGGTTTGATACCTAATTGTTTGAAATCTAAATTAATAAATGGAAAATTGACCTTAAATTTTATCCTAATTGTTTTTATCCTGAGAATTTGGCAGCCAAATGCACGATTTTTTAATCAAATATGACAATTGTGTCCTTACCGCTGCCAACATTGGAGCCCACCTATCTGAACACCCTATCCAAGTAAATCTAAGCTAGACTTAAGAATATTTTATATTTCACTATCAGAGAAAAGTTTGATATTTTCCAGTTACCCTGTCAAATGAAAAAAACATCTTTGTCAAATTTTAAAACGGAAAGATTTTTTTTTAATTTCTTCTCAAATTTTAAAACGGAAAGATTTTTTTTAAAAATTTCTGTAACGCTTTTTAAAACAAGAAAACTAGAAATTTTGTTTTTCTTCACAAATATTTTCAATTGAAAAATGAAAAAGAATTCGCAAAAGAGAAAACTTTAACTTCAAGTCCATTAGATATAAGAATCTTTCCCTGATTCCTTTCATTGACCTGTCTACCAAAAATGGAAAACTTTTAACGCGATTTTACATTATAATAACGAAAGAAATATGAAATCTTTATAGAGAAAGGAAAATTCAAAGTCTAAGAAAATTGGAAGAAACTCAATTTTTAAAAATTCCCACAAAAACTTGATATTTCGACGTTATGGATTGTTGCAACGTACCTACTTTAAAACTTTTCTTTTACAAAACATTTGCTCCATTTTTCTTTTCTTCTGCACAAAACGTTTTCAAAAAAAAAAATCTTGATCTTATATAGCTGAGAGTATTTTGTGAATGTCAACTTTCGCACTAAAAGTTTGATTCCAATTACCAGAGTTTTTCTCAAACTTTAAGTTTATCGTCATCTTTAATAGCTGGGAAAAACGTTTAACTAAATTCCATTTGGGACTCTAGAGAACGATAGAATCTCTTTCAGAAATTATATCCCTAACCTCGTTGCAGTTACAAGAATTCACATTTTCTTTTTCTGTGCCCGGTTTTGTCTTTCTTAGTCTGTTCCAAGATTTTCGATCGATTTAACAAGGATTTTCTTTTCGAAGGGTCAAGAGTTTCATTTCGAATGGCCTGTGACTCTCTTTAATTCCCCAGTAACTTAATTTTAGTTGAAAATGGAAGAATGTCGACAAAGAAACCTTCGAGACATTAACTTGGCATGCTCGAGGATTACGATCTGGGGAATAAAGTGGGTGTTTTTTTTTATATATTCAATGGTGCGTATAGCTATATGTGCAAAAGTAAATTAAGTTACCATTGCCAGAAGTTTTATGGATTTTTTTTATATACATATTTTCCAATGTACTGTTAATATCGTATCGGACAAACATTTGGTTAAGGTTCCGTTTGGTTTGTTTGGCCAACAGGTCTATTTTTCTTCACATAAACTTAGTTTCGATGTTACTTGGTGGCCTATGTTTGGTTGAGTTCCAGGAAAATGTTCGGGTGTCTAATATTGATGAATTCTTGGTTGCTTTATGCGTTCTCTGCACGAAATTGGGTTATCAAAGTGCTAATAAATGAATCAATAAATCGCTAGTCTCGTTCGTGACCCAATGCTTTGTCATCCTTTCATTCTATTAGTGTTACTATGTGAAATGTATTAAGAAAAGAATTCCCCCAACGCAAAGACTAAGAAAACTATTAATCCTTCCAAATGAGCTAAAATTAACGTAATACTTATCATCTGTGAAGACGAATTTTCTTGGGAAAAAATAATAATTGGAAAAATTATTTTATTCGCCTAAGCGCCTCACCTTCATTTTCACCTTCATTCTCACCTTCATTTTCACCTTCCTTGCATATGCATTCCACTCGAATTGAAATATGCGTTTTCCATTGGACACTCCGGCACGTCCCAGAGCGTCCAGGGGTAGATCGCCAAAGGAACACGATTTGGCGGCATCAGGAGGAGTTCATAACCTGACATGGGCATGCATATCTAATAATTTTCCAAGTTTATAAGGTTTATTGATCCTGAAAAATTCATATGGGAATTTAGTCCTTAGGGGTCCTGCATAACCGAAGTGCCATCTCGCGGAAATCTTTGGATTTAAATACGCCTGATCTACCCCTATGAATGGACTGGAGTCGTTCAATATAGCGGTTGCTACGTCTGTAGTGCTACTCCAAGGCCAATGGAAAACCCCCAATGCAACACGATGCCGGTTTTTGGATTTGGGGGCGCCTTTGTCACCGTCCTTAGGCCACCATCCCAAAACTGCCCAACAGGACTTTAAATGAATAAGGATTTCTTTCGTATAAACATATCAACGCTAATTCGGCTTTTGAGGTATTTTCGCCTGCGGCACACTTAATGATAGATTTTCCCATAGAAAGTAACTTCTTAACCCTTAATTTATGAGGTGAAAATCATATGCGTAAATGATGAGGTGGTTTCCAATGGACTTGTTCTAATCACATACCAAATCCGTGCTTTTAACTCGGCATACAACACCATACTGTATGAAGGTACTGAAGATTTCAGACTCACTGTGCTGAAAACATGAGAAATAGCAAAGAGAGAAAAGTCAATGTGGGTCCACTGGACCCACCTCATCAATTAAGGGTTAAAAATCTTTTTAGTGCGGCGCATTTTTTTTTATTATTACAAGTTTTTTTTATTTTCTCTTTTCGTGTTTAGAAATTGGTATTCCTCAAAAATATTCAGAACAAATCGCCGGTTTGCAAGCAAAATCCACTAAAGCCCAATTCAGACTAACGATTGCGATTAAGATTGAAGCTTCTCGACCAATGAGATCAAAGCTTTCAACGATAGGAAAATGAAGAAATAAATATAATAAAATTTAAAGGATATAAAATTTTCCACATTTTTTTGCTTTAGCGTTATTTTTGTATCTTTAACACGTTCGCGACATTTGCTTTTTCTACTTTTTTTACATTTGGACATCGTGTACCACACTAGCGATTTGGTTTCTGGCGGTTGCGCGCCATCGGTGGTACACGGTGCGTGTTTTTATATTACTTCATAAAATACTGACAATTTATGTTAAAACTATGTTTTTATACTTACGACTGTCAGGAATATTCAAAAATCGATTGCACTATGCATGTACCACCAGTGGTACACGATGCCACGAACGTGTTAACAGTTCTCAAGATATTTGAAAAAATAGTATTTTTTTTATATTTTTTTCCGAAACTAAATACTGCAGAAGAAAGTGTTGTGTTGATCACAGCAAGAAACTACAGCGAGAAACTTAAAAAAATATTTACAGCAAATAAAAATCGAACTGTCAAACAAAACCACGAATCGGTGCTGCGCAGTATGTGTGATTACGATTGCAACTTTTTGTCTGTGGGATTGTAAGCTGTTGGGTCTATTGTGTGTAAACACCGCACGCTACTTTTGCAGCTGCAGTACAAAAGCAGCGCAGTAAAAGTAGCCCAGTATGATACTAGCATTACCGGGCGAATTTCAAGCAAAAAGAGCCCGCTAACTCCATTTAGTGGCCACCAAAAGTTTCGCAAAACCCGCCATAAGTCTATTAGAAGAGTTCTTCCCGCCATAAGTCTATTAGAAGAGAATCAAAAATCCGGCAAACATGACTTTTCCATACATAAGATTCTGATTAAAAGATGCTTAAACATTTTAAAATGAAAATTCAAAACTTTTGGATAGCCTTTTTAACTACCACCAAAAGCATATTTACTTCACTAAAATTTCGTAGAAATTTTTGCTTTTCAGAAAAGGGTGGCGAGACCAAAAGTTTTCAAATACACAAAAATGTTTCGACTTTTATAGACTTCAGATAATTAAACACTATGAATAACAGATTAATTATTCATGAGAATTTCATCCTCCTTTTTAAAAAAAATAAATGGCCCCAAAAATTTATTTCTCAGGAAACAATTTTCAAAGAAAAATGAATGAAAAACTTTTTTTTTCCAAAATTTGTTTACTTGTTTTGTTTTGCTGTGGTTTGAATTTCTCGGTGGTTGGTTTCCATCAATTACCATAACAGCAAAATCGTCCTGGAGAATTTGAATTTCAAACGTCCATTAAAACCGTTCAGTCTTTTTTAACGAATTCTGAAGCAATTGAAACGCAATTAATTAAATCATATTTTCAGGCTCATTCCAGCAATAACCACCAGTGAAATTCTTTTTTTTATCTCGAATTATCATAATTTTTTTTTGTGTTTTCCAAACTACGTAAAAATATCTACAAAAGATATCAACTTTTCTCACCAGATGTTTGCAATTCTCGGAAACATTGCCGCTTTCTACCCTAATGAAGTATCTTTTTGTAAAAGGGAATTCGACTGGATAGGATGGATGAAAGCATCCTTCCTTCCCAACCACGATTTTGGGCATTTTTTATTATTACCATAAGAGAAACATCATAGTCTTCAGTGCGAAAAATCTGTCTCGAATCATTCTCGGAAAAGGCATTTCAGTTGAAATTCTATCAAATTGGTATCGCGCCCGTCATTCAAGCAGCTGGAAGCTATCCTTAAACCCGGTAAAAAAAAACGCCCCCGGGAAACTTGTTCTAAGAACAAGCAAACCAATGATGGTTCTATTCACTTCGCCTTTTGTGTTTATTCATTAAATTCGAAGATATAATGATGACGTTAGAATCCATTTACATCTCCTTCAGCCACTCCTTCCATTCAATCTGGGCTCCATCCTTCGATATTAAATTGCGTTCATGTCCTTCTATATTACAGAAGTTTCCCTCTGTATTCTATACGCTTTATCTCATTATATGTTGTGAAAGTTTTTCTCCCCTTTTACTGTGCTTTTTTCTACTTTTCCAGAACAATGGGAAAAAATAGATAAAGTGTGTACGAAAATATGGAAAAACGAAAACAAGATTATTGTCTTTCTCTCTTTTTGGCAAAACGATATGATGATGGGCTGAGTCGAATGAACAAAGAGAATAAAATTTTTCGCATATATGAAGTTAAATAATTTTTCCGACATCTAGAACGCGACCACCCTCAGGGTCTTTTTAGTATTCCAATCACATATTTCGATCCTTGTACGCCTTTTCTCAACATTTTATTTCAAGGTATTCGCAAAGAAAAATGAAAGTTTTCTGAAAAGGTCGCCTGGGAATTCATTAGCATCGGGAGAATCAATTTTTCCCAAATTCAGTTTCCTTCATTTTGATAGAAAAGAAAATCTCGTGCATGTCAACGTAGAAATTATGTGTTTTGAAGATTTTAACACTTCAAGAAACGATGACAGTGTAGTACTAATCGGGGAAAATATTTGCTTGTAAAAGTCTTCTTTTCACTGACACGTTTAGGATCCTTTTAATCGTAGGTGCCATGAAATTGAAAAAAAAGAATCAATCGCGCATAAAAATTTTGATGTTTATCCTCTTTGCAGGATTCTAACGTGCACTTGCGGTCCTCCGATCCTTCTCCTTCGTCTTCGCACGAATACTACTTATATATTAATAAAAAAAACCTAATGAAAATCGGTTCAGCAGTTCAGGAGATCGTAGAGAATAGGTGGGGGGTAGATTTAAGTGTTCAGAAAATTAGTTTAGGACATAACATGATTTATGATAAACACACACTCAACTGTAGGAGAGGGAGTGGATATACAGAGGAAGAGGTAAATCTTTTTAATGATACATGCTTGATTCTGTTATCCAACACAAAAAACCACATCTCAATTGGACAAACGATTTAAAAGTTGTCAGGCGAGAGGTGCCGATGAAGAGAGGGGCGGAAGTCGATATAAAGTTTTGACTCATACAAATATCATCAAAATTGGTTAACCCATTTGATGATTATAAAAAATATTTAAAAAATTAGTACCCTTCCCCTACCATTTTATGTATAAATAAATAAAAATAGCTTTGATTTTTTAGAATTAACTGTTATTTATGTCGGTGGCTTCGCCTCTCCCCTTTGTAATAATAAAGAGTAGCACTGGATCTATAGCAGATTAACAAAAAAAAATTCACGACAAAAAAAACAAAAAAAGACGTTTTTAAAAATAGTTTAAAAATAGTAATTCGGTGATAGCAGCAAATCATCTGCTGCTATCATCGAATCACTATTTTTAAACATTTTATAACGTAAAAACTCTTATAAAGCGATAAACTTTTTATACAGAGAACACACGTCGAACTGTCAAACAAAACTGGAAATCTGTGCTGCGCAACAACCAAGCTGTGTGACTACGATTGCAACTTCTTGCTCGCAAGATTGCAACCTGTTGTGTAGCGCAACAGAAAAGACGCGTGCAGTAGCCTGCAGTATGAACACCGCATGCTTTTTTTGCAGCTTTAGCTCAAAAGCAACGCAGTAAAAGTGGCCAAGTCTGATACTAGCCATATTTAATGTTGTAGAATTTTAATAGCATATTTTATTGTTGATTTCAAAACAATAATTCACACTTGAATATCCTTACCATCACCAAAACCATTGTTTTGATTGACGGGAAAAAACATTTAGACCACTTCAATGTAGAAACGTTAATTGCAAACATTTTCCTCTCCATTTCCTTTGTGGAAATTGCCTTTTTACCCAGAAGCTACAAATATGTTGAATGAGAATTTTCCCATTAAACAATTTTCCCATCCATCAGTAATTTTCCATATCTTCCACGTTTTTTGCAAAGTAATAACTTTTTTTGTTCGCTGTTAAGTGAAAAAAAATAACCTAAATTATTTCTTATGCATAGATTTGTAATTATCCCAGTTTATTACCGAAAGGCATTTCAATCAGCCCTGTAGCATTTTTGCGATGGATTTTTATGTTTTTATGAGCGAATGTTTTTACTGGATCAATGTTGACTTTACTGAAATTGTAAATATAAATTTTCATACTCTATGTGATATATCATATAGAAGTAATTTAGAGTTAGTATACCGTTTGTATCGCATCGAACCAATCATCGGACACAAAAATAAACTGCAGGATGTTTGAGATGACAAAAGATTTTGATATCCGTCTATTCGTGAACACCATAACTTTCGAGAGAATCTAGCTAGAAACTTGAAGTTTTTTACAATTGCGTTTCTGATAAATGGTAAGTCTAAGTTCTGGAACGGATCATTGTACAAGTCAGAGTTCTCGAAGAACTTAGAGCAAATAAAAGGACGAATAAAGGGTCGATTAGAGCGTTCAGAGTTCTCTGAGATAATAAAAGAACTCACACCGTATTGAAAACATAACAAAAGCTATAATTGCCAATTTGGCAATTATTGAAAACCCGTATGGTGATATTCGTATCAAAATTCGAACAGTTGTACCAAAATTCCACTTTGAAGTCAAACTTTCCAATAAGATTTTTTTAAATTTATTCCAATCGGATTTTGATGTATGGGAGTTTTATGTAGAATCATATCCTAAATAACTTTTGTTCTTGGACTTTTTTGATAAGATGCACCGTTTTTGAGATATTCACAAAAACCGTTTTCGTTCGTAATTGGGGGTACCCCCCCTAATGGTCCATTTTTGCCCATTAACGAACTTAGCCTCGCATTTTACGAAAAACGGATCTGCGCAAAATTTCAAGTCTCTAGCTCAATCCGTGCGCCCGCAATCCGCGCCACAGACAGACAGACGGACAGACAGACAGACAGACGGACAGACAGACAGACAGACGGACAGACGGACGGACATGCTAAATTCAACTTTTTTTATCATTCTAAACACACTGGTGTAATTCATTTTTTTGTGCGATGACGGGATCTTGGCGTTACAAACGGTAAGGCAAAGTTAATATACCCTTTGGTTTCACCATACGGGTATAAAAATTATTAGGCCCTATCACAGAATCCGATACGAATGATTCGGATCGTAAACTCAATGTTGTTGTTGGTATAAAACACTAACAACAACATTGAGTTTACGATCCGAATCATTCGTATCGGATTCTGTGATAGGGCCTATTAATACAAAAGTTGCTTAAAATATGATTTTATATAGGGTCTTTCAATAAGGACATAACAATTTTGTATTTTAATAAAAACGCACCCTAAAACTTTTTTTATGATCTGGCAATGCCAAAAAGTCAGTCAAGGTTTACATTTTTATCCTGGTGAAGTTCACGAACGAGCAATGCCACACAGCTGGTCAAACAATTGATCTATTGAAGGAGAAGTTCGGTAATCGTGTAATCTCGAGAAATGGTCCGGTCGAATGGCCACCTCGCTCATGCGATTTAACGCCGTTGGATTTCTTTTTATGGGGTTATGTTAAGTCGTTGGTTTATGCCAACAAGCTAACAACGTTAGAGGAGCTCAGGAACAATATCGAACGCGAAATTGCCAACGTTCCGGCCGATATGTGTGGAAGAGTGGTGGAAATTGGCTCCAAAGAATCAATCTGCAAACGTCATCGAACGACATCGAATTTCATACTTAAATGTAACATGTCCACTACACCTGGAATAAATTTCAGCCCGATATCTCAATTATTCTGTGTTTTATTTAAATACAAAATTGTTATGTCCTTATTGAAAGACTCGATATAACCGTTCCATACATCAATATCTAATGGGACTACTCCTTGTCCACACAAATAGATTTTGTTTAAATAAAAATGTTTGCTGTCCTCATATAGAGTATTTGGCGATTGGCACATAGTAATTGTAGCTTTTCTTATATTTTTGATAATAATAATAAAGCCCACAAGTATTAAAGGTTGCTTGTACGCACACTACACTGCGTACTATTTATGTAAATACAGTAGACTCGCGATTATATAAACAATCTATTATATGAACAGCTGTATTAAATATAAAAACAGCTGAAAATATTTGAGATTATAAATATATTTGAGATTAAATACTCTGTTATATGAACAGCTTAAAATTTGTAGAAAATATTTGAGATTAAATACTCTGTTATATGAACAGCATAAAATTTCATGTTCATATAATCGCGAGTCTACTGTATTTACTATATTCGACATTATTTACGTATGTTCTGATGGAGCTTCATATGACGGCATGTATTTCTTGTGTTGTGTAAATCATTGTGTGGTTTGATGTAAAGTAACTGGAAGGATACTTGTAAAAAATTCATTTTATCTGTCACTTGTGATTAATGTAACGTAAAACATTATGATGAGTCATGTACACGTTTTACATATTCGTATATATGCTTGTGTGGCACATAAAATATATCACCTCAGCATAAATGCTTATCGATTTTTAATATAAGTACTTTAACAATAAATACCTAGGTGTGGGATGTAGATATAATATCTGTATCTACCACAATAGATTAAAGAAACACACTTTTTTCTTGTTTTTATTGGGAATTAATGTTTACGGCGAGTTTGTGTATCAATCATGAACACGCGACAGCTTTTCACAATTTCCCATTTCCCAACAAAATGGCTTCAATTTTAATGACACTTTTTATCTGCATTTTACATCCATTTTCGTACATCATACAAGTGATTGTGCTTTTTGTCACAAGTTCATTGTAGGTACTTTTTTTTATCGAAAATTAAAAAGCAAAAATTGATTTTCGCTGGCTGACTACGCAATTGAAAATTGAGAAGAAAAAAAAATCATTTAAAACGGATTTGACTTTGGATTTTTAATAACTTTTTTAATGGAAAATTTTGTAAAACTATAGAGCTTAGTGCTTTCCCAACAATACCTCATGCGTATTTAAGGGTCTTCGGACCCTTCCTTCTTCTGATCTAAAGTTTATACATTTTTTAATAGGAAAAATTTACTTCATAGTAAAAATTTACTGTGGCCAAAAAGTAAAACAAAGTCATGTATGTTCACATCAGATTTTTTTTATGAAACATTTAACTAATTTAAAAAATTTCAGTCGGTCACTGCACACTGGGGGCCAAATTTTGCGGTGAATACTGGAAATGACTTTTCACAATAACAATGAATAGACACATGTTTACTATGGGCACATAAGTGTAATAAATGATGCAACTTCCACTAAATATGTGCATTTTTACGGTCCCTGAGAACATGTCATTTCACATAACACCAATCATAAAATTAATCTTGCTCATACCTTCCGATTGTAAATTTGTTCTGATGCCAAGAAATCCTTTTAAACATTTTTATAAAAGAAAATCTTTCGCGACTGCGGTTGCCTTTCTTAATAAGTATCACTGCCAAATATGTAATACGAAGTGTAACAGAGAATCCTTTTTAAAGGATTTTTTTTTTTAATAAATTCTTATTTCCAAATTAGAAGACATGGAAGTTTTAATTGTGATTCTTTAACGTTTTTGTTTGATTAACTAGAAATAATAAAATGTTTTAATTGCCAACACGTTTTTACTGATACTTTCTACCATTTAAAAGGACTCATATAATAAATGTTTGTATGAAATCTAAAAAGTTTAACGATAAAAACACATGGGACAATTACTGACATCATATTACGAACATAATTCAATATGTTTGGGTTGTAAAAGATTCCCAATGACAGGCGTAATCACCGTATCAGGCAACAAATCCCCATGTGTCCCATTCATACACAAGCCGGAGTTAATATTCGGCTAACCATGGCCCTAGATCGTTTTACTAGCAAAATCCCGTCGATAAAACGTGTCCATAGAAATTATTTCGGCCCTAATATAAAGCTGTGCAATAAATATGACCCAAAAAGGGATGGCGTTAAGTAATCTATCCTTGAATGAACCACCACTCTAAAAGTAGATATAAACGTATAAAAGTTGCAAAATGGACGGGATATTGAACATTCATGCATTTTTTTTCCAGAGTGGTGTTGATTTTTTACATTATCTGCAGGATTTTTAAACACCTGAACTGAATTACTTTGTGATAAATACATTATTATCAAAGTGCATTTTTTTAGTTTTCAATTTCAATACAATATGTAATGACATATTGTAATAACGTTATAACGTAACGTAATGAATTTTTTTATGGTTACAAAACAGTGTTCAAAACGCTCCCATTTCTACTCTTTCGTTCCTCTCCCAAGGACCAATTGAAATCAACAGAAAATGAAAACCATTCTCTATAAATATGCCTCTGAAGATGAACCAAAACAAGGCTCGAAACGTCAGGCTGGAAAATTAAAAATAATTTTTGTTTTTTTTTTTCAAAATTGGACGGCTAAGCCCGCAAAACTAATATAAACTCTCTAAGGAACGAAATTCGGCTTTTCAATAAAATAAATGAACGGAACAAGAATGAAATTATGGTTTTTACGTTCCTGCTCTTAAGATCTTTACATCTGCGCTTTGTTTTTACGTTCTTTGAGACTAAAACTTTAATGTTGGGACCGAAATATCGTTCTCTCACTAATGAAATACATACAGTAATCCCCTCCCTACTTTGTATGAAGTTTTGGGGTTAGGAACATGTTTTTTTAAACGAAAATTATAAAAAAAACCGTGCAGCTGCGAAATTTTTATCGTGCAGTTCGAAATTTTGGTATTAAAAATTTGCCTGCGCAGTTGCGAAACCGCGCAGTTGGAGGGATTACTGTATTGTACTTTAATGTGTGGGTGTGTGCATCATAACTAAAAGCCACCGCTCGAGGCTTTAATGCATTTTTATATAAGACCTACGAACCGCTTTGAACAAGGAACGAAACTCAAAGAGAAACAATTTCGTTCCCAAACTAAGAGAAAGAACGAAACCGCGGAAAACGTTCTTGCCGTTGAGAGCGAAACCTTAAAGAGCGAAAAGAACGAAATAATGAAATAAAGTTTTGAACATTGTTACAAAATGACCTAACGTAACGAAATAAAATCTGAATTTCGTTACATAACGAAATTTATAACGTTACGACTTTTTTTTCGTATGCCATCGCTGATCAAAATTCAAAAAAAAAATATGAAATAAAATACGTGTCCAAATAAAAAAATACGTTTCATAGTTCTAAAAATGGGCGAAGTTTCATTCAAATCGGTGGGTGACACTTCCGAATGTTTGCTTGTGAGTTCACTAGCGTATATTATTAAGGTCCTCATGTAAAGAAATAAAAAACCTTTGGACTAGCTGTCACACGCCATTGGCGCACTTTTTTCACAACTTGTATACCTCACGTTAGAAACAAACCTGCAAAATTTCGTCATAAACACATTTGAAGAAACCAACTAGTTATTTTTCATAACCAAAATATGTTATTAAAAAAATTCACAACTACAAAAAACATCAAACTAGGAATACACTTCGAAATAAAATTATATGGAATAAAAAGTCATTGACGCAATGCATAACATGATCTGTCGGTTCTTTCCTTCATTTATATTTATGGAAATTCAAAAAAAATTAGTTTATTTTCTTCCTTTCCCAAACGACACTCTGGAATTCCAGATGACAGCCAAATTAGGCGTAAAATTTTCCCATCTTAACATCCGCCAATAAAACTCCAACGCCCGACATGAATAGGATCCGCATCGCCTCCACGACCTAGTCGTAAGTTAGACTTAAGACCCATCCATTAGGATTGCTGGTCAGAACAGGAAAGAATTTCCTTCGGTCCTCTATATTTCAACAACCAACCGCCCTTAATTTTATATGCGAAATTGATGTTTGGTTTTTATGACAGTCCGTACACTATTTTCGGATTTCGATTTACGAGAAAGGAAATCGAGAAAACTTTGTCGGATATGGGAAAAACCTTTGCGATCGTCAATTATTCTTATCGGGAAACACATTTATTCAACTGGAAACAATGTATACATTGCCATACATGCAACGAAATGAAAGAAATTTACCTTTCTTAAGGGATGAAGAGTTTCTTCTCCAACACCCTCCCCAAGGCCAGTTTCCAATGATGATGGATACCAATAAACAAAACGTGGAAGATGTGAAATTTGTATATTTTATGAGAGTGAAACATTTGCAATGAATTTGCCCGTGAGTCAAACTTTATTTATGTTTATTTCGATTCCATTCGTTTTGGATCGTCTTCACAAAAGTACAGGAGAAGTAGTTTTCGAAGAAATTGTTGGAGATATTGCGAGTACACATCAGAGTCTAGTATGTATAGAGAATGTCGATCATCTATCCTGTAGCCATCATATGCACGCATTTCCTTCCCTAACCCAAATCTATTTGCTATATTGATGTAAGTGAGTTAGGACGTGCGAGAATGTTTCTTCTTTTACGACATGATGTGCTTTTCGGCTTCTTTTCTCGTTTTATTTCATTTTATGACTTTTTCGTGGTACTCAAGACGTAAGCGTATGATAAATTGATTTCCTCTCAAATATCCTGGAATATTACATGCGTGTGTCCTGATACCCTCTAATGCAACGTTCACAGATAAAATCGAAATCATCAAAAAGCGTTGCCATATAGATTTAAACATTGCGGATCCAAAAAAAAATCAGTCTGGCCGTTTTCGTGGTTTAACGTTATTTTTACACTTCCCTGCTTAATTTTAATACTATTTATTGTGCTTCATGTCTTAAATTACCCGCTACGACAAATTTCTGTCCCTCATTTTTCCATCATCTACCTACTGTTTCCCAATCAGTGGGTTACGAATAGGATTTTACATAACATCAAAATCCAATCGGACCACTGCTTCCTCCCTCGCCCATAAAAATGGAATACTTTTTTCCTATTTTCTCGAAAACTGTGCATCGTATCGAAAAATTTATTAAGAAGAAATGGGTTTAGAATGTGATTTTACATAACTTATCTGTACATCAAAATACAGTTGGACCACTCCTTCCCCCCTCCCCCATATAATTTTTTTTTCTATTTTCTCGAAAATGGCGAGTCGTATTGAAAAATTTATAAAGGTAAAATCTGTTTAGATTAGGTTTTACATAACCGTTCCATACATCCAAATCCAATCGGACCACTCCTTTCCCCTTCTCCTATGCGAATGGATTTTTTTAAATAAAAATTTTGTCTGTCATCATATAGAGTATTTGGCGATTGGCCCCTGGGAATTGTAGCTTTTCTTATGTTTTAAGGTAGAAATATAAATTTCAATGATTTTTCATCCAATTTAAAGTTTTCATTTTCACCTTCCTGCGTTCCTCTTAACATGTTGACTGCCCAACCAATTTTCCGCATGTTTAAAGGAAATGCCAATACATTTTCTTTGTGATTTGTGCTGTTTTCAACATACCAAAGATAAATTTTCCGGTCTGGCTCAATTTTGCAGATGAATATTGGAGACCTGTGTATCGAAAATGATAGCCGGGGCCCGTCATGAAATTTAGTGCCATTTTTAACTGGTTCTCAAAAATAACAGACATGGCAGTCAATGTGTCAATTGATTTTACCTTGCACCATATTATTTTTAAAAATCCCGACTGCGGGTCATTTTTCTAAAGGAATTTTAGAATAATCAAATAATCTATCGATCACAGTCGAAGAACGGGGTCGCGATAGAGAAACGGTTGTAAAGACACTTCTGAAAAAATGTGTCAGAGACGAAATTTTGTAGAAATTCAAAGTAAAAGCCTTCGCTTCATTAGTTTTTTAATAGATCCGTCACTTTTTAAGTTTGCCAGAAAAATAATTATGCACAATACATCCCGAAGCTGTGAACGTATCTCAAGACCTTAGTCAGAATATCGGTCTGTTTCACGAAACGATAGCGAATTTCAGAAAGCTGGTAGGCATGAAAAATTCTTATGCGGATAAAAATAAACGCTCTGAAATAAAAAAAAAATAGATAACACATTGCCTTTAAGATAGACTATTGGATATACTCGTAGATCTATTGGATATACTTGTAGGACATACTCGTATGATAAGTCCTGATGACCCTTTTTCCGATGCGAAAATATCTCTCTTTATCTTATATTGATTGAACGTTGTATCTGTACTTACAAAGTGCCATCAAATTCGCTAATAAAGATTTAATTTAATTTTATAACGCTGCTATCTAAAGAAGATATGAAAATGGAAACTGGATATCGAATAAAAATCGATGGAACATCTTGTTTAAAAAAGTCTTTGATTCAATCCCATACTTGACCTTATATGACATTTGATCTTACACTCAAACAGTATATTTTCGTAGAAGTAATAAAAAAAAACGACACCCACGAAAGTGTAATGAAAACATTTTTATTTCTAAAACAAGATGAATACCCACAATTGAATTTGTTTATGTTTATTGAAATTTTATTAAAAATATACTCGTGTGAATCATCATTTGGTTCTAATAAATGTTGAAAATGGCATAAAAAAATCCACTCAGAAAAACCTATAGACTTTATGCATTCTATACGAAAATACTAAATAAATTTATAGAAACCGGGTTTGCATTGATTTTTATGATGGCAAAATTTGGTGGTGACAAGTCATAAGGAGTTTGTTTTAATGGAAGTATTTTTAAGTTTTCATATTTTTTGACTAAAAAAACCACATAGGAAACGTTCCTATATACTAGCTTGCATACCCGTCGTTGCCGGGTTAAGTTTTTCCAAATTTTTTTTTGGTGGTCTATGTTGGAGCTAAACTTCAGGCCAAGTTTATTCGCGAAAGGGTAACATAGAGGAAGAGATAAGTTTCGAAATCACTTTACCCCCTCCCCTTACTCCCCCAACTCTCGGGCTATTTTTTAATAGGTCTATGTTGGGGCTGGACCCCCGATGAACATCTATGCCAAATTTCAGGCCAATCGGTTCAGTAGTTTCCCCGCGAAAGAGTAACATAGCGCAAAAACTAAGTTTCGAAATCACTTTACCCCCTCCCCTTACTCCCCCCACCCCTCGTGCTATTTTTCCGTATGCCTATGTTGGAACCAGAACTACCACAGACACTTATGCCAAATTTCAAGTCAATTGGTTCAGCCGTTTTTGCGTGAAAGAGGAACAGACAGACAGACACCAAATCATTTTTATATATTAGTATGATGAAAAAACGATTATAAGACTTCTTTCCTACTTTCTCGAAAACGGTGTATGATATCGAAAAATTTATAAAGGCGAAATTTATTTAGAATATGATTTTACATAACCATACATCAAAATCCAATCGTGCAACTGCTACCCCCTCCCGACACAAATTAAAATGTTGTCCTAATATGGAGTGTTTGACGATTCGCCTCTGACAATAGTGGCTTTTCTTACACTCAGCGATAAAATTGGTCATATGGATCAAATCATTGTTAAATGAATAACATTTTTATCCTTTATAACATACAAAATAATTTTGTTAAATTAACAAATGGCAATTTATTCCTCGGTAATGAAAAAAAAAATGGTCAAATGGATAAAATCATTGTTAAATTAACCAAATTTTTGTGAAAATATCAAAAACATTGTCAATTGGAATAAATATTTATGGAGGGGAATCTTTGTTTGACAAAAATTAACTTGCAAATGATTTTTTACTAAATCAATGAAACAATTGTGAAATTAACAATGCGTAATTTGTCAAAATGACAAAAAAATTGTTATATTTATAAATTTTTGTTTCTCAAACAATTCTTTTATCAATTCAACAAAAAAACAATTATTTGGATTGAACAAAAACTTTGTCAATAGGAACGAGGTTTTTGTGATTTTTTTTTTTGAGTGTATGTTTTTAAGGGAAATTTAAGAATTTTCCTTCAAAAAATTGAAATCTGCCAGGATGTTGATAATATCCTAATACCTGCTGCAGAAGTCGACATTGAATGAATCACTATTCTTTGTTCAATTCGAAAGGATAATAAAGACGTTTCATTTTAAGCTGTTAGCATGTGAAAAAAGCATGACCCCATAGACTATACGTATATATGGAGCTGGTTTGAAGAATTTTGATTCTGATTGTTCCCATATCGCCATTGTCACATCGTACACGTACAGCTAAAGGGCAATTGTGCCCCTTTTGTGCGATATTATCCCAAACAAATAAAAGAAAAACGCCAAATAAGAAAACCAAGCGTCAAAAAGCATCCTGTGAGTAAAGGGAACTTTACAAAAAAAATGTATATACGTTCAAATGTTAAAACTTGTGTACACGTATATGATCGTGCCAGGATAGTGGGCAGGGATATTCTGTTCACATATACGTGCGAACTTTTGAAGAAATTCAAACAATTTCCCATAAGAAAGTCACGTTTCGAATGAATTGACTGGTGTACTATTTAACCCCAAAGTTAACTTGCAGATTAGAATACTAAGTGGAGTGCGTAAGACCTGTTCAAGTGATTCAAGTGCCCTAAAATATCCCTATGGGCATTCAATATAAGCAAGGTAACCGTTTCGCAACGAACATATTCGCTTGGAACGCAATAGCAATTGTCCTTCGTCTACATGCAAAACGTGTACCATATTCAGAACATTACGAGTACACAAAGTATAGACGTTCGAATGTGAAACGGAGAAAATGTAATGCCTGCCTGTTGGCCAGGAAAAATGAGAAAAATCGCAAAAAAAAATGGTAAGGATACTGCTTTCAAACAATTCGAATGAGTTCCTGTGAGGCTGGCTGGCATCCTGGGAAAACCGATCGATGACAATCCTTCCTGCTTACCTTTTTTTTATCTCTTCCTATTGCCGTCAATTCATCGTTCAGCATTTTTTCCGTCGGCAAATAAGGAAAATCATCGATGAAAAACTTTTCCCTTATAAATAGATTCATATTGCGATAGGAAACTAATTTCGGGAAATGAGAACGATTGATTGCTCATACGAATTGAATATTAATCCTTGACAAAAGAGTATACAGTCGGACCCGCTTAAGAGCACCACAAACGGAACACAATTCTCAAACCCGTGGTCTTTTGCCAAAAGCACTTACACTGAAACGCGTTTAAAACGTTTTCGTTACACTGTAACCCTCTAGAAATTTTCAGGTTACAATGGCGTTACACTGTAACCCTCTAGAAACTTTCAGGTTACAATGAAACTTTCAGGTTACAATGAAACTTTCAGGTTACAATGAAACTTTCTGGTTACAATGAAACTTTCTGGTTACCATGAAACTTTCTGGTTACAATGAAACTTTCAGGTTACAATGAAACTTTCAGGTTACAATGAAACTCTCTGATTACAATGAAACTTTCAGGTTACAATGAAACTTTCAGGTTACAATGAAACTTTCAGGTTACAATGAAACTTTCAGATTACAATGAAACTTTCAGGTTACAATGAAACTTTCAGGTTACAATGAAACTTTCAGGTTACAATGAAACTTTCAAGTTCCAATGAAACTGGATACATTTTAATAACGGTACAAATATCAACACTTGAAATGCCCTTTGAAGCACATTTACAGTTTTCTACCAGCTTTCAAGTAATTAGCCACCTTTAATTGCTTGAGAGCAATGCTACCCTACACTGATTTCATTTTCTGTGTATTCTTCTGATACATAAATTGATTGGAACATGTTTACATCCATTGGAAAAAGTACATTTAAGCACAGGATATTTTCATGTATTGGAAACAGTTTAGCTGTAATTTCAATGTTATCCTAGTTGTATCTTCCAGATAAATATATCTAAATATAAGTTGGTATTGCTTCTGGGTTTTCCGCCTCAATAAATACAAAGTCCAATTTTTTTGCTTCGTTGTTGCGCACAGCATGTCCTTTATTGCTCAAGAAAGTTAATATTAAATGGCATTGAACGGATACTGTAATAATCTATAAATGGAGCAGAACGAAAGTAATCGCCATTTATAGGCTTCACATCTAGATAAACTTTAAAGGGTTTATTCTATAAGAAAGAAAAAAATATCTTTTTTCGGCGAAATTTTAATGGAAACCTTGAGCAATAACGCAAATGTACCGAAATAATTTTTTTTTTTCGTATTTTTGTACTTTCTTTTATGAAGTATCATAAAATATTGTCTTCATAAAAAATTTCAACCTCTTAATCTTGCCTAAAAAACATTTTCCGAGCACTTCCGAATCGATTCCAACCATATTATTGTACAAAAATGTCTTTCTGGATGTAAGTCTGTCAGTTTTTGTACAAGATTTCTCAAAAACCACTAGAGTTGGAGCCTGAAATTTGACAGGAATGTTTGATCCTGGAATCCTGGAACTTTTTTAAAGTCGCAATTTCCGAAACGACTCGCGTTTCAATAATCTTATACTAAAAAGTTTCACACATTTTTGTTAGAGAAAAATTTCGTACATGTTTGTATATTACTATGCCTCAAGCCGTTATCGAGATATACCGTTATTTCAAATAGCGGTAAAAAAAACACCAAAACTTTTAAAATCGGCAAACACTTATATTGAGTGTTTTAGTTGGACATTATTTTATTATGGCATTTTTTAACGATGTTCGAACAGCATATTGACATTTTTTGAGCTCTTGGGTCTTGCAACACTACACGTGGCCAACTTCCCTTTCAAAACCACTTCTCTTTATAATTTAATTAGATTTTTCAAATAAATCCCGATCCTCTTTGACTTAACCTTACATATTTTCTCAAATGTGACTTAATTTAGTTTTAAGCAAATATTTTACAAGGACGCTCAAATTCTTGAATTCGTCCTTGGCTTGTAATTGTCACTGAAAATAGTATCGCACTTTTTTTACAAAACCTTTACCTTTTTATTTAAATGCAAAGTAATGAATAAACTGTTCATTTAATATCCCTGAAATACAAGAATAAATACACCCAGTGTTTTCACCATGAAAGGTAAATCCTTCCATGCAACTGAAAACCAATACAAATATCCGCATTAAGCCACTCTGCATTGTTCGTAAATATATCCAACTCATGAATACATTCATACTTTCGAATACCCAGTGGCAATGTGACTTATTGGATAAATATAAGAAAAACAAAACGAAAAGGAAAATCCGCCCAATAGACGAATATCCTTAAGATATTCCAATATTCCCCGTAGATTATGCAAATTCTGACCTTTCCCTATCCAACTAAAGTTTTCATAGGCTTGTTATGCGATTTTAACATATTTTGGTATAGTCTAAGGTCACTGCTACACTCTTAAAAGTGTTTTATTTTAATATCGAGAAAAATATCACAAAGATTTGTTTTTTTGAAAAGGTTTTTCCATTTCCGAATAATGAAGAAATAATATGAAAATATACAAATTCAAAAAATTGTTGTATATTACGCAATTAACATAACTTTTCACCCAATTGTGTTCACGGACAGACGGATGTACGAACAGACTAACGGACAGACAAACAGACGGACAGACAGACAAACAGACGGACAGACAAACAGACGGACAGACAAACAGACGACAGACAAACAGACTAACAGACGGAACTGCGGATCTTTTGTCATACCAAATACCCTGGAGTAGTTCATTTTTGTGTCCGCCGATTGGTTTGTTGCATTACAAACAGTATACTAAAACTAATACAGTCCTATATTTTTCCAATAAGGACGCTCGAAGTTTGTTAGGTTATAGCGGCCATGTTGTTAAAGCAACATCTGTCAAATTTGTCGTGAATTGTTCAGTAGTGTATGGCAAATCACTGGAATGTTATAGCGTTGAACAACGTGTGCAAATCATCAAATTTTAATTTTTTTTATTTTTTTTTTGAATTTTATCCAAAAAAGTCATCTTTGATTTTTGAATTTTATTCAAAAAAAATCATCTTTAGCGACGATGCTCATTTTTGGATGAATGGATATGCGAACAAGCAAAATTGTCGGATTTGCGGCGATACCAATCCACACGAGATACAGCAGCACCAAATGCATCCTGAGAAAGTCTCTGTTTGGTACGGATTTTGGTCTAGCGGAATCATCGATCCGTACTTCTTCCAAAGCGAAACTGGTATTGCCTTAACCGTCAACTGCGAGCGCTACAGATCCATGATAAGTAACTTCTAAACTGGATGATATGGAGACCGACAACATGTGGTTCCAACAGGACGGCGCTACATGCCAGACACCGCATGCTGTGATTTGAGGGCAAGGTTATCTCGCGCGGCGGCGACGTGAACTGGCCACCGAAATCGTGTGATTTAACGTCTTTAGACTTCTTCCTTTGGGGCTATCTTAAATCGCAGGTCTATGCGAATAAACCGCAAACAATTTATGCCCTCAGAACCAACATAACGAACGACATCCAGCAAATTCAGACAGATTTATGCGACAAAGTCATCGAAAATTGGACCCCTCCCGCATTCGTGCCACCAAGCAAAGCCGCGGCGGAGATTCGAACGACGTTATATTCCATACTTAATACCATAACATATTCTTTCAAACAAAAAAAAATTGAGTGGATATCTCACACACAACTTGTTTTATTTACATTAAAAAAAAAATTTTCTAAAAAAAATAAAACCGACTTTAAAAAAAACTGAAAAGAGAAAAAAGCACTAAAAAGAAAAAAATAATTTCAAACTATGTCCATTAATAGCGTATTTAAAATTCGGCTTTTTTGGAGTGGCGTTAAATTTACACTAAATAAAATCGTTGTAAAATTTCTATTGTCAAGTTTCGCACAAAATCAGTTTGTACATGGAGACAAAAAATAGGATAGATTTCTACAAAAAATAGTAACATATGAGACAGTGGCCTTTTTTATAGCGATTGCTTAAAAATAGGGAATCCAATTTGGGATATAAAAGAACTTAGTTTTGGTGCTTCTAAGAGCCGTATCTATAGTTAATCTGTTTGACAACAAAATTTTTGGAGTCGATCTTATGCTACATTTACACGAATGACAAATTTGTCATTTTCTTCTTGTCATTATGTTAATTCCCGTATAAATGGCATAATTTTTGTAATTTTTTCTGTCAGAAAATGTCAATCTCTCATAAAAGAATGATCTTGTCCATTCTTTTATGCCAGATTGTCATTCGTGCAAACGCAATATTAGTTATGACAACTTTAGTATTCAACTTTTGTCATAACTAATATTGCGTTTGTACGAATGACAATCTGGCATAAAAGAATGGACAAGATCATTCTTTTATGAGAGATTGACATTTTCTGACAGAAAAAATTACAAAAATTATGCCATTTACACGGGAATTAACATAATGACAAGAAAAAAATGACAAATTTGTCATTCGTGTAAATGTAGCATTAGTTCTTAGTTAGCCTTAAGGGTTAGAAAGTATGTAAACGATTAGCCTTAAGGGTTAGAAAGTATGTAATTTGTTTTAGTTGCAAATTTAACGCCACTCCAAAAAAGCCGAATTTTAAATACGCTATTAATGGACATAGTTTGAAATTATTTTTTTTCTTTTTAGTGCTTTTTTCTCTTTTCAGTTTTTTTTAAAGTCGGTTTTATTTTTTTTAGAAAATTTTTTTTTTTATTTCGAACGTTTTTAGTTTCAATTTTTAATATAGGTAAAATTACAAAGGGTTTGAGGGGATAAGTCCGCAGATGAGAAATATATAAAAGAATCTTCCAGATATTGTACTGAACACAATACAAAGAATTTTACTCGATATCCCAAGCAGGGAGGGGTTTGAAGAGGTAGGTTAACACGGGGGAAATATATAAAAGAACCTTCCTTGTGTTGTACTGAACACAACGTAAAAACATAACAAAAGCTATAATTGCCAATCTCGCAATTATTGAAAACCTGTATGGTGATATTGGTATCTTTATTTGAGCATTTGTACCAAAATTACACTTTGAAGTCGAACTTTCCAATCAGATTTTTTAAAATTTATTCCAATCGGATTTTGATGTATGGGATTCTTATTTAGAATCATATTCTAAATAACTTTTGTTCTTAGACTTTTTTGATAAGATGCACCGTTTTTGAGAAATTCGGAAAAAACGTTTTCGTTTGTATGGGGGGTACCCCCCCTAATGGTCCATTTTTGCCCATGAATGAACCAGGGCCCAACCAGGAACTTTCTCTACAACTTTCTCTTTGGGATGACCAAAATCGGTCCACCTAGTAAAAAGTTAGGCGTGAACATACATTAAAAAAAAAAAAAAAAAAATATTCAGGTGGAATTGAGAACCTTTTCCTTTTTGGAAGTCGGTTAAAAATTGAGCGTCCATATTGAAAGACGCTTTACAAGGCCTGAAATCGAAATTTTGCTCTGGATGGCTAAGTTCGACAGTCGTAGCCTGCATTCCCAATGACATTAAAAAAAAATTGAAGTTTTTTTTCCATTTAATAGACCATAAAATCTTTAAGGTGTGTGTAGATTTTGTAAAATATTTCTACAATATGACTCCAAAAAAAATCAATATTCCCGCTAAAATTTTCACTATTTTTTGTCCGCAAGTACGGAAAATCTTCAAATTGAAGCTGAAATTTTCTTTCATTGAAAGTCATGTTTATCATTCAAGTTGTTTTTTTTCTGTCTCTCAATTTATTATCAGGGAAATTCGTTGAATAGAAATGGCAAATAGGAATTCGTCCTTGTCATTTGTCCATCTTTATTACATCTTGAATATATATGATTACCGTTTATCAGACACACACACACAAATACGGACTCAGAAGAAAAGGTGATAGTGAAAAAGAAAATCGTTGAGGCTTTCTGCCGACAACCAGGATCTTGGCAAAGATTTGATAAAAGGGCCTGCTACATCATCAATTTCTGGAGCTTTTTAACTCTTGATGTAATCCGAGGAGTGAAGATGAGCAAAGATGATGAAATCAATTGAAGTTGACTATTTTCCACATACCCGGATCTCGAGTTCAATGTTTTTGCTTCAGGACTAAAAAGACCGAAGTCAAGGAGTCAGCTATGATTCCAACACATGAAGTGGAACGACTAAGCAATATTCTCCTGTTTCATCCTGTCATCCACATCTACCATCAGCATTCTATATGTGTAGAACTTTTCTCTTATTCGATTTGAACTGAATTTATTCATTTTTTTATCCTTTTCTCTATTTGGATCGGACAATAAAATAGAAGTATCCCCGATCGAAATTGAAGAAGTGGTGATGTTTTCGAACGAGATGGAAGCTAAGATAAAATTCTGAAGATATGTAGGTATATTATTAGTTAAGATAAATCGAAATCGGTTTATTGGATGCGAAATGTATTGTAATTGGATGACTACGGTCCGTATTGGATTTCTTTCATCACAAAAATTTCAGTTTTATATTCCCACTATTTCTTATTACAATATATCGGAAATACTGTTTGCTTCTCAATCCCTTTTTCTATTCCATCTGCTTGATTTTTTTCATATTTTGTTTTTACAGCACAAAAAAAATGGAAACTACTTGAGATTCTATTTGCAGAGCGCGCCATTTGAATAAATTGCTGAATAAAATTGTTTACGATTAAAAATAATAACAAATTCAGACGTATGAATTCGGTTTTTAAGGTTTTGTTGTTTGTACCCACATTAATGCTGACATTTTTGGTTATTTTACTTGAAACTTACATAAAACTTTTGTAAAATTTACTTAAAAATTTTACCTGGATAAAATTTAGGCAATGAAAAAAATTGCAATTTATGTCTAATCGAGACCCAAAATTAGGATATTTTTTTGGATCATTTAATTTAGCTGCTTTCGAATATGATGGAAGTTCGGCTAGATCTAGTTTTGAGATACAGATCTAGTTTTGAGCTAAAGAAAATTATCTATTCATACACATAAACGTATATGAACAAATTTATAAACCACACTCCAATTCGGAAAACCTAGAACTGATCCGGCCAAACCACTGCCAAATTCGCGGAATCAGCAATAATGGATTACCTAGAAAAGACTCTAATACCGATTGTAAAAAAAGTCTGGATTTGTCGACCTGTATAAATTTTAATGATTAAACCATTCAACCATGCAAGACCGGCATGTAAGCAGTCATGAATAAGGATCGCTAAGGAACCTAAGATTGACCACAAAAAAGTTTTAAACCATTTGGAACAAAAGGGATACCAAATTTATTGGACACATGATTGCCACATGTTTGGTTGCCACATGAATGGACTGCAAAAAATTTATTGGAGCGCGTTTCCATCTGCGATTCACTACTGAAACGCAGTGAAATCGAGCCATTTTTGAAGCGGTTGGTAACATGTGATGAAAAATGGACCAC
Source organism: Chrysopilus asiliformis (assembly GCA_964034945.1). Classification (NCBI taxonomy): domain Eukaryota; kingdom Metazoa; phylum Arthropoda; class Insecta; order Diptera; family Rhagionidae; genus Chrysopilus; species Chrysopilus asiliformis. Next base: position 102,022,253 of record OZ035961.1, read on the forward strand.
GTATGATAACATAGGGCGAAAAAGATCGTGGCCGAAGCGAGGTGAAGATCCGGAAATAGTGGCAAAACCAGAACTGACGCCTAGGGAAGTCATGCTGTGTATGTTTGGCGAAACTGGACCGAAATCGTACATTTTAGGAAAAACGGCCAGAATGGATCAACAGAAAGGTATTTTTCTAGGTATTTTTCTGTTGATCCATTCTGGCCGTTTTTCCTCATGATGTATTCAACCACGCACTCAGAAAAATGTCCAGGTTAACTCTGACCTTACAGAGGTTTCTGTAAGCCAGCTAGCGGTCAGAGTTAACCTATCTAAGGTCAACTCGTGCAGCTCCCAATGCCCTAGTTCACCTGCTGGTGGCTTAATTTCAGAATTTCACCGACCACAGGTCAACTCAGTTTTACTTGCCCACATGCAGGCGAACGCGCGCCTGCCCGAGACCAATTACGCCGTATGTAGGTCGTCGAGTTAGCCTCCATTTTTCTGAGTGCGGCCACGCCAGACCACACACTTCTTTGATGACTCGCGAAAAATGAAGAGAATTTGGTTGGAAAGTTTTGTTGCATCCACCATATAGTCCTGACCTTGCACAGTTTGACTAGCATTTATTTTGGGCTTCAAAAGAGGCCTTTTTTGATTCCATGTTTCAACCAAAAATCCCGAAAGTTCTGCAACTATGAAATAATGGTTTTACCAGAAAAACGACAGAAGGTTGCCGATCACAACGATACATATTTGATTTAATAAAAATAACTATAAGTATAAAAAATCAAAAAGTGTGCCGCAAACGAAATTAAAAAGAAATTACGATTCAAGATGAAATTCAAGATAAATGCGCCGCAGGTGAAAGTTGACCCCCAAAAAGTGTTTGGCGACCCCCTTAAAGTGTTTGACGACCCCCTAAAAGTGTTTGGTGACCAACTGAGTTGAAGAATTGTTCTCTTATGTTATTTATTAGTTAAAGCAAATAAACCTTGGATATTAAATTATCAACATTGTGTGTATAACTTCTCGAATCACTTAAACTATTTCATTTTAATTAAAAATTAAGCTTAATTAACACAAGCCATATGTCCATTTTAACTATTCTTGTTTGTCTTACAATTACCAGCCACACATATTTTAATAGATTAATAGCTAGTTTGTGAAAATATTTGACCAAGAAGATAATGGTATTTTTTTTAAATGCGTGCATGCAAAAGGTAATAAAATTTAGGTAACTTTAGGTAAATTAAATTTGAGAAATCTACTTTTGTAGTAATTTCATAAGAAACTAAAATCAATTCATGACCAAGTACTACCCCAACAAAAGTATCATCGCAAGGTCACCTCAAGAATGATAAGTACTAGACTTGTTGATTATCTACGAGAATTTCTTGAACGTTATTCCGTGTCAACTGAAGATTATTTTATGGTTACTAGGTGAAGGTATTACGCCATTAGTATAAAGGAATCATGCTGACCTTATTCGGGTGTGTTCTCACTGCAGGACTTGTAAATAATATCTTTGAAAATGTTTTACGAGGTCGCCTTTCTAAAGTTAGTAACGCTTTGCGATAACTATATATCATTTTGTTTCTTTATGTTGCCATCATGTCTATGTGAACACAAATAAATGTCCTTTTCTTTCACTTTCACCGCAGTATTTATCACAAATATACGTATGGGCAAAAACGGTCGTTCATAATGTCCTTCTGTCAGGAAGATTTTTGTCCTTTCGACAATATTTCTTATTACTTTCTTCTACGGAGTATAATAAAGTATTGTATTCATGAAAAATTTCGACCTCTTAATTTTGCCTAAAAAACATTTCCCGATCACTCCTGAGTCGATTGGAGTCATATTTAAAAAATGTCTTTCTGTCTGTCAGTCTGTCTGTCAGTCTGTCTGTCAGTCTGTCAGTCTGTGTACAAGATTTCTCAAAAACTAATAGAGCTAGCGCCATGAAATTTTATAGGCATGTTGGGTCCTGAAATGGGACGATCCTATCAACTTTTGGTGGAAATCCGTTAACCGGAAGTATCCAAAATGGCGGTTTTTCAAAAATCGCAATTTCGTTTTTCTCGATTTACTCCCAAACTACGCGTTTTTTAGTGGCCTTAAGTATGACAAAACTTGGAGAAAATAAAATTCCCCACACTTTTGTCTTTAACTATAACTCGATATCTCCACCTGTTATCGAGATAAACCGTTATTTCCAAAAAAACAGTTTTTTGCGATTATCTCGAAAACTAACGGGTTTTTGCTGACTGAATGTATGAAGTGAATTAATGAGAATGGCATTCTGCACAATTTTGTTTCTTACCGTTATCCGTTATCTTTTACCGTTATTGAGATATTTTCATTAATATGTAAAAAATCATATTTTGCGAATAATTTGCAAACTAACGGTTTCTCGACAAATCAGTTAAAATAATAATTAAAGATGTTAACATTTTCTACATTTTTGCCATTTACCGTAAATTGATATCTTTTACCGTTCTCAAGTTATCTCAAATTTTGTACGTTTTTTGATATTTTTGACAACGCGACAGGGCTCTAGCGTAAATTGCACAGGGTCGTATATTTTGTAGAAGAAAGTTTTGTGTTGACCACAACTGATATTTTTTAGTTACCCACTCGCATATACCAAAATAATCGCGCATCATGTTTCGTCATTGAGAAGAATTTTTTTTGACACATTTATAATGTCACTTTGTTTGATACGAAAAAGTATCTCATATGCTGGAATACTCGTATGACATTTTATCGTATTTCACGTATAAACACATATGTATAAGCTATGCCACCAGGCCAGCCAAGCAAAAATAAGGATCCACTTCTATTTGTTATCCTTTCTACGTACTTGACTCCGGATGTGTTTATGAAATTCTTTTCGCTATCCTGCCGGCTGTTTTTGTTGAGTTATAAGCGCGTTTGTCTAAAAGCTTTCGCTGGAAAAGTCCTTTTCATTTAATAGATTCATGAAGTGCAAAGAGTTTGGTTTTTATTCCTTTTTTTCCCCTGTCGCCATTATCCTTTAAGAGGATTCTTGTTTATACTTATTATTATATTCCCGTAAAGGTTCGGTTTTCACCTTTTGATAAGCATCTCCTTCGATTCTTTACTGGTTTTATTTCACATGCGTCATTGATTCACATGATTTTCATTATTTATTTACTCTTATTTACTTTTGATTGAAGTTTTAACAAATGTATTTTTATTTGCATTTTCAGGAAACAACCAAAGACATTCGCATTCGATCATTGCTTCTTTTCGAGTGATCACGATGCACAGAATTTCGCGTCACAGGAAGTTGTATTTGATTCGGTTGGACGAGATATTCTTAAAAATGCATTCCAAGGATACAATGCCTGTATATTTGCATATGGACAAACGGGTAAGTTGGACCTTTTCAAATGCAGTAAGTTAAGAATTTACCCCCCAATTCTGGCTAAGATATAACAGTCTGTTAACGTGTTAATTCGACTTAAAGCGGGCCTCACACCAGACACGATTCACGACAATCTTATGACTCATTAATCCTCGAGGAAAGACAACACGAAAAAGATTGTATCGTGAAGCCCCCACAGACATTCATTCCCATCAGTTTCTAGCTAACTTTCGGTCAGTGTACATCGAGAGAGCGGACACACTACCGCGGCAACCCAACAAAATTGTCGTGAATCGCGACGAGTTCAGGAGTGTGTCGTCTGCTGTTGCCTTTCAGAGACCAGTTCAGAAATGCGCGGCTTTACCTTGGCAAGTGCCACTCTCATGTTATTTTCGCAACAAAGTCTGTTCCTTTTCTTCGTTTTTATGTCCAGCATCCTCGAAAAGGATTGCTTGCAAAGATATGTTGTAACAAACGGTATGAAAATCTCCAGAGCTTTCTTAGCAATAACAGGGTACGTTACCATTTGTTGACACCAAAACGTTGAGAGCGTTGTTGTTCTGAAGAGTTGCTGTTGAATCTGGTTTTGCTGAATTTCAATGATTTTATCGAGGTATTCATTATTGACATCTGTTGTCTCAACACTAAACGTATTTGTACGACTCGGAGGCTACCCAAATAGCATTTTAAGCAGCAATTATGGTGTTCATCCCCATATTTCGTCACCATGCAAATCGCGGCGATAAGCAATTTATGTCGCAAACACGTCGTTAGTTGTGCCAACGAGACGCGCAACGGCACCCATAGTGGGGAACACTTTTCTGCGGTTTGCGGCGCCGCAATTATAACGACAGGGACGTAATTAGTTGCCTCATGCGCGAGCGTCATCTGACGGCATTATATCACACAATTACACAAATCATCGAGCGGGTTTTCTTTCTCCCTCGAATGCTTGCTAGTAAACAGAGATGAACAAATAAAAACGTAAGCAGAAGACGAACGAGAAAAATCTAATGGCGACAAATTAATGGAAACTTTTGTGGAGTGTTATTTTATAATGGACTTTTCTTCCGGTTGCATGTCGTGATTTTAATTGCCATTAAAATTTTTCGACAATATTGGATCTGAAATTTCAACAGATTTTAATGGGCCATCGAATTATTTTGTTTTTAATCAAAAATTTCTTTAATTTTATTTTATCGGTAAAATTTTTTTTTCTTTTGCAATGAAATTTTGATGCCAATAAAATTATGCTGTTTCAAAAATGTATGCTATCCACTTTTTATGCAATATCCTTCAGTCATTCGCCTGAAATAAGAAATTTAATTCTCGAAACGAAATCGTTTCCATCAAATGTCAGTGAGAAATATGGCGGCTGAAGGCATCAATTTTTTTTGGTGTTTCTCAGACGGGGAGCTTTAATGAAACTTTAGTGGCAGACTATTTCGACCCGAAAACCATCAAATGCTGCTCTATCGCTGCAGGAATTTTCATGAAGCGAATGTTGCCCCAAAGATGAACCGTGGGTCACCAATTTCCCCACTAAAGCAATTGTGACTTTGCAGACGCATTATTAATCGGTGCGACGCGCTCGTCACTTCTTTCGCTTCTTTTACGCGGATGTGAATTATAGGTGTAAATTTTTAGCCCCGATTGCGTAAATTGCTGCATTTTAAAGCCGCAAAGAACAAATGTCATGTTCCCGTACTTTTCGATGCTATTTGGGTAGCCTCTATGAAGAGAATTTGTCCCTCACCATCACTTGGCCGGAGCGAAAGACGTGCAGCCTCAAAATGAGTCCTAATAAACACACTCTTTGAATGCGAAAATAGTAGTAGATTTACTACAATCGCTGGTGAGAGTCGGGTGTGTGTTTTGACCTCCGCCGAACCCTGGAGACTGACTCACCGAACCCCTGGGGTTCGATCGAACACCGGTTAAGAACCACTGTATTAGGCCCTATTCCAGGATCCGATACGAATGATTCGGATCGTAAACTCAATGTTGTTGTTGGTATAAAACACTAACAACAGCATTGAGTTTACGATTCGAATCATTCGTATCAGATCCTGGAATAGGGCCTATTATTAGAATTTTGAAATTTAAAACGGAAGGTCCTTTAACCCTCTAACCGGAATATTTCACCAAAAATTTCACCAAAATATGACTTTCAACCTGCGACAGACGGTAACCAAGACAACGTACAGGGCTAATTTTTTCCAGCATGTAAAGCGATAACTTACAAAAGTCAGTGTAACACGTTCCGGCGATTAAAATTGTTACCCGTTATAAACAAGCGAATTCCCTGAAGCCCGCCTCTTGGCGGGCATTCCGACTAGAGGGTTAAGGATAACGAATATATCCTTTTTCCCATTTTTCCTCGAAAAAACTATTCGGGGCCCGGATGGGGGTTTTCGAGGCGCTGATCACGAATCTGGTGCTAAAAATTTTAAATTCGAAACGAGAGGTCCTGTAAGGATAACGCAAATATCCTTTTTCTCATTTTTCCTTGAAAAAACTAGAAATAGGGGTTTTTTTGGGACGCTGATCACGAATCTGTTGTTAGAATTTTGAAAGTCAAAGCGAAAGGTCTTGTAAAAATAACGAAAATATCCTTTTTCCCCATCAGAAGGGAAAAAGTTTTTTTTTCTAAAGTTTTTTGGAGTTTTTGTAAAAAAACCTTGTCCAAAAAACGTTAACCCAATAACGACAGGTATGCAAGCTGGTACATAATAATATTAGAAGTTATATGCCATTTCAAATACATTTTTTAAGTAAATTGCACTTATTTTAAATTAATAACTGTCAAAAAAATACGTCACACATTTAGGCGGAAAAGGGGAGGGGAGATCTAAGGATCGACATTGCAAGAAAATCAGGAAAAAGGATAAGGAAGTGGGAAATTCGAAAAAGCGAAAATTTTATGGACACACATAGAAAAATTCGGTGTGAATTTAACTTCGGTGTGAATTTTGAAAGTGTCATTTGAATAACTCTGACGAACACTATCAGATAAATTCAAGGAATTCTTAAGGTGCTTTTTTTGTGTTTAATTTTGAGCATTTTTGTTTTAAAATTTAAAAATTTTAAACCAAAAATGCTCGAAAAATTTTGGTTTGAAATTTGGAATTTAAAATAAACTCATTTATTTAAAATTACGCGAACCAAAACCCATAAATGTTTGATTTTTTCACATCATTTGTGAGATTATGGTGGTAGATTTAAAATAAACCATTTCTCTCTCATTATGGGTGCTTTGCTGATTCATCATTTTTTATACCCGTATGGTGAAACCAAAGGGTATATTAACTTTGCCTTACCGTTTGTAACGCCAAGATCCCGTCATCGCACAAAAAAATGAATTACACCAGTGTGTTTAGAATGATAAAAATATTTAATTTTCGTATGTCCGTCCGTCTGTCTGTGTCGCGGATTGCGGGCGCACGGATTGAGCTAGAGACTTGAAAGTTTGCACAGATCCGTTTTTCGTAAAATGCGAGGCTAAGTTCGTTAATGGGCAAAAATGGACCATTAGGGGGGGTACCCCCCATACGAACGAAATCGTTTTTTGTGAATATCTCAAAAACGGTGCATCTTATCAAAAAAGTCCAAGAACAAAAGTTATTTAGGATGTGATTCTACATAAAACTCCCATACATCAAAATCCGATTGGAATAAATTTTAAAAAATCTTATTGGAAAGTTTGACTTCAAAGTGGAATTTTGGTATAACTGTTCGAATTTTGATACGAATATCACCATACGGGTCTCCAATGATTGCCAGATTGGCAATTATAGCTTTTGTTATGTTTAATTATATATTTTGTTTATATTTTATTCTTTTTTATATTTTTCCCCTAATTTAAAACTAAGAAAAAAATTAAATTATAATTTATAAATTTCTATATTTTACTTATCACACTGAATTACAACCTTTGTAAGGTTTTTACGTTACAACCCATCAACAGCAGAGGCTGTGATAGCAATCTAGACCGATGATTTCGTTAACACCAAGTTGCAACTATCACTACTCATTTCGTAAAACAAGTTGAGTGGACTTGAATCACAGCGTGCGACAGTCAGTAACTGAACCACCGACCTCCGGAACACGGGCCAAGTACTTTACCACTTGGACTACGCTGGACCTTAATAAGTCCATGTGAATTTAAAATTTGAAAAAATCCGTATCACATCAAGTTCACACCGCCAAATTTTTCTGTGTGCAGTCTTTTACTATTTTTTTCCATGCCTCACAATTTACCCTATACCAAATTAAACTTTTCTACCAAATTAACCCAAAACCGTAACTACTTTTATTATTCTCACATTTCACTCCAAACTTATTTATTTAAATTTTCATATCACGTCCTTTTAGGTAATTTCACACGAAATTTCCCACGTAAACTGAATAATTAAGTGATATTGATTGTGTGGGGAAAATTTTTCGTTCGTATATAAATTTGTTCTAAATTTGAAATTTTACTAGATTTAAACAAACCTCATTTTATTCGGGTGTAACGTCTTCGAAATTACTTTTTACTCGAACCTGCATAAATTTCTACCATATATCCGGAAATTCCTCTGAAGTGCGCACCAATTGTGAATTTAATAACTGGAGGCAATCCTTTCAACTTTAATAATAATTCCAGTACCATCCCTAAAATGAATCGATTTTGCCCAACGATTATGAATGCTTTTTGTGGCAATTTACCAAAATTGTTGCTGGTGACATTTTTCCAGTTATGTAATACTCTCAATTCAGGAATTTCATCTTCTCTAATATCGAATCGAGAGTACACAAAGTCGTTACATGGAAGTTTATGTCGATTTTATATCTAACCCATTATCAGAGTTGGTACCACAATTTTCCCTTTTTGCCGTGCCTCAATTGTTATTCAGTAGCTTGTTGTTTTTCTATTGTATGCCAGCTTCCTACCCTTATCTTATCTCCATCAAGATTGTTGTCGTCGTTATCATGAAGAGGAAGAAACTATTTTAGTCACACTAAGTTTCCTGCTGTTTCCCAGGAGGCTTTTTTTTGCCTAAAAACTGAAGATTGTGTACGGTTCCGCCTGCATGGTCGGTTATCTTTGATATAAACAATACGCTCGTTTCTGTCCCCCTTCCTGTGAAAACATACAATCAAGAAAAGGCATTTCTCCTCAACCAGACACTGTGTTTATTTCTTCGGCATTAATGATGGCGTTGGTTGTGATTGTGGTGGGGGTGGTGATTGTAGTAAATGAGGACATTTGTCACAGGAGAATTGCCCTGAACTTGAGCTTTCAAGGAATTAACTTTCACCATCTCAAGAGATTGCTTGCTTCCCTTTTTCCTGTTTTTCACGTGTAATTACTTCTGTGTGATCCTCGCTTCCAGCCAAAATTCAATGTAATTTATTTCCTTCCGGTCTTTACTAAAACACCAAAAAACAGGGTATTCTATGACGTAGGCTTTGTAATATTACCGTTACACGGAGGATTTTTTTGGGAATTTCGAAATTTGAATTTAAAAATTTGCATTCGCTGTGAAAAGTTGATAGTGGTTTTCCAAAAAACTCGGTGGTCTAAAAGGCTATTTTCCTTTGATGCCCAATGATGCTTATAAGCAACTTTTTTTTACAGTTTTTTATACAAAAGCAAAAATTTCAAATTTTGCATGATGACTCTAGGACTAAAGAACAACAACCTATCAAAAAAAAGTTTTTTTTCTAACTACAGGGAAAAAGTCGGCCATGAAAATATTAAGGAATTAATCGATGAAATATGTCAAAGAGATACGTCATTTTAGGCTTTTCTGACTAATCCCTCCTCTCTTCTCGTCAAATTTTTTCCCAAATTTTTGTATGAATTTAGTTACACCTCTAAAAATGTGACACTGAAGGATAAATCTTGTATCCCTTTCGATAAAACAGAATCATTTGATGACCGATTAGCCCGATTTAATCCATAATTAAATAAGTTTAAAAAACGGTCGACCAAGAAAATAGCAGAATTTTTATGAAAAAAATTTATTTTTATGGGGGAGGTCGGAAGGAGTTGTCCAACTGGATTTTGATGTATAGATAAGTTATGTGAAATCATATTCTAAACACATTTCAACTTTAGAAATTTTTCGATACGATCCACGGTTTTCGATAAAACATGAAAAAAATATTTCATTTGGTTGGAAGGGGTGAGGGGGGGGGGGGGAGCAGTGGTGCAATTGGATTTTGATGTATGGATGAGCTATGTACAATCCTATTCTAAAGAAATTTTACCTTTATAAATTGTTCAATACGACTAATCGTTCACGAGAAAATTGTTAAAACCTGTTTAGTTTGTATGGATGAAAAGGGAAGAATGGTCAGATTTTGCCCCTTCACGAAGTTCGCCTTGCTAGTTGCTAGAAACGCAAAGCTGATATTTAGCAGAAAACAGGATTTTATCAAAATTCAAAACCCCTACGAAAACTGGTAAAATTGAACCACTCATTCCCTCCGACTCTCATATAACTGGAAAAGTTTTTTGTGGTTTTCTCGAAAACGCTTCATTTTTTCAAAAACTTTATTTAGAATATGATTCTACATAATTATCCCATACATCAAAATCCAGTTGAAGAAAATTTTTATGAATCCAATTCAATTTGGTTGAAGCTTTCTGGTAGAGTCGATCTGAAAATTTTTGTTACATACATGTTTACGTACGAACAAACACACATACATGATGCAGATTCATCCAACTGAGTCGGTAGGTTATGTATGGGTTCGATTATGATTTTTCGATTTTTCAATTAATTTAAATATCTTATATGTAAGAAAGGTAAAATATATGGCTAGTTTATTTCTTCAATATGCAAGAAAGAGTAGAAATTTTATTGAAAAAATGCGCCGCAAGCGAAATGCATGGATCTTTCATCCCAAACGTATTCCAACATTTGTAAGGTTTTGTTGCAACTCATCAACGGCAAGTAGTGTTTCATCAAGAACTTATGATTTCTGGAATTACTACCGTCGTTTGTTGTTGCAAAATCAGCCAAATTTGGCGGTTGAATTTTATCAATCAAAAAAAATTATCATAGTGTAAGTATTTCTCGATTTACTACGTCATGACTTCTGATAAACTTTCGTTATAAATTGTTGTCTGGAGAATTCCTTACATAACAAATTTTTCTTGTTTTATCATTTTTGCTCATCGTAGAAAATGTTTCACATAAAAAATCAGCTTCCAGTGTTAATTTCACCCCCTAATACGTAACAAGATATATTAATATGCCCTCCTATTTAATATGCAAACCCCCAAAAAGAACCCCTCCTAAAAAAAGGAACCCTATAATACCAGCCAAGTGTACTTCGGCATCTTGAAAGTCTATATGATAAAATTGACAAAATAAAAATGCGTATTTTCGCCTGAAAGTTCACGAAAATCGAGGTAATTTTACCAACGACGGTGATAAAAGGTGAAAACCCTGTTAAGGATGTAATTAATGGGAAAACACTTATAAATTTCACTTGACTTTTAACGTTGGAAAGTCTTCTCCGAATATTGAAGTCATAGACATGTTTATAACTTTCCCAGAGCGTTTTTGCGTGCTTATATTAAACCACAATATTTTGTAACTAGGAGTAACTCTTTATGATATTCTCAAACAAAAACCTTAAGTCGTTTTTATTTGATCGAGGTATTCGTTTTAATAATATTCCGGTTTTATTCTTCGTAAATTCAGAATTTCATTCTTGAATTAATGAGCTTTTGCTGCTATTCTAAACTGTCATCAATTAACGCGAAAATAGTTTTCCCCATCTCTGAAATATATTTTTTACCCTGTAAAATGTGAAACATTTTCTTCTACTGAATTTCAGTAAATGCCGTTCAAAATGTTTTGATAACTAGAAAAGATAACATTTTAAGTCACTAAATTAAATTTTCTACAGGCTCTTGAGCTTTTGCACAATTGTTTGCCTTTGCAAATATTCAGCAAAATAGTGAAAACTTGTAGTACGAAAATGGCTTTGTTTTACTTAATTAAATAGAAACAAATAGTTTTCATTTAATTCCCCTGAAAAGTTTTCCATTTCTCACTGGAATTTTGTTTCAAGTAGACGAGTTTATGTTTCATTGTTGAAAAGAGTATTAAATTCTTATTAACAAGTTACGAGTTGATCTATTTTTGATATATTTTGAAGAACAAATAAGTTTAAAATGGAATTTATCCGATGTTTCCATAAAAAAAAGTTTTGTTAATAAAATTAAGTCCATTGTAAATATTTTGGGTTTAAATAATTTGCAGAATTTCAAACTATTTTTTGTAGTCAAAGTCGAATTCGCTTAAACTTTAGATTACAAGATTTTTTTTTATTAAAACCATTTTGCTTTGAATTTTTGTTATATACTTGGAACCTACATATTGCGTGGCCATGGAGTCGCCTAGATTATATGTAGCCCGATCGGGGCCCTCCCGGCAATCTAAAGGTTATCAAGGCCGACCAGAGTGAAGAAAACTTTTGATTGATAAAAGAAAATGCTGGCTCTTGATTAACAAAGGGTAATACGCCCAATATTTAAAATTTCAGTCAAAAACAGAATTTTCGTTAACTTTAGAAATTTCTGTTAACTTAACAGACTTGCTGGTAATTTAACAAAGTTGCTGTTAATTCAATAGAGTCGCTGTAACAAAATTTACTATTACCTTAACAGAGTTAATCCTCATAACAAATCTAGGAGAAAGGTGAACAATTTCATCGAAAGCAACTCGAAGGAACCTAGAATCAGTTTAATGGCACCTAGAATAAGAGATGCAAACCAAAAGTTTTTTTTAATGTTGGTTTAAGAATGAACTCTTGATTTCAAAAAGAATTGGACTTCTGGTTTTATTTCCAAAAATTTCAAAATTTGGTTCTCTTTTCGAAAATTTCAATAGTTTGTTTCTGATTTTGGTTTCTAAAATTCTAAGAATTTGGTTCTGGTTTCTAAAATTCCAAAAAAATTATTGTGGTTTCTAAAATTTCGAAAATTTGGTTCTGGTTTTGGTTTCTAAAATTCTAAGAATTGGGTTCTGGTTTTGGTTTCCGAAATTCTAAAAATTTGGTTCTGGTTTCTAAAATTCCAAAAAAATTATTCTGGTTTCTAAAATTTCAAAAATTTGGTTCTGGTTTTGGTTTCTAAAATTCTAAGAATTTGGTTCTGGTTTTGGTTTCCAAAATTCTAAGAATTTGGTTCTGGTTTCTAAAATTCCAAAAAAATTATTCTGGTTTCTAAAATTTCAAAAATTTGGTTCTGGTTTTGGTTTCTTAAATTCTAAGAATTGGATTCTGGTTTTGGTTTCCAAAATTCTAAAAATTTGGTTCTGGTTTCTAAAATTTCAAAAATTTGGTTTTGGTTCTGGTTTTGTTTCTGGGTTTGGTTCACTAAATCGTGAGTTGGCTCAAAATTCAGTTTTGGTTTTTACACAAGACTGATAGAAGGGCAAGTGGACTGTTGTACTAGATTAACATAAAAAAAGTGCTGGACTCTAAATCTGGGCACCAATCATGTATTCCAACGCGTCTCTGTCTTTCGACTTCGACGCAGCTTTTAACTCTTGACTTCGCCATATCTGCAATTTGAATTTTCTCGGAATCGTCACTATAAATCCAAACGTGATTCTGACTGTCACTCCAGGAAATTTGAAGCTGATGATATGACGAAGTCAAGAGTTAAAAGCTGCGTCGAAGTCGGAAGACAGAGATGCGTCGGAACACATGATTGCTGCCCTGATCGAAAATAGAAAATAATAAGAATTTATCGATCATAAAAATTCGAATTTGAACCGAACGGAACCATTAGAAAAATTTCTGGTAAGTGGTTTGGTTACAGTATATGTTTAAAAAACTGGTTTGTTTTTGGTTCGTTTCGGCCATTTTTTTTTAAAAATGGTTTGGTTTTGATTCGGTTCGGTCATATTTTTTCAGAGTGGTTTGATTCACTCAAATTTCAATGGTTCAGTGATTTTTGGTTCGATTCAAAAAATCGGTTATCATTTCTGTCTAGAATATCTGCTTGTTTTTCTACTTTTGTTCATAATCGTTAAACCGTTTCTCACATCGCACCTTTTAAATCCGTTTGAGCTATTCTTCGGCATTAAAGGGTTTCCCCTAAGCTCTGGCTGGAAGTATGAAAAAACCCTTTCTGATAAAAAAAAACAGTTTTTTGAATTTTCAATTCGATCAATTTTTAACCCTTTCATGCCCGACTTTTCCCTTACAGTTAGAAAAGACATTTTTTTTGCGCGGTTGCTGCTTTTTAGTCCTCGAGAGACACCATGCAAAATTTGAAATCTTCACCTTTGTATGAAAAAATGTTATAAAAAGTTGCCTATTAGCAACATCGAGCATGAAAGGGTTAAGAACAGAACAAAATTGTTATCCTATTGGCATTCTAATTGTTGGAACATCGATTTTCATTCTGTCAAGTTGGTCAAGTCATTCGAAACTCATTTTTCTTCCATTTAAATCGATATCTGATTGTAAGCGTTATTCGTCGCAAATACCAATAGGACGAAGAAACAAAATAAAAAACAAAGTAAATCGTTTTCCAACTCATCGCCACCTTTTCCTGAAAAAATCCTCACAATCTCTTCGATTGCCGTTCATAATAACGATTACGGTCATCCCCCAAAGACATATACGAGTATGAGAAAAACTCCAATCCGGTTACCATTGTCGCTTTGGGGCGTTTGCCCGGCTGGGGATCCCTAAGAGGCAATCTATACAAAAAATAGCCTACTTGATGGCGTTGTTAGGTTATCGGAGACTTCGATTTCATTCAAAAATATCCTGCCCTGGGATCCAAATTCGGTGCTTTATCCGAGAATTACATGAAAGCACAAAGGATGGGTTCATTTCTGGATGGTGGGTTACGTTATAAAGAGATGAAATTGTCTGCCAGTTAATTGATATCTGTTTGGCTTTTGTTGACAATTGATGCTGGGGGGGGAGGTGTAATTGGGGATAAAAATAAGTGGTAGTAGATATTAAAAACGTTTCAATTTCATTCTTTGTTATCCTATGGTTAAGTGAAAACATTTAATAACAATTTTACTCGCAGCTACCTGTTTTCGCCCGTATAACGAGTGAGTAGTAAATCAATGGATTAAATATTGTTACAATGACACAATCTGCCCACCTTGATGTCCTTAACAAGACATTCACCTGTGTCATCTGTCATCAGAATCAATATCGACATCGGCTACATGTCTATTAGGTGCTCCCCAGTTCCGGAAACTTTGCCCAGTTCACATGATTGACATTATTTGTTCAAGCAATATAAAGGCTATCAATTTTTGACCTCTTGTCTGTTTTTGATAGGATCTAAAATTACTTTCGAATTTTCTGTCCAAATTACGATGTTTCCTAGAATTTAATTTCATACCTGTGTCGTGGTAAATAACTTTAATGGGTTTTATTTTTCTTTTGAGTTATTTTTTAATTATTTTTACGAAAAAACATTCGGATTCTAATTTGGTAGCTAAATGGAAATATCCGATGAAATATTTATGGATTTTCTCCCAATCGGATGTATTTCACCTGTTTTCGCCCGTATTTAGCATAAACTAAAATTAAAAATATAACTTTTTTTAAGCGAAAATTGCCCTACCGATTTTAATGAAATTTTGCACCAAAACAAAGTAACTTTTAGGATATATTGTGACATTTAGTTGTTTTGCATTCAACAACCTAAAGACATATAACTTCTTCCTACACTCAGAAAAAAATGGGTCATATGGATAAAAGCATTGTTAATTGCTAAAGGATAAACCTTTATCAACCAACAAAATATTTTTTTGTCAATAGAAACAAGATTTTTATTTTTTTTTTGAGTGTATAAGACATAAGACTCACACCTTCTTCAGAACACCCTCTGTGTGTAACGAATTTGTCGGAAAAGCTTTTCCTTTTTAACTCCATCCTCCGGTACCGCATGAACCCTTGCGTGTTTTTAACTGACCCAATCTGTAAATGAGGCGTTAAAAGCTAGAGTGCACCAACCCACATGTCGAAATCGTGAATTTTTTTGTGTTTGAATCACTATTGCGAGTGAGTTTTTAGATAAAAATGTTTGGATGCACAAATGAACATTTCAACATTGAGTAATAAAGCCCACAGAAATTTTTTTTTCCAAAAATTTACAGTCAATAATAGTACAAAAGTGGGAAAGCTTCAAAAACTCGATTATGTGGCTTGGTCCACTCTAGCTTTTAACGCCTCAAATATTACTACGATTGCGATTACGATTAAGTATCCACGACCAATGAGATCAAAGTTTTTATTTTCCTGTCGTTGAAAGCTTTGATCTCATTGGTCGAAAAGCTTCAATCGTAATCGCAATCGTTAGTCTGAAGTTGCCTTTAACCTGTCTGTCGGTTTTACGTATCTTAAATAACCGGAGAACGCGTTCAGTTAACGACTTGAAATTTTTTGTAAATAATTTTCTCATAAATGACTAGGCTGAGTTCTTGGACGGGTAAAATCGGACCATTCTTTCCCCGCTCCCCTATATAAATGAAACAGTTTTTCGCAGTTTTCTCGAAAACGGTGAGTCATATTGAAAAATTTATAAAGGTAAATGTGTCTACAATAAAATTCTAGATAACTCATCCAAACATCTAAATCCAATTGGACCACTGCTTCCCCCCTCTCCCATACAAATGAAATACTTTTTCCATGTTTTCTTGAAAACTGTGCATTGTATCGAAAAATTTATAAAGATGAAATGTGTTTAGAATATGATTTTACATAACTTATCTATACATCAAAATCCAGTTAGATCAGTTGGTTAGTCTGTCAGTCTGTGTACAAGATTTCTCAAAAACTAATAGAGCTAGAACCATGAAATTTTACAGGCATGTTTGTTCCTGGAATAGGACGATTCTATCAGCTTCTGGTGAAAATGAGTTACCCGGAAGTAACCAGAATGACGGCTTTTAAAAATCGCAGTTTGCTTTTTTTTCTGTTTTACTCTGAAACTATGCGTTTTACAGTACTTTATTGATAACAAAACTTTCAGACAGTAAAATTTCCTACAGTTTTGTGTTTTACTACAACTCGATATCTCAAATCCGTATAGAAATATACCGTTATTTAAAAAAAATCAGCTTTTTGCGTTTATTGCGAAAACCAACAAGTTTTCGGTGGTTCATTGTATGATATGAATTGAAGGGAATAATGTTTTCCACAATTTTGTCTCACACTGTTATCCGCTATATTTTACCGTTATTCAGATATTTTCATGAAAATGAAAAAAATTTATTTTTGCGAAATGCTTGCAAACTTACGGTTTCCGTAAAAATAGTTGGATGAAGAACTAAAGGTATTAAAATTCCCTACAGTTTTTCCTTTTACCGGAAATCGATATCTTTTACCGTTATCGAGATATTTTAGATTTTGTGAAAGTAAAATTCGTCTTTTTATAAAAACTGAATTTTTTTCGTCGATTTATAATGTAAATTGGGCAGATACATAGATTTTATATAAGAAAGTCATGTCCTGTTCACATCAGATATTTTTCCTGTACTGGAGACATTACACGTTTTTGAAATAAATTTCAAATTCGTTTTTATTATTTCCCTATATTTCAAGGCGTTTGTCGACTCATGCCGATATTTTTTTTGTGAAAAATATTTTATCTCAAAATTTCGGTTTTGCGAAAATTTTGTTTTATAATCAAATCTTATTGTACAAGGAATATTTTCACTTGTGCTTAGTTTAAATTTATACCGAAATATGAAGCACTTAATTGAGTTAATAATTATGATTACATAATGCTTAAAATTGATTGAATAATCCAAGAAATTGAAATTCTTGGAAGAAATTCTTTCACTTTGGCCATTTAATTGAAACTTAATTGGTTTATCTGATTACATAATACCATTATGGATATCGTGAACGAAGGATATTTAATAAACTTTTTCGTTTTATTAATTTCTTTATAGGTTCTGGGAAATCTTATACAATGATGGGCTCACAAGACAACAAAGGAATAATACCTCGATTATGTGATGAACTGTTTGCATCAATAGCAAACAAACAAACCTCCGACCTACTTTATAAAGTTGAAGTATCTTACATGGAGATATACAATGAGAAAGTTCACGATTTATTAGATCCGAAACCGAATAAGCAATCTCTAAAAGTACGAGAACATAATGTCCTCGGACCATACGTTGACGGACTATCACAGTTGGCTGTAACATCATTTAAGGTATGAGTTTCACTTTGTTTTTATAACAACCGGGACATTTATAATGTTTTTTCATTTAATTATAGGATATTGATAACCTTATGACAGAGGGTAATAAATCAAGAACGGTGGCAGCAACAAATATGAATGCTGAATCATCGAGATCACATGCCGTCTTCTCAGTAGTTTTAACGCAAACATTAACCGATCCAATTACAAATGTTACCGGGGAAAAGGTGTCCAGAATGTCTCTAGTCGATTTAGCCGGCAGTGAAAGGGCTGTGAAAACGGGAGCCGTTGGCGATAGGCTTAAAGAGGGGTCAAATATTAATAAGTGAGTATGAAGAATTTTCGAATTCGAATAACTTTGTAGCCCGGAGGTAAAATGGAGATGGTTATGCTCTTTCCAATGATATTTTACATTTGGTTCTATCACAAAAACGGCCCTTTAACCCACTGTTACATATGTATTAGTAACGCAAAAATCGCCGCTTTTGGGGTCTTGTCTTTTATTTATCTTGCTTGCGGCTGTTCTGAGTATGGTTACGAGATATCCAAGTGTTTCTCTTGTTCTGTAGATAACTCAACAAAAAAAAAGGATTTTTATGTAAAACTACTTCCGTGAAACTACTTCCGTAAAACTACTTCATCAAAATTTCAGTACTGGAAAGGTCTCTGAACGCTAATGGGTTAAAGAACATATGAGAATAAGTGAGGCGTTAAAAGCTAGAGTGGACCAAGCCACATAATCGACTTTTTGAAACTTTTCCACTTTTGTACTATTATTGTAAATTTTTGGAAAAAAAATTTCTGTGGACTTTATTACTCAATGTTGAAATGTTCTTTTGTGCATCTAAACATTTTTATCTAAAAACTCACTCGCAATAGTGATTCAAACACAAAAAAAATCACGATTTCGACATGTGGGTTGGTCCACTCTAGCTTTTAACGCCTCAAGTCACCTTTACACTGATCTCCTGAAAATTTTAGCTTTTAGCGCTTAGTGCAGTTTACTTTCAGGCAACATGTCCTTAAATAGAAAAATCAGGTTTTCCACCAAAAATTATTGAGGTTGGCTGCCATTTAAGGAGAACCAGCAATAAATTTGCGATGGTCAATCCAGACGAATACGCGCCTCCAGACGAATTTTCTCTCAAAAATTCGAAGTTCTGTTCAATACACCATGAAAACCACTCAAAAGGAAGAAAAATGGCTGGCAAAAGAATTTTCTGAAAATGGCGCTTGAAACCGAAACTTGCTAAATTTTTTATTATATTATAAATTATGAAGAAAAAAATTCAAAATCGTCAAAATGTCAGCCATGTTGAAAAAACAAAAATGTCTTTCTTTTTGTCAGTCTGTCTGTCAGTCTGTGTACAAGATTTCTCAAAAACTACTGGAGCTAAAGCCATAAATTTTTACAATGGGTGTTTGGTCCTAGAATGGGGCGATCCTATCAACTTTTGGTGGAAATCCGTTAACCGGAAGTAACCAAAATGGCGTCTTTTTAAAAATCGCAATTTCGTTTTTGCGTTTTCTGATATTTTTCCGAAACACCTCATTTTTGAGTAGTCTTTTGTATGCCAAAAATTGAAGAGAATAAAATTTCCTACATTTTTGTTTTGTACTAGAATTGCGTACCTCAAGTAACACATGGATCAATAAGTCCCGAGACTAACCCAGAGATGACGCTCGTAGTAAACCAGTAACCACGTCTTTCTAGAGTACTAACCTTTGCTTGAAACGTGTCAAAATTTTAAGTCGATCGGACCAGAAACAGCTGAGTTATCGAGGTTGGAGTAAAGTCGTTTTGTAGTTTGTTTAAAAAATGGAAAAAACCGAGTTTCGTGTTCTGATAAAACATTGTTTTTTAATGGATAAAAACACCGTGCAAGCGAAACAATGGATTGAAAAATGTTACCCGGACTCTTGTCCATCAAAAGCAACGATTTGTCGGTGGTTTTCCGAGTTTAAACGTGGTCGTACCGACACAAATGACGCGGAACGCTCGGGTAGACCTGTGGAAGCCGTTACACCGGAAAATGTGAGTGAAGTGACAAAAATTATAATGAAAGATCGTAAAGTGAAGCTCCGTGAGATTGCTGAGATAACACAGATATCATATGGAAGTGCATTTACTATCCTTCATGAAAAATTGAGCATGAAAAAGGTTTTTTCCAAGTGGGTGCCGCGATTGCTTTCGATGAAACAAAAACAGCAACGAGTCGATGATTCAGAAAGCTGTTTATCGCTATTTACTCGCAATAAAAAAGATTTCTTGCGTCGTTACGTGACCATGGACGAAACATGGATACATCACTACACTCCAGAGTCGAAGCGGCAGTCATCTGAGTGGCGCACAGCTGGCGAAAGCCGTCCGAAGCGTCCGAAAACGCAGCAGTCAGCTGGCAAAGTCATGGCGTCAGTTTTTTGGGATACGCATGGCGTGACGATTGTATCACCCTAAAAGGTGATTATATTGATGAATAAAAAAAAATTTTGCAAAAAAAATGTTGTTTTCATTGTTAGTCTCGGGACTTATTGATCCATGTGTTAGTTATCGGATATACCGTTATTTAAAAAAAAACCGTTTTTTGCGATTATCTCGGGAAACACCGGTATTTTGGTGGTGTAATGTTTAGGTGAATTGAAGAGAAAAAGTTTTGCCACAATTTTGTCTCTCACTGTTATTCCCTATCTTTTACCGTTATTGAGATAATTTCATTAAAAAATAAAAAAAAAAGATTTTTGCGAATTGCTTGCAAAATAACGGTTCCCCGTAAAAATAGTTGAATGAAGAACTAAAGGTGTTAAAATTCTCTACGTTTTTGCCTTTTACCGTAAATCGATATATTTTACTATTATCGGGATATTTTGGCTATTGTAAAAAGAAAATCACTTTTTTGATATAAACTAAAATTTTATTCGACGGGTTTATAGTGTTACTCGTAAATTGCGCAAAAACGTAGATCTTGTATAAGAAAGTCATGCGCTGATCACATCAGATAGTTTTTAATAGAGTTCAAACGTTCTTTGCCTGTAAATCATCAGTTTTTAGAATTGTTGGCATGTATTTCATTTCCGCACCTTTTAGTGGCGATATAATTAATCTATTCTACTTCTCAACGCAAAATTATTCGAAAAAAACCCTAGAGGTCGAGAAATTCAAACCAAGAAACATCTTAACTTCAAAGAATTCCCATTTTTAACCAAAAAAATAACTCTAACCTTTTTTTACGATTTTTTAGGTCATTAACTACATTAGGTCTTGTGATATCAAAATTGGCTGATCAATCGAGCGGCAAAAATCGCAACGATAAATTCGTTCCATATCGAGATTCGGTACTAACATGGTTACTAAAGGATAATTTAGGCGGTAATTCGAAAACAGTAATGGTTGCCACAATATCACCAGCAGCGGATAATTACGAGGAAACCCTGTCAACATTAAGATATGCAGATCGAGCCAAACGTATTGTCAATCATGCCGTCGTCAATGAGGATCCAAATGCCAGAATTATTCGGGAATTACGATTGGAAGTTGAGGCACTGCGAAATATGCTGAAATATGCAACGGTATGCAGAGTTTTTCCTTTTCATTGATTTTATTAATTAAGAAAAATGTTTTTATTGAAATTTCAGGGATCGCCCGTTGGTGATACACAGCGAGTCGACATTCACGACAAGTTAGCCGAGAGCGAGAATTTGATGAAGCAAATTTCGCAAACTTGGGAGGAAAAACTTGTGAAAACCGAAAGAATCCAAAACGAAAGACAGCAGGCACTTGAGAAAATGGGTATCTCGGTGCAAGCGAGCGGCATTATGGTGGAAAAGAATAAATACTACTTAGTCAATTTGAATGCAGATCCGTCCTTGAATGAGCTGTTAGTTTATTATTTAAAAGTAAGTCACTATCGATTTATTAACTGTCTACCTTCAATGCTTTAGAAAATTCCTCTTAAAATAGCATCACTGTAATGCGAAAACGATTAAAATTTGATTGATTTCATATAGGAGCACACCCTTGTCGGTGGCCGAAGTATGGGACAGCAGCCAGATATTCAGCTATCAGGTCTTGGAATCCAGCCAGAACATTGCATCATATCGATTCAGGATGGTGGCCTGTTTATGGAACCGATCCAGAATGCTAGGTGCTTCGTGAATGGCTCATCGGTATCAGAGAAGACGGCATTGCATCATGGCGATCGAATATTGTGGGGAAATCATCATTTCTTCCGTGTTAATTGCCCAAAGAGTGCCAACAATTTGAATTTGAACTCGGAGCCACAGACGCCAGCCCAGCAAATCGATTACAATTTTGCTAGAGATGAAATCATGCAAAACGAGCTCAGTAACGATCCAATCCAAACGGCTATTGAACGATTAGAGCGACAACATGAGGAGGATAAGCAGGTCGCATTGGAGAAACAGAGACAGGTGCATTTATGGCGATTTATAAATTTTGATTTAATTTTTATTTCCTTGCAAAAGTCAAGCGAAATAATCTACGCTTTTTTTAAGGGTTCTTAAGAAATTATGAAGAAATTATGAATTTCCGCAACAAATGCTATTTTATAAAATAATAAAGAAATAACTAAGCCTTGTTCAATCGAGTTCTAGAAAACTATAAGCTGCTCCTCTAGCCTCTTCACGGATCAACCCCCGACACAAAAAAAACCCCATAGGAACGTGCCTATAAAATATAGGAAAGCGATTTTAGGACTCGTTACACCATTTTGTCGAAAAGGATTCCATAAATAATGGAACTAGTCCTAGTTTTCGTGGAATCGTTACTATGAATATAGGGCTGAGAGAAGAATGGACACATTCCAAGAAAAGTAGAACCCGTTCCTAGTTTTTACAGGAGACATTCCTATATTGAGGGGGAACCAATGCTATATTGTGCAATGGAATCGTTCCAATTGTTTTTAGAAGTGACTCCAATATTATGTAGAACTCAGTCCTATAAAAAAAAATTGGAACGAATCCTAAGTGCTGGCGGACTCATTCCATCGACTATGGCAATTCAAGCCAATTTTTTTTTCTTCGATTATAATTCGCTTGTGGCTTGCGAACTCGTTGTTTATATATTTTGGACCTGCCTACTACCACACTCTAAAGGCGCCTCCACACGTTCAATGTTACTTGACAATTTTACTCATGTTTCAAGTAACATTGATCGTTTGGATGCTCTTCAATGTTACGTTTGCAGGCAATTTCCATAATTGTTACTTGACGAAAATTTTCATCAATAATACTTGTCAAGTAACATTGAACGTGTGGAGGCTCCTTAACACTTATGTCAGAGGATTTTTTTTTTATTACAGGGCATTTTATTACTTGAGTTGTTTGATATCTCGAATATTTTCAAGCCCCTAAAATTAGTGGGACATATTTTGTGGATAGCACTTGAGCACGACCTATCTATGGGTAAAAATCTAAAAAAATTGCTTCAGCCTTATGTCTTTCTGTCTGTCAGGGCTATCAGTAGGTCAGTCTATCAGTCTGTGTACAAGATTTCTCAAAAACTAATACAGCTGGAGCCACATTTTACAGGTATGTTGAATTGGGCAATTCTATCAACTTCTGGGGGAATTTCTATCATCGGAAGCAACCAAAATGGCGGCTGTTTCAAAATCGCAATTTCGTTTTTCGCAATTTACTACGAAACTGCGCACTTTTCGGTAGCCTAATGTATTACGAGAGCTGGACACAATGAAATTTCCTACATTTTTGGAGTTACTAGAACTGCGTATCTTAAACCGTTATCGAAATATACCGTTATTTAAAAAAAATAAGTTTTTAGCAATTATCTCGAAAAAAACGGGTTTTTGCTAGTCATATGTATGTGATGAATTAATGAGAATGTCATTCTCCACGAAACCACCGTTATTCTTTTCCATTATTGAAATATTTTGCTTCCAAACTAACGGTATTTCGAATAAAAACAGTTAAAAGAAGAATTGAAGACATCCAAGTTTTCTATTTTACTGCGATTTTCCGTAACTGGATATATTTTACCGTTATCGAGATATTTCAGATTTTGTAACATAAAAATCCATATTTTTATATAGATTTTTTTATATAGAGCAAGAAATATAGGGCAAGAACGTAGATTTTGTATAAGAAAGTCATGTGCTGTTCACATCAGATATTTTTCGCTACGATACAAGAATTTTTCTAATTTCATTTTCACATCGACTTCTCTTTTTGTGAATTGAAAACATATTTTCCTATGATTAATTTGCATAAAGCTCGATCTCAGTTGATTGCCGTTGGCAAAAATCATCACAAAAAGTAGCAGAAAAATGTTTTTTTTGTATTTTGTTTTGCAAACTCATTCAGTATTGTTTGTTTTTCCAACTGTCGTCGCCAAAGGAAATTCCATAAATTTCCATCGATCAAAATTTATTTCTCATCTCCCAAACCACTTACGAATTTTCCTTATCGTTACGCATCTGCTACTAACAAACAATGCAAATCGATTGGACTGTTCTAGTCCTTCCTCTCTGTTGACTCATCAATTTATATAACAATAAGCTGAAAATATTATACAAAATTTATTACGCAATTATTAGATCGATATCACTTAATTTAATTTCAATTTAATTCAAATCTTAATTATTTTTCATTAACTCTCTCTGACTCTCTGTACAGCGATATGCCATAATGATATCCAAAACTGATAATCTCAGCAGAGTTCATTGGATGGCATGCAAAACATTAAAGTGATATTAAATAGATTAAACCAAACTAAAACACGACAAGTTAGTTAAACTTTATGAATCCCCCGTGAATTGCCTATGCTGACAAAATTTATGTAGTCTTTAATGGAATTAGATAGGATGCGATTGGTATCAGTCGGGGATTTCCTTATGCAATCAGATTGGATATAAATCTTTATAGGCTAATTTATAGTCGCTTAGATAACTAAGTTTTCTTGCACATTTCAGTCTAAACCTTCGGAAATTGTGTTAGGATATCATCATACGTTGGTTATGGTTTTGTTATTGAGACATGAGTTTTTATGAAATCAATTCCCATGAGATTGTTTTGAGTACATTGGAGACCACTTCGTTCTAACCCAAAGTCTTGATTGGATTGTGAGTGATTTTAAGGAAAAAATCAAATCTAGTTTTACCTTCCAAACTGAAAGGAATTATATTTTTATTTGTTTTGGCCGTGGAAGGATAACGTGACTATCCTTTTTCTCAGATTTTCCTTAAAAAATTTCATCTGGAATTTTTTGGGGTCGCTGAATTCAATTCTGAAGTCAAAAAGTCCGTAAGAATATCTCAAAAGCAAAGATATATATTCGAAGACTTAAAAGTATAAACAAGCGTAACGAAAGACAGACGTCGTTTTGGATCTCTCGTCATACAAGATTTGATTAACGAAACGACTAAAAAAGATAAAAAAAAAAATTTGAAAAAATTAAAAATAAAAAAAATTAAAGAAAAAAAAATTTTCGTTACAAAAATATACTAATAAGAAAGAAATAATTTTTTGGGTGCTGTGTATCAGAAATAAAAGTGATATAAACTCATCAAATCAGTCGTCGAATACAAAAATGAACTACACCAGGGCGTTTGGGATGGCAGAACATTTTGAATTTGACACGACCGTCTGACTGTCCGTCCGTGAACCCCATAACTTTAGAAAGATTTGAGCTAGAGACTTGAAATTTTATATAGTTGCGTTTCTCGTGAATTGCAAGGCTGAGTTCTTGAACGAGCAAAATCGTGCCATTTCTTTCTCCCTTCCCCATGCAAACGAAACAGTTTTTTGCAATTTTCTTGAAAACGGTGAGTCGTATTGAAAAACTTATAAAGATAAAATGTGGTTAGAATATGATTTCATCAGGGGTGGCAAACGAAAAAAAATCGTAATGTTATACATTTCGTTATGTAACGAAATTGAAATTTTATTTCGTTTTATAACGATAAAAAAATTCATTTCGTTACATTATAACGTTATCATTTCGTTACATTTTTTCGGTTTCGATCTGTTATTGTAACGGTATTAGTTTTCTATAACGGTATAATAGATTTTAAAGGAAAAACCGGAAAATCGTTATTTCGTTACGTTACGATAACGCTTCCCAACCCTGGATTTTACATAACTTATTTATACATGAAAATCCAATTGGACCATCCCCCCCCCCTCTCCCATACAAATCGAACTCCAATACTATGTTCTCGAAAATAAAAATGCGTACTTAAATTTTTATCGTATGGCTAATATTTTAATTTTCCTACGTAAAGAAGGATCAACACACACGAAATTTTAAGCCCATTTTAAATGAATATAAATTAGTCTCATAAAAATATTAAATTAAATTCTTTAAATTAAATTTACTGCTGTGCCAATACAAAATTCAATTTTATATTGTAGAATTTGATTAGTTTATTTTTTATTAGTTAAACGAAGTCCGGACACTGGACAAGTCAATTCCATTAGAGCTAATTCCATTTGCATGAATTTATTTTGCAGGAATACGAACGACAATTCCAACAGCTGCGAAATATCCTTTCGCCCAGCACACCGTATGCTCCGTATGCCCCATACGATCCGCTTCGATTGGGTAAAATCACCCCCTGTACACCGACATCGCAGATGCGAGTAGAGAAATGGGCACAGGTAAAAATCGTTTACGTCATTTCCTCTAATTTTGTTTCATTTTCACATCAGCCTGTGGAAAATTAGCAACAAAATTATGGATTTTCCAGATCGAGTTGAGAAAATAATAAATAGTTAATCCGTTTTATTTTTTGTGTGATTTAACAGGAACGGGACGAAATGTTCAAACGTTCACTGGGCCAGCTGAAAACGGACATAATGCGAGCAAACACGCTTGTCCAGGAAGCCAATTTTCTTGCCGAGGAAATGGAGAAGAAAACGAAATTCAGCGTAACACTGCAAATCCCACCGGCCAATTTGAGTCCTAATCGACGGGTAAGTTTGAATCTGCAAAACTAATGAAGATACCCAAATAGCATTTTAAGCAGCCGTGTCGTCTTTATTCACATATTTCGTCACCACGTAAATCGCGGCGATAAGCGATTTTTTTCACAGGCACATCGCCGTTGTGCGAATGGGATGTACAATGACGCTCATAGTGGCGAACACTTGTTAGTGTTTTGTCACGCCGCAATGTGACACAGGAACGTAATTCTGACGCTGCCATTTTACAATTAACAAAATTAGCTGCTTGAAGCTTTATGCGAACGTCATTTGGCGGCATTACATCACACAAATCTTCGAGCGACGTTTTCTAAAATTGTGCTGTTTCAAAAATGTCTGCTGTCCATTTTTTTATGCAATTTCCTAAATTTAAAATAAGAAATTTAATTCTCGAAGTGAAATCGTTTGAATCAAATATTAATGGGGAATATGGCGGCTGAAGGCATCAACTTTTTTTTCTTTTGTTTGTAAAGCGAAGGCTTTGAGGTGACTCTAGTGGCAACCGTGTCGACCCTGTTCCCATTACTCGCTTCTTCAAAGTCAAACTGACATTTAGGTTCCACATAGCTAATCACTGTATCGACGAGACAACCGTCAAATGCCGCTCTATCGTTACAGGATTTTCATTAAGCAAATATTGACCCAAAGACGACACGTCGATCACCAATTTTCCCATTAAAGCAATTGTGACATTAAAGCAAACATTATTAATCACTGTGTCGTTCTCGTCACTTCTTACGCTTCTTGTACGCGGGTGTGAATTATAGGTCTAAACCTTTAGACCCGATTGTGTAAATTGCTGCATTTTTAAGTCGCAAAAAGAAACCTCATGTGCACGTGCTTTTCGATGCTATTTGGGTATGCCGGTCGAGGCTTTTAAGAAGATAGATTTTCCTACATTTCCGATCGGCTATCCTTGAATCTCTTCTGCCTGAATTAATATCCATATATAACGAATTAGTTTCTTGTCCAAAAATGTATAGCGAAATTAAAACTCTATTAATCTTGCAATTTATTTCCAATTTCCTCCGTCCATTTATGCTAACATCGAATATGTGTCAACCAACCGGCTTCATCCTTAATTCCACATTCTCCAATATGCCTGCTTTAATTGGCATCACCAAACCAACAGCGTGGCGCTTTCGTCAGTGAACCGGCTATCCTAGTGAAGCGTGTGAATTCCGGCAGCCAAATCTGGAGTATGGAGAAATTGGAGAATAAATTGATTGACATGCGAGAAATGTACCAGGAGCACAAGGAACGAGCCATGGCTGGCCTGGTGAGTGAAGATATTTTTGCTAAATAAATACGAATATTTTTGTTATTATTTTATTACGTACAATTAATACTGTCTAAAAGAAACCTAGACATGAAAAAATGAAGTGTTTATCAATTTTTTTTACACTAAAATCAATAAGAAGCACATTAGAAAAAATTGAGAAAATTTTTATACAAAGTCAAGAAAAAATAAAAGAAAACTAAAACTTTGATGCGAATTTGATTTACACGCTAAAGCCAATCGTTGAGCCGGAAATTGATGATGATGACGATGATGAGGTATATATAAACAAAAGTAGATGTTCATGTATTTTAAATTTAAAAAAAAAATATTGTATCAACTTCAAATGGATCATTTGTTATCACGGCTTTTTGTGAAATTTTTTGCGTAATTTATCATTATTGATTGCACATCTATTAGAATCATTCATTCATTATTTCATTTTTTGATTGTCTGTTAAATGCTTCGAATCATAGATTCGCCATCAGGAAGGTATTGAATCGAAATTTGTGATCTCTAGAATTCGTATTATAAAAATAGTGGGAATATTTCTGTGTGGGAATTTGGGATTTTATTTATTTTTTACGCAAGTGTGATTATTTTTCGTAATTCAAATTTGTGAAACAGACCTACAACAACTGAAGCTATAACTTTTCTTTAAAAAAAAGAATTTGCTGATTACGGAGCCTTCAAAAATAATATGAAACATAATAAAAGCTATAATTGCCAATCTGGGAATTACGCAAAATTTCTAGTCTGTAGCTCAATCCGTGCGCCCGCAATCCGCGCCACAGACGGACGGACGGACGGACATGGAAAAATTAGTTATTTTTATCATTCTAAACACACTGGTGTAATTCGTTTTTGTGTGTTATGACGGGATCTTGGCGTTACAAACGGTAAGGCAAAGTTAATATACCCAAGGATGTTGGCGGGGTCACAAACAGCAAAATCGTTGGTAAATGGTGAGGGGCAGTATGACCGAAATGTCTCCATGGAAAAAAATTGGCCCTTTAGGCTTATTTTTGTCCCCGTGTAACTTCCCTCGACAAAAGGCCCCTTAAATTATAGGGGTATTCACAGAACCTATTAAAGTAGCTGTTATCGCCGTAAAATAGTATTATTTGTTATAGTTTTGCAAACAACAACAAAATACACGGCAACATTTTGTGCAAGTTCAGAACTTCCCCTCCCTTAATCATTTATATCGCCGCAAACTATCACAGACTCCCCCTTCCCCATAAAAGTATGACACATTTTATGAACAGCCCCTTTTTGAATGTCTGGACTTTAAAATTAAATTTTTCAACATTTTTATTGAAAATCACTTCCTTACGACTTTTTTGAGCTATTCGCTTTCAAGTGGTTCCGTTTTTTTAAAAAAAATGCCATAAATCAGACTTTTTAGCCATGCAATTTATCCAGAAGTCGCAATCCATGCAAAATTTTAGTTTTTGCCAAAATCCGCTTCAACAAAAAAAGAAAAAAAGAAGAATTTGGCCCTTTAGACTCTGAAACGTCCTTAATTTCATACAATCCCAATTCAGTTCGTCAAATGAAGCGCTTTTAAAAAAAATTAAATACTAATAATAAAATACTGTAGTAGAAAATAAAAGCCTCTAATTACCTTCCTGATGGATGCACAAATTTTTTTTCATAACTCTTTCCGGTCTCCTAAAATTCTTAAATTATTTTATATGTCATTTACAGGACGATGGAAAGGTGAAAGTCGTGGACCCGTTCTACGAGTCACAGGAGAATCACAATCTAATTGGTGTCGCCAACATATTCCTCGAAGTTCTATTCCATGATGTGAAGCTGGACTACCACACGCCAATCATTAGCCAACAGGGCGAGGTAGCTGGTCGCCTACAAGTCGAGATATCCCGTATTGCCGGTCAATTGCCCCAGGATCGAATGTGTGAGTCAGCGTCGGACAGTTCCAGCGACTCACGCGACGACGACTACATGAGCGATCCGATGTCCAATCAAATTACCTGCCGAGTGAGCATCAAACAGGCAAATGGTCTGCCCCTATCCCTCTCGAATTTCGTCTTCTGCCAGTACACATTCTGGGGCCATCAGGAGACCGTGGTGCCGGTTATCAACTCGGAAGTGCCAACCCACAACCAGAACATGACATTCAACTTCGAACATACCAAAGATTACACGGTGGCGATCAATGAGGAATTCCTCGAACACTGCGCCGAGGGTGCTCTCTCGATTGAGGTGTGGGGCCATCGCAGTGCTGGCTTCTCGAAGTCGAAAGGCTGGGAAGTTGAACAACAACAGGCGAAAGCTCGCTCCTTGGTCGATCGATGGGCGGAATTGTCGCGAAAGATCGAACTGTGGGTCGAGATTCATGAATTAAACGATAACGGCGAGTATGCCCCCGTCGAAGTGACCAATCGAACAGAAGTGTTGACAGGCGGTGTGTATCAGCTGCGGCAAGGCCAACAGAGACGCATACAGGTCCGTGTGAAACCCGTCCAAAATTCCGGAACCCTCCCGATTATCTGCCAAACGATTGTAAGCATTGCCGTGGGTAGTGTCACGATGCGCTCGCGACTACAAAAGCCAATGGATTCGTACCAGGAAGAAGACCTAACCGTGCTCAGGGAGAAGTGGAGTGAGGCGCTCGGTCGTAGACGCAAATATCTCGATCAACAGATCCAGAAATTGATCAACAAAGAGGACAAAACCGAAGAGGAACGCGAACGTGAATTGAGTCTAGTCCATCAGTGGGTCTCACTGACCGAGGAACGGAACGCTGTGTTAGTTCCTGCGCCGGGATCTGGAATTCCGGGTGCGCCAGCGTCATGGGAACCGCCGCCGGGAATGGAACCGCATGTACCTGTACTCTTTCTCGACCTCAACGCTGACGATCTCTCAGCACAAAATACCAACGACGAATTCTCCGTTTCCGGCCTACACTCAATCCTGCCTAAGGAGCACGGCAACAAATTCTACACGCTGCACGTTCTGCAGCATCTTGACAAGGACGTGTGTGCAATTGCCAGCTGGGATTCCTCAATGCACGACAGTCAGTACTTGAATCGTGCCACCGAGGCGAATGAGCGGGTGTATCTGATATTGAAAACCACTGTCAGACTATCACATCCCGCACCCATAAATTTAGTGCTTCGGAAGCGGATCAGCTTGAATATCTACAAACGCCAGAGTATCACCGAGCGGCTGAAAAAATTCCGACTGGTTCGGGGTGAAAATGCAATAACACAGACTGGTGTCACCTACGAAGTCGTCTCGAATATACCAAAGGCATCTGAGGAGTTGGAGGATCGCGAATCATTGGCTCAATTGGCAGCCAGTGGCGATGATTGTTCGATGAGCGATGGAGAGACTTATATTGGTGAGTATGCATTGGTTTTTAGGAGTTTTCATCTAAAGTAAGAAATATTACGGTGGACGGAGGAATTTTTCATACAATTTAAACTTCTCGCCAAATAGAATTCTAAGAAAGAAATCTTGCGCACGATAATGTCGGCAAAATCTCTACACAAATTTGAAATGTGAACAATTGATGCAAAAATGTTGTTTCAAGTTCAATTATTTTTTTTTAGAAACATAGAAACATTAATTAATCCTATTGCGAAATAGTTTTTGTCTTAATCAGTCATGAAAATCACCATACAATAGTATATTACGCAACAAGGGGCAAAAGTCAACGATTTCACGAGTGTCAAGTTAGTTGCACGAGCGAAGCGACCTATACAGAGATGATTTTACAGAGGCAACGAAAGAGAAATGCGCCGCAGTCGAGATTTTTTGGTGTGATTGGGAGGGGATTGGAGGAAAGGGGGGAATCTTGGTAACTACCTTTTTTTGGAGCCCCAAATCATACTTTTTTGGTAAACCCAAAACACCCCTAATTCAACTAACTCGACTTCGAATTCCTACGCCCTAGTTCCAAGATTTTCGGCTGGGCAAGCAAAAGAATGAAAAAGAATATTCTTTTCCATTCTTTATCACTCGCGAATTTTTAATGTTGGGAATAAATGGTTTTCATTCTCTCGCGAAAAGAATGAAATCAAGTCTATGTCATGGAATTCTTTTTTTTTCGCAAAAGAATGAATTCTAAAATCCTTCCAAAGAATATTCGCTTGAATGAATTTCGAATATTCGCTTGAATGAATTTCGAATATTCGCTTGAATGAATTTCGAATATTCGCTTGAATGAATTTCGAATATTCGCTTCAATGAATTTCGAATATTCTCCGCACCCTGGATTTTTTTTTAGTTCCCAATAACTCAGAAACCAAATCAGATCATGATCCCGATAAAACTTGGGTTACGAATTTGTATGAAAATTAATCCGAATCTCTGATCGAAGTTTTGATTTCACAGATAGCGGGAGAGGGGCTTACCCTGAGAGGAGGAACTAAGGAGTTGGTGTGATATTTTAGTTCTTCTTAATATTCATGTGAAATTTTCGGATTTCTAGTTTAGGTAATAATAGGGTTATTATTTTCCCCAGCCCAAAAACCCACTGGGTTGAGCTTTTTTTTTTGAAAAAACGGGTTTTCCACAACCCTGAGTAATAACAAGGTAGAAATTTAAGAGAATAGCACCATATTGGGGATGTGAAGGGGTATGTTTGTAAAAAGGCGATCCTGTTATTGTAACAAAAAACTTACGCAAAAAAATCGCACTTTATCAGCATACAATCATCCAGTACGACTACATAACTTCCTTCGTTTGCGAATCCCGTTAAAAAAATATAATTTCTTTAAGTAAACAACAATAGATGAGACTATTTTTGCAACAGCAAAAAGAGGCCACTGAGAATTATAGTCAGCTAAATAAATATTTTCCTAGCATTTAGAAAAAAAATCGCAAGTCGAACAACTGGCTAAGAATTTAAATGTCCTCAAGGAAGACTAGAAAAATTCCTCCGGAACTGCACAAATGCTGGCACTTGAACTCCCTTTGTTTAAATTTTGTATTAGTTTATCCTTTTCTCAACTCCCACTAGTATCAACAGCAAACATAAAGTAAAACAAGGAGTCAAATAAAAAATAAAATAATTTTTATTTCTAGAAAAATACACCCGGGGCGTATCAGCCGTTGAAAGTATCCTAACACTTGACCGTCTACGGCAAAACGTTGCCGTTAAAGAACTGGAACAGGCTCACGGCCAGCCATTATCCATGAGAAAGACCGTCAGCGTACCAAACTTCTCACAGGTAAACAATAACAATAAGAAATTCTTTTCAGCTGAACAACAAATTCTTTTTTTTTTGTCTTTTGCGTTATTCAACTATTTTTAAGATAATGTACAAGTTTTCTTCTTTATTATTTTTTTTTCTGAATTTTCCTTTGTTGGTTGCTTTTTGTTTTGTAAAATGTTTTTCATCACTTCGATAAAATTCGTAAAACAACAAAAGTACAAAAAAAAAATAATGAAAAGATGACATAAAAGGCAAATAGCAACAGCGAACAATTAAAATATTGTAACGAAGAAGGATTGTTTATAATCGTTAAGAAATTTACATCCCAATTTAAATTCGAAAGTACTATTCTTTCATAAATTTAAAAAATTACACTAGATTGTTGTTATTTGCTGTTTTGTTGTTGCTTTTCATTGAACTGCAATCAGATAAGAATCTTACGATTTTTGGTTTCTATTTTTAATTGTTCCAATATTGTCCACTTTTTTTTATAAAATCGTATAATTTCTCAAATATCCTAAATCATTCATTCATTTATTTATACTTTAATTAATTACAAATCAATCAAAAAAAATTTATTATTGATCACTGGCTTTCTGTTTCGTTCTTAATGCGCTTGCACTATGAATTGTAACACTCTATTCTCCGTATCGAATCTAACAAAATTTCACAATCAAATCAAATTAAAAAAAAACACATAATTTGGCAAAAAATAAAACAAATTGAAATCACGCAATTACGAAATTGTACGCAAAAAAAATTGTATTGAAAAAGGCGGTGAAAGATACAACTAATAATGGAGGTGTAAGTATTTTCTTTGTGCCCTTCTCTATAAAAATTTAATTTATAATTTAAGCAATTGTAGCTTTTAATGTTTCTGTATAATTTTTTCATATGATTTCTCCATCCATGGCATGAGATAAAATATTATCCGTTGTGATCTTCGTTTTTTTTTAACCACTTTGATCCAAAATAATAACAAGCTTTGATAAATCACTTTGAAATCATATTGGCATCATTGCTATAATCGTGTACTTGTTCAAATTTTTTTTGTCTCAGTGTAGTTTGGCAAAATTCTCATCTCCATTTCACTTACGCTGTTTGTGTTTCAAGTGTATTTCTTTATTACAAATTGAAGATGTTTATCTTATAATTGCAAATATAATTATTTTTTTTTAATTTTAAAAGAATTATTATATTCTTTTTTTTTTGAAAACATTGAATTGAATAAAATGAAATTAGATAAAAAAATTAAAATTCATTTATCTTGTGATTCCCTTTTTTGTTGTTCTTTTATATGGGACAAATATTACAACGTCCCTTAATTATTTTAAATCTTATGGATCTGCATGACAATTATAAAATTGTTAGTAAAATTGTCTGTTGTTTAATTTCCTTTTGAACCTTTTTCTAAATTTAAGAGTTTATCCTTGTAACTTACCATTGAAATTCAGGGTGTCCTCTAGAGAATTTGAAGAAAATTTAGTCAAAATATTCAAATGGAATTAAATTTTACTAAAATTGTTAAACGGTTTTATTGCTAAACTTTACTAAAAGGGTTAAAGAGTTTCATATTTTCTTGATGTCTAAGGGATCGTTTACAGGTGACACTTTATTCGGCGAATTTGCAAGACCGTTTAGTTTACAACACAAAATTCCAGAAATTTATTTCAGAAGAAGTCTACTGAAATTTTTTCACACAAAATCGCCGAAATATATCCAAATTTGAGAACTTTTGCCAAGTGAAATTAGTAATGGATGCATAAACATTCGGTTTGAAAAAAATTGCCCCGGCGCACAGTCCGAAATTTTCAATTTTGAGCCACACAAAATCAAAAAACTTTTCAAACATTCAGATAGACATGCTGGCAGGCTCGGAGCTCCTTCAAATGACTTTTGCAGAAGCTGTGGGTATGCGGACGAGGAGGAGTCGTCAACTCACCTTCTCTGGCACTGCCCAGCCAGAGAAGGTGAGTCTGGCTCAACGTGGGAAAAACCATCTCGGCAGTTCCTTCTTAAATGATTTGGAAGATCTAATTTCGACGGATATCGCGAATCTTCATCAGAAGCTCTAATCATATGGTTCGAGTTATAGGCAAAAGATCGTAAAGATCCACGTGGTATCACAATGGAACAATTCTAGCCTAAGTGTCCCAACCTTGATAGCTACTCCAGCCTAATCTTGTCCTATAAAAACCCACCTCTAATGACAGTTTTTCAAGGAAAAATGGGAAAAAATGATATTTGCGTTATCTTTACAGGACCTCCCACCAGATTCATGATTAGCAACTCCAAAAATCTCGTAATGCCAGTTTTTCCGAGGAAAATTGGAACAAATGATATTTGCATTGTTCTTACAGGACCTCCCGGTTCGAATTTTGAAATTCTAACACCAAATTCGTGATCTCGACCCCGAAAACCTTCGATAAACATTTCTCTGCTTTCTAACGGACAGGCTTCATGGCAGAAATCATTGATTTAAAACTTCAATCCCCTATCCACCCCCAGTTTACCTTCTTAGGGTTGGAATTTTGAAAAAAAACCCCCTCCGCCTTAACGTCCACGTAATGAATGGAGAGAATTTCAGATTTCTAGCTGGTTTAGTTTTTACGTATGAATTTTGTTCGAAAATTTCGCACTGTGCGACGGGGCATTTTTTTAAAGAGTTTTGAATTTATTGGCGGTATTTTGTGAACCTAAGGATTCTAACGGTAATAGTATATTACGCAACAAGGGGCGAAAGTCAACGATTGCAAGAGTGTGAAGTTAGCTGCACGAGCGAAGCGAGGGCAGATATCACACGAGTGAAATCGGTGACTCCGCTCCGAGTTGCGTATACAATTTTTCATAACAAATTCATTGAAAATATGCCTTGAGATGCCATTTAAGCGCGATTTTGGTATTGGAGAGTAATGCGGGGTCCAGGGGCGGAGCCCCGGTCAGGGGGTTCGGGGGGCGAAGCCCCCTGACTTCAACAGAAGTAAAGTTTTAAAAGAAACAAAACAACTTTATTCTATAAATTCGTTTTATTACTAAGAAATGTTGGTCAAAACAGATTTTAATTTTTAAATTTCTTTCCTTTGAAATAAAAAATCAACATAACAAAAAATGGAAATCGGTAATGCTCAACTAAATCACACGCAAAATACAATGTGAAATGCAAAAGTGCTGATCACCTGTTTCAGTTTTTCTCCCCACTGAAATGAAAAATCAACATAACAAAATATGGAAATCGACAATGCGCAACTATTGTAAATCACACTGCGCTCGTACAGCCAACTTCACTCGTTCAGTTTCATTCATAAATTTTCGGTTTACGTCGCGAAAACACAGTTTCGGCCTGCTAATCGCACTTTCGCCCCTAGGGCCGAAAACGCAACTTTCGACCCGCTACGGAGGCATCGAAAGGCATATTTTCGATGCATGTGTTATGAAAAATCTATTGCTCCGCACACGTTTTGATGGGCATTAAGAAAATTGCGGCGCAATCTCACCTCTTTTTTAATACAAACTAGCTTGCATACCCGTCGTTGCCGGGTTAGGTTTTTTTCAAATTTTTTTTATGGTCTATGTTGGAGCTAAACTTCAGGCCAATCGGCTCGGTAGTTTCCTCGCGAAAGGGTAACATATAGGGAAAACTAAGTTTCGAGATTACTTTACCCCTCCCCTTACTCCCCCACCTCTCGGGATACTTTTTAATGGGTCTATGTTGGGGCTGGACCCCTGACGAACATCTATGCCAAATGTCAGGCCAATCGGTTCAGTAGTTTCCCCGCGAAAGAGTAACATAGCGCAAAAACTAAGTTTCGAGATGACTTTACCCCCTCCCCTTACTCCCCCGCCTCTCACGCTACTTTTCCGTATGCCTTTGTTGGAGCCAGAACTACCACAGACACTCATGTCAAATTTCAAGTCAATCGGTTCAGCCGTTTTTCCGTGAAAGAGGAACAGACAGACAGACACCAACTCATTTTTATATATTAGTATGATGATTGATACCACATCACGAAACATAATATTGTCTATTGATAGATGTTAAAGCGGGGCAGGGGGAGGTGGTTATAAGCTCAAAAAATGTTGATAACCACTAGATCAAACCGTGAATAGCGAATAGGAAGTTTGCCCGGCTTAAAACCCAATTCAGACTAACGATTGCGATTACGATTGAAGCTTCTCGACCAATGAGATCAAAGCTTTCAACGATAAGAAAATGAAAGCTTTGATCTCATTGGTAGAGAAAGCTCAATCGCAAAAGTAATCGTTAGGCCTATGTTACACACGGCAACTTTAAGCGGCGACTTTTCTTAAGTATAGGCGAGAGAAGTGAGGGGCCACCACTTCCCTCACTTCTCTCGCCTATACTTAAGAAAAGTCGCCGCTTAAAGTTGCCGTGTGTAGCATAGGCCTTAGTATGATACGGCTATTCGGCAGGTTTCAAATTTATCCGGGTACATTTTCTGTAAACAATAAAATTACGCGACAGGTTTCTGGTTTTTGAAGGGTTTAGCTTTGGAAGATTTCACTGTATTCAGTATGAAAAACCTCCATATCCGTATAAAATTATTTGAACAAATTACTTGATGTGGTATTGCTATTAAAATTTGCAGAACCATACAGGAAAAAGTCAAACAGAGTCTAACCACACGATTTTGGCGGTCACTATTATGTGAAATTATAGAGATTTTTCTGGAAATAATACAGCAAATGTAAATACCTCTATTTTTTTACATTTATTTCAACAACAAAAAATTACACATTTTATAATTTCTTACAATTTCTTACAATAACTTTCAAACACATATCAATCCAGTTGTATCTCTCCTTGAATTTCAAGATTTTTTAAATTATAATAAACATGTTTAGGAAAAGAATTTCCCCGTAAATTAACTGTAATGAATTCCAATAGAATTCTATAAATTCTTATGTCCCATTCCTGAATTTTGGTCGATGCCAAATTAACTATGGTTAATTTTTCAAATAATAGAAAAACATCTAAGGTCAAATCTTTGATTGGATTAAATGAGACATCCAAACCGTCTAAATTTTTTAAATTTGTAAAATTTTGAAGATGCTTCAATTTATTATTGCTCAATTTAAGCGTATTAATTAGACTTTGATCCGGGAAACTGATTGATTCGATTAGATTGTTAGACGCCCGCAAACATTCCAAATTAGAATGTGCATCGTACTTTTTGATGCGATTTCCACTTATGTTTAATTCTTTACTTCCATTATACGAATCCAGTTTTTCCAATTGATTATAACCCAAACTCAGTTCGTCTAATTGTAGATGTTTTATCACCGAATTGTCAAAAACTTTCAAACGATTATTATTCAAAAATAATATTTTTAAACGTTTATTGAACTTGAATAAATTTGGTGGAATTTTCCACAATTGATTGTCTGATAAATCGAGATATTCAAGAAGACTCAATGATTGAAAAATTTTTTCTGGTAAATTCTGCAATTGATTTCCTTTTAATGATAAATTTGTGAGATTTTTTAAATTCGAAAAAATATTCACCCCCAATATTGAAATTTTAGAATTGAAAAGGTACAAAATTTTTAATTCTGTTAAATTTTTAAAACACATTTCATCAATATGGGCAACACTTGTTTCCACAATATAAAGGGAAATTAACTTTTCCGCTCCAACGAAACTATCATTCGCGATTAATTGCAGAGTAGATTCATAGAAACCGCTTGATGTAGCATTGGGAAATACTTGGAAAAGTTCTTTTGGGATTTTAAACAAGTTTGATTTTTTGAAAACCAATCTGTCCGAATTATATGTGGTGTTTGTGTCGATTTTGTCGGAAAATGTTAAAGTCAGATTTTCACAAAACTCCTGCTCCTGAATTTCTAAAAAGCAATCGTTGATTTTACTAAGTTTATTGCAAGAAATGAAATAAAAAAATCCCGAAAGTGCTACCAAATTTAGAAACATTTTAAATACTTTAACAATGGAATATCGAGCAAAGACTAAACTGATAAAGTTATTTTCTAGGATTTTATAGTATAACGAAAACAAAGTTATTTCGATTAGACTTTTTTTCCATTCGTGCTACGAATTAATAAAAATTGAAAAGCATCGAAAAACAACGTAATTATAAAAGAAGAAGAATGTTTTTTTTGACGTAAACATTTATGTTTTTTTTTGTTTTTATCATAGTTCAGGTTTCTACATTAGGCGTCATTTGTAATTACTTAGTATGATTTAAAATACCCTCATTTCTACCACAAGACATTACATTTTTCTTCTTTGTTATACGCAGTATAACAAGACAAAATTTCAGCCTCTTAATTTAGCCTTAAAAAATTTTTTCCGAATATTCCTGAGTCAATTTTAGCATTATTAAAAAAATATATTCTGTCTGTCAGTCTATTTACAAGATTTCTCAAAAACTAATTAAACTAGAGCCCTGAAACTTTACAGGCGTGTTTGATCCTGGATTGGGACCCAGGTGCGTAGAAAAGGGAGATTGTGGGGGGAGGGGGGCGGGTAGTATTTTAGCCAATCTTCTACCCATTCTACTAATGGTTGAATCTGTTTGTACAATGCGAATTATTTCTTCTTCTTGTCATGTCTTATGGCCACAATTGAAAAATACAATGAAATTATATTTTAATGAAAACAATGAGGAATCGCTCGCCGTAAGGACTCCGATACAAATTAATAGAAAAAATGGTTTCAAGAGTAGCAAGTATGAATAAAAATATTGACCAATAAACCCTAAGTTTTGAGAAATTGGAAGCGCATGCATTGTAAATGTCGTTTAACTAGAAAACCGTTAATGACACATACTTATTTTGTATGTGTAACTTGTAGGTAAGAATAGCGAATTCAAAAATACATAAAAATGAAAAAAGAATATGAGAAATTTTCGAAAAATTGACATTTAACGAAAAATAGAAATTAAAAACTAACTTCGGAGTCCAATATATTCGGACTGACGATTCTGATATACAAGACTGCAAATAATAAAATAAGGGTCATACAATTACCTTTCAAAAAAGTATGACTTGTAGAAAATATGTTCATTAGTTTAAGAGTTTCGATTTAATATGTAAATGCACATTTCTTTTGCATTCCTTTTTCTTAGACACCCTGTGATTCTGTGTGGGAGCAAGATGTGTGGTTGCACCACTTTCCATACATTTTTTTTTCATGTAATTGTCCATAGAATCACCCCTTTCAGGATTAGCCTCTATGTCTGATTCATCCTGTACAAAAATCAGTTGGTGTCATCCTGTACAAAAATCTGCCTGCCTGTTCTTCTTTCATGTGAAAACGGCTAAACCGATTGACCTGAAATTTGGCATGGATATTCGCTGTAGGCCTGGTTCCATTGGAAAGTAGCTCGAATGGTGATGGGCTTAATCCGAAGCTTGGTTTTTCCTCTATGTTACTCTTTCGCGGAAAAACTACCGAGCCGATTGTCATGAAATTTGGCATAGATGCTCGTCGAGAATCCAGCTTTAATAATATCCCCATTTAAAACTAGCCAGACGGGTGGTGGTGGAGTAAGGGGAGGGGATAAAGTGAATTCGAATCCCGGAATTTATTGCCTTTTTGTTAATTTTTATAAAACATTTTCCGAAGAAAAAAAAAACTAAAGAAAAACACGGACCGCCCTACCAACTGAATTTTGTTTTCCTAGGGTTTGTTCGCTTTTAGCCGGGCGAAACCGGGACAAAATTCCAGTTTGGTTATCAAAATAACATGAAATAAAAAAAATTGTTTGCACTTTGATTAAAAAAGGCCTGATACTTTTTACCTAGTCCAATATAATGAAATTAAATTTAAATAAAGGGTGTTTTTTATACCCGATAGAACTTCAAATTTTAAAAAGTCCAATATAATGAAATTAAATTTAATAAAGGGTATTTTTTTTAAGCCCGATAGAACTTTAAATTTACAAAAAATTAAATTTTAATCAAAATTTTTTATTTATTCAAAAGTTCAATACATGACATTAACATTTGAAAATGATTTCGGGCATATGGCCACCGCGGCTGTTCCTGACGAACCGAATTCTGGACGTCCAATTTTGGGCCACATTTTCGAGCACTGCTGGTCGTATGTCACGAATAACACGAACAATGTTGGCCTCCAAGGCGTCAATTGTTGCTGGT
This sequence comes from Chrysopilus asiliformis, assembly GCA_964034945.1. Classification (NCBI taxonomy): domain Eukaryota; kingdom Metazoa; phylum Arthropoda; class Insecta; order Diptera; family Rhagionidae; genus Chrysopilus; species Chrysopilus asiliformis. Next base: position 102,063,388 of record OZ035961.1, read on the forward strand.
TTATCAGCATAAACCAGTGACTTCACGTAGCCCCACAGGAAATAATCAAGCACCATCCTGTTGAAACCACATCGAGAGGTGTCAAATCGCATGACCTTGGAGGCCAATTGACAGGTCCATTTCTCGAAATCAAGTTATCGCCAAATTTTGATTTCAATAAGTCGATGGTTACGGTCGCCGTATGGCACGTAGCGCCATCCTGTTGAAACGGTACCTCGTACGGATCAATGTCATCCATATTTTTAAACAAAAAATCATTGATCATGGTGCGGTAACGATCTCCATTGACCGTAACGCGAGCTCCGACCTCATTTTTGAAGAAATAAGGTCCGATGATGCCACCAGCGTGTAAACCGCACCAAACGGCGCATTTTTCTGGATGTAATGGAGTCTGTCAATTCTAGTCGCTCAAAACATATGTCATTCACCATCTATCCGCCTATTTCTGAAGTTCTATCACTCTAAACAAAATCACCCTTTAGAATGTCTTATTCACACAATGTTAATTATTTAACAGAATTATGCGGAAAAAATCTAAAAAAAAAATACAAAAAATAAATATTTGTTAGATCCCATGCGAAATGCATTATTAACTAACCAACTTTTCAAGCAAAAATAAAACCACCTGATATTCGTGGAGCACACATTCCGACTGAGAAAAATTGTACAACATTTCAAACTCCTCATACGTTTGTTCAATTCACTGAATATTTGTTCAACATTCTCATCCAAGTGGAATGCAAATAGCTAATCAAACTTTAATGTCCTCTAAAACCACCCATATAACGATATTCTTATGCTAAAGCATTTGAAAAAAAAATACCTAATTTGTGTTAATATTTAGTTTGATCACGTTTTATGAGTTCATTACGGTCGTCAGTCGACTTCAATAACCATTCATCCGTTTCGGTATCCAAGTTTTGCCAACTCTCTCAATACGATCTAATCCAACCGTGTTAGAACCTTATTCAGCATATAGAATATTCAAGGAGCCACACGAAAAAAAAAGTTTGAACAAGAATACGTACGGCATGTTAATCCAGTAAAAGTAGAAAATAAAATAAATACAAAAAAAAATGAACTGCCAAAAAGGACTTCATCCTACCCTGCCGCCTTAGTCCTTTCGATATTTTAGTTTGTGTTGTTTTAAGTAATTCATTCGCGCCATTAGAAGAAACTTCTAATAATGTTATTACTTTTCTATTCCCGATACATTCACCATCCACTACGATTTTATTACAAAATTCGGCAACAATCAAACAAAAACTCAGATAATGAGATTCGATGCGTCAATGGAGTCCCTCATCAATGTCGGACGTTCAGAATCTTTTGCCGATCTAAATAATCCAGATTTCGGACTTAATCGATCATTCATTGGATCATCATACTTAAATTCACAAGGTAAGTGTGTTTGCGCTACGGCTATACTACTACATATTTTAATTCCAATCACATTCGGCACTTGAAATCGTAATGTGATCAAATGAGAGAAAATAAATTCGATATCCTCGTTAATATTGATTTGGAAACTTTACAGGTCAACAGGGCAATCGAGATTTCGCAATTCGAGCACGCCATAGTTTCGGCGGTAAGAGTGTAAGTGAGGATTCACCTGGAAAACCATTTGGAATCGGTAAGCAATTTGATTTCATTTCATACTACTTCAACAAATCTTTTCACCGAAAGCAAAACTTTTTATATCAAATATTCTGTAATATTGAAATCATTACATTTTTTTAATACTCTGATATCTTATTGAAAATCGTATATTAATCATAAACAAATATATTAACCCTTACTTGAAATAATAATCATTAAAAAAAAATTTTTTTTCATTTTAAATAAAATATTTTTAATTTTTGCGTGCGTGTGTGCCTTCTCGATCTAAAAAGCTTGCCTATTTTTCGTGTATTTATCCGCCTATATTTGAAAATTTCAATCGATTTTCCATCGTTTTTTTCTTTTTGTAATTTTTTTTATATGCAAATATCTTATCTGATTCAACTGCGTTTTTGATTTCTTCTAAATTTTCTTTTACTGAAATTTCATTCTGTCGAAATACGTATTGATTGCTGCCATTTGTTTCTTTTTTAATTTTTAACAGAAATAAAGTTTTTCAATCCAAGTAAAAAGTAGATTTATTGTCAGTGTGTGGTGTGGAAGTTAACGTAGTTTTTCTTTTTGTTCAAATAAAAGTGTTGACCTAATAATTTTTTACAAATAAAACAAATGGCAGCTTTTGTAAAATAATAACAAATTCTTTTCACTTATTCTTAAGTTTTTTCAGGACAAAAATGAAATTGCTTTTTCCAATCACTTAATTTTCTTTTAACGAAAACACCCATCAACTTATATTATGCGTCACCCTAGATTTTGGTAAACAAATTTTTTTTAAAGAATATTTGACAAACGAATGGATTATTAAGAATAAAATACTCCGCCGAGTGTCGGTTAATAGATTATTTTAGTAATTGATTGAATTGGATAGTTGAAAGCCATATTCTTAAGTTTGTTTAAAGACAGCCTGTAAAATAAATCATGGGTTTTCAAAAAAATCGGCAAACATTTTTTCGAACGAACACGATTTTGAGAGTAGTGTTTGAGCTAAGAACTTGAAAATAGACACAAAAAAATGAAGGTTAAATTCGTTGATAAATAAAATTTGTCCACCCTCTCCAGCATTTTTCATACTATTGAAAAAGTTTTCATGATTTTCTTGTGCAACACATCGCCCTGAGGGTTCGCCACTGCTAAGTACAATTGTATAAGTTAGGTTAGGCTAGAATGGCTGCCAAGATTGGCACGCTTAAGCTCGGTTTATACACAGCAAGTAACTTGCGGCAAGTAAAGAGAGGCAAGGAGTTTGCTTAGTTTACACGTTTCAAGTAAATCATTTCAAGTAGAATGACAGCCGAAGGAAAACATAACCTAAAATTTTCTGAGAAAAAATATCACGACTCTTTTTTGTGGAAAAGTTTGCGAATTTCGACCTGAAACTGTTTGTTGCCGACGAGTTTTTTATATCCGTGTCGTTTTTTCCTTAAAATGTTACGACGTTTTCTGGCAAAGCAGCAAATATAAAATGAACCGAAACACACACACATAAAACCACCCCTTGTGTACACGGTTCCATGTTCTTGTATTGGTTTTTACTTGCCACAAAAATAGAATGGCTTTCTATTATTTTCGAGAGAGCGGCAAGTATTCTCACACATATGCGAGCGTCGCACACTAGGTCAAATCGCGTGTATTTACGTCTACTTGCCGCAAGTTACTTGTCTCGTCTAAACCGAGCTTTAGTCTAAAATTGTCCCATTGTTGACACCACATGGATATTTACGATCTTTTTTCCCTATAACTACTGCTGAAACCGACATGGGCGTTTGCAGGGGGTAGCACTTGCCCCTTCCCCTCCACCGGAATTGGCAATAACAACTGTAAGGTCAATTAAAAGGTGTGTTTGACCGTGATAATCAAAAAGTTTCTCCTTCGGCGCAATTTTTTTTGTAATTACTGAATATATCGCTCATTTGCGATAACAGTGCCGTAAATCAAAGACTGTGAATTGAACTCAATTCTCTGAGTACAACAATGTCACCAATTCTCTCGCCTAGCGAGTATTTCTTGTAGAGCTAAAGCGGACACGGCAAGTTACCTTCGGCAAGTAAAGAGAGGCAAGTAGTTTGCTTAGTTTACACGTTGCAAGTAAATCATTTCAAGTAGAATGACAGCCGAACGAAAACATAACCTAAAATTTTCTGAGAAGAAATGTTACGACACTTTTTGGTAGAAAAATTTGCGAAATTCGACCTAAAACTGTTCGTTGCCGACGAGTTTTTATACCCGTGTTGTTTTTTCCTTAAAATGTTACGACGTTCTCTGGAAAAGCAGTAAATATAAAATAAACCGAAACACACACACATAAAAAAACCTCTTTTGTACACGGTTCCATGTTCTTGTATTGGTTTTTACTTGCCACAAAAGTAGAATGGGTTTCTACTTTTTTCAAGAGAGCGGCAAGTATTCTCACACATATGCGAGTGTCGCACACTACGTCAAATCGCGTGTATTTACGTCTACTTGCCGCAAGTAACTTGCCGTGTCTAAACGCCGCTTAATGCTTGTACAAAAATGTTCATTTGTGTCGCAAATGAGTGATATGCATTTTTAAATACAAAGTTTTGCCTGCAGCGCATTTTTTTTTTGCATACCAAAGAACCACGATAAGCACAAACAAAAATTGACACAAACCTTTTTTTCTGATTGGTCTTTCAAAATTGTTAAGTAGACATTACTACTTCTTTTACTAACCACTGTTCAATTCACAGCATAAGAAAAGCTACAATTGTAGGGGTCAATCGTCAAATACTCTATTTGATGACAGACAAAATGTTTATTTAAAGAAATCCATTTGTATAGGAGAGGGAGAAAGGAATGGTCCGAATGGATTTTAATGTATGGATGAGTTATGTAAAATCATATTCTAAATACTTTTTACCTTTATAAATTTTTCAATACGATGCACAGTTTTCGAGAAAACAGGAAAAAAAAGTATTCAATTTGTATGGGAGAGGGTGGGAAGCAGTGGTCTGATAGGATTTTTGTGTATGGATAAGTTATGTAAAATCCTATTCTAAACTGTTTTGTTTGTATGTTGGAGGATGACGGAATGGTCCAATTTAGCCTAGCCATTTACGAAAAACGTAACTGTACAAAATTTCAGATCTCTAGCTCAATCCTTTCGAAAGCTATGGTGTTCACGGACAGACGGACAATGCGGAAATCAAAATCTTTTGTCATCCCTAACACCCTGGTGTAGTTCGTTTTTGTGTCTGATAATTGATTCGATGCGTTACAAACGGTATACTAAATCTAATATACTTCTATATGATATATCATATCGAGTATAAAAATGTTGGGCGTTTCCAAGAAAATACAACGAAACGTTTGTCAAATATTCAATCACATCATAAAATTCACTTAAATAACTTAAAAATATCTAATATAATAATACGCTTTCGCTTTTAAATAGAAATCAAATTCATCAATATTAATGATCCTCAGCAATTAAATTAATGTGATTTTAACACATATTATTTAGAACATTTATAACCCTTAGCCAATACTTAAATACATTTTAGAAATTTACTTCATTTAAATTTTAAATAAAAATAAAACAATTAGGATTTTTTAATTGTAGTTTTTTTTTCACAATTCTTCATAAATTCCTCATAGCCATCGTTGAAGTTATTTTTTTTAATCATATTAAAAAGTAATTAAAATATTGCTAGAAGTCATTGGATTTGAGTTAATACTACTAAAAATTTGGTAGAATATTTAATTTAGAAGCCAGTTGTAAGCCAGGCATTTTTTAAATGGATAAACTTTAGTATCTTACATTTTAAGAGTAAAAGCTTTTTGCCATTTCCAGTGTCATTAGTAGAGTATGTTGGTTTTTAACATAAACTCTAGTTAGTTATTATAGAAACTATAGAAATAATGAGTTCTCTTTAGAAAAAAACCACGAAATAAATGATGCAATAGATATAAATGGTAATACTTGGAGTCAGCGACTATTGAATAAAATTTTTGCCAAGCTTTTATACACCGAGCAATCGAAATCTTTAAGTACTATGGAAAATACACAAACATCAGTTTTATGGTCGAATACAAATGAACGTAAGAATGATATTTATATTCTTCCCTGTAGGAAAAGAATGTGATCCAAAAATTTCGTATGCTATTTGTAGATCTCTTACTCAAAGTAAAAAGTGTCATTTTGCTCTCAAAGCTAGATTTTTTTATAAAACAAAAAAATGGATTCTAATTAGAACTGGGCTAAACTCAATTATTGAACTATGAGCATATGGTGATGGCATTTTTCACCACATTCCAGTATCAGTACATAATTTAATGATACTGAAAGAACCATGCAGGATTCGACGCTTTTTATGCCCCCGAGCTAACTTTTGAACCAGTTGGGGTTTCACTTTCATTGTAAAGGGTGTTTTTTCAACCCCTTAGAACTTCAAATTTTAAAAAGTAATACAAAAAATTAAATTTGAATCAAAATTTTTTATTTATTCGAAAGATCAATACATGGCATTAACATTTGAAAAAGATTTCGGGCATATGGCCACCGCGGCTGTTCTTGACGAAACGCATTCTGGACGTCCAATTTTGGGCCACTTTTTCGAGCACTGCTGGCCGCATGTCACGAATAACACGAACAATGTTGGCCTCCAAGGCGTCAATTGTTGCTGGTTTATCAGCATAAACCAGTGACTTCACGTAGTCCCACAGGAAATAATCGAGAGGTGTCAAATCGCACGACCTTGGAAGCCAATTGACAGGTCTATTTCTCGAAATCAAGTTATCGCCAAATTTTGATTTCAATAAGTCGATAGTTGCGGTCGCCGTATGGCACGTAACGCCATCCTAACGATTTCAATAAGTCGCGGTTGCCGTATGGCACGTAGCGCCATCCTAACGTTTTTAGTTTTGAAGAAATAAGGTCCGATGATGCCACCAGCGTGTAAACCGCACCAAACGGTGCATTTTTTTTAGATGTAATGGTTTCACTCCATATGCAGCAATTTTGCAAAATTTTGCTAAAAAAAACGTTCAAGCGTGAGTCTAATCATGATGATTTGCCAGAGTATACTGATCATAAATGTCAAAAACTGAGCGCAGTATAACAGCTCGTTTGACAGTTAACCCTTTCGTAAGTTCTATCTAAGCAAAAAAAAAACACCCTTTACCTGCATTGGAAAGGTAATTTGCTCTAGTTTCATTGGCACAAGCTCTTTTTTGGCGGAGAACTGCAGGGGGATGATCAGCTGCCATCTTAAATGCAATCTATATATATAAAATCGTTTAACCTGACTGAGTGACTGACTGACTCATCAACGCCCAGCCCAAACCCCTGAAGCTAGAGACTTGAAACTTTCACAGTATGTCCCAACCATCGCGTAGGCGCTCACTAAGGCGGGGTTTTCCGAAATTTTACCCCTAAGGGGGTGAACGGTGGGTAAAGAGGGTTTGGGTGTTTTTAAACCGTGATTTTCGCCATTAATCCTGCTCAATAGGAGGCTGAAAAGTTTCACTCGGGGGTCGCTGATCACGAATCCGGTGTTAGATTTTCGAACTTCAAAACAGAAGGTCCTGTAAGGATAACGCAAATATCTTTTTTTCCCCGTTTTTGGCATTAGGGTTTTCGGGGTCGTGATGAAATTGCCAACGGAAGCTCCTGTAAGGATAACCCAAATACCTCAAATAAAAACTGGCAATAAGGGGGTTTCGGAGCCGCTGATCACGAATCTGGTGTTAGAATTTTAAAATTCGGAACGGGAGGTCCTGAAAGCATAACGATTTTTTTCAAAAGTTGCCACAAGAAAATTTTTGCAAAAAACTTTTACCCGGCAACGACGGGTTTGCAAGCTAATGCTTTTATAAGATTGTCTTATTCCAGGACACAAACGCCCCTGTAAAATTTCATAGCTCTAGTAGTTTTTGAGAAATCTTGTACACAGACTGACAAAAAGAAAGACATTTTTTTTTAAATATGACTCCAATCGATCCGGGAGTGTTTGGGAAATGTATTTTGTGCAAAATTAAAGCTCGAAATTTTTCATAATCACAATACTTTATTATACTACGCATAAGAAAGTAAAAATTCAAACTCAAATCCAAATGACAAGAATCGAAACCGAACGAAAGTGGCACAAAAAAATCAAATCACGATTTTAATTTTCACATCATCTCACTAGAACCGCTTAAAAACTTTTGAGAAAACCAAAAAAAAAAAAAAGTTTTTGTAAGAAAAAAAAATACTCAAATAATTTAAATATGTTTTTTCTTTAATTTTTCAAACTTCTTTTATTATAAATAAAATCAATCAAATCGTCTTCGTCATCTCACCTCGCAACCACACATCCACATCTACTCAACTTCGTGTTGTGTTTGTTCCGCGTTCTCTCTGTCAAGGCTCTATATTGTCAGGTAAAAATATTAACAAAAACAAAACAACAATCAAAATTGAAATTAAAAATTTCCCAAAAAAAAATTTATGAAAATTTTAAAATTGAAAAAAATGCAAATGAAATTTTGTTAAATTTTAAGCCCGAGTAGCTTGTCTCGTTTATTTGGAAATTGTTTTGAAAAAATTTGTTTGAAAGTACAAAAAAAAATTTTTTTATGAAAAAAAAAAAACAATGTTTTTTTGACCACAATTTTACAAATTGAAAATCTCTTTCATATGACAAAATTGGATGCGTACTACTTGTTCCTTTATTCGGGCGTCCTAGTTTGTCGTCCGAATTTTTGTTGGTTCCTTTTAGATATTTATAACTAATTGGCATAAAATAATACAGATATGAATAATATGTTTTTGAATACTCGTATCTAAAGTGAGGAGTATTGATTTTGATCGCTTTTTTCAAGCACTCACGTTTCTGTTAACATTAAAATTTCGTTAAACTATGCCTTCCCGAGAAGGCAACTTTTAAAAAAAAAAGGTCTTCAATTTCAAAACTCTTCACTTTTTCCGACCTTCATGTTAAAATAGAGGCTTGACTTTAAAAATGAATATAAAAATTTTTCGTTAAATTTTTTTTTATTTTTGAAATTTTAATTTTTGTTACGTTTCTTTATGTTTCCATAAAAAATAAACTGATATCATTGAAATTGTGTTTTATTACGACGCAAACTCGAAATTCATTTTTGTGCAGATTTTATTAATTTACATTTAATTATTATTGGCTTGGATGGAATCCTTAATAATTCGAGTTTGTTCAGGAAATGATAAAACTATAATTCTCCGTAATGCGTTCGATTTTGAACTGATTTCGTATGTTTTTTTTTTTCGTTGATCTTTTTTGCTTATAAAATGAAATTTGCATGCACTATTATTGTGGTATAAATTAGCCTAAATTATGGTTTAGTTTAGCTCGTGCACTCATTGATTGTTTCTTTTTTTTAGTTTCTAGTTTCCAGCAATATGAATGCATTTTCCTTCTGTTTTTCACTATAGCTGGTAGCTTTTTAGAAATATTTTCCACAGAAATTTAGATTAAAATCGAATAAAATTCGTTTTTATGTTAAGTTTTAGTGATAAATGGTATAGGATTGTGCAACATGATTGGTAGAATATAGAAATGTGATTCAATCGCAATTTGGAATTATAAAAATAAAAATGTGAAAAAAAAACTTCACACCATGATAAATTTCTTTGATTATTTAGAAAGTTACGTTGTGCGTTGTCGTTTCGCTTTGGAATCGTTGTTTTCTTATTGAGACAGACGAATAGTTTGACTTTAATCCAGAAAAAGCAGTCTTAAGTGAGAGACACATGGTCCCCATCGCGCAAGGTCGGATGGAACGTATGGGATTATAGCTCAGCGTCACAATTTCGTAAAATTACCCATTAAGGCACTTAATGCGAATTCGCACTGCATAGCCAAAAAGTTCAAACTTACCAAGCGATCTTATATCGTATGTCATCTGCATGAGCTCTAATTTCAGAGACCACAATTTCGCGCATTGTTACGTAATACAAAATTAGAGCTCATGTAGATGACATACGATATAAGATCGCGTGGTAAATTTGAACTTTTTCGCAATGCAGTGCGAATTCGCATTCGGTGTGTTAAGTGCCTAGAGAACTTTTCACGTTGTTTTTGAGGTGTGTCACGCTGTTTTGTTAGGAAAACCTAGTGGATGTCTATACAACAAAAATGTGCACTTTAGAGTTTAATCCCCGTTTAATACCTCTTCCAATTGACGGGTAATTTTTGACTTTCACCATTCTCGAAGAAAGACGCAGCCAATCCATTAAGCTAGAACCACAATTACGCGTGCGTGGGTGCGGCACCCACGCGGGGAAAGTAAAAACTACGTATTTATATGAGTAAATGTATAATTGCGCGTTGCTCAGATGCGTTGTCGCGTCCGTGCCGCGTAGAGTAGGCTCAGTTTCTACTTTTAGACGCGGTGACAACTACTAGATGCCAGAACAAAATCATGCCGCACGCACACACGCGTAATTGTGGTTCTAGCTTTATTCTCACCAGGACAACATAAACCAACATCTCCTTTCGTTCTTCCGACCATCCTGAGCTGTCGGCATTAAAGGGTCTTAACTCCTCGGCACTAAAGGGTCTTAACTCTGGCTGAAACTATAAAAAGAAAAACAGTGACTTTTCCGATTGCAATGGGGCGGTCCAAGATCTCTGGTGGATTTTTGCGGCGTATATATCGACGCCTCTGTGCAAGACTATCGAAAGTCGAAAAATACCATTTTGCAAAAAATCGATTTTAGTTATATTCCCACATCACATTAAAAATACTGGAAAAATATTGGATTTTAACATTTTATTCAATAAAGTGAAATAAATTATAGTTTTTATAAACGAAACAGTTTTTAACAATTTTCTCGAGCTTTAAGAGAAAATTGTTAAAAACTGTTTCGTTTATATGGGGGAGGGGGGAAGGAATGTTCCGATATTTCCCGTTCAATAACTTGGCTTAGCCATTTACGAGAAACGGAATTGTACAAAATTTCAAGTCCGTAACTCAATCCATTCGAAAGTTAAGGTGTCCACGGACGGACAGACAGACGACGGACATGCGGAAATCGCAATTTTTAGTGATCCGCAACACCCTGGTGTAGTTCATTTTTGTGTCTGATAATTGATTCGATGCGTTACAATCGGTATACTAAATCTAATATACTCCTATATGATATATCATATCTATATATGAGGCGTTAAAAGCTAGAGTGGACCAACCCACATGTCGAAATCGTGATTTTTTTTTTGTTTGAATCACTATTGCGAGTGAGTTTTTAGATAAAAATGTTTGGATGCACAAAAGAACATTTCAACATTGAGTAATAAAGTCCACAGAAAGTTTTTTTTCCAAAAATTTACAGTCAATAATAGTACAAAAGTGGGAAAGCTTCAAAAACTCGATTATGTGGTTTGGTCCACTCTAGCTTTTAACGCCTCATATATAAAAATTGATATTTGTCTGTTTGAGATTACAAAACTCAAAAACTACTGGACCGATTTTTACGCGGTTTTTTGGAAAATGATCTGCGTTGCCAGGAGCAGGTTTAGATTTTCAAAACTCGAAACAGAATGTCCTGTAAGGATAACGCAAATATCCTTTTTCGCAGTTTTCCCTGGAAAAACCGGCATCAGGGGGTTTTCGTGGTCGCTGGTCACGAGTTGGATGTTGGAATTTAAAAATTCTAAACGGAAAGTCATGTAAGGATAACGCTTTTTTTCCTAAAAGTTTTTAACGTATTTATGTTTTTTTGGCATTCTAAAATTTATACAAAAAACTTTAAGCTGGCAACGAAGAGTCTGCTAGTAGAGTATAAAACCCTATAATATTCCAAAAGTTTTTACACACTTTCTAAATAATCTAAAAATGTAAGTTTTTCTTAATTTTTTTTATTGCGATGACATCACATTTAGTAATTGGTTTCTTAAATATATTAGAAAGCAAATCTAGTGAATCCCATAGATGAGTAACTAAAAAGTAGATGAAAAATAAATTGAACGAAAATGAAGATTGTTACAAAGCACAATACTTCCCTTTATTTTAATTGTTAAAATGTTTATCAAAATGAAACAAAAAAAAATATTTTGTTGAATTTTATGAGAACGCATTACTAAAACTCTGTACTAATCAATGAAAAAAATTATTCTTTTTCTCTCTCCATTCTTTTTTCCAAACCGTATCACCCACACCTACCAAACAAACCCTAACCGAAAATCCAAAAAAAAAAAAATGTAAAAAAAAATATGTGGAATGCAGCTCGACCAACCTTCTTAAATCTCAGCTTGAATTTGAATTCACTGAGAACGCAACAGCCAACAAAACGTAGGTGTAACTCATTTACTAATCTTTTGAATTCATCTGTAGATAAATTTTTACTCATTCTTTATGTTGGAAATTTCTTCTATTTTTTTAATATTTTTATATTATTATTTTTTAATTTGTCTGGAAACAATTGTTGTTCATTTTGTTGATAAATTATTTTTTTTAATGAAACAGCATCACCAGCTAGCAGCAAATTAGTTGGATTGAGAATGACAACTTTGCATGAGGAGCCTTTGGCCCAGCGAACGCTCGCCGAAGAGCCCGAAGATAGCTACAGTGATCCAGAATATGTTGAGTATGAAGCGGAAAAGACAATCGATCGTGCGCGATCGAAATCACGTCTGTCTGGATCGAAAACAATGGACTCGTTAATGGATATTGGTAGTTCGTCAGGCGGTACCAACATTTTAAGCTATACGTCCAGCACAAATACGACTCTAAAGCATGTGACCGGCCTGGGAACGCCTAGCATGAGCTCATCGACATCCAGTGGATATGGATCACAGGTAGGTTTCCCTAAATTTTGGATTACTATAGCATAGTCTCCTACAACACGGTTTCGCTCCAGCACATTTAGATATTTGACGAAAACCTCGTATAACACGGCCTCCTACAACACAGGTTTAGTCTAACACAATCAAAAATTGGTATTAAGACCTGGTATTTATTAACCTGCGTAAGTGAGAGATCATGAAGTGCGAGAAACCCACCGGGGTACCGAACCTCGGTACCAAACCTCGGTACCAAATCTCGGTACGGTACCAAATTACGGTACGGATCAGGAAAATCCAGCTCCGAAGAAATTACCTTCCTGTCCATGTAAAGAATGAATAAGAACCTGCTTTTGATAGTTGCTTGTGGTTAAAAAATTTAGAAAAAAAGTAAAGAGGAAGTTGAGTCGGAGTAGATGACTGATTCTTTCTAAAGGCCAATTCAGATTAATGATTACGATTACGATTGCAATTACGATTACGGTTACGATTACGATTACAATTACGGTTGGCCGATCCTGGAGTGAATACTGCAATAAGTTTTCTATCCGACGAAGTTCATTTTAGCGTTCGCGATTTTAATTTATGTCTGGGTTGCAGCTTATTAGGATTCGAACTGGAATATGGTCGTAGAGAACCGTAGATTTTGTATAAGAAAGCCATGTGCTGTTCACATCAGATATTTTTTTAACTTTTTATAAGTTCTTGGAACTAACCCCCCACCTTTTTGTACTGATTCTGAGTCTCATGTAACATTTTGAGTCTCACGATTTCTTACAACACGGCATTTTTCAGGAACCCATCTACGGTTATTTAGGAGCGTTACCTGTATTTTCTTTTAAATTTTAAGTGGTGTGTAAATTGCTTCGATAACTCTCACCTGCTTAGATATTCGTCGCCTGATAATTTTTGAACCGTTCAATTTGATTAGAATGTGATTTTCCGATTTGGATCAAGAATCTCTCAAACACACTTATGCCATAATAAGATGGAAACACACAAATCCCTCCCCTTTTGATCCCTTCCATGTCATCCTCTATTGAGTATTACGATTTTAAATTTTTGTTTTAAAGCCAATTTTTACTGATTTTTTAAATTTTCTAGGCCGTTTCTTGCAGCAATCTGACAAACGATGACACACTTTCTCTCAGATCAATGAGTGTCGATGAGACGCCAGGTAATTGTTTCTACTCTAAACACAATTCACGAAATTTCTCATGAAACATACTTTTAAAAAAAATTAAATAGATTTCGATCGATCGACTTCATCATCACCGCCGAACAAGTGCACAAATTCCGACACAGCCAAGGATAATTCAGCAACAAGTACAACGCCATACACACCAAGTAGTCGTCAAAAGCGATTCAATCCGTTTATGAAGGACATGCCAAATATTGATAAGCCAGATACCGATGTTAAAACTCCATCCTCAGTGGGACCAATGCCACCATCAACAGCCAATAGCATCAAGAAACATCAGCCACCACTCACACCAACCAGAGAACATCCTTTGCAGGACTTAACAGAACTGGAATACAATGGCGACGACGATGAGAAATCGTCTGATGAACTCCTCGAAGATACCAAAAATCAAAACCATTCAACAAAGGATGTGGAGAAGACAGCGAAACTTCACGATGAGAACGACGAGAACAAAAATCTAATCACAAATGATAACAAAATCGATGACAATCAAAATACAAATGAGACACTAATTGGCAACGAACTGAATGAGAATGTGAACCATGTCACTGGCAAAGATGTCGAGGTGTTAAGTGAAGGTGTCGGAATTGTGAAAACGCAACTACCCCCCGGCAAAGTGGTGAAACGGAAAAAGAATGGCACTGCAAATAATACCACAACATCAACAACAACGGTCACATCTGGCTCTAGTTCCAGATCGAACAGCTCACATCGGGCATCGTTTCCAATGATCAAATCTGGTCTAACCAAATCCACAGATAAATTGGACACTCAAATGAATAATATGACTGGAAGTGAGACTGATTCTACTGAAAGACTAGAAGGTAAACACTTTTTTTTTGTGATGCGAAGTGATTTCTGCTTTGATTAGCGATAAAAAATGATGATTGCAATTTATTTTGCATTCTGGGTTTCATCTCAAGTGGGTGTTCATTAGAGAGTGATGTTGTTTTTCAATTTTATGTAGGCAAAAAAAAGAACACAACATTGATTAAAGATTAGAAATTGCTGCATTTTTTTCAATTAACTTCTAATCAAGTTTTTTTTTTCATATTTCTAGATGATTCAAAGACTCACCAAGATATAGCTGTTCCCGATTGGGTAGCTGTTGGTGAATCAGTACTAATACGTCCATATAATACAAGCGGAGTGATAAGTTTCGTTGGTGCAACTCATTTTCAAGGTGGCACATGGGTTGGAGTTGAATTAGACACACCGACTGGAAAGAACGATGGTACCGTCCAAGGCATACAATATTTCTCATGTAAACCAAAGCATGGGATCTTCGTTCGAGCAGATAAACTCATCCAGGATAAGCGCGGCAAAGCGATGAGAGCATATAAAGCTGAAAAAATGTCCAAATGTAAGTGAACTTTTCCATTGAAATATAAAATTGGACGGAAAATTATATTGAATTGGCAAATTATAAAACTCTTTTTGTTTTTCAATGTAATTTTGCCTAAAACCGCCCACAAACGATCAACATTGTTGTGAATTTGCCGTGTTGCAGTCGATGTTGAATATCTGTGGGCATGTTGGCGGTTGATATTAAGCTGAAATCAAAATATTATGAAAACATTGGACATTCGGCGGCGGAGTCTGATGTTGACGATCATGTTGTAGTATCTGCATAGAAGTTGGCATCACGGTTATGAACATCAGTTGGGCGTTCGCCCAAATCCGATGAAACATCGTCGGAAGTGATGTTGACCATTTTTAAGATATTCTCTCTTTCTCTCTCTCTCTCGGCACTACAACCGGTTTCCAGTCATGGGCTGCCGCAATGTATCTCGCCAGAGGCCCCGGTCACGTGCCAATGTCCTCCAGTTCTGTATCCCAATTCTCTTCGCGACCTGGAGTGGTATTCCGTAACTTGTTTCAAGCGTTTGTTTCGAGTTAGTAGAGAAAGTAGTATTCGGGATCTCTGTTTCGCCCTGTCATTTATCTTGGTCGAAACAGAGACAGCGAATATTACTTTTTCTTCTAACTGGAAACAAACGCTTGAAACAAGTTAAGGAATACCAACTCTGGTCTTCCTCGTCGCCTTGTTAATAACAAGAGCCGGGCCACTTTCACACATTGTAGCGACATAATCACCCCACCGGAGTTTGTTGAGTCTTATGAGCTTGACTACGGGCACATCCTGATCTCCGGAATCGTCCCCCCTCATGTATGGGGCCAAAGATCCTTCTGAGGTCGCAAGATATTAGAAAAAATCAAATAAAAAACATCTTGATTTTTTTGACATCTTGATTTGGCGAGTTCTCGAGAGCGACTCGCAAAATTCAAACGCCGTTCGTATCTGGCGAATTACTCTCCGAGAATTCAGTGGGGGCGTGTCCACTAGAGAGTAGAATCACTTTTGACAGCTCGCAGAAATTAGCTCGCGAGTTTTTGCGAGTTTCTGCGAGCGACTCTCAGAGACGTGTCCATTTGCGAATAGCTGCTATCGAGAGGTTCTCGCCGGCATTTACTCTCATGTGGAGCGGTACCTTTAGAGATGTAAATTTTTTAATAATTCTATTATTTTTCACGATGAAAAATTTTTTATAATTGAACCGCAATTGCTTTTCCTTTACGGTAAACAGTCATCTCAGCTTTTACGCAAATCTTTGACTTTGGCTTCGACCGAAGATTAAGAAAAAGACCGAAGTTCGGCTTTGGCCAAAAACTGACCTTTGGTCGGACTCTAATATTCGCTAGTTTAAAAACGAGTGGAAAAGTTTCCTGAATTCTTCAAAAAAATTTCCCCGTAGGTCCTATATTTATATCGATTTTCACAAAAGATGTTAAAAAAGTGGTTTTTATATTTCTAAAAATATTTTAACCCGGCAACGACGGTCCCGCATGCTAGAAAACTTTAACAATATTGTAATTTTATAAATTTTCTTTCATTCAGCAATTGATGGCAGTTTAACGCGAACACGAAGCCGCGGCGAAGCTCTCAACATAATCGGCACAACGCGCAAATGATTATATCCAAAATGTTCGCATCAAATGGCACGTCCGAATTGTCGAAGCAGCAGCATTTGTTCTGCGCCACCAACACGCGAGAATGGCATGTCAACGACTGCGAACATTGGCACCCGAAGGCTTAATCGAAGATCTAATATATTTTAAGATAACAAAAAAAAAACATCTACATACAATCTACATCGTAAGCAAAATATTTAAAAAAATATATATATATATTTAAATTTAACGTTGAACTAAATCTAATTGATAAACTTAGAGGAAGAACATGAGAAAAGTGAAATTAAAGAAAATGCTAAGCTAATAATTTACATAAAAACAAATCCCATTTAATAATAATTTACATCGCAATATTTTACATATTTTGACGAGAATGTGTTCGATTGATAAAAAAAAATAATTAAGAGTAAATTCATGAAAAACAAGCATAAAAAAATTATGATGAAGACATAATGCAAAAAAAAAAATTATTTGAAAAGAAACTACAAAAAGAAAATAAAAATAACAAAAAAAAATGTTATATGCAATAAGAAAATAAGTATTTTTTTAAACATTTAAGAATATATTAAATAAATATAATATAAATATACATAATTAAGAGATGCCACTCTTAAATTGTAATTTTTAAGTAAAACAAATTAAATATGAAAAGAACAAGTGAATAATATTATTATTATAAATTTAATGGAAACGACGGCAACAAAAAAAAGTAGTAGAAAAAAAAACAACAACACAAGAGTGAAATATGAAATCTTATTTCAATTTTAAATGTGCATATCTTTTTAGTTAATTTGTTATTATATATATTATTGTAAAAAAAACCAACTTCACGAGAATATTTGAATATTTACATGTTTTAATTATTATTATTACTCGTCTTGATGTTAGAAACTGTTGTGGTATATTTAGTTTAGTTCAATTTTTTTTTTAAATAATAATTTAGTGTTTTTTTCCATTGTTTTGCATCGAAGTAAAATTTTGTGATTTTTTGGTAAATTTTATAATAAAAGTTTAATGGGCGGCGATTCCTTTTAATTCCTAAACAACGATTTTATT
Source organism: Chrysopilus asiliformis (assembly GCA_964034945.1). NCBI lineage: Eukaryota > Metazoa > Arthropoda > Insecta > Diptera > Rhagionidae > Chrysopilus > Chrysopilus asiliformis. Next base: position 102,081,001 of record OZ035961.1, read on the forward strand.
TTTTCAATGATTTTTTCTTTCGTAAAAAAATATACATTCCGAAGATAAAAGTATTATAAAAGATTTTATTTTTGTTTAACTTTTGGAAGACTGGAAAATTGGAGGATTCTTTTAGTATTAGTATTGGTACAAACGTATTAATGATTTGGTTTCCTTAAATTAAATTTCGTGTTCAAATTTCAGCGAAAAATTAAACATTCTATTCAATGGCGAAACAACAAATTATCGTTTGATGCAGCGAATTTTGTTAATCTTATTTTTTGTTGTGAAATGATGCCTCAGAATTGACATTCTAGTGTCGACATTGCGAAGTGGTAAACCACTGAAAAGTGTTCCCACTAAGCGTTGTCGTTGCGCATTTTATTCGCACAACGGTGATGTCTGCGATAAAAATTGTTTATCGCCGCAATTTGCATTGTGACCATAGATAATATATGAGGCGATGAGGGCAAAAGTGGACCAAGCCACATAATCGAGTTTTTGAAGCTTTTCCACTTTTGTACTATAATTGACTGTAAATTTTTGAAAAAAAAAACATTCTGTGGACTTTATTACTCAATGTTGAAATGTTCTTTTGTGCATCCAAACAATTTTATCTAAAAACTCACTCGCATTAGTGATTCAAACACAAAAAAAACTCACGATTTCGGCATGTGGGTTAGTCCACTCTTGCTCGATAGCCTCATATACACTAATAGATGGCCAACTCTTGCTCATCTACTGCCACGCTCTGTTTTCCAGTGAATGGAATCGGAACTACTTATATTTGGTTTGTGTATCGGATTGTGCATAGGATAGGAAAATGTGCTCTTAATAATTTTCTTTTCTTTTCCTTTCTGGTAAAACCTGAAAAATTAAATCAAAAATAATTTCGTTTGTTTTTTAAATTTGTTTTAATATTTTTTTTACATTAACATAACACCTCAATTTCTTTTCCATTAAATCTTTTGTTAATTTTTATTGGAACTGAAGACGCAGTTTGAGGAATTAATTGTCGTGACGAGATATGTGAATAAAGGCGTCACGGCACGGCTGCTTAAATGCTATTTGAGATAGAAAAAATCACACACAAAATATCGGTTGTATAAAATATCTCCTTTGGATAAAAAAAATACCATTATATACTTCTTCAAACGATTCACAATGACCACGAAATGTCAAACAATTTTTAGAAATGTTATATTAATGTTATATTAATAAGTTGTTCGAAAGCTTGGACCCAAAAATTGGATTCAAATCGTGTTAGCTCTTCTGAAATTTTTTCAAGTGTTTCATTTTTGTCTCATTTTTGATCTATCGTTCAATGATATCTTTCTGAACAGACCTTATTAAAAAACGCTTTTGAAAGATTGCGCTGAAAGAACGATGCACGATTTTGCCACCCTAAACTAACACAGAAATCATGTGGAAAATCACGAGAAAGTTCGTTAAGCCCTCATCATCCCTCTGCAATCCGGTGGCTCTTGACGACATATATGGATGAAAGTAGAGAGTGTGCGCTTTCCAAAAAGTCCTTAACGAAAGTGAAAACTACACGGGTTCAAAAGTGAACCCAGGGGCACGAAAAACGCTATTTCTTGCATAGTTCTTTTTGAATTCCAAGGTCGAGTACACCCTTAAATTTCATTTTGATAATGGGCGTGTTTAGACCGAGCAACTTGGCACTGGAAATGCTAAACTAGAGTGTATATTGTGTGGACTGTCAATTTTTTGCATTTGTGTACAATTTTTGCTATCTATGGCATAAAAAGGGCGCAAAGCCAGAAATAAAAGCCACAGGACCGAAAAGCAAGGTTATAGTAAAAATTTAACTTACAAACAATCCAATCTGTCAGCAATCCAATCTGTCTGTCAGCGCTAAGATTTAGCAGTGCCGAAAGACCTCAGCTAAACTGCCAGGTATTGTTGAAGTAGAACGCATTTTTACCGGTACTACATTGAAAGAACTGCCAACTTAGCACCGGTCTAACCCCACGACTCCATTGGACTTTTAAAAATCATGATTTTTCCCCCACTCCATATTTTCGTGAATAGTAAAATCAGCGCATGGGCATTTTCAGTCATGATTTTTCATATTTATTGTGTCTCCATAGCGTGCTTAGAAATGTCAACCAGGAGGTAATTAGGGCAGCCAACTAGAAATCAGCGAATTGGACTGAACAAATCTCAAAAAAAAAATCCTACTTTTCAGTATCCGAAAAAATCATGACAGGAAGCAGATATAAATCATGATGCAAGATTTTTTGAATCTCCATTAGACTTTTTCGTGATTGGATTTAAATCCAATCCGGAAAAAAGTCTAATGGGGTCCATAGGGAAACACGCCCAATTATGACCTATGCAAAATGTGACTAAAAATTGTTGTCAGCGTATCTAATAATTTAATTTGGTGACAATTTTAGTAAAACTAATAATAAATCCAATAATTTTGAGTCCTACTACCCCTCGCGTTGCGTGGTCGAGCGTTTTTGTAATTCTAAACCATTAAAAACCATTAAAAATTCAGTAAAACCAAAAAAAACTGTTTTTCGAAATCTTAGAAACCAAGCCAAAACCAGAACCAAATTTTAAAGTCTTAGGCACCAAAAATCAAATTCATCCTTCAACCAAAGCCGAACCACACTCAAAAAGCATCTCTGGTTTAAAGTGGGCGCGTTATTAAAACTAATTGGCAGAATAATGCATGGAAAACTGAAATTCCACTCATGTTTGTAGAAATTATGGATTTTTATGGAAGAACTAATCAAACACTCCTCCAGTTTTTTTTTTACTAACATTTTATTTTTTTAAATTTACCATCGAAATTGAGAAATGCCCATTAAATTTTAATTGATAAAAATTTACACTCAAACTTTATTATTTATACATCATATAAGCAATTCCTTTTTACAACTATTTTTATGTGCAATAGTTGTTAAAAGTCTTATATAAAGTATAGAAAAAATCAATATTGAGATTCAATTACTAAACTAAATTTTATTATTACTATCATAAATTAACTCTAACAAAATTAAATTTTTTCAATCTAAAATCAGAACACTGAAAGTAATTTTAAAATGATTAAAGATAAATAATAATAATAATTACTGATGGTGAACACTAAACCGGAAATATTAAAAAGAAAAACAACATAATTTAAATCTATAAGAAAGGATAAACAAAAACAAAATCTACACCACTTTTTAGAAAAAAAAGAACTTTTTACCCTAACCTCCCCTAAAGAAAGAAATCTTTAATAAGCATTGTATAAGATTATTTGCACAAAAGTAAAATAAAATAAATAAAAAAAAAAGTTTATAAATATGAGAAATCTATTTTAGGTACCTTATTTGTATAATTAATTAATCACTAAAGAAAATACATTTGCAATTTATACTTTACAACTGAAAACAAGAAGAATAGTTAAGTCTAATGATAGAACAAAACGAAATATTATTAAATATTCAAATGATAAAAAAAAACTGCTGCTATTTGTATGATAAAAAATAAATAAAAAATCAACTAAGAGATGATAAAATAACAAATAACATAAATTATGAATATAGCTTGTACAAGAAAAACTGTAGTAATTTAATTCGATAAGCTTTTTATCAAATGAATGGTTATGTGCTTTTCTTCAAATCACACACAAACACACAAAATAACACATTCACACACTATTCGCTAATTATATTCTAATTATTATGATTATTGTAACATTTTACTAATTATAAAATCGATATAGAATGAAAGTTACGTTTAAGAGTTGTCAATGTTTTGCTATTTAAGTTTTATTTAATGCAAAAAAAACAGTTGTGAGTATAAAAACAATGAAATTCTGTTAATTGTCTTCTGTTCAGTTGAAATTTTTGTTATTTAGTTTAATTATGTATTTTATTTTAGTTATTATTAAATAATTTTATTCGCTTTAAGTTAATTTCTTGAGTTAAACAACAAAACAAATCAAAAAAGAATAAAAAACGATAATTATTTGTGATTTTATGATTATTAAAAAGCTAGTGTTAAAAAGATTTTAATTTTATGTTTTATTTACAAAGACGATACAATACGAGTATATTGCATAATTTGAATATTTTTTTTTTTAGGTAACAATAGTAATTAATAAATTTATTATTGGTTTGTAAAACAAAAAGAAAGATGAAACAAAATCTATTACGCAAAGCATTTTAATTTTTTCGTTTGTGTTTTGTTTTTACAATGCGGTGTTTACCTGATTTTAATATCATTTAGCTTTGTTTTAAAAAAAACATGTTGCGTAAAATTACATTCGTTTCTTGCTTGGCAAATTTAAATGCGCTTTAAAGTAATGCTAAAAAAAATTATTAAAAATTGAAAAAGAGTGATCAACATTAGGAATATGAAGAAAAAATCCTTATCGATTCTTGCCGCTTTAGGAAACAAAGTCCCTAATAGATGTAAAGATGGAAAAAAAACTTTTATTAAAAATGCAAAAATAAATAAATAACAACTTTATGAGATATTAAGAAATTATCATTCCAGTTTGAAAATAAATGTGTGTCTGTAGTTTACGAAATTGTTATTTAAAAAAAAATCAAATTTATCGATTTAGATCGCAAAAGGCAGTACCACGAAATAGAGATAATAGCTGTTTTTTTAATTATCCGATCAGAGATCCAGATAAATTTTCATAAAAATTCGTAACCCAAGTTTAATCGGGATCATGATTTGATTTAGTTTCTGAGTTATTGGGAAATAAAAAATTTCACTCGATGCGTGTCTCAACTTTCGCCTTCGTTTTTATAACTGTGTGGATATTGAATACTATTTCTATTGCATTATGGTCATCATCCCAAAATATAGCAGTTTTTCTAGCTGATGTCTAGCTAGTTTTATATATAAGTTACTTTTCTATAGGTTTATCCAATAACCCGGCCCTTACACGCGTCTGTAGAGCTGACACAGTCGCTAACACAGTCTCGTGTAAATGCACTGACTGCCAGTTCGCTAAATGTCTTTTAATTCGTTGTCAGTAATTTGACATTTGGAGTCTGTGCTACTGACAGACTTTACAGTCGCGTGTAAAGGCCGGGTTATAAAATTTATTGCCACAACATACAGATTATTAGCATAACCTAAAATCAAACTTAATACCACAATAAACTCACATACGTTCTTTAATAATCCATATAGATCTCTTAAACGGATCATTAAAAAACAGCTAATAGTGCGAAGAAAAATTTCTGGGCAAAATATCCGTAAAAGTTTAACTGTTATGATTCTGCTTAAATAGTTTAATTACACTAAAAAAAATGTTTTTTTTGATTGGATTTTCAGAGTTATTTTTCTTCTCGGGAAAAGACTTTTTTACTCATTTTACTCAAGTAAAAAGAAATTTTATTACTTATAGAAACCGAAGTAAAAAAGAAATTCTTTTGGTAATATAAACCGAAGTAAAAATAAATTCTTTAGGTAAGGTGCGTTTCAACAAAAAGTCAAATCAATTGCAGGCATATAAACAAAACTAATGGCGTACAGTAATCCCTCCACCTGCGCGGTAGATACGTTCCACAAAGAGAGTGCGCAAACCGAAACCGCGCACTGTGAACCCTACTTTGTATGAAATTTTGGGGTTAGGAACCTGTTTTTTTAAACGAAAATTATAAAAAAAAAACCGCGCAGCTGTGAAATTTTTACCGCGCAGTTCGAAATTTTCGTATTAAAAACTTAACCGCGCAGTTAAAAACCGCGCACTTGGAGGGATTACTGTATTTGAGAGGCCTGCTCTTTTTGCTCGAAAATTTCTCGATCTAGATTTTATATCGATTGGACAATTTTAACAAATTTTTTTAGAGCAAAATTGGGTTGAATAAAGTATGCGTTCTACGACTTTAGAGTAGAGCATCCCCTAAATCTGTGACTCGAATTCGCCGTGCGAATTAAAGATTATAGAATTCTCTACATTTTTCCTTTTTATTGGGGGGTCATTTTAAGCCAAAAACCACTGGGCTGCAGCTGAAATATACAGGGTCTTAATGTTAGTATAAGAAAGTCATGCGTTGTTCACTTCAGATTTTTGTTGCGGCACTATTAATAAAAATAGTTCAAAAATTTAAAATGATGGTAGTTTTAAGAGCAAACAAACCATTAACTGAAGATCCGTATATAGACCCCCCTTCTCTCCCTTCCCCCGTTTCTTTATCAAATTCCTAAACCCAGTATGAAATTTCAGTTTCAAAGATTTTAAGGTTCCATGCAATATCATTGGTAATGGAAGCTTTAGGAGATAGCAAGAAAGAGGATTGTAAGAATCGCGTGGCGTAGACAAAAAATTATTTTAGAAATAATTTAGTGACAAAAATCAAATGAAAATTTCTTTAGTAATCCAGGAGACAATAAAGAAGGTGTTAAAGGAGAGAGAATAGTGATTTGTTTATTCACCAAAGCTTGTTGGGTGATTATCTATCTTACCCAGAAAACCGCATCTCAATCCGTTGAAGGGCTTAAAAGTTAACAGGTGAGGGGTTATGAAGGTATGAAGGGTTATGAAGGTAAAACTAACAAAAAGTATTATCTGAGGATAGTTTTCTACCAAAACATATTTTTGACAAAAGTGGTGTGCGGTCAGGGTTAGCCAGAAATGAGAAATGTTTCATCTCCACGCAGCCAATCAGTTGTCCGCCCGCGACTTGTGTTATTGGAAAGTAATTCTATCTGTGCACGAAATTTCATACAAATCGGTTGAAGCGTTTTCGAGTTTTTTTAGCTTTTTACCGAAAACATTTTGATGTTGTGCTTTAAGCTAAATATCCGATAACAAGGAGTTTAAATTGAAAGTGTAGACACGTCAATATATAAATTTTTCCTAGAATTTCCAAAAGGTTTTTTTTTGCAGATATTTTGCCCAGATTTTAAATATATAGTCCGGCTTGCATCGTTTTCAAATTAATTCAACAGAATCAACGTAAAGTAGAAAATGACAGAAATTTCAAGATAAATTATGCGCAGAACTAACAGCAAGAAAACAGAAAATTACTAACTGAAATAATTAAAATGTAATTCTAGTCTTTTCTTTAATAAAGAAAAATATTGTTATATTAAAAATTAAGAATCAAGTGAATAAGAAATTAATTAATATAAAACATTGTCAATATAACGATTAAATTAAATAGAGTAAAAATATAGAAACAGCTGAGAAAAAGAAACAAAAATGAGCATTAAAGGAAAATAAAATGATGAATGATAATAAAGTAAATAAAATTAAATAAAAATAAAAGTATCTAAAAGAGATTAATGATGTTTTAAAGATCATAAAGCCGTAATGACACTAAAAAAAATAGCTAAATGCAGTCTGGTGCCAGTTTGTGTTTGTGCCAACATTTTCAATAATCCCTCAAGACAGTTTTAGAAATTTCAAAAACATTTTAAAAACGCATTCTCCAATTGAATAAAAATATTCATTGAAATGGCTTCAATTTGAAATTGAATTGATTGTCTTTCAAACAGCAAAAGAAAGAAAAGTTAATAACGCTGCGCAGCTTTCATGTTTGATGATTAGTTAAGAGCATCATTGTTAGGCGTACTACAACAGCAACAATAAAAATGATAATAAAATAAGATTTACTCAATTTATTGTCATTTAATTGAGGCAATATCAAAAGATTTAGAATATTAATAAACAAAAAATGAAATCAAATTCGTCCCAATTTTCATTTATTTTCATTCATTTTTGATATTTAAGAAAAGTTCTTAAGTCAAAAAGATTCTTTTTTGTGTTTTTACGTTGCTTGAATGTATTAACAAATACCAGTTATTATTATTACCAATTTAACAAATTTTTTAAACAGTTTTTTTTATAGAATCTTTGGTTAGAATAATTTTTAAACTCTGAAAACTTTAACAAAACTTTTATATTGTCGGTAAATTTGAAACACAAAATGAAATCTTTTTCTCAACAAAGAACTCTTTCGACAAAATGAATTTAAGCTACCAGACCGAATGTAAGTAATATCCATCCAAAAAAAAAATTAACTAAAACTAAACGTACTCGTAATTTATTGAAAATCTTTATGAATATTTGAAAAAAAAGGATTGAAGAATGAGAAAAATTTATTATCAAATCTAAAAATATGTAAAATAATTCTCTTGTAACAAAAAAAAAAGACAAAACTCAGCAAAAACATAAAAATCGCTCTTTAGATATTAGAGAATTTCTAGCAAAATATATTAAGATATACAAGAAAACAACACACACAAAAAATTTTATTGACAAAAAAAAATATTTTCAAAAAAACAACAAAAAATATTAATATGAAACAGAACAGACTAAGAAGCTCTTGATCTTTATTGTATTTGTAAAAATTATTGTGCTTTAAACTGCAAATAAAACAAGTGGAATCCTTTTTTTCGAAAAATCAAAACCGATTAAAGTTTTACTTAATCTTGCAAAAATTATTCTTATTTATTTTCAGCGGTTTTCTTAATTTCATACTTACCGTCTAAATTACACTGTCCAACTGGGATTTTATTGCCGAAGATGTTATAGCCATAGTCTGCGGCGCATTTCTCTTTATTGGTATTTTTACAATTTACTTTGCGATAATTTATGGAACCTCAAGAGTGCGAAAAACTAAGTAAATTTTTGCTTAGAAATTTGCAGCGTTGCATTCTGCATTGCATTCTCTTTAAAAAAAATTTACCTGCGGCGCTCATTTCTTTTTTATTTTTGCTTGTTTTGGTTCAAATCAAGATTTGTTTTCTCTATAAAATTGGTTTTCTCATTGGTATTCCTTTTTAACAATCCATTCAGACCCCGCTCCACCCCCTACGTTCATCTTGTCACGGATTGACTTAAAATAAATATGGTCACCCTACAGATAAAGCTAATTCCGAACTTGACATTAGAATGGTTTTAATCGGAAAAATGATGCCGTTTGATGTCAGATTTGCCTGAAATTTCGGCCTATAGAGGTGTTCACAACGCCGAGCCGAAAATGGGGAAAAAAAATATTCCATAACTCAAAAATTGTGCCATTAATAACTGAAAATTTCTTTTATCTATTCTTTGTACAAACGCCTAATGAAATCTGTGGCAAAAATCCGAAAAATCTTTCAGGCGAAGCCAAAGTGATCTGTCGGAAAATCTGGATACAGAACACTTTGGCTCCACCCGGAAATCTACACAAGACGCTTGGGTTTTTGCCACAGATATGATCTAGAAGTTCTCTCTTTTTTATGTTCCTAATGTTTTCTTAAAAGTCGCTCATATTTTGAACTGCACCTTCGAACAACCCTCCAAAATCAAGTTTCTGACGCGCCAGCGAAGAATTCTCTGTTTTTATCGTTTTTTTACTTTGAGGATGTGCAGTAGAAAATCTACACTTTATTTGTGTTCTTTGATATGATGGAAATCGAATATCTCTTTTCTGGTGCATTTTAGAGGAATGTTATCGTAGACCAAACTTGTAGTAAATTAGCAGAGTTACAAGTTTCTCTAAGAAGATTTTCTTATCAGCTTGACCGTTTAGGAGTAGGGTACCTCAATAACGCACTTTAGTTTCTACTTTAATATGAGTATTGGCACGTGAAAGTGACATCTATATTCATGATTTCAAAGCTAGAGCATTTCGGAGTAAAAGTTTAAAAAGCTGACTATTGTGACATTTCATTGATTCTTTACCTTTAAACCAGCATTCTAATGTGACTTGGTAATCTTTTTTTCAAGAAAATAAACAAACAATATATTTTCTTCGTTATTATTGGATGGTTGACATGTCTGCGGTTCTCCAGATAATCTGAAACAATAAAAAACCAAAAAGTATTTAAACATATGTATGATTGTGAGGGCTACAGCCGAAACTACAGTTAACTGAAAATATGGAAGATTGTAAAAATTCTGGTAATTTAAAAATGAAATTTGGATATCCACATTTTGAATTTCCCGTATTTTCTAGAGCTTTCTTCGCTTCGATCTAGTACTAACGAAAACATCGAAATATTTAAAACTGTTCTGGCAATTCTATTCACTGTAAAAGTTGCAAAATGTACGTTATCTCCTTATTACAGTGACTAATTTTCCATACCGAAATTAATAGACGAGTTTGCTATGTGGCTCACTCGAGGGATTTTCGATCAGTGTTGCACTTTTAGTACAATCGTAATAGATTTAGTACATTTCAAGCTCTAAAAATACCTATTACTTACGTATGCCATTTTTAACCAAATCTAGTACATTTGGGCCCAAACTCAAAATGTATGGATTCTAACAAACTTTAATTTTGATTCAGCTGCGTGATTTAAAAAAAGAATCTACCTCTCTCTTTTGAAATCTAGTATCCTTTTTCGTGAATCTAGTTTATTGTACTCATCATAAAATGCCATACGTATATAGCCTATTTACTTGTCCCATTCCTGTTGACATCTTTTACCAGTTGTTCGTTGTTCGTTTGCGCTAAAATTGCTTTTCAGAATGGCATTGTACAGGTAAATTTTGTTTGGTTATGATGTAAGTCCAAAAAACCTAAAAGACATCTCTTAAGGCATTTTAAAAGGGTCAAGCCTAAGGGAACCGATGAGCTGCCACTAGAGCCACTGCCCCCAAAGTCCCCCACGGATGAAGAAAACGAGATCCCGTGGTAAGTGAAACCCAAAATTTTTCTTGAAAGTTTGCAAGTTATGCCGCTTTTTCTTTCTTTCTTCAGTCTGACGAAAGAAAACAAAAAGTGTTACGTCCAAAAATTCCGCAAAGAATGGTTGCAACAGTTTTCTTGGGTAAAGGATAGGGCTGAATCAGCCTATTGCAAAGTGTGCTCAACAATTATTACTGGCGGATTAACAATCTATTACATTTAGTACATTTTAGACAGGCAATTTATTACTTTTCAAAAAAATGAAAGTGCAACACTGTTTTCGATTACTCGACGAAGAGGTTTGCTTGTTGGTTGGCTTGAGTTTTGGGCTTATTTGCAATCTATTTCTCGGTCGGAATTGTTGTGTTAAAGATCTCGGTATAGAAAATCACCTGTTTCTGGCCAAGAGTTGAACGGAAATTTGGTTATTCGGTGAATTGATTCCGTGCGAAGAAAAGCAAAAGTTACATAAGTGGTCGGGATCGCGAGTGTTCTGAGAAATTTAAGAAAAGAAGGCTTATAACTGAATTGCATCATCCCGAATCTCAAACCCAACCAGCAAAAGCTGTGAAAAAAACTAAACTATAGTGCAGAAATTTGCAAAAGTGACGCGAAACAAGAAAAACCGACAGAGCAAAGCAGCATTGAATCTAAGATGAGTAAAAACATCGCAAGTCAAATAAATAAAATCGAAATAAGTTCGGTGGACTGTAATAAAAAAATATCATTAGAAACTGTTTCCCTGTCTAGAAACAAAGAATTCCTTTGATTTCATTTAACCTTAGTTAAGCTTAGTTCCTTTCGTTTGAGGACAATAAATCTAATTTTAATTATGAACGCGTACTTAGTGAAATTTAATTTATATTAACAAACTAGCAGTCAGCCAAAGAAAAAACGAAACAAAACTGAAGTCAACTTCTAGCACAATTAAATAAAATTCAAAGAAATCAAGGAGGAAGTCTGAAAGTTGTGTAGCGCCTTTTCAACTGCCGACGAAAAAATTTTCATTCAGCAAACAAAAGCGGAAGCCCACGAGAAGAGAGCAATGATGGCATCTCCTATGAAGAATCACGCGAAGGCAGGGAAGATGAACCTTTTCTCACATGTCAAATACGAGCATTTGGTCGCAGGAATTTCGGGCGGCGTCACATCAACGCTGATCCTGCATCCCCTTGACCTTATCAAGATACGCTTTGCTGGTGAGTTTCAATTTAGTTTATTTAAAAAAAATGTATTCCGTCTAGAGTCCGACCGATTATTCGGCTTTGATCGAAGGTGGAAGGAAACTGTCAAATGTCAACCGGATAAAAATAAGAAAAAGTCTCAAAAATTTCGTATTTTTTGAACAGCAGGAAATTATTTATTGGCCAGTGAAATTTCCTTGTCAATTCTATATATTTGACCAGGAAAATGTTCACGGCAAAAGTTTGTCTCTGAAGACACAGAATGACACTACAGACAGATTTTTTTTCGAACGTTCTGTCCAAGAAAAAATAAATGTCTTGTAAAATGCTCTCATTTTTTGGCAGGACATGAAAATAGGTGAAATTTATGTCTAATCGAGACCAAAAATAAAGAAAAATTCCAGAAAGTTTGAGCAAATCTCTTTTCTTAATGAGTTTTACACATAAATATTTTTAGTAGAGGTTGAAAGTTGTATTCCAATTGAATTTCTAAATTATTTTATGCGCAGATTCCGGATTAGTCTCCTTTTGACGGATTATGACAAGTTTTAAGATATTAAAAATCTTTTTCTCAAAGTTTCTTTTATTATTGGGCACGTACAGTGAACTGAGCCGCTCAGAAGTTTTTTGAGCAGCTCACTGGCTCAGCTACTGAGCTGAGCGGCTCAGCTGAACGCTTTTTTAACTACTGAGCCGCTCCAGAGCGTCTCAGTTCACTGCGTCCATTGATTGGAATTGCTTTGATTTTTGTAAATTTTCAAATCTTTCTACTATTTTTAACGACATAACATAACAAAAGCTATAATTGCCAATCTGCCAATTATTGAAAACCCGTATGGTGATATGGCATTTGTTGAACGGCGAACAGTTCCACTTTGAAGTCAAACTTTTCAATTTTATGTAGAATCATATCCTAAATAACTTTTGTTCTTGCACTTTTTTGATAGGATGCACCGTTTTTGAGATATTCACAAAAAACGTTTTCGTTCGTATGGGGGGTACCCCCCCTAATAGTCCCTTTTTGCCCATTAACGAACTTAGCCTTACATTTTACGAAAAACCAATATGCGTAAAATTTCAAGTCTCTAGCTCAATCCGTGCGCCTGCAATCCGCGCCAGAGACAGACAGACGGACGGACAGACAGACAAACGGACAGACAGACAGACATACAAACGGACGGACAGAGAGACGGACAGACAGACAGACGGACGGACGGACAGACAGACGGACGGACGGACATGCAAAATTCAATTTATTTTATCATTCTAAACACACTGTGAAATTCATTTTTGTGTGTGACGGGTGACGGGATCTTGGTGGTACAAACGGTAAGGCAAAGATAATATACCCTTTGGTTTCATCATACGGGTATAAAAATTATTTTAACACGTTGATTGCCGAACCAATTTAACAAATGCTTTAAAGAAATGCCAAAACAAGTAGCCCTGTAGAATTTATTTGTGTAGAATCGAAATGATAGCATTTTTTGTACTGACAATCAAAAATGATAGCCATGGCAGTCAATGTGTTAATAGAATCGCAAGTGCTTTTCCCTTACGATAAATATTCATCTCAACTTTTATGCGGAAACTTATTTGTACACCCGATAATTAAGTTCCAAATTGCTTTGAAAATCTATAAATGCGGCCAGAGTTCATTTTCAAAACTTTCTAAAAAGTGGACGAAGCGAGCAGGGGATGTCTGGTGCCTGAAACAACATTTTTGCTTGGTAAATTTTTTAAAGTTCTCACATTTTCAAGATATTTTCTATTATAAGTTCTTATTTACTACTTGACACACATAAAATTCGCGTGACATTTAATTTCTGGGAATAAAATAACGTAATCGTGTTTTCTTCTAATTTTACTGATACTCTATTGTACGCCCATAGCTGAAATTGATTAGTCCATTTAAAAACAAAAAAAAACTGTGAAAAAAATGGTGATATAATCCATCAAATTCATCACAAAGTATTCATAACTAAAAATATACCATTCTAATGGCTAAATAATCGACTTAAGAATTGGAAAAATTGATAAGCCGAACATTATTTTGGTATTATTGAAGTTCAATTTTTTCAATAAACAGTAATTTTAATAGAATAATGATAAAATCAATATTGAGAATTCAAAATAAAACTACAAAAGTTCTGTAAAAATAGAAAACGAATTTTATTTTTTAATCTGTCAGTCAATTTGTCCACCTGTCTGTCTGTGTGTCCATCTGTCTGTCTCCGTCTGTCTGTCTGTCTACTGTGTATCCCTCTGTCTGTCTGTCCATCTGTCTGTCCTTGAGCACGATAACTTTCGAAAGGATTGAGCTAGAGATTTTTTACAGTTGCATTTCTCGTAAATGGCAAGGGTAAATTCTTAAACGGGCAAAATCGGGCCATTCTTTTCCACCTCCCCATACAAACGAAACATTTTTTTACAATTTTCTCGAAAACGGTGAGTCGTATTGAAAAATTATGCACTTAGAAGATGATTTTACACAATTTATCTGTACATCAAAATCCAGTTGGACCGCTTCTTCCTCCCTCCCGCATACATATTAAATACTTTTTTTTCTATTTTCTCGAAAACGGTGCACAGTATCGAAAAATTCACCTTCAAAAAGTATGAAGTAATTTGAGAACAGTCCGGAACCTCTGTTTGTGAATGATTTGGTTTATGAACAAGTTGTGCCCGACAAATCATGATTATGTTTATTGCACACCATTAAAAATGGCAGATAGAGGCAGGTTTTGCTTTAGGAAGCTTAGGTTAGGTTAAAAAGACCGTGCGCGCCCAGGCGCGAGCACAGCGCTACACTCGAAGGCTACACTCGAATTTCGTTCCAATGGCGCGACAGCCGAAATCTGGCCAAAGTTTAATCTAATCTTTATGTTGGGTTGAAAATTTTCCTACCTGACAACGTCTTTACGAAAAAAATCTTCGTAGAAAATTCGAAGACATGTCGATAATAATCGCGAAGAGAAATTAAAAATAGTGCTTAAAATTTCATTGTAGGTCAAAGGGACGTTTATTTCTAAAGAGAACCCCAACAAGTTGATGTAAAATAAAGCAGAAAAAAACCTCCGTGGGTGTGACAAATTTTCTATTTGCCATTATTTAAGAACCACACTTCCTCGAAGATATTGACCTCAATCTCGTGTGAATTATTTTGATTCTCTGAGATTTTCCGCTCCGTATTTGACCGTCCCTGGCAGCCAGTGTCCAAGAAGCAGAAAATAAAAAAAAATATTCTGAAAATTCTAAAAAAAAATACGCTAAAAATTCTAATATCTCCCGAAATTTTAAAAATAGTTTGTATATAAATATAAATAAACTTTGGGATAACTTTGCCTACGTTCACAACGTTTACATTTGCCCGTGAAAATCCCTTGATAGAAAGAAATTGAAAAAAAAAACGGAATCATCCACATTTGACAAAATGCCAACCAAGAATTGCGTAATGACCTCTTTGGCTATTTCTCACTAGACAAAACGTGCTCTAAGGTACTTTAATGCTTGAATTTTATTTAAATTCGATTTTCCAATTGAAAACAATGGAATTTATTTAAGAGTCTTTGTATCACGTTTTAAAACTCACTTTGAGACAGAGACTTCGGGAAATTTCTATTCATTATTTTTATTTCTGCAATAAAAGTTTTATTATCAAGAAGTTTTCAGTCTACTCTGTTAACACGTTGACTGCCCAAGCAAATTTGAAAATGTTCAAAAAAAAATGTCTATTCATTTTCTTTGTTATTTGCGCTGTTTTCAACATATACATAGTTGTACTAGCTTGCATACTCGTCGTTGCCGGGTTAAGTTTTTTGTATAAGTTTTAGAATACAAAGAAAACCGGAAAGAACTTAAAAACTTTTGAGAAAAATCTTCTCCTTGCGGGACTCTCCGTTGCGAATTAGTCTAACGCCAGATTCGTGATCAGCGACCCCGAAAACCCCCTTTTCAGCCTCCTATTGAGCAGGATTCATGGCAAAAATCACGGTTTAAAAACACCCAAACCCCCTTTACCCCCCATTCACCCCCTTAGCAGTAAAATTTCGGAAAACCCCGCCTTAGTGAGCGACTACATGATGTTTGGGACATAGGTACTGTGAAAGTTTCAAGTTTCTATCTTCAGGGGTTTGGGCTGGGCGTTGATCAGTCAGTCAGTCAGTCAGGTTAAACGATTTTATATATGAGGCGTTAAAAACTAGAGTGGACCAACCCACATGTCGAAATCATGAATTTTTTTGTGTTTGAATCACTATTGCGACTGAGTTTTTAGATAAAAATGTTTGGATGCACAAAAGAACATTTCAACATTGAGTAATAAAGTCCACAGAAATTTTTTTTCCAAAAATTTACAGTCAATAATAGTGCAAAAGTGGAAAAGCTTCAAAAACTCGATTATGTGGCTTGGTCCACTCTAGCTTTTAACGCCTCATATATAGATAGTTTTTGCGTTCAAGGAAACATCACTGGCTATCGAATATGATACACATGCTCCCTTTCCTGGAAAACACACTGGCTATCAAAGATAACACCAATGGCAGTCAATGTGTTAAAATCATGGCAACGTAAATAATTGAAAGTAAAGTTTTATGGGTCACAATCTGTTTAGTGTGAGAGCTTCTTTTCTGACAGCAAAAACGGATGACTTTCAAGGGTTTTCCCCATTTTAAAATCAGTTACAAAATTTTACCTGATTGAATTTCATTTTCAACTGCACTGCCTGCTTTCAATATCGTGGTTGGAAATTTTAAAATGGAAAATTTCTAGCATTCCAGTTCAGTAAACTATTTTATTTGTATTGCCGCTTATCAATTACAAAAAAAAAAAAAAAATCAATGGCCTTTTTATAAAGAATAAACAAAGGAAATAAGATTAAGGTTGATTAAATACTTAATTAGTTTACGACACAAATGCCAGTCATTGAATACCTACTCGTGTCTATCAATTTAATTGGCAGAAATCGATTTTTTCATTTATTAGGTCTTGAATTTCAATTACTACGACAGCCTTTAATAGAATTATGGCAGCATTTAGATGAAGGGCTGCTTAGCAATAATACTGAAAAACATTTCGAATAACTAGTCGTCGATTTACAATTTAAATAAGATATTATATAAAGCGAATTTGAAAAAGTGTTGTGTAAATTTCTAAGGAATGTTCAATTAAAATTCTGCCGAGATAAGGAAAAATGTTGCATAATTTTGTTGATTGCGGTATAATCGCAATTTTTGAGTCAGAATGCCTGAATAGAACTGATGCTAGTGTCAAACAAGACTACTTTTACTGCGCAGCACAAACAAAACTATACTGCAGCACAACCAGTGCAGTTTTTAGTCGTGCTGCGCAGTAAAAATTGCCATGTCGGATATTAGCAAAAAAAAAAAAACAGTTTTTGGGTATACTTTTTTTGTTATTTAAAAAAAACGACCAAACCCTTCTTCGTTTTGGATTTGAGAGACCTTCAGTAACGCCGCTATCGCGAAATATCAAATCCAATTAGAAGACTTTCTTGCGGTGGTTTTCTAATACGTTGAATAGTAAAAATCTAGTCTTTATTGCCTCCACAAACGACTTTAATTTACAGGACAATGTATTAACGCAATATTCAAAAATTCAACTATGCTAAAACAACTTTTCGTGGGGTACGTTGACCTAAAATTCTTATTGGGTCTCCAAAAGTAACGAAATATACATATTCGATATCAAATAACACTTAAAATAAATAGAAAAATTGTGCTCCATTAAAATAAAAGGCAGGTTAACGCATTTTCCGTGTTATTTGTGAACATGACTGAAAAGTGCGCTAAAAACGATTACTAATACGCAAATAATTCTGAAAGTTATACCCGATATCCACTTAAAACTGTCGATAAGGTAAATTACCTATAAAAAGTATTAATACTTCATCCAAAAATTCGTTATTCACAAGAAAATAAATAAAAACGACAGACATCGGTGCTCATCACATGTACGGCAAAATTTTTTGTTTATCTTTCGTCTGGATGACAAGATAAGGAATTTGCCTCAATATTTTATTAGAAATGTCTGCAAAATATTTGGTAATAAATATGGCACAAAGATGGCATGAAGATATCCAATTGGAAGTTACCATTGGATTCAGAAACGCAATTCGGTTTTTCGAACCGCACCAAAAACCACTGAAGCATTGAAATTCTAATGAACCCAACCTGAATCACTAAAAATATATGATCGAACCGAACCACAATTTTTTATACCCGTATGGTGAAACGTTTGTAATGCCAAGATCCCGTCATCACACACAAAAATGAATTACACCAGTGTGTTTAGAATGATAAAAAAAAAGTTGAATTTTGCATGTCCGTCCATCCATCTGTCCGTCCATCCATCCATCTGTCCGTCCGTCGGTCTGTCTGCCCATCCGTCCGTCCGTCTGTCTGCCCATCCGTCCGTCTGTTCATCCGTTCGTCTGTGGCGCGGATTGCGGGCGCACGGATTGAGCTAGAGACTTGAAATTTTACCCAGATTCGTTTTTCAGAAAATGCAAGGCAAAGTTCGTTCATGGGCAAAAATGGACTATTAGGGGGGGGGGGGGGGGGGGGGGGGGGGGTGACACACCCTCCTGCCCGATTTTTCGCATTCCGGATTCCATCTTTTTTTACAACCAACGACGTTTGTAATTTTCTTACAGACAGATAAAAGATTTTTTTAAAAAAACGTCCTGAAAACACACGCGTCTACCAAAATCTACAAAAGTGCTTTGACCAATTCTTGGATCAATAATACCATCTGAGTTTTCTTTTTCTTGTTCGAGACTTTCGTAGAACATCGCTTAGTGGAAAATGTTTCTAAACCCTTCCAACCAAGTACAAACCATCAGTGAATCAGACAAAGAGTCGCCACATTTGCAGTTTGGCGCATGTAGACTAAAAACTCAAAGATTTTCAATTCAAAATAAAATAAAATAAATTGAGTTTATTGCCACTCCTAAATACCAATTGGAGCCAAACAAAAAAAAAAACACACCCACTTGGTAGAAAACGAAAAGTGGTTCCAACTGGCGTATGGGAGTTAAAATTTCTTCCATGAGATCCGTGACCACGTGGACTTTGAACATGTGACCACAGTTTTGCCTTCAACTCGTTAGCGATGTTCGTGCGCGCTCCATCGCATAACACACCACGTATGCATGCCCCTTTCTCCCCAATTTCTAGTAAAAATCGACGACATCATCGGATTTGCCTAATAGAGCAAGCCAAGTGAGGTTATGCTCAACAGATGATGATGATGATATAGGCTTGGAATGAGGACGTCTGGGCGGTGGACTTTCGGCTTTTGCGATACGCTACGAGAACGTTGAATGTCGGGGAGGGGGTGCCCTGAACAAACACCACCCAGTTAAACACAAATCAATGGCGTCATATTTTTAACCGTTGGCGAATTGCCATGTGTTTTGTGTCGCGTTCGTTATACGGCTCTGCGGGTTTACTTTTAGGCTGGTTTACTACCACCACCCTTTGCAGAATTTTTAACCGTCATTTGTTTTTGTCTGCTTCGGGGAAAAACCGGTTCGCAATTTCATCATCCTGAAAACTGAAAATCGATTTTTGAGAATCATGTGATTTTACATCTGGCCCAATCGCAACGGACCTTTCTATCCGTGTAACGAACGCGGCTGAATCGCCCAGTGGTGAGTCATTTTCAATGGGATGCGAATTATAAACCTGGGATTGTGACTGGGACAGGTAAAATTGTTATAATATTCATATCCATATGTAGGTAGAGGTTATTATGGTCGATTCCATTTTCCTCGAAATTTTTAGTTAGTTTGGTCTGGTTTGCTATTGTGTTTGGTTTTCAGGTTTTTATCACATTTTGTTTTTGTTTGTCACTCTTCTCTGTTTTTTTTTTTGAAAGCATTTGACGTCAACGTAAAGAAATACAAAAAGATAAATGCCAGAAGAAATAATATCAATGTGAATTTTTATCAAATTATGATACACAGGGGTGTTTTGAAATTCTATTCTTCGGTTGCTAAGGTTGGTTCGGTTTTTTTAGAATTAGGGTTGCCAGTGGTAAATATTTTACATACTTTTTTAACACGTTGACTGCCACGTGAGATCGACTTTAACACGTTGACTGCAACGTGAGACCGACTTTAACACGTTGACTGCCACGTGAGACCGACGCGGTCTCACATTAAACCTTTGTCGACAGTCGGTACTTTTAAGTACCACCAACTTTAAATCCTTATATTTTTTGCTTATCCAATAGTATCCACATTCTACATACTTCTGTCACACGAAGAAATTGCATCTGACAGCACTCGAGGAGTAAATGCAAATCTGGCAAGCCAGTGAGTCGACCGATCGAGAACAGAACGATAGAGTGATTGAAGGAGATCAATAAAGTTTTGTTTTAAATATATCGTGTTTAATTTAGAGTTTTTCTGGGTCCGAAGATATCATCCCCTGCTATTCCTGACACTTCTATATACCACAGGCATAAATACCACCCCTCCATAAAATTAGTAAAATGCTTTCTGGAACAATTTTCCACGAAAAAAAGTCATTGTTATCGATTTATTGTTGTTCACTTCCTGGTCCACAAAGGGTTAAAACGGACTCCTAACGTCGTGTGAGACACATTTTTATACCCGTATGGTGAAACCAAAGGGTATATTAAATTTGCCTTACCGTTTGTAACGCAAAGATCCCGTCACCACACACAAAAATGAATTACAACAAAGTGTTTAGAATGATAAAAAAAATCGAATTTTGCATGTTCGTCCGTCTGTCTGTCCGTCCGTCTGTCCGTCCGTCCGTCTGTCTGTCCGTCCGTCTGTCTGTCCGTCGGTCCGTCCGTCCGTCCGTCTGTCTGTCCGTCGGTCCGTCCGTCCGTCCGTCCGTCTGTCTGTCCGTCGGTCCGTCCGTCCGTCCGTCCGTCTGTCTGTCCGTCGGTCCGTCCGTCCGTCCGTCTGTCTGTCCGTCGGTCCGTCCGTCCGTCCGTCTGTCTGTCCGTCTGTCCATCCGTCTGTGGCGCGGATTGAGCTCGAGACTTGAAATTTTACGCAAATTCGTTTTTCGTAAAATGCTAGGCTAAGTTCGTTAATAGGCAAAAATTACCATCCTGAGCTGTGCTTGGGCATTAAAGGGTCTTCTCCTAGGCTCTGGCTGGGACTATAAAAAAATGGGGAGGGGGGCAGCCCCAGTACTTTCCGTTTTTATATGCAAATTACAACGAAAAGAAAAAATTCCAAAGAAATTGAAAAATAATACAAATTTTATTAAAAAAATATCGAATTCCAGAAATGGGATTAAAAGCTAATACAAAAAGTATTAAAAATGTACCAATTTTTAATGCTGTTGGCATTAAATTTAATACTTTTTTTTTATTACATCCCACCAGACTCTAAAAAAACATTGAAAAATAATACAAGTTTGATTAAAAATGTCGTTAATCATTTGAGAGGATTGAAATTGAATCCAAAAAGTATTAAAAAATGTCGAATTCCAGAAATGGGATTAAAAGTTCGTTCAATAATTTTAATCGTGAAATATTAATAATAGCTGTTATCTTCTACAAAAATTTCTAGTGTCTCTGAGTTGGGGCTTTTTCGACTCCACAGGCCTGGTTTAATTTCTCGCTTTTAAACGCTTAAAATAGAAAATCTCTTTCAAGGTGAAACATTTAATTTTTTAAATTCAGAATTGATTTTTCTTCGTGAAAATAAGTCTAAATAGGCTAACAATAACTCGACAGCATTATTACTGAATCGATAAATAAATAGTCAAATTAGCACCCGCTCACGTGGGTTTTTTCGCCTTGAAGTAAAACTTCAATTGAGTAATTTTTATTTTATTTAAAAATTTTGTCGTTTTTTTCAGTCGATGAAGTTTTGTTCGACTTTGAATGCTTTTTTACAGGTGAAGTATTTCAGGTGATTGCCTGCGGGTCTATTAAAAGACCTCGTCGATCGATTTCGAACACTTGAATTCGTTATCAATTGCAATTTCGAACAGAATAAAACTTTTATACCATTGAATTTTTTTTAGATAGACCGGCAAACAATTGGATTTATTGGCATTAACCTTATCGCTAAAATCTATATACCAAGTAATATGAATTTTTATCAAAAAGCAAATCGGATTTCCAATCCAACGCAAATATCAGCGAAACCAAAATATTGGTCGTATTTTATAATGAAGAGCGTAACATTTATTATTAATTTTGCTAATTGATTATTTCGTGGGGAGAGTGGGCAGGGGAGAGAGAAATTTTCATTTGATTTTCATTTCCGTCAATCTGGGGAATTTTCCCAAGGACTCACGATTTCGGGGATCTCCGATTCCATACAAATTTTCTTGATTAATGAATTTCAAAGGAAAATCATTTCGAAAGCTTTTATAATATCACTTTTGACCATCTCGAACTTGACAAAAAAAACAAAAAAAAACTTTCAGCTCTATTTCAAAAATAGCTTGAAAACGAGCGAAATTTCTCAGCGACAGCAACATCAGAAAATGCTTTCTTTTTTGGCAGCTCAAGTCATGTGATTGCAATAATCTCAAGTAATTTTATTATACTCCTGCCCCGCTTGGCTTTCACGCCTCATTATTGTCGTCTTATCTGTTGCTATTTGGGGGGGCTTGAATGTAAGCCTCGTAAAACACTGATTTATCTCGTCAGCCGCACAACACGAGCGAAATTTTTCAACATTTGAAATTTTCTATATTTTATTCTTATTTTTCTGTTCCACATATGCGAATTTTATTTGGCTGTCAGGTTCAAGGTCGGCCTCATCAAGAAATTGAGAAATTTGACTTTGGCAGATAAATAAATAAATAGATCGGAAAATAAGCCAAAAAAAAAAACTGAAAAGGAAGTTCAAATTATTGTATTTCGCATCGTCTGTACGGGTTATATACAACGCACATAGTTTAGCACAGCAAAAAAACACCTCGTTAACAAAAAGTGATTTTTTTTCTCGTTTAACCGTGCCATGACGTAGATTTAAAAAAAAGAATAGGGGTTAAACATGTGCTTTGCCATAGAGTGAATATATTTAATTTGTAAGTAAATTCTCATCACTCTTTAGTCTTGTAAATATCTGCCAAAGTAAATATTTTGATTATAATGGTTGATTTAGCACGTGAATCCAATATATTATCGATGGATACAATTTAATTATTATTCATTGTTAATCACACAATCATCAATTTTATCGATGTGGTCGCCGCTAAGGTCTAAAATTAGGTTTTCATTTACTTAACTTTCAAACATCATTGCTATAGACGAGAATTCCTAGAATTTATGATTAAAAATTGTAAATTTAGCGTGAATTTATTACATTTTGAAGACAAACCGGGTAAAATGTCGAAATAAAAGTTTTTGCCACAATTTTTTTAGCTTTAAAAATGTAATACTTGCCAATGGAATTTCAAAATCGTATATCTGTAATTTTAAAAAACTGCCACAAAGTTTTATTCTGTCTACCTAACTGAAAATTCAAGGTGGGTTTCTTCAGTATTTCTTCAATATATTCGAAGAAAATTCGGTTAAATGGTACGATAAATCCCAGGCGTTATCAGTTATTGATAAGAGAAATGTTCCCGATTAAAATTGGCCAAAAATCCCTCAATGAGGGTATTTACAACCCTCTTTTAATTTTCGGTATTCGGTATTTTCGGTAATATTAAAAGACTGAAAATATTCTGCTGTGAACATCCCAAAGCACAGATTTGAGAACAGCGCTTTTATTTGATACGTGACCAAATCATGAACTGCGAATTTGATTGTAAAATATGTCACATACCTTTAAATCCATGTTTGATGTATTCTTTTGAATTTCTATTGTGGCAACGGATATCAAAATTGAAAAAATTTGCATCAGTCCGATGAGATTAACAAAAAACCAGTGAGAAAATTTGACAACTAAAAACATTACTAGCACCACTCGCGGTTTATTCTTGATACCGAATAACCGGGCCGGAAAACACGACTCAAGGCATGTCTACAATTACCGAATCCGGTAATTCATTTTTACATGAACCAAATTACCGTCTTGGTAAAAATCTGTTAAATTTGACTGAATTACCGAGCGGTAAATTTACCCGCAATTTAAAAGACGACTGTGAATACCCTGAATATGTTTTTCATTAATGAAATAACTAGTTTTGATGAACGAAATTTTTATATCGATAAAAACGAAATTTTCGAACAACGAAAATAAAAACGATTGATGAGTAACCTCAAAACTATTGTTCTGGTTAAGAAACCCCCCCCCCCCCCTTCCTCCACCGCCCTCTGTCTAAATTTGGATTGTCCATCAAATACGCTCATTTGGGGATTTCAGACCATTCCTCGTCGCTCGACATCTTTTTTTCACGTTTTTTTTCTAGTTTTTTAATGTCGAAATTGATGCTATCGTTACACTACCGGATACCCCTCCTTTTTTCACAAAATGTATGACGTATTGTATGGATAGCGACACTTGGTAGTTCTATACTTGGGTATGAAAACTAGAGTTGTTTTTTATACTCTATATATGTCGTTTTGAACCCAATAGACACATATGATATATCATATAGAAGTATAATTAAATTTAGTATACCGTTGGTAACGCATCGAACCAATCATCGGACACAAAAATGAACTACAGCAGGGTGTTAGGGATGACAAAAGATTTTCATTTCTGCATGTCCGTTCGTCGGTCAGTCCGCCCTCTGTCTGTCCGTGAACACCACAACTTTCAAAAAAATCGAGCTAGAAACTTATAATTTTGTATAATTACGTTTCTCGTAAATGGCTAGGCTAAGTTCTTGAGCGAGCAAAATCGGATGGCTACTTTCGAGAGAATAACTGTCAATTTTTGCAGCCACTGTAGTTTTTCTGACCGTTTTTATGACAGCTTTTCTGACAGTTTTTATGACAGCTTTTCTGACAGTTTTTATGACAGCTTTTCTGACAGTTTTTCTTCGTACTGCAGACTGAAAGTAGCCGTGTGTCATCCTAGCATTAGTATAAAGTCAGATGCTTTTTGAACTAGCATCAAACTGGTTGGCAACTCTCAATTTATGTCCTTGTTGCCAGTTCTAGGCTAATATCAACTGACCATAACGACGAAATATCTCGACTTCTTCGAGATCGTTATAAAATATATCCACTGTAATTCCGCATTCGATTTTCGGTCTCACCACATTTTGGTTAAGTAAGCCGACTTAATTTATCGTACATTAACCTTAAAATGCATTCCCATCAAAGAATTTAAATTTACTTTCCCTTTTCTCGCTGCTAAGCACGACATTTCTGGAATGGTCAAGAACAAAAGCTTTCTACGCGTCCGGAATTAATTTAAGAAATTCACGAAAAAGAATTTCAAAGTACGGAAGTAAATCAAGAAAAACCTATTTTAGAATAGGAAGAGCTTATTTTTCAAAATAATTGAAATGATTTAATTTATGATTAGTGTACATTATGAGGCGATCAGAGAGTTGTTTACAAGATGTTCGCTAAGGTCAGTTTCTTATCGTTGATCACGCCTCAAATTTGTTTTTCACGTAATGTTCGTATGTACGGAATTAATAAAACCGATGAACTTACCGGGAGAAAGTCATGGGTGAGATCTTGGAGGAAATTGCGAAAATATTTTGGAATTGAAATATTAATCAATTTTGTAATTTTCTCAGTGGAAACTTTTGCATAAAGTGTGGAAATTTCGAGATATTTTTAATATACAGTAAAATCAGTATAAGCCGGACCCTGTATAAGCCGAACCCTGAGCCGGAAACCTGCCTAAGCCGAATCTTGTTTAAGGCCCGTGATTTTGAAGACGTTTTTCATACGAAATGAACCGGACAGGCCGGAACCTGCTCAATGCGAACCCGGACATCATTTTTTATACACGTATGGTGAAACCAAATGATATATTAACTTTGCCTTACCGTTTGTAACGCCAAGATACGTCATCACACACAAAAAAATGAATTACACCAGTGTGTTTCGAATGATAAAAAAAATTGAATTTTCAATGTCCGTCCATCCGTCTGAGGCGCGGATTGCAGGCGCACGGATTGAGCTAGAGACCTAAAATTTTACGCAGATTCGTTTTTCGTAAAATACAAGGCTAAAGGCCCAACCAAAGTCCTTCCGATCCGTTCCGTTTCGGTAAGCTGTCAACATACGACCAACAACGTTGCTACCCATAGTCTGCGAAACGGAACGGAACGGATAGGAAGGACTTTGGTTGGGCCTTAAGTTCGTTAATGGGCAAAAATTACCATCCTGAGCTGTGCTTCGGCATTAAAGGGTCTTCTCCTAGGCTCTGGCTGGATTCGCAATTATAGCTTTTGTTATGTTTGATATTGTATTTAGAAAGAAATTGAAATACCCGTGCATCCAAAAGTCTTAAGATATCAAAACTCTTTTAGTTCATATTACTAAGCATAACAGAATACTATCTTTGCCCACTATTAACAAATTTAAATACATATTTCCATTACAGTCTTTCATATACTATTCCTCAAATCATACAGTTTTGTATATTGACCTGAACTAATTCTTTGTTGATGCAATATTTTTGTTATTGAGAATAAATATTGAAAACAAAGAATTAGAATCGGAAAAGATCACGCGTGTGCTCTGTGATGTTTTTTGCATCTTAATTGCGCAAAAGGCGTCGAAATGGACCGAGTCATGTGCTTTTTGGATCAATACGAGTCTTTAAAAAAAATCTTCACCATCTTATAGAATTGAGCTTTGGAATTAAACCATTTTTTATTCAATTCCATGCTTCCTCGCATGGGGTCACATTAAAAAACGAGTTCCATTTCAGAATTTTTATTTTTTGCTAGCATCTTTCTGAGACGCCGGATGCCCACTTTTAGCGGCGAATTTCAATGGCGATTGAAGTCAAGCTTGACCTTTGACGATTTAATTCGATTTGATTTGATAAAAAATACAAAAAAAAAATCGAAACTCGCTGAATTTTCTGAGAATTTTTCGCATTTCTAGCGATTTATAAAACGTGATATTGTTTTGACAATGAAAATTGATAAGCGAATTTGGCAGTAAGGTGTCTTCTATGAATTCAATTAAACGCCATCCGTTTTGAGCCCATGCCAATAATTGGATGATTTCGTCATTCCAAATTTACTATAAAAAGTGTTAACGCCGAAAAACTCGACTTTGAAACGTTGCAGAGAGGGAAAAAAATGTAAATATTTATATGTGGATCATAAAATGCCGTAGTTTGAAACACTCGAGATCAGAGTCTGAATTTAAATTGATGGTGGCAGGCAGTAGCTCTCCAGAAATGCGCATGATAAAGACCACTTATCATATTATTATTTGTTGGTGTTTTATTTTAGCTTTTCTCTCTTTCTCTCGAGTAATATCTCTTTTATTCCATTGATAAAAGTCCAGTTTTTGACACATAATCAGCTGCTAATAAATAAATATTAGATGTAATTTAGCCAATTCTACAAAAAAGGGGGGTCCGACTAGCTAACTGACCCAGTAAGGCCTCATCTCTTATCATTCAGACGTTTTTTGAAGGTTTCCTTCTTTATTACGAGCGTAATTTGTTAAAGCCAGCGAAAATTTTATTATCTGCGTGGAAAATTTTCAACATTTGAACCAGACGGTAATTTGAACTTCCTTCTTTATTATACATATTATAATTCAAATATCAATCATTTAGCAATATTCTTGGAAAATTTAATCATCATATTTAACACGTTTGACATAATTGATATAATTTTCATCCAGTGTCCAGGAAATTGTCAACAAGAAAATTATTATTCGAAAGTTTTTGTCAAAACAAAGAGAAAAATTTGGGTCTGTTTGGATGTTTAATGAAGTTGTTTGAAAATTAGCAAAGGTGTAAATTTATTAAATTTTTTTTATCAACTTTGCTTTTCAAAACAATATTTTTAGTATTATTTTATTTTAATTGTTAGTACACTCAATGTTGATAAACAATTGGTTAGAGAATACGTCAATTGTTTTTTTTTTTTTTTTGCTCTGGAAAGAGAAGTTGTCTCCAATTCTCTCGTAGCTTTTCGTAATTATTCGGATATTTCACGAGACATTAATTATTTACATTTTAACTCATTGGCGCCCGCTGTACTCAAACGAGTACACCGGATATATCTGTGATAAAAAGTTAAAAAAGCTTAAGTCGATTTTCAGGCAAAACCAAACTGATCTGAATTTGCAGTTACAAACCGATCACATTAGCTTTGCCTGAAATCTACTTAAGCTACTTTAACCCTTTGCACTCCGCAGGCGCCGCTATTGCGCCACTGATCTTGATTTTTTTTTTGACATCTTGCTTTCTCGAGAGCTACTAGCGAAATTCAAACGCCGTTCGTATCTGGCGAGCAACTCCCCGAGATTTCAGTGGGTGCGTGTCGACTAGAGAGTAGAATCACTTTTGACAGCTCGCAGAAACTAGCTTGCGAGTTTTTGCGAGTTTTTGCGTGCGACTCTCAGAGACGTGTCCATTTGCGAGTAGCTGCTATCGAGTGGTTCTCGCCGGCATTTACTCTCATGTGGAGCGGCACCTTTAGGCGCGATCTCCATACAGCCGATTTATTCATCTGATTAAAGAAAAATATGCACTTATGCAAAAACTGCTTGTACCGTAAGAGAGAAAACAATCATCCTAGACATTTTGTCGTCTTCTGCAGTTCTAAAAAGTTCTAATTTCCCCAACCAATTTTCGATCTGCAGGTAGACTTAAAAATCAGTTGGACTGCATAGTCGATGGCTCAGAAGTTGTTTGTTGCGCCGCTAAGGCCCGATTACTATTCTTAAAAAATTAAGTTGTTCTTAGCTTACTTAAACCATAGAAATTCTTTCTCTTTCTCCCACTCCCCCTCTCTCCTTCTCTTGGCATTACAACCGGATTCTGGTCTTGGCCTGCCACAATGTCTCTCGCCAGAGGTCTCGGTTACGTGCCGATGGCCTCCAATTTGGCATCACAATTATCTTCGCGTCCTGGTCAACGCCGTCTTGCCATCTGAGGTTGCGTCTTCCATGTCGCCTTGTTGTTTATAACCTACCGCAGAAGATTTTTCCCCGCCGGGTCACTTTCACTCATTCGAGCGACATGACCAGCCCACCGGAGTCTTATGAACTTCACTTTTTTTTATAG
Organism: Chrysopilus asiliformis; assembly: GCA_964034945.1. NCBI lineage: Eukaryota > Metazoa > Arthropoda > Insecta > Diptera > Rhagionidae > Chrysopilus > Chrysopilus asiliformis. Next base: position 102,109,911 of record OZ035961.1, read on the forward strand.
TTCCAGCCAGAGCTTAGGGAAAGACCCTTTAATGCTGAAGCACAGCTCAGGATGGTCGGAAGGACACAGCTTGACTATGATCACGTCCTGATATCTCATAGAAATTCTAGACTTATATAATTTAAGTTGAACTTAAGTTGCAAAAGTTTAGTTGGCGCAAACCACCATAACTTACACTGATAAATTACTTTTGTAAGCTTTGCCATAAAATGTTTTTAAAAAATTTCGTTTTATTTAAACTTGGCGTCTCATGCAAATGCTTTATTTAATTTAGAATTATCGAATTATGTAATTTTGTTATACGTCTGTTATTTTGTTATTCAATACGAACATGAAGTTAAACATTTCTTGTTGATCCAATGAAATAAGAGTTGTTGACTTGACGCAAGTTCATTTACTTGTTTATCGAAATTATTGGACTTTTGTCGATTATTTTGAATTTATTAGCGACAATAATATCCAAATTGAACTAGAAGTGTTATAAAGAGACATGGAAAAATTAGCAAGGAGCTGTGAAGCAAACAAGAAACAGTTCTTGGAATCACCATCTGAAGAAAAATTCTTAAATATTTTTAAACTGAATCATCTGAAGTAAGCAAAATTAAACTTTTATAGCGATCACGAGATCCATTCTAGCAATAAAAACATCAGTGATAGAACTGTGATGCAAATACGCTCAAAGTTCACCGTCATTATTTAATTCGATTCCGTAATTTGATTTTACATTATAAGGAAGTTAAATTTGATATTGAATCACTCATAGATTAATCAAATATTTTAGTTTAATTGCGTTATTTAACTAAAGACTAAACACTCGCACATCATTGGGGGAAAATTTGCTAAACGTAATGCAATCAATCGAGCTGCTGATAACATTTGCAATGAACTGAATGAACTTTTTAGCGCAATTATGAAATATATATAATTATCTTAAATCAAATGCTTTTTAATGAGATTACAATTTCCGTTTAAATGTTCAAAATATGGAAGATTTTTTTTTGCGGATTTTTCGGTCTTTTGAAATACGTTTAATTTTGCTCAAGTTCTTTAGAGAAAGTTGCGTTAAACTTTGCAAAAACAAAAAAAAAACAAAAAACTAACAGCCCTATTCTGCGACTGTCAGTTACCGGTGACTAGTCACAACTCGGTCACAGGAGATTCAAATTCTATGTTTTGTAACAACTTTGAATTTTACAGCCTTATACTGGCGTGTTGACAGTTAAATCATAGGTCACAATATGATTTAACTGTCACAACGCCAGAATAGGGTTGTAACACTGAAAGTTGTTACAGAAAATTTACCCATTTTTATCGAAAAAAAAAAATTATTTGGGCTGGAGCCCCAAAAACTGTCCCGCAACTGCTGGACCGAATTCTCAAACGTGCAATCCGACTGATTGGAGACAAGTCTTTGACAGTTTCAGTACCGTATCTCGAGTATCGTCGCACTGTTGGGGTACTCAGCATATTCTGTAGATATTTGCATGGGAAAAGTTCCACCAAAATTTCCCAACTTATTCCTCCACGGTATATTTTCCCTAGACCCTCTCGTGTGGCGCGCACGACTTCTTCCTTGAAGCCTAACACCGTGTCTTCATTTGGGATTTTTCATCGCAGAGATTTTTGATTGGCCAATCAGAGCTCGAGTTGATGACGATATCGCCGTCAACTCGGGCTCTGATTGGTCTATCATAAAATCTCTGCGATGAAAAATCCCAAGTGAAGACACGGTGTGAGTTACATTGCGACGACAAGGCGACACGAGACGTCGACGAGAGTCTCGCGAAAGCCTCGCCACTTTCGTACAGTAAAGTTTAGGAGTTCCTTCATTCCGCGAACAACAAGTCTTTGGAACGACTTACCATCCGATGTGTTCCCCCCAGACTTTTTAAGGAGAACATAAGAAGTTCAAGGAGAACATAAATCGGCATCTCCTTTCGTTCTTCCGACCATCCTGAGCTGTGCTTCGGCATTAAAGGGTTTTCTCCTAAACTCTGACTGAAATTGATCAAAAAAAAATTACTAAAATAGTTTATAGTATTAAGAGCTTTATTTTGAAAGAAAAACAAACCCAAACATAATAATGTTGATAAAAACCAGCATATTGAACTTTTCATTGTTTGTTTATTGACGCATATTTACTAATCGGTGGAAAAATACTTTGCCCTCAGAAAAAGACTCGTATTTTATTATTTTTAAAATTATCACAACTTAATTGACAATTTTATATTTTTAATATATGTTACGGAAATACAATTAAGATCACTATGGGTTGTTTTTCCGCTGTAATTAGAAAGTTGTCACTTTAGGTGGAAACAATCAAACGTTTTGTTTTTACCTTGATTGTAATTACTTAAGCATTCAATTTTTGATTTTTTTCCAAAACCTAACAGACGTGAACACAATTTTTTGTTATTAACCCTCTGGCAATTCTCTGTTAAAATACCTTTCTATAAAATTCTTCCGGAACAAAGCGATTTCGACCACGTCGTCAGCCTTGAGAAGAACAAAGAACTCGCCTAGAAACTAGTTAGGCTCTATAGATACCTGATTCAATACCAATTCTAGTACTAGCTCGACTGTAGTGCAAGACTTTAGTGCAAGTTTAATCAAGGCCAACAATGAATCCGCAAGTATCTTAAAATGCAATTCGCCATGTTTGTATTTACCGTTTTATACCCTGAATGATGAAACTGTGAAAAAATACTTCGTATTGTACACGACAAAAAATCCTGGAGTACTTTTCAATCCAAAAATCATATTGACGAAATTTTTATCCAATTTTGATTGGAATTTAATACAAGATTTTTTTACCGTGTATTCTTAAAGTGCCGCTCCACATGAGAGTAAATCCCGGCGAGAACCTCTCGATAGCAGCTACTCGCAAATGGACACGTCGCGGAGAGTTGCTCGCAAAAACTCGCGAGCTGTCAAAACTGATTCTACTCTCTAGTCGACAGGCCTCCACTGAACTCTCGGAGAGTAGGTCGCCAGATACGAACAGCGTCGCTAGTAGCTCTCGAGAACGCTAGAAGCTAGAAGCTCGATTTCGCTAGTAGCGATAGAAAAATCGCCGAAATTAACTCTCAAATGGACAACCTCCTGCGAGTAACACTCGAGAGTTTTTGAGAGTTACACGCGTATTTCCTCTCATGTGGAGCGGCACCTTTACAGTACTTGTAACTTTCTATCAATTAGATATACTAATAGTAGATAAAAAAAATACTAGTAGGATGTTTAGCTTTCCCACTCGTAAATTTTTGTACACGCCTAAAAATTTTGGCGCTTCTTAAATATTATCTTCTAATGACCGAAAATTAATGAAAAAATATTTTGTGACACCGAAAATTTGAAGATGCTTTTTGTTTTTGAGACCAATCTTTGAAAGAATACAAAACCTCAACCCCTCGTGATCTACGACTCTTTAATATTTTTCAAAAAATTCCTAATTTTTTATATATTTTTTTTTAAATCACATCACATTGGGTATTTCATGATCACCTCTTTGCAATCGTTGCTGCTCTTATCTTTTTGTTGATTTCGACGAGACATCATTAAATGAAGTCGTTAAATTGCCTACAATAGCATTAATAAATTGTGTTCTTTTTTTCAGTTAACGATGGGCGAGTAGCAACAGTTCCACAGTATCGAGGTTTAGGAAGCGCAATTGCCACAATTTTTCGGCAGGAGGGATTCCGCGGACTTTACAAAGGTGTCACACCGAATGTCTGGGGTTCAGGCAGTGCTTGGGGTTTCTACTTCATGTTGTAAGTATACACAATTTGCAGTGCTAGTTCTTTAAGGTCAATTAATATTTGAAATAAAAGTTGCGAAAAACTTGCGAGCGCAAAGTTAGGAGTAAAGTTCCTAAATATTGCAAGCGCTTGTAAAGTTTCTAAATATTGCGAGCGCTTGTAAAGTTCCTTAATATTGCAAGCGCTTGTAAAGTTCCTTAATATTGCGAGCTCTTGTAAAGTTCCTTAATATTGCAAGCGCTTGGAAAGTTCCTTAATATTGCGAGCGCTTGTAAAGTTCCTTAATATTGCGAGCGCTTGTAAACAACATGATTGCTGCAAAAAGTCGATTGTCCAGTGAAGGTAGGGATGGAGAGACTGAAGATTTTAAGACCCCCGGAAATATCGGTATCGTAAAAAAAAGTTCAAAATTTCGGACTCAAAAAAAAAATCAGAGAAGTTTCTAAATTTGTGGTTACGCTACTGGCTGCAACCAATGTGAAAAAAACACTACCAAAATCTGTTTGGCTATTTTAAAGAAATTGTTTTAACAATAACTTGTTGTGTATTTTGCAATAAGTTTTTAAGATTTTTGTATCCGAAATTTTTATTGCAACTGATTTTTGCATCCGAAATTTTTATTGCAACTGATTTTTGCATCCGAAAATTTTATTGCACAACTTTTATTGCAACTGATGGCAAAATTTGTTCCTCGATGAAAATTTGTTTTAACATTATTTATTTTTAGTTACAACACCATTAAAACATGGATTCAGGGAGGCAACACAACGACACCACTTGGTCCAACGTTGCATATGATTGCCGCATCAGAGGCTGGAGTTCTAACGCTCCTCATGACCAATCCAATTTGGGTAGTTAAGACTAGATTATGTTTGCAGTATGAGTGTGATAGTACCGTGACGGGAGCAGGAAAGGGGACAGCAGCAGGTTCCAGCGCCAATAATTACCGGGGTATGGTGGATGCATTAGCGAAAATCTATAAACAGGAAGGATTCCGAGGTCTTTATCGGGTATGTTTAAAGATTTCCAACTAAATTAATCACAGACAAACAATACGAAATGTTTTTCTTCTAAAATCAAGGGTTTCATCCCTGGTATGTTTGGAGTCTCACATGGTGCCCTACAGTTTATGACGTATGAAGAAATGAAAAATTACTATAATCAATACAGGAAATTGCCAATAGATACGAAATTGGTAAGTAACTTTTTAAGATCTATAATTTCATCATTTTTTTTTGTTTTCGTAATCATCATGATTTCCATTTTCTATTCAAACTAGACTATAAATATTTTATCGAAGAGAGTGAGAGTGTCGCTTCCTTTAGGCTGTTGTGGCTTGCATTTGCTTAAAATCTAATCATTTGATTTTATCACATCTTGTTTATATTCCTGTTAACATTTTCACGCAAATCACGAGTCAGTTGATGTCAATTTCAACAATAATTGAACCGGTTTTCAGAACAAAATGTTAAACGATGATTAAACCGCGATTTACTACAACTGAATTAAAAGACGAAAAAAAATTATTCTAGTAACATCCAGCTGTCCATTTGATCATGTGCACTTTGTAGAAAAATATTTTCTTTTCCCATTAGCGATTTCGGTGTCACTCGACAACCAGTTTCGGAGTCGATCAATAAATATTCGAGTGACAGCAAATGTCTTGAACTTGAAAAAATTCAATCTTACGACATGATCGTCTATCTGACGTGGGTTTGCTTACCTTTTTTGGTGAGATGTCCAAATATTGACAAATTTGAACATTTAAATTTTTCTTAACGGAGGGCTAATCATTGATGGATTTCCTCTTTCTGGCATTATTTTCCCCCAACAACTCGTCATTGTTTGGCAAATCTATCAACAATTTTCATTCGATCGTTAGCAATGGTTTGCCTTGTGAATTTTAAACCATAACAAATTAGATGTGGAAATCAATTTCGCATAAAATTATGCTCTCGATTGCATAAGAAAACTCATTTTCAGCGCTTAACGTTTCTATGCTGATCGCTTCCAGTTGATCGTTTATGTTTTCGTTTTATGAGTGGTTTGGATTTTTTTTATAGTAAATTATCGACTCGAGGTTGCTGTTATAGGTCGGGGATTTTGAAATTATATCTTAATTTTGTAGCAATTTAATTTCTGCCACCATTCCATGCTGCTTTCGTTTTTAACGCCGTATTAATGTGGCTAGATGAGGTCTAGAAGGTGACGCATTGAGGTTTGAGTGTTTCACCATAATTTTCGAAAGTCTTAGTTTCAACGCGTGATTAATCAGCTGAGTTTATTAGAAATTACTGGTTTATTCTTAAAGAGTAGTAAAAATCAGTTCAAACGAATTTGTTGATGCTCAATTTTTCTTGTTTGCTTTGCTTGCTAGAATTTAAAGAATTGGATATTTTTAGAACGTGATAATTGTTTGCGTAAACTTATATTTGGTCAATATAAAAATATTCTAGTTGGGAACCTTTCTATTGTTATAGAAATAACAACCAATCTTTTTATCTAAATATTTTATCAACTTTTGCTTGGTAAACAAAACTCAGTTAAAAGTTTCTTTTAGGTTTTTGGCGATTTTTTTCTTATCAAAACCGCAGATTTCATATAAAAAACTTAAAGTTACAGAAATATTCTTGCCAAATTTGTCATCAAGACGTCATCGAGGACGTTCATGAGAATTCTCTGCTGACGTTTATTCAGAGGTGGTAAATTTCGTCACTTTCATGTCTCTTGTGACATCCTCGTACTGACATGTCGAGATTGTGATTTTCGTTAGCAATATGTCAATGTGTGGGTTTGTTGTCATGGCTGTATGGGAAAGTAGTGACCGAAAATTGGCAGGAATGTAAAAAATTACTTCAGAATTACCCTTACATGCAAAACAAATCCTGTTACCCCTTCAACCTTCAAAATACCAAAATTTACAAATGATAATATTTTTATGTTTATGAAAATGTCGGGATTTTTTGCTCAGATTTTTTCATATCTTGCATCAAAGCTGGGAAAACCCAAAACTAACATTTTGAAAAAGATTAGGCATACAAAAATCACAGAAGATTACTGTCTTAAATGTCGATCCTAAAGGTACCGCTCCACATGAGAGTCGCGAGTAACTCTCAAAAACTCTCGAGAGTGACTCGCAGGAGGTTGTCCATTTGAGAGCTAATTTCGGCGATTTTTCTCTTTTCAAGACTAATATCCTGATTTTTTTGACATCTTGGTTTGGCGAGTTCCCGAGAGCTACTAGCGAAATTCAAACGCCGGTCGTATCTGGCGAGCAACTCCCCGAGAGTTCAGTGGGTGCGTGTCGACTAGAGAGAGAGTAGAATCACTTTTGACAACTCGCAGAAACTAGCTCGCAAGTTTTTGCGAGCGACACTCAGAGACATGTCAATTTACGAGTAGCTGCTATCGAGTGGTTCTCGCCGGCATTTACTCTCATGTGGAGCGGCACTTTTACAGTGGCGTACTATAAGTTGGTGGAGACTCGAGGGGATATTAAAATTAGCCATTCCTATTTTTCCCCCTTTTCTGGCGAAAATTTGAAGATATTTTTGTATAATTTTCTGATTTGAACCGAAATTTACAAATGGTGTTTTATTTTTAAAAAGCTAGGCCACCACTTGGCCAAAAAGTGACGTTTTTAGTGCGAAACAAACTCATACGAGGCCTGACCTGAAGTTATTACGTCAAACACAGTTGCTTGTGTCAAAAAATAATAAATGCTGAAAGGCCCTAAAGCCCAATTCAGACTAGCGATTACGATTGAAGCTTCTCGACCAATGAGATCAAAGCTTTCAACGATTTTGACATAAAAGCTTTGATCTCATTGGTCGAGAGCTTCAATTTTTAAATATTTTTTTTTTTCAAAAATGCTGTTTTCTATTTTCTTTGTTTTCGTATTTAATTTCGCGACAATTTAAATCAAGCCATCGGCCTCCAAGTTGATATTAGAAGCATATCAGAAATTTCATACACTTAACTACTGGCTCGTATTTGCCACTGTGCGTCTCTTCTCTCCCAAAATTCTGTGCCGGATTTATCGTTCAAACACAGTTCCTCAGTGACGTAATTACAAAAATATTGACTCTCCGCGAAAATATTTTGGTGGTCTCCAAAAATTAAGATCCTCGTTAAATCTCCTTTCAATGACCAAAATTTTAAAGACCGATTTTTAGAATAATGGGAATTTAAATACCTTTTGTTCGGTGGCCAATCTCTCTCTTTCTCTCTCTTTTTCTCTCTCTCTTTTTCTCTCTCTCTTTTTCTCTCTCTCTCTCTTTCTCTCTCTCTCTCTCTCTCTCTCTCTCTCTCTCTCTCTCTCTCTCTCTCTCTTACTCTCTCTTTCTCTCTCTCTCGGCACTACAACCGGTTTCCGGTCTTGGCCTGCCTTAAGCCTAAACCCCAATTACGCGTTCATGCGTGCGGCACCCACGCGGTGAAGGTAAAAACTACGCATTTAAATGAGTAAATGTATAATTGCGCGTTGCTCAGACGCGTTGCCGCGTCCGTGCCGCGTAGAGTAGGCTCAGTTTCTACTTTTAGACGCGGTGACAACTATTAGATGCCAGAACAAAATCATGCCGCACGCACGAACGCGTAATTGGGGTTTAGGCTTTAATGTCTTTCGCCAGAGGTCTCGGTCACGTGCCGATGTTCTCCAGTAATCAGTTGCGCATAAAACATTGAAGCCCCTCCCATTGTGGGGTTTTGAACCCTCTAGTTATGCTGCTGCTTTGCGCTTGCTCCCAAATTCCCTCATGAAGCTTATTTTTATCTTGTTTTCAAAAATTTACCTCCAGCTACGTATTGATCAAACAATTCAGTTTGTCCGCTGGGGTCTTATCAAAACGTTTCAATTTTATTTATTCTTGTTATCATTGTTATCAAACTTTAAATACGAAATTCAAAATATTACCCCAAGTAAAAACATCAGATCGCAGAAACCTTGCCTCACCTCTAAAACAAGTTAACCAAAATATTTATAGCGACCATCATTGTTCACAGATAAAGCTATGAAAATTCGATTCTAATTTATTTAGATGTGTTACCAAGCAGATAATGGCGACAAATATTTGAATTTTGTGCCCGTATAATGCATTCTAAGAATCTATCTGTGCAGAAATTCTTGAGAATTGGTAAATATTTTGATCGATCCAACGATTATCGAAAAATATTTTCCAATTCAAGTGATTATTCTTGGAGTATCAAATTTTTCTGCACGTGGCAAATTTTGCTATCAACTGAAGAACGTGCTAATGGCCGGAGTTCATATCGCCTTATTGCAATAAACAAACGCCTTTATATGTACACATCAGCAAGAAACTGTTTTTCCATAGTGGTGGCTTTATTTGCCTCCCATTATGGACCAGTTTTTTCTTTGCTGTTGACACAACTGGGGTGAAAATTTTATTGGACTCCAGCGAACAAAAAAATATTGATGGTCAAAGCCAATGTTCTTAGGTTTTTGGCAAGTGTTTGCTAATCGTTATCAGAAAAAAAATAGATTTCTTAATTGGAATACCGAGAAAAACACATCGGTGCGCAATATTTACATGATATAAAATTTAGAATAGATTATTACGCGGGATTAACGTCATCATCACTTGTTTATCATCACGGAAGTTGTTGACGCGCGATGCGTGGAGCGTTGAATGTCCGAAGGGGAAAATCCAAGGAAAACGAGAGGCTCGTCTTTGGATTTTTATTGCTCAGCTTTTTTTTGTATTGCTTCGTGTTTTCATTTCTTGTTAATCTTGTTTTTTTTTATCAAAAATATTAGCATTATCATTTAATACCACATTAACCCCATGACTATGAAACGAACTTTTGCACGCGATTATCAATAGATGATAAGTGAAAAAATTTAAATTCATTCAAAATATAATCATAAAAATTTTATTGATTCCGATACGTTTGTTGTCATCCTCAAAATAAAAATAACGTAATTTAAGTGTGATGAAATTTTTGATGTGATTTCTTTTTTTTTTTAATTTTAGGCGACGTCTGAATATCTCATATTTGCTGCGATCTCGAAGTTAATAGCGGCTGCCGCAACATATCCATATCAAGTGATACGAGCACGTTTACAGGATCACCATCATTCGTATGGTGGAACGTGGGATTGTATTAAACAGACATGGAGGTACGAAAGAATGCCAGGTTTTTACAAAGGTCTCGTACCTTACTTAGTTCATGTAACGCCAAATATTTGTTTGGTTATGTTGATATGGGAGAAGTTCACCCATTGAGCGGAATCCGAAATCAACACGAAATATGCAACAAACCATTAAGCAAAACAAAAAAATAAAATAATATAATAAAAAATAAATTAAATAATAATAATAATAAAAAAACAGAAAAACGGTTTGACGATTATAAAGAGTCAGTCTACTTTATTATCTTCAAATGCTTCTACTATACACACATTTTTTTCACACCTTTCTACTCTATATTTTTTTCATTTCAATATGATTGATAAATAAATGATCTACGAAAGGGTATCGTGAATGTTTTTTTTGTTGCTAAGCTGTTACTATTAAGGATAATTTAATTGAAAATGTATTACCAGAAATTCTATGCATACAAATTAATTTTTAAGGGGTGGGAATTGTATATTATTATTATTATGTATTACTTGTTAATAATTCCATCCTCTTGAAGTGAAATTACATAAAAGCAGTAAAGAAAATAATTTATTTATTAAAACACGATATCTTTAGTGTAATTTTAATTTATATTTAACGGCTATCTCTTAAGCAATTATTTTTAATATAATTTATATGAAAAAAAAATGAATTAAAATAAAATAAAACTAGGAAAAAATTCTAAATAATAATAATATACAAATAAAGACAGATTTTTTTATAATTTCAAGGAAGAAAAAATTTGCAAAAGACATAAGAAATTGTTGATTGATAGATTGTTTGTTTTAAAAACAATTCAATAAACGAAAAAAAACATTGTTTATGATTTATGATTTTTTCTTTAATTCATTTGAATTCATCTACGCATTCAGCTTATTAGTAGTTTAAGTATTTTTTTTGTTGTTATCTAAAAATGTTTTTACTGGCCTCTTAATGTGCAAACATTCAATCGACCGTGCGACGTAATATTTTATTCTTAATATAATCCAGTGATTCCCAACTTGTTTTCGCGACTTTCTTTTTGGGTCTACATTCCCTTTTTCCAACTTTAGTTATAAGATCATATGGTCATGATCGAATTTTTCAAATTATCTAACACGTAGTAGCTACACCACAGAAAACACGAAATTTGTGGACAAAAAGCACGAAAAATATTTTGCGCGATAACTCAAAAATTATTAAAATATGATTTACAGATGAAATTTTCGAACGTCGTTCACACTTGCGGTTTTTTCTTAAATGTCTCCGTGAATTGTCGCAAAATAAATTCCCTTGACAAAAATTGTCAAAATTTGAATTTATTCCGGTGGTTTTTTGTAAAACAAATCGAGTTCCGGAGTCTTTCAGGGATAAATTTCTGAATTTTGTGTCGTAGTCTAACTGATTGTGCAATATAAATTTAGTGTGGGAGAATAAAATTTGCGGAACAAAGTGTCACATGTGAATGATCCCTAAGTGAAATATCGAGCATATTCTATAGATATTTCCATGGGAAATGTTCCACCGAAATTTCCCAACTTATTCCTCTACGGTATGTTTTCCCTAGACCCTCTCGTGTGGCGCGCACGACTTCTTCCTTGAGCCTCCCCGTTTTCGTACAGTAAAGTTTGGGAGTTCCTTCATTCCGCGAACAACAAGACTTTGGAACGATTTACCATCCGATGTGTTCCGCCCCGGACTATAACCCCCAGTAGTTCAAGGGGAACACAAACCGACATCTCCTTTCGTTCTTCCGACCATCCTGAGCTGTTCACAAATTTTCATCTGTAAAATTCTGGCTGAAACTATTAAAAAAAACTTTAAATATACACCAGAGACTTGATTACAGTAATCCCTCCAACTGCGCGGTTTCGCAACTGCGCGGTTAAGTTTTTAATACCAAAATTTCCAACTGCGCAGTAAAAATTTCGCAGCTGCGCGGTTTTTTTTTTATAATTTTCGTTTAAAAAAACATGTTCCTAACCCCAAAATTTCAACAAAGTGGGGTTCGCAGTGCGCGGTTTCGGTTTGCGCGCTCTTTTTGTGGAACGTATCTACCGCGCAGTTGGAGGGATTACTGTATATGAACTAATTATATATATAGGTGATTGCAGAGCAAGTTCATAAAATCGGAACCTTCATACATTAGAGGTATTTTTTTTTCTTGTAAAATAATATGATAATCTGTTCGTTTTCCGCAATTACTAAACACCTTCGAACTTTTCTATTTTTTTGAAGTGACATCTTTAACAATGATCCTTTTTATAAACACTCCGTAACCAACTTCAATATGTAATCACTAGAGATCTAATAACAAAAATGATTTACCGTTATTTACTTCAGGACTGAAAATACAATTGGATTTTCAATAAGAAAATATATTACAGCGAACTGTTTTTCGCAAAATTCCAATATATGAACCAAAGTTGATATATCAGAATTTTAGTTCATATATCAAAGTAGCTAAAATAAATTTCTTTAAATTCATATATTTGGGTAGTCCTTGTAATCGGGGGTTAATATAAACGTGACCCAGAGCACCAATCATGTATTCCGACGCGTCTCTGTCTTTCGACTTAGACGCAGCTTTTAACTCTTGACTTCGCCATATCTGCAGCTTCAAATATCCTGGAGTGACAGTCAGAATCACTTTTCGATTCATAGTGACGATTCCGCGAAATTTCAAGCTGCAGATATGGCGAACTCAAGAGTTAAAAACTGCATCGAAGTCGAAAGACAGAGACGCGTCGGAATACATGATTGCTGCCCAGGTGTGTTGAAAAAACTATTGAAGCAAAGGCTATTCCTTAAAAAAATACTGGCGCTTCATCAGTCAGTTTTTAGTAAATCGATCACTTCTGTTTTGTCAGAAAAAAAAATATATTATAAACTTTTTTCTTAGAGCATAGCAGGACCCTCCTAAAATTTTTTGGCGAACAATCACGGGCTCAGGAAGTCGCGACCACCGGTTGGGAAACTGTGATATAAAGCATATTACCAGAAACTTATTTTGGCATAACAGTATATTTAATATTAAAAAAATTACTCGGTTAAACTTCAGCAATGAAAATAATCAAAAATATCCTATAAAAAAAATCCACGCTTAAACGAATATTTATTTTTATTTGAAAAAAAAACGCACATTAAGGGGTCAGCAGCTTGTGTTTTTGTAATGTTTCCACCTAATCAAAAAATCTATCAACAAATAATATCGACTAATAGAACTACATGGACTGACAACAAATATATATCACTACTAGGTAGCATGCAATTTTTGAAATCTTCTCATTTTAAAGCACGAACATTTTGAAATGTGTAACTCTATTTTTGTAATGCTAATTTAAATCTTTTTGTATTTTAAATTTAAGAAAAAAGACATTCGACATAAACTAGTGAGAATAATTTTGATTGAGAAACACCTTTCAATTATTTAATACTATTATTTGGTGTGTAATTTGCAACTAAATATCAAATTTAATGTCTATGAAATATAAAATTTTTGACATTAATATAAGGCCCTATCACAGAATCCGATACGAATGTTTCGGATCGTAAACTCAATGTTGTTGTTGGTATAAAACACTAACAACAACATTGAGTTTACGATCCGAATCATTCGTATCGGATTCTGTGATAAGGTCTATAACTTCATGCTTGCATTCTAATAAAATTAATAATTTTTTTCTTTTATATTTTCTAATGATTAGTTTTTTAATCATTTGAGAACTAAAAATAATAAGCAGTTTTTAGGTAAATAAAAAAAAATTATAACCCTTAGAAAATCCTACAAAATTATAACTAAAATAAAATTTATCTTCTGTATGTCTATATAAAAATTACTATGTGACATGTGTCTTACCATAAGAAAAAACTCTCGTCTAGTTGAATCAAAAATTCAGTACGTATGCCAAATTTTATTTGACTGAATACAAACTATGAATTAACAATTTGAAAATTTCTTCAATTTCTTTACTTTGTTCTTATTTTGAAAATGACTAATTTTTGCGGCCACATAACTCAAGATACAACAAAGGCGAATGCTTTACATAACAACTATAGACGCTTTTGCACGTGAACAGATGAAGCTGTAGCTAATTTTAGGGATTTGTTTTTAAATTGAATTGAGATATGCAGATTTACAATTTACAACAATTGAATAGAGTGTTGTAATAATCAGTTGTCGGAGACTAGTTAAGTTCAAGGCAGAACATTTTTTAACACTAGGTACGCTCACATAAAAATTTGCATTTGGGGCTACCCCCGTTCTCTTCTTCATGCTTCTTCATCTCTTCTTCATTGCAATTTTTGTGTGAGATTTAATACCGCTGTTACATTACCGTAGACCCTCTTCCCCTTATTTTAATCTCTAAAATATTTTTACCGAGCTATAACCAAATTTAGATTATTTTTTTGAAGTTCTTGAGAAAACCGTTTTTCTAAATAAAAAGATCTTCAATTTTCGGCCTGCTAAAGGTGGCGCTCCACATGAGAGTAAATGCCGGCGAGAACCTCTCGATAGCAGCTCCTCGCAAATGGACATGTCTCTGAGAGTCACTCGCAAAAACTCGCAAGCTAGTTTCTGCGAGCTGTCAAAAGTAATTCTACTCTCTAGTCGACACGCACCCACTGAACTTTCGGGGAGTTTCTCGCCAGACACGAACGGCGTTTGAATTTCGCTAGTAGCTCTCGAGAACTCGCCAAACCAAGATGTCAAAAAAATCAAGATATTGGTCTTGAAAAGAGAAAAATCGCCGAAATAAACTCTCAAATAGACAACCTCCTGCGAGTAACTCTCGAGAGTTTTTGAGAGTTACTCGCGTATTTACTCTCATGTGGAGCGGCACCTTAAATGGTTTAAAATTTTTTGTCGTCCAAAGAACATTTTCCAAGGGGTTTGCCAGAAAATTTTTATTCACGGATGGGCTAAAATGTTGAATTTTCAAATATTTGAAGAGTATTAAAATTAAATAAACAAACTTAATTATGAAGATTATGTCAACGACGAGACTTTCGAATAAGAATTTAAAAAAAAATCGATGAAGAAATCCAATTATAGGATTTAAAAATTACACATTTTGCGAAAGAAAAAAAACAACTAAAATATAGCAATGCGAATTAAACAATTAAACCTCAAAATGGTTTTAATTAATTGGAAGTAAAATTAATGAAGCATTTTTCAAAAAAAAAATATCCAAAAATGAATTAATTTAAATGTTAGAATGATAAGAATTCAATGTCTTGTGCTTGTATTGACACAAAAGTTTGTCTAAAATTGATGTTAACTACAAAATGTTTTGCTTTTGTGTTGCTTGAACTAAAAGGACGTAACATACTCATAATATATGTTTAAAAAAAAACTAAATGTTAAAGCTGCTTTGCATAACGTCACAAATATATGATGACAGTAATTAAATTAATGTGAAATAATCAATTCTAACTTATTGTATATCGTTAGGAAATGAAATAATAAACATCTCTTATTACAATCTTTTAAAAAAAAACTTAAATGAATAGGTAGAAAAACTCTTTTATACTATAATTGGAAATTATAATCTGTAAGAGAAAAGTAAAACTATTGACGGAAAATCTTAATAAAACTAATAAAAAAAAAACAGAAAAGAAAAAAAAAAATCAAAAAAGGATATAAGAAAAAAATCTTTCAATACTTTTGAAATTTTTTTTATATTATCATCAAAAGCTTTTGTTAATCGCTTAATACTGTTTAGATTAAGATGCTTTTTGGCAAAAAGATTCTTTATGAAATGTTTTTTTTGTAAGAACTGTTGAATGTGTTTTCATTTTGTTCTTTCTGAATGAAGTTTTCCTAAAACCAAAAAAAAAACACAGGAAAAGCTTGTTTTTAATATTTTTTTTTTGTGATTAACTCTGTTTTGGCCAAAACAAATGTTTTAAAATAAGAAAATCAAGAATAATAAAATTTATTAAAATTATGCTATCCATACCACCACACAATGGTACTCGTTGAATTTATTGCAGTCTCCTTATATGCTTTGGGCTCAATCAGCAGCTATCTGGCAATAAGTGATGGTATATAAAACGTATATGGTTCTTGTCTTCCTGTCAATTGTCAATTTTTTTTTTAAATTTCGCCCGAAAAGAATATAAAGTTTTCAAATGAAACATTTTCAGAAGAATCTTGTTGCTAAAAGGTAAGAAACAAAGTGAATTTTATGAATTTTATTGATCATTTTTCTTCTTTTTTTCTTTCCTATTCACCTCATCCAATCTAAATGACATACCTATCGGTAATTGTTGGGAAATGTTTTCCTGCAAATTTAGTTTCGAAGGATGGCGCGGCTTTTATAAAGGAATTGGACCGAATTTACTGCGTGTTGTACCAGCAACGATGATTACATTTGCTACGTATGAAAAGGTATCTGGTTATCTATTTGATAGAAAGGATCGTCAAAAGGAGCTGTTAGCTGCGAAAGACAAGGATCTATGAATTGAAGGACGAATGAAACGCATTTAGATATGTTATTTTTGAATTCTTATGTAGTTTGTTAAGTTTTTACACAATTTTTTAAGTCATGAATTATTGAATTTTCGTACAAATTTTTTTTCTTTGCTTAATTTTCATCACTTGTTGAGAAGAATTTATTCATTTTTGTTGTTAATTGTTTATATTTAGCTAGTCAAACTAAAGCAAGAATATTGTTCCTTAAAACCAAATAAAGTTTTGATTATAATTGGATGAGTTTTAATTTTCATAAAGTTTTTAGAAATTATGTTAGGCTTTAATTGGCTTTTATAACCATTTTAGTATTGTATGTGGAAGTTTTAGAAATTCATAGTATTTACACTATAGCTAGAGAAGAAATTTCTGTAACTCAGTGTTACCCAACCTTTTTACTTTGGCGTACCCCCTAGCCGGAATATTTACAACAAACGAAAAGAAGATTGCATTGAAATAATCGTGTACTGTACACGCTCGATATAGTGAAATTAGAAAAAACAAAGGCTATTCATTTTACGAATTATTCACTATACAGTAATCCTTCCAACTGCGCGGTAGATACATTCCACAAACAGAGCGCGCAAATCGAAACCGCGCACTGTGAACCCCACTTTGTATGAAATTTTCGGGTTAAGGAACATGTTTTCTTAAGCGAAAATTATAAAGCCTAAATCACAATTACGCGTGAGTGCGTGCGGCATTATTTTGTTCTGGCATCTAGTAGTTGTCACCGCGTCTAAAAGTAGAGACTGAGCCTACTCTACGCGGCAACGCGTCTGAGTAACGCGCAATTATACATTTAGTCATATAAATGCGTAATTTTTACTTTCACCGCGTGGGTGCCGCACGCACGCACGCGTAATTGTGGTTTAGGCTTAAAAACGCGCAGCTTCGAAATTTTTACCACGCAGTTCGAAATTTTGGTATTAAAAACTTAACCGCCCAGTTGGAGGGATTACTATACTTAGAACTTATTAAAACCACCGTATTTCCTGATTTCTGGAAACATAGAAGCATAAAAATGGGACAGGTTAACTGAATAGATTCTTGAACTAATAATTGATTTTTTCCAAAAAAAAATTAACTGACCATCATGCAAGCTTTTGGCCTGCTTAAGAGCAGCAATTTTTTTTAAAATAATGTTCATTATGTCGACAAATTACTATACCAACTTTGGAATTCACTTCCATTTAGCGTAAGTCATCTTAACTCTTCCTTCAAAACCCATTTTTTCAATCATTTTCAAAAAAAACCCCATAAGTGTTATTTGTATTCGTTTCTATTTTTTTAGTTGTCAATAGTAAAATTATTATTATTTATTTTTTCCTCGATTTGTTTTATAATCTATTTTTCTTACTGGAATATTTTATTTTGTATTTTTAAAACTTTAAAACCTATTCTTAGTTTTGCTACCATGTACGACGAAAAGGATTTATCCTGTTGTAAATTGCGAAAAAAAACTTGAATTATTATTCTTACCGAGCGTGTCATGTACATCCGCTCTGCCAAGAAAATTTGTTAAATATTAAAGAATTTATTTGACAAAGGTTTTGAGCTATTATACAAGAAGTCATATCTTTTTCGAAATCATTAATTCCAAAATTGTGAAGAAAATCATAGAAAGAAGCCGCAAAATATGATTAACACTATATAAAAGGTAAGAATTTCTCGCATTTTTTTCGAAACCATATCATCGGATAAAAATGG
Source organism: Chrysopilus asiliformis (assembly GCA_964034945.1). Lineage (NCBI taxonomy): Eukaryota > Metazoa > Arthropoda > Insecta > Diptera > Rhagionidae > Chrysopilus > Chrysopilus asiliformis. The sequence continues at coordinate 102,127,973 of OZ035961.1, forward strand.
AAAAGTGTTTCGAATAAAATTCAATTCAAATTTAGGATCAAAATTCATATAGAGTATTTGAAGCTTGCCTCCAGGCAATTGTAGCTTTTCTTGGATGTTTTAAGACCTTGATTTTCGCCATGAATTCTGCTTATTAGGTGGCTGAAAAGTGTCACTTGGGGTTTTTTCGGGATCGCTGATCACAAACCCGATGTTACAATTTCAAAAATTCTTATGAAAGATTATGTAAGGATAACGTAAATATCATTTTTCCCCGTGGAAAAAATTGGGGGTCTCGGGATTGCTGATCACAAACTCGATGTTAGAAATTCAAAAAAGAAATTCCTTCAAGGATAACCTAAATATCATTTTCCCACTTTTCCCGGGGAAAAATTGTATTGAGGGGTTTTCGGGGTCGCGGATCACGAACCCGGTGTTGGAATTTCAAAATTCGAAACCGAATTACCTGCAAGAATAACCAAATATCCTTTTTCCCATTTTCTCTCGGAAAAATTGATATTTGGGCGTTTTCGGAATCGCTAATCACGAATTTGGTGTTAGAGTAATTCGAAACGGAAAGTCCTGCAAGGATAAGATTTTTCTCAAAAGTTTTTAAGTTCTTTCTGTTTTTTATGATATTCTAAAACGGCAACGACGGGTACGCTAGCCAATTGAAAACTAGTTACGGGAGTTTTCGACAAAAAAACACCATTTTCTTAAACGAAACGCTTTTTTTTATACAGTAGAATCCCGATAATTCGTATTTCAAGGGACCAGCAAATTCATACGAATTAGCGGGATATACGAATTATCGGGATTTTTTTCAAGGGACCAGCAAATTCATACGAATTAGCGGGATATACGAATTATCGGGGTACGAATTATCGGGATTCTACTGTATAACTCTACCAAGTATCAAAATTCAGTTGGACCACTCCTTCCCATGAGATTTTTTTAAATAAAAATAACTTTTCTTATGTTTTTTTTAATTAAAAATACATTGTTTTTGACCTAAATTTAATGAGTTTTACATTAGAATTCATTCGTCCTTTAATTTTTTTTGGAACGATTTACCATCCGATGTGTTTTTCCCGGGCTATAACCCGCAGAATTTCACATAAATCGACAACTCCTTTTGTCCTTCCAACCATCCTGGGCTGTGCTTCGGTATAGGTATCGGGAAATTATTTTGGGATGAAATAAATTAACCTGGCAATGAAGAAAATTTCGAAAAAAACGTGGAATGAAATGGCTTAATAACGGGTATGCAAGCCATTAGAGTCTAAAAAACAGTAAAAATGTCTGTGTCAATCGAAAATTGTTTTACATTTTCATATTTCAAACCTTAAAAAACGACTAACAACAGTTCTGTGGTTTAATTACAGCAGAATTCGAAAACATAGAAGGAAATTCCATGATGCAGAGCACAACTATAGGGTAAATGATTTATGAAAAGCAAATTTAATGAAAACCTTTTCTAATTTCAAATTCGATCTAAACGTTAAATTAATTGAGCAGCAAAATGAAGTCATGAGGATTTAAAATAAAAAATTGTTTTTCGTCAATAAAATTCGTTATGGCAGCCCACGTTGAATTCCAATTGGAGCACATTTGCTTTGATAAAACTGGAATAAAAGACTGGAAAATTCCCCCCAAAAGCCAATCGCCAAAAGCTCCGAGCTGAGTTCGTAGATTCTGTGTTCGTTTGGATGAAAAGAAAAGAAAACTTTTTGTGATTTGCTTTCCATAGTAGTGCCAGAGCTATCGTCGTCACGTTATTCACCCAGTGACACGTTGATTACGTCTTTCGTTGATTTGAACACGGCACGAGGATTTTTTTTTACTATTTTTAAAAAAAGACTACACTGAGATCCACCTGGCCACCGCTGTGTATTTACGTTTTGGCAGCTTTATTTACTACCTGTTTGAGGTGAGATCTTCCAGCATTTTCCCGGTCGTTTCAACGATTTGCTCAACAAAAATTGCATTTAGTGGGAAACTGCACAATCTTCTTCCAGCGTTTAGCGCTAACTTTTGTTTGTTTTCCAATCACTGCACTGTTTGGTTAGACAGCAACAAATTGCCTTTACGATTTTTAAGTAATAAAAGTAATGTGAATGTACCTGGTTGAAACATTAAATAACAACAATTTGACGATTAACTGTGGAAAAATCAATTAAAACGCCTGTTGATTGTGTCGAAATATCGTGAAAATTTCAAATAAATTTTGCGCTTTCGTTTCAAGCTACTAATGTAATCGATTTGCTCAAATTTTCGTTAACAATTCAAAGTACAAAATTTATTGCAACTGTTTGAGTGATTGTTTAGTAATTTTTTTTTTGCAAATTATTTGAGTTAGTAGTTAAGTGAAAGGCATCGAAGAGACTAGGATTTCCTTTTGTTTGTGGTGAACAATTATATGGCAGTTTCAGTTGTCCGTGCCACTGTAGCGCAAAAGTGTCGTCATAACTTTAGGACAATAATCCAGGAATCTAGCGAAGAAGATTGCGGTTGCTGTATAAATCTGTGGAAAAGTGAGAAATCTCTGGAACCTCGAATAGAATTTGGCAGAAATTTAAAAAGGAGCAAAATGAGTGATCCAAATTTAACAATAGCGAGTGAAAATGGCACCGGCTCTGGGGTAAGTGTTCTTTGTTTAATCAATGGAAATTTGAATGTTTCGTTTTGGCGGGAAGCCTTTCAATCGCATTAACGGTTAATGAATTCCGGTTCTATCGATCCAGTTTTCTTTTTATACAGAAGGAATTAACAATTGACCTTTTCTAGACTTTGTATTCTCTACTTTCTCGTTTTTATCAACCTGTAATTGTTTCAATATCGCCAAGTTATCTTATCAAATTATGGCTGTATGAAAAACGTTTTGATTTTTTGATTAGATTGTCACGTTGCAATTGAAAAGCAATTATTCTTCTTGAGTCACCCGTTCAGAATTTTCAGTATGTACATCGATTTATTCTTTTATTGAGCGAAATTTACTGATAAAGTTGAACAAGTTGGTAGTCATCTATAGAGATTTCATCGAATAGATAAAAAAAAATTTGAAGGACAGTTAATATTTATAGACGGTTACATTGAATTACAAAAGGTTGGAGTGGAAACTAGATAAATATTGACTGTCAGCTTAACGTGTAAATTCTTTTACATTACCTACTAATTAAGCTTGTTAAAAAAGTTCAGTAGAGTTCAATTAAGGGGGTAATCTACCTATAGGTTATTTCTTTAAATGCTTTTAGCATTTTTAAACAACAGCTACGGAAAAACGTTTAAATTACGTCCTGTATTTCCCACCATATGAATTGAGGAATTCTCCACAAAATGTTTTTCTATACTTTCGAATATCGACAATCGCTCTGATAGGGCAAAAAAATCCTATGTTGATTATTGTACCCGCATTTCCCTTGCAACATTGAAAATTCTGAATAGAAAAAGCGAATGTCACAAAAATTGTGAACACCAGGGCACCAATCATGTATTCCGACGCGTCTCTGTCTTTCGACTTCGACACAGCTTTTAACTCTTGACTTCGCCATATCAGCAGCTTCAAATTTCCTAGAATGACAGTCAGAATCACGTTTCCATTCATAGTGACGATTCCGCGAAATTTCAAGCTGCAGATATGGCGAAGTCAAGAGTTAAAAGCTGTGTCGAAGTCGAAAGACAGAGACGCGTCGGACTACATGATTGGTACCCAGTTTTAAATCAACCATAAACTATTAAAATACAAAATATGAACTGTGAAAAAAGCGTTTTTTTTTAAAAAAGGGTGTTTTTTTTGTCGAAAACCCTCGGAACTAGTTTTCAATTGGCAAACAATCTTGAAAAAAAATATTTCTTTAAATATTTTTCAATAGTTTCGTAGATCAGCAAGGAGAAGGTCGTTCCGAGCATACAATAGTATCGTTGGAAAATACCAAACATAACAAAAGCTATAACCGCCAATCTGGCAATTATTGAAAACCCGTATGGTGATATTCGTATCAAAATTCGAACAGTTATACCAAAATTCCACTTTAAAGTCAAACTTTCCAATAAGATTTTTTAAAATTTATTCCAATCGGATTTTGATGTTATGGGAGTTTAAAGTAGAATCATGTTCTAAACAACTTTTGTTCTTGGACTATTTTGATAACATGCACCGTTTTCGAGATATTTGCAAAAAAACGTTTTCGTTCGTATGATGGGTACCCCCCCTAATGGTCCATTTTTGCCCATTAACGAACTTAGCCTTGCATTTTACGAAAAACGAATCTGCGTAAAATTTCAAACCTCTAGCTCAATCCATGCGCCCGCAATCCGCGAATCTTGGCGTTACAAACGGTAAGGCAAAAATAAACCCTTTGGTTTCAGTACCATCAACGGCGCAAAAGAACCATGCAGGATTTTTATGTCCCCGGGCTAACTTTTGAACCAGTTCGGGTTTCACTTTCGTGGTACCTGCATTGGAAAGGTATTTTGCTCTAGTTTCATGGACATAAGCTCTTTTTTGGCGGGGAACTGCAGGGGGATGGTCAGCTGCCATCTTAGGCGCAATGATTTTTCTATGCAGTTTTCGACGATTTTTATGATTTTTTGATGGAAAAATCATTCCGCCTAAGATGGCAGCCGACCATCCCCCTGCAGTTCCCCGCCAAAAAAGAGTTTATGTCCATGAAACTAGAGCAAAATACCTTTCTAATGCAGGTACAACGAAAGTGAAACCAAAAAGTTAGTCAAGGGGCATTTTCGTGCATCGTTCTTTGGGGTCCGATCTAGGCATGCCTAACAAGGGTCTCCATACGACCCGATCTTGCGCCGTTTTTTATCCCTGATATTTATAAAAAAAATTCCATGCACTTAGCGATAACGAAAACATCGAAACTTCAAAATATTTACCTTTTTATTATTCGACGCAAAAAATTGTTGCAAATATCATAAATAATTTTAAAATAAAGCCGAATTTGGCTGTTGAGCGCTTAATTTACCTGCAGAAAGAAATAAAGTTTTATATTCATGTCATATATTTAAAGCTTTTGTAAATTGCTGGAGCCACGATTTATTCAATGTTTTTTTTTATTGCAATCGTCGCGTTTTAAGGAATTTCTCTTGCGTGTTAACATAACACAGTCAAAAAAATCGATTCTGAATTCGAGTAAAAAATAACGTTTTTATTTTTAGATTAATGTCAAGACCTTGATTAAATTTGTTTAGCACATTGAACTAATACAGTAAATGATAAACTATTTTTTGAGTAATTGAACCGGTTTTTAATTAATAAGTACACTCTCGAAAAAACGGAGTTATAAAATTAGTAGAGAAACTAATATTAGGACTAGAGGGACTAGTTTTTAGATAGATTTAATATAGCCATTCTACTTAAAGATTTGTTTAAATTTCCTTTGGTATCAATTTTCGGTTTCATCTTTCTACAAGATTTCGCAAAAAATACCAGAGCTAGCCATGAAATTTTACAGAGAAGTTTAGTCCTGATGTGGAAATCTGTTAACCGGAAGTAACCACAACGGCGGCTTTTTACAAACTATGTGGTTTTTTGCGATTTATTCCGAAACTAAGCATTTTCCAGTAGTCTTATGTATTACAAAACTTGGAGACAATAAAATTTGCTACATTTATGTCTTTTACTAGAACTCCGTTATGAAGATATAAAATTTGTTCTTTGCGAATATCTCGAAAACTAACGGGTTTTTGGTGGTTCAACGTATAAGAAGAATTAAAACCGTGTTAATTCTACGTGGGTGCACTCCACCCACAGTAGAGCATCCGCCAGGTGGCTAAATTATTTATTAAATTTAACTTTTTCAAAACATCGGTTTTTTGACATCGATGTCGTTTTAAAAAAACATCGATTTTCGATATATCGTGGTTTTATGAACGATGTTGCATCCCTAGATATAAATTGTGCAGGAACGTTCTTTTGTATAAGAAAGTCATGAGCTGTTCACATCATATATTTTTTAGTACCCATAGCAAATTACGCATCAGTTTTTAATATAGCTTTGATGGGTTAAATTTATTTTCGTGGGAAGAGGTTTGAAATGGGCAGGCCATCACTGTTCTAAATATATTAGTATGTTACTTAAAATTTAAATTTTTCGAAAAGAGCTACTTCATTTTTTAAAAAAAAATTAATAAAATGTATTCTGAAAGTACGTAATTTACTCTTATGTGGGAAATTTTCAAAAAATCGAGAGATTTTCTCCCTAAAGACCTCCTTTTGGAATCATTTTTCTCTTTGCTATCATTTTTTTTGGAAAATTACGTCAAGTTATTATCATACCAAAATTCGTCATTATTTTGTTGATTTCAGCCAAGGTTTTTTTTCGTATCATTAACCAAGCGATATCTCAATCGAACATTTCTCCATTAAAAGTATGAGTAATACCGACGATAAACAATTTGAGGGTGGTTTGTTGATAGACAGTGTGAGGTACTATTTTATATTCTGCTCTAAAAAATTAGTAGTACTTGAAAAGTTAATAATAGTCGATAAATGTCGCTACAAGTACACTATACCCAGCATACGATTTAATATGATTTTAGAAAACATAACCACAGTCAAGTGAACACCAATTATGGGTTGGTTTCTAGACGTTGTATTTAAATAGTGTCGTTTTCCAATTTAATTAAACATTGACCTCCATTTATCGGCTTAATTCAGAGTCTTAAAAATTTAACTCAATCAGTCAGTCAGTAGGTCTATGTTAATGTCGTCACAATCGGACCTCACCTCATCATCCGCTGCCCCATGATGTCATGGAAAATGACAAAACTTTAATTATGTTTCAGGCGTTTAGATTTCAAGCGGATTTTTGCAAATCATAATTTTGTCTTTAGTCGATTTAGTGAACCGTGACTGTGAGAACGTTTTCATGCTCTGCCCTCTAACATCAATAAATAACATCGTGCTGGGCTAATTCCATTCTATGTGCTATTAGTAACAATAATTGTGCCATGTTCGTGCTGTGGATAAGATTCGGAAGATAACAAAGGCAATTTTCCATGTTTTAAGTCGTATAATCCAAACTCTCTACGGAAAAATCGACAGAAGGTATAATAAATTCGTTTGTTGGAAAGTACAAAAATTTATCGATTTTGTTGCTAAATTTATAGCGTGAGTTTGTCGGTTTTTTTTTAAATAATTTTAATCACAAGTTTTCGCATTCATGAAGTCATCAAGACGCGGGAGTTAAAAAATTTAGATCAAAAATGATTCTCAAGGCTTAGCAGATTATGATTATGATCAAATATAAAAACAGACAAAATTGGTATCAATTTATTAATATTTTTTATTTGGTTTTGCCGCCTAAAACAGATGTTTCTCAAGAGCAGTGAGAGTGTTTTTGGTTTCACAAAAGCCAATGAAACATGAAAATTTAAGTTTTATTTCAATTTCGCGAATTTAATATCTAAATTAATGTGGATTAAATTGATTAAGTGCTCAATTTTGTTCTCGTATAAAGCCTAAGTACATTGCAAAAAAGATCAATAGCAATTTTAACACGTTTTTAAAATGTCCAACAGGATTAATGCATGTTTTTATTCCTTTTACGTTTCTTTCAATAAATTTAAAAGTTAGAAAAATTTAAAAGAGCCAATTTATGGAAAAATCTTAGAAATTTTTTTTCCGTTTGGGCTGTCGATAAAATACACCACGGTTAATTTCGACGATTCGAACTCTCCTCCCCCCTTGTTAAGCTTTTTCACGGGTTTTTGTATGGGAGTTAATTCTCCCGTAGGTTCCCCATAAATGGCTGACATATTTTTGTAAGGTCAGCAACTCTCTAAACATTTTTTATACCCTATATGGTAAAACCATGTATAGGGTGCGTTACAAATGGTAGAGCAATTTTTGTAACGCACTTTATTAATCGTCTGAAAAAAAAAAATGAATTACACTAGTGTGTTTATAATGATAAGTCGACTTGATTTTTGCATGTCCGTCTGTCTGTCCGTTTGTGTGTCCGTCTTTCTATCCGTCTGTTTGTCTGTCCGTCTATCCGTCTGTCTGTCTGTTCGTCTGTCTGTCCATTTGTCTGTCTGTCTGTCCGTCCGTTTGTCTGTCTGTTTGTCCGTCCGTTTGTCTGTCTGTCTGTCCGTCCGTTTGTCTGTCTGTCTGTCCGTCCGTTTGTCTGTCTGTCTGTCCGTCCGTTTGTCTGTGTATCTGTCCGTTTATCTGTCCATCTGTCTGTCCGTCTTTCTGTCCGTCTGTCTGTCCGTCTGTCTGTCCGTCTGTTTGTCCGTCTGTCTGTCCGTCTGTCTGTCCGTCTGTCTGTTCGTCTGTCTGTCCGTCTGTCTGTCCGTCTGTCTGTCCGTCTATCTGTCTAGCCGTCTGTCCGTCTATCTGTCTATCCGTCTATCCATCTGTCTGTCCATCTGTATGTCCGTCTGTCTATCCGTCTGTCTGTTCGTCTGTCTGTCCGTCTATCTGTCTAGCCGTCTGTCCGTCTATCTGTCTATCCGTCTATCCATCTGTCTGTCCGTTTATCTGTCCATCTGTCTGTCCGTCTTTCTGTCCGTCTGTCTGTCCGTCTGTCTGTCCGTCTGTTTGTCCGTCTGTCTGTCCGTCTGTCTGTCCGTCTGTCTGTCCGTCTGTCTGTCCGTCTGTCTGTCCGTCTGTCTGTCCGTCTATCTGTCTAGCCGTCTGTCCGTCTATCTGTCTATCCGTCTATCCATCTGTCTGTCCATCTGTATGTCCGTCTGTCTGTCCGTCTGTCTGTTCGTCTGTCTCTCCGTCTATCTGTCTGTCTGTCTGTCCGTCTGTCCGTCTGTCTGTTCGTCTGTCTCTGCGTCTATCTGTATGTCTGTCTGTCTGTCCGTCTGTCCGTCTGTCTGTTCGTCTGTCTCTGCGTCTATCTGTATGTCTGTCCGTCCGTCTGTCCATCTGTCTGTCTGTATGTCTGTATGTTTGTCTGTGGATACGATAATTTGAGAACGAATTAAGCTAGAGATTTTAAATTTGGCACAGCCCTTTTTATCGTAAAATATTAGCTTTTACGTATCCTTATTTTTAGGAAAAAAAAAATCTTTTATAAAATATACAAAAACAACAATATAAACTAGTGCGCCTACATTTGTCGGACTTGAATTACCAAAATTCAGTCTCGAGGCAATTGTAGCCCAACTTGAGCGAATCACAGCAGTTGAGGCTCAAACTCTGACATTCGCCTCGGTTTGTGTACATTCGCCAAGAGTTTTGACGTAAGAAAAACAAAATCTTTGGGGAAAAACATTTATTCGAAGTTTGGCACAAATTTTGATTCAAACTTTGGATTGTCGAAATCATAAATAAAGTCCATCAGTACTGTATATAAAACGTAATTATTACAATTATTAAAAAAAAAAGTTTGAATGACTTTTGCGAAATGAAATGAATCTTTATCGTCTGCAATAATTTACTTAAATTTTAAGAAAAAATCGCCTTTGAACTTGTCTTCGAAAACATTTATAATCAATAAAATAACAGAATAAAATTCAGAAATCCGTATTGGCCAATATAAAAAAGATGAAAAATATACGACGAAAATAAAAAAGAATCGTTTTTATGCAATTCTCGCAATCAGTTTTGAAGATTATTCTATATTGACACTGGAAAGCATAAATTTTGAATTGTGTTAATGCAAATGAGCATATTCAGGTTTTTTATTTTTTTTTAAAGTTATTCCAGATTGATATTTCTAAAATGAATTGGACCGAATCAATGGGATCAGCATTCTGATAGATTTGTTTCAACTAATCAAGTACAGTGGCGCCCATTCATTTTTTTTTTCTTAATAACTTTTGATGTCATCAAATGAGATCTAAAAAAGGTGTTCAGACAGTTGCAGCAACTAAAACGAATAGAGATTGAAGTGAGATTGAGCTAGAAAACGCCTTAACCGATTGTTGCATTTTTTTTGCGAATTTTCAACGTCGTTCCACTTTTTATATTTCACAATAACTAACTTTTATAATTTTTTATCTGTCTAACCTCTGGAGCCCAATGAACGCAACTGCAACGCTGTGACCTGTCACGCAGCGCAACAATTCAGTGCCAGAGCCCAATGGCATCTCGTGAAGTATTACAAGTGACATAATAAAAAGTGGTATAAAGTTGGCAAAATTACAAAAATGGATAATTTTGAAGCGATAATTTGCTTTGTTGGTCTTTATTTTTGTTATTTGTTGTTTTTTTCACTAAGGCTATCAATTTTTCCTCGAACAACATTTCCCTAACCTCACTTTATGAACTGTCAACGCAGAATTGCTGCGGCAAAGTTAGAAGTTTGCAAACTTTTGCGTTCTAGGTGCGTTCTCTGCGTTTACTGTGCTCACTTCAAATGATTTCTATGGAACGAACTTGTAAGTGACAGTTTGTGCGTTCGCGTTGGGCTACAGGCATAAAGTACTGTCATCGTTCACGTCCGTCAATAAAGTAAGTCGTTACAATTAAATAGTCATTCCTACATTTATATGTAGAAGAAGAATTTTGCATAATTGGTCAATATTGGATTCTTTTCTATAAAAACTTTAATAAAAATTAAAAAAAAAATGAATTTTTCGATTGAGAATAAAATATAAATAAAAGGGATTTAAAAAAAAAACATTCATTGGTCAAATGTTATCAACAATTAAGTTCAGTCAATTTAAGCAATTAATAAATTATTCTTATCAAATTTGTGGCACAAGTGTTTGTTTGGTATTCAGCAGTAAGTGAGATTATTTCATTACATGACACTTACTGTACACAGATTAGGGTATGTGACACTTATTTGGATTATGCGATTGTGAAGTTTGAATTCTTGCCTAATGTTGACCTATGCTGATTATATTTTCCCTAACTTAAATAGTATTTCGTCGACGTTGAGTGCTCGATTGAATTCCATTTAAGTGAATCTATTCAAATATTCATATTTTCAAGCGTTTCTAAACTGTCATCGTTACATTGTTTTTAGACATGATAAAATGCCAACGTATTTCCATAATATGTACAAACATTGCGCACGCTTCCGCCAGTTTTTGCAGTCAACATAAAATTCAAATTGTATTAAAGCATGGATTAGTGAATAGAACATGCAAACGTTTCTTCATTTTACTTTTTTATAAACTGTAGATAATGATAAATGAAAATTTTGATTTATTTTCTGATGAAATCACATTTGAGAATAGAAAAAAAAAACAATAATTTTTTCCAAAACAGAAAAAGAGATATTAGACTTTAGATAAGAAATAGCTTTACAACTACTTATGGTAAATACAATAAAAATTATCTTATTGTAGACAATCTGTCACAGAGTCGGCAAAGGAAAAGCTTTGAATAACATTGTTTTAGCTTTTATTGACGCCAATTAATTGCATCTATTAAAGTTTTAATGGGGAGAAGCTTGATTTTGTGATTTTTTTTCGAAAAGGGTAATCGTAAAACAAGTTAGCACAACAGATTGCGTTATTTTTAGATACGTGCAAGGGAATCTATGCGTTGTTACCTGCTTATACGGAGGGAAATAATAGAACAAATTCTTACAAAAATCGAAATATACGAGACAGTGAAATTTTCTGGAAATGACTCCCAAATAAAGCTCGAACTCATGCCAAAAAATTGGAAATTTTCCCAAAATTTTAGGAATTCTCCCTATTTTTAGGCAATTGTTGCAGAAGAGTCTACTGTCTCGAATATTCCTATTTAAATTTCTTTCCGTGTACAATTCGTAGAGTTTCATTTGCAAGCGATTCAATGCCGATATTATTTGCAAATTAAAGGCTTTTTCAAACAAAATCTTTTTTTTTTGAAATTTGGGGCTTTGTTGATCATGGTGGAATATTTATTCTCTATATGAAAACGGTGTATAGTATAGAAAAATTTATGAAGGCGAAATGTTTTTAGAACATGATTTCATATAACCGTTCCATACATTCAAATCCATTCGGATCACTCTTCTCCCACCTTTCCACACAAATTGGTTTTTTTCATAAAAATTTGGTCTGTCTTCATATCGGGTATTTGACGATTGGCTTCTGGCAATTGTAACTTTTCTTATGCATTTTTTTTGGTTTGTTTTCGAAACCATTTCAATTAAGTGTGGGATTGCTCACGGCGAACGTTTGAATACAATGAAAAAGCTTTACATTGATTACGGTGACCGTACGTCCCGGAATGACTGCAAGAATCCCTAATTTGGGCATGTTGTCCCAAAAAATTAAGTTTCTGAGACGCTGAAAAATCCGAGAAAAAGTTAAGTTTCTGAACTTTTTCTCGGATTTTTGAGCGTCTCAGGAACTCAATTTTTTCTCGGTGCTATAACTTATCAAAGGCTAGAAAAAACGACCATTAAATGCAAAAAAATGCTCAACTTTGGCTGAAGTTGCTATAAATAACTTTTTTTTATCGCTTGCAGCACATTTTTTAACGATTTTCCGCGGATGTGTTTCAAAAGACTAGGCCTGGGGCGTATTTATTTTTATACGCAGACCCTTCGTTGCCAGCTTAAAGATTTTTGTATAAATTTTAGAATGCCAAAAAACCATAAATAACTTAAAAACTTTTGGGAAAAACCGTATCCTTACAGGACCTTCTGTCTAGAATTTTAAAAATCTAACACCGGGTTCGTAATCAGCGACCCCAAGAATTCCATAATGCCAATTTTTCCGGGGAAAAATGGGAAAAAGGACATTTGCGTTATCCTTACAGGAGCTTCTGTCTCGAATTTTGAAAATCTAACATAGCAACGCAGATCATTTTGCAAAAACCCGCGTAAAAATCGGTCCAGTGGTTTTTGAGTTTTGTAATCTCTAACAGACAGACAGACAAACAAAACATCCATTTTTATATATATACATATATATAGATATGAGAATCATAAAGAAGTATATTAGATTTAGTAACGTAAATCAATCGTCGGATACAAAACTGAACTACACCAGGGTGTTTGGGGTCACAAAAGATTTTGATTTCCGCATGTCCGTCTGTCTGTCTGTGCGTCTGTCTGTCTGTCTGTCCGCCTGTCCGTGAACACCATAACTTTCGAAAGGATTGAGCTAGAGACTTGAAATTTTGTATATGTAGTTACGTTCCTCGTAAATGGCTAGGCTAAGTTCTTGAATGTGTAAAATAACACGCGTTTCCCAACTCCCAACGCTTCCGCAAGTTCTTCAAGCAATTGGCAAGGTTCCTCATCGAGGGATGCCTTCAATTCCTCGTCTTCAGACTTTTTCGGGTATCCATCGCGTTCTTTGTCTTTGACATCGTAATAGCCACTTTTAAAGCGATGCATGTAAAATCTACATGTGGATTTTGGTAGAGCATGATTGCCATAAGCTTCCACAAGCAAGCGTTACGATTTTGCGGCACTTTTCTTCAAAAAATCGTAATCTTCCTGCAAATGACCCTTAGAGCCTGTTTACATGGAGACTCATTTTGGTTCGCCCCATCATTCGCTCCGGCCAAGTGAGGGTGAGGGACGCAGTGGGGAGGGAAACCAAAAAGAGCGAACGAAATTTAGATTCACTTAAAATTTTCAGTCGCTAAACCGGTTTGTGTCTCGTTTTGCTTTTATCTGTCTGGTGTCGTGCGCATCTAAAAATTCCGAGTTTTTTCTTTAAATTTGTTGTACCCGTTGTTGATAAAGCATATAATAAACTTGTTACAGTAGTTATATGGTCCATATTTTCATTAAATTTAACAAATTTCAATGCAATAATTTCACACATGAGTTGAATTTTGAGGTTATTTTCATCCCATCCACGTCCTTAACGTCAAAAAGGCGAAAGACGAACCGAATGAAAAAGGCGAAAGACGAAACGAATGAAAAAGGAGAAGCGCGTGCACTCGGCAGAAAAAGGACGAAACACATCACGCCTGAAATAAGTCCTAATGTAAACAGGCTCTTACTCAACCCTAAATTTTCAGCAAAAAAAAAATAATTTTTGCGCTTTCAACCAATGTCACATACTGTGTTTGACACCTCACACATTCGCCTTCCAAAGCCATGTTGTGGCGGATGAATAGCTGCTAGAGGCATCTATTCACAATCAATCGCTAAGAACTTATTCCCATATCCAATATATTTTTGTTTACATTAATTTCGTTCTTCGTGGTATGAAAAATTTCACCAATCACAAAAAATTACTTTCTATTTTGAAATGGAAAGGTGTCGACGTACAGTAATTAAATATTACGCTTCATTGAATCTACACTTTACGACTTGATTAACGCTTGCAATTGATTACTACGTGTTTGAATGTCGTCCAAAATTTCTTAACAGAAAAAGCAAGAAGATATCGACTTGGATTTTAATCACTTCTTTGTAAGGTTTCCATAATCCACTTCGTTGATCCATAAATCTTTTGTTTAAAATGAGCTCCAATGTATTTTTTCACTAAAAAACATAACAAAAGCTATAATTGCCAATCTGGCAATCATTGGAGACCCGTATGGTGATATTCGTATCAAAATTCGAACAGTTATACCAAAATTCCACTTTGAAGTCAAACTTTCCAATAAGAATTTTTAAAATTTATTCCAATCGGATTTTGATGTATGGGAGTTTTATGTAGAATCATATCCTAAATAACTTTTGTTCTTGGACTTTTTTGATAAGATGCACCGTTTTTGAGATATTCACAAAAAACGATTTCGTTCGTATGGGGGGTACCCCCCCTAATGGTCCATTTTTGCCCATTAACGAACTTGGCCTCGCATTTTACGAAAAACGGATCTGTGCAAAATTTCAAGTCTCTAGCTCAATCCATACGCCCGCAATCCGCGCCACAGACAGACAGACGGACAGACGGACAGACAGACAGACGGACAGACGGACAGACGGACAGACAGACAGACGGACGGACATGCAGAAATTAAATATTTTTATCATTCTAAACACACTGGTGTAATTCATTTTTTTGTGCGATGACGGGATCTTGGCGTTACAAACGGTAAGGCAAAGTTAATATACCCTTTGGTTTCACCATACGGGTATAAACACTATCCAGATCAAATTTTAATGTGTATAATTTTCAATGAATTTATTCTGATTGTGGTTAAAATATTGGAGCATAAAATATTGATTTTTTTCTATTAAACCGCTGAAGAATTTTTAATCCTGATATGTCCTTCAAAATTAATAAAATTACCCAACAAAGTCGTTAATGAGATATTCTATAGGCGACTACAGTTTAAAATTCAACTAAACTTATCTATTTCAAGGTAGTTACAGGGCTTCATTAGTGACTGTAATCCTAACTATGAAGCTATCTAGTTTCTGTCATCTAGCATGACAATTTGTAATTTAATCCTGGCATAAGTTGGCCAATGATTTTCAGACATTGAAACTTAAGTTGCCAATTTAGTTGAATCAATATTGAGGCGTCAACTATGTATCTATTATTTCAATACCATCACAGATAAAAAAAATTTTTTTTGCATCCCCAATTAAAATATACAATTTTGTTGTGTAATTTTTGTAGATTTATTAAAAAAAACAAGCCTCAATTACAATTTTTATATTTTTGGCTTAAGTTCTAGATTCATATCTTTCAAATACGTGTACCTGCACTATTGATAAATGAAAACCGATCCTTTGAAAGAAACACCATTACGCCAAATGATTTCCGTACCTTAAGATTGTTTGATTCGTTTACAGATTTTTCTGTTCATTCAATTTTATGTGGATCGATTTGTTTGTAGGTTTTCATACCTGACTGATTTTTGCCATCTTGGTGTTCTTTGCTTATATCTGTTGTCTGCCTATGGAAATATTGTAAGAAACGTCTGGACCTTAACATTTTCCATATAGTTATCAGTGTTACCAGTAAATTGTATATGATACATACTTGTGCGTAATATGAGAATAAATAAATAATAAAATGTTTATGAAAGTGGTTTTGTATCGATGGGAAAATTTATCTCATGTGGGTTATTATATCTGATTCTAACACGCTTGGACATCGGTTTGCATAGATATACACGGAAAAAATTATTCTTAAAGTTATAAAATATTATAAAACATAAGAAAAGCTACAATCTCCAGTGGCCAATTGTCAAATACTCGCCAATTGTTAAAGACAGACAAAATGTTTACTTAAAAAAATCCATGAAAGGAGTGGTTCAATTGGATTTTGATTTATGGACGAGTTATGTATTTATGGACGAGTTATGTATTTATGGACGAGTCCAACACATTTTACCGTTACAAATTTTTCAATACGACACATCGGTTTGAAGAAAATGAGCCTATTTACATTAGTACTTATTTCAAGCGTGACGTCTTTCGTCCGTTTTCTGCCGTGTGCACACGTTTCGCCTTCTTCATTCGCTTCGTCTTTCGCCTTTTTGACGTTCAGGACATTGGGATGAAAATAACCTCAAAATTCAACTCAGTTGTGAAATTATTGAAGTGAAATTTGTTAAATTTAATGAAAATATGGATCAATATAAGTTGCGTTTTTTTAATGTTCTAGAACACGGAACATTAAAAAAACGATCCAGAGTAAGTGGGAAATTTCATTGAGTTCGAATGGCAACTAACTTCACGTTGGTTACATCAGTAGGCCGTTAAGCGGTCCCTCCCTACACGTTCAATCTTGCAGTCAATCATCGCATGCTGTGACAGCATTTTGAACGTCTATGGTGATGCTGTCATGCTAAATTTAATGATTGACAGCATGCTGGCCAATATCAAAATCATTTTGATATTTTTCAAGGGAGCTTTTTGAATCACAGCATGCTTGAACGTGTATGGCGATGCTGTCAATCAATTCGTCATTTCAGTGTAATTTTTTGTTGTGAAAAGGTGTCGCATATAAAATATAAAGTATTTTGGGAATATTTTTTCGAGTTATATCGACAAAGAAGTGAGTTGTGAATGACGAAAAGTGAAAAATATAAGGACAAAGATTATTTAAATTTATATTAAGTGTTGTTTTATATAAAGTTTTTTTTTAAATTTATATTAAGTGTTGTGTGCTGTCGGTTTTGCTGTTTCGAAATAAGTGATGCTTGCGTGCATGATTGAGCGTCTAGTGCAAATAAGCTTTTTGCTGTGACAGCATGATTGACTGCAAGATTGAAAGTTTAGGGGCCGCTTTACTGCTATATTTTCTTGATATAATCACGATTCGCTATCTCCCATGATTAAAACTATTTCGCTGTCGAACAGAACCAACAAACCACCAACACAAAATTCTCAATTGAGAATAAAATGTCAGATTTATTATGTTGAAGTTAGCAGCATTTCATTACCGTACATTACCGTATAAAATTTCCCTTTGTTCCAAGCGCTGTTCGAGGTGAAAAGGTGGTGCAGGATTTTGTATGGAAAGCTTGTTCTGAACGGATTCAGAACATTAAAAAAACGCAACTATAATTGCAGTAACAAGTTTATTATATGCTTCATCAGCAACGGGTACAACAAATTTAAAGAAAAAACTCGGAATTTTCAGATGCGCACGACATCAGAGCAAACAACGAAATGACAAATAAAAGCAAAGCAAGACACAAACCGGTTTAGCGACTGAAAATTTTAAGTGAATCTAAATTTCGTTCGCTCCTTTTGGTTTTCCTCCCCACTGCGCCTTCACCCTCACTTGGCCGGAGCGAACCAAAATGAGTCTCCATGTAAACAGGCTCAATGGAAGACCTCGGTACCAAAACCGATCATTTCCACTTTTTGACGAAAATTAGTTACGTCGGAAAGCATTTTTTCACTTTATTTGAAGTAGAATTTTTTTTAATTTAAAAAATTTGTTTTTTTTTGTTGAATCTATATATATATATATAAATGGATGTTTGTTGGTCTGTTGGTCTGTTTGAGATTACAAAACTCAAAAACTACTGGACCGATTTTTACGCGGTTTTTTGCAAAATGATCTGCGTTGCCAGGAGCAGGTTTTTAGCTATGTTGGAATTTCAAAATTCGAAACAGAAGCTCCTGTAAGGATAACGCAAATGTCCTTTTTCCCATTTTTCCTCGGAAAAATTGACATTATGGGGTTTTTTGGGGTCGCTGATCACGAACCCGGTGTTGGAATTTCAACTTTCTAAACGGAATTACCTGCAAAAATAACCAAATATCATGTTTCCCATTTTCTCACGGAAAAATTGATATTTGTGAGTTTTCGGGGTCGTTGATCGCAAATCCGGTGTTAGATTTTTAAAATTCTAGACGGAAGGTCCTGTAAGGATAACGTTGTCTCCCAAAAGTTTTTAAGTTATTTATGGTTTTTTGGCATTCTAAAATTTATACAAAAAACTTTAAGCTGGGAACGTAGAGTCTGCTATTTAACATATTTTTGTTTGTTTATGTTTAACTACATGAAACGTAATCGTTTAACGCTACCTTTGCTACAGTATTTCGTACTTTATAAAAATTGCTTCATTTCAGGCTCCCTGTTCTCCCCTAATATTAAGACATTTTGTGAAAACCTGTTGTTCTCGGGGAAATTCGAAGACACTGCAATTCGTTTGGGCAATTATTGGTCATATTCGCGCGACGTTGTTGTCTTTGCAAAAACTTTTTTCAA
This sequence comes from Chrysopilus asiliformis, assembly GCA_964034945.1. NCBI lineage: Eukaryota > Metazoa > Arthropoda > Insecta > Diptera > Rhagionidae > Chrysopilus > Chrysopilus asiliformis. Next base: position 102,146,462 of record OZ035961.1, read on the forward strand.
ATGAGATTTTCTGACAAAATCTGTCCAGCACACATTTAGGCAAGAACATTTTTTTGCTCCAGAAATGTACGAAGAAAAGATTTATTTTCAATCGAGACCGCGTTTAAACTGTTGAATGAAAATTGTGACCACTTTTAAAAGATTCACTTTTTAAAAGACTTTTTCACTTTTTTAAAGTTTCCAACAGTCTATTTTTCTAAAAATTTACGTAATTCAGTAAATTATCCATCACTGTGAGGTCGACAATAAAACATTTTACAACTGATTTGGGTTCTGTAGAATAATAGCCATGTAGCAAACCTCCTAAATAATTCCAAAAGCTAAAAATGAAAAATTCCTTCGTATACAAATTTTGCGCCAATCAAAGTTTGCTGTATAGGAAAACAGCAAAAGTCTATTCATGGTTACAAAACATAAGAAAACCTTACTTAACGCCATGTCAATTTTATGTCTTACGTTTGGTGGCCTCACTTTTTATGGGTTTTAGGCCGAAAGTAAATCCACCGCTTTTCGTTTTTATCTGGCTTTGAGCTTCTTCATGTTAAAAATTGGATAGACCAGTATTTTATATCCCATCAAAGTTCCGACCATCTCTCTCCCCAGCAAAACCCCTCCTCATCAAGTACTTTGTGGAACTGGCATAAATAGGCTATAGGGCCATGCTCAGGATATGAATTCTAATCAGGATTCCGGACTAAAGTGGGGCACTATTTAATATTGCATGACGTCTCAACAGTGGAAAAGCGCTTTATTTTGAAGGGAAGTAGGAAATGATTTTCACATTGAACGATGGTGGAACTTGCTTTCAGTATTTCGGTAAATTCTCATTCCAATGCGTTTTGGTTTCTTATTTTGGGTATAGTTCGGCATGCTGAAAAATTTCTCAGGTACAAGAAAAATTTCATGTTGAGGTTTACTACACAGAACCTTATGGGGTGCGTGTGCAATAATCCCTTTTCATAAGTTTTAGATTTTAAATTGCTATTGGCAAAATGGAGCCCTACTTTATTCATTTTTAAAAAAGGGATTTTTCTCTATTCCCATTTCAATATCTACTTTACCTGATGTCGGGGGAATCATAAAATAAATAGTTATTCACTGCGGATAAAATGCTGGTTTTTAAGAGAATGAAATGGATTTTACTTGTCCATATACTCGTATTTCTATGGAAAAAAAATCTCATGAGATTTTTACTTTATTAATAATTTAGGGTAATCTTTTCATCAATTTATGATTTCACTTGGAAATGTATGCTGAAAGATTTTTTTCCCCTATCAAAAAGATGGTTTAAATTCTAGTCATTTTAGTTTGGTTTTAAAAATTAAGGTCTTTTAGAAATGGTTATTTTTTTGCAGAACAGAAATTTAGAAATTTCTATTCAGAAATATTACTGCCACTTGGACTTTTAGTTTCTATTGAGGACAGACCGAATTTTGGTCGGTACGCGGAGGGGTGATGGAACAGTGTTGTGCGAAATGGCGGAAAAACAGTATTTTACGTTTATAAGTTTCTTTTTTACTGTTTACAATACGATACAAAATTTAGGAATTTATTCATGAAACACGCCAGAAATGCCTTACCCTTGGAGCACAATGAACGCAACCAAGCCGCAACCATCACGCATCCAAATGCCATTTACGAGTTTATTTTACAGAAATACTTTTGAGTGAGCACAATGAACGCATTGAACGCAACCATCGACGCAAAGGTTGCTAAACTTTGAACTTTAACGCAACAAGTCTGCGTTGACAGTTCAAAAGTGAGGTTGGGGAAATGTCGTTCGAGGAAAAATTGATAGTCTTAGTGCAGATAACAAAGATAAAGACCAACAAAGCAAATTATCGCTTTAAAATTATCCATTTTTTTATATATTTTTCTACTTTAGTTCACTTTTAATTTTTCTGTGTTTGTCTCACAACGCAACAGACGACGCTTCTATTGTGCTCAACCGCTCCTGAACTGCGTTGCGATGCAGTTCGAAGCGTCGTTAGTGGCGGCTTGGTTGTGTTCATTGTGCTCCAAGGGTTACGAATAAATTCAAATTTTGACAACTTTTGTTAAGCGAATTTTTGCTGCGAGCGATTCTGAAAAAAAATCGCAAAGAACTTAAAGAAAAAATCGCATAATTAAAGGGGCCTTACGACTCTAAATTGCGAAAAAGCGAGTCGCTAGAAAAACAATTTGGAAACTAAAAAGTTTAAAAGGCACCCAAAAAATTGGTTTTTTAAATAAAAGTCTTCAAATTTTTAAATAAAAGTCTTCAAATTTTCGGTCCTGCGAAAAGGATCATACACTTTTTTCGTAGAAAGATGATTAAATCTGAGTTTACACAATGGAAGTCAACCAAAACTATTTTTTTAAAACACACTTGATATCCCAAAACCTATTCCACACTCAGAAAAATGTCCAGGTCAACTTTTTGTCAGGTTAACTCTGACCTTACAGAGGTGTCTGTAAGCCAGCTAGCGGTCAGAGTTAACCTATCTAAGGTCAACTCGTGCAGCTCCCAATGCCCTACTTCACCTGCTGGTCGCTTAATTTCAGAATTTCTCCGACCACAGGTCAACTCAGTTTTACTTGCCCACATGCAGGCGAACGCGCGCCTGCCCGAGGCCAATTACGCCGTATGTAGGTCGTCGAGTTAGCCTCCATTTTTCTGAGTGCAATATTCCGTCGAAAGAAGCGGATATTGTAATCAAGGAGGGTGCTGTATTTTCACGAAGAAAATAAAGAAATCTCATCGTTTAGGGTGTTTCATAATTCCTCACACTTATTAAACACTTTAAACAACATAATTATGACTCACTCAACATTTTCTGTCATTTTCGATCAAGTGTGACTCAAAGCTGGTTTCGGATCGAGTTTGCTCCTTTTTGATACAAAATATTCAAACGATACTATTGGTGGTGGTTCGCGGTCTAATAAATTATAGAAAATTAAGAACCCGAATTGCCTTGAAAGTGGGAATTCAATCATTTCTTGGTCAACCGTCATTCGAGAGTGGTTTTAGAAATAAAGTTGTCCATTCAATCGTAATTATCCAAAAGATATTCAGATTGCGCTATGCTGAGTTCGGGATTTTTCACTATCATATAGAATTCTGGTACCTTGAAAGTAAGTAAAATAAACTTTTGTAGCGGAAATTTCAAGGTGGCTGTGTTTCAAGCTTTTTTCTATTTATCCACGGCAATTCTATGTTGGATCAGTTTAAAAGCTGAGACATAAACTCGTGGCGTTTCATTAAAGTTTCGTAAGGTGGCGGATAGTGTTCGAAGAATCCAATATCGACCACAAAATTGAAAAATTTCGCACTCTTTTGAGGGTTAGAATGTAGAGGGTGGTTATCGCGCGCATCCCATTCTCCCCATACGAACTATTCTATGCAAAACTGGGAAAATTCAACGAAACATGAAAACAATATAAATAAAGATAGTCAGTTGATGGTTGAGGTGGCGGTTTCCAGTGAAACCCCTGAAAGTCTAAACTGTTTTTTCTGGCTTTTTTTGAGTCAATTATATGCAAATACTCGCACTCGGCCAGTGTGTAAGTTCAGAAATATGCATCAGAGCTGTGGGTCTGTTACACAAGTGAATCTTAAACCTACTTCAGGTGCAATTGTTATTCATTGTTGTCTTTGAGATTCTTCATAGTAACCACCGATCCCAACTAAGTTGATTTCAGTCAGTTTTCCACCGCGACAATGTGAAGAATATACATTTAAAGTGAAAGAATTATCTTCTTATCAGTGATATGTAATTAAGTGATAAACGTTATTAGCATAACGATTTTTGTGGTAGATTAAATGAAAGACAAAATGGTCGAAGACAAACGAATGGGTTTCCGAGTCTAATCCGAGGTTAATTTCATGATTAAAGTTCTTGAAAATGAAAAAGTCTGATTCGAATCGTTCATTAGAGGAAACGCTGGAAATCAGTTCAAAAAGTAATCTAGAGTCCAGGGAAATTGAAGAAAACGTTGTCAGTAGGGAAGACGAACAAGACGAGGGTAGCAGACTTTTGCGCAGATCAAATTCCAGCGAATCAACGAAACTCGAAACCGAAGAAATACCAACAACACCTCCGACTCCGCAGAAAGTCAAGTCGCGTTCACGCTTTTCCTCAGCTTTTCGATCGTTGAGGGGTTCATCATATGGTAAGAAATCACTATCGCCGAGTACTCCAACAATTAGGGTAGAACAAGTCTCAGGTTCACCCACCCCAGCAGCGGCAAGCACAGCAACTTTAACGGAAGACGCGGATGGTAGAACACCTGCCAAGCAAAATTCCTTAGAAACAGAGCCCCCCTCCCCGAAAGGGCCAAAGAAGAAAAAATCTAAACTCGTTAAAAAGTTTTCGTTGAGTGGCATTAAGAAGCAAAAAGTCAGTCCGCGTAAGAATACCGACCAGATACCACCGGCATCAGAACCTTCGCCAATATCTCTATCGCCGCCGCCAAGTAGAGAAAATTTAATTTCAAGTGCAACTCAGACTCCAATAACAGCTTTGCAAAGACGTAGTCCCGAAGGAGGCAATCTTAGCCTGTCCCAAACGAGTTTAGCCAACTTTCCATCAGGCGACGACGGCGAATCCAGCCCGAATCCCGCAAGAATCGAAAGAGTACGAAAGATACAAATTACCATCTCGGGCAAGAAGGTCGAGCACACCCAAAAGCTTTTGCCGCCTATAAGCACTGAAATTACGGGTGAGGAGGATTACCTAGCCGTTGTTGCGTCACCTGCGGAATTGAGCTCAAAGAAACGTGACATCGAGGTACAGAAAGTGGTTGCAAGCGCAGTCGACGCCGATAGCCGGCGTGAAAAGGCAAAAATTAATATCACCAAGAGTACTCGCGACACCCCGCCCCGGGAGAGGGCACCCCCTCGTCCTGCACAGAGTCCAAAGGACGATAGGCGGGAAAAGGCCAAGAAACAGCAGGAATCGTCAGCGACAGGTTCGACGGCAGAAGAAACCACAAGCAAAGGGGCGGTTCGGAAAGCAGCCGGGGCCGGAAAACTCAAGCGGCAGAAATCTCGTGACGATCCCGCACCACCGATAGAGGTTGAAGCAGAGGCGGAGTCGTTAATGAGACGCGATACAGGAAGCATTGAACGCGGACGAAGATTTCCACGTCCTGTGACTCCAGTCGAAACGGAGAAACCACCGGAAACGATTGAGGCACCATCTCAAGGCCTAAGTCCTCAACTAGAGCAGCAGCAGGAGCAGAAGGAACGGGAACAAGAACGGCCGGATACAGAACAGTTACAGCAGGATCTGAACACAAGTGCAAGTCCTAAAAGCGGAAACAGCGTGAAAAATCCGAATTTAGGTGGTTTCACCGACGAATCCCTTGAAGTTTATCGGAGCAGTGAAGAGGACGACGATTCCTTAGGCGTACGGTTTGCCGTTGGGAATATTGTGTCCCGCCAAAGCACTGTAATTTATGGTCGGTTTGCGGATTCCAGGGAGCAAACTTCTATCGGATCGAATCGCAGTTCGGGATCCCAAAGTCCAGTCAGTGAAGGACGACGTAAGATTCGTTACATTGATCAGGCGACTTTCTACACAGACGAAGAACGCGATATCCTTGAGGGAAGACGTGAAGTGTATCGGCAACTTTCTGAAATTAGTGAATATTCTTTGGATTCGGATTTTTCTGGCGACACCCACATGCCGGCGTTTGGGGATCTTACCATGGACCATGAAGAGCCGGTAAGAGTTTTATATTATAGTGTTGGATTAGCAGTAATGTGAATAATATTAACCAATCAGTTTCGAATTGAAAATACGTAGTGATTGAAAAGGTGTCAAAAAACCGTAGTGGTTATGTGGTCAAGAAAAGCAAAATCTTTTAAAATTATTAAAGAATCCTCTTTATTCCAAAAACAATGATTGATTGATGATTGATTTACCATCCGATGTGTTCCCCCCGGACTATAACCTGAAGAAGTTCAAGGAGAACAAAAACCGACATCTCCTTTCGTTATTCCGATCATCCTGAGCTGTGCTTCGGCTTTAAAGGATCTTCCTCTAAGCTCTGGCTGAAACTAAAAAAAGGCAGAAAATTTTGTAAAAAAAATGCACCGCAGGCGAAATTTAATTTAGCTTTCAAAATGTAGATCAAAAATTTAAATTATCCCGACCTTCCAGATGGTTACAGAATAGGGACGTGCGATTTTTTTTTTAAATGACAAATTAAAAGGAATTTTAAAAAATATCGGACAGCGGTGAAAGACCATTTTATTCAATTCATGGAATCACCGCAGAACCGTTAGTTTTCGAGATAATCGCGAAAAACTGGAGTGATATTTCGTAATTTGTTTCAAGCATTTGTTTCGAGTTAGAAGAACAAGAAGTATTCGCGGTCTCTGTTTTGACCGAAATAAATGACAAAGAGAAACCGAGATAGCAAATACCACTTTTTCTGCTAACACGAAACAAACGCTTGAATCAAGTTACGGAATACCACTCCTAATTTTTACGAATTAACGGTGTATCTAGATAACGGTTGAGATATGGAGCTCTAGTAAAAGACAAAAAATGCAGGAAATTTTATTGTTTCCAACCTTTATCATAAATAAGAAAAACGCGTAGTTGCGGAGTAAATCGCGAAAAACGAAATTGAGATTTTTTAAAAGCCGCCATTTTGTTTTACCCATATTTGAGGAAATGGTTAACAACACAAAATCTTCCTTATTTCTTCAGCGGTGATGAAAAGTGAAATGAGTCCGTTTTACTTATTACAGAAATATTAACTTTATCCTTTGAAAATAAATACATTATTTACGAAAATTTAAATATAATATTTAAAACGCGACTTCTATAGAATCACTCCATCCCAAAAATTGATAGCAAGCCCTACATCCGTACATTTCGCAGCAATATTCGCCGTACGCATGTAAAACCACCAAAGAAATTAATACAATCAGCGCCAATAGGATCAAAAACATCAAACAAATATGTAAATTGCATCTATTGGGGAAAAGACAAGTTGCTAAAAAATTATATAAAGTATCTTAAAATATTACTGAATGTTCCATAATTGAATTCTTCTGTTGTGCTGACAATCACACGTCATTTGTCCAATTTTATCGATAATTCGAGAATTTAATTTTGCTTTCAATTTTTCTGATGATTCATAAAATTCGTGAAGGTACGCACCCATCCAATCTTTATTTGTTTTATCCGAAAATGGATTTTTTAATAAATTTTTGAAAAGGGAAACATTTTGACATTAATTTGTGACACTTTTTTGTTGGTTTCTGGGGTTTATTTGATTTGTGACTTTGAAAAAACCACCAGTTTCAAAAAAAAATTGTGAAAAAAATTGTGCTTAAAGTTAGAAATAGACGCTGCGATGGTCGTACCGACTTGTGTTGGACCGATATCGTTCCGACGCGACGGTTGTATACAGCACACACACGTTACGATTTATTTGCGATTTTGATCGAATAATCAGTTTTTACTAGCAAATATCTCTCGAACAACACAGCACAATTGTGAAATAATATCGTATCGACGGTCGCATGGCAGACCACAAACAATACAATCTGCCGCATGCGACCGCAGGTTTTGGCTCAGCGACGTACGACCGTGCGATATCGGGCCCAACCGTCATTTCGTGCGCATACACTTTACAATTATCGCATGTAACCGCAAATCGGTCCGACCAACCATTGTACCAACCATCGCAGCGTCTATTTCTACCTTTACAATACGTTTGTATTATTTTGGACCGTCGAAAAAAAAAAAACAAACTGATTTAGTTTTTAGTTTTGGGGTGTAGTTGCCATCCGTTCTACTTATGCCAGACGTCGGCCTCTTTTTAAGGCCACCTCGTGTCGTCCGGCGAGGGTTTTTAAATGTGTCCAGGGTTTTCCAACGTGTGCGGAAATTTCGAGCCAGCTGAAAAGTTTAAGTCATACAAAACCTCATGAAAGACCAAACATGGCGTCACTCCTGTCTCGCGAGATTTTCAATTTAACGGTAAATTTGACATCAGAATACCAAAATTTTCGACTGCGGCGCAGTTTTTTTGGAGAGATTCTAACTATGAGCTATTATTTTATAGCCAACCCAAGGAGAAAAAAAATACCAACAGATATCTTTCTGTTGCATTTATTGTAAAAAAAAACGGACTTAACTTCCTCTATGCAGTTGACCTGAAGTCATTATTTTAATCATTAACTATTTTATTGCCCCTGACCGTTTCGCAGTGCAACCACAACTGTCGGCCTCTAGCCTTACGCTAGACTATGTCAAAATCTCTTTAAAATTTCAAAACATAAATAATATCCATCAAAGGTTTAAGCATAAATAAAAGAAAAAAGCCAAAAAAAAACCATTTATCATAACTAATTAATGGCCATTCGATCTATATTTGTTACAGACGAATTTTTTGATTCCAACCATTGCCAAAAAACAGAAAATTTAAGAATTATGACCAAATTCTGATTTCTTAATGGCATCAATGCAGAGAATCTCAAATCCCGATTAAAAATTGAACACCCTCTATTTGAACTCCCAGTTATTTGAACCGACAAATTTTTAGTTCACAGTCTAATATTTGAACTTTTATTCGATTGTTTGAACTTTTTTAAAATAAATGCCGCCCAAATGAATAAAACCGAAAAAAAATGAAAAATTTCTATGAATGAAATTGGGAAATCACCAGTTTTCGGTAAAAACGTAAATATAATAGTATTTGATTACTTAAATATATGTTGCTTGAAGATGTTTTTGTTGCTATTATTTGAACATTTCGATTTATTGAACTACGCTTGCAAACATTAGTTCAAATCATCGAAATTTGTCTGTAGGTAATGTTTTAACGGTACCGGAGCTAGCAAAGATGGGACGAGAAACCTTAGGCTAACTCATGGTTTAAAACCCACTTATTCCTGCCAGTCAGCTCTTCTGGAAGTTTCATCCAAATCGATTCAGTGGTTCTCAAATTATAGATGAACAAAAAGAAAAACAGACGAAAATATAGTTAAATCAGGGACATCAGTTAATAAATAATAGGAAACTTTGGTTATTAAATTATTTAAAACCCTTTCCTTATGCGACGGTCACACGACGCTGTTTTGCCAGCCGCTGGCTGCTGTTGGTTTGTAACGCTGTCAAGTAGCAACAGCAGCCAGCGTACTGAGAGGGTTCACACGATTTATACTTTAGTAGCGCTGGCAAGTAGCAAAACAGTGGTTTGACAATTGAATCTGAGAGATTTTTTAATAATAAACGTTACACACAAATTTAAATAAATAAACGTAAAATAACAACTTACAATAAACAAACTTTACCACTTATCAGACTTTTGACAGCTCAGAAACCATGCGACAGGATCACGTGATCCCTAGTAGCGCTGGCAAAGTAGAACGGTCTCGATTTCAATAGAGCTACTAAAATCATCGCGCTGGTGCTGGTAGTAGCAACGCACTAGGGTTCACACGGTGCTGCTGAAACGGCTGCTAACAGACAAACAGCCACTAAGCCACTAGCGCTGGCAAAACAGCGTCGTGTGACTGCCGCATTAATGCCAGCAAGCTTTTTAGGGTCAAATTTTGGAATCTAATTTTGACCCACTTCCACTCATCGGATTGACTTAAAATTTTGCACACATACATAACTCCGACAACAATGTAATATGTGTGTATGCATGTACGATAAAAAAAAAACAAAATGGCGGTCTGCAGAAGCCATTTAATCCAAATCGAACTAACAAAGTGCCCATCGTGTGGTGTCTCAAATGAAAGAATTTTGAAAAATAACTCAGGAAAAAGCAAAATCGCAACTAAACAGGATAGAATAAAATATATATTTTTTGAAAAAACATGCTCTTAAAGGGTACTAAAAATTTTAAAAAAAATTACGATTTGGTCTAATAAAAACAAGATAAAAGTTAATATGCAAAAAGTCTCAACGCTTTTATCTTGCTTTTATTTTTGAGGGCAAATCCCTACGTAAAACTATTTATTTGTCTTATTCAGCGAGCATGTGAATATCTACAAAGAAAATCTTTGAATACTGTAGGTATTGCTCCAGGACTTCTATTTCAGGACTACTGTAACCGTTTTTTATACTTTCTACTCAAAAGCTCTCCATTTCCATTTGATCACCCAATTTAGCACATTGACATATTTCTTGACCTTGTCATCGCCATCACCAACAAAATGTTAAAGGCAAATTCTCAAAACATTAAACATTTCCATTCCAGGAGATTAAATTACAAATCACCCCATAAATATTCCAGGTACAACGGTTTACTTATAGTCCGTTACCCTCACCTGAATCGAAAATCTAAGCCTTAGCATAACATGACTACACTAATATAATTCGAAATGGTTCCATGACCCCAAATTCGGTTAGTTCTGAGGAAAAGCTTTTAAGAAAACACAATTTTTCGAATGTTACACGAGTTTAATTCGGACACAAGGCAGACATGCGTTTCTTATCTCTTATCAGAATTGACATTTTCATACACTTAAAACAATCACAAGAATAATATTTACCCTGACACGAGGTAGTTTTAATAGTAATAAATCTCATTATCTTCACATTTTTGGCACTTTAGGATTTTGTGCTGCCCAAGAAGTAAATATTGTTACCTGCCACATGATGTTGGTGGCTAAAGTATCTGAACGGAGTGCAAGTACCTCTTAAATTCTAAATCAATACATTTTCTAGAATCAAACAATAGCAGCAAATATGATGAAAAGTGTCTCAAGAAATATTTTTCTGAGATTGAAAACCACCACAGAAACCATAAATGTGATATTTTCGCAAGAGATTTTTTTTATTCCAACGACTGTTTCAGTTCTTCAATTATTTTACACACATTTTTTAATACACAACACTGTATATTCGTTGTCTGAATTTAAAAATAAAATACATAAATATGTAAATTCATTTGTTTATTTTCTTTTAGTATGATTTTTTTTTTCTTGATTTATTTTCTGGAGATCAGATTACTCAATTGCGGATAGTAAGGTCATATGTATGGCTTCCACCACATATTGTGTCATCGTACTTTGATTTTTATTTACCTTATTTTAAGCTAAAATGCTGAATGCTACATAAACGAAGAGGATGACTAGCACGTTTGCAGATTTTACCTTTTTTTTCTTACCAATTTAATAAATAATGAATTTTCTTTGATATTAATATTTTTTTTGACCTAAAATACTTTCTTGTGTTAATAAAAATGATAGTAATCTTTATTCTCCTTTATATGTCTTGTAATAATACTATAATATAATAGTAATGTAACCTGAAAACGGCCGAACCGATTGATCTGAAATTTGGTATTGATGGGTCCAGCTGTAACATGAAAAATGGATGAGGGAAGTTAGGAGAGGGGATAAAGTGGATCCGAAACTTAGTTTTTCCATAGAGTAAGTTAAGACGTATAGGATAAGGCCAAAAATCTGATCCAATTGAATTTCGATGTGTGGAAGAGTTACAAGAAAAATTTGTTCTTGGAGATATCACCTTAAATCAAAAATGGATAATTTTGAAGCGATAATTTGCTTTATCTTTGTTATTTGTATGTTAATGCACTAAGGCTATCAATTTTTCCTCGAACAACTTTTCCCCAACCTCAGTTTATGAACTGTCAACGCAGAATTGCTGCGGCAAAGTTAGAAGTCCGCAAACTTTTGCGTTGTAGGTGCGTTCTCTGCGTTCACTGTGCTCACTTCAAATGATTTCTATGGAACAAATTTGTAAATGACAGTTTGTGCGTTTTAGTTGCGTTCGCGTTGCGTTCATTGGGCTCCAATTGTTTTCATTTTTGCTCGATAACACTTTATCGTATTGAAAAAAAGTACAATATGAAAATAAAATGCTTTTATATTGGCATACAATCTTTGCATACATAAAAATCCAGTTGGCGCATTTTTAAAACAAATCGATTGGAATATTTTGAATGTTTTTTAAAACCTTTTATTTAGCTTGCCTTCGTATCTGTCTGTTTGTCTGTCAGGGTAAAATCTTGCAATCTAATTTTCACCCACTTCCACTCATCCGGTTGACTTGAAATTTTGCACACATACTTCCGGTAAAAATACAATATTTTCACAACTTTGTTCTTGTAAGGATAAGGTAAGGATAACGCCATTATCCTTTTCCTCAAATTTTCCAGAAAAAATCTCATCTGGGTGTTTTTGGGGTCGCTGAATTCGATTCCACCATTAAGAAATCTGTAAGGATAACGAAAGCTCCTGTAAGGATAACTTGATTATCCTTTGCTCAAATTTTCGTTGAATTTTCGGGGTCGTTGAATTCAAGGGAGAGATAACATCTTGTTAGGATGACGTAATTATCCTTTTACTAAAATTTTAACCTTCCGTTTGAAAAACTGTTACTATACTTGTGAAATTCATTATGAATTTAAATGTTATTCTTATAGTACAATAAATTAAAAAAAATTTAAAAATATTTCACTGTAAAACATATTAATATATTTTTTTTTTCGATTTTAGCCAATAATGACGACTTCGGCAAATGAAAAACGTGAACATCTATACAAAATTCTAGTCATTGGCGAGCTAGGAACTGGCAAAACATCCTTCATTAAGCGTTACGTACATCAGTTTTTCAGTCAGAATTACCGAGCAACAATTGGAGTTGACTTCGCCTTGAAAGTTCTACATTGGGACCAAAATACAATAATCCGTCTTCAATTATGGGATATCGCTGGACAGGAGCGATTCGGAAACATGACCCGAGTTTACTACAAAGAGGCCGTTGGCGCCTTCATCGTATTCGATGTGACCCGAAGTGCCACATTCGATGCGGTCATCAAGTGGAAACAGGATTTGGACTCGAAAGTTCAGCTACCGGACGGAAGTCCAATTCCATGCATTCTTCTAGCAAATAAGGTGAGACACCGCTAAAATTAGTTTTTTTCCTTTAATGAAAAACCGAATTATGGGACTTATATGATAATCCAATTAATTTTTGTAGTGTGATCAGCAGAAACAAGGAATTGTTACAACACCAGCAAAAATGGATGAATATGTAAAAGAGAATGGATTTTCCGGATGGTATGAGACATCAGCTAAAGAAAATATTAATATTGAGGATGCCGCAAGAGCTTTAGTCAACAAGGTAATAGTTTTATTAATATTTGCCATTCATTCGAATTAATCTCAAAAATTTAATTTCAGATCCTGCTGAATGATAAATTAATAAGTGCTGGAGATATGTCAGACAGTGATAAATTCATATTGCCCGGGTCCGGTGGTTCAGCCGCGTCAGTTCCACCAAAGAAAACCTGCTCATGCTGACGATTTAATGCCATTAAATGTTTTGATACTAATTGTTACATCATGGTCTTTGTTAAAAATCACATTTTCATAAATATTAATTATTTTATATCTGTTTTTTTTGTTTATTATTATTTAATGCTTAAGCCTAGTAATTAGAAAATCAATTCAACTTAATTCAATTTACGATGATTATTTCATGCAATTATTTCTGAAAAAAATGTTCAAATTTAATTCAAGTAAACGTAAAGCATAAAATCCTGCCATTTGTCGATCATTATTATTAAAATTATTATTATCCTTACATTAAAAAACCTGATTAAAAAGCAAAAAAATATTTTTAACTCATAAGTATGTTATATATGCATAAGAACTACTTGGTTTTTATTGAAATAAAAAAAAAGAAAATCTTAATAATTATAAACAATTTGTAATACTCAAAAGAAGCCGTGTTTTATTATACTCTATATGAGAATCATATAGTAGTGTATTAGATTTAGTATGCCGTTTATAACACATCGCGTTAGACATAAAAATGTGCTACATCAGGCTCTTTGGGACGATAAAAGATTTTGTTTGCCGCATATCCGTCCGTCTGTCTGTCTGTCCGTTCGTGTACACCATAACTTTCGAAAGGATTGAGCTAGCGACATGAAATTTTATGTAGTTGCGTTTCTCGTAAATACCAAGGCGCCACATCTATTGTTTTATAAACGCAAAATGTGTTTAACACTCTAACTGCCACAACAGTTTTAAGCCTTTTTCGAATATTTAGTTGTCAGTCAAAAAGGCACTAAGAGAGAAACAAAAATTGAAACAAAATTATACCTAAATGTTATTTTATTACCATAAAATGTGTGCAACTACAAAAAATCGGTGCGGTTGCAGCGAACACTTTAATAATTTTCATTGTGGCCGTTGTGTACAGTTAGATGTCCGGTCTTTTTGACTGACGTGGCAGTTAGAGTGTTAAAATATGATTTTACCTAAAGCTAGCATCAGACGGGCACACAAAACCATCACAGGATTTTGTGTGCCCGTCTGATGCTAGCTTAACTCTTTCATACATCAAAATCCAATCGAGCTACTTCTTCCTCTTTCTCCTATAGAAATTCCTTTGGGGCTACCAAAGCCGTCTAAAGGTTATAAATATATGGATTTCAAATATATAACAAATATTTAAAAAAAACCTATGCTTTTAATGGAAAAATGCGGATATAGTCTAAAGGAAAATAAAAATTTTGTCTGTCCTCATATAGAGTATTTAACGATTGGTCCCTGGCAATTGTAGCATTTCTTATGTTTTAATGTTGATGTGCATTCATTTCTATCTTCTAATTAGAGGGAAAGTATTGTATTCATGACGACTCGAGAATGGGGGCAGATAGAAACTTTCTGATCAGTACCAAATCCGTTTCAGGTAAAATTATGAGGATGTCCGTGCATCTGTCTGTTAGTCCGTTTTACGTATCTTAAATAACTCGAGAACACGTTGACCTAGCGACTTGAAATATTTGGTAAATTTTGGTAAAAATCGTAGTTTTCTATCAATTTTTGGAAAAGTAACGTTAGCTATAACGACTACCTTCCATATAAATGTTTTGAAAAAAAATACCGTTTTTAAAAATCAACTCTCTAATAGCCGTATCACACTCACGATTACTTTTGCAATTGAGGCTAAGATTGGCCTTTTCGACCAATTAGACTCAAGTGGCAATCGTAGCCGCAATCGTAGCCGCAATCGTAGCCGCAATCGTAGCCGCAATCGTAGCCACAATCGTAGCCGCAATCGTAGCCTGCTGTGCTCTCATTGGTCGAAAAGGCCAATCGTAGCCTCAATCGCAAAAGTAATCGTTAGTGTGATACGGCTATAAGGTGCTGTCCATAAAATACGTCCCACGTTTAAGGAGGGTGGTCTGCGGTAGTGTGACGACGGTACTAAACTTCACAAAATCGTGAAAAATAGTGACGAAGGTAGAATTCAAACGGCCGGAAACGAAAGGTTCAAACGGTATTTTATGGAAGGATCCGATACGAATGATTCGGATCGTAAACTCAATGTTGTTGTTAGTGTTTTATACCAACAACAACATTGAGTTTACGATCCGAATCATTCGTATCGGATCCTGGAATAGGGCCTATAATTATTCTTCAATTGAGAAACTTTTATTTAAGAATACGCCGCAGGCGAGAGGTTTCTGGAATGGAAGTTCGAATGAATTTTGCCCATATCTGAGTACACGTTATAGTAGTAGTAGTAGTAGTAGTAGTAGATTTTTATTCAATAATAATTTGAAATACAAATGCTTAAAATTAATTTTCTAATAGCATGGCGTTTGCCGTCACACGTTGTAGTACACGTTAAATTCGGGACACAGTATGTGCAATGCAAAACAATTTTAAATGCGATACAGACAACCTAAATGCAAGACTGCCCTGTTCAATGTAAGATGTCTGGTTACCTTATCCATAGGCATAGTCAAATGTGATAAAATAATTCGCAAGGGTTGAGATGATGTTGGTTTGTAAAAAAAAGATATTCTTTAAAATATTATATACCTTAATTTGAAACTACAGGCAAAACGGTCTAATTCCTATTGCAATTGTTGTCTTTTACACATCAAATTAGGCTCTTTTCGGATCAAAACTTAAATTTTGATACACCAAATTCTAATAGAAAATTTCACAAAAATCAAATACTTCACTAATAAAAACAATAAAATTTTTAATGACTAATTTCAATTGTAAAATCATTCATTTGATTTGTGAAAGAGCGATTTTGGTCTGTAAAAACTCCTATTTGATTCAAAACCTGATGGCTTTGATATGCAAAATGGACAATTTTATATAAGGTTGTAAAAAAATGTGATGTGAAAATTTGATTTTCTAATATTCTTTTAAATAGAAGTGTCGTTTACAATATTTTAAAATTAAAAAAAAAAAACAATAACAAAGAAATTAAAAACTTAAAATTGTATTTTTTGAAAATTCAAGAAAGAATAAAAGTAACGTAAATTCTGTAAAAATAGGTTTCATAATATTTATTCTCACCCCAGGTCTCCATTAACGATATTTTATCCCGGGAAATATCTCACCGGAATGAGATTTATTTCAATGCTGGGCAGAGATATTTCATGGAATTTCATTTCTTCGCATGCCTTTGAAGTTAAAACAACTCGTCACAGTTATTGGAAAATATTAGAAACAAAGAAAAGCTGGCGAAAGCCTCTTAATGTTAAATATTCTCTTCCAAAGCCTTTTCTATCGTATTGTTTGTAAAAATTAGTTATTTTCGCAACTACTTATCGGGAGAATTTAGATTCCGCCATCTTGAATCGGGAAATTCCATGAAATTTTGCAATTGCAATAATCTCTGGGATTTTTTATTGCCGTCAACTCGAGCTCTGATTGGTCAATCAAAAATCTCTGCGATGAAAAATCCCAAGTGGAGACACGGCGCGGCGTCAGTTTTACAACATTTTAAATAAAGTGACTACTTACAACATCTTCAATAATATTTTTGACGTTACATACTAGACTAGACACATGCATTATCTATGATTTATGGTATATCTGCCTAGTATAGAGATTAACGTATGCAAAATATACAAATTTTAATCTTGCAGCTTATGTTCGTTATCTAGATTTGACTCAGAGAAATAAACAAGAATAGTTTTTCTGTCTAGTTATTACATGATTTTCTTATATCTTGCCCTTGAACCAGGAAGGAATAAAACTGTAAATTAGTACAAAAAATTAAATGATAGTTTTAAAAAATAGTTTCTAAATATTTGTGAAGAAAGAAACAAGTCACGTTAATTTTCTTCTCGCCAAATTCTCCTTTCTCCCTCTCATCAAGGTTTTCGCTATTTCTTATGGCTTTTAATTAGAGTACACAAAAGTTCAATTCGCGAATCGAAAAATAAAATTCTTTTGCATTTGAATCATTCGCGAATCGAATCGTATATAATACAACTCGCGCATAACTCTTTTCGCGAATGAATCAAAACCTCTTGAAACTCACCTTTTCGATTCGCGAAAGAAAAAGAATGGAAACGAATCATTCTTTTTAATTATTTTTCAATTTCCTTTTCGCACAGCTAGAATTGGAGTATTCGGTTATTTGCTTGTCACTTCTAGTTCTCTCTTTCTCCAACCCCCAAAAATTTCCACCTCCCCCTCTCCGTCCTCTACTGCGTCATCTAACCCCACGCCCATAACATAAATTAGCCCCGAAGGAATTTGTATAGGAGAAAGAAGAGGAGTGACCCGATTGGATTATGATGTGTGAAAGAGTTATCTAAAATCATATTTTAAACACATTTTTTAAATAAGAAACATCTTTTTTAATAGGTTTTGTTTAAATTTCTAATCTTTTTTTTAAGTTTCATGTTCTAAAAATATGGATTCTTTGTATTTAACCTTTCAAGTCATCTTTATACCCATATGGTGAAACCAAAGGGTGTATTAAATTTGCCTTACGGTTTGTAACGTCAAAATCCCGTTATCACAAACAAAAATGAAGTACACCAGTGTGTTTAGAATGAAAAAAAAAATTGTTTTTTGCATGTCCGTTCGTCCGTCTGTCTGTCTGTCTGTCCGTCCGTCTGTCCGTCTGTCCATCTGTGGCGCGGTTTGCGGGAGCACGGATTGAGCTAGAGACTTGAAATTTTACGCAGATTCGTCTTTCGTCTCAAAAACGGTGCATATTATTAAAAAATTGCAAGAACAAAAGTTATTTAGGATATGATTCTACATAAAAATCCCATACATCAATATTCGATTGGAATACATTTAAAAAAAATGCAATTGAGAAGTTTGACTTCAAAGTGGAATTTTGATACAACTGTTCGCCGTTCACTTAAAGTTCGAACAATGCCATATCACCATACAGGTTTTCAATAATTGCCAGATTGGCAATTATAGATTGTGTTACGTTTTATTCTTAACATATTTTTTAAAAATTTAATTTCTTTAATAAATTTTTCGCATAGATAAAATATTTCACAATTTTTTACTATGATAAAAATATCACATAACCTTCCACGGGCAATTTGTAAGAAATTCAAGTGATTTCCACTTTTTTATATAACACATGTAAGGAAATCCAATAATTTTTATGCCATGTTCTGGATTTCCACTTCATCTATGCTTCTCGCAAGAAATCCACGTGCTAAAGTGTTGAAAACGACATGCGCTGGAAAATACTTCTTATTTGCAATCAGTTTAAGTCTATCAATAGTAGTGGAAAGTGAGTAGAGAAACTTTCAAGTTGGAAAATTGATATTTTAATGAGCTTGAGTGCATTTCTGCAAAGGTGGAAAGTATTTCGTATGGTGTTAGACACTTGGGAACATTGCGAATGCAAACAAACCATAATAAGATTACGGTTAAAAAGAGAACATATTATGTAGTACGAGTGCATAAAAGGTTATTCAAGAATTTCAGTGAATAAATAAACCAAACACTTTTAAACAAAAAAAAAGAGATTTTCGTTAATGTCTTGGAGCTGAGGATGGAAGTGCAAATAGTGGATGAATGAATGAGTGATAATGAAACAAATAATAAATGATAAGAAACTTCTTATGAGCAAATTCCAAAATCCAAAAAGATTTTAGTCTCAAAGTAAGCCCAACGCGGTGAATATTTGTTTAAAAATTCTTTGAAATTCGTATGTTTTTTATGTAAAATTTGTGAAAATGCGGTCGCATTTGTGCTTAGAGTGGAAAAATTTGGAATATACAATTCCCGCCAAATCGAATAAAAGTTTGAAATTTGGGCGCAACACTAGAGAAAATCAGGATATCAAAATTTTGGACGATATTAGTGGATGCTTAGATACTGGTGAATTGGTGGCTATTCTGGGCCCAAGGTAAAACAGTTGTTTACATGATTTATCAATTAAAGTGGTTGCAAATTTTAGTGGTGCTGGAAAAACCACCCTCCTGGCAGCCATTTCCCAAAGACTGCGAGGAAATCTGAATGGGAAAATTTATTTGAATGGAAATGAAATCGATCGCCAAGAAATGACAAAAATATCATGTTTCCTTCCGCAATTCGACATTAGCATGAAAGCTCTGACCGCTTTCGAGCATTTGTTTTTTATGGTTTGATTCTTATCTTTTTACAATTTAAGATATGCTTAGTGAAATGTAAATATTTTAGTGTTACTTTAAGATGGATAAAAATTGCACAAAAACTGAAAAAATTCAGAAAGTCAATGATCTTTTACTGAAGGTGGGTCTACGAGAAAAAGGTGATACGAGAATAATGCACCTTTCGGGGGGCGAACGAAAACGATTGAGTTTAGCTGAAGAGGTAAAATTGTAGTTTTTTTTTTATATTTATTGAAATGTGGACTTATTTTTTTTAAATAAAGTTAATAGCAGAGCCACCGTTTGTATTTTGCGATGAACCAACAACCGGTTTAGACAGCTATAATGCTTATTCAGTTGTAAAAACTTTAAGGAACCTCACAGACCCCCGTCGAGTACATTCCGCCCAGGATTTAAATTTAATGGACAGCATGGAAATGTTGGTCATGCCACATGATATTAGTCTGAGTAGTACGCAATCATCCTTGGAACGACTACCCAAAGGTGTCCTGTGCTCAATTCATCAACCAACGTCTGATGTTTTCGAGCTTTTCACGCACATAGTTTTAATCTACGGAGGGAGCGTTGTGTATCAGGGTAGCAGTGATGATGCTTGTTTATTTTTTAATAGGTTTATTAATTTCATTTTTTGAAAATAATGTTTGAAATTGTTTTATAGACTAGGTTTTATATGTCCAAGAAATTGCCTACCATCGGATTTTTATATTAAACTTATTGCTGATACTGAAACGGAAGCGAATTATAGTGAAATTATTAAAAATAATTTTCAACAAGAAGCCTATAGAGTTTGTAAAATTCAAGTTGATGACTTGGAATTTTACACCAGACATCAACCTGTGTAAGTAAATACAATTTATCTATTAGACTAATCCACGATCATTTTGTGGCCAGAGATATTTGATACGGTTTAGTGGCATACCCAGAAGAAGATACCCCCCCCCCTCCCTCTCCCCTACAAAACCGAATAAAATCATACAAGAAAAAATGAGTATTTTTTTCTTATGAAGCAACATCTGTATTGGATACTATCGATCGGGTCTTTCAACAAGGACATAACTAAATAAAACACAGAATAATTGAGATAGCGGGCTGAAATTTATTTCAGGTGTAGTGGATATGTTACATTTAAGTATGAAATTCGATGTCGTTCATATGGCCACCGCGAGCGCGTTTGCAGATTGATTCTTTGGAGCCAATTTTCCACCACTCTTCCACACATATCGTCCGGAACGTTGGCAATTTCGCGTTCGATATTATTCCTGAGCTCCTCTTACGTTGTTGGCTTGTTGGCATAAACCAACGACTTAATATAACCCCATAAAAGGAAATCCAACGGCGTTAAATCACATGAGCGAGGTGGCCAATCGACCGGACCATTTCTCGAGATTACACGATTGCGACCACTGACTCAGAATTTCGGTAGTAAGTTTTAATAATTTCCAAACGTTGCTCGTTCGTGAACTTCACCATGATAAAAATGTAAACCGTGACTGACGTTTTAGCATTGCCAGATCATAAAAAAAGTTTTAGGGTGCGTTTTTATTAAAATACAAAATTGTTATGTCCTTGTTGAATGACCCTTTACAAGTTTCTCGAAATCGGACTCTCACAAAATTTTGATTACAAAATATATTTCTTTTTAGGAAAAAGATAGCAGCTTTAACACAAATATTTATCCTATTATGGCGAAATTGTATTCAAACCCGAAGAGAATTTCGAGACGTTCTTACAAAAACCGGAGTTTTTATGGTGAAATTTTGCTGAAAATCAAAATAAATAGCATTTCAATATTTAAAAAAAAAAAAATTCTTTAGATAACAGCAGTTACATTGGCAGTGATGTATTCAAATGTTCGCGGGTATAATCAATCATCGGTTCAGGATATTCAAGGATCAATTTTTATGTTCACGACGGAAATCATCTTCACCTTTTCATATTCGGTTATTTATGATTTTCCATCGGAATTGCCATTCATCCGGCGAGAAGTTGGAGAAAATATTTACCGCCTGTGGATTTATTATGTCGCCCAGGTGATTTCCTTAATCCCCAAGGCCTTCATACTCAGTTACATATTTTTGGGCATAATTTATTCTGCCATGAGTTATTCAAAGGGAATCCTTACTTATCTCAGCATCGCACTCAGCCTGTCCCTATCAGCGATGGCCGCAACTTCCTATGGATTCCTTCTGTCCAGCATTTTCGAGTCAAACCGCCTCGCCGCTGAAATTGCAATTCCCATCGATTTGTATTTTTTGATTTTCGGAGGACTTTACTATAATGTGAACGCAATTCCCTTTGCGAAATACACTTCGATGTTTTATT
The DNA here is from genome assembly GCA_964034945.1 of Chrysopilus asiliformis. Taxonomy (NCBI): domain Eukaryota; kingdom Metazoa; phylum Arthropoda; class Insecta; order Diptera; family Rhagionidae; genus Chrysopilus; species Chrysopilus asiliformis. Next base: position 102,168,164 of record OZ035961.1, read on the forward strand.
ATGCGAACGAAGCTGTCACGTATGATTACTGGTATAATGTGAATGCTATTGGTGAGATTTTTACACTTTGCATAGTTGAAAAATATTTCAAATTAATTTAATTTACTTTTCAGAATGTTTGCCGAATTCAAATCTTTATTGTTTGCGGAATGGAACCGAAGTTTTATCGAATTATTCATTTCATTCACATCCATTGACTTTGATGTTTGATTATGCTGGGCTATTAGTGATATTTTTTATAATGCATTTTTTTGCATACATAAATATTGCTAGATATGTCAATAAAGTTGGATATTATTAGAATAGAAAGAAGGCACAAATATTCTCGAATTTTATGAAAATTTCATTAGTTTTGCATGATTTTTTTTCACTTGTTCTCCATTAAAATTCAGGTATTTTTGGCAATCGGTTCAGACATTTTCAGATAATAAATATATAAAAACAAACAACTCATATTTTATTTAAAATTTTAAAAGTTTCTATATTTTACATAAAGTTTACAAGTTATACAAAAATTAAATTCAAATTTTAAATGTGATGCTGGCAATAAACAATCTATTTATCTGTCCACGTATTTACAATATTTCATTTGAACGCGATTAATTTTTTTTTAACATTGGCAACCCGAAATTTCTCAGAAAATACGTTTTATAATATGTTTAAACTTTGTCGAAGCTTTTTCACAATTAAACTTTAAGTTAGATGATGAAATTTATAACAATCATATTTGTAAGAATGTAAATGCAAATTAACTCAAAACCGCTCATCCCGGGTGCATATTTTTGATTTAATTTGCTGGCGATACGAAAGAAACAAGTATTATATTATTTTGTATTATATTTTGTAACTATACTCGTTGATATCTAGCTACCAAGAAATATATCTATCTTTGTTATAAGATATCTGAAGAAAAAATAAAATCTGGAAATTCCCGGCATAAAATTTGTCTGATTTCGCGCATGACACTCACAGAATTATTATTGACTATAGATCGAGAGGTAGTAAAAAACATCTTTATATTTACTTTTAAATAACTTTTTTTTACTACAAACAAAAAAAAATACAAGGAATGTAGAATCGAAATTGCCATTTAGTCATTTTTTTGTGTGATGGTCTTCAGTTTTGCATGGTTCGAATTTTGATGTTTTGCATATTTGGATAATGAAAACAAAGCTAATGTCAGTGTATAATGGAAAAGAATTGTATTTAGTTTGAGATTTAATATAAAATAATACATTGAACCTTTAGATATAATTCAATCAAGTATAGATAACTAGCTTGCATACCCGTCGTTGCCGGGTTAAGCTTTTTGTCTGAGTTTTAGAATACGAAGAAAACCGGAAAGAACTTTAAAACTTTTTAATGGGTCTATGTTGGGGTTGGACCCCCGACGAACATCTATGCCAAATTTCAGGCCAATCGGTTCAGTAGTTTCCCCGCGAAAGAGTAACATATCGCAAAAACTAAGTTTCGAAATCACTTTCCCTTACTCCTCCCCTTACTCCCCCTACCCGTCGCGCTACTTTTCCGTATGCCTATATTGGAACCAGAACTACCACAGACACTCATGCCAAATTTCAAGACAATCGGTTCAGCCGTTTTTGCGTGAAAGAGGAACAGACAGACAGACAGACACCAACTCATTTTTATAAATTAGTATGATAAATGGAATATCAAAACTAGATAGTCGATGCTATGAAATAAAAGACATAAAAATACTGCACTTATTTTTGGTGCGAATAGTTTTTATAAGGACTGCGTTTTAATCTATATAATAAAAACATAACCGTATGGTTATATGGCATTGTTCGAAGTTTAAGTGAACGGCGAACAGTTGTATCAAAATTCCACTTTGAAGTCAAACTTTTCAACAAGAATTTTTAAAATGTATTCCAATCGGATTTTGATGTATGGGAGTTTTATGTAGAATCATATCCTAAATCACTTTTGTTCTTGCATTTTTTTTTTGATAAGATGCACCGTTTTTGAGATATTCATAAAAAAAAATTTTGTTCGTATGGGGGATATCTCCCCTAATGGTCCATTTTTGCCCATTAACGAACTTAGCCTTGCATTTTACGAAAAACCAATCTGCGTAAAATTTCAAGTCTGTAGCTCAATCCGTGCGCCCTCAATCCGCGCCACAGACGGACAAATAGACGGGCGGATGGACGGACAGACGGACGGATGGACATACAAAATTCATTTTTTTTATCATTCTAAACACACTGGTGTAATTCATTTTTGCGTGTGACGACGGGAACTCGGCGTTACAAACGGCAAGGCAAATTTAATATACCATTTGGTTTCACCATACGGGTATAATAAAAGCCAAATACCACTCAGTGACTCCCGAGCCACCAAACCGATTGCCATGAAATTTTGCAGACCGATGCGTCTTGCATGATAGGTGCTCGCTAAGATTTTCAAAATTCTACAGGTTTTCAAAATTCCACTCATTAGGAGCTAAACGAGGCGTGGGTAAGAGGTTGGTGTTATAAAACATTAGGGCAATTCACTCTTGATCGTAGATTGTACTGTACATCTACGATGGAAAAGTACAACGAAGCGTGAGCAGCGCTTTACTAGAGGTTGTGGGTTTTGTCGTAAAGTTTTGACTCTTTTATTTATTTTCTTTACCTAAATTGTTTAAAGCATTTTTTAACTCTTAATTTATACTAAATCATATAAATACTTTAATTTACTTAATTTTCCAATGTCCATTCTAGAGTTGGCACCAAGTTGACATGTCACAAAACATGTCTTAACCTCACTTTATTAGAAGTACGACAAAAACTACAATTTTACCATACCTTCGGGTGTGGTAGATTGTAGTTTTCGTCGTAAAAAAATTTGTATGGAGAACTGTCAAAAACCTACGATTTTATTTACGATTCTATGAGTTTACGATTCTATGAGTTTACGATCAACTACGATAAAGAGTGAATAGCCCTATTGATTTTTGCCAAGCCCGCCTGTTAGGAGGCTGAGAAATCTGACTCGGGGGTTTTCGGGGTCGTTGATCACGAATCTAATTCAGAATTCGAAACGAAAGTTCATGTAAGGATAAGAAAATTCGAAACGGAAGTGTCTTGTAAGGATAATAAATATCTTTTCGCCATTTTTCCTCGAAGAAAACTGGGAATAATGGATTTTCGGTGATTACGAATCTGCTGTTAAAATTTCAAAATTCGGAACGAAAAATCGTGAAGACACAACGATTTTTTTTTCAAAAGGTTTTGAGTTATTGCTTTATTTCTTAGTTTTTGAATTAATTCTTTATTATTTATATTAACAAGAATAAAACACTCGTTTCTCGTTTATTTTCGAAATTGCAAAAAATTAGTTAGTTTCTTCTTATTAAAATAACAGTTATGATCAACACAAAACTTCCCTCCGGAATATTTAGTTTAGAAATCGTTAAAGATACGTAAAAATCGTTAAGGGGAAAATGCAGGAAATTTTATTTCCTTTGGTTATATGGATTTTCTCATAAAAGCGCACAGTTTCCGAGAAATTTTCAAAAAACTTATTTTTTTTTAAATATCTGGAGAACCGTTAGAGATATAAAAAAAACCATTAAAGCAAAAATGTAGAAAATATTATATCCTTAATTTGCCATACTCTTTTTTCCCAAAAGCGAGAATTCCAAGAGCTGTAGCGCTGAGGATGAATTCTTCCTTTCACCGTTTTTTTTTCGAGAAATCGTCAGTTTGCAAGCAATTTGGAAAAATCTGGTTTTTTCCTTTTTAATGAAAACATCTTAATAATAGTAAAAGATAGCGAGTAACGGTAAAAGATGAAATTGTGGGATATGCTATTTTCTGTAATCTCATACAATGAACCACTGAATACCCATTAGTTTTCGAGAAAATCGAAAGGGACTGTTTTTTTTTTGAAATAACGGTATATCTTTGTACCAGTTTGAGTTATCGAATTCTAATAAAAGACAGAATCGCAAGAAATTTTACTGTCTTCAAATTTGGTAATAAATAAATTTTCTGAACAACGCGAGGTTTCGGAGTAAATCACAAAAATAAAATGGGATTTTTATAGAGCCTCCATTTTGGTTCCTTCCGGCTAACGGATCGTTCCATGGCAGGGCCAAACATCGCTGTACAATTTCATGGCTCTAGCTCTAGTAATTTTTGGTAAATCTTCTACACAGACTAAAGGCCTGTGTCCACATGGAAGTTTATTTGCAGAAGTCGCTTCTAGAAGAGATTTCTTGTGTCACAACTTCTGGAAGTTCACTTGCAGTTAGTGTTTCCACGGGAAAAACTTCCAGAAGTCTCTGCTAGAAGCGACTTCTGCAAATAAACTTCCATGTGGACACAGGCCTTAAGGCTTGTTTGCTGATACAAGTCATAACTATTTAAGTTATGCTTAGCCTTCTTAAACCATAGAAATTCTGGCACTTAACAAATTTAAGTTCGACATAAGTTGCTAAGTTTCGTTGATGCAAACCGCTCTAAGAGACTGACCGGCAGGTGAGATGAGAAGTCGAAATTTTTCATTAATCTCTCTCTCTCTCTCTCTCTCTCTCTCTCTCTCTCTCTCTCTCTCTCTCTCTCTCTCTCTCTCTCTCTCTCTCTCTCTCTCTCTCTCTCTCTCTCTCTCTCTCTCTCTCTCTCTCTCTCTCTCTCTCTCTCTCTCTCTCTCTCTCTCTCTCTCCTACTTCGTATAGGAAAGTGATAATTTGAAAGTATGAAAATAGTGTGGGGATCTGGAAATTAAAATTTCATGAGAAATTAAAGGACAGATTTCGAAAAGTTATTCTCAGATTTTTAGAACATAATTTGAAGCTAAATTTTCACCGTTGAATCAATATTCCACTACGCTAACAAAACGCCAACAATAATTCGTTCTACAATAAAAAAAAAACCATTGAATTCTAGCCAAATAAAAAATGCTGCCGCAATCTCACTGACAATGAGTCATATTTCATGCTGTAAGTAAAAATTAAATCCACACAAGTGAAAACAAAAATACTAAGCAAATTTAAATCAAACAGCATTGTGAGCAAAATTGAGAGGAATATGATTTCCAATGTGAAACAACCCCTAGCAAATATGAATGCAAGTTCAATGAAAGATAAATTCATATGATTTAACGATTTTTTTTTCTTCATACAATCAAAAGTACTTATTGAATTCACATTTAAATCGGCTACTACCAATATTTCCAAACGTTCTAAAATATGAATCCCTGAAAAGAGTATATCTCGACTTAGCACTGAGGAATTTAATGAAATTCGATGTACCTAAATAAAATTCGAGTGCATGGAGAGCAAGCAACCAGCATAACGAGTATGCAGTTCAATATACGATAATGCTCAGTTTTTATAATTTTCCCTAACCTAACCCCTTAGTACTCACATTATAATCGTATTCTGCTCTCATTTCAGTTAGCATGGAACTTTTTTTCGCCACCCTGATTCAAATATTATTATACATTATAATACTCGTACTACAACTACCCCTAAAATACTGTTCCCAAAACGAGAATCTAGAAGAGCGACTTTCTACCCCATGCCATCCGTAAGTTTTATTCGAATCCTATTCATTTCGCCATATCCGAAAACTCCAAAACCAAACCCAAACTCAACTGTGCTGAACTAAAACTAAATCCGAAACGAAATGGTTTTTGTCATCTACTTATATTTCTAGAATTCATAATAATACGAATATGTATGGTTGTAGGTATACTGAATCGTATGTTGCAGGAATGTTAGAACCTCTGTGTATATTTAAAAAAAAAATATATATATGTTTGCTTTATTATTATATTATGCTGTATGGTGAGTGGTGCCTTACCCATCCAATAAACTTTGTCTTCGTTCCTTGCTTCTGGAGTGCTCAATGCCTTTTTTTTAAATGTATTAAAACTTTATGTTTGCTTTTTTAGTCAGCTGAAATAGCACGAGAGTTAGTCACACTGACTAGAGAGTACGTATACCTTCGATATGTCTTCAGTACGAGATATTTACTAGGCGAGGTAAGACCTAAAATCGAAATCGGTAAAAATTAACGCATTCGAACGTTAGTCGAATAGGGGGAGAATTTCAAAAAATTCTCAACAACGTGGAGAAGAACAATCTCATGCAAGAATAGCATCAAGAGAATCTTAGTCTTAAGAAATTGATAACAATTTTTGTGTGCGGGAACTGGAAAGTTGAGAGCAAAACAATAATAAAAAAAAAGGAAATAAAAGATATCGAATGTAAATATAGATGAGAAATTAAGAAGTGCGCATAACGCCGGTTACAGAAACAAAAACTTTCTTTCGGATGAAATCGTCTTCATCTGGCAAAAGATCTTATTGAGAGGGAGTTACTTTGATTCCGAGAAGGACATCGAATCCGAAACAATCGTTGAATTATAAACTGCCACAGCAATTGGCAAGGATTCTCACATTTCGACCGTTACGACGTGAGGAGTGTGTCTATACACGACCAAGTGACGACGAAACGACAACGACCCAGGTGTTTTATAAGTGAGTAAGTACAAGTGTAAAGTATACTTCTTAAAAGGATTCCCTCGTCCTTTATGCACACAATACAGACGAGATGAATTTAACTCATAGATTTCCCACAGAGCGAAAAAAGAAATCACATAATTTCAACATGGTGTTGGAACGTTCCTTGAATTTCCCATGCCGTTTTCATATAGACAGCTTGTAGGACAGTTTGACCCGAATAGAAAGACATGGAAAAAAATGTTTGTGCTCTTAACCGGGTTTTTAGTATACTGTTTATATTAGACTAGCTTGCATACCCGTCGTTGCCGGGTTAAGTTTTTTCAAATTTTTTTTATGGTCTATATTGGAGCTAAACTTCAGGCCAATCAGCTCGGTAGTATCCCCGCGAAAGGGTAATATAGAGGAAGAGCTAAGTTTAGAAATCACTTTACCCCCTCCCCTTACTCCCCCACCTCTCGGGCTACTTTTTAATGGGCCTATGTTGGGGCTGGACCCCCGACGAACATCTATGCCAAATTTCAGGCCAATTGGTTCAATAGTTTCCCCGCGAAAGAGTAACAAAGCGCAAAAACTAAGTTTAGAAATCACTTTACCCCCTCCCCTTACTCACCCACCCCTCGCGCTACTTTTCCGTATCAGAACTACCACCGACACTCATTCCAAATTTCAAGTCAATCGGTTCAGCCGTTTTGAAAGAGGAACTTATTTTTATATATTAGATTTAGTATAATGTTTGTAACGCATCGAACCAATCATCGGACACAAAAATGAACTACACTAGGATGTTAGGGATGACAAAAGATTTGGATTTCCACATGCCCGTCCATCAGTCCCTTCTTGAACACCATAACTTTCGAAAACATTGAGCTAGAGACTTAAAATTTTGTGTCGTTACGTTTCTCGTAAATGGCTAGGCTAAATTTTTGAATGGGCAAAATTAAACCATTCCTTCCCCCCTCCAACATACAAACGAAACCATTTAGAAAAGGATTTTATATAACTTATCCATACATAAAAATCCAATCGGACCACTGCTTCTCACCCTCTCTCATACAAATTGAATACTTTTTTCCTGTTTTCTCGAAAACTGTGCATCGTCTTAAAAAATTTATAAAGATGAAATCTGTTTAGAATATGATTTTACATAACCGTTTCATACATCAAAATTTAATCGGACCACTCCCACTTCTTTTCCCCACTCCTTTTCCCCACTCCTTTCCACACTCCTTTACCCCACTCCTTTTCCCCTCTAAAAGAATCGGGCCACCCCTTTTCCCCACTCCTTTTCCCCTCTAAAAGAATCGGGCCACCCCTTTTCCCCAGTCCTTTTCCCCTCTAAAAGAATCGGACCACTCCTTTTCCCCTCTAAAAAATTTTCATGAATAAACGTTTTGTCGGATTTTTTTTAAATAAACATTTTTTCCGTCGTCATATAGAGTATTTGACGATTGGCCCCTGGCAATTGTAGCTTTTCTTATGTTTTCCGAACATTTTTGTACAAGACATTAGAAAAGTTCTGAAAAATCCTGTCTTTAGGCCTCGTCTCGACTAGACATAAATTGAGATTTTTTTCATGATTCGTGGAGCCAGCATTTATGGAGCATGAAATTTTGCGGAAATAGATCCATATGTTTTTCCATGTACTGTACATCATATTTTACCTGCCAAATTTGTACTCCCACTTGTTTAGAATTTCGATATAAATTTTGCCAAATCTTTGAATACAGAGAAATTTTAACTTTTTCGCCTTCAACAGTTTTGAGATTTTTTTTAATTTTAGGTCTCTTTTTTTAAAAAAAATGTAAATTGAGTATTTGAAAACCAAGATTTTTTGCAGATATATTTTGTAAAGTTCAAAGCAATAAAAAATCATAATTTAGCCGAAATATCTTACCGTTTCCCAGAAGTTTTCGAAAGTGTACATATCTATTTTCAAAATTTTTACTTCACCTCAAGTATTTGCATTTTCGAATTATCTGCAATTTTATTAATTTTAGCTATATTTTTGTTCTGTGGAGACTTTTCTGCACTCGATAATTGTGAAATACAGAACAACACAGTGTAAACAGTAGTTCATATTCATCTGGTAATACTCACATTTTTACATTTGACAATAAAGGAGAAGAAAATCCTTAATTTTATTGCTTGAAATATCACTTAAATGATTCTCTTAAAAATACGGGTTTCACTGTATTTTCTTAACGGCGGAACAACTTTTTTGAAATCAAGTTGAGTTTTTCCATGTTACCCTTTTATTATGATTTCAATTGTTCCTTCAGGATCTTGTTTTATCCTCTTCTCGGTCTCAATAGTTGTTCTCTTACCATAAAATGAAAAAGCGAATATGACATGAAATACCAATAGAATCTAATAGAATAAATGCAAAAAGGATATGAACGGAATATTCTGATAGATGCGATTGTATGCCGTTTGTCACTCGTATAAAGTTTGAATAGAATAAGAACTTTTGGGTTGGGCAAAAAGTATTTGAAAACTGACAGCCTTATTAATAAAAAATCCCTAACACGGAGATAACTCATGTGCTAACTAACTCCGAGATAGCAAACTTATACATTAGTTAACTATTCTTATTAATAAAAATTTTTCCTCCATATAATAGCTAACTCGTATTTTATTTAAAAATTTAGTTTGAATAAGGCAACCCTTGTACTGAATTGTACCAAAAAATACGAAAATCTTTTACATTTAAGTCATATTTTGGTTTTTTAAATACGTTTCCTTGGAGACGATATTAAAATAAGTCATATTTTGGTTTTTTAAATCCGTTTCCTTGGAGACAATATTAAAATAGGAGTGAAATTAATGTTTTTATTTTAATTGTGATTCACTGCAAAGTAATTAAAAGTGGAAAATTTAAAAATTGAAGGAAAGCGACCAGAAAAGTGGTGTTCAAGTGATAAGATAATATAATATAATAACATAAATTGCATTTTTTTAATGGATCATTGTTTCTTATAGTCATTATTGCAAGAGTTATGTGCCGTCAAGAGTTATCAACTCGTTAACTCGAGGGAATCGGTATGTTAGCCAACACAGAGTTAACTAACGTCAGTTAACTCTTAAAATTTTTTATTAATAAGAATTTCGAGTTATCCACTGCGTAAACCATTGATAAAAGTTAACTAACGTTTATTAATAAGGCTGTGAATGTTTAACAATTTATGATGAGAATATAAATGTGATACAAACACATATTTTTGTGAGATTTGCTAAAATTGCAAGGGTGTTGCTAAGAAAATGACTTATGCTATTTCTTTTTTTTCATTTACAATGAGACGTTTCATGAATCTTTTTTGATTATATTGGAGAAGATATTTTTGTATTAATGCACATACATTTTAATGGGAAGGATACTGACAATGAGTAGGGTGCAAATCATTGTTTCTCATGCTCTGTGAAGGATTTAATTGGACAATGAGAGAATTAGATTTGGGAATTTAAACCCCTATTCTGGCGTCTTGACACTTACGTCACAGTTCATAAGTCCATAGAATTCGAGGCTCTTGTTACCGAGTTGTGATTATACTGCATTCAGCCTAGACTTTTGATAGATGAAAAATGCTACCACAATGTCACATAATAATGTGGAACGAATTGATATTTTTCAAGTTGTGGGTATCAGTTTTTTTTTGCAATTATTACTGAACTACAAACATGTTTGCGTCCATTTTCTTAATCCAAATTAAAAACAACTTTTTAGTTGTAATTTACTAAAGTTTCTGCCTTGAAATAAGCGAAAATTAAGCATGTTACCGTAAAGCATCATTTTTATTCAACTGTTTTGGCAAAGTGGCAATCCTGGCGCTAAGAAATTCTTTCCGCTTTGACAGACACTATACCTACTCTGCGTTTGAGCATTCTAATAAAAAACAAAACATTCTTGACTAGTTTGTGCTTCCATGAGACGGGAAAAATATCCGACTCAAACGGATATATTTTGGGATCCGCCATGACAGCGTGAACATAATGTGAAGTGTGGAACATAATTTGAAGTGTAGAACATAATGTAAAGTGTGGAACATAATGTGAAGTGTGGAACATAATGTGGAGTGTGGAACATAATGTGAAGGGTGGAACATAATGTGAAGTGTGGAACATAATGTGAAGTGTGGAACATAATGTGAAGTGTGGAACATAATGTAAAGTGTGGAACATATAAAACATATGATGATAAAATCAACCTTATGTACAAGGCATTTGATATCTAATAGCATTGACAGTTGTAGATTAAAAGTAATATTTATCACAATTTAGGAAAATATTTATTTAAAAACATAACAAAAGCTATAATTGCCAATCTGGCAATCATTGGAGACCCGTATGGTGATATTCGTATCAAAATTCCTCTTTGAAGTCAAACTTTTCAATAAGATTTTTTAAAATTTATTCCAATGGGATTTTGATATATGAGAGATTTATGTAGAATAATATTCTAAATAACTTTTGTTCTTAAACTTTTTTGATAGCATGTACCGTTTTTGAGATATTCGCAAAAAACGTTTTCGTTCGTATCCATTTTTGCCCATTAACGAACTTAGCCTCGCATTTTACGAAAAACGAATCTGCGCAAAATTTCAAGTCTCTACACTCTCGAAAAAATGGAGTCGATTACGCACCGAAAGGGAGTCTGAGGGAGTCCATCACCTATTGGAGAAAATCGAGCACCGGGCTAGGGAGTTCACAACAATTCCTTATGGGTGTTAATTTTTAACAATTTTTCGGTGTTTAACCAACTTATTAGATGGCCCAAAAAAAACCTCGCAAATTCTCTTTTTTTGCAAGCATTTGAGATGTTTTGAGTTTTTTTTCGTGTTTCCAAAGTTAATATTGGACTTGTTAAAAACTTTTCTTGCATGGCTCTGCCGGGACTCGAACACGGGACCTCTCGAATTGTAAACCATTTGCCTTCCCAATAGGCTGTTGAAGCCAATTGGCAAGCCTCTTCTAAACGTGAACACCCTTTACAATTAAATAACTCCTAAAAGGAGTTGTAGTGAATTTTTGACTCCTTTTCGGAGTTCATTTAAAATTTAGGTCAAAACGGTTTTAAATTGAATATTTAGCTCCGTAAAATAAAAATTTAAAAATAACTCCGCGCTACGGTGTTAAACTTTTAGCTATGTTTTCAGGCGGAGTTAATTCGTCCCCGGATTTTTTCGAGAGTGTAGCTCAATCCGTGCGCCCGCAATCCGCGCCACAGACAGACGGACAGACGGACAGACGGACGGACATGCAAAATTCAATTTTTTTTATCATTCTAAACACACTGGTGTAATTCATTTTTGTGTGTGATGACGGGATCTTGGCGTTACAAACGGTAAAGCAAAGTTAATATACCCTTTGGTTTCACCATACGGGTATAAAAAGGTGTAACAATTACAACCTGACACTGACAATGAGTAGGATTTGCAAAAAAAGGTGGTTTTTTCCTTGCATTCGAGTAGATAAAAAAGATTTTAAAGCTGCATTTTGGGGGTTTTTTAGCGTCATGATTTCGAAATAAATTTTTACAGATAACAGTTTATGACAAAAAGAATGTCAAACTAGAATGTCAAATTTTAAAATCCCTTTAAGTTGTTTCATAGCATTTGTTGTAGAAAGCTGTCCATAAAATGTGTCAAACATTTATGGAAAGAAGAGAAGGTGGCGGAGTTGACATTTAGGTCACGATAATAAAAAGTCCTCTATCCAATGGCGGAAATTCCATAAAAATCCCTTGACTGGTTTACGAGATAGAGGATGAAGGGTTTAGAGGTAAGGGGATCTCCTGCTGCAAACATAGCTAAAAACATCCGCAAGCAATCCAACGCAATTTGGTTCTTCAATGTCCTCCGTTGAGGGGTTCAAAAGTTACAGAAAACATGCTTTGATAGCTACAACAGAAGAGTTCCGGTAATCCGGACCCCGCTAGTCCGGACATCCAGTTAATCCGGACGAGGTTTAAAAAAAGAAGGATTTATTAATTAGTTTATAAATATATAAATAAATTTTGTTTTTGTTATTATTCGGGATTGCTTTAATTAGCTACCAATAATGGTTTGAACGTTTCTTTCTTCTTCTTTTTCTTCTATATTAAAAGGAATAGGCCCTATCACAGAATCCGATACGAATGGTTCGAATCGTAAACTCAGTGTTGTTGTTAGTGTTTTATACCAACAACATTGAGTTTACGATTCGTACCATTCGTATCGGATTCTGTGATAGGGCATATACTCAGAAAAATGGAGACTAACTCGACGACCTACATACGGCGTAATTGGCCTCGGGGAGGCGCGCGTTCGCCTGCATGTGGGCAAGTAAAACTGAGTTGACCTGTGGTCGGAGAAATTCTGAAATTAAGCCACCAGCAGGTGAAGTAGGGCATTGGGAGCTGCACGAGTTGACCTTAAATAGGTTAACTCTGACCGCTAGCTGGCTTACAGACACCTCTCTGTATCAAAGTTGACCTGGACATTTTTCTGAGTGTAATGTGTTGTGTTTGTGTTATGTGCATTTTAAGGCAAATTTCGTTTGATCGGGACTTTCAATGATCCGATCAGAGTCCGGATTAACGGGACTCTACTGTACTTTTTTTTGGCAAATCCTATAGAACTCATCCTTTCGAATGGGGATTGCTGGAGACAACGGGCTAATTTTGCACATTGTAGGTTTCTAAGTGCCGTTTGCACCAACAAATCATATCACCTTAATTACAACTTAAATGATTTAAGACCCAGAATTTCTAGGGCTTAAGTAGACTAAGCAGAAGTAAATATTTTAGGAATACTATCAGCAAACGGGCCTAAGAAATTTAAAAGCTAAGTTAATACTTGATGTTTGATAGTAGTATAAGAAATTCAGTTTTTTTTAACATTGGGCAGTCTATAAAATACGTTACCCTCATTTTCGGACTCCTTCACCCGCCTTTTTGCAATTTTTGTACAGTCTTTAGTGCCACCGTTATATAATCACATACTCATCTAAAATTTCTAAAAATTCGCAGTTTTAGAAAAATTCAGCAACTTTTTGCAATTTTCCAATTTGTACATATTTGTTAGTTGTGCTCTCTAAAAATAATTTTAAAAAAAAGAAATTATGCAGAAAAGGTTAATAAGATTACAACAAAAATTTTATAAAAAAACTAAAAAAGATTTTCAAAACCAAAAAGGTTAAAAAATATAAACGAACACGAAAAATCAAACTGGAAATCAAATTGAATTTATTTGCATGTATGATTCAACCCTTTTGTTGACATAAGGAAAAAATTAACGCTGACTAGAGCAGAATTTAGTTGCCACTTGATCGGTATTAATACTCACTACACAATAATAATGCCCACCTATTTTCAACTTCTATGGATAGATATGGCGCGATATATTTACCTGAAATCTGAAGGTTCTATTAGCATGTCGGAATATTGTGGTAGATTTAGGTTAGGGTATGCTATAAAAGTATTTTTTTTTCATTATTTTCAATTCACATTTGGTCTTTAACTTTAGTTAAATCGTTAAAGTGAAGCCGTTCGTTCCCATTTCGTAAATATTCTTTTTTTTTATATATATATTTTTTTATTATTATGAATTCTTTTTTTTTTCGGGTTTATATCTTGAACAATGAGAGAACTACTTTGTGTAGAAATATAAAACTCATTTTCAATACCGCATAGTAAAATTTATTGTATAAATTTATAAGTGTGTATTTGAGTGTGATTAAAATTGATGTTTTATTCGGTTTGTCGGCCTTCCCTCACGCTCCCCGTTGAGTTTATTTTCTATATTTTCTCTTAGAATTTTATTTTATTTTTTCCATTATATATTAAACAGTTCTCGTTACTTTACTGAGCATTAAATTCAGCATAAAAGAATCAAGTAAAATATATGCTTGATACTTTTGTATGGTATACATTCGTATGTAATTTAAATTTTGTATTTTTTCCATATGTGTTTTCCTTCTCCTTTTCTGTTTCTCCTAATCTAAAAGCTATTTATGAGTTCAGTTGGCTATATTATATTAGTTTCTGATTTTTTTTCCTTAGCCTAAGTTGAATGTTTTACCCCCGGTTTCATTTTTATTTTACCTCAGTTATTGTTACTCGCATTTTCGTCAATTCGTGTACTGTGGAACCCGGGAATGTGGGATAGCTGACTGCTTATTGCGTTTCCGTAACAAAAGATTTTGAAATTTTCTATTCCTTGAAGGTTATATCACACATAATTTCAAATGGTAATTGGGAATTTTTTATTGGTAAGAAAGAGCTGAATATAAAGGGTGATCCAATAAGAGCTTTCTATTTTTTTTTTAAATAAAACACATAATAATTAATATATTGAGGAAAATCTTTATTTGTTAGTTTGGTTCATGCCATTTAATGTTTAAAGATAATTTCCTTCAAATGTTGCTCACGACTAACTCTTAACACGTTGGCTGCCAAAGCCTTTTCAGGATTTTGATCGTGCAGTGCCAACGTCTTTTCACGATTTTGGTCACCTGAGGACAACTTTTTTTTGTTATTTTTTGTTTCTTTGTGCCTAAAAATCATTTTTGACTACTCGCGACTTTATTATTGGTCCTAATATTGCAGTTATAACGGTTCTTTTGTGTCGCACGTTTTCTTGCGACATGGCCTGGGAGAACATAAAACATCCTGTGGGGCCACGTCGCACGAAAATGTGCCTCAGGGTAACATTTGGGTAACATGGCAGCCAACGTGTTAAATGGTCCATTCTGTGGGTCCAATTTTCGACCACTCTTTCAAGCATATCGGTCGATATTCCGCGAATAGCACGGGTTATGTTTGCTTCCAAAGCTGTAATCGTTTCGGATTTATCGACATGAACAAGGGATTACACATATCCCCACAGAAAGTAGTCCAATGGTGTCAGATTACAAGATCTCGGTGGTCAATTAACAGGACCATTTCTTGAGATGATGTTTTCATCGAACGTTTCCCTCAATAAAGCGATTGTATCGTTAGCTGTATGACATGTAGCACCATCCTGTTGAAACCACAAGTCAGCTACACAAATATCTTGAATTTTTGGCAACAAAACTTCATTGATCATTGCTCTGTAACTGTGTCTCTATTGACAGTAACACGCACTCCTTCCACATTTTTAAAGAAATACAGAATATTCTCATGAATATTCTCATTACTATGGGCTGTAAGCACTCTGGTTGATGGATGAATGTCTAGTACAGTAAGCGAAATTCCTATAGCCGAATGGTAAAAATCATCATTTTTTCATGAAAAAACATAATATATTTAAAAAAAACACCATAATTCATTAAATGACAACAAAATATTACAATTCATTTTTTGTTGCTATAAATTTATAAAACTTCGAAGTGGCTGGACATGAAAACCCGAAATTTGTAGGCGAAATTCCTATAGCCGAATGTTTTTTATTAGTAAAATTCAACCTAAATCAAACGTTGTATGATAAAAATTTACCTTCCAATCATCTCAATACTTCAATATTTCACTATTAGTTTGTATCACGCTAAAAATTCGGTCAGGCATGGAGTTGATTAAATTTTGGAGCAAATTGGTCTCAAGATTGCGCCATTTTTTAATAACACTCGCTCTGAGTGACTGAACTGACTCAAATTGTCTACCATTAGCATAAACTCTTCGTGCCAGGAGGCCCCATAAATTTTCTATGGGTTTTGGATCCGGACTCTTGGCTGGTCAGTCTAAAAGCGGCCAATTTTTAACTTTAAACCATGGTTTTGATACTTGGAGACTGCATTATCTTGTTGAAAAATGGCTGCATCACCGAAATTATCTTCAAGATAAGGGATTAACACACCCTCCAACAATTCCTGATAATTCTCGGAATTGGTTCGGGTTCCAAATGAAGCACACTGAGGTTTTACTGTGATGAGAAAATGCGGCCCAAATCATTAAACTTCTTCCACCAAAGTTTTGCCTCTTTCGAAGCGCGGTTTCTTTCTTCAGATCATGCCAGTAGCAAGCAAATCCATCGGAACCATCAAGATTAAACTTCTTATCATCAGAAAAGATAACATTTCAACATTCTGATGTCCATACCATATGCTGTTTGGCAAAATTCAAACTTGCGCCTCGATGAGTCTGTGAAAGCGGTGGCTTTTTTGCTGCTTTTTTGGATACCAGGTGTCCTGTTGATTTTAAAATTTGTTGCACGCGTCTTTTGGTGACAGGTAATCCTAGTTTTGACACGACCTGAGCAGCTTTTAATCGGTTTGTGGTCGCTTCATGGACAATTTTAACCCTTTGCCGTTTAGTCAGTTTTGTGTTTCCTCTATTTTTGACCCTTTTCCCATACGTTTCTCGCAATTTCAAATTATTTCTGATTATTTTTTAACTTCGGTTAATGTTTTTTGCAATTTTAACATTACTGTAACCAGCTTCGTGAAAACAATCAAATTTTGCTTTCTCCACAATGATCAAAAACGTCCTCCTAGCCATTCTTATGAAAACCCCGTTATTTATAAGTTAATTCTTGCGCTTAAATATAGAAATATAGTCCTTATTGCGGAAAACAGTCCAAATAACGAGTTCAAAAAGAGAGCAACAGAAATATATATTTTTCTTTAATTTTTTTTAATAGTTTTTGGTTGTCGGCTATAGCAATTTCGCAGTATACATGCACGCCAGCATTGACTTTTCATGTGACAAAGACTGGCAATGCTTAGTAACGCATTGAATAATGTTCCTATTACCATTAAAAGGTTCTAACAGATATTTTAACTTATCCGAACTGAAATTCTTCCACAATACCTACCGAATTGTGCAATATTCAACCCCAAAAGTAAATAAATCATCATTCGGCTATAGGAATTTCGCTTACTGTAGTGTAAAATTAGTTCGAAATTTGGTGATGGTTTCACGAAGAGCTGGACGAAGAGCTCTATAGCAATTCCTAACTGAGCACTCATTTTGGAACTAAGTTTCCACAATTAGTAAACGTTGTTCACATGTAAGTCTATTCATGATGAAATGGCACTGAATACTGAAACAAACGTCATATAGACAAGCCAGTTGACACATAAGAACTGTCAAAACAACCCTTTTGGAAAAAGAACTTCCAATTGGATCACCCTTTACATGTGAGAAAAAAACGACACGATAAAATCAGAACCAAATTTTTCAAGTCTTTGAAACCAACATCAGAACCAAATTTTTGTTGTCTTTGAAACCAAAACCAGAACCAAATTTTTGAAGTCTTTGAAACCAAAACCAGAACCAAATTATTGAAGTAATTGAAACCAAAACCAGAACCAAATTTTTGAGGTTTTTGAAACCGAAATCAGAACCAAATTTTTGAAGTCTTGGAAACCAGAACCAGAACCAAATTTTTTAAGTCTTTGAGACCAAAACCAGAACCAAATTTTTGAAGTCTTTGAAACCAAAACCAAAGACCAGAAATCCAATTCACCCTTGAATCAAAGTTGCACCATACTGAAAAAGTTTTGGTTTGCATGCTTGTTGCTTTTAATGCTACACACCATAAAAACTGGTCACCAATCATGTATTCCGACGCGTCTCTGTCTTTCGACTTCGACGCAGCTTTTAACTCTTGACTTCGTCATATCTGCAGCTTGAAATTTCGCGGAATCGTCACTATGAATCGAAACGTGTTTTTGACTGTCACTCCAGAAAATTTGAAGCTGCAGATATGGCGAAGTCAAGAGTCAAAAGCTGCGTCGAAGTCGATAGACAGAGACGCGTCGAGATACATGATTCCAGCCCTGATTCAATTTAAAAAAAAATAGAAAATTTCAAATTTCTTGGTGTTCAAAAGTTTTCCAAAGCTGAAGACGCGATCTTCGGAAACAAAACCGATCCGATACCGCGTTGACTGAAACTCGTATCGAGGTTCTCCTGTAATCCTCATTTCAATGAACAAAGTTTTAATTTTTTCTACATGGAAAAAAAATTAATCGGTTTATGCCGGGGTTATAAACAGACTACTCGATATATAAAAAATGTTTATAATACTTTTGGAGCTTTAATGGTTACTTGCATTGAGTCGAGTCCACAGATATCTAAGGTTATAATGGGGGGATTATTGAAAAAGATTTTAAACCGACTCCATCCACAAGGCTAGAATTTCTAGAGATGTCTGATTGAAAGATGTGAATCAGTAAGTGCTCCGACAAGTAAGTGGAATTGCTCAGGCAAATAGTGTGAATGGCATCCATTTAATATTCGTGCATGGTATGGAGATGATGACTTTGCCTCAAAATATACATTTTTTTTTTCTTGGTTTAGTACGTTTTGGAAGACGTATGTGTTGTTGTTGTTGTTGTGCTTTTGGGGAGGATCCGGGGATTTGTTTTTTTTTTTCTTCAAATTTGTCTCTAATACTTTGCGGTATAATAAAAATTCTTGGATTTGTGAATTATTTTTCCATCGCTGTTCGCCCATTTAGTGATTGTTAGTTACTTTAGGGGATTAAGTATTATTATTATGATGATTTTTTCTTGTTAATTCGAACGTTATTCGAATGTGATTCGTATCGAACGTCTGTGTATGGCAAAGTGGACGTTGTCGTGTTCCACTTGATGAAGCTTTTAGTGTACAACGCGGTTTAAGTATATATTTTTGTAGTTGATATGGTGCTCGTCTAGCTGATGATGATGATTTGATTTTATATCATTTTCTTATATTTTTTTTTCTATTTCCATTCGCTATATGGCTGTACTATGTTAGTCAGATGAGGAGCAGTCTTCACTTTATTAGACTCTAGACCGCTGAGTAAGCAAACAGAAGCTGCAGATTATTCAGGCATTTCGGTTCGATATCGAAATCTTTTTCGGATTCGGAAGCGATGTGCCGGCTTTTAATCTTTTTCCAATAATTTAGTTAGTTTTTCGAGTTGAATTGAGCTTAAGATCGGTGTCCATTCTCAACTGAGTGACTAATTGTGCTAAGTTTTCTTAGAGTGCTAATCGATTGTGATTGATAGTTGGAACTCGGTTAGCGCGTGGTCATATCAAAACGTCGGTTAGTACGGTCAGTCAGTTACAGAACAGTCATTCAAACCGATTGACTGATAGATTCAGATAGATAGCCAATCCGTTTTGATGAACAGATATTTTGATAAACAAGTCTACTGGATCATTTAAAAACTGCTTTCGTGCAGAAATTTGTACTCTTCGTGTTTAACAAAAAATAAACCAAAAATTGTGTGATTGACGGTTTCGTATTTTGCTGTATCCATACTTACATAAATGTAACGAATTTACTAAAGAAACATTGTGACTTATCGAGACTATTTACCCACAAACATATTTACACGTTGGATATACAATAATTTAATAACACTGGATAGTAGCAGAGGAGAAGAACATTATCGTTTTTTGTCGTTTTACGGAAGAAAAATCAAAGTGGATCGAACACAGTATTTCCAAGGCATGTTGTTTTTTTTTTTTTTTGATTTTATTCTTATTGATCATAATTATATTTTTCAAATATCTATACGTAAACTCTTACACAAATATATAGTGTATTAGTTTGATATTTTAAAGGTGATACAAATATATAGAGTTATGCTAATGCTAATACAAATATTTGTTAAATTTAAGCCTTAAATGGTATCACGCGCATTTATGACCTCTGTGACGATTTATTATTTATAGTTAAATTAGTCATTAAACATTACGTCGATCGTATCAATTTTATTATTATTTATCTTTCGTCTTTATTTAGGTAATTTATTAAAAGTATCAAGTTTGCAACGCATGACTTTTCTATTGTGAAGAAAAGATAGCAAAATGAAAACTGATTAAATTGAATTTTGTATTACAAAAGTTTTACTTTTAAAAAACTTTTTGTTTTCTAATAGCAAAAAAAACTTTTTGTTTTCCAATAGTAAAATTTCTCCAAATAAAACCTTAGGGCCCGTTTACACTTGTAATTTTTTTCCGATTTCACCGCGAATTTTATTCAGAAATTTTCCCGCGAATTTTATTGATCTATCGTAGAGTAAATTCAGTTACACTCAGAAAAATGAAGGCTAACTCGACGACCTACATACGGCGTAATTGGCATCGGGCAGGCGCGCGTTCGCCTGCATGAGGGAAAGTAAAACTTGTGTTGACCTGTGACCGGAGAAATTCTGAAATTAAGCCACCAGCAGGTGAAGTAGGGCCTTGGGAGCTGCACGAGTTGACCTTAGATAGGCATTTCGAGGATGTAATGTCATGTAATGGAAACCTCTGTCAGCCAGCTAGCGGTCAGAGTTAACCTGACAAAAAGTTGACCTGGACATTTTTCTGAGTGTAGCAAAAGTTGTCAAAATTCCGGCAGTTTTGTGTGAAAAATTAGAGTTCGGGCGTCTTAATCTCGATTAGACATAAATTAAAACCTTTTTCATGACTTGCCATTGTCCCGTGAAGACAGCATTTAGCCGATTTTTTTTGATATCTTGCCCAAAAATGTTTAAAAAAAATATATCTACAAGTGCTACTTTTAATGGCAGGCGATGAGAAAAACTCCAATTAATATTTAATCAAGACAAGGTTCTACAGGAATAAATTTCTCACTTTTGTATCGTAATGGAAACCGTAGTGCAACATGAATTTAATGTCGAAGAACAAAATTCGTGGAATAAAGTTTCAGATGTCAACGATCCTTTAGGTCCCGTTTACACTTGCGATCCCGGTGGGTTTATATGAAAAATTACGGGCGTTTTTCAGGGAAACATTTCGGGATTTTGTTTCGTAGTGTAAAAGATTATGAAAAATGAATTAAGTGTCGCAAAATTAAGTTCGCGGAATAATGGGCCTTATTCTGCCGAAAAAATTTTCATTTTCATTTTGCTTAAAACTGAGTTTTTGTATACCTACTAGATGTGATTTTCAACAAACTGGTATTCTGCCACTCGACATTTGGAAATTTATTGGAAATCACGCACCAAACTCGGTTTTCAGCTAAATGAAAATGAAAATTTTTTCGACAGAATAAAGCCCAATGTGTCAGATGTAAACAACGCCTTTTGTTGAATTTATGTCGTCTCTATGCCAAATTTTGCTGAAAAATCTGCATGTTTTAAAAAAATTAAGTTGTCAATATTTCAAATATTTCTGGAAAAGTAACGGTAGTTATAACGGGTCTCTACCATACAATTTTTTTTTGAAAAAATCCGGTTTTTTCAGAATTTTTCGCAAACACTGCACTGTTGGGGAAAAAATGGATTATAACAAACCTTAAAGGAAATAAAATTTTCCACATTTTTTACTTTAACGGTTTGTACGTGTCTTTAACGGATCTAAAATAGTATTTTTTACATATTTCTTCTGAAACTAAATATTGCATAGGAAAGTTTAGTGTTGATCACCACTGACATTTTTTTCTTAATATTAAATTTTACCTATATTTCATTTCAAGGCACAAAGGGTGTATATTTTACGACTTTTCAATTGGAAAATACCGTTATTTTTCAAAAAATCAGTATTTTTAAAAATTTGTAGCCCACGATGGTCGAACAATTTTCTTTAGAAATCCTAACAAATATGTTGAAAGGAAATCTCCATACATTTTTATTACACCGTTAAGGAAAATTTCAGAAAATTATTTGCAGAAAAAAGTCGTATTAAGGCCCGTTTGCGCGTATTATTCTTAAAAAATTAAGTTTTGGTTAGCCTACTTAAACCGTAGAAATTCTTCAACTTAAATTTTTTAAGTTGTACATAAGTTGCTAAGTTTTGTTGGTGCAAACGGCACTAAAACAGTTAAGCAAAAATAAGTAAATTGCGTGTAATTAAATACAAGTAGACTTCGATGCGCATTCCCATACTCCTTTTTACGTATTTCAAAAACTCAAAATGCCACATTAGCACCATTTCAAATACTTAGCACCGCAGTGCGCGCCTGCGCTTATATCAGGGTTGGCCGCTATGAAATTGATTTTCGACTTTCTGACTGTCCGTATCAAAAATTACTCTAAAATTGTAGTTTGAAAAATGAAAAAAGTAAATATATTAATTCGGTATGAAAAATATAAATTTGATACGCATTAATGGTTCATTTTCCACTTTTATTGAATACGAGGCGAAATACAATAATTTTTGTTGTAATTAAGTTATAAAATTTGATAAAATTGCATCAACCGAAATAAAATTTTCTCCCTTTAAAAATTCTCTTAAAACAACTTTAACCACCATCACCAAATCATTTGTTTTTTTTTTAAATATTCAAGTAGAAGTAAAATTATTTTCTTGATTTGATCACAATTTTTAACAACAAAAAATTTACTGAATTTCCAATTACATAAAATCTAGAGAAAAAGAATCTTCGTTTTTGTTAACGTTTTTTTCGAGCGATAAATCGATTACATCATTTGTTCTGGTCTGGGATGAAATTACATAAAACATGTATCGGCATGTGTATTTCATACTACTATTCCGATTTTTTTACATTACTAATATTTTATTGTGACGTTAAGTATACTAACATCGATATAGCATTAAACTTATTCAGGAACATTGTATGAGGGAAAGATAAAAATGTGATTACTTGCATGTTATCTTCAAGTTCAATCTGAACCAACAAACCATGATTTTTTGTGTTAATTGCATTTGATCAATTATTCAAACAATTGTAATGATTTTGATTTAAAATTGAAAATGCAAATTCTTCAGAGTTTCAGAAATTCCAAAAGCGAAAACCGAAAAACCAGAAGGTGGAAAAATCCACCACACTCTGACCCTCTTGCCAGCAATCTCTAAAATCTTTATAGGTACAGTAATCCCTCCAACTGCGCGGTAGATACGTTCCACAAAAAGAGCGCGCAAACCGAAACCGCGCACTGTGAACCGAAAATTATAAAAAAAACCGCGCAGCTGCGAAATTTTTACCGCGCAGTTCGAAATTTTTGTATTTAAAACTTAACCGCGCAGTTGGAGGGATTACTGTATTTTGATCTGGTTGAGAAAGTTTGTTAAGCCCAATTCAGACTAACGATTGCGATTCCGATTACGACTGAGCTTCCTCGACCAATGAGATTAAAGCTTTCATGTCCCTATCGTTGAAAGCTTTGATCTCATTGGTCGAGAAGTTTCAAGCCAAAACCACAATTACGCGTGCGTGCGTGCGGCATGATTTTGTTCTGGCATCTAGTAGTTGTCACCGCGTCTAAAAGTAGAGACTGAGCCTACTCTACGCGGCACGGACGCGGCAACGCGTCTGAGCAACGCGCAATTATACATTTACTGTATAATAAATGCGTAGTTTTTACTTTCACCGCGTGAGTGCCGCACGCACGCACGCGTAATTGTGGTTCTGGCTTCAATCGTAATCTTAATCGTTAGTCTGAATTGCGCTTTAGGAGGATTTTATAATATGGTGTCGATAAGCAAAATATTTTCAAAAAGTCTTTAGTATCCGGTTTTTTCTCAATGTAGAGCCGTTTACACCAACGAAACTTAGCAACTTATGTCCAACTTGAATTCTTTAAGTTCCAGAATTTCTTTTACGTTAAATTTTACGTTTTATTCTTTACTAGCTTGCATACCCGTCGTTGTCGGGTCAAGTTTTTTCAAATTTTTTTTTATGGTCTATATTGGAGCTAAACTTCAGGCCAATCGGCTCGGTAGTTTCCCCGCGAAAGGGTAACATAGAGGAAGAGCTAAGTTTCGAGATCACTTTACCCCCTCCCCTTACTCCCCCACCCCTCGCGCTACTTTTCCGTATGCCTATGTTGGAACCAGAACTACCACAGACACTCATGCCATATTTCAAGTCAATCGGTTCAGCCGTTTTAGCGTGAAAGAGGAACAGACAGACAGACACCAACTCATTTTTATATATTAGTATGATTAGAGCGCTATTATTATCATATTGGTTATAAATGCTTAAAAGTTTTGTCATAATCGGCTTCATGTTGTTTGTATAAAAATTTTAAACAATTGTTTCCGATTTTTATGTGGCACTACATATTTTCCTGTGATAAAGTGCCGGTTGACCGGCACGCATAAAAATTACTGAAAGTACTAAAATAATAAAGTTATTGTGATTTTTTTTTTGTTTTAGTACATGAGAATGTAAGTTATGTACAGTCGAACCTAGATTAGTAGGGTAAAATGTCCATAACTGGGATAGAAGATTCAAGCATTGTTTTACAGAAGTGGGGACTTATGGTTAGTGAAAAACTTTTTAAGTGAGATTTGTGAGACGGTCCTATGAGAACCCACTTATCTAGGCTCCACTGTAACTGCAAACTTGGTAGCATTTGGCTCAGTAATTTCTAAGATTATTTGGATAATCTAAAAAAGTGGCACTTTCAGTCCTAATCTACCCTATTCAGTTTATTTTTTTTATCAATTTTCATTTCATACATTTAATACTATTTACCTTTTGTTTTATTTATGAAAAAGGGTTAATTCAATGTGTAAAAAGCTAAACTTGTACTACAAAAACCTTTCATGAACATTATCGTAATCAGCTAATAAAATAACATAAACTTTTTTCAATTTTAAATAACCTCGTTTGATATCTGAATATTTTCCATTACTTCCAAGCAAAATATTTCAAATTTTCATTCGAAAAATGTAAAGGTGTGACTATCGTCTCTAAAGTTTATTGAATCAGTGTTAAGTTGTTAATATACCGCTAAAGATTAATGAAGCTTATTGGTAGACATTTAATTTCGATAGACTTAAATGGAATTTACACTTAAAAAATCGTCGATCAATTATTCGGAATTGTACTATAAAAAATAGTTCGTTATAAAAGCAATAACAAAACGAGTGCGACAACGTGTTCAAAAAAAAAAAGAGAAATAAACGCCCACAGTGAACATAATATTAATAAAATTATTTATTCCATATGGAATTCATTTATGTTAAGCATATTTCCAACCCGACATATAGATACAGTTCAAATTATACTAAAAGATCAATGAAATTATATCGAAGTGACTAAATACAGCAAGTCGATCACACCTAAAATCGAATTAAAAGTAAAAGAAATGAGCAACCAACAAAGAAAATACATATGAAAAGAAATAAGAAGAAAACAGCCCCACAAAAACCCCAAAAATGAAATAATAAATGTTTTAATGTCGAATTCAAATTAAACCCGATTCATGTGTATTTCAAGCGAAGAACTTGTTTTTTTTTCTCATTTCTTTAAATTTTAAATCTATCAAATCTATTTACTACATATATTCATATGAAGATATAAAAGTATGTTAATTTAATGTCTCGTCCCGTACTAACCCGTAAATCGAATTGTTATGTTTTATTGTACCACATTTCATTTCATGTTTGATATTTCATGTGGGTTTACTGTCGAACTGAACAATAAAATTTATTTTCAGTGCTCCGAGATAGTTTATTAAATAAATTCACCAACTCTTGGCTATATGTGCGCTATCGGATTAACTATTGGCGTCACATTTACTCATATTACTGTGCATACACAGAAAAAGTAACATATTAGACATAACACATATTTTTTATAGGCAAAATAAAAAGAATTAAATTAAACTGAATGAATAATTTGAAAGAAATCAGTCACACAAAATAAATCTGATCATTTTAATAAGTATCTATTGCGATGATACGAAATCAAATTTAGGTGTGAATTTTTAACAAACGTTGTAAGATTATAGAAAACCATTTTACACGAAATCCCGCTCTAATTTTTTCAAATATAAAATAATAATAAAAAAAAAGTATTGTTGCCTAATTATCGGCGTGATTGATGAAAAGGGTCCCAAAGTCTGGGGAGCCCTAAAAAAATCTGCAAATTTTCGGACCCGCCGAAAAAACGGTTCCTATGTTTTTGGGAGGTTCACAAAAAAAATTGGATGGGAAGAGGGGATGTGGGGCGACCAAAATTTATATTTACCTCACTGTGGTTATTGATTTTTTTTCCTTCTTTTTTTAGTTTCTTTCCGGATATCCTTGTTTCTTATAGAATACTAGCTTGCATACCCGGCGTTGCCGGGTTAAGTTTTTTTAATTTTTTTTATGGTCTATGTTGGAGCTAAACTTCAGGCCAATCGGCTCGGTAGTTTCCCCGCGAAAGGGTAACATAGCGCAAAAACTAAGTTTCGAAATCACTTTACCCCCTCCCCTTACTCCCCCACCTCTCGGGCTACTTTTCCGTATGCCTATGTTGGAACCAGAACTACCACAGACACTCATGCCAAATTTCAAGTCAATCGGTTCAGCCGTTTTTGCGTGAAAGAGGAACAGACAGGCAAATTTTTATATATTAGTATGATTTTAATGATCATTATTTTTGTTTGACCACAGAAGATTTTTTACGGGGTTATTGAAAACCGTTTTTTTTTCTGGAATATATGGAATGTATCATTACCAAAACGGATATTTTTAAAGGTAAACATTTGAGCAAAAAGAATCTCTCTTTTGTTTTCGTCAAACTTTATTACGATCTCAATCCTACGTTACAATGTTCCAGCAATAGACAAAATAAGACTGAATAATTTAAAAGAAATCACCCAGTCAAATAACAACCTATAAGAATTATAAGTAAGTAATATAAATAAAAAGAAGTTATTGTTGTGAGTTTCTTATATTTTAACAACTTTAACTATCAACAATATTTTTATTTTATTTATTTATTCGTTTATATATGTATGTACCTATTTAAGCATAAAGTATCGAAGCCAATACCCTGAATAAGGTTCATTCTTCTCTGCCGAAGATGAAAAAAATAAGGCCGCGATGACAATGGAAGTCACTCTTCTGAGGAATGTTTAATCATCATTTGGGTCTCTAAACTTCATCACTTAAAATTCACATATCAACACGTTCGTTCACTTACCTATAGATAAATGCTTATTTCATAGATGGATTTGTGCTTGAATCCCTGAAATTGGTAAAAGTCTGGTATAGTAATATCTCTGGTATCCACTCGCATGGATTAAGCTAGCAACTACTTAGGCTAAGCTAAGATTAAGTTAAGTGAATTGGCCCTGTATCCAAAGATAATTTGAGTTGTACTAAGAAACTTTTTACGCTTTATCTACTCGTATGTTATTTTTTCCGGCTATTATTCATTAACCAATAAATGAAACCAATGTACATACATATGTATACATACCTGCATATTGTGCATTATACGAATACCTTTCGTATCTTTACTGTCGCTCTTCCAATAGAACTCACCTATGTGGACAGGTAGAGGTACTCATAAAAACGGGAATACTCATTAAAGAACATTTTTCGGTACATTTCGAGACTTTTGGTAATAAACGTGTCAGTGAACTAAACTAGAACCAATTGTATACTATCTAAAAAATATTTCTTCTTTCTTATTATACAAATAGCAAACTCAAAAAGAAAAAAAACCTGAAGAAACAACTTTATTGTCGGCAGAACTATATATAGCAGGTATTGAATTCTATCCTAGGGTAATTATTTATTTTATGAAGAAAAGAGGATTACTAGCACCTAACTATCGCACCTGGAACATTAAACTATTACCTGGTCCATAATATACGGGTTATATGAAAAAACTAAAACCAAATTCCTCGCAAATGCTTAATTTTGGTTACTTCGGTTGAGTTCAAATTTTTTACTTTCTTATTATTACGTTTAATAAAGTATTGTAGTCATGATCTATTTTTACTATAGAGAGTTTAAAATGTATAAAAATATTGGCGCGTATTAAAAGTCATTCTTAAACATACATTTAGTTAAACATCAGTTTAAACTGACAGTTTGTTATGGCTTTTTGTCAGTTTAAACTCCTGTTTAACAAATCCGGTGTTTAAAATCGACTATAAATAAGCGTCATTATTAAGTGAAAACATTCTAATTATTAGCGAAAAGGTTACACCAACTTGCTTGAAAATAGGAAGGACTGACGTTCTGTCATAGATTGACCATATGTCAATAACGGTCAAAAATATCGGATAACGTAAAAGACAATATTATGGCAAACATTATTCTCTTCAATTCATCTCATACATTAAACCACCAAAAACCCAATATGTTTCAAGATAATCTCAAAAAACCGATTTTGCTTAAATAACGGTATATCTCGATAACGGCTTGAGATACGGAGTTCTAATAAAAGACAAAGATGTAGAAAATTTTCTTGTCTCCAGTTTATTTTACCAGGGAACCACTATTATATAGAATGGAAAGCTCTAACAAAATTTTTTGTGTTGGGAGCGTACATCCGAGGATTTCTATAGCTGTTACATGACAGTGTACATGAACACTGAGCGATTTGGTGGTGTGTGGCAATATGGATTCCCATCTGTCACTTGAAATGAAAACAAATCAAAACAAAATCGGTGAATGGAAATGTTTTATGGAGAATTTGATATTTCCATTAAATTAGTAATGTTCTTATGTGTTGAAAGGTGTTAAATTTAATTTAGTTTTAGTTTTTAATTGTTTTAAGGCCCGTTCATGTGCAATTCTGTCGATCTTTCGTTATACTTTACCTTTCTGTTGTTCATGGGACTCGCAAAAACTTTCTGTTTGGGTTTTTAATGGAATTAGCGGAACATTCCTTCACTAAATAGTGGTGAATTTGTGATTTATTCATTTTCATGTGAAATTATGAAATGTTAACACGCTAAAATGTGATTATCCATCAAAATCAATCGTTGCAATGAAATGAATCAATGTTGCAATGAAATGTCATGCAAAATGTAAACAAAAGTGCCAGCACTTTTCTGTATGTATTGTAAAAGGGAATTCTATTTGATTTTTTTTTGGTCGAGTGTATGACAGCAGAAAGGGGAAGTGAGATAAAAAAAACCCGATTTCTATAGTGTAGTGCTTACTCTAGTGGAAGTTAATGAGGAAAGGCCTTACTTTCCATTCTACATAATAGTTGTTCCCTGATTTTACTCATAAAACTACTAAAACACGCGTAGTTTCGGAGTAAATAACAAAATACGAAATTGCGATTTTTAAAAAGCCGCCATTTTTGTTACTTCCGGTTAACGGATTTCCACCAAAAGTTGATACTAGTTGATATTATACATTTTGTTTTCTTCTATTTGAGTTTTTTAAAAAAAAAAGTATCCTTTACAGTTGAACCTCAGCGTGTGAAGTATTTTTGAGGCCAAAACATAACAAAAGCTATAATTGCCAATCTGGCATTTATTCAAAACCCGTATGGTGATATTCGTATCAAAATTCGAACAGTTGTACCAAAATTCCACTTTGAAGTCAAACTTTCCAATAATTTATTCCAATCGGATTTTGGTGTATCGGAGTTTTATGTAGAATCATATCCTAAATAACTTTTGTTCTTGGACTTTTTTGATAAGATGCACCGTTTTCGAGATATTCACAAAAAAAACGTTTTCGTTCGTATGGGGGTACCCCCCCCCCCCCCCCCCCCCCTAATGGTCCATTTTTGCCCATTAACAAACTTAGCCTTGCATTTTACGAAAAACGAATCTGCGCAAAATTTCAAGCCTCTAGCTCAATCCGTGCCACAGACGGACGGACGGACGGACATGCAAAATTCAACTTTTTTTATCATTCTAAACACACTGGTGTAATTCATTTTTTTGTGTGATGACGGGATCTTGGCGTTACAAACGGTAAGGCAAATCTAATATACCCTTTGGTTTCACCATACGGGTATAAAAATGTCTGGGTGGTAGTTTTTACCTCCAGTGTTTATCCTGCGCTTTTCGAGCCGATTAAAAGTTCACTCAAAATACAATTTATCTATTTTTAGAAGGTAGATAGAGTCGATTACCTGGCAAGCATGAAAAAAAAACATTGTTCCGGTTTGTGAACAATATTTCGGTTCTTGGACAGGTAATAACAAGTGAAACAGAAGTCTGGCTAATTTCAGTTAGAGTAGAGTGTGTTATATGTTTGTTCTCTGTTTTGCAACTGATTTATTAATCGTCCTTTGATACAATTACAATTTATTATAAAGTACCTATATAATATAATTCATCTTAGAGTACCTATATAACAGAGTGCCCTTTAGGAGGAATAGAAAACTCCCCAAAAAAATTGTTATATGACATTCTTCTGGAAACAAAAGTTTTCCTTTCACCACCTTCTACTTAGGACTTCAACTTTTCTTTTAAAACTAAAACCACTTTTAATTTCTGTCCATATTTTCCTACACTGTAAAAAATTTCGTACAATTTCCTGTTTGATGTGATTTTTCACAAAATTTTTTTGAAAATTTTGAAAGTCGAATGATTTGAAGATTTTTAAAGTCTAGTCTACGTAGAAGATTTTTAAAGTCTACGTAGTGTTAAAACTACCGAATTTTAATAATAGACTTTAATATTTCTACGTATAATGACAAATTTGGCTTCGACTCTAACAAACCCTAAACTATTTTAATCTATGATTAAGTTGTTACTAATGAGTTAATGATAGCTTATTGGTAAGGGCCATTAAAGTCTACTAGTAAAATTCGCTTGTTTTAAGACTACGTAGACTCGAGTTTATGTTCATTGATGAACGAAAAGAAAAGAAAATCATTTTTCCTAAATACTAATTACAAAATCTAATTGATTGCTTTGATTAAATATGATAGATTTCATATCTGTATAAATTTTTAATAAATTTTTTCTAACATATTAATTACCTGTTTTCGTACACCCAATTATGGACTAGGAATAAAAAGTTTTAATTTCGATTAAACTCAATTACAATAGTAATAAATGTTCTCCGAACTTTAACTTAGGTAACTGGCTATATAGTCATGACTTCGTACATCAGTTACTTTCTTAATGGAATACTAGCTTGTAGCCAGAATAATTAAAACGCGTTCGTTGACATTACGGCAATAAAAAAAAACTTAAATTCTCAATTTTATTTTCGTCCATGAAATAGTTTCCTAGTAAGAATTCTTAGATTTTTCACAATTGCTCAAATTGAATTGAACCGAGTGTATCGTTTTTAACTATTTTTACAATAAATTCTCTAGATAAAATATTTTTTGTTATATTTATTTCTACTAATTATACACACAAATGATTTTTATATAGTTCACTATAGTTGGATCTGTTTGCCATTATGCAATTTCTGTGGGTTTTTAGATAACACAAATTGTTTTCTTTGACATAGTACTGTTTAAGATTGTTCATTAAAATATGACTAATGTCAGCAGTTAGAATTGCTTTTATCTTAATCACAAATGTCTGTTTTAATTATTTGATTAGTAATTTCTGTTTATTAATAAGCACATAAAAAGAAAAAACGTGTAGTTGTATTGAAAGAAATTTATGTTCGATCTCTAATAACCATATCTGACTAATCAGAGAGTTTACAACGCTTTTTTCTAAATTAGTACACATCAGTAAATTTAAAACAAGTATCTAAGTAGCCTTAGATTTTTTTAATGTTTAAATATTTGATCACCACTAAAATAAAACCATTTCCTAAAAAGACTTCCCAAATAATCCAGGTTTGATTTAATTTTTACAGATCTCAATGGTCATCGTAACTACACGATGAACATTTATAAAAAACGCGAGCGAACGCAAAATTGGGCACATCAGGAGAAGAAATTCCTGCTGGAATTATGCCGGAAGGATATGAGGATAATTGAAAATAAGCGACTCGATGCGGGACTAACGGCCATTAAAAATAAAGCTTGGAAAATTATTCACCAACGATTTTCGGCAGCCTTTGGGACAGACAGAACTTGCAATAGATTGAAGGAACAATGGAGAAGAATGAAAGGTTTGTTTTAAAGATTTCAAAAATTTTAGTACAAGATCTTAATTTTTGAAATTTTTATAGCGTGTACAAGGAATGAAATTCTAGATTATAATACGAGAGTAGCCCGTTATGGTCAAGAAATTGCGGATCGAAAGAGGCCTTCGCCATTTACGTTTGAAATTTGGGACTTCATGCAGGAAGCGAAACGAACTTGTAAAAATGAGGCCCTGGATGGTGTCGATTATTCAAAAGTTCCTTTAGCACTCGAACAAGGATTCGATTTAAATGAAAATCTTTCCAATGGTGATGCAACTAATGATAGGTAAATTAAATTGATTTTTCTAATCTTTCGAAAAGTCTTTGCATTATAATCGTTTCACGTACAGCACCGTCACATACTGGCTCGTATGAAATTTCGGTTAACCGACCAAAATTTCCAGCTAAGTGTGTATTACGCCCATATACGAATATTTTTATACTCCTTATGATATATCATACAGTAGTATATTAGATTTAGTATACCTTTTGTAACGCATCGATCATCAAATCATCGGACACAAAAATGAACTACACCAGGATGTTAGGGGTGACAAAAGATTTTGATTTCCGCATGTCCACCCGTCTGTCTGTCCGTCTGTCCGTCTCTGGGTCTGTCCGTCTGTGAACACCATAACTTTCGAAAGGATTGAGCTAGAGACTTGAAATAGTTACATTTCTCGTAAATGGCCAGGATAAGTTCTTGAATGGGCAAAATTGGACCATTCCTTCCCCTCTCCCCCCTTTAAACGAAACAGTTTTTTGCAATTTCCTCGAAAACGGTGACTCATATTGAAAAATTAATTAAAATAGAATTTTACATAACTCATCCATACATCAAAATCCAATCGGACCACTCCTTTCTCCCTCCCCCATGGAAATTGAATACTTTTTTCTTGTTTTCTCGAAAACTGTGCATCGTATCGGAAAATTTATAAAGATGAAATGTGTTTAGAATATGATTTCACATAACCATTCCTTACATCAAAATCCAATCCGATCCTTCCCCTCCTCCCCTCTACGCTCCGACACAAATAGATTTTTTTTAAATTCGAATTTTGTCTCTTCTGATATGAGGTTTGACAATTGGCCCTGGAATGGTCCGATTTTGTCCGTTCAAGAATTTAACCTTGTTATTTATTAGAAACGCAACTGTACAAAGTTAAGTCTCTAGCTCAATCCTCTCGAAAGTTATGGTGTTCACGTCTACAGACAGACGGACAGACAGACGGACAGACAGACGGACAGACAGACAGACGGACATACAGACGGACAGACAGACGGACAGACAGACGGACAGACAGACGGACAGACAGACGGACAGACAGACGGACAGACAGACGGACAGACAGACATGCGGAAATCAAAGTCACGTCTGGTAAGCTTAGCGATCGATTTAGCAAATCTTTTTGTTGGAAAATTAAAAAAAAGGCCTACCAAGCGGTTAAATTAGTTTTTAAACATTATAAAAAAAACTTTTAAATTCGGTCAACAGTAGCACTAATTCTTTTTTATTTTATTTATTTTTTTAGTAACAAATCAGCTCAAAATTTATGTGAAGTCAACATAAAAGAAGAATCCGAATACGAAGGTGACGGTACTGAATCCACTGATCACATGTCCAGTCCACGAAATGGATTCGAGAATAAGCCACCTGAGAATTTCATTCATGATACAATCCCATTAGCTTCACAATTTAATATTAATAGTTTGGCTGCCACATTGGAAACTTTGAATGCGCTGCGAAGTCAATTTCTTCCCGATCAAAATCCCGCAGCAACGCCGAAAAAAGCCAGCCTGAGTACGGACGATCATTCCAGAAATCCAGAGCTGAAAATGTTTATGGAAATGCAAGCCAAAGAACATGCCATGCGAATGCAGATCCTCGAAGTGCAACTTCAAACGTCCCGATTTAGTAGGGATATTGTTGAAATTAATAAAACTATTGCTCTTCAAAAGCTACACGATTTGGCC
Source organism: Chrysopilus asiliformis (assembly GCA_964034945.1). Classification (NCBI taxonomy): domain Eukaryota; kingdom Metazoa; phylum Arthropoda; class Insecta; order Diptera; family Rhagionidae; genus Chrysopilus; species Chrysopilus asiliformis. The sequence continues at coordinate 102,202,280 of OZ035961.1, forward strand.
AATAAGAGACTGAATTGAATGAATTACAAAATGAAAGAAATTTCCATGAATCTCGTTGAATAAGACGAAGTGATTAAATTTTAGTTAGGATTATCCATTACCATTTGCATTACCATATAACTTACCATACACTTAATATGATGGAAACTCTAACGAGATAATTGAATACATTCCTATTTACAATTATACACCAGTATTCAAAAGTTAGTTTTGTAGAAATTTAAATAGAAAAGAATTGACAAAAAAAATTATTGAAAAAAATGTAAAGAAAAATAAGGGAACGAATTGCCTCAGAACAATGCAAATTACTTAACAATATTGCATAATCATACTACTTTTACACATCCATACTTAATTATAAACTATTGTACTTAAATAGCTGAAAATGCATTTTCTTTTGAATGAAAACTATATGTATTAAAGTTTATTGTATTTTTTTTTGTTTAAAAAATTGAAAAATTGATGAATTGCTAGTTGCGTTGAAGAAATAAATTTCTTATTTATAAAATTTGTTTTTCTATATTAACAAAAAATCTATGGAAATATATCAAAAAATAAAAAAAAAAATAACAAAATTCCATTTTGAAATAAAATGAACTCTAAATTTTATACCATTCAAAAAATTTTAGGTCCTTGTCTTAACTAAACTGTAAATCTTATACACGAACCAACCAGTTACAAATTTTAATATTTTTATCAGCCTTTTGTAACAGGAAATAATTCTGCTGCCCCATTTTGCAGTTTTCTCATGAAAGGTAAGGAAATTTTTATAATAAAGTTTTTGTTTGATTTTTGTGGAATTAAAATGAAGGATTTACCCGTTCAAGTAAAGCTGGCACTACTGACAAAAATTTGGTCTAAATTTGAAAGTGCAGTCGTTTGTGTAAAAAAAATATATCGTCGGCTAAAAGTGAAATTGTGCTAAGTCCATTATACCAAATTTGACAGAAGAACAATAAAAAACCTTGTTAAATCATTTTAATTTTCATTTAAAGAAAACAGAGTCTCATTTAAAGAAAACTGAGCCCAATTTTTCTCATTTAAAGAAAACTCAGTGTCATTGAAAGAGAATTAAAACGATTTAACAAGGTTTTCTTTGCTCTTCTGGAAAATTATACCAAATGGACTTAGCACAATTTCACTTTTAGCCGACGATATGAGAAAATCATAATTTCACAGCCAAAAAACATTTTGAAATTTGTTATGCTAACTTCACAATTGTAGAATTTCCAAATTCTTTTAACCCAAATAATATCCGATTAAGATTTAACCAAAAAATTGTTATAGAACTCAACAAACTCTAGTTTAAAAAGCAGATTTGTTGTTTTATTGGAAATAAAAAGATTAGATAAAGATTTATTTATTGCCATTTCATACCTTGGTATACATCTTGAAGATTAAAAATGTGAATTTCCCTTTTAAAAATGTTTCACAATCCCAACCTAAAAAAGCTAATTCATCGCAACCCTCGCGAACGACAGCACTGGCGATTTTGACGTAAGAACTAATCGAACTTTCTCCCCGATCAGAAAATTGGTTTCGCTATTAAACAATCCAACTATTTTTAATCGCAGAGCAATCCACGTAGTATAAAAAATGTTTACAGTTCAAAGAACAACACAACGTCTCTACCCCAACTGCATCAGGTGAGTGCAAACAAAATTTTTCTTTTTTAATTGGTGGCGAGCCGGCAATCAATTTTGCAGAGGTGAATTCCGATTACGTAATTTTTGTTTTTGCGGCGCATAACTCGTCCTGCAAGTGATCTCTTATTCGAAATTTTAGGCTAGCGAAGATGAGCCAACTTGGAGATTTGGGCAGCGGTGCAGGCAAAGGAGGCGGTGGCGGTGGATCTATCCGCGAAGCTGGGGGCTCCTTTGGCAAAATGGAGGCTGCCCGTGAAGAGGAGTTCTTCTACAAAAAGGTAATATATTCTAAGTGGTGATGAAATACCTGCTAAGTGCGCATTTAAATATTTTAGCAACAACAACAGTTGCAGAAATTGAAGGCTGACCAAATCAACCAAAAAGATTTCCACGAGAAGCAAATTAAGGAACATGAGGAAGCCGTCCGTCGTCACAAAGAATATCTAGCAAACATTAAGCATTAAATGGCAAACTGAATTTTGTACTTGGCCACTAAATGTCTCCAACAGACGAACAATGAACTGAGCTACAAAGCTCCAACTTAATTTCCTATTGTAATCGATTTCATTTTTCTAAAGAGCATTTAATTTTGAATTCTGTTTGTTGTGTTTAAAGTATAGTAGCTACATGTAAAGACAAAGTTATTCACAAAATAAAAAGATAATTTGAATAAAACTCGGTGGGTGTGCTTTAAAGATCTACCACTAATCTACTATTGTTAATTTAATTTTTGGTCAGCGTTTGAATTACTGTTGTAGGAAATAATTTAGAACTTAAATTCTTGTAGCAATCAAACATTACGCAATTATGAAAACAGCAATATTTTTGGCATTCAAAGTTTAATCCAAACATTAGTAGCAAATTTTGTATCAAACTCTTCTGAATTTTGCTGAATTTTGTATTAAACTCTAATTGCATTTGGTATCATTATCTTTGATATGTTCTCTTAATTCTTTAGTGTAAACTTTTGACGGATAATTGCTATAGAATTTACCAAATCGATTAAATGGAGGTATTCGCAAAAACTATGAGCGTTGTGAAATAATACTAATTGATAAACTTTTACCGCAAACCGCTAACACACATTTTCGATGTTGTATTGAAACTGAAAACATACATTTTCACTCGTATTTTTTCGATTTGTTGTTGCTAAAAATCAAGGCCCTCATCACGTACTTTTTATAAAAATTATCGTATGAACGATACCTGTGACCGCTATTGTCAACCATTTGCTTCACATAACTGAGCCACTGTTGTACCGTCTATAGTTTTTTGAATTACAGTTTGATTGCTACGGAAAATGATTGTTAATATTATGAGTTCGCAGAAACGTCATCTATAAATAATAAATTAGAAAATGTAAGTATTTTATTCAAGGAAAATTAAAAAAATAACTATAAGGTCAGATACGCCGAAGCAAATAGAGATATTATTAGAATTCATGGAAGAGCATCCGGATTTAGCTAAGGGCTGTAATTCAAAACCGTCCAAGGCAAACAGAGCATCAACAAACTGTAGACCAATTGAAGACGTGGGTGCAAAAACCAGACAACTCCACTTTTCAATATTTTTCAAGAGGTGGAAAAAAGTGTTTTATTAATTACGTGTGCATTCTGTATTATTTATGAAAGATATCTCCAAAATAAATACAACAGCTGTATTATGGGCATGCAAAGTCTGATTTTAGTACCAAGCGATGGGAAACATGTTTTTTTATATATAATTAGTGAAAAACCCAATTTCTGTTAAAAGTGGAGTTATCTGGTTTTTGCACCCACATCTTCAATTAAGCTTCAGAATTCAACTGGGCAAAAAAAAGGTATCAACTTAGAGAAAAGTACGTGATTCACTTTACTTTCATTTTTCTTTTATGAACTACACATTTCTAAAACTGTTGTTAAAACTCGTTAGAGTCCCTGAAAGTGGTAGTATCATTAATATCATTAACGGCCAATTTATTCACTAGGAGTTAAATCGCCTTAACTCCCTTAACCCTTTCGGTACATGTTTTTTTCTGTGGGTTTTAAAAATACTCTGTATACAAATTAATGATGTTTAAGCTATTAGTATTCATTTAAAACAAAAAAAAAATTTAAAAAAAAAATTAAAAATTTTAATTTTTTTTCAAATACGTCCACTGTAGTCCAGCTTTTTACTCAAAAAATCAAAATTGGGTCCCAAATGCACTTAATGGTGCACTGAATGAGAATAGAGTGTTGAAAATAAATAAATAATAAGACAATTCAAATTTTTTAGCATGATGCCATATGGCATCAAAATACCGAAAGGGTTAACTCACCTTTAACATGGAAAATAACGTTAGCTAACTCCCTTAACTCACTAACTCGGCTTAACTCCTAGTGAATAAATTAGGGGTAACTAGGTTGCATACCCGTTGTTGCCGGGTTAAGTTTTTTGTCTAAGTTTTAGAATACAAAGAAAACCGGAAAGAACTTAAAAACTTTTTAATTGGTCTATGTTGGGGCTGGACCCCCGACGAACATCTATGCCAAATTTCAGGCCAATCGGTTCAGTAGTTTCCCCGCGAAACAGTAACATAGCGCAAAAACTAAGTTTCGAAATCACTTTACCCCCTCCCCTTACTCCCCCCACCCCTCGCGCTACTTTTCCGTATGCCTATGTTGGAACCAGAACTGCCACAGACACTCATGCCAAATTTCAAGTCAATCGGTTCAGCCGTTTTTAAAAGAGGAACAGACAGACAGACATACACCAACTCATTTTTATATATTAGTATGATGAAGTATGATAAAAATAAGGAAAAGTAACGGCCCTAAAACACTGCCTTGATGGACTCTATAGTTGACAGGCAAATGAGAACTGTTAAGTAGAAATAGACAATGCGATGGTCATACGGACTTGTGTTGGACCGATATCGGGCCGACGGTCGTATACAACACTTCTACTCTTAGACTCATTATATTTTACATATTGCTATCTGTCAGACAGGTAACTAAAGAAGACCCGTAGTTCCTTATCTATCACACCATTTTTTTAATCTTCTATAACAGAATCATATGGTTAATGCTATCGAAGGCCTTGGACAGGTCATTGAATAGTGCTTTAATTTTAAACCACATAAATTGCTGAGGAAGAAAATAGTATGAAGAATTAAAATTTCTTTTTGACCGGAAAAATCTTTAAGGCGATAAATTTTTATATTGTCCCTGCTCACCATCAACCTTTTCTACATCACGTAGTATGCAAGCCGGTAAAATTAAAATAGAAAGATTATTTTTGTCAATAATAGATCTGGTGGAATCCAGAGAAAAAGAAATATAGTGGGAGCTATAGAACAGATTAAACAGTGCAAATGGAAAGAATTGGTATAGATATAGAAGATATCGGAGATAAACAGCAAATATTTTGCAAAAATAACTGAATTTGATTTAAAAAAACAAAATTGGGAGTCAAAGAAGTCAAGATAGTAAACAACAATGTGACTAATCACACTTTTTATAAATAAAGTTTAAAAAAAGGTAATAAAGAGCTATATGCGTTTTTAAATAAAATAAAATAAAATACACGCGCGGAAAGAGAAGACAACAAGTTTATCCTATAAGAGTCAATAACACATGCGATTTCTATGAAGAAAACAACGTAGAAAAATGAGAAAACTGATATTAATATGTAAAAAAACAAGACTCATGTCAACAGTGTGGAGGAACATATAAATAACATATACACGAGCAGCCGGAATAAGTTCCAAAAAAGTGTAAACAAACGAATTAAACTCAAAGTGAAAATATTGTCTTTGCCATGCAGCATCTCACAGTCGTAATTTGGACCTGGTATCGACAAGAAAAAATTTTGGAAGCTCCTGAAGGAAGAAATTAGTTGAAAATAATAAAAGTAATTCTTCATTAGAAATTAATCGAACTGATTTCAAATACCGAATAATAAAAGTGGTTTAAAAATGAATTCAATTCAAAAAACACAACAACGTCTCTACCCTAGTTTCATTAGGTAAGTAAATATGAAATTGCAGTGTTTTTATGCGTTGTAGAGCCGGCTATCAGTTCTGCAAAAATATAATTTTACTACGCAATTGGTTTTTTGTGGCACTAGATGCTTTTCACATATATGGTGAATTTAAAAATAGTCTATTGGGATATTGAATCAGGGCTGCACAATTTATTCATTTTAATCGAGTCTGTTTAGGACAGAATGAAAAAAAATCTGACTTTACACATGTCCGTATGTACTGAAGAGTTAAAATTGGGCACAGTAGCGTTTTCAAAAAATGTTCATTAATAAAATCGAGCTACTGATTTCCTTAAGAACGGAAAATCTTTTTACGATTTTCTCGAAAATTGTTCATTTTACCAAATAAGCAAAAAAATACAATTAGCATAATGCGTATAATACGCAGATAAATTTATAGCCAAGGTTCCTATGAAAATAATAATATAAGTATGCGACAGTGTCCTTTTTGTCTTGATTATCTAAAAATAGGGAAGTTTTCCTAAGAAGTTAGAGCGAATTTCATATTTTTTGGTGTGAATTTCATTTTTTCTGGGAAATATTACAAAAAAGCCCACTTTCATGTATTCCTATTAATAAAGGAATCTATATTACTGATTTATTTTCATCTAAACTACGTAACTTTTCATCAAAGTTCAATTAGACATACCAGTTGTTACGAAATTTTTGAATTACAATTGGTTTCAATGATATTTGACTTTTTAGACTAGCAAAAATGAGTCAACTTGGAGACTTAGGCAGCGGCCTTGGCAAGGGAAGTAGCGGCGGAAGAACTGCTCGTGAAGCTGGAAGATCATATGGCAAAACGGAGGCGGCCCATGAAGAGGAGTATTTCTTTTTAAAGGTAAGAATGTTCTATAATTATAATGGTGAATCATTAGTTAAATTACGCCGTTAACCGTTTCAGCAACAAAAACAATTGAGAAAATTGAAGGAAGCCCAAATCTCCCAAAAAGGTTTCCATGAGCAGCAAATTAAGGAACTGGAGTCGGCCATCCACCGTCATAAGGAGTATTTAGCAAATATTCAGCCTAAAACGCAGACTCACGTTTGATATTTAACCAAAGAAACCAACACTGTACCAAACAAACTATAATTTTTTTTCTATAATGTACTCGGTTGCATTTAGTGGTGATTTTTTTTGATACTGATTTTTTATTGTTTTAGTTATATGTAATATTAGATTTTCATAAAATAAAATTTATTTATTAAAGAATAATCAGAGCTCTTCAAAAGTGCACAACTAATTTTCTTTGCCATTGGAATTAGGATTTTCTTGAATAGGAGAAGAGTTAAAATCATCATTCGAACGCATCAGTACTTTTGCTTCCGTATCCTACAGGATATCTTAATTTTCAATTTTTATTACTGATGGAAAATCTCTGGAAATTAAAAGTGCTATTACGGAATTGTGAAAAAAGTAATCTTCTCTAGCATTTAAATTCTTTTTTGTGCAAACATCTCTAGCGAATTTTCTATTATACTCAGGGCACCAATCATGTATTCCGACGCGTCTCTGTCTTTCGACTTCGACGCAGCTTTTAACTCTTGGCTTATATATGCAGCTTGATATATGCAGCTTGAAATTTTGCGGAATCGTCACTATGAATCGGAGCGTGGTTCTGACGGTCACTCCAGGAAATTTGAAGCTGCTAATATGGCGAAGTCAAGAATTAAAAGCTGCATCGAAGTCGAAAGACAGAGACGCGTCGGAATACATGATTGGTGCCCTGGTGTGGTCTGCTGTAAGAGTTATTTTTAATTTAAATGGAATTGATTAAAAAATTAAATTACAAACATTCGTATCGTCCGTTGGCTCTTCTTCATCAACATAAATCTTTGACGGATCATCATCAAAATTTTCTGTTTCAACTTCTTTTTTTAATATTTTCTCTCTTAATTTTTCGATTAATTCTGCTTGCTGGAAGAATGCATCGTGGCATGCGCTGTGTGGCATGTAGCGCCGTCCTGTTGGAACCACATGTTGTCGATATGCATATCATCCAGTTCAGGCCACAAGATGTTATTTATTGTCGATCTGTAGCGCTCGCCGTTGACGGTTATGGCAATGCCAGTGTCGTTTTGAAAGAAATACGGACCGATGATTCCGCCAGACCAAAATCCGTACCAAACAGTGGCTTTCTCGGGATGCATTTGGTGCTGGTGTATCTCGTGTGGATTGGTATCGCCCCAAATCCGACAATTTTGCTTGTTCACATATCCATTCATTCGTAAATGGGCCTAGTAAATCTTTGAAAATAAATTAAAATTTAATAGAAAATTTCGTAGAAAATAAAATTTGATGATTTGCAAATGTTGTTCAACGCTATAACCTTCCATGGTGATTTGCCACACACTACTGAACAATTCACGACAAATTTGATAGATTTGTCCCTGCTCACCATCAACCTTTTCTACATCACGTGGTATGCAAGCCGGTAAAATTAAAATAGAAAGATTTTTTTTTATCAATAAAAGATCTGGTGAAATCCAGAGAAAAATAAATATAGTGGGAGCTATAGAACAGATTAAACAGTGCAAATGGAAAGAATTGGTATAGATATAGAAGATATTGGAGATAAGCAGCAAAGATTTTGCAAAAATAATAAAAACACCAAAGGTGAGTTTGGTTTAAAAAACAAAATTGGGAGTCAAAGAAGCCAAGATAGTAAACAACAATGTGACTAATCACACGTTTTATGAATACAGTTTTAAAAAAAAGGTAATAAGGAACAACATGTTTTTTTTTAAATAAACTAAATGCACGCGCGAAAAGAGAAGACATCATCATCGACTTTAGATGAAAAAAATATGAAAAGTGTTCATAAAAACCTATAAGAGTCAATAACACATGCGATTTCTATGAAGAAAACAACGTAGAAAAATGAGAAGAACTGATATCAATATGTAAAAAAAAATTAACTAGACTCAAGATAACAGTGCGGAGGAACATAACATATACACGAGCGGCCGGCATAAATTCCAAAAAGTGTAAACAAACGAATTAAACTCAAAGTGAAAATATTGTCTTAGCCATGCAGCATCTAACAGTCGTAATTTGGACATAGTGTCGACAAAGTGAAAATTTTGGAAGCTCCTGAAGGAAGAAATTAGTTGAAAATATTAAAAGTAATTCTTCATTAGAAATTAATCGAACTGTTTTCAAATACCGAATAATAAAAGTGGTTTAAAAATGAATTCAATTCAAAAAACACAACAACGTCTCTACCCTAGTTTCATTCGGTAAGTAAACATGAAATTGCAGTGTTTTTATGCGTCGTAGAGCCGGCTATCAGTTCTGGAAAAATATAATTTTACTACGCAATTGGTTTTTTGTGGCACTAGATAATTTTTACATTTATGGTGAATTTAAAAATAGACTATTGGGTTACTGAATCAGGGCTGCACATTTTATTCGAGTCTGTTTAGGACAGAATGATAAAAAATCTGACTTTACACTTGTTCGTATGTACTAAAGAGTTAAAATTGGGCACAGTAGCGTTATCAAAGAATGTTCGTTAATATAATCGAGCTACTGCTTTCACTTTTTCCTTAAGAACGGAAAATCTTTTTACGATTTTCTCGAAAATTGTTCATTTTACCAAAGAAGCAAAAAATTACAATGTGCAGAATGCGCTATAATACATAATACGCAGATAAATTTTTAGCCAAGGTTCCTATGAAAATAATAAAATAACTATGCGACAGTGTCCTTTTTGTCTTGATTATCTAAAAATAGGGAAGTTTTCCTAAGAAGTTAGAGCGAATTTCATATTTTTTGGTATGAATTTCATTTTTTCTGGGAATTATTGCAAAAAAATCCACTTTCATCTATTCCTATTATTAAAGGAATCTATGTATATTACTGATTTATTTTCATCTAAATTATGTAACTTTCTATTAATATTCAATTAAGTTTGGAGACATACCAATTGTTACGAAATTTTTGAATTACAATTGCTTCCTTCGCAGTTGAAAGAAGTTTCAATGATATTTGACTTTTTAGACTAGCAAAAATGACTCAACTTGGAGAGTTAGGCAGCGGTGCTGGCAGGGGAGGTGGCGGCGGAGGATCTATTCGTGAAGCTGGAGGATCATTTGGCAGAATGGAGGTGGCCCATGAAGAGGGGTATTTCTATAAAAAGGTAAGAATGTTCTATTATTATAATGGCAATGAATCATTAGTTAAATTACGCCTTTCACCGTTTTAGCAACAACAACAATTGCAAAAATTGAAGGCAGCCCAAATCACCCAAAAAGATTTCCACGAGCAGCAAATTAAGGAACTGGAGTCGGCCATCCACCGTCATAAGGAGTATTTAGCAAATATTCAGCCTAAAACGCAGACTCACGTTTGATAATTAACTACTTAATGGCTGAACCAAACAAACTATATATTTTTTTTCTATAATGTACTCGGTTGCATTTAGTGGTGATTTTTAGTGTTACTGATTTTTTATTGTTGTAGTAATATGTAATATTAGGATTTTCATAAAATAAAAATTATTTTTAATAAATAATCAGAGCTCTTCAAAAGTTCACAACTAATCTTCTTTGCCATTGGAATTAGGATTTTCTTGAATAGGGGAAGAGTTAAAATCATCATTCTTTAAAGGTTTCGAACGCATCAGTACTTTTGCTTCCGTATCCTACAGGAAATGTTAATTTTCAATTTTTATTACCTGAGAAGAATTAAAGGAAAATCTCTGGAAATTAAAAGTGCTATTACGGAATTGTGAAAAAAGTAATCTTCTCTAGCATTTAAATTCTTTTTTGTGCAAACATCTCTAGCGAATTTTCTATTATACTCTGGTGTGGTCTGCTATAAGAGTTATTTTTAATTTAAATGGAATTGATTAAAAAATTTAGATGCAAACATTCGTATCGTCCGTTGGCTCTTCTTCATCAACATACATCTTTGACGGATCATCATCAAAATTTTCTGTTTCAACTTCTTTTTTTAATCTTTTCTCTCTTAATTTTTCGATTAGTTCTGCTTGCTGGAAGAATTCCAATTTTTCTTTTCAATAATATAACACTATGTATTCCATAAGCGATTTTTACCTTTTTCCTGAAATAATGTTCTTCCTGAGCGTGGTGCATTTTATCTGAAGAATTACTTGCTGCTCGAATAAAATCACCTGCATTTACCTCATTGCCATTACTTGGGAAATTCAACTGGAATTGTAATGGAAGCCTAATTTATTATTAGTAAGTTTTATGATAATTTAAAAAATTATTTGAGTTTTTATACAGGAATTGAAATGGTTGGCCTTTTGACAAAAATCTTATAACTCGAAACATTTTTCCACAGTTTTTTTTAGCTTATTTAAAAAGGTTTTTGAAAGATCATTTCAATTCTCCTATTTATAGTTAACGGCTTCCATGATCACAAAAAATTTAAGCAAAGTAGAAAATTTTATGATTTCCACATTTTTATCAAAATTTGAAGGGTTTTTGAACAGTTTTTCTAATTAGATTTTGGTAGATGAATACAGAAGCATACAGACTGGAAATCTGTCGTGGATTCAAATCTCATTTTAGCTTTAAGTGTTATTTAAGCTCGCTTTATCGAAATGAGCAGTGATAATTCCTGCATGGTCCTAACGACACCATCAGTCTAGATTGTTATCACGACCTCTGCTGTTGATGGGTTGTAACTAAAAATGTTTCGAAAGTTACACCTGGTTTGGAATTCATGTAAATTGTGCACATCTGGCAAAAAGTGTTGCGAAGAATTGAATAAGAGGACACCAAATAATTCCTTCACCAACCTTAAAATTGAAAAAAAATCATTCCGTAAAAAATACATTTCATTTATTCCTGAAATGTATTTTTTCCTGAATGGTTTTTTTAAATTTTAAGGCTGATGATAAAACAATAAAATACGAATAGTATATATTCTACACATTTGAATATTAAAAGTAAATTTCTTTACTGCTAAATATTATAACTAGATTGTTTAGCATTTATATTTTTTATTGGTTTTCACTTTCACGATAAGAAGTTGAGGTTCACTGATAAGTCGCATGGCTAGATTTAAAGTTATTAATAACTTTGTTTACCAAAAAACACCAAATGTGATAGATTTAATTTGATAAGAAGTACAAATGTAGGCTGCGTATTTATTTATTAGCTGTATAACGAAAGGTTGTTTTTGGTGCGGAAAGTAAAACTCGTGTGGCGATATCACCAAAGAATCTCAAAAGATTTCACACACTCACTTGCCAAAATTTTCAACGAAGTAATTTAAAAATTTCAAAATATGTATATGACATGATAAAATCTTTAGTTTGCTTGTTAATTGAAAATTTATTTTAAGCGATAATTTAAATCATACTCATCATACTAATATATAAAAATGAGTTGCTGTCTGTCTGTCTGTCTGTCTGTTTCTCTTTCACGCAAAACGGCTGAACCGATTGACTTGAAATTTGGCATGAGTGTCTGTGGTAGTTCTGGTTCCAACATAGGCATACGGAAAAGTAGCGCGAGGGGTGGGGGGAGTAAGGGGAGGGGGTAAAGTGATTTCGAAACTTAGTTGTGGCGCTATGTTACTCTTTCACGGGGAAACTACCGAGCCGATTGGCCTAAAGTTTAACTCCAACATAGACCATCAAAAAAAAGAAAAAAAAAATTGAAAAAACTTAACCCGGCAACGACGGGTATGCAAGCTAATTTTAAAATATTTAACAAAATATTGAGGAGAAGAGTTATTTTAGTGGGGCAGGAATTTTTGTGGGAAACAAAAAGCGCAATTGTCAAATCCGTGAAAAAGGGAAGAAAGAAGAGAACCATATTGCGCAGCGTAAAATGCTCTCTTTATAATAACAGAGATGCAAATTATTTTTTCGAACCAAACCAAAAACCACTGGACAATTGAAATTTTAGTAAACCAAAACCCTCTGAAAAGGATGACCGAACCGGATCAAAATAATGCCATTAAAAAAACCTGGCCGAGCCGAACCAAAACCAAACCAGTTGAGTTAATATTTAAATTTTTGAGATTGAAAAATTCTTGTTATTTTTTATTATCAACCAGACTCAACAGATTCCGGTGGGCTGGTCATGTCACTCAAATGAGTGAAAATTACCCGGTTTGGAAAGTCTTCTGCGGTAGGTTATTAACAACAAGGCGACGAGGAAACCCAACCTCAGATGACAAGCCGACGTTGACCAGGGCGCGAGGAGAATTTGGATGCAAAACTGGAGCACATCGGCACGTGACCGGGACCTCTGGTGAGAGATATTGCGGCAGGCCAAGACCGGAAACCGGATGTAGTGCCGAGACAGAGAGAGATTTGAAACCTAGGCCTTTTTATACCCGTATGGTGTAACCAAAGGGTATATTAACTTTGCCTTACCGTTTGTAACGCCAAGATCTCGTCATCGCACACAAAAATGAATTACACCAGTGTGTTTAGAATGATAAAAAAAATTGAATTTTGCATGTCCGTCCGTCTGTCTGTCCGTCTGTCTGTCCGTCTGTCCGTCTGTCTGTCTGTCTGTCTGTCTGTGGCGCGGATTGCGGGCGCACGGATTGAGCTAGAGACTTGAAATTTTGCGCAGAATCGTTTTTTGTAAAATGTGAGGCTAAGTTCGTTAATGGGCAAAAATGGACCATTAGGGGGGGTACCCCCCATACGAACGAAAACGTTTTTTGCGAATATATCAAAAACGGTACATGTTATCAAAAAAGTGCAAGAACAAAAGTTATTTAGAATATTATTCTACATAAAACTCCCATACATCAAAATCCGATTGGAACAAGTTTTAAAAAAATCTTATTGGAAAATTTGAATTCAAATGAAATTTTTATACGCCGTTCAATTAAATCACCATACGGGTTTTCAATAATTGCCAGATTGGCAATTATAGCTTTTGTTATGTTTTATGTTAATCTAGTATTCAGAAAACCATCTCCGTGCGCTGTATCTCAAGCAATATAACTAATACGATCAGGAAATACAAAAACCACTAAATAGAAACCAATAACGAAAACGAAAAATCATTGAACCATTCAAACTTCGGAGAAACAAAGCCAGATCCAAATTTTTGAAATTTTAGAAACCAAACCACCCCTAAAAGAGCCTGTTCACATTGGTCGAAATAGTCCGCCTAATTCTGACAGAAACTTGCAACATTTAGGCAAGGTGAGGAAGTGGGACTGAGCCCCACTTCCTCACCTTGCCTTAATGTTGCCAGTTTCTGTCAGAATTAGGCGGACTATTTCAACCAATCTGAATATGGTCTAAAATATCAAAAGAACCATGCACGAAAATGCCCCTTGACTAACTTTTGGGTTTCACTTTCGTTGTACCAGCATTAGAAAGGTATTTTGCTCTAGTTCCATGGAAATAAGCTCTTTTTTAGCGGGGAACTGCAGGGGGATGGTCAGCCCTGCAGTCCCCCCCCCAAAAAAGAGCCTATGTCCATGAAACTAGAGCAAAATACCTTTCCAATGCGGTAGAACGAAAGTGAAACCCGAACTGGTTCAAAAGTTAGCCCGGGGGCATAAAAAACGTCGAATCCTGCATGGTTCTTTAGGAACAAAAACCAAAACTCAAATCAAATGTTTGAAAGTTTGAAACAAAACCAAATAGTCTTAATACAAATTTCATTCCAATAAAAAGCAACAAAGCTACAAATAATAAACTTTTTAAAATTCTTGTATCCCTTCCAGTATAATTTTATCACATCCAATAAAAATATTTTTATAGTTATGAAACATATTTGTGAATGCTGCTGTTTCCTTTCAAAAACTCCCATAAAATGCAACTGCATAGGAAAATTTATTTATTCAGTTGCAAACGTATTATCTTTTACAATGAAATCAGTCTTTTGTAATGATTTAAAACGCATTTGCTTCATTATATTTTTATTAAAATAAATCTTCATAACAAACCAAGACTTTTGCATAATAAAAAGCGTTGAACAGATGAATATTTTAGTACGAGATGGATGTATAAAAATATAACTTGACCTAAATCATTATTCATATCGCCTGCAAAGACGACATTGAGGTGGAATTGTAGAATCAAACAAACTAAACAGGATCAACAAAGACACGGTCAGAAAGTCTTTTACTTAAACTCAATAGGGAGCAGCATAAAATGCAGACGGGATTTTTTATTGCATAATTCGTTTATCCTCCAACATAAAATGCATCAAACTATACAACGATAGAACAAAGGGACCAAGGAGGATTTTAGATTGCCAAGAAGATTCTGTTTCCGTGTCACCGCTTTCTTAAAACTTTGCAAGTTCAAATTTTCAAGGATACTCCCGCCTAGCTACAAAGAAGGGTCGCTTTTAAAGAATAAGAGCAGAGATTGACTTAGCTTTTGTCTGTATTTTTGTGTAGTTGTCATTGAAATTTTTACTACCCCTTGCATTTTCTTAAAATGGATGCTGGAGCATTGTCCGGAGCAATATCGAGTCTTGCCTGAAACGCATGTCCTCCTTCAAGGATAACTGATGCAGTAGAACGTTGGAACTGAAGGGTTATTGTCTTTTATCGTTTGAAAATAAAAGTTTTTTTTTAATGTAGATGCAGAAGTTACCGTGATTTTATAGAAAGTTTTCCATCTATAAAATTTTGCCGCACTTGTGGATGACTGTAATCGTATCTGTTGCAAGTTTCTTAAGTCTTTCAAAAAGATTGCAGTTTAAGAGTTATATGAATGCAATTGAGTTAAACAAAATACGAATGGTGCTCGAACTTTCTTCTATTGGGATGTTTTACAAAACTTTAGTGTTACTTTATGGGAATAATTTACAATATCTGGGGCAAAAATTTAAAGTGTTCAGACTCTTTTGTGCATATAGAAACAGAAAAATTGCTGCAAAAAATTATAAAAGAAATGGTTTTCGTGCTCGACGTTTGAATAGTAGAAAAATTAAAGGCAAAAATTGTAATAATCAATTGAAATTGAAACGTTGGGAATAGATACAAGATTTCCACTTCGGAGAAAATTTATTTGGGGAAAAGAAATTTTTTTCCATTTATTTCTTAGCTGTTAATATCACATTTCAAGTATGGCAAAAAATGTTATCTGTTAGTTGCTAATATTCAACAAATTGGTGTCTAAGGACATTAATATTTCTTTAAATGTGGGGGAACCCAGGGATTACTCGGCACGGACAATTATTTAACTAAGACAGGGGAGAACAGTTGTTCCTAGTAGTGAGATTTTGAACGGACATTGTGAATTAGAACCGAATGTAAATTACCTCATTTGAATTAATTTGCAAGAATTATTCGCAAAGAAATCGTAATTTGCATATCCTATCAATATGGTTCAAGTACTTTTCTCATTAAATTATATTTTTATTGGTATTCTCAGCTTCTGTTGCCACACTTGAGATGTGAAAAAAAGAAAAACTTTATAGAACTGCAAAATAAAATCTTAAAGTTTTCTTGAAACTGTTAAGTTTGAGACGTAATTTTCTTGAAAAAAATAAAAAAAAAATTATAAACATTTCCTCGTACGCATCAATTTTATATACTCTATATAGAAAACTTTTGATAAAAACACAACATTTAATCGATTGAGCAGAATAAAGTCAACTTTGGCACGGATATTTTTTTAGATATGTAACACATAGTGAGATAATTGTAAATAGAGTCCGACCGATTAAGGAGGATCTCCATTACCATGACTTCTGTAACTGCAAAAAAATGCAGAAAACTAGAGCAAGATAGACTTATGTAGATCTAAATAGGAATGACTGAATACAAGTATAAACGCTTTCCCTTCTAGTTTAACAACTTTATAGCAATCATATCAAACCTTATGCTATGTATATAATTTTCAAATTAGCATAGAAATAAAGCTATACAGCTGCATGTGTGTGTTTGAACTACATGAAAAATGACAGCTACGCTATAATAGCACTTTGGATGTGTCTGTGCTCTCTATTCACTTACAGGGACAATGTGTGATTGTAGTAGAAATCGCAACTTTCGCCCAACAATCACACATTCGGCCAAATCACACATTCGGCCAAATCACACATTCGGCCAAATCACACATTCGGCCAAATCATACATTCGACCAAATTTCGGCTTCGGCTTCGGCCAAAAATAAGCCGAAGTTTGAGATTTTTTCCGAAAAATTTGAGGAATCACGTATCCTAACAGTGCCTTCCGTTACCCTTACAGACTTCTTATTGCCAAAATCGGATTCACCTTCAGATATTTTTTTCGGAAAATTTGAGGAAAAGGATAACTAACTACGTTATCTCTACAGGACCTACCCTTATCCTTACAAGCACGAAGTAGTGAAAATTTTGTATTGTCATCGGAGTGCGGATGAGTAGAAATGGATCAAAATTAGGTTGCAAAATTTGACCATTTGATCCATTTGTATAGGAGAGGGGGAAAGGAGTGTTGCGATTGGATTTTCAAATTCATATTCTAAACAAGTTTTGCTTTCATAAATTTTTCAATTCGACCCACCGTTTTCGAGAAAATAGAAGAAAAAGTATTCAATTTGTGTGGGGGAGGGGGGAAGGAATGGTCCAATTTTGCCTGTTCAAAAACTTAGTCTAGCCATTTACGAGAAACGTACCTATACCAAATTTCAAATTCCTAGCTCAATCCTTTCGAAAGTTATGGTGTTCACGGACAGGAGGACGGACATGATGAGATCCAATTCTTTTGTCATCCCTGACACCCTCCATTTTTGTGTCTGATGATTGGCTCGATGCGTTAAAAAGGGTAGACTAAATCTAATATACTTCTATAGTATAAAAAAACCTTTCCTCAATGTTAACAAAATTTTCCTTTATTATTGATGGGAATTGTTTGTGCTTTGAATTTGTAAATTTTCAAATGTTTTTTTTATGTTTAATGGAAAAAAAATTTTAATAGAACCTCAATTGGTTTTCCCTTACGGATGAATGTTCATCTCAGATTTTATGCAAACCTTCAGCTTCGGACGAAGGTTAAGAAAAAGGCCGAAGTTCGACTTTCGCCAAGAACTGACTTTTGGCTGGACTTTACTTATAAATACACTACTCCAAACTCTATTTTGACAACTTTTCGACGAACAACAAAATATTTTTTCTTTAGAATTGGGAAGATGCCTTCGTCTTAATTGGTTTTGAGTCCACTTCTCCTAGCGTACATCGCGATTCCTCCCACGAAAGGTGCTGGTGACCCAGGGGGCTTTCGACTTACCAGTAAGGAAACAATGTCTTCGGGGATAAATTTTCGGGACACCTCCTAGTAATGTCGTTGGATAAAACCGTTCGTTGAAAACATATTGTGATAGATTTTAATTAACAAGAGTTTATATAACATTTTGTTTGGATACCCGATAAACAAAATTGATAAAAACGAAAGGTTAAAACCTCATTCTCTAAACTTGATCTGTCCAAATTTTGTTTACATTTGAACTACTTCAACTTTCTCAAACCTGAAAGGTATTAACGGTGTTGATTTGGATACCATTAAGATAACGCTAGACACCGAAATAAACTTAAATCACCGAAAGAAAAGATAATAAAAACAGGTCAAAATAACATTAAACAAAAATTTGATTGTTTAAACTAAATACTTTTGGGTTAAATTAAAGCTTTTTGGCCAGGTTTTCACCATTTGAATTTCAAATACTGTGAGTGCTAGTAAAACTGCAGCAAAATTCACATTTTTTTAAAGGATTTTGTTCTAAAATTGAATTAAAATAGAAATGTATTTAAAATTAATTATTTTATTGCTGTCGGTTATTGGTTTTGCTCTTGGAGGTAAGGTGTTTGAGTTTTAAGTATAAATATAATAAAAAATTGAATTTTCACTAATTAAAAAATTAACTTTTTACGATTTTCTTTCTAAATCTAAATTGAATACAAATTTTTAGATGATACGATCGGACAAATTGATGAAGCGGTGGGAGTGAACGAAAAAGCAGAACAAGTAGAAAATTTGGTCGAAAAAACAGAAAAAGTAGAAGAATTGATTGAAAAAACGGAAAAGTTAGGAAAATGTGAAAAATTGAAAGATCCTAATATAAAATGTAAATTAAGATGCATTCCAAAGTATAAAGATGGATTCTGCGATAAACTTCATTACTGTCAGTGCAAATTGAAAAAGAAAATTGTCCCAGGTAAGAGTGTTTATCCACAAAGTATACTTTATGGAAATCCACACTTTTGGAAAATGTAAGCGAATAGTGACAAATGCAAGAGCATTCGACTTGAGCTGCTGTGGTCTGCACAAATTTGGCTACTTTCGATTCGGGGCCAAACTTGGACAAGTCAAGCAAAGCAACGAATGAGGTACTTGTCGAAAGTTGGCAAGAATGTGAATGAGAGGCTTACTTTGGCCAAGCTTTGTTCGCCCAATATTCATTCGCGTACATTCGCCAAGAATGTGAACCTGGAATAAAAAGTGATTCAAAATAATGAAAAGAAATAGGCTATTAAAAAAATAGAATACGAATGTGGTGAATTTCCTCAATCTATCTATTTTTTTTTGTCAAATTTTTTGTGCTTTTAATTGCAGGCCTTCATGTCCCACCAAAAGTTCTTGGAAAATGTGGAGGAACCGGACATTTCGGATGTGATATACAGTGTAAATTATCACCGAAATATACCGATGGATTTTGCGATGGAGAACATAAATGCATTTGTGAAAAGAAAATTTTATGAGTTAATAAGTAATAAGAAGTAATAATATATTTTAATCATTTCGAATGTTTATTTTTTTTCTTGTATTTTTGTGAAAAACAATCATTCAGTATTTTATTCCTATTTCCGAGAAAATGATTTTTAAATAGCAACTTAACTACAAATTTTGCGGAGATGTTGACAGTATTTGAGTTCTAAGGCGCCGTTTACATCTGACACTATATTCCGCGAATTTTATTCTGCGACACTCCATTCAAATTTCACAACTTTTTATGCTACGAATGAAAATTCCGGAATTTATTCCTGAAAGACGCCCAAACTCGATTTTTTTCATATGAAACTGCCGGAACAAATTTAAGTTTTGAACATTTTTGCTAATAGGCCCTTAAGGGGCCTACACACGTTCAATGTTACATGACAAGTATTATTGATGAAAATTTTCGTCAAGTAACATGGATGGAAATTGCCTCCACACGTAACAATGAACATTGACAATGTTTTTATCAAAATTTCGCTCAGTACCGTCGAAGATCTTACTGAAGATGGGTGATAATTTATATATGTTAGCAGCCGGTGCAGCCGCCAGTGCATTAATTTTGAATAATAAAAAAAAGATCTGGTTAAAAAGAAAATGGCTTTTGAAAAGGCAAAAACGTGGGGATATCTCACTTTTAAGGGAATTCTCAAGTTTTCCAGAAGATTTCCGAAACTTGCATCTACTACTTAAACCTTCTCTGGGTATTTCGTGATTCCTCACAAATTCTCAATCTGCAAAATACCATATCGATGGCTGGCATATTTCGTCCTGCTCTGATCCCGATTTTTTCGATTTTTCAATTTTTTTTACTTCTGTTCTAAAATTTGTTCTTATACTGTTTATTTTTTACTTGACAGTATCAACCGTGGCTTGTGGATCCACTTCTTTTAATTTTTCACAAAGTTTTTCATATGCTTTTAGTTTTAGATCTTGATTCACATATACATATATATTCATATATAGATTTTATTTTCCACAAACACTCATTGTTCCTATAAATTTCGATAAATTCTTTGAGGAATTCCCTCGAACACTGCCGAAGATCGCACATGTTATACCTTCGAATTTCAGACAGCAAATGCCACACTGACAAGTAACATTTATGAACGCTCTAAACCATCATTGTTACTGTCAATGAACATTGATGAAAATCAAAATAATTTTGATCTTCGTCAATGTAGACTTTTTACTTGACAAGACCATTGAAGAGCATCCAAACGTACAATGTTACTTGAAACATGAGTCATTCAAGTAAAATTGTCATGTAACATTGAACGTGTGTAGGCCCCTTTAAAAGATAATTTGAGCAAACCCTCAAATTATCCCGGATTGTCACAAAACAAAAATTGTAACCCTATTCGTGGCCCTCTGCCAGGAAAATATTTTTCATTGCAACAGTAATTTGAGGCTGCATTATATTCTGAGTACCACTGATATTAAAAATCCAGTAAAAAATTCGAAAAATTTCCCAATCCACTCATTTTTTTCCTAAAAACCTAAAATGTAAAAGCAATGAACATCCTTCAATTGTTTGAATGAAATTAACATTAAGATACTTTCTATTGTGAGATCAGTGTTACAAATTCCTATAAAATATTAAGCCAAAACCTACAGTACAACAAAGCTATAAAATCACATTTTTATGGTCAACAATTTACCCAATATAAATCCTTGGGAAAACATTTTCCAGTGCTTTCTTCTCTTTTAGATATATTTTGGTACGATAAAAAAGATAAACATCTTGTGGACAGACAACAAAAAACACCAACATAGTACACATTTTTGCTCAACCACCTGGGCGATATTTACCTTGATAATCTAACATATCCAACTCCAAAGATGTGTGTAAACATTTCTGTTGCTAAGAGCATTTGTAACAGGGCGTAAAGATATCAATATACATACATATATAGGTCATATTTGAAGGTAAAAACTTTTTACTATTGGATCAGGCAAATTTACAGCTTACAGGTTTTAAAATTTTTTGTCATGGATTTTTATTCTTATATTTATCTGTTGGATTTTGGCTTTGCTTGGATCGGTTTTCAACTACTCGTAACACATTTTCGTAGCTTGGGTCTTTCAAGGTTGAAAGTATTTTATGTAGGAAAAATTAATACCTTATGGGAGTCATAAATTTATGCAAACTTTGGCAATAGTGGAGTGGATTTTTTGAAAATTAGAATCAGGATAACGAAAACTTTATATACTACAAAAAACTTCTAAACCAATAAATTAAATTTTTGAATACGGGATTGAGGGTGTTTTTAACTTCATTTTCAAAAATCGTGAAAAAGTGTTACGAGAAAGGGGAGGAAGGCGGGTCCTAAAATTTGTGTGACGTATTTTACGCAGAGCTCCTTACAGGGACATACAGAAAAAGTCGCAGGTGAGATGTTTTCAAAAAACAAACCCGATTTCCATACAATATTGACGCTTTTTAAGATCGAGATCTGTCGTTAGATTCCTCATTGGTTAAGATTACCAAATGACTGAAGTCAGAATGCGGGACGGAGAAAATTTTATTTTAAATTTTGTTTACTAAAGAATCGATTGTTTTGATCATTCTATGCCAAAGGTAGTCAAACTTTGTTTAAAGATCAATAAGCCAGAGTATTCCTGGAATTCTTATACTGCAGAAGAACTACAACAAGAAAGTGACTAGCTTTAGGAGAATAGCAGTGAAAAAAAGTGCGCCGCAGGTGAATTTGTTTTAAACAAATGTACCGATATTCCGTAGGCCAAAGTTCTCACGCATTTCGGGTCAAATAGAACCCTCAATTAACCCCAAGTTAGAGTCAGACTCCAAAAAGTTTCAAACCGACCCTGGGATACCAGTTTGACGAACCTAACCGTTTGGTTTGACGAACCTAAAATTAGCTTTCTAAAATAGTTTGACGAACCTAAAATTGTCTTTCTAAAATAGTTAGCTCATCTAAAAAATGCTTTAAAAAACATTAAAAGTTCATTTGCTTCAGAAAACTAATGAAGTTTCCCCAAATGCAACTAAAATTATAATTACACGTTCAACGACGCACACTTTATATTTAGTGCAGGCTGTTTTATGATCAATGCGGAACATTGCCGATTCGGGATAGTTGATTTAAATAATTCAATTAAAATTAATTTCATTCTATTTAATTGTTCATCATGAGATATCTGGGATTTGAATAGAAATGGTTCGAGAGAAACAAAAACATAAGAAAAGCTACCATTGCCAGGGGCTAACAGTCAAATACTCTATATGAGAACGGAAACAAATTTTTAAAAAAATCGCTTGTGGAGAAGAGGAGGGGGGAAGCAGGGGTCCGATGGGATTTTGATATATGGAACTATTATGAACACATTTCCTTTTTTATAATTTTTTCAATACAATGCAGCGTTTTCGAGAAAATAGGAAAAAAGTATTCCATTTATTATAGGGGAGGGCGGAAGAAATTGTTCAACTGGATTTTGATGTATGGATAAGTTGTGTAAAATCCCATTTTAAACACATTTTACTTTCATAAATTTTTCAATACGACTCTTCGTTTTTGAGAAGGAATGGTTGGATTTTGCCCGTTCAAGAACTTGGCCTTGCTATCTACTAGAAACGCAACTGTACAAAATTTCAAGTCTCTAGCTCAATCCTTTCGAAAGTTATAATGTTCACGGACAGACGGACAGACGGGCAGACGGGCAGACGGGCAGACGGGCAGACGGGCAGACGGGCAGACGGACAGACGGACGGACAGACAGACGGACAGACAGACGGACAGACAGACGGACAGACAGACGGACAGACAGACGGACAGACAGACGGACAGACAGACGGACAGACAGACGGACAGACAGACGGACAGACAGACGGACAGACAGACGGACAGACAGACGGACAGACAGACAGACAGACAGACAGACGGACAGAGAGACGGACAGACATGCGGAAATCAAAATCTTTTGTCATGCCAAACACCCTTGTGTTGTTAATTTTTGTGTCCGACGATTGGTTCGATACGTTACCAACGGTGTATTAAATCTGATATTCTCGTATATAATTCTCATATAGAGTATAATAAATAAATATTTCAATATAGCCGGAAATTCTTCAAGAAAAATATTTTTCAAAAAAACTTTCAAATATCTTTGCAAAACATTTTTCAAAAAAAAAAAAACTTTCAAATCTCTTCAAGAATCACAAATATTATCAAACTGAATAAAGACATCTTTCAATCAAAAAATTATTTATCTGACAAAACTTTTCTGACCTAAATCTAAAATTTCTCACATAATTTCGTATACTTTAAATAGGCTCGTAATCTATATTTAATTTTCAAACCCTTGTTATGTCACAATTTAAACGAAGTGTAATGACATGGAAAATCTGATAAAAGCCTTATTACTTTAAAACTGCCTAAGTGAGAGTGTAATGAAATTACCTTCTTGATTATTAACTTCAAAACAAAATTTCGGTACTCTTGAAGGAATTTTCCACTTAACGTAGCTTTTTGTTATTCAATGGATTCTTTTTTTTCAAGCAAGAGCTTCGACTTTAAGGTACAGAAAACGTTTTCAGCTCGTCGTTTATTACTAGGTATACAATTTTATATAAAAAGGATCAGAATTTGGCTAAGGATACGTTTAGCAAATTGTCCAAACTCAATTTTCAATTTTTCACGAGTGACTTGCGACGTAACGAGACTTTTTAACATGAAAAAGTATCTCCTTAAAAATCTCCGTCTTTTCACTTACAAAATTCCAGTCTACATATATTTGTGCATATATCTGTTAAAGCGTTAAACGCTATAGTGTATAAAATTTATTGAAGTAAAAGTATACTGGAGGAAAAATGGCGTAGGGTCCTTTTACGCCTTGTCATCGTCAGTTAACATGAATTGGGTGTAACTCTATTGGAATTGCTGTCCCATTTACAGTGTAATATTGATATTTTCCACAATTTTCTCTAAACATCTAACTACCAATAGTAGCTACTGTGAAAATAGGTTAACACTCAGAACTTCCATTGAATTTAAAGTTTGCAATCGGTGGCAGTTTATTTCCGCTTGGTTTGGTAATTTCTATCAATAGAGATAAAATTTCATTTCAGTTCATCGCTATAGTGTAAATAGAATGCAAATATTTGCTATGAAAATGAGAGAATATAAATTTTCATTAATTTTATTGAACATTTTTCATTCAATAACATTGAAACGATATGTGAGATAAATTCCAAATGACATGTTTTCCTATATACCAACAAGAAAAGCGCTTTTCGACCATTCTATAATTGACTATTTATCACTGTGTTTCAAAGACAATTGAGATGAGCAGCCCTAAAGGGACACAAAACTCGTTTATATGAGTATCTTTTGTAATTTAGTTGTTTGCGGAGTTTCGTTTAAATGGCGCCATTAAGTATCCTCAACAGAATATTCCTCAGAATTCATACGAAAATTTCTCAACCCAAATTGAAAAACAATGGAATTGACCCGGGAAAATAGATTTATTTTATAAAACGAGAATCCTTTGATTTTCCAAAACATTTCTGGTACCCATACATCGAAGTATACATCTTTCAATTAATAAGATTGCTTTGTTCCATTTTTCAAAAAGCAGCTACAAGATTAACTTGGCCAAGGTTTGAATAAAATTTCAATTAAATGTAAGAATGATGGACTTGTATTATCATTGTGCAATATTTTTTATAGCAATAACAAAATGTTCCTGCCCGAGGTGATAATTTAGTCGTTATTGAGTCGTTGGCATGTATGAAATGCAAATCACCATTACGATTATAACATTTCAAAATTTTACGATAATTCAACATATTACGATGTAAATTTTTTATACAAAATGGCAACGATAAAGGATAAGACTATCATTACCTGCATCGTCAACGAAATGAACTTTTCATATTTTAACGGGATGTCTAATAAAGGAAAGGTTTCTTTATAGCTCAAAACAATATTCTAATAGGCAATTTTTAGAATTTTATATAGCAAAAATAAGTTGAGGTCGTTGAGAATTTTTTTTATAATCTAAAAGTATGTTGCCATTAAATGTAAATTGAATAAACTTTCAACCATTATTTTTAAAATTTTCTCGCTTTGAACCATTTCTCTCCCGGCGAAACTGGAATATATTGGTGAGGTATTGCTATGGGCTATTATATCAATTTTAATGAAGTTAGTTAGTTAGTTTTGTTGCCGGCTCCATCCAAGGCCTCGCAGAATCCATAATTGGATCTATAAGATTTTGATGAAAGCCGTATCAAAAGATTAAAAAAACTGCGTTTTGTACTTTAATGGTTGAAAATTTGGGCATAAAATGCCCCCCCCCCCCTCCTCCACCCACCAATCAAATTCCAAAATAGTCTGATGTGAACAGCATATGACTTTCTTATACAAAATCTACGTTTCTGCGCAATTTACCTGACGAAAAAATATTCGTTTACATAAAAATATGGATTTTTATTTTGCGAAATCTGGAATATCTCGATAACGGTAAAAGATATCGGATAACTGTAAGAGACAAAATTATGGCAAACATTATTCACTTCAATTCTCTTCAGACATTAAACCACCAAAAACCTGTAATTTTTTGAGATAATCGCAAAAAACTGATTTTTTCTAAAAAAAACTTTTTTTTAAATAATTAAAAAATTACCAAAAAAAAAATCCTTTTCACAACCTAATTTTAACACTCTAACTGCCACGACAGTTTTAAGCCTTTTTCGAATATTTAGTTGTCAGTCAAAAAGGCACTAAGAGAAAAAAAAATTGAAATAAAATTATACCTAAATATTATTTTATTACCATAAAATGTGTGCAACTACAAAAAATCGTTGCGGTTGCAGCGAACACTTTAATAATTTTCATTGTGGCCGTTGTGTACAATTATGTGTCAGGTCTTTTTGACTGACGTGGCAGTTAGAGTGTTAAGATTTACAAGGTGGCAATGCACTCAAACTTGTAGTTTTGGTCCCTGCAGTATTGCAGGAGATAATACGAGGCGGATTGATAAAAATAGAAGAGGTGATAAATATTAGTGGGAGAAACATTTCCTCGCTGGACGACTTCTGTAACTGTGAAAACGGCATCCCAAGAGGTTCAAAAGTTATCAGAGGAGGGTGTCGAAGGCGTGGGGGGAGGGTAATAAAAAGTATCCTTCCCTTTGTTCTATAAGCAAGTATGAATAAAGTTTTATCAAAATCACACGGGTAAACTTTCATTGAAATCGGTTAGACACACACACATACAGAGAAAACTAGCAAATCTAACTATTTAATAATGGGGTATCGGAACTGTAACTAAAATAGTTAATTCAAAATTGGATTGCAAGATTCGACCCCGACAGACAGATATGAAGGCAAGCTAAATAAAAGCTTTTAAAAATCAAATACAGTAATCCCTCCAACTGCGCGGTTTTTAACTGCGCGGTTTCGCAACTGCGCGGTTAAGTTTTTAATATCAAAATTTCGAACTGCGCGGTAAAAATTTCGCAGTTGCGCGGTTTTTTTATAATTTTCGTTTAAAAAAAACATTTTCCTAACTCCAAAATTTCATACAAAGTAGGGTGCGCGGTTTCGATTTGCGCGCTCTTTTTGTGGAACGTATCTACCGCGCAGTTGGAGGGATTACTGTGTAGCTCTTATATTACTGTGTAGCGTTTGAAATCGTAAATTCAATATTGTTGTTGATATAAAACACTAACACACAGAACTATATAACATAGAACAACTGTCACCATACAAAGCTCTGCTGAAAAATGGTCCCAAAAGTATTTCCCTTTTTATCGTACTTGAACGCATCCACTGAACTGTATAAGGTCGCGAAATTCAAATTTAGTTTGCCGCGAAATTCAAATTTCACAAGTTTGAGACTAACTTTAGGCGCAAACAAATAACATTAGGCGCCAACACCATTCCGAAAGTCTATTTTCCTTTGACAGCTCACGGTTTAAACGAGAGGACTATATTTATTTTCATACGGTTATCTTGCTCTTACTTGACTCGTTTTGATTCACTGTACTGTATTGAAATGGGACCATTTGAGACAGCAAATCGAGCGATCTAGTATATCTATGCACTAACAACAACATTAAATTTACGATTCGAGCCAATCCTGGTGATATGACCTTTGGTTCTTGAGTAGAATGAAATAATTGAAGAAATCTGCAAATAAAAATAATTTTTTGGTATTATCACCTTTCGTTAATAGATACTAAACTTACTACAAAGTCAACTGACTACAAAACTTTATTATATATTTTAGAAACACTAGAAGAACTAAGTCTGCCGAGAAATATATAAGCCTAGAAATTCCAATAGAAGTCCGTTGTTGTATCAAATGCATAATCCGCAGATTTCTATTAAAAAAAAAATAAACAAAACAAAAAAGAGTTATTCGCACGCAATCTGGCCTGGTTTACTGACTTCGACACGCAACTTTGGTTTTTCGCTTCTTAAACTGTTTTACCATGAAATTAAATCGCAAAGTTTTGTACCGATTTAAAAAGTTTATTATTTGCATACATTAGGGAAATTGCGAGGAGGTTCCGTTTTCAACGTTCGCATTTTTTCTATATTTTTTCACTAAATTTTATGGAATGTTTCAGCCTTTTATTTTTCACTCATTAAATTTTAGATATCGACTTTCTGACTTTACTGACAACTTCAAATTTTTTGAGTAAAAAAAGCGCACTGGAAAATTCCGGGAAAGATTTAAAACAAGTGAAACAGAAAAGACTTTTATAAGGAGCTTATTTAGGTACCGGTGGATAACCCTGTAGTTGGTATCTTATATAGTTTTTAATACTTTCATGTATATCTCATCAAAATAATCCTTTTCGTTTAATGAATTTAATACAACAAGTAGTGTATCTCATGGTAACAGAAATTTAATAAAAATCCATAGAGCTAGATTTTAATTCTCAAAGTTAAATCTGTGTATCCATCCACGAATTAAGCATAATCTAAATCTATATTACTTCATTTTCCTTTTCAGCATTTTTCATCTATGGATGTTTGACGTATTTCCTTCATATAGGAGGAGTTCATAGCGATAAATTTTCCCCGGCGGGCCACTGGGATTCTTGTGGTTTATAGCATTTCATGTTTTATTCATGAAATCTGATTACCGCAGACCCTCGAAACTAAGTCAACCGAAACAGAATTTTATTCAATTTCTTCACGAGGCCGCTGTTGCGGAAAATCTCTTGATTCTCTGAGAATCGTTCAACTTATTCCTGTATCTTGAATGTCAAAAATCGGGAGAACTTCTTTTCAAGGATTATATATATCTACTTCCTACTGCACAAACAATGAAACCGTATGTTGACGAATCCTTTTGATGAAATAACAAAAAAAAACTAACTGGGATATCAGCTAAAAATGATACGGGGATAAACGAGTAGAGATCAAAACAAGGAATGTACTGTACCGGATTTTATGGAAATCCAGAAATAAAAAAAAACGTAATAATCCGCTAGAGATATTTATATTTCCAATATTAGATGTAGGAATTTGACCCATCGTTGACGGGTTGGTGTAAATTATAATAAGAGATTTTGTATTTCGAAGCTAAACCAATACCAGCTGAAAAATGCGGTATAACATCAAGCTATTTTATATAATCTGTACCAGAAATATGGGAGGAATACTTACGCATTAGGTGCTGAGGAAAGTTTCTGTAGAGCGGATATGAAAAACTGGATCATGGTTGCTCAAAATCGCGATATATTCATAATGGACCTAGAGGAGGCTGAATTGTAGCACTACTCCTAATGATAAAACTAAAATTATTACAGGTTTCCACATCCCATCATACCCTGTTATCAGGGGAATGCAAATCCAGAGCGATTTCGACTTTGAAAACCGTTTTTTGAGTTTTTTCCAGTTCGAAAACCGGTTTTAGACTAGTGTGTTTTGACAAATATGTTTACTACAAAAAATATTCGAAAAAAAATTATATTTTTTTTTTTACTTTTACACTTCTTACTTTAAGATATAAAAAAATCTTTTAAAAAAAGCTTTTATTCAGAAAAAATGCACTAAAAAGGAAAAAAATAGTTTTTTGGGCTCTGTGTACCAGAAATAAAAGCGAGATAAAGCACAAAAAATAAAATAAATATTTATCTCGCTTTTATTTCTGATACACAGCACCCATAAATCTTTTTTTTTTGCTTTATAGTACACTAATTTGCATACCCGTTGTTGCCGGGTTAAGTTTTTTGTAAAAGTTTTAGAATCGAAAAAAACCGGAAAGAACTTAAAAACTTTTGAAAAAATCTTTTCCTTACAGGACTCTCCATTCCGAATTAGTCTAACACCAGATTCGTGATCAGCGACCCCGAAAACCCCCGAATGAAACTTTTCAGCCTCAAATTGAGTAGGATTCATGGGGAAAATCACGGTTTAAAAACACTCAAACGTGATGGTTGGGTTGCGACACACTGTGAAAGTTTCAAGTTCCTAGCTTCAGGGATTTGGGCTGGGCGTTGTCAGTCAGTCAGTCAGTCAGTCAATCAGCTTAAACAATTTTATATATATAGATTTTTTTCGAAGTAAAAGCTTTTTTCGAAAAAAAATTTATGATTTTTTTTATTTGATCTTTTTTAGTTATTTGGTGCTTGATTATAGTATTACTCAAAATCCAGTATGACGACTGTCTTTCGCCACGTTTATAAATAGTTTTTGGTCTTCGAATATATATCCATGCCTTTGAGATATCCTTGCAAACTTCTTAACACGTTGGCTACCAGCCAAAAAAACGCTTACTCCGCTAGTATACACTGGGAAAAAACGCAAAAATCATTTCTGTACTTTGTGAGTCACCAGTGAACACAAGATCAATACAGACAAAAACGAACGAATCGAATAAAATATAACGGACAAAAAAAAAACCCCTTTGTACCGCACGAGCGACTGCACTCAACCATGGAACTTGAGAAACTGACGGTAATGACAATAGTGTGTGTACACCGGTGACTGACATGGTAGCCAACGTGTTAATACCAGAATTGGATTCAGCAACTCCAAAAAACCCCAGAAGAAATTTTTTCCGGAAAATTTGAGAAAAAGGATAATCACGTAATCCTTACAGGAACTTCCGTTTTCCTTACAGATTTTTTAATCTGTTATCCTTACAGATTTCGTTTGTTGCATCGACATGATTTTTTTTTCATGAAAATGATGCGTCCTTCGAAGACCTGTCAAACAATAAAAAAAAGTTAACACTAATATCTCAAGTAGTTCAAAAGTTTTTAAGATAGCAACAGGCGAATACTTTGCTGCTTTTATTTATTTATTTTTTTTTGGGAAATTTCATAAAAATAAAACGAAATCTTTAATACGCACCTGCAGTCTATTAAGCCGTTAATTTAAATAAACAGAACGTCTTGAAAGGTGAACTTTTTCCTTACACAGAATCCTTCTGTTGAAGGCCAAAAAATTTGATACAATAGCAGGAAAGTTCTATAGTCTATGGGCTCTTAACAACTTGAACGTGCTAAGTTTTTGTTTTCATAAAATTTACCCTTATTCATTGGCGGTATTAAATTGAAGCCCATAAGAAAAGATAAACAACAGCACCCAATTGAACGAAAAACAAAAAAAAGTTTAAGAAAGGTTAAAATAAAAGGATTGAAATCGGAAAAAGGAAGTGGATTTGCGTCCGTCTGAAGATCTTCGTGGCGATTTGGAAGGTCGAAATTATTGAGAAAAACGATTCAAATATTATGCAACCAAGTTTGGTAAGGTAAATCTTTTTATCTTTTCGCCAGAAGAAATTTTTTACAATTTTCTTTGTTCGCTCTAAATTAAATTTTATGCTAAGATAAGCTTTCAATATCTTCATCCTTAATAACGATGATGATGACGCGAATGAGCATCCTTTCGATAACATAAGAAACCTTTCCGTTTTTTTTAATGTTGAAAGAAAATTTTTGTTGTCCGCATTTTTGTATGCAAAAATGATTGACTCTTTACAATAAATGACTTTTTTTTCTGGGATTAAGGGGCAATTTCTTGCTATAAGATAGATTTATTGATAGTAGAAAATCTTATTTTTAAGTAAAGGACTCTTATTGATAGAGTCCTTTACTTGAAAATAAGATTTTCTACAACGAGGGGTTTTCAATATATGTATGTACCTCAATAAAATTTTCATTTATGCAAAACATCACCAATCTGATTAAATATTGTAATTTTTCCAGTCTCTAAAATAATTTTGAGTAAATGATTTGAATATATATAGTCCGTACCTATATTATTTTGATGTGTATTTGATTAATAAAAATCTAAGATGGTTGCATAAAATTATATCGGGTCTTTCAACAAGGACATAACAATTTTGTATTTAAATAAAACACAGAATAATTGAGATATCGGGCTGAAATTTATTCCAGGTGTAGTGGACATGTTACATTTAAGTATGAAATTCGATGTCGTTCATATGGCCACCGCGAGCACGTTTGCAGATTGATTCTTTGGAGCCAATTTTCCACCACTCCTCTACACATATCGGCCGGAACGTTGGCAATTTCACGTTCGATATTGTTCCTGAGCTCCTCTAACGTTGTTGGCTTGTTGGCATAAACCAACGACTTAACATAACCCCATAAAAAGAAATCCAACGGCGTTAAATCGCATGACCGAGGTGGCCATTCGACCGGACCATTTCTCGAGATTACACGATTGCGACCACCGACTCAGAATGTCAGTAGTAAGTTTTAATAATTTCCAAACGTTGCTCGTTCGTGAACTTCACCATGATAAAAATGTAAACCTTGACTGACGTTTTAGCATTGCCAGATCATAAAAAAAGTTTTTGGGTGCGTTTTTATTAAAATACAAAATTTTTATGTCCTTGTTGAAAGACCCCTTATATGTGGGAAATATGTTGGAAATATTTGTTGGTAAAGGTTTGCAACCACTCCAATTTAATCTACAATCAAAATAAGTTTTAATTAAATACTAATGGCATATTCTCAAAACTAAAAAAATACATAAGCGAGAATTTTGAATCCTATATAAAAAACATAGCTTTATCCACCTAGCGGTGAGGTGATACCTCATATGATGAAAAATGTTTTTCATACAAAATTTTTTTACACGAAAAATTTTGAAAACTCGACAACTGATGAGGTACAAAGTTAAAATTTGACACAGAATAAGCTTTTACCAAAAATGACAAAAAATGATCCCACCGAAAATGTCAAAAATTGATCCACTCCCCCACCCCAATATAAATGGAAAACCTTAATGCAATTTTCTCATAAACGGTTGCTTTTTTTAAAAAAAAAAATGTTTTGACGAGAAGTGTTTAGAATCTGAGTCTATAAAACTCTGCCATACATCAAAATTCGATCGGACTATTCCTTGCCCCACTCCCATACAAATTGAAAAGATTTTCGCAATTTTCTCGAAAACGGTCCATTTTTTTTCAATATCCGGTTCCACTGCGTTCTATGAGATGATAACATCTATCGAATGTGAAAAACTGCGTCAAAATAGGTTGAGGTTTATTAGTAAAAATGGATCTTACAATTTTCGTTACATTAATACATACGCACGCACACATACACACAGAAATGTAGACGACTCGATGGGTAGATGTATGTCCAGGTGACGTGCGTGGGTGGGGGAGGGGGGGGGGGGGGGGAGGTTCTTCTATGATTTCGGTCTTTGGAGCAATTTTAATCACGTTCTTGTATAAACACAGATAAAGTCCTCTAACTCGAATTGTCTGCTGCCATCAAAATCGTCTCGAGTTAGAGGAATTTCGAGTTAGAGAAATTGAAACAATTTTTTTTTAAATACATGTACATATGTATATTTATTCGTTTATAGAAGTTTTTAAAACAAACTGAAAGGAGCGCACAAAAATTAAAAGGAACGCAGAAAAAAGGTTAAAAAATTCGAGTTAGATGAAAATTCGAGTTAGATGAAAATTCGAATTACAGGGATTTCGAGTTAGAGGACTTTGACTGTATAAGAAAAGTAAACATGTTTCTTACTCTATAAATCGCTTATTTTCTTTTGCTTGCATATCCTATACAGATGCGTCATTTTAAATAACGGTGCAAAAAATTAACGTTAAATGTAAATATAGCCATTATCATAATAGCGAGCAATTTTCGTTATTTATCTTTGAGACAATAACGATTTACCTATATTACGGTACGGTGTGTGTTATGCCTACATTTCTTAAATTGAAAATTTTCACATCGCTTCCTAGATACCTACACATGATGTGGCAAAGCTTTAAGGCGTAAAAAATATTTCCATCCAATTAGTTGGAAAAATTTCTCTGTTAATGGTTCCCTCGTGAAAAATTTTCATTCACCGAGGAAATAAAAATTTGCCTCGAGTTATTACATCTTATATGATGAAATTCATAACATTTCGCGCATCTTTTAAATGCATGACAATAGAAAATGATGTACAAAATATTTTTTTTATGCCAAAACAAAAATTTGAGTAAATAAGATTTTAAATTCCAGAAATTTTCAATGGAGTTGAGATTTATATATGTTTTAATTGTTTACAAACTTAAGGTTTCGATTAGACAAAAATTTCGCTCAATTTCATGCCATTAAAATGGCACTTGCAGACAACCATTAAAATGATATTTGCAGATAGATTTTTCCGAACAGTTGTTCACAACATTAGAAATCTGCTAAAATATTACTGCCTCCACGGAACATTTTTTGACAGGACATCAAAAAAGGCGATTTTTTTTGCCTAATCAAGACGAGGTTTTACAAGAAGGGTGATTTATATCTTCAAAATCCGTAAAATCAGATAACTTAGTTTACAGTATTTTCTAAATTTCTTGTTTTGTTTTGCAGTTCAATGTGCAACAAATCGCATATTCTTGAAATTTTTTTTTTTAAATTGCTGAGTCAAAAATTGATTTTTTTTTGACTATTTACGTACTGGTATTTTTCCCTAACAAATAGTTTTGTAATGTTTATCTATATATGTAGATATATAAAAGCGAAATACTACTCATTTACTCATCATAATATCTCCCGACTACGCCGATTGCCATGAAATTTTGGACACAGATTCATCTTTTCTGCAAAAAAAAAACCTTTGCAAAAAACTTTAACCTGGCAACAACGAGTATGCAAGCTCGTAAACAACACTAAGAAAATTGGAGTAAAAGCATTTGACTTGCCTAGGACGTAATTGGCTTCCTGCAGGAAAATTTACCCTAGCTTGGCGTGTGTTCACCTGCGTTAAGAAAAGTAAAAATCTGTCAACCTGTGGCGGGAAAAATTCAAAAATTAAACCTGCAGCAAATAAAGTTGGTCGCAAGGAGCTGCACGGGTTGACCTGAAATTGGTATTTCGAGAATGTAATGTTATGTAATGGATAACTCCGTCTGCCTGTTACAGACCAGAGTTGACTTGTCAAATAGTTGACTTGGATCAGCTTTATTATTTTTCTGTTTGTATGAAGCTAAATAATAATTAAGACCTCATTCATAATGAAGAAAACTCCTACCAAATTCCGAAAACTCTCTAAAAACATATATATCCATTGATGAAAATCTGTCGACTAATTTAAAATATATCATGACAAGGGGTTGGAAGGGAATGCGTTTCCTGCTTTCAACATGGCTAAAAACATTCGAGTGACGCGTAACTAAATAATTTTTCCATACACGGAACGATATAATAGGACAAATTTCTACAAAAAATAGGAATATATTTACGAGACAGTGAAATTTTTTGGTAATTACTGTCAAACAAAATTCACGCCAAAAAAATAGGAAATTTCCCGAAAATTATAGGAATAATTCCCTATTTTTAGGGAGTCATTGCTGAAGAGCCCACTGTCTCGTATATTCCTATTTGGATTTCTCTCCTTTAATTTCACATAACTTTAAAACATTTCACGTAGATTACGTCACACAAATTGTCCATAAGAATATTTTTGAATATCCTTTGATAAAAACCTTAAGGAGTTGGAAATCCTCAAAACTTAAACTAAAAAACCTTTAAAAATCCGACAATATTTCCATTATACCAAAATTTCCTAAATGACTAAATCCATTATTCCATTCTAAATCGATTATATGAAATTAAACATTAATTTATATCGACGTTCTGGAAAAATGTTAAGGAGGAGCCATTAAATTATACACGGCATAACTTCAAATTCATTGCCATTTTTATTCGTTTCATCGCTTCGATATACAATTGGAATAGACAAATTTTCACGTGTCATGAACTTTTTAATTTACCGGAAGCCCAGAAGACGTTGGCATTCGTCGTCTAGTTCAAGGATTTCGCACCGAAAAGAAGACATTTTCGGATGGAAAATTAGTGGGGCAGATTGTGAGGTAAATTTTCCCATTTAGGATTTTTCAGTGTGAAGCTTTCGTCATCATGTCGACAGTTAATTGAGTGAAAGCGCCTGCTGTTGATTAAATTTCCTGATTATCACTCAAACGTCAAATTTATGCTCAACAAATTTCAGCTTCATATTCCTTATATCAACCCGTTTTTGGAATAATAGCACTAGTCGGTTATAGGCTGTCGATATTCACAACGTAACGATTTATACGGAATTGCTCTAAAAAAACGTCCTTGGTGTCAACAGAACACGGAAATGACAAGAGATATTTGAATTTATATTAAACATGTGGAATGATGTATGCATATCATTAAGGATATTCTTTATGGCTTGAAAACTGAGGAAAAATCAAGCGTATTTGAAACATGATTTATTAGAGAGTTGTGAAATTGAATCGTTTTATGTAATTAGATCAGCTTCAACAAATCTCGTATAGTTATGAAAAACATGCCTCACCCCCTTTTTGGAATATTATTTATGGATTCCATGCATAATATTTTTACCTTTCGCACCCCATCTATCAAATTCTCGGATATAACGTTTAAAATACCATTGTTGTTGCGTGCGACGGATTGACTATCATATCATAAATGACAAATAGGTTGATTAATAATCACTGATTGATGTTTTATGAGTATTGATTGTCATAATAGAAACAATGTTTAAAATTACCTTCCAACGAATTTACGTGAAGACAATTTATATCATGTGTAATATGGTCGACATCTAAATATATTTATTATCATCATTGATTTACCTTGGGGGTGATGTGGTGTAGTTTAGAAAATTGTGCTTTTACTTCATGTTGATATTAATTAATGCCATTCGAACTAAAACTTTCTAGCAACTTGTTGTGGTTGTCTACTTTGTGTACAACAATGTTATTTAAAATTTATTTTGATATAAATGAAACTTATAATCAAAACCCTTTTACGAGTATTTAAGTTCATTTTCGTGCCTTCTATATACACTTTAGAATTAAATTCAAATTTGTGAATATAATTTTAATAGCCAGGTACAGTGGAACCACGGTTTGTCAATGCTTTGGTTCGAGAATTACTGTTGAACCGAAAAAACGCTACGATTTGTGAGCAATGTTTTGGTTTGTGAACAAAATTGCGGTTTTTGGACTGAAATGTAGCAATAAACATAAGAAAAGCTTCAATTTGCAGGAGCCAATCGTCAAATACTGTATATTTATTTAGATTTCATATAATAACAGAAAATTCGGCAATTTAAATTTCATATAATAACAAGAAATTCCGAAAAATTTGGCAATTTTTTTTGGTTAAGTTATTAATAAACTGTGTTTTCCTTTCAATTTAGGGAAACAAAAATACCGTTTTTACCTTCCACTTATATTCATGTTGGAGAACAACTCGAGAACGGGGCGGATAGAAACTTTCGGAGTACGAAATCTGTTTCCGGCAAAATTATGTGGATGTCTGTACATCTGTCTGTCGGCCTGTCGTTCTGTCGTTCTGTCATTCTGTCGTTCTATCATTATGTCGCTCTGTTGTTCTGCCGGTCTGTTTGTCTGTCGGTCTTTCTGTCTTT
The DNA here is from genome assembly GCA_964034945.1 of Chrysopilus asiliformis. Classification (NCBI taxonomy): domain Eukaryota; kingdom Metazoa; phylum Arthropoda; class Insecta; order Diptera; family Rhagionidae; genus Chrysopilus; species Chrysopilus asiliformis. The sequence continues at coordinate 102,239,502 of OZ035961.1, forward strand.
CTGTCTGCCAGTCTGTCTGTCGGTTTGTCGGTCTGTCGGTCTGTCGGTCTGTCAGTCTGTCGGTCTGTCGGTCTGTCGGTCTGTCGGTCTTTCTGTCTTTCTGTCTGCCAGTCTGTCGGTCTTTTTGTCTGTCGGTCTTTCTGTCTGTCGGTCTGTCGGTCTGTCGGTCTGTCGGTCTTTCTGTCTGTCGGTCTGTCGATCTATCGATCTGTCGGTCTGTCGGTCTGTCGGTCTGTCGGTCTGTCGGTCTGTCGGTCTGTCGGTCTGTCGGTCTGTCGGTCTGTCGGTCTGTCGGTCTGTCGGTCTGTCGGTCTGTCGGTCTGTCGGTCTGTCGGTCTGTCGGTCTGTCGGTCTGTCGGTCTGTCGGTCTGTCGGTCTGTCGATCTGTTGGTCTGTCGGTCTGTCGGTCTGTCGGTCTGTCGATCTGTTGGTCTGTCTGTCTGTCGGTCTTTCTGTCTTTCTGTCTGCCAGTCTGTCGGTCTTTCTGTCTGTCGGTCTGTCGGCCTGTCGGTTTGTCGGTCTTTCTGTCTGTCGGTCTGTCTGTCTTTCTGTCTGTCAGTCTATCCATCTGTCGGTATGTCAGTTTGTTCGTTTTAAGTATCTTAAATCACTCGAGAACGCGTTGAGTTAGCGACTTGAATATTTTTGTAAATTAGTTTTACGAAAATCGTAGTTTTTTATCAATTCTTGGAAAAGTGACGGTAGCTATAACGGGTATCTCCCGTAAAATTTTTTTCGTCGCCTCGTCATTTTCCTTTACCTCAATTTTAAATCGCTGCAGATTTGATTTGTGTTGATTTTAATTGCACCTGATCCTGGGAGTGTCATGGATGGTGGATCGAAAAGAGACCTATGTATATTGGCTATACGTAGAAAATATAATGTACACTTTGTCTTGGTTATCGAAATGTCCGAATTAAATAAAACCACTTCCCAATTGGCATGACACACGGAAAATAGCAGGTCAATGAGTAAATTAGAGTACCACTCACAGAACTATATAACATAGAACAACTGTCAACATACAAAGCTCTGCTGAAAAATGGTCCCAAAAGTATTTCCCTCTTTATCGTACTTGAACGCATCCACTGAACTGTATAAGGTCGCGAGATTCAAATTTAGTTTGCCGCGAAATTCAAATTTCGCAAGTTTGAGACTAACTTTAGGCGCAAACAAATAACTTTAGGCGCCAACACCATTCCGAAAGTCTATTTTCCTTTGACAGCTCACGGTTTAAACGAGAGGACTATATTTATTTTCATACGGTTATCTTGCTCTTACTTGACTCGTTTTGATTCACTGAACTGTATTGAAATGGGACCATTTGAGACAGCAAATCGAGCGATCTAGTATATCTGGTACCAGTCTAGTATAAATAATGTGAATGTAGATAATGTAATTTTAGTGGGATAATCTGTTTGATTTTTTACGCATAGTATGATACGACCCTTTTCTAAAAAGAGAGAACAAAAGAGAACAGGCAGAGAAAAAGAAAGAGGAAATAGATTGGGGTTAAAAAAGAGATAAGGTTCTCTTTAAAAGAGATGTTCTGGGAACCCTAATCACAACTGATGTTTTATAATGGGCATAAAAAGGGTCAATTTGATGTCTCCATAGAAAAACTCCTAAGGGCACCGCAAGGGTTTTTTTTAGTTCAAATGAACTTATTAAGCGGTTGACCATGTTCGACATCTTACCCATCCCTACTATAGTGATTACTTCTATAAAACCATTACAAAAACAAGTAGTTATGATTTTTTTATGCTTTAACATAAAAACCTTAATAGTTTTTACAATAAAAACAAGCTGACGAGAGCAATTGATGTACAATCTATTGCCCTTTTGAAATAAAAACCTTTCGTTTTTATTCGTCCTACATAAAAATACCCATTGTTAAATGTAATCCTAATTACGTGCTCACCATAATTTTTTGTTGATTTAACAAGTAATGTAATACTTATATTTCATAGAAATGTTTGTTTAAAACGTTTATTTTTATACTTGATGTCGTTGTAAATTATATAAACACTGGTTTCCATACAATTATATAATCTTTACTATACTAAATATATAGAGTTTGCATTGTCTGCAATTCGCGTTTATATTTCCCATCATATAATAAAAAAAAATTTTATTATGCTTGTTTGTGGGTCAATAAAATCCTTTTTCTTACTACCCCATATTCAAACTTTGTACATGAAGCATTATCTTTATTAGTCCTACTAGACAATTACCACAATTTGTGATAGTTTTGGGGCGAAAAGAGTACACGACTATCTGACTATAACACGAAATAACTTGGATATGCTTAATCATGAACATGAGCAAAATGCCATCACGTACAGATCATAAAATATCTAATGACAGTTCCATGTACATTTCTCACTATATTGCAGTTTAGAGATTCGACATTTCAGCGGGTTTTTATAATAATTTGAGCGTATAAAAAGTTTTATACTTTTTACATACGCGTATTAAGAAAAATATGAATGATGGCTATAAACGGAAGGACTCAAAATCGTTTTTATATGTATGTACCAATTGTGGGGTTTTCCACGTCAATAAAGTTATATTGCTTCATTCGAGGTTAATAAAATTATCCTTTAATTATTTTGCCATACATTCGTGCACTTTTCACCAAACGAATTGATGCTGAGATCCATTTCATAACACAAAAATCCTTGCCATGAAAAATTCTTTGTCTTCTTCATATTTTCCTGGTAGATGAAATCTATTGAATTTTTCTCTGGAAGATAAACCAATATTCGTTTCAAGAAAAAAAAAATGCACTCCAAATAATGTAAAACGAAATATCTGAATATGCAAAAGCTAATATCAATTTTAACCCTAGATATGGAAGTTTTATAGTACACGGGTCTAGGGTTAAGTACATTGATTCGACTTTTGACCTTTTGATCTCATCATGTCCTCATTTTATGTAAAATCATATCCTAAATAACTTTTGTTCTTGCACTTTTTTGATAAGATGCACCGTTTTTGAGATATTCGCCCCTCCTAATGGTCCATTTTTGCCCATTACCGAACTTAGCCTTGCATTTTACGAAAAACGAATCTGCGTAAAATTTCAAGTCTCTAGCTCAATCCGTGCGCTTGCAATCCGCGCCACAGACAGACGGACAGACGGACATTCGAAAATCAATTTTTTTCATCATTCTAAACACACTGGTATAATTCATTTTTATACCCGTATGGTGATTGTGGGTGATGACGGGATCTTGGCCAGTGTTGGGCATCAATCAATTAAATTTTCAATTGACTAAAATTAATTGCAATTAAATTTTCAATCAATTAACTTTTTTGCAATTAAATTTACGATTAAAAATTCAAAAACAAGGGCCTGTAAAAAAATGTACATTGAATGTCAAATTTAAAAAAAATTGAAAAAAACTAACAATTTTCAATTAAGAATAAAACTTTTTGTGATTATTTGTTTTAAACGCTGATTGCTGAAAAGTTAATTTGCCTCAAAACGACAGGAACGGGAAGGGGTTGGGAGGGGGAGGGGGATGGGGAAAGGGAGTGGCGGAGGGGGGAAGGGGTAGGTCTCCTTCCCCCTCCCTACCCCCCCCCCCCCCACACCCGCACCCTCATTCCCTTCCCTCCTCCGCCTACCCCCTCCCTGATCCCGTCGTTTTGAGACAAATTAAATTTTCCCTCATTTCGATCGATTTCGATCATTTTTCCATATAAAAAAATGAGTTGACTAAATTGAATATGGTGCACGATTCTTATAAATTATTACTCCTTTTAAGTTTTGCTTTTTCAGAACCGTTAATTAAAAGGTGTTAAAAATTCGGGATTTTGATTTTTTAAACTTCATAAGATTTAATTGTTAATTGTGTTAGTCATGATTGATCAAACAATTAACAATTAATTAATTGTTAATTGTGAAAAATACAATTAACAATTAATTAATTGTTAATTGCAGAAATTTACAATTACAATTGATTAATTGTCAATTGCAGAAATTTACAATTACAATTGATTAATTGTCAATTGCAGAAATTTACAATTACAATTGATTAATCGTTAATTGTTAATTGCTCTGACAATTACATTTTGCCCAACACTGATCTTGGCGTTACAAACGGTAAGGCAAAGTTAATATACCCTTTGGTTTCACCATACGGGTATAAAAAATTCCGTCCGTCTGTCTATTATATTTTTTATGCTTTTATCTTGCTTTTATTTCTTTTATAGTCATTTTTTTTTATTAGTATGACTAAAAATCCAAAATGACGTAGTACGTCTTTCGCCACGCTTGTTTATACATAAGTACCAGGAAGATCCAGCCATGCTCGGCGAGCGCAAAATCCTACTCTTGCTGATTTTTGGGGAAAAACTAAATTCACATTATCTTTACAGAGATTTTCCAGAGTTTTTAAATTCCCGACCTAGAAAGCTAGAACTAAAAATAACGCGGGATAACAAAATTTCATAGAAATCGGTTGAGTGGTTATTGAGTAATCGCTGTCACCGACGGACGGAAACCTTTCGAGACACCAGGTGAGGGTTATCGAGGGGGGGGGGGGGGGGGGGGAGGGAAAAGTCAGGTTTGTAGTGGAAAAATCGAAAGCCCTCAGCCCCCTCAGTAATACTGTAAAGTTTCATTAAAATCGGACCCAATTGGAAGATAACAGGCGGGGGGTATCGAAGGGGAATTTTCTTAGGGGTGAGACCTATCTAGATCGATTTCTTGTCCCCGAAAATCCCTAACCCCGAAGTTTCGTGAAAATCGTTAGGCGGGTCTTCGAGATCGTTTGTGCAGACAGACAGACAGACAGACATTCCTCGTATTATATTATAGGATTCATATTTTTTATGTATTTGTTTATACATATTGTTTATCCATATATCCCTAGCTTTGAGCTATCCTTCAGGGTCGGATTCAGCGACTCTAAAAACCGCCAGATGAGGTTTTTTCCCCGAAAAATTTGAGTAAAAGGATACTCACGTTATCCTTACAAAAAGGACGAAGTCATGAAAATATTGTATTGTTATCGGAATTACGATTTCAAGTTAATTGGATGAGTGGAAGAGGATATGAATTAGATTACAAAATTTGACCCTAAGATACATAAAACGAGCATGAAATTTTTGTCCCTCTCCTCAATTCTGACCCGGCCCTTACACGCGACCATAAAGTCTGTCAGTAGCACAGACTTCAAATGTCAAATTACTGACAACGCATTAAAATACATTTAGCGAACTGGCAGTCAGTGCATTTACACGAGACTGTGTCAGCTCTACAGACGCGTGTAAGGGCCGGGTTAGTCTTAGGGAAACTTCAGGGCACGACATATTCCGTGACAATTGCGTTTGGAAAATTCCTTATTTTAATATTTCCACCCCATCGTTCAATTTTCATAAAATATATCGGTTCAATTGAGTTTGCTCGATGTTCATAGTGTAGAATCGCTGGCGAAGAAAACGTAATTCCATCATTTTCATCGTTTTGCTTGGAAGATTCCACTTTCGATCTTCTAGAAGAATGTTCTTCCAAAGGTTTGTTGGAAGCATTTGAATACACAAAAGTATTAAGCAAATAATAACTTTAGCAAAAAATTCTTTCATAGGTAATGCACATTTTATATCGTTGCATTTTCAACAATTTCAATTTTCCAATATTGACTTGAACGTGTTGAACTTGAAATTGACTTTCAATCAACCTCGATAATATATTTTCCTTCAATATTTTTTAATATTCTGTTATCACATCAGAAAATTTTTCCTCTCAATATTTATTCTATATTTGAAACTTTCAATATAGAGAGAGGAGAATTTAATCAAAGTTTTACCAATTTTTTTAACAACGGAATCTCAATTTTTGTTGATTTTGTTGTAGTTAGATTTTTCTATCGCAATCTAGGAAAATTTTATCGATTGAAAAGAAGAACATTAATGGATAACAGATGCGACAAACATAAAATCGTAGGGATTTTTTTATAAAAAATTTTCTCCAAATGATCAAATTTTTAAATTATGCATTAAAAAAGGCGCATAATTTTCACGGTATGAATTAAAATAAGATATAAATGAAGAAATTTCAAAAAGGTTGTTAGACCCATTTTAATTTTTTTTTTATTTTGCTAGGGATTTTCTTTCATATTTTTCATTTTTGCTCTGAATTTTTCAACACCCGATGGGATCGACTATGAGTGGCTGTCTTAAGCATTTAACCTTCTTCAAGTGAAATTCCTTAGTTTTTGTTTCGGAAACCGTCAGATAGAATCAAATAGTGTGCAGCGAAGGGGGCACATATCCTTTTTATATTAGTGCAATTGAAAACCCGACCATCGCCATTACATGAATACGTGCGGAAAATTTTTATTGTCACGGTCTGTGGTTTGTGCGAATCGTATTTTTTCTCGTTTAAATTCTTTGTCTTCCGCTACTGCAAGGGAAACCCCCAAACACATTTTCTTCGATTTCCCATTTTCCCACTTGATAAAAACAGCTCTGCGGCTTTACTCTGATCATTGTTTAAGGATTATCCGTGCCCAAATGTGAGGAAATGTCCTTGATGGTGAATTTATTTAGGACCGCAATGTGTTGAAAGGATATTATGTCTGGGAAATTCTACGAGTTGAAAGAAGATTCTGATCGATTTAAATATTTTAGCAGCATTAAAATAAGACCAACGTTATGGGGGCCGGGTTTAAAGTGATTTACTGGTTTTGCACATTAATTTTGTTGATCCGATAATCTTTTATCAGATTTTAGAGATTTATTTAAATACATTCAAATGCATTTATGATAATTAGTCTAGTGGGCTTTCGGCTTTTCTTTTGATTCTAACATTCTTACAGTAAAAATTGTTGACTTGAAACGTTTTTATCCATTCAAGTTCAGGGAAAAGTCACCATCAGTTTAATCTAAGACTTTTCAAGAAATTTTTCAACAGATAATAATTCTTACTTAAATGTCCTTCTACTTGAATGTCCTTCTACTAGAAAAAGGATCTTATAAAAAAATCTCTAAACAATTGTCTTATACCATACAAGCAAACTTATGGCCTTATTCACAAAATGTAAGTCGCTTTGTATTCGTAACTTTAAGTTCGCAGCATATTTTCGTGTTCAAAAACCGTATTTTTACATAGGGTCAGGTAGGCTGAAGTGGTCCACGTTTTTATTATTGGCCATAAAATGGTCAAAAATTTGAATTTTTGCATGATAAGATAGCCAAATCGCAAGCGCAGGACCTAAGCTAAATTTCTGCATTTACAGATTGCCAACTTTTTGACATTAAATTTAATTTTTATGCATTTATCGAAAACTTTGATTTTTCGATTTTTTTAAAATGGTAGGGAGAAGTGGTCCAACTTTCTAGAAATCGCATAAACATAAAATTAAATGACAAATAAAAGTATAATCATGAAGTTTGATCAAAAATATGGTTTATTCGAAAGAAACAAATGAGCGTTTGGTCTGTTTTGGTGTTGGTTTCTTCGGTCTAGTTGTTAAGTGTCGTTTTCCGGCGGTTTGTTCTGCTACTTTAATTCAGCTCGATTTTTAGGAGAAGTTATAATCGAGCTTCGCATCGATTTTCGGCCACGATTTGAAACACTCAAAATAACTTTTAAAAAAAAAATCTTGGAAACATGAAATATGACATTGACAGAGTGGACCACTTCACCCTACCAAACGTGCACCACTTCTCCCTACCGACGCTATTTTGCGCGGAATGACGCTGCTTCAACAATTGTGGAAAAAAGTGCAGAAGTTTGGTGGATTTACAAAGTTCATAATGTAAACAACATTTTAGATTAAGTAGCTTATTGAAATTGATGAAGAATTCGTCAAAATGTTGTTGAATGTGAATACTTGCGAAAACTTTCAACAATGTTTTTTTGGCACTGGTCTGTGAGAGTGAGTAAATATACGTCTGCACACTTCAATGACTTATAAAAAACAAGCTGTCATCAAGAGCAACAGATGAGACTTGCATATTCTGTTCTAATGTCACTATTACTAAAAAAAATGGTGGTGGACCACTTCTCCCTACGGACCACTTCACCCTACCCGACCCTACTGTATTTTGACCGTTGGTTGTCAAATTCTATGTAAATTTACGCCGAATAAAAATTATTGTGATTCAAACACTACGAAGAATGTGCAACTTATCAATAATATTGGTTAGTTTTACATTAAATTAGGCTTTAATATTAACTGATAAATTGACTTTTAATATACTAGTCCTGTCTAAAAAAATTTTTTTTGAATTCCCAGCTGGATTTAATTTTAAAATTTCTTAAAAAATATTGAAATTTTTACATTAAAGATAAGTTACATTTGTGGATAGGGTCATAACTTACAGAGAAGACGCGTGAAATGTTAAAATTATTTTAAACTTCCTTTTAAAGCACTACGATATAAACATAGAACGTGTTTTCTTTACGAAATTGTATATAAAATACCTTGAAATTTTATTAAAATATTTTCTCAACTGAAAAGCATTTACTATTGTTCGCCTCTTATGGAAAATGCCTGAATATTTTCCCTCCATGTAAACCAAACAAAATACCGGAGAAAATGATCTTAGAAGACGATTTGAATTTAGCCATTCCCATTCATCACCACATTTACTTAATCCATGGTACAAAGCAGTTTCCCTCGAATTCCTAGAAAAATTTAGAAAGCACCGCCAACAATCAGAACAAGATCCTGATGGAACAAACGTTTTTGAATGACAAGTGGATTTCTTATTTTGAATATCTTCCTAACAATACTAAATGCGTATACCTGCTTATTCCGAGAGCATCTGCAAGGAAATGAAATCCTGCGGTAAACAGGATTCTTACCGCCTCCCCCCCCCCCATTGTGAGATAATGGAATGCGTACCGGTTGCTTTTAGACATTTTCTTCGTTCCTGGATTCCACGTAATATCTTCGTCTGCTGATTTAACGTATTTTTGATATGAGAAAATCCTTTTCTTTTTATTTTGTCAGCATTTTCTTAAATTATATTCAGGTGGTTTCTATTCAAAATCGTTACTCATACAAGTGCACTAGTGAGGATCTCCATTCAACTGGAAGGATTCATGTTACATTCGGGATGAATGGCATCCATCCATTTGTGGAGTCTGGAGTAAATGCCAACATCCGATGAAGGATATAATACCCAGGTGAGTGTTTACCGTTATTCCAAAAAGTCAAAAGCATTTAAAGATACCGTAAAGATTCAACATCCTTTACTTTTCCACATTTCTCTATTTTGCTTTTCTGATTGTAACAAAAGCCTCCAACCCTCTCTAGCGTATTTACCGCATTTTCATATCCACGTTCTGTACAGACTTGTATTAAATTGAGCAGATAATTATGTCGGACTTTGAGAAAAGCTTCAAAGAGAATATTTTATTACACGTCCGTATTATGATAATTGCATGATTTATTCCCTTTTATCCCTAATCAAAGTTTCATAAAGCAACCTGATAACTGTATTGTGTATTTTATCATCTTGAAACAAAGATTTTTTCAACGAAAGTGTTTTCACTATATTCGCACGCTTTAATCCTACGTTTATTAGCCAACTGATCTTGGCTTAAAAGCTCTCAGGTTTACCAACATACTTTCAATTGTGGATCAGCCTACTTTTAACAAAACAAATAATCAAAGTCGTCTAAAAAACAAAAGAAAAAAAATACTAATCAAGCAAAAACCGTCGCCTTTACGAGATTCGTGAGTTTCCAACTTTTTACCCGCTTTATACTTGAAATACTTTAATATTTGATACATTTGCTATTTACTGAACATAAAATTTTGCGACCAGGTAATTTAAAGTTATTGGGCGCATTCACGGTACTCAACGGTTAAACGTCAAAACGTCAAAATTCTATACTCATCGGTTGAGCAGAAAAGTATCGCAGTAATTTTTCGATACAAAAAATGGCGTCCGATCAGTGGTTATGAAGAGTAATCTCTCAACTGTTGAGTACCGTGAATGCGCCCATTGAATGCATCAGCGTTGTTGCTGGACAAACTACGTGTCTTATAAAATACCCCATGTTTCAAAAGGTTTGCTTTGGCAATACTCTACGCTAGAATTCAACTTGCTAATTTACGTTCAACTTTTTTTGCGTTTAAGAACCTTCTCGGTGCTGTACTGAACACATGCCAAAAAATTTCAACTCGGTAGCGCTAACGTTGTAGAATCTAGCAGGGGAGGGGGTGTGAAAGGATGGCGCCACGGGGTAAATATATGTAATGTATGTAATTTTAGTTAGAAAATAAAAACATAAGAAAAGCTACAATTGCGAGGGGCCAATCGTCAAATACTCTATGTGGTGACCAACAAAATTTTTATAAAAAAAATGTAATTGTATTGGAGGCGGGGGAGAGGGGAAGGGTTGGGGGTGGGAGTCGTGTCCGATTGGATTTTGAAACAGTTATATAAAATCATATTCTAAACAGATTTAGTAAATTTTTCAATACGACTCACCGTTTTCGAGAAAATAGAAAAAAGTGTTCAATTTGTATGACGGAGGGGGGAAGGAGTGATAAGATTACATTTTGATGAAGGGAACGGTAATGTAAAATCGTATTCTGAACAAATTTTGTCGTTATAAATTTTTCGATACGATGCACAGTTTTCGAGAAAACAGGAAAAAAGTATTCCATTTGTTAGGGAGAGGGAGGAAGCAGTGGTCCGATTGGATTTTGGTGTATGGATGAGTTGTGTAAAATTATATTTTAATTAATTTTTCAATATGACTCACCGTTTTCGAGGAAACTGCAAAGAACTGTTTCGTTTGTATGCAGTAAGGGTGAAGGAATGGTCCTTAGCTTAGAACTTACCCCAAGAACGTTGCCTAGCCATTTACGAGAAACGTAACAATACAAGATTTCAAGTCTCTAGCTCAATCCTTTCGAAAGGTATGGTGTTCATGGACAGACGAACAGACGGATGGACAGATGGACGGACATGCGGAAATCAAAATCTTTTGTCATTCCTAACACCCTGGTGTAGTTCATTTTTGTGTCCGATGCGTTACAAACGGTGTACTAAATCTAACATACTCCTATATTATATATCATATAGAGTATAAATACTTTGGCAAGACTAAATACCACTCGAAAACCTCTCAAATGTTTATTTTTAAACTGAAACATTTGAACGGTGATACTAAATTACACTTCGGATTGTAATATTACTTCATTTAGGTCCGTTTGCGCGTACTATTCTTGAAAAATTAACTTGTACTTAGTGGACTTAAACCGTAAAAATTCTGAGACTCAAATATTTTAAGTTGGACATAAGTTGCTAAGTTTCGTTGGTGCAAACGGCACTTAATGTAGTAAAATTAGACAAAAAGTTTTTAGAGTGCGCCCCGAAGGTCTTAACTTCATGATCATGTCGTTTTAAATTTACTCTTAAATCTACGAAAACTAACCCTTAAATCTACGAAAACTTACCCTTAAATCTACGAAAACTTACCCTTAAATCTACGAAAACTTACCCTTAAATCTACGAAAACTTACCCTTAAATCTACGAAAACTTACCCTAAAAAAATAGTGAAAATTAAACTGTTTTTGCCGCATTTTGTTGACGCGTAATTTTACGCTAACGATATAAGGAAAACGGTTTCATTATATTATTATATATGTAAAACAGCAATAAAATTCTCTACAGTGATATATATACATAAAATACTTTAACCCAGTAACGACCGGTCCAAATTCTGATTATAAATTAAAAAAAAATCATGCGTAACTTTCCATACAATCTTTGTATAACGATAAACTTATCGAGTAGAAAAAAGATTTTTGTTAGAATTGGAAAAATTCTGATTTCGCCCTGAGGAATGAAACTTAAAGGAAGCGAATTTCTCGTTTTGATTTTCCCCTAAGAACAACGTCGGAAAAACCATAAACTGCGGGCGGAATTTTTCTGTATTTACCGTTAGAAAAATTACCTAAAAGATGAAATTCATAGAACATACATATAGACTCGTCAATGAATGGTTGAGGTGGAGTTCATGGAAAATTGATCGCATCTAAAGTAATCTGAGTTTCCTCAATTTCTGCCTTTTGTATCTGAGTTTATTTTTATTGACTTTGAGGGTTGTTGAAATACCCAAATGAGTTCGGTTCATCAAAAAATCGTTTGTCGGAATCGACTTCAAATGTGGTGATGAGTACTAATCAGATGAGTCGATAAAATGGATTGATTGAGTGGAGTCTGTACCATGAAAGCTCATCTTTTCAAATCGAATAAATAAAAAAGGGGGAATTTTTTGATTGAATATCATGTTATTATCGATAACTGATGGGAAACCAATCTTGGATGATTTCATGATATTAAAGAGATCATCAGCTAAGCTAAGCTATTCAAAGGCAAATTCATATTTTAATTTGATATTTGCGTTTTGTAAATAAGGAAACTTGTATTTATTTATTTACATGATTCGATGTTGATGAGATTTCCTTTCTGTTGAAATTATCAAAATTTGGGAATCTTTGAACTCGTTGGAATGAAAAAAAAACTGTCATCATTTTGTATGTACAGTGGGAAATGTAGGAAAATCCCAAATCATTTCCGGAGCATAAATAATTCGGACACTTTTCTGAAGAATAGAAATTTGTCTGAAAAACTGAATGGGGAAAATTTATCAATGGGAAGAATATTTGTGGGAGACCTAATATCGATGACTGTCATCTAGAAACCTGCTGGGAAATCTTCACTCACATTATTGAAAAGGTGTTTCTTTCACCTTATTATTTAGATTTTAAAAAAATGGAAAACATCAATTTTTCATCAAGTGCTGTCTATAAAATACCTCACGCTAATTTTCGCTATCAAAAGCTACCCTCTCAATCTTGTAACATCATAACATCAACGTTCTAAGAATTCCATTATTTCTGTAAACATAACAAAAGCTATAATTGCCAATCTGGCAATTATTGAAAACCCGTATGGTGATATTCGTATCAAAATTCGAACAGTTGTACCAAAATTCCACTTTGAAGTCAAACTTTCCAATAAGATTTTTTAAAATGTATTCCAATCGGATTTTAATGTATGGAATTTTTATGTAGAATCATTTCCTAAATAACTTATGTTCTTGTACTTTTTTGATAAGATGCACCGTTTTTGAGACGAATCTGCGTAAAATTTCAAGTCTCTAGCTCAATCCGTGCTCTCGCAAACCGCGCCACAGACGGACAGACAGACAGACGGACAGACAGACAGACTGACGGACAGACTGACGGACAGACAGACGGACAGACAGACGGACAGACAGACGGACAGACAGACGGACAGACAGACGGACAGACGGGCGGACAGACGGGCGGACGGACAGACAGACTGACGGACAGACTGACGGACAGACAGACGGACAGACAGACGGACAGACAGACGGACAGACAGACGGACAGACAGACGGACAGACAGACGGACAGACAGACGGACAGACAGACGGACAGACAGACGGACAGACAGACGGACAGACGGGCGGACAGACGGGCGGACGGACAGACAGACTGACGGACAGACTGACGGACAGACTGACGGACAGACTGACGGACAGACAGGACGGACGGACATGCAAAATACAATTTTCTTTATTATTCTAAACACTTTGTTTTAATTCATTTTCGTGTGTGATGACGGGATCTTGCCGTTACAAACGGTATGGCAAATTTAATATACCCTTTGGTTTCACCATACGATTATAAAAACCGAGTATGATAACTGGTCCATTTACAAATTCCGGGATAATTTTCACAATTTTAAGAAGTACACTTCAAAAAGAATACTTCCGGATGGTCAGTCGTAATGCTGGGCAACCTTAAACCGAAATGAACCTTTTCTAATCTTCGTGAAATCCAAGAGTTTAAATAAAAATATACCCTTTGTGACTTAATGGATTTTCTTTCGATCGATCATTTCTCTTGATTTATCCTTTTTTAGTAAATTGTTTTGATTTTCTGCCTTTTTCCAATCTTTTTCAATGTCTCGAGCTATTTTAACATTTAGAAAATTTCTGACCTAAAACTATTTATTATCATTTAGTTGGGCGCAATGTTCAAAACGTGTAAAAGTCCATTCAACCGAAAGTAAAAGGCATTTTGTTTGTCGTTCAATTTTTTTTTCTTTTTTGGTTTTCATTGAAACAAAGTGAAACGAAAACCTCATCTTCTTTCAAAGTTTATCAAAGTTTTTTATGTTGCCCTATATATATCTGCCCCATATATCCTTTTTCCTGTTTCTGCCTACGGGAAAAAATGAAATAAAAAGAGAATGTTGTTTGAAGGCTATTCAGGTAGTCCATTAAATTTCTGTGTTAGATACACATACACACCCTCACATTAAGTCTGGAAAAAATCTTCCCAAAACAGGTAAATGGGCAGATAAAGAAGTGAAATAAGCGTGCGTTAATAAAATATTTTTGACTTAACCTGGAACCTACCTAATGCCAAATACATAAACCACATAAAAACTTTTCATGTTTCACATGTCATGTGAACTGGATATGAGCAAAATACATTCCCATTTTGTCATGGACATGCTCCAAACAGACATCAAATCGGTCGAAAAGGGCATCCAGTCCCTTTCTATATACCGAGTAGAAGATGAAACTGGGTTATTACACGATGAGCCAATTAATATTAAACGCCTCTGGGGGCCAAATTTGTTCAAACACATTATCAAAGTACGTGTTAACATAGAAAGTGTCCGCATCAACACTAATAATTAATAAATGTTGTATTTTGAGGGCTTTCTTGTTCACCTTTCCCGAAAAATAGTGAGTATAGGGAACTTTCGATTTACAACATTTCGATATGGAACGTTTCAATATAACGACATTTAGTGTTTTGTTGCCCACTTCTATATTTATTAGATACAAATAATCGATATACAACGCTAAATTTCTAGGGTCCGGGAGTCTGTTACAAAAGTAGTGATATTTCCGCAGTGGTGTTCCGTAACTTGTTTCAAGCGTTTGTTTCGAGTTAGAAGAAAAAGTGGTATTCGCTATCTCGGTTTCTCTCTGTTTCGGTTAAAACAGAGACACGAATACTTCTTGTTCTTCTAATTCGAAACAAACGTTTGAAACAAGTTACGGAATATCACTCCTGGCTACGCCCCCCCCCCCCCCCCCTCTCCCCTGTGGCTACGCTACTGACCAAACAGTGGCGCTTTTAACGGCCCCTCTTTTTCGTGGCCTCCGACCAGGCAATAAATTCAGTCAAAATCTTTTTAGAGGCTCAAAAACAAACTAATATTCTGTCAGAGAATAACGCCCGTTGTACACTTCAGCTAAGCTATGTGAGCGAGGCTAGCTATAGTTACTTAGCTTAGCTGGGTTAGCTCGGCTCGTTGCACACTTGAGCTAAAGCTACGCGGCGATATTTTCGGTAATTGGCATTTACACATTTATGTCCACAAAATACTACACTTATGCAAACACCGATTCTACACTGTATAAAGCCGAAACTGTGTATATGTGAGTGTCAGCGATGCCACACGGCAAAAAATCTTGGAGTGAATTCCAATCAAAACTGGATTACGCTGGACCTATATGTAATCCAATGGAAAATTCTAATCCAATAATATGGATTGGAATTTTTTATAAATTTATTTTTGGTTTAATTCAGTATTAAAGTCTAAAATGTTGATTAAATTGTAGACATTAATGTTAAAAGTACTTAAGTTCGATACATAATAAAAAACTTTTCAAATATGACTGCAAAAAAGGCTAAAATATTTTCAAAAATTCGCATGTATTAAATTCCAATCCAAAATATGTATTAAGATTTCGTCAATATAATTTTTGGATTGAAAAATACTCCAGGATTTTTTGCCGTGCAGCGAAGTCGTTCGCGTAGTTGAGGTTTGAACTACGCGAGCGAGCTTAGTCCGTGTCGCCCATGACTAGGCGACGTAGTTTCATAGTTTCGCTGCAGTGTGCGGTCACCAATGTAAATGCTAAGGATTTTACTTTCAGCGAGAAACTTAGCTCACGTAGTTGAGCTCGCTTAGCTGAAGTGTGCAACGGGCGTAAAGGATCTGTAAAAATTCTAGGAAAATAAAGCACAAAAAGTCAATTTATATGAATTAAAAAGCAAGTGCTCCTTCAATCTATATTTTGTAATTTGTTAAAAGTGGATATTCCTAATTTTTGTTAGGAAAATTATGACACGGATTTGAAAAATCCGGGACTGGCCATAGAAAATTGTCCAACTTCAAAAGCATGTATGGAAAAAAATGTAACTAACATTTAGTATAGAGTTGCTGAAGGCTAGATATAACTTCTAAGATTATTCTTAATATCCTTAATTTATTTTAAGCATCTCTGACAGTCTAATTGTCCTTTAGAATTAACCAAAATGGCAATTTTTTGGCCAGTGGGTACTTATCTTAAACTTTGAACAATTTTTCCAAGCCGTTTTGCTTTTGTTTTTTGATAATATGCTTTTTAAAAGTTTGAAATAAAGCGTGAGATAACAATTCCTCAGTTAACATTTTAAATAAGTATTTACAATTAACGAACAAAATTGTATACAAATGACCAAAAATGTTGTTTTAAAACATGAGCTAACATCACAATTAAATGAAACCAAAATATTTCTTTTTCTATAAATAAAATGTTTGGTCCCCTCCATCCTATTCAATTAAGTGACTAAATTAGAAATTCACTTTATTTAGAAAACTGTCAGCCAAATACTTGCACTCTGCACTCATTCTTGAATTCTTGGATGAATTGCATTCAGGCTGCATCTTTTACGGTCGCATCGAAAATGAATCTTGAAAACGCATTAATGTTCATAGATCAAACTATTTTTACAAGTGAAGTATCTATAAATACGCATCATCAAATAAGATAAAAACACGTTTGAGTTAAATATTTCTGTAAATACACACAGCAGAAGGTCTTTAATTTACCATGTGACAAACTATTCAAAATAAACATTTGTTTTTTTTCTAATTTTACACTTTTAGTTTCGTAAGTATACATATTTTGTTTTTGTGTATATCTTCTTAAACCTAGTACCTATAGTAAGAATTGTTTTCAAGAAAAGTTTTAATATCCAGATGTTTCCTTAGGAGTTTTGCCAACCTGCAAACCTTTTGGAAATCGATTTATCTGCATATTCTTGAAGTATATTGGGATTTTTTTCTATCACAATATTAAGTTGATCGGATGAAAATTTCCGAAGTTATGCGACTTTAACACGTTGGCTACCAGCCAAAAGAACGCTTACTCCGCTAGTATACACTGGGAAAAAACGCAAAAATCATTTCTGTACTTTGTGAGTCACCGGTAACTCAAACTCTTATTTCACTTTTGCACACTGTGAGGCATCGGTGAACACAATATGCTCCACAAAAAAAACCCCTTTGTACCGCACGAACGACTGCACTCAACCATGGAACTTGAGAAACTGACGGTAATGACAATAGTGTGTGTACACCGGTGACTCACATTGTCCCTATGGGTGACACGCTGTGATCACCGGTGACTCACATGGTAGCCAACGTAAGCAATATGTGCAACCGGATTTGGAGCATGTACGACATAACTTGATACTTTACACGCGAAACTATGTTCCCAAAACCGGTAACACCGATTACTCAACAACTATTCAACCGATATATTTTAAATTTTGCATGCATTCTCGAAAAAAGGAGTCGATCACGCACCGAAAAGGAGTTTGAGAGAAAATCGAACTCCGGGCTAGGGAGTTCCCAACAGTTTCCTCTGGATGTTATTTTTTAATAATTTAGAGGAGTTAAAAAAATAAATTTTACTACACAAATGCATATTTTTGCATGCATTTGAGATTTTCAAAAACTTTCATTTAGCTTGTCTTCGTATCTGTTTGTCTGTTTGTCTGTTTGTCTGTTTGTCTGTTTGTCTGTTTGTCTGTTTGTCTGTTTGTCTGTTTATCTGTTTATCTGTTTGTCTGTTTGTCTGTTTGTCTGTTTGTCTGTTTGTCTGTTTGTCTGTCTGTCTGTCTGTCAGTCTGTCTGTCTGTCAGGGTCAAATCTTGAAATCTAATTTTGACCACATCCACTCATCCGATTCACTTGAAATTTTGGACACACACGTAAATCCAATTACAATACAATATTTTTACAACTTCGTCCTTGTAAGAATAACGGAAGATCCTGTAAGGATAACGTCATTATCCTTTTCCTCAAATTTTCCAGAAAAAAAAATCTCATTCGGGGATTTTTGGAATTGCTGAATCCGATTCTGCAAATTTCCATAGTTTTAATAAGTCATTTTTTTATCATGAAATATAAAGTTTTGGCTAAAAAACTAGTATAAATTTATGATAGATTTGCTGGGGAATTGGATCTATGAGCAGACCTTAGTGGATTAATCAAAGAACAAAATTATGTTCATAAACCGAGGCATCATTTAGGCTCAAAAATGCTTATAAATCAAGACGTTCATGGTTTTTAACGTACAACCACAGTATTTGTTCGATTTCAACACAAAACTCATCTGATGGATCATATCACTTTTTTCATGATTGTTTTGTCTAAATGGGAATTTAGTTCATTGACGTCAATGAGTTTATTTAAGGCTTGTTCTCCCAAAGTAAATAAATCTCAAAATATGAGACGCCCATTTTTATCCGACGACATCCAACATGTATTACACTTATTTCATCAATGGTGAAAATTATCGGAAAAGTAAAGAAAAACATTATAAAAAATCTTCTCTTTTGACTAATGGGCAAAGTGCGAAACTGACTTCAAATTATCGCCATCATTCCGGAAGATTCACTTTCAGTCAGAAA
The DNA here is from genome assembly GCA_964034945.1 of Chrysopilus asiliformis. NCBI lineage: Eukaryota > Metazoa > Arthropoda > Insecta > Diptera > Rhagionidae > Chrysopilus > Chrysopilus asiliformis. The sequence goes on from OZ035961.1 coordinate 102,258,282, forward strand.
AAAATTAACAAGCAAAGTAAAAAAAAAATCAAATTTCCCCAATGAAATCCACAAGACCGTTGACATTTGAATGTTAATTTGGATTTTCCTCTGAATCTGTTTTTCCTCATATTCATGATGTCAGATTTGGTGGCGGCTTTTCCGCATAAATCAAAGCGCTTTAAAACACGACGTGAACATTAAAACTGTCAGTGCATTAGCTTAATTTACAGTTCATTCGCATCATGATTTAAAAATATAATTATTTAAAATTATTATGTATTGCCTGTTAATCCAATTAATTTTTTACAAATCTATTTTTCCGAGAATACTTACGTTAGAATTTTTCATCCCAAATCTTGATAGGAGCCAACATATTTATTTTAATTCATCTTAACAAACATTTCTTCATACATGCATTTGCAAGAAAGATAGGCTGATTATATATTTTTTTCTGATGACAACACGTGCACAAAATTATCTATAAGAATCAGGCTTTAATTAAAATTCGTAATAATTTTATTTTTGAGGCATCATCTGGGGATGATGTAACAAGTTTAGAATTATCTTATTGAAGACAGATTTTAAGATAAAGTGGATCATGTGTTTTTGAATTTATGATTATTGTGATTTCTTGAGTGACGTTTGTTGCTGATTCATTCGAAAACAAGAAAATTTGAAAAAAGTATGTAGTCATTTTTTCTAAAATATTCATTTTGTTCATTTTGGTCTAAAAAAATCATCATTTTGGAATTTTCGTAAAAAAATTTCACTTCTTCAGGCACTAGGAAAATTTGTTTTTCAGATTTTTCGACCGCCAACGTTTTAAAAATAGTGGTCACTATATCGAGAATACAGCATATTGGATGTTCACTCTATCGAGCGTGCACCGTAGTTAGATTAACCGGATCTGAAAGTGATTTGGCCAAATCGGCTCCAGTTTTTGAAATAACCGAAAAAGATAATTTGGTTTTCGAAAGAAACGCCATAAATTGCCATGTCATATACATAGTCACGAAACTACCAAATCCTACTGTCGAGATAAAGGAATTTAAAGATTTTGAAATTGTTCGATTTGGGAACATTATTGAAAAACTGAAAATGAAAAGTTAAATAAAAACGATTTTTAAAAAATCTAAGCGCTACAAATCAAAATAACATTTTAACATTTATAAGTTTCTAACAACTAGCGTAATGGGTATTCTTAGCGATATGTTACATTGGCGATCAGCTGCTGCAGCTTCCTGATTCCGACATTAGTTGCACATGTAATCCAATTTTTGAAACATGAAGTTTTGAAACATGAAGTTCGAAATATTTTTGGATAATTTGACTTCGTTGATGCTGAATCTCATTTTGGTTTTTTCTGAATTCTCTCTAGTTCTTGAGATAAACAGGAATTTTTTAAAAGCTTTTATTTAGCTCGCCTTCGAATCTGTCTGTTTGTCTGTCGGGGTCAAATCTTGCAATCTAATTGTGACCTACTTTAGCGAAAGACTTTTTAGTCTTACTAATCAATTACCAAATGCACTAAAAGGAAAAAAAATAGTTTTTTGGGAGCTGTGTATCAGAAATAAAAGCGAGATAAAAGCATAAAAAATATAATAAAATAAATATTTATCTCGCTTTTACTTCTGATCTTGCAATCTACAGCGCCCAAAAGACTATTTTTTCGTTTTTAGTGCATTTTTTCAAAATAAATTTTAAAAAAAAAACTTTTTTTATTGTTTTTTTTTTTTTATTTTTTTTTGGCAATATAAAAAAATGTATCTCCAGAACTAGAGCGAATTGAGCTAATCTTAATATCTGCAACAACAACAAAAACAAACATTTTTTAACCACTTAACCCTTTCGACATGCAATTCGTGTAGCCGAGTAGGACTCGAATTTAAATGTTCCATATGTTTATTAGCCGTTATAGATACTATCTTGATCCTTTGTAAGGGGGAGGGGTTACATGGTGCAATTTTTGAAATTTTGGTGGTACATATATGTAGCACGCGTGCCGAAAGGGTTAAAGACGTTTCATGGCGAAAACCAGATTTTTTTTTAAATATCTCAAAAACTAGAGTCAGTCTGGCCAAATCACTTTCTAATTCCTACACTGAGCGAAAAAGTCATAGAAAACGCATATGAATTCGTATGTTTCAACTATAAAAGGGCGCCATTGCGCAAAATTGTAAGATTTACATTGAGTAATGTGAAACACGGCCGCATTGTGAATTCAACATTTTGCCATATGAATTGATACCCATATTGTGCATTTTAAGCAGCAAATATGCGGCGTTTTCTTTCTCCCTCGAATGGTTACTTAGCTTGGTGAGTGAACAGAGATGAACAAATTAAAACGTAAACAGAAAGCGAACAAGAAAAATCTAATGGCGATAAATTAATCGAAACTTTTTGTGGAGTATTATTTTATAATGGACTTTTCCTCCGATTGCATGTCGTGATTTTAGTTGCCACGAAAATTTTTCGACAATATTGGATCTGAAATTTAAACAGATTTTAATGGGCCATCAAATTATTTAGTTTTAATGAAAAATTTCTTTAATTTTATTTTACCGGTCAAATTTATTTTTTCTTTTGCAATGAAATTTTGATGCCAATAAAATTATGCTGTTTCAAAAATGTCTGCTATATACTTTTTATGCAATATCCTTCAGTCATTCGCCTGAAATAAGAAATTTAATTCTCGAAACGAAATCGTTTCCATCAAATGTCAATGGGAAATATGGCGGCTGAAGGCATCAACTTTCTTTTTCTTTTTACATTTGAAAATACAAAATTAACCTCACAAAAATATAAAAGTATAAGTTGAAATGCATGATTTTATAGTCGAAAAATGTAATTTCGTATGTAAGTCGAAAAATGTAAAGTCGAAAAATGTAATTTCGGATTTTATTAACTCACATGTATTAAATGATATGGAAAATTGTAAAATTTACAAATCTTCAATGTAAAATTATATATGATTTATATTATTTTGTATTTTACTCTGGGTTTTTCAATAGTACATATCAATTCATCAACAAACAATGTAAAATTTACCATGAAAACATAGTTTTCCCTGTTTTCATATTAATGTATATGTAAGATCAATAAGTTTATATTGAAAATTGCGTGCTTTTCCAATTTGGGGAAAGTTTTTACAATGCGAAGATTTACAATGCATCATTGTAAATATCGCAATGGGGTATTTCTCTCAGTGTAACCAGTGACGTCAAATCATTAAAAAATGATGGCTTTCAGACAATATAACTAAAATTGGAACTCTTAACAGTCTCACCATTTCATTAAAGTCAAGCTTCATGTTTCAAAAAAAAAACTTTTTTGATTTTTACCTACCAGGAATCATTTACCGGCGCTACTTTCCAACAATTTAATTTTGGAATGGAAGATATTATACTCCTAAGATCTCACATCCCAACCTAAGTGAGAAATTTGTTGACTGTAAGAATATAAATAAACGTTTTAACGGCAGAATTTAATATTTTAAAAGCGTATCGTATTCAACAAGAATTTCTGAAAATTCAAACGAATTCTATTTACGAACGCACTCATTAATGGGATAATCCGAGCTTTAAATGGAAATATAAATAAATAATATATGTTTTTTTTTGTGACACAAACTCGCATTATCGTACTTCTGACAGAATATAAAATACGACTATTTGTTTTTTGTCAAATTTAAAAGTTATATGAGCTTGGATTTCTTTAATATACTTTAAAAACAAAATAATATTACAAATTCGATTTTCTAATTATATTTAACCATGATGGATAATTTTCTCCAACTTGAGGAGTCCTATCATTCAGAGGGGACAAAGATAGTAAAGGGTTTTTCCTTAACAATTCTGACAATTTTGTATTTTAATAAAGACGCACCCTAAAACTTTTTTATGATCTGGCAATGCTAAAACGTCAGTCAAGGTTTACATTTTTATCATGGTGAAGTTCACGAACAAGCAACGTATGAAAATTATTAAAACTTACTACCGAAATTCTGAGTCGGTGGTCGCAATCGTGTAATCTCAAGAAATGGTCCGGTCGAATGGCCACCTCGGTCATGCGATTTAACGCCGTTGGATTTCTTTTTATGGGGTTATGTTAAGTCGTTGGTTTATGCCAACAAACGAACAACGTTAGAGGAGCTCAGGAACAATATCGAACGCGAAATTGCCAACGTTCCGGCCGATATGTGTGGAAGAGTGGTGGAAAATTGGCTCCAAAGAATCAATCAGCAAACGTGCTCGCGGTGGCCATATGAACGACATCGAATTTCATGCTTAAATGTAACATGTCCACTACACCTGGAATAAATTTCAGCCCGATATCTCAATTATTCTGTGTTTTATTTAAATACAAAATTGTTATGGACTCAGAAAAATGGAGGCTAACTCGACGACCTATATACGGCGTAATTGGCCTCGGGCAGGAAAATTTAGCCTATGCGAGGCGCGCGTTCGCCTGCATGAGGGAAAGTAAAACTTGTGTTGACCTGTGGCCGGAGAAATTCTGAAATTAAGCCACGAGCAGGTGAAGTAGGGCATTGGGAGCTGCACGAGTTGACCTTAGATAGGCATTTCGAGGATGTAATGTCATGTAATGGAAACCTCTGTCAGCCAGCTAGAGGTCAGAGTTAACCTGACAAAAAGTTGACCTGGCATTTTTCTGAGTGTGTCCTTGTTGAAAAAGAATAGAAGGTCTATCAGTGGTGAAGTGTCAAGGTAGAGAGCATCATCAAAAAAAAATTTTTACACCCTAAAAAGTACAAATTTATTCCGTAGTAACAATAAATATTACTATTATCTAATTTTCAATCGTTTCTGTTCCTTTATATCCTTTTTGAGTAAATTTTATCAATGTTGTCTACCCTGATGCTTCGCCATATGCGCGAATCGCGATTCTAAAACATAAATTATACCAAAGATATCTTAAGCATTTTAATAGTCAAAAAAAATTTACGCATTGCATGTACCACAAAATGTTTTAGTTTAAATCAAATTAATTGCCCTAAAAATTATAAACATTACCATTATGGTAATTTTTTTATGCTCGTGCCGTGCCGGATGTTGTAAATTTTATCATAAAAAATTTATATAATCATAAAACGTGTTAAGAGGGATATTTGTCATAATAAAGAAAAATGATTCTATTTAAATTAATTTAGTAACCTTTATTTTCCTTATTGTCAGACATTACTTAATAATTTCGCTCAGTGTATAAAACTCTTCTTCGCTTGAATTTTTCACTAATTTTTTCTCATTTTATTTAATGGTCATCCATTATTTAAGTTGACAGACTTGAAAATTATGTGACATTTCGCTTCAACTCTGGTTCCAAAATAAGAGGTTGTTGACTGAATTTTTTTTTATGTTTTTATGAAGTACGCTAAACAGATGCTCTTCTCATAAATTGTAAATTTTCCCGTTGAAATCTTGTATTTCGTTTACAAAAATTGCTAAAAACAATGATCTCCGCTGCTTATGAAAATAGAATTATTATTATGAAAAAAAAAAATCGATGTACAAAATAAATTTGTGTATGATGGACATTTCTATTTATGTTTTAAAACAACGCAAGTTCTTTGGTGATGAGTACACTTTGACCTAAATTTCTATTTTCAATGAATATCAAAATGAAATTTCACATATAATTTTTTGCTTCAATGGGTGGCACGATTTTCTGTATGGCATTAATTATTAAAATGTCAGTTGTGATCATCACAAAACTTTTCTAAACAATATTTGTTTTTGCAAAAATAATATGTAAAAAATTATATTTTTTCAATTTTCTCGAGAACCGTTAAAGATGCGTAAAAACCGTTAAAGCGAAAAAATGCAGGAAATTTTATTTTCTTTCAATTTGGTTATTTGTATTTTTTCTCAAAAGCACAATTATCTGACAAATTTTCAAAAAACTTAATTGTTTTGAAATGTTAGAAATATGTAAAAACCGTTTAAAAAAGAAATATAGAAAATTTTATATCCTTTAAATGTTGGTTTAAAATGTTTACCCAAAAGAACATAAATTTCGATAAATTTTCAAAATACTGTATTTTTCTAAGAGTTGTATGGATGAACAACACTTTGAAAAATACAGTATTTTGAAAATTTTGAGCTAACGATACCTTTCTGTTACCTTAGTATGTATAGCCAACCTACTCTACGTTACCTTAGTATGTATAGCCAACCTACTATAAATGCACAATGGACCCACAGCGTGGTCTAAGCCCATAAGGGATTAGTCTTGGACTACACAACAACCTAATCAATCAAAACCTTTCCAAAAGTTGATAGAAAACCACAATTTTCGTAAAATTCTTTTTAAAAAAATTTCAAGTCGCTAGCTCAACGCGTTCTCGAATTATTTAAGATCCGTAAAATGGACAGACCGACAGATCGACATAGAAAAATATATAGAACTTCGTTATTCAAAAACATTTAGCGTTCTTTTAACGAATTATCTTTCACGTAAAATAAATCTTATCTTTTTATAATAGCAAATTAAACTTTAATGTCCAAAAAACTTTTAGGCTACATAATTAAATTTCTCCCAACGAAAGAGTAAATATTAAACCTTGTGCGTTTTGAATACTAAATAGGATGAAAATTTTTGTGAGTTTTCTCGCTTTCAATTTTAATCAAAAATAATTTTATTTCGAAATTATAACGTTTTTGTTTAGTAAATAGCATAATTTCTTTTCAAAACAATTCCAAATTAAAGTTAATTAATTCCGAAACAGAAAACTCTACCTTTGTATTTAGTATGTGCCGAAGGACCTCATCGAAAAATACATGCCTACGTAAAAAGATTTTAACATACTCGCACTTTAATACAGAACAATATATCACCCGAAAATCGACACAAAAAAAGTTATCACATATCCTGAAAACTTCATTGTCACGAAAATAATTTCAAAAGAAGTGGTATTGGGCAGAAGCACAGTTATTTTGTCAGATAAAATAATTTAATTTTGATACAAATGGTGTTAGCTTTAAATGTTTAATACAAACAGGCATAGCTTTTCCATGCAAATACCCGCATCCCATATAAAATATGAAGCTTTTTCTGTTAGGTACCTTAAAAAACACCCTACAATTCAAAAGAAGTAATAATTAAAGCAAACAATGTTACAGAGAGTAAAGTATCCCACTTCTGACATCAAAACCCTTGGAATAATATTCAAATATCAGTTGTGGTGATCAACACAAAACTTTCCTCTGCAATATTTACTTTCGGACAAAAATAAGTAAAGAATAATATTGTCCCATATATCTGTAGAACCGTTCTTTTAATTCTTCTTCTTTGGCGCTACACTCCTAGGAATCTGGGCCCCCGCTAACGTCTCCCTCCACTGGTCACATTTTTGGGTGCCTGTTTTCCAGTTCCGAAAACCTTAATTTCGGTCTACCCACGGCATACAGACAACCAAGGTATGCTGTAAACTTTTGATAGTCAGGTGTGACGTCATTTGTGCCGACTTTTTTTAATTAATTTTTATGTTTATTGATCACTATTTAATGCAATCAGTCCACTAATTTACAAATATCTTATTTAAATCGCACAAATTTAAAAAAAACCATCCAGAATACAAAATTCCTTCTGCAATTGACGAACTAATCGGCACAAGTGACGTAGCAACGAAATGTCAGATTTGAGTTTACAGTATACCTTGGTTGTCTGTATGCCGTGGGTCTACCTTGCCTCCTTCTGCCGTCTCAACAACTTAGCGCGGTATTACACACGGCAACTTTCGGGCTTACTTAAGCCGATTTTCGGGAGAAACGACTGCGGAGGGAAAAGTTGCCACTCGAAATCATGGCTTATCGACAATTTGCATACATGCAAAGCGTCTGAACCGGTTTGGGAAAAGTAGTAGGCAGAAATCATTTCCGTTCTGACCGTCAGCAGGTAAAGATCTTGGGAAGTATATGAGCAAGAGCAATTTCAATGGTTTGAGTCCACACACACACATGTAAACTTGTGTAGCATATGCAAACAGGATTGGCTTATTTAAGCCACAAATGTAAGCACATTGGCTTATTAAGCCCAAAAGTTGCCGGCTTACTTAAGCCAAGTGTAATACCGGACATATTTGACGGGATATGAAGAGTCCGCATGTACTACATATAGAGCGGGAGCCGTAGAACAAAAAATAACAACGAACAGTTGACGGGACGAAATATGTTTGAATACCTGGATCTTGATCTAACTAAGAAAAAATTCTTCTACGGCGACCTTCCAAAGTGGTGCTAAATGGGTGACAGATCGCGTTTTATACCGCGGTTTCGTTGTTAAAAAAAAACGACGAGTTAACGAGACAATATTTGTTGCAGGATGTAGATCTTGGTCCAACTAAGAAAAAAATGTTCTACGGCAACCTTGTCAGGTGGTGCTAAATGGGTGACAGATCGCGATAAATGACATACGTTTTAGTATTTTGGCAAGAGTTCAGTTTAGCGACAATGACGCTACAGAATTTTGGTGTGTAGGGAGGGATAGAGGGAGGCATCCCCTATCCAAAATGTGTGTTTTTAGCCGTCGCTCGCCCCCCTTGCCCCCTCCAGGGGTCCTCAAACTTTGTATGAAACTTTTTTCTGGGGGGTGGTAGGGGGGTGTGTGGTACCTCAAATTAAAGGTAATGAAGAGTACATTCCAAAAATATATAGCATGATGGGATTTCCCCCCTCACCCTTCGATTTATACCATTTCGTGGGGTAAATATACCCCTTCGTGGGGTAAATCGAAGGGTGAGGGGGGAAATCCCATCATGCTATATATTTTTGGAATGTACTCTTCATTACCTTTAATTTGAGGTACCACACACCCCCCTACCACTCCCCAGAAAAAAGTTTCATACAAAGTTTGAGGACCCCTGGAGGGGGCAAGGGGGGCGAGCGACGGCTAAAAACACACATTTTGGATAGGGGATGCCTCCCTCTATCCCTCCCTACACACCAAAATTCTGTAGCGTCATTGTCGCTAAACTGAACTCTTGCCAAAATACTAAAACGTATGTCATTTATCGCGATCTGTCACCCATTTAGCACCACCTGACAAGGTTGCCGTAGAACATTTTTTTCTTAGTTGGACCAAGATCTACATCCTGCAACAAATATTGTCTCGTTAACTCGTCGTTTTTTTTTAACAACGAAACCGCGGTATAAAACGCGATCTGTCACCCATTTAGCACCACTTTGGAAGGTCGCCGTAGAAGAATTTTTTCTTAGTTAGATCAAGATCCAGGTATTCAAACATATTTCGTCCCGTCAACTGTTCGTTGTTATTTTTTGTTCTACGGCTCCCGGGCTAATAGCCAGCACTCTGAGTCGTCCAATCTTTATTCACTATATCGCTCTATCACCGCAAGATGTTCATGAAGCGAATATGGACCCAAAGACGACACGTCGATCACCAATTTCCCCATTAAAGCAATTGTGACATTAAAGCAAACATTATTAATCAGTGTGTCGTTCTCGTAACTTTTTGTGCTCCTTGTACTCGGATGTGAATTATAGGTCTAAATCTTTAGCCCCGATAGTGTAAATTGCTTCATTTTTAACTCGTAAAGAACAAATTTCATATGCCGGTGCTTTTCGATGCTATTTGGGTTTTCTCAAAAGCGCATAGTTTTCGGGAAGTTTTCAAAAAACAGTATTTTTTCAAAAGTTGTATGGGGGATACCCGTTATAGCTAACGGTACTATTAAAAAAGTTGATAGAAAACTATATGATTTTCGTAAAACTGATTTACAAAAATCTTTAGGTCGCTAGATCAACACGTTCTAGAGTTATTCAAAATACGTAAAAGAGACAAACTGACAGACCGACAGACAGACAGATTGACAGATCGATTGACCGACAGACCGGCAGACCGACAGACCGACAGACCGACAGACCGACAGACCGACAGACCGACAGACCGACAGACCGACAGACTGACAGATCGACAGACTGACAGATCGACAGACCAACAGAAAAACAGATGTACGGAAATATTCATAATTTTTCCGGAAACGGATTTCGTACTGAACCGAAAGTTTCTATCCGCTCCCGTTCTCGAGTCAGTCTCCGTCATGAATGCAATACTTTCCCTCTATAGCAGAGGAAAGTAAAACGGTAGATACGCATAGCCATACATTCATATATCGAAATGAGTATTCCTGTCAACGTGAATATTAAACAGGCGGCGGCGGAACAGAATCCATATATCCTTCCCTTCCGCCTTAATGCTTCTGGCGATGGTAAACATGAACGAGTTTGAAGCGACGAATTGTAAATACCCCGACAGTCTCCGTATAAAGGATGAAAGTCGCCTCGTGCAGTGTATATACATGGTTTGAATTCGTTTTATTAGCACAAATAGGGAGCTTTTCTGGAACAAATTGTGGCGGATGTAAATCCTCGGCAGTGAGTTATGTCTGTTGTATTTGAAAAAGAAATGCTCTAAAATTCAAATTCCGCATATCCTTTTTTTTCTGCAGCAGGATAACTGGAAAGTACTTGTCTGATGTACCTTTGGGCACATATGTATCCTTTTTACTTATGAAAAAAAATCATGTATGTTTGAACATCATGGCGTATGAATTTCCACAGTGATGCTTTCGGTGGATAAATTCGGATTAGTGGCATTGGAGTTCTATTTGAAGTTCCGTAACATGTGTTACACGACAGGTTTGACTGATAGGTAGTCTTATTGTACCGAAGTATGTAACATCGACATTGCATATACATGCATCCTTAATTTTGATGTTTTACGTTGTTGCTTTATATGACTGCTGGACCGAATTAAAAAACGTGCGATCCGACTGATTGGAGACAAGTCTATGACAGATTTATTATCGTCTCTCGGGCATCGTCAGTTTGTTGGGATACTCAGCATATTCGATAGATATTTCCATGGGAAATGTTCCACCGAAATTTCCCAACTTATTCCTCCACGGTATATTTTCCCTAGACTCTCTCGTGCAGCTTCACGCGCGCACGACTTCTTCCTTGAAGCCTGAGTTACATTGCGACGACAAGGCGACACGAGACGTCGACGAGAGTCTCGCGAAAGCCTCGCCGCTTTCGTACAGTAAAGTTTAAGAGTTCCTTCATTCCGCGAACAACAAGACTTTGGAACAATTTACCATCCGATGTGTTCCCCCCGAACTATAGCCCGCAAAAGTTGCAGGAGAACATAAATCGAAATCTCCTTTCATTTTTCCGACCATCCTGAGCTGTGCTTCCGCATTAAAGGGTCTTCCCCTAAACTCTGGCTGAAACTATAAAAAAAATTCTATAAAGGTATTCATTGGCCCTTTTATCAACACTACAACCTGGGTTTTTCACAACACTGGGCTCATCCTTAGCACACAAAGTCACAGCTCACTACTCCTCCCCAATCAACCCCTAGAGATATGACACCTATCGGGTCTTTCAATATGGACATAACAATTTTGTATTTAAATAAAACACAGAATAATTGAGATATCGGGCTGAAATTTATTCCAGGTGTAGTGGACATGTTAATTTAAGTATGAAATTTGATGTCGTTCATATGGCCACCGCGAGCACGTTTGCAGATTGATTCTTTGGAGCCAATTTTCCACCACTCCTCCACACATATCGGCCGGAACGTTGGCAATTCTGCGTTCGATTTTGTTCCTGAGCTCCTCTAACGTTGTTGGTCTGTTGGCATAAACCAACGACTTAACATAACCCCATAAAAAGAAATCCAATGGCGTTAAATCGCATGAGCGAGGTGGCCATTCGACCGGACCATTTCTCGAGATTACACGATTGCGACCACCGACTCAGAATTTCGGTAGTAAGTTTTAATAATTTCCAAACGTTGCTCGTTCGTGAACTTCACCATGATAAAAATGTAAACCTTAACTGACGTTTTAGCATTGCCAGATCATAAAAAAAGTTTTAGGGTGCGTTTTTATTAAAATACAAAATTGTTATGTCCTTATTGAAAGACCCTTTATAAGCAATATATGTTTTTACTTCCCTCTGCTATAATGGGATAGTATTGTCTTCATAGCGGAGACCGATTCGAGAACATAGAAACTTTCTCATCAGTACGAAGTCCATTTCAGGCAAAATTATGAGGATATCCTGTCCGTGCATCTGTCTGTATTACGTACCTTAAATAAATCAAGAACGCGTTGAGCTAGCGACTTGAATTTTTTTGTAAATGAGTTTTATGAAAATCGTAGTTTTTTATTAACTTTTGGAAAAATAACGGTAGCTATAACGGATACCTCCCATACAATAATTTTCGGAAAAATACAGTTTTTTGAAGAATTTTCGAAAACTATGCGCTTCTGAGAAACAATTCATATTATCAAATTCAAAGAAAAGAAAATATCAAGAAAATAAAATTTTAAAGAGAAAAATTTTCAAGGTTTTTACGTATCTTTAACGGTTTTCGATTTAATTGAAAAATATCTAAATATTGAAATTAAATATTGCAGAGGAAAGTTTTGTGTTAATCACAACCGGCATCATTAAAAACCTTGGAGTGTAAACTGAAAAAAAAAGTTCACGAAATTAACTTATCAGCTTTGAAAAATAGAATTCGTTCCTTAACACGTTCGTGACATCGTGTACCACTGGTGGTACATGCACAGAGCTTCTATAAAAACAGAGGTTCAAATCATATTGAGCAGCAAAAATATGGCGTGAAATTTGGGAATTTATCATTAGCACAAGCAGAAAAAAGCTTTCGTAAAGCTTTCGAGCTAATGATAAATTCCCAAATTTCACGCCATATTTTGCTGCTCAATATGATTTGAACATCTGTTCTTATAGAAGCTCTGTGGTACATGTACAGTTTTTTAAAACCACGCGAGTAAATAGTGCGGTAGTTTTTTTGTGGAAGTAATATAAAAACACGCACCGTGTACCACCGATGGCGCCCAACCGCCAGAAAACAAATCGCCAGTGTACCACCCGTGGTACACGATGTCCAAATGTAAAAAAAAGTTGAAAAAGCAAATGTCACGAACGTGTTAAAACTGAAATTCGCCGTGTAGCAATCATAATTTTTTGAAACACTGTTTATTTTTTAACAAAAATGTTTGATTTTTCGGCGTTCGGTTGAATTGGACCGAATTTGTGGAAAACGCAATGGATAATGGATCTCGAATTATTTTGTTAGTAGACTGCAGATCTACAAGTTTACAAACAAATCTAGTTTCTGTTTATCTGCAATGTTATTTTATAGCATCCCAGCAAACACAGAAGTACTTTTTAGAGTAGTGAAATAATGCCTGAAAGTAATGCTTACTAGAAATGAAACTTTGATAGGGCTCCGGGAAAAAATTCAGCTATATACTTCGTGTCTGTGAATACATGTAATTGCACCGTCCGCTTCTCCAAAAGTAGTTCTATAAGGTATTCTGTAAGGCGTTACAAAAGTACTGAAAATAAGGCCTTACAGAACTCCTTACATGGATTCTGAATATAAGCAGATTTGTATTCCTGAATTCAGTAGGCCCAGAAGTAGTACCGCGCATTGCAATTACTTCTATAACTACTTACATAAGTACTGCACTAGAAGCTGAACACTTTTTTCCCAAGAAAACTCAAATCAAAAATTATTTAAAAATTAAAAACTAAACTATTTAAAAAGAAACACTTAATTATTTATCTTAAAACGTTCGAGGTAAGTAAAAACCTCGTTATCGATGTTGAATTTTTGTCGTTTATATGCGATACAAAACGCGTTCGCACTTAACTATTTTTTATTGCACTGTCAAAACAGTGCGTTTTGTTTTGTTTTAATTTTTTCATGCGGCAGCGGCGATGTACATAACACACACAGTGCCATGGTCACCAACACAAATTTGAATTTGAAAAAGTGCTTACCCCGAGCTTGCTGGGCACATTTCAATAACGCAAGAATTACGAACGATGAGAATAATTCTTAAATAGCATTCACTAAAGTCAACCATGATTTGTGTCGACTTCCTAAAAAATCAATTAGTCATTCATTTTGATTAATTTCACTATTTTTCACCTTGTTCTCAATTTCACATAAAGTATGCAGAATCAACAGGTATAATCAATTATGAAAATCGGCTTAGATTTGAGCACTTTGAATGATTTCGACTTATAAATAATTCACCAGCATCCATAACTAGCATAGGTACATCTACGTCACAGTCACTTCTTATCTCAATCAAGACGAAGCTGATATAGAATGTTATTTTGGAACTCATCTCTAATCCTATCCCTAAATGAAAAGAAATTCCTTTAATATTAATTTGAATATTATACACTCCAGATAAGCGCAAATATCCACCCCAGCATTATGATAATATCATCTGATCTTGATTTATTTTCACTCGCTATTACTAAATCACTTTGCAGAGGATTTGAATTGCAAACAAATTTGTCATCAAATCCAGGATTAAAAAACATAAGCATCAAAATAGATTTATAAATTTAGTAGATATCCCTGTGCTTGTGTATTGAAATTGTACGGATTTTCATAAGCTTTCATGAATGCTTCGGATCAATTGAAATTCTTTCCATCACCGCTTAACATATCAATCTAAACGCACCTACCTGTCAGCACTCAACAGGAATTTCTTCGCAAACATCCCAATTTGATTTGGGAGAATTCAGGAAACACACCAACTAAATAGAAACCTGAGCCAACAAGTCTCTTGCGGGTGGAGAGGAATCGAAGATCCCAAAAAGGAATAGAAAGGAATCCCCAAATGACTTCTTCTGTGAAAATCAAACTTGGTGTAATATACAGTCAAGGAATGAATCACAGCGACCAAAAATGCTGAATTGACTATGAAAGGATAAGACGGTTGTCCTTTCCTTTCCTTTACTTTCCTTTCGAGATACCTTTGTCGAATATTGTAGGGCGATGAGGAGAGATTAACCAACTTTCGATTGACGTATCAAACATGTCTGAGTAGGCACAACAAGTTGATGAATTGAAAATGGGAAATAGATCCGTTTAAAAAAGGGAATGGTTCCCAAACCAATACGCTTTTTTCCCATTTGAAAAAATGTTACACATTTTAAAAATGGTTTTCCAATGGAATGTCATCCTGATGACGTATATCGGCTTAGAAGTAAACACACCCTCACACAACGGTAAGAAACAGGAGAATGAACAACTGACCCAGTTACCCTTTTCATCCTGAATGAACGATGACAACTACTTGGAACATGGGACATGGGAATACACCTTTTCTACAGAAAATACCTTTTGTAACATTCAAGCCAACCTATGTTTATGTACGCACAGAAAAAATGTTTTTGATAGTTCGAAAAACTTTTTAGGGTTTCATGACAATTTTTCATTGGGTATTGTACATGATTTTACAATAGCATGAATAACGCCACAATTTTTTTTTAGTTTACAATAGAATAATCAACGTTTTGGCATAGATAAAATTTTCGTTTGTAAGAAAATGCAAAAAAAAAATTTAGCCATTAAGCAGCAATATGGTAGAAAAAATCTTTTTTGTGATAACGAGCTGCCCATAATAAAATACGTCACGTTAATATTCGTTATTTTTAACTGCTCCGAAGGTCTTAGTTCTCATCTACGTTAATCTTCATTCTTTTTTTAAATTCTGTGAAAACCCCATTGAAGCTGTTAATATCATTATGCTAAACTGAAAACACTAAGTACAAACGTGAACACGCGATGGATAGTCCGATTTGCCCTATAAACTAACATGAGTCATATTTTGCCAAACTTACTATTTAGCAAAAATACGATTTTGCGAAAATTCGGCCAAAATTCCATCAAATACTATGCCCGAGAGATGATAAAAAATGCGTGTAGCTGTGAAAACCGGATCTAAATATTTTTAGGTATTCGAAACCAGGAGAGGGGGTCACATGCAAGGGGTGGGTTTGATTTTAGTGCGATAAAATTTTTCCCGCCGGACGACCTGCCCAATAGTAAAAACCGCATCAAAATGCCTTCTACGGTTCAAAAGATAACAGGAGAGGGGGTCAGAAAGGAGCCGATTTTTTAAAAGAAAAAAATCTTCAGTGCTTCAGTGCCGTATCGGACCAGTCATTTAGCTTTTTTGATCTCAAATGTTCCAGAAATTTGGAAAAGATTTTAAATAAATGAAGAGACAAGGAGTAAACAGGAGTAAAGGGATCCAAACTACAGTAACCTTTAACCGTCCGTAATGTTTAAGCCACATCTAGAAAAAACCGCATCAAACTCGGTTGACTGAGCTTCGAGCCAAATCCGGGCACATAGCATTACATACAGAAATAAAAGGTCTTTCAACAAGGACATAACAATTTTGTATCTTAATAAAAACGCACCCCAAAACTTTTTTTTTCTGGCAATACTAAAACGTCAGTCAAGGTTTACATTTTTATCATGGTGAAGTTCACAAACGAGCAACGTTTGGAAATTGTTAAAACTTACTACCGAAATTCTGAGTCGGTGGTCGCAATCGTGTAATCTCGAAAAATGGTCCGGTCGAATGGCCACCTCGCTCATACGATTTAACGCCGTTGGATTTCTTTTTATGGGGCCATGTTAAGTCGTTGGGTTATGCCAACAAGCCAACAACGTTAGAGGAGCTAAGGAACACTAACGAACGCGAAATTGTCAACGTTCCGGCCGATATGTGTGGAAGAGTGGTGGAAAATTGGCTCAAAAGAATCAATCAGCAAACGTGCTCGCGGTGGCCATATGAACGACATCGAATTTCATACTTAAATGTAACATGTCCATTACACCTGGAATAAATTTCAGCCCGATATCTCAATTATTCTGTGTTTTATTTAAGTACAAAATTGTTATGTCCTTGTTGAAAGACCCGATACATAATGAAATACATAAAGAAATACATAAAAAAATACATACAGAAATACATAAAGAAACACATAAAGAAATACAGAAATTTTACAATCTATACATACAACATAAAAAAATTGTAAGGGGGTGATTTTTTAAATTTCCGATTTTCTCAGAAATTTTGATGTACGATTTTCGGATATATTTATATTTACACGTACTGAAGCAAAAAAAACATTTTTAAAATTTATGTTTGCCTGTCCGTCTGTCTGAATGTTTGTTCCGGCATCACGTGAAAACAACCCGACCGATTTCCATGAAACTTGGCAAATGGGTAGAATTACTTGCAGAATACTACATGGATTGAAAAGCCTTGGGACCCGCAACTAAATAGCATCACCAACCAAATATCCTTATTATTTTTGTGAAGTGCCAACATTTGAATGGTTTGTGTAAAATTTTGGTGACATTCGGGTCATTTGCTTACCAGTGACAGTTCTGTGAGTATTATTACTTTTGCTTTTGTGAAAGCGATAGATGAAAAATGATTTTGTGTTTTGTTTAACACTCTAACTGCCACGACAGTTTTAAGCCTTTTTCGAATATTTAGTTGTCAGTCAAAAAGGCACTAAGAGAAAAAAAAATTGAAACAAAATTATACCTAAATGTTGTTTTATTACCATAAAATGTGTGCAACTACAAAAAATCGTTGCGGTTGCAGTGAATACTTTAATAATTTTTATTGTGGCCGTTGTGTACAGTTAGGTGTCAGGTCTTTTTGACTGACGTGGCAGTTAGAGTGATAACCATTGCGTTTTGGCGATAAAATGCCGTCGAAACCGAAAAATGGCTTGAAAAGTATTACGACATGTCTGCATGGGGGTAGGTCGGCGGTTGTTGTTTTACCACATTGATTTGTGCCGTGAAGTATGCCGTCAAAATGCTGATAAATGTCACTAGAGGGATTTCGGGGTCGTTGACTACGAATTTGGTGCTACCAGTTCAAAACTCGAAACGGAAGTCTTGATAGAAAAGCGGCTTTTCTGTTAAAAGCTTTAAGTTATTTCTGTTTTTTTTTTTGGTTTGGATCACAAAAAAATTATACCGGCACCGACGGGTATGCAAAGTACTCTATAAATTATCTTAATATTTTTTTTCGCGTTTTTTACAGTGTATTTTTGATAATATCCTTATGCTGAATTTTATCGAAACATGTTTCATGTTTATAACTTGATGTCTTCCTTTTGGAAGCTCGGGAACGATGAAAATTCAAATCCAATTTCGGTAGCACAAAGGAATTTCCGTTTTGGTAAAAGGAAGCGTCACTCCAAGCGAAATATGCTTTTTTGTTACTGTAACGTAGCATAAGTAAATATAATGCATGCATACGCTATGAGAATAAATGCGATATAGGAAACTCTGCACACACACCCCTGGAGACAGTGTAATCCCATTTACATTGAAAGGATTCACCTCCTACGACCATTTCGATCGGTTGTCAGGTGTCTACGTAAACGGGTTTTTTTTCGCACTCTGCAAATGATACGTTTAGCACCTTGGATGTTTTTGCAAATTAAAAAAATTGTGAGAAAAATTACTCCCCCAACACCTTTTGTGTTTATTTGATTTTTGCATATTTTGACGCCAAAATGTCCTGATTTGCAATGACCAAACGACTCCACACCCGAAACACCGCAAAGGAAAGAAAAACTTTATATACGCAAGACCACATTTGGTGGAACAATGAAAATCGCGCGATTTTCACGGTACTTCCATGGAAATTTCCCGACCTGAGGATAGGGAAACTGTATTCAAATGAAACCGGCAAACTTCACATTTGACTGTATGCCGGTACAAATAAAAAGCAACGTTTATTGCTTCCTTCGAGAGACAATATTCTCTTTTCCTTCAAAAATTCAAAATTTCACTCACATGATTATCCACACACACACACACTCATACAGATGATATTTTGAAAGAACCTCAATATATGTGTGTGTATAGCAGAATTTCCCATTGCTCAAACACACATTCAACTTGTTCTCAAATTTTCTCGATTTTCTATGTGGGGATTTTCTATCGGATCAAATGACGTCACATATTTTGGGGAACAGACATTCTGTTAGCATGATGAAAATTCGGGACAACGTCATTTTCCTCTGTAAACCATATTTTGGTAAGTGGGAAATTTTTTCTTTCGTCATGCTTTTCTCCTGTGATTCTTCTCTAATTTTATTGGATGTAATTCGGTTATTTTCACAAGTTGACGGAAAATAGAAAAAAAATGTACTTATAATAGTGAATAATTTTGAAAATTATTATTTTCAAGGTGGAAGAAAATGAACAACTAAAGATTGCATATTTATTAATTGATTCATTTCTATTTTTGGAGGTGTTTTGGTCATGATTTAGTTTGATATTCACCAGTTTGATTGACTAATTTTTAAAATTTCAAAATCAACTCATAAATGGTATCAAAAAAACATATTTTTTCGATCAAATTTCTAATTGAAATGTTCGGTGAATTACATAATCTTACAAATTGTATCCAATTGTATTAACTTTATGGATGTTTTAACGAAATGTATTCAATTATTTCCACTTTTTCAACGTTTTAACCTAATGTGTTCAAATCAGGGATTTTGAAAAAAAAGTATCTTTGTAACCAAAGTCAATTATCCCAAATAATACATTGTATCAAATGAGCATCATTAGTCATACAACTCTAATTGTTTTCTCTGAATTGGAGAAAGATGCTGCACTGACGGCATATAGAGACACTTTAGATTTTGTGGTGTAACTTTTGTTTAAAAACTAGAGCAAAAAACAATTAAAACTCGTCGTGGCGTGTGCATTTAAAAATCTTCGTGCAAAAATAGTTATTAATACGCAGAAAAAACCTGATGGTCAGAAATATAGATAAGTTATAATACAACTAAAAGTAACATATTGTCAAAATATCTAAAATTTTTGCAAAAAAAAACACAAACAGTTCACCAGTCATAAATCACACTCTAATCATGTACCTAAAGTTTTGTGGACTTCTCGACTTTTCACGTTCTCAAGAAATCAGGGCACCAATCATGTATTCCGACGCGTCTCTGTCTTTCGACTTCAACGCAGCTTTTAACTCTTGACTTCGCCATATCTGCAGCTTGAAATTTCGCGGAATTGTCACTATGAATCGAAACGTGATTCTGACTGTCACTCCAGGAAATTTGAAGCTGCTGATATGGCAAAGTCAAGAGTTAAAAGCTGCGTCGAAGTTGAAAGACAGAGACGCGTCGGAATACATGATTGCTGCCCAGGAAATCATCTCTGCTGTTCTCGAGAATTCTCGAGAATTGCGGCAAAAACTTAGAATTAGAAGAACTCTTCCATTTTTGGGGGAAAAATGTAAGCAATGAAAAAAGAAGTAACAATTATCGATAGCACCTAAATAAAATACAATATTCGATAAAAAATATTCGAATTTTTCATAGCTATTCTGGAATCCTACGTTGCGTTAGTTTGTTCGATTCGCACGCAGTTTGTATTCTTGAATCCACTGCGTTTCACTTCTGTTCGATTGCGTATGGCGCGTAGCAAACCGTGCATTTTTACTGAATTTTTGTCTAAGAATTGTACCTTTGATAAAAGCCGGAAATTTTATTGGGTAGTAAATAAATCTCATAAAAACAATCAGCTGACAATGTGTTGCGAATCGAGTCGACTGAGATTGGTTTTACTTTTCAACTTGCACTCAGAAAAATGGAGGCTAACTCGACGACCTACATACGGCGTAATTGGCCTCGGGCAGGCGCGCGTTCGCCTGCATGTGGGAAAGTAAAACTGAGTTGACCTGTGGTCGGAGAAATTCTGAAATTAAGCCACCAGCAGGTGAAGTAGGGCATTGGGAGCTGCACGAGTTAACCTTAGATAGGTTAACTCTGACCGCTAGCTGGCTTACAGAAACCTCTGTAAGGTCAGAGTTAACCTGACAAAAAGTTGACCTGAACATTTTTCTGAGTGTGGGATTCCAGAATATCCATGATTAAGTATTCTAGTCGGGAATTCTATCGACAAAACATATGTGAGCTGCACGGGCGTCCCCTCGTTGTTCCAGCTTCCTGGAAACTAAATTTTTGTCCCGGATTTTTCAAATTAGTGTAATAATTTTTCAAAGACTAGAAAACACGATCATTTAATATGCACGACGTACTGTATTTCGATTGGAAGTTACCCCAAAGTACATTTGTTTCTCCTGCGGCACATTTTTTCAACAATTCTCCACAAATGATGCAAAAAATGAACCCAAACTCACTATCGATAGAAGAGACGCAGGAATTATGCAAGAAAGTGAATGGGGGCGTTTAGACCGGCGCGGCGCTAAGTTGGCAGTTTTTTTCCAATGTAGCACCAGGATAAATGCGGTCTACTTCAGCAAAGCCTGCTGGTTTAGCAGCAATTTTTTTGACAGTTTTTGGCTCTGCTATATAGTTCCAAAATTAACAAGTTTGTAAGTCAAATTTTTCTTTAACCCAGTGCCGGCTCGTGTATATTTGAAATGAGGAGGCAAAGTTTTTTTTAGTTCTATAAATTTTTTTATTATGTAGAAAGACGTATTCCGAATTATGTAGAAAGACCTATTCTTCTGGAGGGGAAAAGTGAAACAGAGATTGGTGTTCGTATTCTATATGTGGCTATGCTTGTTCTTAGCAAAAGCTGTATGAAAGTATTTGTACGAATCGGAAGCTAGCCTCTATGAAGAGAATTTGTAGCTTATGTTTTAGAGAATTCGACATTAGAGAATAGGATTTTCTTTTAAATTATTATTTTCTGAACATACAGATTTTTATACAGTCCATTATGGTATAAAAAATTAAAGGCATACGTTAGAAAAACATTTTTATAAAATGTTATGAGGAGGCAATGCCTCCGTTGCCTCCGTTGCCTCCCCTATAAAGCCGCCACTGCTTTAACCTTACCTTTTGGCCTTGTGGGTTTTATTTCTGCCTTTTCTAATCCTTTCCGTTCTTTTCATGCTATAGATTGCAAAAAATATACATAAATGTAAACAATTGATAGTCCACGGAATATACCATTCTAGTTTGGCACTGCCAGATTGACAGTGCTAAATTAGCTCGGTCTAATCGCGCCCAATGACGAATATTGAATGTGTGTCTCCTTCGATTTATGAGAAGGACGAATCAGTAGACAAACTTATGAGCCCACACCCCCCGGCTCTTTCCTTATAGTCAGAAGGCAGTTTTTCCTTTCTTTATTATCAGTTATTCACCCTTTTCACACTTTTTGGAACGCTAGGTACCTTCTAACATGTAAAACTTTCTTTTTCTGCATAAAAATTAATTTTCGACAACAGACGTCACAATTTCTTAATGTAAAACTTGGCGCAATATATTGTAGTAGTTTTAAATTTAGATCTATTTTTTCAATGATATAAAAAATCGCAAAAACAAGCCAAAATTAGTTGCATATCTATATTTCAAAGAAACTAATTGCACATTTTGGCATGTTTTTGCGATTTTCCAGCATATTTTTGATATTTTTTGTGCATTATTTCATGCATATTTCAGCATTTTTATGTTGCATATAATTCGGTCTCTATTTATAAAGATTTTCTATCGCAACGTTCATTCAACAGAGAATCCCAACATATGAAAAATAAATTCTAAAATAAATTGTTCGAACTTTTCCCGGCATTATTCTTTGTTTAAGGAAATTCCTTGCCACATAAGATTGTATGTGTGTAACAAGACACATTTAATGTTGTAGAATGCGCCCTGTGAGTAGTGACGTCAGTGCCCCAGTTTCCCAGCTTGGTATGTCGACATAAGCCGGGAAAAATTCACTAACACCATCATAAATGTGATTTTAGTCAAACACTGTATCCGCACCGCAATTGTTCTCTTACAAGAAAACTGTTGGAATGATAAATATCGGATGGGTGGCTGATGAGTTGAATGGGGCCAAAAACCCACCAACGAAAACGACAATTTCCCTCGAAGCAGAGGTCGGAAAATGTTGAAAATTCAATTCAGTCAAATGCAGTCGACGGAGCTTTAAGGACGTGTCTGCCCCGTGTTTCGAGCCGCACAAATCGAAATTTCGTTAAATGAGTTTTAATTTCCCAATTGCAAATCTTCCGATATACTAAAAAGAGTAAATTAAAAAAAAAAATTATAATTAAAAAATCGAAAAAGAAGGGAAATTTTAGTTTTGTTTTTAATTTTTATTTATTTTTTGTCTACCGGTAGATGATGGTGAATTTTTAAAAATTGATGTATGAAACACGCTTTATGTCCGTCATGTTGGTGTGAAAATTAGAAAGGGTTAATAATATATTAATTATTATTTGAACATTTTGCCAAAAGTGTACATTTTGCCAAAAAAAAATCGAACAGTGGTGTTTTTATTCTTGTATTGCAATCAACGACGTTGAAGAAAATTCCTTATTTCTGCGCGGAAAAATCTAAAAGTAACGACAGAAAACATAATTTTTACACCTTATTGGTGTTTTTTAATAGTATTTGTGTTTTGAATGTGGTATAGAAAAATAATTAAGGAAACGAGATCCTTAAACGGTCAGTTATTTTATATTAAAGTGTTCATTGTCCAAATATTTCTTTACGTTTCGGATTTTTTTTTGTATGAAAAAATCAGGAAATCACATATTGGTGATAAAAAAAGGATTCAAGGAAAATGTACGGAAGTGGAGGTGTTTGGCAACGTTAACGAAAACATTTCAGAGGTTGTCGTTAGGCCACAAAGAAATAGCCTATAAAAGGATTTTTTATGTTATTATTATTTTTTTTTTGGTTTGGGATAAAAAACCGTTGTGTGTAATTTCAGATATATGTAGGCCTCCTAGTAAAAGTCATTTTGTGTACCGGAGTGACTTTGATGTCAGTCAGTGGTGATGGCAGATTTTCACATGTATATTTTCTTTATGTGTCGCCTGGATGTCCTTTTTGTACTTTCATAGTTGTTTGGTTTTTGTTCGGTTACAAAGGATTACAATGTGTAAGACATGTGGATTATACAAAAATACATGGAGTTCTTATATCAGTATTATACGAATACAAACGTATATATATATATATATGTTGATTTGTGAAACACACATTCCACTCAATATATATTTAGTTGAACAAAGTATACTAAAAGAGAAAGTGAGACGGTTTTGAGTAATCGGTGTAGAAATACTTGAGTGGATACATATGTGATTCATTAGCCCCAAAAGTGAGAAACGCGGATTAAGAGATATAACGATGGTTTTATTTTATTAACATTCGTTTTTCGTTCTTCTGAATCCTTTTTCCACACTTGATTTTTATAGAAGTGCTTTCAGTTCTGTCAGGAGTGGTTTCTGATCACAAATCCCTGAGGTACGTGACCTCGAATTTATTGTCCTTTTTTTTAGGGGGAAGCAAAGTTTTTAGATAAAAGGTCTTTCTTCCTTTTCAAGTTCGATCCAAGGACATGTTTTGCCACAACTTTTATTAAAATCATTTCTATGCTACGCATTGAGGATTAACTTTAAAGATTTTCGGTTCTGCTTGAATTTATTTTAAATTAGTTCTTACCCTTGATTAGTTTTCTCAAATTAGCATCTGGTTCTAAAGTTATTAGGGGCCAAGATTTTTAATGGCAAATACATTTTGATAAGTTTTTAGAGCAGATTTCGAAATTATAGTCCGATTTTTTTTCGTTCTTTAAGAAAAATTCCTACATCGAGTTAATACCGCGAGATGTAAGATTTCGGCGAAGTAAATCTCCATCCATTCAAAATCCTATTGGACAGTTTCAAGTTTGATTTCATTCTGCCCCTGACGAAGTTTGACCCCCAAACCAGAAAAGCGTATTGTGTTAAGGCGCCTCCACACGTTCAATGTTACTTGACAATTTTACTTGAATGACTCATGTTTCAAGTAACATTGATTGTTTGGATACTCTTCAATGTTACGTTTGCAGGCAATTTCCATCATTGTTACTTGAAAATTTTCATCAATAATACTTGTCAAGTACATTGAACGTGTGGAGGCTCCTTTAGATTTGCGATAAGAAGATGACGGCGACCCATAATTTTGGAGTCAAAGGATACCAAGATCGCCGCTATGACGGATGTAAAGTTTAGATAAATACAACCTCTTTAAACATGTCTGGTGACTCTCCAATATGATAACAGTTTCCATGCATGCTATTATAAAATCACTTTAACAAGGAAATTTGATAAACATTCAACTTCTAGGGCAGCACTTTAGATAGCATTTTAAATTATTTAGAAATTTGCATTAAGAATATTCTTCACTGGCTTCTGAGTGACTTTCAATTTCAGGAAACGTCTAGCTTTGGCACCCAAAAATTATAGATAGTAAGGGATTTTTTTTCAAAATTCCCACTTGCAGCATAATTTTCCCTCAAAAGTTTTTGCCAGCTGTTCAGTTAAAATTTTGACCTCATATTTCGTTTCTACACTACTCCACTATGATGCAGCCAGCCAATCCGTCGGACAAGACTTGAAAAATTGATGGCGACGAATAATAATTTTGGATTTTTTTGATTTTATGGGATTACTAGGAACCTCGGTAACCAAAACTGTAGCCCATTTAAATCACAATCAAAGATGTAGCAGGCCAATGAAGAGAACTATTTTTTTCGTTTTTCGTTTTTCGATTACGATTACGATTACGATCACGATCACGATTACGATTACGATTACGATTACGATTACGATTACGATTACGATTACGATTACGATTACGATTACGATTACGATTACGATTACGATTACGATTACGATTACGATTACGATTACGACTACGATTACGATTACGATTACGATTACGATTACGATTACGATTACGATTACGATTACGATTACGATTACGATTACGATTACGATTACGATTACGATTACGATTACGAATACGATTACGATTGCGACTACGATTACGATTACGATTACGATTACGATTACGATTACGATTACGATTACGATTACGATTACGATTACGATTACGATTACGATTACGATTACGATTACGATTACGATTACGATTACGATTACGATTACGATTACGATTACGATTACGATTACGATTACGATTACGATTACGATTACGATTACGATTACGATTACGATTACGATTACGATTACGATTACGATTACGATTACGATTACGATTACGATTGCGATTGCCATTACGATTACGATTACGATTACGATTACGATTGCGATTACGATTACGATTGAGCCTTCTCGACCAATGAGATCAAAGCTTTAATCGATAGAGATATGAATTTTTGATCTTATTGGTCGAGGAAGCTTAATAGTAATCGTAATCGCAATCGCTAGTCTGGATTGAGCTTAATATATTTCAGTTTTGGGAAATTCAACATTTTAAATACAATCACATAGGAAAATTCATATATTTTTAATTATTTTTTTCCAAAAATTTCATAAAGAACCAAAAACCCATTCATGAAATATCAATTAATTTCTTTTTTTCATATTTGGCAAGAACTTACGAATTACCCTGTATATGTATAATGTTATAAATTAGTCAAATTGTACTCCTAACACTCGTCTATAAAAATACAAAATAATCTTTGAGAAACATTACTCCGTTCATGCATCATTTGGCGCTCTAGAGGAATTATGACATCGATTTTTGTCTATTCTTACCCCATCATGGGAAAATGGCTGGATGAAACTTTATAAAACTCAGCAATTAAGTTAGTGATACACCGGAGGATAACATACAACCGTTTCTTTTTCCCCCATACAATTGAAAGAAAAGATTCTGCGATTTTTTCGAGAACGATGCGTTGTATTAATAATTTATGAAAGAAAAGGTGTCTGAAATATTTCCACAATTCTTTTCATCTCTCTTAAAATTTTTTACAAAGTTTTTGTTTGGATTTTCTTAAAACAGTGAATCGTTTTGAAAAAAAAACAATAAAACAATAAGTATTTAGAATAAAATTCTTGGTAAATCCGTGATCTGCGCTCCTATTGGAGTGACTGTTCTTATTGGAGTGATGCTCCGGAGAAAAGGAACGGGAATGCCAAAAGGAGGAATCGTGATGTATTATTTTAACTTGAAAATCTCTTAGTAAAAGTAACAAAAACCGGTCAACGAATGGTCCGACAGCTAGTAATTATAACTTTAATAGAATACATTATAAAAGCTACAATTGCCAGGGGTCGATCGTCAAAAAATCTACATATATGAGGGGAGACAAAATTTAAAAACAATCCCTTTATATGGAAGAGGGGAGAAGGATTGTTCCGATTGGATTTTGATATATGGAACGGTTATGTGTTATCAGATTTTAAACACATTTTACCTTTATAAATTTTTCAATACGACTAACAAAAAACTGTTTCGTTTGAATGATAGAGCGAGTGGGGAGAGAGTAGTCCGATTTTGCCTATTCAAGAATTTAGCCTTGCCATTTACTAGAAACGCAACAGTGAAAATTTTCAAGTCTCTAGCTCAATCCTTTCGAAAGTTATAATGTTACGGACTGACATTTTGACAAACGGACTCACGGATAGACGGATGGCGCACGGACGGGCGGCGAGTAGACGGGCGGACAGAAGGATACCAAACACCCTGGTGTAGTTGACTTTTGTGTCCAACTATTGGTTCTATGCGTTACAAACTATACTAAATCTAAACTAAATCTAATATACTTCTATATGATATACCATATTTTCTCTCCCCATATTAATCCATTATTCGGTCTGCCAGGCTACATAACTGGTTTTATATTCTATGATCGTTAAAAAAGCATCAAAATTAATATAATATGCTCTAAAAGTAAACATATTTTCTAGTGGGTACTAATAGAGAAGGAAAGATCAACGTATGAATAAATCATATTTTAGAAAATAAATTTCCCACTCGACCATTTTTGAAGCATCCTTTAATTGTTAAGGACCTTAAAATTACTTATTGAAATATTCTACATTTCTATTTGACTAAATATGACAAAAAAAATAGATATTCACATTAAAGGCGCGCACAATGTTTCAGAAATTCAGAAGACCAATTCAATTATAAATAAATAAAGTCGAAATTATTCCAAAAAAACAGCAAAAAACGTGTACTCAACCATATTGAAACATGACTGAAAGAACCCCACTAATGAATATTCAAAGGATTTTCTTTTCTGAGAAAATGCTTGGAAATTCCAGAAATATGGTAATCCTGAAAATCTCCTTCGGTATAGTATTTATATAAAGACGGACTGAAATGATCGTTATGGGAAAAGTGCATGTAATTTATGTAGCATAGATTTGATGATGATTATTAAAATTCATAATTTAAATTTGATATTACATTCATGTTTTTAAAATTTTGTTTGCTATCAGATAAAAGGACGATATAAAAGGAAAATATTTTTTGCTTTTAAAACTAGAAATACTGAATAAAGAACCGTAAATAAAGTATCTTGACCCGGATTTGAATTTCTCGGGTCAATCCGAAGATATAGGCTTCGAGTTGAGTTTTTATAACCACTTGAACCAATGACAAAATATATAAATGGTCTTTCAATAAGGATTCTCGAGGTTTGTAAGGTTATAGCGGTCATGTTGTTAAAGCAACATCTGTCAAATTTGTTGTGAATTGTTCAGTAGTGTATGGCAAATCACCATGGAAGGTTATAGTGTTGAACAACGTCTGCAAATCATCAAATTTTATTTTCAAAATCAGTGCTCCGATCGAGATGCGTTCCGCCAAAAAAAATCATCTTTAGCGACGAGCCTCATTTTTAGATCAATGTATATGTGAACAAGCAAAATTGTCGGATTTCTGCAATACCAATCCACATGAGATACACCCGCACCAAATGCATCTCGAGAAAGTCTCTGTTTGGTACGGATTTTGGTCTGGCGTAATCATCGGTCCGTACTTCTTTCAAATCGAAACTGGCATTGCCTTAACCGTCAACGGTGAGCGCTACAGATCGATGATAAGTAACTTGTTGTGGCCGAAACTGAATAATATGGATACCGACAACAACAGGACGGCGCTACATGCCACACAGCGCATGCCACGATGGACATTTTGCAGGAGCGATTTGAGGTCATGGTTTTCTCGCTTCGCGGCGACGTGAACTAGCCACCGGGAATCGTGCGATTTAACGCCTGTAGACCTCTTCTTTTGGGGCTATCTTAAATTGCAGGTCTATGCGAATAAACTACAAACAATTGATGCCTTCAAAGCCAACATAACGAACGACATCCAGCAAGTACAGCCAGATTTATGCAACAAAGTCATCTAAAATTGGACCTCCCGAATATGTGCCACCAAGCAAAGCCGCGGCGGACATTTGAACGAATTAATATTTCATACTTAATGCCATCAAATATTCTTTCAAAGAAAAAAAAAATTGAGTTGATGTCTCACACACAACTTGTTTTATTTACATTTAAAAATCGCGCGTCCTTATTGAAAGACCCTTTATTTATTGAAATAGGTGACCTTTTCTTATTCGTTATTAAAATCCCTTCAACGAAATTTTCATCACGATTTGTAACAAACGCTTAAACGTGTCAAACTCGTACTAAATAGATAGAAAAATACTTGGAACGGACGAATTTTAATTCATAGGGGATTATTTAATTATCATAAATTGTCATTCTAAAAATATCTTTTCAAGCTAACAACTTAAAACATTTTCACCAAATTTTGGCATCAAGTTTTTTATTTGGTTGCCAAATTCGCTCATCTAATTCTCATTAGGTTTATTGTGTACGATTGGTTGTGCTCGATAGGTTATTCAACGACGTAAAATAAATATTTTGATTTTTCGTAATATTCTTAAACACTTTTTAAAAAAAATATAAAATATCAAGAGTAAATAAGATAAATAAGTTAGAAAGCCAAGAATGAGAATAGATTTTTCTTATTCCCAGCAAGAAGACACAAATAGAAACTTATGTGTATTTATCTTGAAATTATTCAAAGGCAATTTCCTTATTTAAAATTTTATTCAATGATCAGAATTTTTAATGTTTTAAAGGCGTATTAAAAAAATCAAAAAAAGAATATCTGATACAAACAGCACGTGACTTTCCTCTGTAATTGTTTGATATTTCGGAAAAATATCTAAGAAATAATATTTTTTCAAATATTTCAAGGATCGTTAAAGATTAATAATAACCGTTAAAACAAAAAATGTTAAAATTTCATTTCCTTTAAATATGATCATATTCAGTTTTTCTCAAAAGCGCATAGTTTTCGATAAATTTGGAAAAAATATATTTTTTCGAAAAAATTTATAGTAGATATCCGTTGTAGTTAACGGTAAAAGTTGGAAAAGTCCCAAAGTTGATAGAAAACCACGATTTTGGTAATACTCATCGCGTTCTCGAGTTATTTAAAGGTGCCGCTCCACAAGAGAGTAAATGCCGGCGAGAACCTCTCGATAACAGCTACTCGCAAATGGACACGTCTCTGAGAGTCGCTCGCGGAAACTCGCAAAAACTCGCGAGGTAATTTCTGCGAGCTGTCAAAAGTGGTTCTACTTTCTAGTCGACACGCACCCACTGAACTCTCGGGGAGTTACTTGCCAGATACGAACGGCGTTTGAATTTCGCTATAGCTCTCGAGAACTCGCCAAAGCAAGATGTCAAAAAAATCAAGATATTGGTCTTGAAAAGAGATAAATCGCCGAAATTAATACTCAAATGGACATACTCCTGCGAGTAACTCTCGAGAGTTTTTGAGAGTTACTCGCGTATTTACTCTCATGTGGAGCGGCACCTTAAGATACGTACATCGGATAAACAGGCCGACAGACAGGCCGACAGACAGACCGACAGACAGGCCGACAGACAGACCGACAGACAGACCGACAGACAGACCGACAGATAGACCGACAGACAGACCGACAGACAGACCGACAGACAGACCGACAGACAGGCCGACAGACAGACCGACAGACAGACCGACAGACAGACCGACATACAGGCCGACAGACAGACTGACAGACAGACCGACAGACAGACCGACCGACAAACGCATAGACGTTTTCATCATTTTTCCTGAAACGGTTATGGATCACAAAGAGTCTACCTTCCTTCGTTCTCAACTCAATCATCGTCACATGGGCGTAACTAGAGAGGGGTTAAGGGGGCTAAGCCCACTTTATTATTTTATTATTAATAATAAAGTGGGCTTAGCCCACTGTCCATAAAATGCATTTTAGAGGCAGTCCATAAAATGCGCTTTATATTTTTAGGGGAAAAGAGGGGTCTGTGGTAGTGGTAGTATTATGACGGTTTAAAAAAATTCACGTAAAGTATGACAAGAGGAAGGAAGATTCAAAACTCCGAGAATTTGTATTACGTATTTTATGAACTACTCCCTTATGCAAAATTTTCGGAACCTTCCCTTTGTAGGAGTGAGAGGATATGTGCAATCCGATTGCATTTTAATGTGTGGAAGAAGGTTATAGAATTACTATCTTAACAAAAGTATAGCATTTTCGATAAGACACCGGTGTATGGAAAATATCACAAATTTCAAACAAATCGTGAAATACTTCGAAAAATTTAACGGTGTAGCGATCGAAGGAACATAACAAAGAATACATTTTCAAGAAAACATTTAGACACCGATGAAATCCGAACATTGTCCCGCTTTTACTAAAAATACCCGAGGACAGAAATAGCCACATTTCTGATATACGTTTTCAACAGTACACAATACAAATAGTGGAGGGGGGAATTAACTTTTTGGCTATGGTGGACAAAACTATACTATTAATGATATAATTCTACATTTCTACACATTTCTATAGTTAGTTCTTTTTGTTGGGAAATTTCGAATCATCT
This sequence comes from Chrysopilus asiliformis, assembly GCA_964034945.1. NCBI lineage: Eukaryota > Metazoa > Arthropoda > Insecta > Diptera > Rhagionidae > Chrysopilus > Chrysopilus asiliformis. The sequence goes on from OZ035961.1 coordinate 102,289,909, forward strand.
CAACACAAAGCTGTTCATTGTTGGTGATAAAAAGAAAATAAATAAATAGATAAATTTATCTGCACAAGACTAAAACTGCAGAATGATCTAAGAATCAATCCCTTTGGCACTATTGCCATCTATTCCCATTTTATACACATTTCTCCCGGTTCTTTTTCCGTGGATCAATTTTCCATTCGTTTGATTCGATGGGCTTCGGGATATCTGGTGTGGTACTTGGAGTGTCTCTTACCGTCGTCTCGTCACTGGGAGTTTACTGTCCTCAAAAAATAGCTGATATCATAGCTGAACGTCTACAACGGTTGCCAAAGGGGCCAGAGGCGGTCACTATATTCCATCTTATGTCTATTTTTATGGTCGGGTACCATTTGTCATCAATAAATAAAAATCATTCGGACAGATTTTATACGCTTACAAGTTCTGAAAAATACTTTTCCGGAATGAGTTCAGTTTTCTTTGTCAATATATATATATTGAGATTTTTACCAGAACGCCGAAAATCCAGTTGAAAACATTAATCTAGCAATTTGTAAGCATACTGGAATAGAAACTCGATAATATTTTTTGTTATTTTTAAAACTGTTTTGGGAAGATGTCTTTTCAAAAGTGGCGAACTTTAGATTGTCGTGTCTATATCCTATTTAAAAACAATATTTAGCATAACGTGACTTCCGGAAGTTAAGAAAAGTGATTCAAATACAATAGTAATTCAACTGAAACCAAGAAAACTGAACTCAACGTAAAATTCCAGAAAACCAATTATTAAAAACAGTACCCACTATTTCCTCAAATTACGAATTTTTCGATTTTTTTTCACACTTTTTTTTGAAATTAAAAAAAAAACATAAATTGAAAAAAAAACCAAATTTTCTCCGATAAAATGGCACTGACAAATAAACCTCCAGATGTGTAACTCTCAGATCTTCATGAAACTTACATATGTGAAAAAATGTTAAAAAATAACAGACACGTATTCTTAATCAGCAACCATCCACGTTTAGAGTCCTTTTAGGCGTGCCTAAAAGTATGCAAATTTTTATTTATTTGCATTTTTTGATACAAAGAGTTGTCCGATATCAATTAAATAAAATTTTAAAGTCTTTTTTCGTCGAGTAGAATTTTTTATACTCTATAAAATATATCATATAGGAGTATACTAAATTTTGTATACTGTTTGCAACGCATAAGACCAGGGAGTTTGGGATGACAAAAGATTTTGTCCGTCCGTCTGTTTATCTGTTTGTGAACACCAGAACTTTCGAAAGGATTTAGCTAGAGACTTGAAATTTTGTACATCAGCGTTTCTTGTAAATGGCAAGGCTAAGATCTTCAACGGGCCAAATAGGACCATTCCTTGTCCCCTCTCCCATACAAACGAAACAGTTTATCTCACCTTCGTATCTGTCTGTTTGTTTGTCTGTGGGGGTCAAATCTGGTAATCCAATTTTGGCCAACTTCCACTCATCCGATGGACTTGAAATTTTGCACACATACTTAAGTCCGATGACAATACAATATTGTCACTACTTCTTCCTTAAAAGGACAAGGGGAGTTCCTGTAAAGATAACGTGATTATCCTTTCGCTCAAATTAGAGGTCGCAGATTCTTTTATTGCTATGAATTTTTTTTAAATGAAAAAAAAATTTTTTTGTGTCTCTCAGAAGATATTTTAGGAAAAGTATTTTCAATTTTCAACAATGTTACGATAACTGCGAAAATTAAATAGCCATAGCCTTGATAATCTGTAATAAATTATTGTCCTTAAAACTTATTAAATATACAAGGTATTTTCAATTGATATAAAATGCATGCCAGAATTAATTTAACCTTGCCATTTGTCATCTCGGTCCACGTACAACATTTAAGAAAACATATTCCCAAAAATATTTATGCAAAAATATGATTCTATCATCATGTTAGTAAACTTTACACGGCCTAGACCAGACGGCTAGCACAATTTAGTGCCAAAAATGTTTAAAAAAACGAACAAGTAAAATGCGTATGAAAGACGGCGGTAATAAATTCCGAAAATAAGACCATCGTCGTAGATACATTTTTATAAGTAATCTGAAAAGTGCATGAAATTTATGTTCCACCGGCAATTTTGCCATAAATCAGGTGGATGCCGACCCAGTTGCTCCTTTGCCAATAAACCTTGAGTACGATCGTATATTTTGAAATGTTCGCACTTTGGCGATTCAATGGAAAAATCCACCTTTTTTACAATCCCCGGTATTACAAGTAGGTACTTACGATACACGCCATTTTAATAAAGTGAAAATGAATTTTTATTTTCTGCTATTTTGACGTATCGCTAAAGAAGAGGAGTTTCACTTTCTTGGCTTCACCGATAGCCAGTCATAATTGAAAAAGGCAAAAAGTTTTCGGTAATAAATTAAGTAAGTACCAAAAAAAAACTGCTTCACTCTCTTTTTCCGCCTTGGCCGGCGGCCATTTCTTTGAGAGGCAAATCTTTGCCAGTTACAAAGAGCGAAGGAAAATTAGGGAAAACTTTCTTGACTTCTTCAGCGGAAGTTTTATATTCGAAGATGTGTTTTTGTTTCCAGGTTGTGTGCAAAATTAATAAAAAGAAACTCAATCGTATCTCCGAATAAAATAATTAAAAATCACCTCACAGAAATATTTTTGCTATCTTTATTAAATTTTTCTTAAAATATCTAATTCTAATTGATGTGAATAATCATAAATGGGTATCTGTGCTCTTTTCTTCAGGACATTATGAAAACATTTGAAAAAAAAAAAAACAAATTTTCATGCATATTTTCTTAAGATTCGACTAATATAAATTAATTGGCTGTCACGACTTTCCTCACTCCATAAAATATCTATTTTCGTTTCTATAATTCAATTCAACACGGCTCAAAAGTAACAGAAGCAGAAGGACGGACATAAAGGAAGGGAAATTTTTGTCCTTTAAAGTTGGGTTGTGCGCTTTTCACGGTTTCGGTTTCTGCCTGGACATCTTTTGTTAACAAGGATCCCAATTCAATTTCTATTAAATATTAGGGAAATCCAATTTAAAGTTCACGATTTCCGTTTCATCGGGCTGTTGATTTTGAGTTAAGGTTTTAAAGTAAATTCTTCCTCGAGCAAGTGATTTGAATATTTGACGGGAGTTTCGCTCAAAATAAGGAGAAAAGCTAAAAAAAATTTGATTTATGGGAACCCGGTAGATAGCTTTTCAATGTTATGCAAAGTTTATTGGATTGATTTAAGGGATTTTTGTTTAAAATGTGACGCTTGAGATAACAGCAACAATAATAAAGCGAGAAAAAAATTATCTGACGCCATTTGTCTACTTTTCTGATAAATATCTCTTTATTATTAAATATAGAAAATGTTGGAAAATTTTCTCAGTTACAAAAAAATAGGCTTTCCTTTTCAAAAATGCTTTTTTTTGCATATTTTAAAGTTGTATTTTTAAGTAAAAAAAAAGAAAAATAATCTCTTGGGTGTTAAAAAAATGAAATTTTTAACAAAGCTTTTTTTCAAAAAGAAATGTACTAAAAAGGAAAAATAATTGCTAAGATGCTATGTAGAATTTTTTCAGGTCTTTACCTACAACAAGGGTATGGAGAATCATTATTTTCGATTCGTTTGTTTGCGAATAATTTTCGCGCAAATTTTATTTTTGATTCATTCGCAAATTTTACAATTTTGCGAATGAATCAAAAATAAAATTTCCGAGTGGACAAAGTATGGAGGGGGGGGGGGGGGGGGGGGGGAGTAAGTTGGTTGTTGAGGTGGAGGTTGTGGGGGGTAAAATAAAATACTCTATGAAAAGCATCATTCGCGAATTTTATTTCATAAAATTCGATTAGAGCGTGATTGATCCTGGAATGGGACGATCCTATAAACTTTTGATGGAAATCCGTTAAATGGCGGCTTTTTAAAAACGCAGTATCGTTTTTTGCTTTTTATTCCGAAACCATGCTCTTTCAGTAGCCTTATGGTTCAACCACAGTGAAGGCGGCAAGCGGTAGCGGCGGGCGGCATTTTTTTTTGCACTAACGTAGCGCAACGAGAGCTGCTACAATGCAGCGGCAACGGCAGCGCACTTGTTCCGTCGCCGCCGAGTTGGAAACAAAGTCAAACTTGCCGCCGCCGCGCCGCCCAAAATATTTTATGAAAACCACCACATTCGGTGCCACATTCTATGATGATTTCTTCGTTGATCTTCGTTGTTTTGTGACAACCACCACATTCGGCGCCACATTCTATGCAGATTTTTGACGTTTTGATCTCGCAAGATGCCAACAACGGATGAAAAATTAAAAGAGTTCGTAAAAGGAAATCCAATACTCTACGATTTGGCCCATCCTCAATATAAAATGACAGACATAAAGGAAAATAAATGGAGCGAAGTAGCTGACGAATTAAATAAGTTTTGACGTTTCAATTTTGACGGAAGCATATGCCGACCGTGCCGCTATCATTGTAGCTGGCTCGGCGGTATGTGTGGCGGCGCCATGCCGCTCGCCGTCGCCGTCGCCGCTGCCGCTTGCCGCCTTCATTGTGGTTGCACCATTAAGGTGCCGCTTCACATGAGAGTAAATACGCGAATAACTCTCAGGAGGTTGTCCATTTGAGAGTTAATTTCGGCGATTTTTCTCTTTTCAAGACCAATATCTTGATTTTTTTGACCTCTTGCTTTGGCGAGTTCTCGAGAGCTACTAGCGAAATTCAAACGCCGTTCGTATCTGGCGAGCAAGTCTCCGAGAGTTCAGTGGGTGTGTGTCGACTAGAGAGTAGAATCACTTTTGACAGCTCGCAGAAACTAGCTCGCGAGTTTTTGCGAGCTTCTGCGAGCGACTCTCAGAGACGTGTCCATTTGCGAGTAGCTGCTATCGAGAGGTTCTCGCCGGTATTTACTCTCATGTCGAGCGGCACCTTTATGCATGACAAAAGTCGAAGACAATAAAAGTTCCTACATTTTTTCTCTTTTAGTGGAACTACGTATCTGAAACCGTAAACGAGATAAACCGTTTTTTTCAAAAAAAAAAATCAGTTTTTGTAATTCTCTCGAAAACCAAGGGGCTAAACTGAATATATTTCAGAATATTTGAATATATTTTTATTTGCTAATTTTTCAAAGCTATTAAACATATTTTGGAATGTGTTTTGTAGCCATTAATGAAATTTGAGAACCGCTGATATACTCTTGGGTGCATGATACAGCCATCTCCAAAATTTAAAAATGTCTGTAATTTTTTGAATAAAAATTGAAAAGTCTTTATTTCAAATAAAAATGATGTAAGAACACATACTTGATTTAAATTGTAATTTGTAAACATTGTCGTAGAACAAAAATCCCACACTAATATGTTTTTTGTCTCTCCTGAAAAATTTCAAAAAGTGGAGATGACCTGTTTTTGCGCCGACGTCTTCAATTTTACTCATCGGGTTATAGTGTGAATTTCTCAAGAACGTAGATTTTGTATAAAAACAAATGTGCTTACTTAAAAAAGTTCTTATTTTTAAGGAAATTACAAAAATCATATATTTTTAGAATAAGGAGAAAAATTCGATAAAACTTAAATCTTTGACTTGACAAAAATATTACCCAAGCATAAAAAAAGGTAAATCACTAATACTGAGAGTTTTTGCTATGTACATATAAAGTACGATTTCTCCTCAAACAATGTTTTTCATACTGCAAGACAACATTTGCTTCAGTACTTTAACACTCCTACAGCATCAAATTCTTGCCATTCTACCTTAATCTTAAGTACAGATAGCTGGTATGAAGATTCTGACTATACAAATGACTCCACTAAGTTCTTCCTAAGGATTTAGGCACATATCGGCCATGACATCAATTATGCAAAAGTTATTCGTCGACGACGTCCTCCTTTAGGAAAAGTACGTTTCCCTTTTTGTGTGGTGCTGTATTCAGGTTCCTCGATTCTTTTACTGGTAAATGGCCGTTAGGCAATCCCTATTCAAGATACGCACTGCTCTAATGCTAAGGAGCACCATTTTTATGGAGCCAAGATCTCTAAGGAATCACAAGCAGGAAAAGCTTACGGCAACAGAAGCTGACAAAAAGCATACGATGAGATGAAAATGACACTTGCGCAAGGATATTCTGCTTTTACCAATTTTACTTTGCTCGTTCCAGTTTATACAGAAAAAATATCAGTTGTGATCAACACAGAATTTCTCTCTGCAATATTTAGTTTTGGAAAAATTATGTACAAAACAATATTTTTCAAATATTTTGAGAATTATTTAAGATACGTAAAAACAGTTAAACAGTTAAAAGAAAAAGTGCAGGAAATTTTATTTTCTTTGAATTTGGTTATATGCATTTTGTCTTAAAAGCGCATAAATTTCGAATTTTTTTCAAAAAAATTAAATTTTCTTGAAATATGTTGCAAACTGTTATAGATAACCGTTAAAAAAATGTCGAACATGTTTTCCCAAAAGAGCATAGTTTTCTAGAAATTAAAAAAAAAGTTTTTTTTTTCCAAAAAATTGTATGGGAGGTACCCGTTGTGACTAACGTGACCTTTCCAAAAGTTGACAGAAAGCTGCGATTTTCGTCATTTACAAAAAATTTCAAGTCGGTAGCTCAACGCGTTCTCGTGTTTTTTAAGACACGTAAGACGGACAGACAGGCAGACCGACAAACTGACAGACCTACAGACCGACAGACTGACAGACTGACAGATCTACAGACCGAGAAACCGACAGACCGGCAAGCCGATAGACCGACAGACCGACAGACCGACAGACCGACGGACCGACAAACCGACAGACTGACATATCTACAGACCGACAGACAAACTGACATACAGACATACAGACCGACAAGCCGACAGTCAGATAGACCGACAAACCGACAGACCGACAAGCCCACAAACCGACAGACCGATAGACAGACAGACCGACAAACCGACAGACCGAGAAACTGACAGACCGACAAACCGATGGACCGACAGACCGACGGACTGACAGACCGACAGACTGACAGATCTACAGACCGAGAAACCGACAGACCGACAGACCGACAGACTGACAGATCTACAGACCGAGAAACCGACAGACCGACAGACCGACAGACTGACAGATCTACAGACCGAGAAACCGACAGACCGGCAAATCGACGGACTGACAGCCCGATAGAGAGACAGTCCGACAAACAAACAGGCAGACAGACAGACAAACAGACAGACAGATAGACCGACAGACCAACGAACAGAGAGACTGACAGACAAATGCACGAACATCCCCATAATTTTTCCTGAAAGGGATTTACTAATGATTAGAAAGTCTGTATCTGCTCCCTTTCTCGAGTCGGTCTCCGTCATGAATACAATACTTTTTCTCTACAGCAGAAGAAAGTAAAAACACCTGTATAAGGAGATGCTTTCAAAAGACGGCTTTCTACTACAACCCTATTTTATTCATACGTCTCTCTCTATAGTATTTAATGTCATTTTCATTCGATGTAAGTCGCCAAAAATTCTGACATTCGGCTGTCATCCCTTATCAGTCCGACAAACGATTATTATCAATGTATAGAAAATACACCTGTAGAAAGTCGAATCTACCTGATAGTCCTTGGAGTACTATTAAACGGAATTTCCCCCAATTACAATGTGGTTCTGGTTTATTTATTGTTGTTTTTGTATCAACTGGGCACTTCTGTTTCTGTTTGGTCAGGTGCCTTATCAAACCATAATTTTGTTTATCGAATAATTTCTCTTTTGACATCTTTATGGAATGAGAGACAACTAAACAAACTACGAATATAATATCTATTTGGTACAAATATATTCTGTTCATGTGAATTTATTAATCATTGGTTAGCAAATATTAATATTTATAAAAGTTTCTTGTTGGTATTGTATTATGACTGATTATTTCACTACTTATGCTATCATGTCCCTTTTTGTTTTCTTTTTTTTTTAATTTTGGGCATTTTGCTATAAGCAAAACACTTAATATCAGTAGGCAATATTTTTTGATACATGTCTAATGGGATATATTAACATCGAAGTGACGCACCTCTAAATACAAGATAAAAACACGAAAAATACCACCTGTGGAATAAATCGACTGATATTAATTCACAAGTGAAATTATTAATATTAATATGTGCTGTGCTTGTATCGTTTTCAGTTTTGTGAAATTGCCACAATAATCGAGATAACAAGGAGTGCAATTAATAAAGTTTTGGGGAGAAACTCTTTGAATAAATTAGGAGAGCAAAGTGTTTTTGTTTTTTTGTTTTTAAATTAATCGTAGTATATTATGGGCGACGACATAATGCACGGTCGCCCGCATTGTAAAACTCGTAGTGCTTCGATATGTGCTGCAAGTGGCAGTTTGGAGGCGATGATAAATTCGCCATCGGGAAGTGGTACGCCTGAAAATGGAACACCTGGATATCGGCGAAGGAGGCCAGCTACAAGATCACAGAGTGCTAGGATAACCGGTGCCCGATCGGTAAGCACACCTTTTTTTTAAAAAAAAATATTTTTAGTTGAATTAACAATCGGATTGAAACTGGTTCTTGTTTTTCTGAAAATTTTATAAAATACTTGGACAAATTGCAGCGAAAACTTCTAAACTTTATTGCTGTTTATAGGACCCTCTATGGGGAAACCATAAATCATATCTGATTTATATACAAACTAGCAGAACCTTCGTTGGCAGCTTAAAGTTTTTTGTATAAATTTTAGAATGCCAAAAAACCATAAATAACTTAAAAACTTTTGGGAAAAAATGTTGTCTTTACAGGACCTTCCGTTAGAGTTATTGAAACTGAAACGCCGGATTCGTAATCAACGACCTTGAAAACCTCCCAAAGCCAGTTTTTGAGAGAGAAATTGGAAAACGGACATTTGTGTTACCCTTCTGTTTCGAATTTTGAAATTCCAACATCCAACTCGTGATCAGCGACCACGGAAACACCCTAAAGCCAGTTTTTCGGAGACAAAATTAGAAAAAGGATATTTTCGTTATCCTTACAGGACCTTCCGTTTCGAATTTCAAAAATCTAACACCGGATTCGTGATCAGCGACCCCGGAAACTCTCTTATGCCGATTTTTTTCGGGAAAAATGGGAAAAAGGATATTTGCGTTATCCTTATAGGACCTTCCTTTTCTAATTTCAAAAATCTAAAACCGGATTCGTGATTAGCGACCCCGAAAACCCCCGAGTCAAACTTTTCAGCCTCCTAGTTAGCAGGATTCATGGCGAAAATCACGGTTTAAAAACAATCAAACCCCTAATGCCAGTTTTCTCCAGGAAAACTGGGAAAATGATATTTGCGTTATCCTTACAGGATCTTCCATTTCGAGTTTTGAAAATCTAACACTAAAAACCTGCTCCTCGCAACGCAGATCATTTTGCAAAAAACCGCGTAAAAATCGGTCCAGTACACTCAGAAAAATGGAGGCTAACTCGACGACCTACATACGGCGTAATTGGCCTCGGGCAGGCGCGCGTTCGCCTGCATGTGGGCAAGTAAAACTGAGTTGACCTGTGGTCGGAGAAATTCTGAAATTAAGCCACCAGCAGGTGAAGTAGGGCATTGGGAGCTGCACGAGTTGACCTTAGATAGGTTAACTCTGACCGCTAGCTGGCTTACAGACACCTCTGTAAGGTCAGAGTTAACCTGACAAAAAGTTGACCTGGACATTTTTCTGAGTGTAGTTTTTGAGTTTTGTAATCTCAAACAGACAAACAAACAGACAAACAAACATCCATTTTTATATATTAAGATATTGGGTTGTAACATAAATTCCCACCGTTTTTTATAAGAAGTTTTATTGAAAATAACAATAATAGCAACAAATTAGTCAAGTATGTATTCTCCGTTATTGTTTACCACCTGCTCCCACCTACCGACCAATTAATCGAAGCTATTTCACCAGCAATCGCCAGATCTGGACTCGAAGAAGTTGTTAAGCCAATTTGCAAGGTCCTCGTTATTGTCGAAGTTTACGGTCACTCATCTGGTATGACAATGGCGGGGAAAAATGATAGTCGGTTGGCGCAAGATCCGGAGAATAACCTCCCAATCGAACCATTGAGACCCCCAAAATGATTTTTTAGCAAATTGACAAATGTTGCTATTCTTTAAGACATGCTGATGCAAAACTACGCCAGTAGCAAGTAATGTATTTACTTTATTGAATTTAATTTCTCAACCTGCAATCATATAAATTATACTAAAGGTATCCCTCGAGTTACGCGGTTAATTGGTTCCGCGTAAGTCGAAACAGCGTAAGTGGCTGAGTCTCCACAAAACAATACACACCTATTATCTTTTTTATATAAAAACATTCATCTATAATTACAATATTTTCTTTTTAAATAAAAATTGCTCCAAAACTGTACCGCGTAATTCGAGCACTGCCGCAATTTTTTTCCGCGTAACTCGAAATTTGCGTAACTCAAGTACCACATAACTCGAGCGATACCTGCATTTCGAAAGTTTGGTCTTCGATAAAAAAAAATTAGTATTCGACCGGTTTTTGTCGATTTATCGATTATGCTGAAAATTATTCGGAACACGGAAATAAAATCATAAGACAAACTCGAGGCTCGATACAACACTTTGAATATTTTATTAAGATATAATAAAAAGTACAAATATGGCATTGACGGGTCACAACGTTAATTTGAATCGTATTCCTTATAAAGAAATAAAATTAGAGACTAGGATAAAACATTTAAATTTTTATTACCTCGATTTACGGACGTTGTTTCATCATGAATTATTCAACGTAAAGGAAAAACAAAAACATCGACAAAAGTATGAATAAAAAAAGGTAGAAAAGTTTCTCATCCAATGTAAACTCAACGATTGCATACCATTTGAGACTTAAGCATTTATTGTGAAAAAGAAAATATTCAGGCTGATAAAATAAACGAAAATATGAGAGGGAAAAATTGTACTTTGATAGCAAAAAAAATCATTTCATTTTGTTCTCTATTTTAATATGAAATTTAAATTCTCCTGAAGTAGATATACAATACTTAAATTTTAATTTATCGTAAAATTTTGAAATGGGAATGAATTACGACAAATTTATTCATGAATCTTTAAAAAAAATCCAATGCCAAGTACTATCGGAACTGACCCTTAAATTGAGTTTTGTTATACAATTATTATTCCTTGTGGCATTTATTTGATTTGGGTTTTCTTGGAAACAAACTGGAAGCTCAATCAGTATTTCGGTTAAACAAAAAACACTTTTTTCCTTAATTATGGCCATATCAGAAAATATTCATCAAATTAACAAAAAAGAAATATAAGTTGCAATATTTGACTTCGGAAAAATATCTAAAAAATAATATTTTTTCAAATATTTCGAGAAGCGCTAAAGATACGTAAAACCCGCAGAAGGAAAAAATGCAGGAAATTTTATTTTATTTGAATTTGGTTATATGGATTTTTACCAAAAAGCGCATATTTTTCGAGAAATTTTCAAAAACTCAATTTTAACAAAAAATATAGAAAAATAAAATAAAAATATAGAAAAGTGGCCTGCACGCACGCCTTGGAATCTCAAAACACGTTCTCACACCCCCTTAAAAAAACGCTGATCATTTTGCAATGATCATTTTGCAAAAAACCGCGTAAAAATCTGTCCAGTAGTTTTTAAGTTTTGTAATCTCAAACCAACAGACCAACCAACCAACAAACTTCCATTTTTTATATACGAGGGCAGTCCGATAAGTACTTAGTCTACAAAAAAAAAACGAAAATTTTGGAAAAATGACCATTTATTTCTCAACATAGTCTCCTTTTAGCTCGATACACTTGACCCAGCGATGCTCCAACTTCTTTAACCCGTCTGAAAAATACATTTTCTCGAGGTCTGCAAAGTAGGCCTCCGTAGCGGCGATGACCTCCTCATTCGACCCAAATTTCTGCCCGGCGAGTGACTTTTTCAAGTTTGGAAACAAAAAGAAGTCGCACGGGGCCAAATCTGGAGAATACGGTGGATGGGGCAGCAGTTCGTAGCCCAATTCGACCAATTTGGCCGTGGCGACGGCGGAGGTGTGAGCCGGTGCGTTGTCATGGTGGAAGAGCACTTTTTTCTTCGCCAAATGGGGCCGTTTTTTCTGCAATTCTGCATCGAATCGGCCCAATAATTCGGTATAGTAGAGCCCTGTGATCGTTTTGCCCTTCTCCAGGTACTCGATGTAGATCACAACTTGTGAATCCCAGAAAACGGTGGGCATCACCTTTCCGGCAGATAGGACAGTCTTCGCCTTCTTCGGAGCACGTTCGCCGGGTAAAGTCCACTGTTTCGACTGTTCCTTAGTCTCTGGTGTGTACCAGTGGATCCATGTTTCGTCGACGGTCACGAAACGACGCAGAAACTCCTTCAGATTGTGCTTAAACAGCGTCAAACACTGCTGTGAAGTGGTTTCACGGTTGCGCTTGTTGTCCGGAGTGGGCAAACGCGGCACCCATTGCGCCGACAGCTTTCTCATGCCCAAAATTTCATGCAGGATATGACCCACGCGGTCTTTTGAGATGCCTACTGTCTCAGCTATCTCGCGCACCTTCAATCGGCGGTCTGCCAATACGAGATCGTGGATTTTTGTTATGTTATCCTCCGTGGTAGCCGTTTTCGTGGCACCTGGGCGTGGCTCATCAAAAACCGACGTGCGACCACGTTGAAACTCGTTACACCAATTTTTGACGGTCGCCATCGAAGGAGAAGAGTCACCGTACACAGCATCCAAGCGCTGCGCGATTTCCCTTCCAGAAACAAGAATCGAATCACCGACCGATATTGCTCTTCCAGCTTTTTAAGGATAAGTGGATGCCTAGAAAATGATTTTTCAACAAAATTTCACTTTGAAAGATGAAAATTTTTCCCTTCGGCTCATTTCCTTTGGGAACTTTCTACTACTTTATACTGTATAATTTTTAATAATCTAATAATCTTTTTTTCTACAATGCATCGTATTTTATGATTTTAAAAACAGTCCCCGTTTTACTAATCTTAGGCTACAATGTAATATATCTGGATGATATTTATTTTTTTTAATTGTCTCAAAAACTAGTTTTGGTGACAGACTTTTAATAAGACAGAAATTGTGCTGTTGCCCACAATTATTTTTTTAAAAAAAAAAAGATAAAATTATACTACCTATAAGAAAGTAAAAATTAAATGCCCACTCATACCACACCCAAAACCTTTTCTGATCCTGTTTTCATTCAAAACCTCATACAAATAGAATTTGATACCAAATCTGTAAATTTGCAACCGCAAAATTTCGGTTTGGAAAACATTTTCACTAAAATGGATTTTTCCCATTTCCACTTCAACACGAACTTTAAAGCCAGTTAGTGGTAATTTGATTCCGCAACTGAGAAAATCATTCTGGGCACTAAACTAACAGCAGCTCCACAACTCCGACAAAGTCCTCATCAAAAGGGCACAAACAAGTTATCCTAGCTATGAATACTTTGTTGGCTTTTCCCCCTCTAATCCCTGAGAATAGTAATCGCTTTATAGAGCGATAAATATATCCACGTCCAGTGAATTTGTTTGCGTTCAACTACAAAAGACAGTTCCACAACACTAAAACGAACGTTGAAGGAAAACATCCCTTTTAAGTAAATATTGACTTTGACCATGTTTACTCCGCTTATAAAAATATGTGCCAGGAGACTAAGTCTACGTTTTCCCTATTTTCCCCAGAAAATTAAAAGTAATAACGAAACTATCTATTTGAACTTAAACACAATGCATCAACTTTACTTGGCTTCAACAATTCGTGAGGTTAATTCAAAAAAAGTTAAGAAAACATCAACATTATTATGCGCCTGACGTGGGGAGCACTGCAACAGCCTCAATAAGTATAAAATTAAATTTAATTAGAAGTAAAGTGGCAAAGAAACTTTGTTTACTTAAAGTATACTCAAAGTAGTAGTAGGTAAATAAATATTACCAAAATACAAACACCCCAACAAAGTTTATACGTTATTTCAGTTAGATATTCATATATTAGAAATTAATCAAATTATGGAAAGCCTTATAGACTTGCTGTCTTCGCCGCAAAATTGAAAGTAAACTTCCTTAATCAAATATTTCATTTTCGAGAATTTTTAGATAAGATTTATAATGGGAAATATTGAAAAGCTGTGTGGAAATATTGGAGGAAAAACTCGAAAATTCCTCGCAAATTCGCTTAAAAAGAGTATTAAAAGCACACTCGTCTTTGAAAAAAAAAGGAAATAAAAAAACACATTGAGTTGTTCTAATGGATTTTCGCTGATAGCTTCAGGAAATTTATATTGATATTTTCTCTGGCTTAAAATTAATGAAAGATAAAAAAATTGAATTTATTTATTTTGAATTTACACTCGAATATTGATCTCGAGAAATGTTGAAATTGATAAGCGAAGCTTTTTCTGTAATTTTCATAAGATTTAAAATTCTGTTTTATCAGAATCTTCATCCATCATGATTGTAGAATCAATCAAATTAGATATTCTCCCTCTTGATCAAAGTGAATTTAGATGGAATTGGCACGGAAATTGATAATGTTTACCTTTGACTTTTGAATATTGTTTCCTGTTTTCTGTTACGTAAATATTTGGCAAAAATATACGAAATTATTGGCTAACAAGCTTGCATAAATGTCGTTGTCGGGTTAAAGATTTTTACATAAAAAAAACCCAAAAATTACTTAAAAACTTTTGAAAAAAAAACCAAATAAAAAAATTTAAAGAAAAATTTTTCTATTCTTTTCTTTTCTTTAAAAAATTTTTTAAAAAAAAGAATGCACTAAAAAGAAAAAAATAATTTTCTGGACGCTGTGTATCACAAATATAAAAGCTTTTAAAAAGCGAGATAAAGCATAAAACAATAAAATAAAAATTTATCTCGCTTTTAAAAAGCTTTTATATTTGTGAAACACAGCGCCCAGAAAATTATTTTTTTCTTTTTAGTGCATTCTTTTTTAATAAAAGCTTTTTTTTAAAATTTTTTTTTTATTTTTTTTTATTTTGTTCTTTTTAGTCTTCGAATATATATCCTTACATTTGAGATGTCCTTACAGGCTTTTTAACTTGAGAATCGTATTCAGCGACCTCAAAAACCCCCAGAATAGATTTTTTTTCCGGAAAATTTGGAGAAAAGGATAATCACGTTATCCTTACAGGACCTTCCGTTATCCTTACGGACTTTTTATTCTAAAATCGGATTCAGCAACCCCAAAGACCCACTGATGAGATTTTTTCCGGAACATTTGAGTAAAAGGATAATCACGAAATCCTTACAGGACCTTCCGTTATCTTTCCAGACTTTTTGACTCCAGAATCGGATTCAGCGACCCCAAAAACCACCTGATGCGATTTTTTTTTCCCGGGAAAATTGAGGAAACGGTTAATCACGTTATCCTTCTCATATCATTACAGAAACGAAGTAGTGAAAATATTGCTTTATAGAGTACTAGCTTGCATACCCGTCGTTGCCAGGTTAAGTTTTTTCAAATTCTTTTTTTTTTGATGGTCTATGTTGGAGCTAAACTGCAGGCCAATCGGCTCGGTAGTTTCCCCGCGAAAGGGTAACATAGAGGAAGAGCTAAATTTCGAGATCACTTTACCCCCTCCCCTTACTCCCCCACCTCACGGGCTACTTTTTAATGGGTCTATGTTGGGGCTGGACCCCCGACGAACATCTATGCCAAATTTCAGGCCAATCGGTTCAGTAGTTTCCCCGCGAAAGAGTAACATAGAGCAAAAACTAAGTTTCGAAATCACTTTACCCCTCCCCTTACTCCCCCCACCCCTCGCGCTACTTTTCCGTATGCCTATGTTGGAACCAGAACTACCACATACACTCATGCCAAATTTCAAGTCAATCGGTTCAGCAGTTTTTGCGTGACAGAGGAACAGACAAACAGACAGCTCATTTATATATTAGTATGATATGATGATGTGTGCGAAATTTCAAGTGAATCAGATGAGTGAAAGCAGGTCAAAATTAGATTGCAAGATTTGACCCTTACAGACAGACGAGCAGATACGAAATCAAGCTAACTAAAAGCTTTTAAAAATCAAGCTAAATAAAAGCTCTTAAATCAAATAAATCGTTATGCCTTTCGGTTTTTCATTTCAAATGTAAAAATTCTAACACGAGTATTGTAAGAAGTTATTAAGAATAAAAGACTAGAATTAATAGCATTGCGTAATGGGATTTCAAACTTCTTCAGTAAACTTTAACAACAGTCGAATCATATTTGAAACAATTCACACTAATTTATAAAAAAGTAGCGAAAATCATTCCTAATTAAATTTTCTAAAGGGCACAACTCTTAAACAAATTGAATAATCTAAGATTTCCCATAACTCATCATTCACAAAAATTTATAACTTTCCCACTTAAATACGCAAAACCTCCATCATTGTTAAAACACAATTCGAAGTTTTGAGTAAAATGAAAGCCGTTCAATCATCGAGTCAATTTGAAATTGCGACGCGTTTTAAAAGTAATTACGAGGCGTCTTTAATTAATAATAGAACGACCATTAAATCTAAATTGATATTAATTAATAAAATTTAACCTCAATTAAGTATATACCCTTTTATTAAAGCAAAGTATTTCATTTTCATTTTAACCCTTGATGATTTTATTTCACTTTTATAGGTCCGAAGAAAAGTTCAGACACAACAGCAGAATCTCCAGGAAACGAAGACACACTGCACTAGTGAGCCACGTCTCAATGAAACGGAAACACCGCCACACCATAGGAAATTATCCCAAAGGAGGCCCACACACCATCAAGGTAAGTTAGGATGGTAGAAAATGGGGATCAGTCGTATAGAAAATTAGTATAAATATTCGGTTAGTATTTTAATTAATTTTCAACAGCTGCAATATACTTACGATGCGATCTAATTGGTATTTTAAATGCCGGGATTGCCCTTTTTGACCCCAACCAACTTCCGTTCTTGTCAAGATTCATTTGCGGAACTGGTAGCAATACGAAGTAGTTTAATGGCATTCTAAAGGGTCTGTCATTATTACATTGTAGTCGCTTTATCATAGGAAAAATGTCCGGATGGCAAATATTATGGAAGGACTCAATTCGTCATCAATGTTAAGAATAACTTCGATTGTTGCAATTTTTTTTTAAATTAAAATTAAATAGTCTTATCATAGCCAAAGAATATACATATAGCACATACAGTGCTAAAAAACCGCGTCAAAATCGGTTGAAATTTAGTAGTAGAAGTCGATCTCACAATTTTCGTTACAAATTTTGTCTGCCCTAATATAAAAATGGTGAATTGCAGGCTCTCTTATGTTTAAACTAGCTTGCATACCCGTCGTCGCCAGATTAGGTTTTTTCAATTTTTTTTTTGATGTTCTATGTTGGAGCTAAACTTCAGGCCAATCGGCTCGGTAGTTTCCTCGCGAAAGGGTAACATATAGGGAAAACTAAGTTTCGAGATTACTTTACCCCTCCCCTTACTCCCCCCACCTCTCGGGATACTTTTTAATGGGTTTATGTTGGGGCTGGACCCCTGACGAACATCTATGCCAAATTTCAGGCCAATCGGTTCAGTAGTTTCCCCGCGAAAGGGTAACATAGAGGAAGAGCTAAGTTTCGACATCACTTTACCCCCTCCCCTTACTCCCCCCACCCCTCGCGATACTTTTCCGTATGCCTATGTTGGAACCAGAACTACCACAGACACTTATACTAAATTTCAAGTCAATCGGTTCAGCCGTTTTTGCGTGAAAGTGGAACAGACAGACAGACAGACACCAACTCATTTTTATATATTAGTATGATTAAGAAATCTATAATTACAAGATTTGTTACAAGATTTGAGCTTTACAAAGAGACAAACAAACAAGTTACATAAGCTTTTATTTAACTTGTTTATCTGTCTGTTTGTAAAGCTCAAATCTTGTAACCGAATTTTGACACCCTGCCACGTACCAGTGCCCGACGACTGGTTCGATGAGTTATAAACGGTATACTAAATCTAATATGCTTTTATATGATTCTCATGTAGAGTATAAAAATATTTAACTCGCTTTTTTCTGACAAACAACACCCAAAAATTTATTTTTTGCCTTTTTAGTACATTTTTTTCAAAGCTTTTTTTTATTTTTTTATTTAGCTAGACTCATAAACTATCATTGAGTCTTTTGCACTGTAACATCTCAAAAATATAAGAAACAAAATTTAATTAAAAAAAAATTCAAATCCACTTAAAAACTATAAAAGCTATTGAACATTCAAGACAAATGAAGATCCGGCATTAGAAAATCTAAAGCACCAGAACTAAACGGCATAAAACAAGAAAAATTGTCAGGATGTTGGAATGGGAATATCGGGACGGGTCAAAAATTTATAGCCAACTTTATCTTTTTACAAAAAGGGCTGGTCCTGCGTGATTTAAGGACATAAACTTGCTGAAGGGCCCAATTTATTGGGGTTACCTGCCTCGAATGAACTTCAAGTCTCTATAAACTCATCAAAGACGATGGCCTTTCAAGAACATATTTTCTACATTAAAATACATTCAAACACACATACACACTCAGGTGTTTATCAAAAAACGAATTTTAGTACTTAATTTATATATTATTTTACGTCGCCTCTTGGATTTTATGTGTTTCATAGGTAAGGATGAACCATTGATGAAAATATTTGTAGAAAGTTTTTAGATGCCCTCTCGGTTTAATTACATTTTAAGGATAAGTTGCGGTTGGGCGACAATCAAATCTTTAATCGATATCTATATTAGGATATTTTGGAAGTTTAGGGAATCATTGCAGATTAAATATAATAGAAGAACCCTATGTGAGTTGTGCTTAAAATAGTTGAAGTGTACAAATTTTGGGTTTAATTTTAATAAAAGGACATCAAATTTTAAGCCCATTCCGTAGTAAATATAAAATAGCAATTTTAATTATCTAATTTTAACTTAATTGCTATTAGATGTTTCTTTAAAATAATAATAAATTTTGTGATTCAGTAATTTGAAAGAGCTATTTGTAGTTAACCAATAATTTTGATTTGTAATTAAACGGGCCATAGGCTTTCATTTGATGTACTTACATAATTATCAAAACTAATCGATTTACATGTGAATTAACTAATTATACCTTTAAACATAAATGAGTTAATATTAGGGTATGGTTTCTGTGCACAGAAACTTTAATCAATAGGGCGATATTAGTCTTTTAATAATCATAGAAATAATATTGGTCACGAATCACAATGTCGGTGTGTTTAAAAACTTGAATGTTCAGATGTTGTGTATTTTTACCTTCTTAGAAGAAGTATAGTAAAGTGTTGTATTCATGAAAAATGTCGACGTCTTTATTTTGCCTTAAAAAATATTTTCCGAGCACTCCTGAGTCGATTGGAACATAATTACAAAAATGTCTTTCTATCACTATCAGTCTGTGTACCACATTTCTCAAAAACCATTAGAGCTAGAGCCATGAAATTTTACAATGATGTTTGGTCCTAGAATGGGACGATCCTATCGACTTTTGGTCGAAATCCGGTAACCGGAAGTAACCAAAATGGCGGTTTTCTCAGAAACCGCTTAATCAAATTTGACAATCAGTTTTTTGCGATTCTTTCAAAAACTAACGGGTTTTGAAGAGCATAATATCTGCCACAATTTTGCTTTTTACTTTTGGTCTCTATCTTTTATCGTTATTGAGATATTTTTATTAAAGGCTAAAAAAAGGTTTTTGCGAATTGCTTGCAAACTAATTACGATTACGATTACGATTACGATTACGATTACTATTACGATTACGTTTGCGATTGCGACTGGGATAACGATTGCGATAACGATTGCGATTACGATTGCGATTGCGATTGCGATTGCGATTACGACTGAACGTTCTCGACCAATGAGATCAAAG
Organism: Chrysopilus asiliformis; assembly: GCA_964034945.1. Classification (NCBI taxonomy): domain Eukaryota; kingdom Metazoa; phylum Arthropoda; class Insecta; order Diptera; family Rhagionidae; genus Chrysopilus; species Chrysopilus asiliformis. Next base: position 102,309,820 of record OZ035961.1, read on the forward strand.
CTTTCAACGATAGAGATATGAAAGCTTTTATTTCATTGGTTAAGGACGCTCAATCGTAATTGAAATCGTAATCGCAATCGTTAGTCTGAATTGGGCTTAACCCATTTCTTGCACATGGTGCATTTTCGCACCAGTAACTTTGAGCAACTTTGAGCCTTTTTGCTACCACATAGGAGTCAAAGTTGCTATTATGGAATACAAATGGTGGCAAGAAATGGGTTAAAAGGTAAACAAAAATTTATTAATTTTTAATGTTGTACAATTTTTTAAAAAATATTTATGATGTTTATTTAATTTTTTATTTGCTGAAATTTTTCAATAGAATTGTTTATTATTATTTAAAAATAATATTATGTTTTTCGAAGACAAAAACATAGCACCCAATATATAGTATTTTCAATTCCCATCGCTATAAAAATGTTTGCAGAAAATCAATTCCAGAAAATCTAGCAAATAAAGCTAGCTTTTCGGAAAAAAAGGAAAACTCGAAATGTAGCAAAGTAAAATCAAAGCTATTGGGAAAACTGTTGTGTTTAATAAATTTCAAAAAGAATAACACCTTTTATAAAAATAGACTTTTTGATTTTTCACCTTTTCGCTTCTCACACATATAACGATAAAATGATGAGCACGAATCGGAAAATCTTTTCATATTTTTGATTCCATCGTGAAAAACTGCAAGTCAATTGAACTTGTATTGAAGTCTCTCGTGCTGTATCGAAAGCGGACAAAACGTCATATACAATTTACAATTTTGAAATTTTCTAGTTGATTCGTATTTAGATGTTCACGGAAAATCTATCAAAAAGCGTCAAACGTTTGGGAATTATGTAGAAGTAAAGAAATATGTAAGGTTGCGTGTTGAATAAATTTTCTCTGTTTTCATGAAATTTACGTTCTATCGTAATAAATAAACAAACGTTTGTGATACCAATACATTGGGCGTTATTTTGTATTGGTTACAGATTCAGGAAAATTACGTCAAAAAATTTTGTTTCACTTTTAGCAAATTGATGCCATATTTTCAGTCTTTTAATCGTGTTCAGTTAAGCCGTACGTTTTATCGAATAGTTTATAAACGGTCGATTTTTCATCCCTCCACATAAAACCCTTAACTTAAGTAATCAGTTTAGAGGGAAAGAATATGTCTTCATGGTTTACAAAGTGTTCACCTCATTGAACTAGGAATAAAGTGTATAAAAAATTTGGTGATTTCGAAAATTGTTTAGTGTGTATGATTTCATAAACTTATCCAAAATGGGTGCGTAAAAATATTCAATATTCAAGGCATTTTAATAAATGTAAAAATTGATGGAAAAGGAAAAGTTTTTCATGTTCGAATTGGGGCCTAAGAAATGTGTGAAATAAAATAAATTTGGAAAATCGGTTGTTTTTATGTGTTGTTGGAAAAAGCGAAAATCAATTCTGTCCACAATATCTAAATGGAGTTTTTCGATCACTTGAAGTGATTTGCGATCAATTGAATGCATATTTTTCTCTAAATAATTGCTACCCTTTAACATAAATCCAAGACTTTATAAGTTTGTCAATACGACTCACCGTTTTCGAGGAATTTGTAAAAAACTGTTTCGTTTGTATGGGGAAGGGGGAGGTCCGATTTGGCCTGTTCAATAACTTAGCCTTGTCGTTTACGAGAAACATGATTATACAAAATTTCAAGTCTCTAGCTCAATGTTTACGAAAAATTTCACGGACATCATGTTTTTATACGGTCGTTACAAGCCTAAACTGGGTCCTGTGCAGATTTTGAAATCTGCAATAATCCGCCAAACTTGGACAGAAACTGTCAAAATTATAGCAAGGTGAGGAAGTGGGGCCGCTGATAGGAAAATCCTCCTCAGAACTTTAATGGCCGCGTTCTCACGTAGGTGAAATCAACCGAGTTACTCTGGGTGAAAAACTCTGCTTGCGTTCTCACGTAGTGTTTTTCAACTTTTGCGCTGCAGTGGATTTACACATGCTGTGTCAATGTGTGCGTGTAGCAAGAAAAATTTTGTGAACCCCCACCATTGAACTCTATGTGTGTATGTGTTTTCAACCAAGTTCACCCGGCCTAGCCAGCAGATGAATTCCCCGCATACACCCGATAGCGTCTGGCCCGTAAAATCGAGTGGAAACTTGGTGAAGTCAACCAGTTTCCACCACGTCTGAACGCGGCCAATCTCCATTTTCAGAGTTCCGCTTGTCGTGCTCTGATTGGTTGGCTGCCACAATGAATGTGTTCCATTGTTATTATTGTTTCGGTCGTTTAGCGATGCAACATGAATTGGGAGCAAAATAGTACTAGCGATTTTTAAAAATGTTCCGTTTTCCAAATGTTTCACATCAATCTGATTGTTCACAGCTACTGGCTTAAATAGTCTCAATGAGTGTGTTACATTAAGACTTTTTTCCATTCGCTGCGTCTTTCGCCCTTTTGCTGGTGTGTTCTCACATTTCGCTTCATCTTTATTCGCTAAACCGGTTTCATCAACAAATAGAAACGAAACAGGTCTCATCAACCAGACTCAAACCGGTTTGCGGCTGAAATTTTTAAGTGAGTCTAAACTTCGTTCGCCTTTTTTGGTTTCTCTCTCCACTGCGTCCCTTACCCTCACTTGACTGAAGCGAATGACGGGGCGAACCGAATTAGTCCCCATGTAAACAGGCTCAATGTGAACACGAGAAATATTTCATCCGTCCTAGTTCGGCGGACTGTTTCAACTAATGTGAAGAGGGTCTTAGATCTCAAAAAACTCTCAAATTTGAGTGCCCGAAAAATTTGAATTGTTTTTAAAAAACGTAACAAAAGCTACAATTGCCATAGGCCAATCGTCAAATACTATACACGTCAAATACTGTACATGAAGGCAGACAAAAATTTTATGAAAAAAATCAAGAAAGTAAAAAAGTTTGAAGGAGTAACAATCTGTAAACCCTTGAGTCAATTTATACATCAATCAAGGTAGAAAAACGAAAAAAAATATTCTCCTTTTTTTCTGTAGTCTCGTTTCCCGACCCAATAAAAACAGAATCCAAATAAAATTCAGCAACCGTATGACTTACTGATTGATTAATATCCGTATATGTAGCTTTCAAGCGAATCCACAATTTTACAGATTCATCTCCCTCCACCAGCCCCCAAAAAAATATGTCCTCGAAAAACAGACTAGTCAACGTAATTTATACTTCAGCAAATCAACCCCGATTTTCCTACTCTACAGGCGAAATAAAAAAACACGTCCCTATACCTTGTAACAGGTAAAACACGTGGGCCCAACACATGATATTACGACGATCCATCTACACGCACGAACAATTTTTCACCCTAGTTTGCGTTTAGACGTAGAGCCCAAACGAAAAACGGATGACAAAAACAAGTAAAAGTGAAAGTGCTTCCCAATGTTTTTCATCTGATGGTATTTTACTTGTAAAGAAACTGCTGATAAGCACCTATACTAGCCACTAATGATCCACTTTGATGACGAATTCATTTCAGATCCCTAAAATCCAATTACCGGTCATATAACAGAACTGATGCCAAATAACAACTTTCGAATAGTGACAGGATTCCCGAAATCTATCCGGAAAATAGAGATCTCATTAACTAGGCTGGGAAATTAAAAAAAAAAGAAAAACAAACAAGAAAACCTTCCAACGGCTAGCAGACATAGTAATTGAGAATGTTTTGTGGTGATTTTACTGAATTTCGATGATGCTGCAGGATTTCGTTGATTTTCACCTGATCCTTTGTAGAGCCACACGTAATCGTATCCCTTTTGGCTTGTGTTTCACTTCTGTGAATTTCGGTACATCAACAACAAGTTGTGTGAGAAAAAAAACAAACACAATATCAGGCGAACGTGTAGACAAAGTAGTGTGTGAAGATGGATTACAGGTGAGTCAACGACATGTGCCCACTTAAGCGCCTGGGATACCCAAAACAGGTGAATTAGCTAAACGAAAAGCCCTTCTTCACATTCACAATACCACACACACACATATCGAATTTTAGCTCCGAAAATAGCCTTCAAAATCGGATGGATTTTTTTATCCAATTTTTTCTTGTGGGAAAGGAAAATGGGGAAATTTATAATTTTCCTCGATATAACCTCTTGAACAAAAAAAAACCTACCACTTGACTAGTTGGAAGCGATGAACGAAAGAGGTGCCTGGCTGATGGTGGTAGTAATGATAAAAAAGCGTCGACCGAATGGATTTTGGTTATTTTTAAACATTTTCGGTCGGGGATTTTTCATTCTGTGTGTCGTTTTCATTTGGATGAAATGATTTGGAAATGAGGAAAAATCTATGAGAGACATTCCTCTAAGTAGACAAGCAAAATGCTAGCAGCCGGCCGGGCAGACCCGGTGTACCTACGCAGAGTAGAATTTTCAAATGTTTAATACGGAAGTGAAAATATTCTTTTGATAGAATTTTATGCAAAAAGATTCGTGCGCTGATTCCCAAAATACATCACCTTTAACTTGGCTTCGAAATTTATGCATAGATTTTGTTTCTTTTATTGATTTTCGGTAATCGAGAGAGTTTTTTTTTTAGTATTTTTCTATATCTAATGCAAAACTAACTTTTTATACTATATATGAGAATAAGATAGTAGTATATCAGATTTAATATACCGTTTGTAACGCATCGCAATAATCGTCGGACAAGAAAATGGAGTACACTAGAGTGTTTAGGATGACAATAATTTTGTCTTCTGCCTGTCCGTCCCATTGTTTGTGTCTGCCCTCGAACACGATCACTCTTGAAGGAATTGATCTAGAGACCAAAAACTTACACTAACTTCTTGAGCTGATAAATTCGAATCAATCTTTCCCCACTCCTCCACACTCACATAAATATGGAACCTCAAACCAAAGAAATATGGTCTTTAGTTTAAAGGTATAAACTAAGAAAGTTTGTGTTATTTTTACGGACATTGAAGTTGTCTTTAATTTGAAGCTACCAATTTCTTTAATTTAAGTTAAATGTTTATTTATTTTGAATCAAAGATTTCTTTGTTTGATTTCCAGTATATATATTTTTGTATCAAGGAAGTATTTCTTCAATCCAAAGACATGGTTTAGCTTAAATTTTGGGGCAATCCCGATTCGGCTGCACACATGATTTTAAAGTCATATGACTTGGGCAATTTTCAATCCATATATTAAGTCAAGGAAATAAAAGTCGAAGTGTTGTACTTTAAAAACATGCAAAAAAAAAAGTTTGTTGGTAGGGAAAAAGCCTCAAGTTTTTCGTTGTTTAAATTGTAAGAGGGAAGTTGTAAAATACGTAATTTTCAAAACAAAAGTTGATAAATTGAATGCGGTTTCCATCGAACCAAAATTACGAGGGTGGGCTGAAAAGTAATCGGCCTAGGCAAGAGATAGCGCCACCAGTATTATGTCGTTTTTCGTAAATACTATCCGTCAAAGGACTTCTGTCAAATTGCCGTCAGCTGCATCATTTTGTTTGTGTTTCAAGGGTAGTCCGTCAAAGCGAACAACTTTTGCGTTTTTACAAAAATGAATAAAATCAAATATATGTTTTTGAAAAAGAAAGATGAGATTAAAATCGAATTGAAAGCTGTTAATGGCAGAGTCCCCGATATCAACAATAAAATATTGAACAGTTGAATTTAAATGCGGTCGTACTAGCATTTTTGATGAAGAGCGTTCAGGCCGTCCAAAAGAGGTCACCACTCCAGAAATGGTCGATCAAACCCATGGCATCGTTATTGACGATCGACGAGTGAAGGTGTGCGAGATTGCTCAGTATGTTGACATCTCAGGTGATCGAGTGGAGAACATAATGCATGAATATTTGGGAATGAGGAAGCTCGCTGCCAGATGGGTGCCGCGTTTGCTCTCTGCTGACAACAAGTGCAACCATGTTACAACTTCAAAGCAATGTTTAACGTAGTTCAGCGGCAATAAGAAGGACTGTTTTCACCGTCTCGTAACCGTGAACGTAATATGGATCCATCAGAACACACCAGAGACCAAGGAGCAGTCGAAACAGTGGCGAATCGATGCTGAAGAAGACCAAGGTGGGTCTGTCGACCAACAAGGCCATTGCCACAGTTTTTTGGGATGCGCATGGTATCATTTACATCGATTACTTTAAAGAACGATCATGAGGGTATATTATGCAGAGCTTGTGGATCGACTCCCTGCCGATTTGAAGCGAAATCACCAACATTTGGTGAAGAAAAAAGTGCTCTTCTACCAGGACAACACACCGACGCTCAAGTCCGCAGTCGCATTGGCAAAATTTCATGATTTGCGCAACGAATTGGTTCCTCATTCACCATATTCTCCAGATTTGGCCTTCTCCAACTATTATCTATTTTCCAGCTTGAAGAAATCGCTCGCTGGTAAGAGATTTGGGTCAACCGAGGAGATCATCGCTGAAACAGAGGCCTATTTTGATGGCTTCGAGAAATTGTATTATTCGGAGGGTATCAAAAAATTGGAGAATCGTGGGCCAAAGTGTATCGCCTTAAAAGGATATTATGTTGAGCAATAAAATGAGCAATAAAATGAACAATAAATTATAAAATGAGTTTTGCCGAAAAAACCTGTGTCTTCTTGGCTAGGCCGATTACTTTTCAGCCCTCCCTCGTAATGTAGTTGCCAAACTTTGGTTTTTTAATGGTGATGACGGTAATGGCACTCATTTAGTAGGCCATTTTTTTACTTGATTTATAGTTCGATCTAGAAACAGAAACCGGTAGTCGCCCCTTGTTTTACGGTGCGGTGGCCCATTTCCGAATTTAGCAAAGTCCATTACAATTTGCTGTGAGCGCATTTCGCCACCCTAAAGGGTTTTTACCTCGAGTATGGGTGTGTCTGTTGCTGCAGTTGGGCAACATAGACTCCATAAATCATATTAAAGGCTCATTAGGTGATTGCACCTGTTGAATGCTCAAAGTCGAACGGATCGATATTCGTTTTATGAAGGCACACTCAAAATGTTAACTGAGCCTGAAATCATCAAAGCTTGTTCCACCCCACAACTCCCCAGGGGGTTTGCACCCCAATATGGTCAGGTGCTTGAGAAATCCACGATTGAAGCGATGTTATTGATTAAATGAAAATCTCATACAGTTACAGGATTGGCAAGCAATGCCATGTGCTTCAGGATTTGATCACATTCTCCATCTTCCAATTCCAATTCGCGGACAATTTTCCCGTTTTCACGTTGTTTCTGATTGCCCCGTAGACTTTTTCGAAGCAAACATCCTATTGATTTTCCGTACAAAGGGGAAGATTTTGCCAAAATTGGAAAAAAGCGAACTCATTAGAAACATGAAAGATTTGTAAAATTTGAATGAAAAACATTGATTGATTGAAAAATTATTACCGTAACTCGAAATCCCTCAGGCGTAGTTAAAAAGTAGACCGCATAAACCTAATCCACGTAATTTTATTAGTTTGAAATTTTGTTCTCAAGAAAGAACATTAAAGTTTTTTATGGCAAATCCAATCGTTTGAATTTGAAACATTTCTACACCAATGCCCATGGAAACAAATCCCCAGAAGGTGATTTTACTGCAGTTTTTTACAACTTTTCCCAACCGTGCGACAGTCGTTGAGACTTTAATGCCTTAATACCTAGAAGGATACAAAGAATATTATGTGCTTCGAGTTATTGTTTTTAATTGTACAAAATTTCACTTGTTACACAATGAGTTTTAATATTATGCTTTATGGCATGACTTTTTAATATCGATATTAATTTCATTTTTCCAGGAACTCAACGGAAATCAAATGCCTTCCTCGATGTTCCTTCCACGAATATGCATCATTTACAAGTCAGTGATCCAGAGGATGAAGATGTAGATAGGCTACGAACATTTAGCGCTTCAAAAGGCGGTAAGTCACATACAATTTTTACCCCATCATTTTGAATGCCGAATATTAGATTTTATGTTACTGTCAAGTGTGAAAATAAGAAAAAATTGCTACTTTAAGTCATATGAAAAGCTACAAAATTCATTGATATGGATAATCAAATTAATGCGACTCAACATCAATCTTATATCCTATTGCCGCTAAGGTGCGCTGTGGGTGAAACATAAATTTGACAAAAAGGAAGATGTTGAATTGCTTTGCGTTCGTGTACAGATCCATCAACGTAAAAATTCAATTCAGTATTTAGAACCCCTTTTTTTACTTCCTTTTCCATTGAGAGTGAAATATTTTTGTAAAAGATTTATCCTTTAATCTGACAGCAATGTTGTTCAAGAATCTAAAATGGTTTCACGGAGATTTAAAAAATCCAGGATACTTTTAACATTGCTTGCGCGGAAAATTTCCCAAAAACTAATAGAGCTAGAGCCATGAAATTTTACACACATATTTAATCCTGGAATGGAACGGATTTTTGAGAAAATCCGTTAACCGGAAGTAACCAAAATGGCGGCTTTTTAGATATCGCAATTTCGTTTTTTGTTATTTACTCCGAAACTACGCGTTTTTCAGTAGTCTAATATATAACAAGAGTTGCAGACAATAAAATTTTCCACATTTTCAAGCCGTTTTCTACATTTTCAAGCCACATCTCAAGCCGTTTTCTACATTTTCAAGCCACATCTCAAGCCGTTTACGAGAGACAATACTTTGAATAATTGGAATTTTTCGATATTTTCTTGTGAATCTTACTACTTACATACATTTATACATAACTTTTCTTTTTTCTTTAACGCATTCAAGTCCGTTAGTCGATTTTTCGATCAGTAGCTGTGAGCAGCTTTGAACTTTATTGTTATCACATAGGAGTCAAACTTGCTGGCAAAGTTGCTATTATGACCTGGTCATTAATTTACTTACGTGAATTGGACATTGTAATTTATTGTATTAAAAATACCCACTTTAACTTATTTAAGAAAAAATTTTTTGAGAAAAAACAATTTCGTTACTTGGGCACCTAAGCAGTAGGTTTATTTTTTAAACACGATGATGACGATGTACTTTACCGCCAATTTGTTAAGATCGCGGACAGTATTTCGCGGTGCGGGTGACGTGGGTGGTATGGATGATTTGGATGGTGTGGATGATGAGGGTGATGTGGATTGCAAGGATCTTTACGGTTGTGATGAGGACGCTTCCGCCCCCAACGATGATCATGGTCGTGATCGTCCACGCAAGGATCTACTATAGTAGTTACAGCTGGCGTGGTACTGGTTGGAGCTGGCGTGGTAGTGGTTGGAGCTGGTGTACTAGTGGTTGGAGCTGGCGTGGTAGTGGTTGGAGCTGGTGTGGTAGTGGTTGGAGCTGGCGTGGTTGTGGTTGGAGCTGGTGTACTAGTGGTTGGAGCTGGCGTGGTTGTGGTTGGAGCTGGTGTACTAGTGGTTGGAGCTTGCGTGGTAGTGGTTGGAGCTGGCGTGGTTGTGGTTGGAGCTTGCGTGTTAGTGGTTGGAGCTGGTGTAGTAGTGGTTGGAGCTGGCGTGGTTGTGGTTGGACCTGGTGTGGTAGTGGTTGGAGCTGGTGTGGTAGTGGTTGGAGCTGGTGTGGTAGTGGTTGGAGCTGGTGTGGTAGTGGTTGGAGCTGGCGTGGTAGTGGTTGGAGCTGGCGTGGTAGTGGTTGGAGCTGGCGTGGTAGTGGTTGGAACTGGCGTGGTAGGCGGTTCTAGAGTAGGCAGTATTACATGTTGTGCTTTTACTGTACAGAATACAACAATTGTGAGCAACAGGAACAATTTCATTGTGCTAAATAATAATAATAAAAAACTTCAATTTAAAAAAAAAACTTCAAGGGTTTCAGAGATACAATGAATAGTTTTGAGGGTATTGAAAATATTATTTTTAATTGATTGCTTCATGAAGTCAACAAGTTAAAAAAATGTTTAGCCTTTCAACAATAATGTTGGCTAAAATTTAGTTCAAATTTCAGTTTTATAATAAAAAAAATATATTTCAAATAGTAAATTAATTTATATTTGTAAAATACTTTAACACTCACCGCTAGTAGTCAAAAAGAATGTCCTACAGAGACTAAAGATCAACTGGTGCTTAATTCGTTAGGGCATATTGCTTTTATACTAGATATAATCAAATGTCATTGACAAGCCCAATAACTGCTCTGCTAATTGAAGACCTTAAATTGTGAACTTCATTAATAAATTATTTCATTTGTGCAAATATTGAACTTTCATAAATTAAGACGATCTACGCTAGCATCAATTCAAAATTCAAAATAGTGTCATAGGCCTATGTTACACACGGCAACTTTAAACCGATACACGATACACAAAGTTGCTCGTTTGTGCTACTCGCGGAGACAAGTTGCCGGAGACTTCTGTATAGAGACTTCTGTATACACAGTGAGTGTTTCATGTGTGTGAACCCGTTCTTTGTGATTTTGTGCTTGTGTGCATATTTTGTCGCCTTGTTTCTACTTTCAGCACTAGCGACATTAGCCACCGCTTCCCTCACTTCTCGCGCCTATACTTAAGAAAAGTCGCCGCTTAATGTTGCCCCGTGTAACAGGGGCCTTACAATATTTGCAGTTTGGGTACTTTTCAGTTGTTTGAAGACATTATTTTTTTATTCCTTGAAAAGCAATTTTTTGAAGAAACATCAGTTTTATCGAATTTGGGTTATTCAAACCTTGAAGCGAGGTATTTTTACATCTAACTAGGGAAGGTCTCTAACCCGACCTTGCCGATTTTGTTCATTTTTCGATATGTTATAGTAGACCGAAAACTAAGCGACACGTATTTTATTTATCGGCTTAGAGGTTGGAAACCCTCTCCCCCACTCGAAAATCGGCCAAAAATCGATTTTTGACAATAACTCGGCAACCACAAGTCCGATTTAAACAATAATTAAAAGTTTCCTTTTTGAAAGTAGAATTAAACTCCGAAAAGAAAGAATAATTAAAATTTATAGAATATTATGCTCAACAGATTGTAAAATCTTTGGCCGCAAAATGGCTGTTGAGCATAAATTTTACAATATATTTAATATAATTTGACATCGCTGATTCCGAATCTACAGGTGGTTTGGCCGGATTAGATCCAGTTTTTGAGAAAAAGCCAAAAAAGATTATTTTTTCGAAATTTTTGATGTTGCCATGGATATTTCAGCCATTTAGCGTAATTTGAAGCCGCTGGAAATAGTTTGGCGGAATTCGTTCCAGTTTTAGAGATTTGGTAAAAGGGAATATTAATGCTCTTAAGACCCTTATAACCCATATAACGGGAAAAAAATAAAATCTGAAAAACTGGAACGAAATCAGCCAAACTATTTCTAGATTTAGATTCAGAGGTATCAAATCCCTCTAAAATGATTAGAAAATCCACGGCAACAAACAAAATAAATAAAAAATTGACTTTTTCAGTTTATATGGAATTTTTTTTGAAAAAAAAGAATCGTGCTTTTCTCAAAAACTAGAGCCAATCTGGCCAAACCATTTACAGATTCGGAATCAGCGACGTCAAATCATCCTAAAAAGATTGTAAAATCTTTGGCAACATAAAAAAAGTTGTTTTTTGTCGGTTAGTGTAAACACAAACCAAAAAATTGAATAAACCTTGTTCCCTCATTGCCTCATTTTTTTTTTTGTTTTTTGAAAACAAAGTTGGCGCCAAATACAAGTTCTGTCGGGCTGGGCTTGACCTTCGCATTGCTTCGCCAAACCTTGATCAAGCAGCTTCCAGGACTTTGAAAAAGGGTTTCACATAAAATTCCGAAGTTTAAAATTATTGATATTTTCAACAAATTTTTTTTCAAGTTTTTAAACGTTTAACACTCTAACTACCACGTCAGTCAAAAAGACCTGACACCTAACTGTACACAACGGCCAGAATGAAAATTATTAAAGTGTGGGCTACAACCACAACGATTTTTTGTAATTGCATACATTTTATGGTAATAAAATAACATTTAGGTATAATTTTGTTTCAATTTTTTTTTCTCTTAGTGCCTTTTTGACAGACAATATTCGAAAAAGGCTTAAAACTGTCGTGGCAGTTAGAGTGTTAAATCCAATATTTAAAAGAACAATATTTATCATAATCTAGAGACTACACAATAAATTGTAGTAAATTGAAATGAATGACTAATTTCTGTTTCTAACTTAATTTATTGAGCATTAAAATCTTGTTACCATCTCAAAATTAATTTGCCATGATATTTTGTTATATTCGAATTCTAGAATCGTAAAATTGAACAAAAAAAATGGTTACCAGTGATATTTAAACATGATTTCGTCAAAAGCGACTAAGGAAAATTATGTTATCGTTGTTCATTTTAATATGCAAAAATGTAGTAACAATTTTAGATTTTTTTTATGTATAAAACAATTTCCACCCGCCCTCATCGACACAAAATGATGGGCTTGCTGCCAAGAAAATTCATTTTACAACAGGCCAAGATTTACTCTGTCATCGCTCAAGTTATCTAAACAGAACATCAAATCGTCTACATTGGTGTGGCAGTACCAAATATTATTGCTATCTGGTAGATACTTTCGTATATGACGTCAAGAAATTTATGAAATCTTCTCACAAAAATAGGTCAAAATAATGCCGTCTGTAAAACAGCGTAACGACATGAAAAACGCCTGCGAAAAGCAATGAATTCCGACAAATAATTATGTAAATTTTCATATTGTAGGTATTTCGAAATGTAAATTCAAAATTCAACATCCTTTTCATATCCTGAATATTATTTAAATATTGGCCATCACAGCCTTTTATTTCTATTTTACGACAGACAGCTGTATGGAGAAATATGTTGGAATTATTTTGACACAGTGTTTCAAACATTTTAAAATTCATGACACTTTCAGTTCTAAAGATGCACTTGATGTTTAGTGTTTCGTGTTTTATTTGACAGTAAATCGAGACAGATGGACAAACTTTAGGGATGAATTTATTATCTTATCTCATCTTGAAAAAAGGGTATGCCTTCTGTAGACTATTCTTCGGGTGTTTGAGTGTTTATCAGATCAATATAAACATTAGTTATAATCAAAGATGTCAATAAAACACCTAAAATTTTATTAACATTGAAATTGATTACATGACATTATTTTACGCGATTTTAAACAAAGGAAAGTACAATACAATAAGATCATGATATTAAGAAACCTCGAAAAGTTTTTGAGAGAGAAGTTCATGACTTGAAAAGTCATAAATGATATTAAAAAGTTTCTGATTTTAAAAATGTTTTCCTTTGCTTTGAAGAAACTTTTTTAAACTCATTTAAATCAGACGCAAAATTTCTCTAAAACATTTTCTAAAATCTTGTTCACTGTTTGAACCTTTCATCTTTTCTTTTATAGCTTTAATTGGCATCGTAAAAATTGCAAAGTAAATTAATATTAGTTGAAAATTTTATATCTAAAATTTCTAACTTTTCAGTTATTCTCAAGTCTTTTGATGTCAGCCAAAGATCGACCAGTTCTAACAATGAGTGTCTGAAACTGATGAGTGTCTGTCATTAAAAGTTTGCAAATATCCAAAAGAACTAGGACAAAAGTTTTTCGAAGCAAAAATATCAATTTTTTAAAGTAGAAAATGTTTTGCAAACTAAAATAGAAAAAAATTGCCGCAAATAAATTTTTTTAGCGACTTGATCCATAGGCATAAATTGAAAAATGTGCCGCAGGTGAACTTTTTATTTTAATATAGCCTTAATTTGAAAGTTTCAGATTTGCAAGGGAGGAGCACCTCCATGTTTTACTTTACTTGAAATATAATTGGCCCAAAAATCGCCAAAACATTGAAAAAATCTCTCGGGCGTTCCGGATGCTATTAAGAAGGGTCAATGCTCGGGGAAAGTAAACGGATCGTAACCCTTAAGCGCAAAATACAATTGGCCCGACACAACATTTACGGCGGCAGATTGCGACGACAATGTCGCCCTCCATATACAATTGCCCACACTTTGTTGTTCTAAACGTCATTTGTTTTTCATTTGATTTTGACAGTCGGACAGTGAGTCACATATAACATTTTTTGTTACCAATTATCATACAAATTAGGAATGTGAATGTAAGAAACACAGCATACGAACTATATTTCCTAATACTTTCTTTAAGTGGCGAAATTTATATTTTATGACGTCCCTATAAGATTTCATTTTGAATCGACCATGTAATTTTGTTGGCGAGCTGACCGGCAAAAGTTAAATTCGATTCGACTTTTTACGACGACCAAGTTGGTCGGATTGATTGTATACAGAAGCATAGAATGCTATGAGTTTAAAATATGACTTGTCACCGTAGATGTTGTGTGCGGCCAATTGTATTCCGGCCTTAACCCTATTTTTTATACGATTTCTATCGAGTTGCTTTGTCGCTAACCATCTGAAGGGTGGGTCTGTCGACCAACAAGGCCATGGCCACAGTATTTTAGGATGCGCAAGATATGATTCAGATATTTTACCTTAAAGAACTGATCATCGTTTTTATTATGCAGAGCTTGTGGATCGACTCCCTGCCGATTTGAAGCATTTGGTGAAGAAAAAAGTGCTACCAGCACAACGCACCGACGCACAAGTCCGCAGTCGCATTGGCAAAATTTCATGATTTGCGCAACGAATTGGTTCCTCATCCACCATATTCTCCAGATTTGACCTTCTCCAACTATTATTTAGTTCCCAACTTGAAGAAATCACTCGCTGGTAAGAGATTTGCGTCGACCGAGGAGATCATCGCTGAAATAGAGGTCTAAGGTCTATTTTGAGGGCTTCGAGAAATTGTATTATTCGGAGGGTATCAAAAAATTGGAGAATCGTGGAACGAAGCGAATCTCCTTAAAAGTTGTGTTCTATAACAAACATAAAAAAGCTACGATTGCCAAGGACCAATTGTCAAATACTCTATATGAGGACAAACAAAATGTTTAGTTAAAAAAATCCATGTGTATGGGAGCGGGAGAAGGAGTGGTCAAATTGGATTTTTATGTATGGAACGGTTATGTAAAATCATATTCCAAACACATTTTATCTTTATAAATTTTTCTATATGACTCACCGTTTTCAAGAAAATTGCAAAAAACTATTTCGTTTAAATGGGGGAGGGGGAAAAGAATGGTCCAATATTGCCCGTTCAAGAATTTGAATTAATGAGAAACGCAAATGTGAAAAAATTCAAGTCTCTAGCTCAATCCTTTCGAAAGTTGTTGTGTTGAGAGACGGTCATGTAGGTGTATATGGGACCTATACATACTGTCGTGTTTATTACATTTGAAAAGAAAAACACAGGTTTTAAATGCAAAAACACTAAGAAATAGCTATCCCAATCAAGCGATGGTACAAATTATATCTTAATTACTTCTGCAAAATGGAATAAAATATTGTCGCCTAAAATCAACAAGCAATCGAACTCATCACCACCATAAAAACCGCATAAAAGCAACAGGCAATTTTCGTTTCTAATCCACCTAAACGACATTTTATTGATTACGACAATCATAACCACATGAAATCGACGAAATTAAATTTATGGCACCGCAATTTATCTGTCTGATGGGTCGCAAAATTTCCATTGAACTCGAAAAGCTTTTCCGCACGTAATTTCAATTGCAGTCAAATGGAAAATCAAAATTTCACTATTGCAAAATTAAAATAAAACCACACACCGAGCGACAATTCGATCGGTTCAGGCAATTGCGTAGCCTGTAAGAAAATTCGAAATGCAAACAATTTGAATTTAAATTTTGTCGCATCCAAACAATACTGAAGTGGAAATTGATTTTCCCGCGAAATTCTCCCATAAACCTCTGATCGTACGAAATTTACCCATAATAAAATGCTAAATCTACGGATCACAATCTATGGTTTTACTATAGAAAACCCAAAATCGAAAACATTATTGCAGTGAATCAAGACACGTGGCGAAAATTTCATGCTGATTTTCATGCTAAAAAAGTCTGTGAAAATTTTATGATTTGATTTTCACCGGTATTAAACAGCTGCAAGTTTTGAGAAAATTCGTCCAATCTCTCAACAGAATACGTTAAAAATTAACAGAATCCTGTGATTGTGTGCGAATTTCATGTTTTATTAGTCGGAATAAATAGAAATCGCGAAAAAGTGTTGAGTACTCTTTCATTTGATACTTTTCCCTGGACAAGTAGTCAAGCTATTGTAAAATAAAACGTGTGAAAATGCTGTAAAAAATAGAGTTTTTCTCATTACAACAAACAAGATTTTTTTCTTGCTGAAAATAAAACTTCTTTGATGTCTAAAGAAGCATAAATTCTGTTTTTAGCTGTACTTAAATTGTGAAAATTAAAAGAAATCGCAAAGAAAACATTTTTCAATCGGCAAAAAGTGCTATTAAAAGAAGAAATTTTGTTTTTACCAGATTTTTCCCGATTTATATTATTTTAAGCAGTCTTCAATAATGGCAATATATCATTGAGCATACATAAATCAGACATTTATGAAACTAAAAACCTTCAAGTTTGTGTTTATGCAAAAATTGAAATGCAAACATTGGTACAAACTTCAAACGTCGCAGTGACTCACAAGCATTAGATTTTCCATGATAAATTGTGGAAAACCTAATGTTCACAGAAATGTTCAACCAAGTTTTAAGTTAAGGTAAAAGTTTTTAATTAAATTTCCCTTTGTGTGCAGATATGAAGTGCATCGGTAAACTTTGATATCACTGTGGATAAAGTTTAAGGGGAAAATATGAAACGTGACAACAGGATATAAGGATTTAAAAGTATACTCAACCAAAGATTGTTTATCCTTGGATTAATTCACCTGTTGTTTAACAAGTAATTTAAGTTTTCACAAGACTAATAATATCTAAAGTATTTCTTCGGAGCGTAAGAGAGAATTTGATGTTTTCAGAAAAGGTGGAAAAAAGGTTCAAAACATCCGTTTATCTTATAAAATATGTTTAATATATATTTTATCATATCTATATCAGATCCTATAGCTTGATGTGCGGAAAATTTCGTTATTCAAGGCAAGGAGTAAAAATCTTGCAAGATGTTAGTAAATACTAGGAAATTTTTCAAGTGATCTGATCACTAAAACAGCAGGAAACCAGAACCACTTTTCTTTTTATGATGGAAAGAATGGCATCGCACTTAAGTTTGTTATACACATTAAGTAAACTTTATGAAAAATAACAGCTATAAATTTTCCACATAAATTGGCCCAAGGATAATGCTAGAAATTTTCATCTGAGTTTTTTTTTCCTGAAATTTTTTTCAGAGCTTATTTCTGATATAATCTGCTTGGAACAATATTCCACTAGATAGAATTATCTCAGGTGTCACAGATAATCACTTTTCATATGTTTACACTCTATATGTGATCGAATACATAAGCAGGGTGTTTGGGACAACAAACAATTTGGATTTCCATCTGTCGGGCTCCGTCCGCCCGTTAGTAGATTAATACCTTGAATCTCAAAGGAATTAAACTGAAAATTTTGCAGAAATAAATTTTTCATAAAAAGTGTGGCTAAGTTCATAAAGGGGCAAATTTACACCATTCCTCCGCCCCTCTAGCATAAAGATGAAATAGTTTTTTAGCTATTTTCTCGTGAACGGTGCATCGTATCGAAAAATTTATTAAGTCAAAATGTATTTATAATATGATTTTACATAACTTTCCCATATATCAAAATTCAATCGGACCACTCCTTTCCGCCTCCCCATATAAACTTAATTTTTTTTAATGATTCATCCCCGCCCCTCGCGTCAGTCTCCGGCATCCGGCCTCAGTGACTATTCGGACTTTGACCGCGGATCTTACTTCTGCGGGATGTCCATTCTAATGAAGAAAACCGCAACAAAATGCATTCAGTAGTTTAGAAGATAGAAGGAAAGGGGGATTATGGGAACGAGGTGGGTATGACTATATGTACGAATAGTGAAAACCGCATCAAAATCCATTCAGCAGAAGAATATTTGTCAACCGCAAGGCTAATCAGTAATTTCGGAGTATATAGTACCCCTGTACAAATTTCCAGCTAATTTGGTCCAGTGATTTACACGTTATTCCGTTAAATAACTTAAGAACAGGTTTGTGGTGGGGATAAATGATTGTGGAAGAAAAACGGCGGACTGTACCAAAATTATGCACACCCTGACCAGAGGTTTAAGCAACATATAGGAAAAAAACCGCATCAAAATCGGTCCAGTCGTTTTCGAGCCAAATCCGGACATACCAACAGACAGACAGACGTTGCCTTAGATTTGACGATTGTCCTCTGGCCAGGCTTTTCTTATATTTTACTATAAGAATTCCAAATAATTCAATAATTCCTAAACACCGCACGGTGACTTAAAATTGTGATAATACTTACCTTGAGTTTGTCGTCGCGGCGCCAATTTGGCACTCTCTAGACGCAAAAGAGCTTTCGGGGCCCCAAAATCGTGAAAAATGCATATTTTTAAGAAAAAGGTGGAAAATCAAAACTTTGCAATGACCTCCATTCGACTACTGGGCCACTATTTATCTGTTGGGGGCTCAATTTGGATGTTGAGGCATTTTAAAATCTTTTTATGATAATTTGACGTTGCTGATTCCAAATCTGCCTAATTGGCTATAGTTTTTAAAAAAAAAAAACCAAAAAATGAGTGTTTCTTCCCAAAAAATCCCATACAACAGATATTTTTTTTTTGTTCTTGTTGTTGCCTTGGATATTTTACTTATTTTAGGATAATTTGACGTCGCTGATCCCAAATCTGGGATTTTTTTTGGGAAAAAATGAATCTTTTTTGGACTTTTCTCAAACACGAGAGCCAATTTGGTGAAACTCCTTGAAGATTTGGAATCAGTAACGCCCAATTATCTTAAAAAGAATGTAAAATCTTTGGCAACACAAAAAAAGTCGTTTTAAGTTGGGTAGTGTTATTTTTCGTGCACAATAAACATGTGATACGTGCCCCTGAAGTGTTTTGATAATTTTTCTAATAAATTAAAATTAAAATTAAACAGAACTTTTGTAGACAGCAGCAAATTATCACCCGCAATTCTATACAAAAAGTTTATGATTTCTGTTCCAATATACGACGCGACGTTTCTCGTTAAAAGTTTTTACTTACGAAGTTAAAAGACATGAGCTATATTAGATTGAATTCAGTATAACATCCAGAATTTATACGCGCCCAAGAAATTTCAAACTCACACCACATTTTACTTTTTGTAACATTAATGTTGTACAAGAGTTTCAACTTTATTTGACATTGTGAAAGCATTTGTATGTCTATTAGAAAAGTACAAATGATGATTAAACAAGAAAAATATGAAAGAAAAGTGAAGTATTTCAAATTACGTAAAAATTAGCTTCAATTTTTCATTTCTTTTCTATCTGTTGAAAGTACAGATCATTAAATAAGCGGGTGAAAATTAACTTGATTCCAACAAAATAGCTTCGAGAAATGTTTTTTTTTTTTTTTTAATTTTGTTACATTGGCGATTTTTGATTTATCTATCACAGAATAAGTTCTGTGAGCAAGTCAAAATTCAAATTTTTTCTGGTGATTTTATATGAAAAACATAAGAAAAGCTACAATTGTCAGGGGCCAATCGTCATATACTCTACTAGCTTGCATACCCGTCGTTTCCGAGTTAAGTTTTTTCAAATTTTTTTTTTTTTTTGATGGTCTATGTTGGAGCTAAACTTCAGGCCAATCGGCTCGGTAGTTTCACGGCGAAATGGTAACATAGAGGAAGAGTTAAGTTTCGAGAT
Source organism: Chrysopilus asiliformis (assembly GCA_964034945.1). Classification (NCBI taxonomy): domain Eukaryota; kingdom Metazoa; phylum Arthropoda; class Insecta; order Diptera; family Rhagionidae; genus Chrysopilus; species Chrysopilus asiliformis. The sequence goes on from OZ035961.1 coordinate 102,329,499, forward strand.
GACTTTACCCCCTCCCCTTACTCCCCCCACCTCTGGGGCTACTTTTTAATGGGTCTATGTTGGGACTGGACCCCCGACGAACATCTATGCCAAATTTCAGGCCAATCGGTTAAGTAGTTTCCCCGCGAAAGAGTAACATAGATGGAAAACAAAGTTTCGAGATGACTTTACCCCCTCCCCTTACTCCACCCACCCCTCGCGTTACTTTTCCGTATGCCTATGTCTTTAAAAAAACACAGTTTTCGAGAAAATAAGATAAAAGTATTACATTTGTCTGGGAGAGGGGAGAAGCAGTGGTCCGATTGGATCTTTATGTATGGATAAGTTATGTAAAATCCTATTCTAAACACATTTTTCCTTTATAAATTTATCAATATGACTCACCGTTTTCGAGAAAATTCCAAAAAACTCTTTTTCTTTTCTATGAAGGAGAAAGGAAGGAATGGTCCAATATTGCTTGTTCAAGGACGTAGCCCAGCCATTTACGAGAAACGTAACTATACAAAATTTGAAGTCTCTAGCTGAATCCTTTCGGTGTTCACGGATGGACGGACGGACGGACATGCGAAAATCAAAAATTAAAGTGCCAGAATCATTTAAATTTTTTCATGAAACGGAAAGGATCAGGTAGAATTTTTTGGAAAACAGGAACAATATTTATTTTCGGGACGAAATCAGTAATTTCCAAGTGAAAATTTACTTGTATTTTCAGTAAAATTTACTGTATTATCAGTAAAATTTACTGTGTTTCAGTAAATTTTACCATCTTTCAGTAAATTTTACTGGGGAAATAGTAAAAGCAGAATAGTTACTGTTTGCCCCAATAAACTATAAAGAGAATAGTTGCTGTTTTCACCAGTAAGTTTAGCTGGGAAATTTACTGGGAAAAAGGTGTCTGGTTTAACCCTTAAAGGCTTTGTGGTACACGCGATGTACCACCTTTTTTGTAACAAATACTGCACGGTGGTATCAAAATTGTACCACCAATTAAACCGTCTTTCATTGCCGTATGATACTTTAAAATGGTAACCACTAAAAAAATAAAAAAAAAAATTTTTTTTTCGAGTGCCGGAAGGGTGAAAATATTTGCTATTTTTCTGTGCCTCTAAGGGTTAAAGCGTATGTTAGAAATATATTGTGTTATCTCACCACTAAGTAGATAAAGCTATGTTACTTGTTTTATAGTTACAGTCGACTATTTTACTGTAGTTTAGTACCGATTAACTCAAATATAATAAATTAAGTTAACTACTTTGTCTTGAGTCGAAAATTATTTCGTCCCCGCAAAGCATTTTAAACCAAAATTTATATGCTATCCACGAAAGACGTATCTGATAGCTGTATTCAAAATGAAAAAGAATTTTTCTTAATGACAAATGTTTACAAAAGAATTATTTCCTTAATTGAAATTCCAAAAGCACCAAAAATATAAAATGAAAAACAAATATTTAACACGTATTTTTATTCTTTTCCAATTAGGTGTCATAAACAGAGGTGATTCATTTCGTCGGAGGAGATCACGTAGTAATAGTTTAGCACCAACGAGTCCAATGTATCCCGGCCCGGCACCACCCGAAGAAATTATCCACCATAACGGAAACGTGGACGTTTATCGGGTTTCAATGCTGGGATCATCAGGCGTCGGAAAGGATGCCCTCGTATCACAATTTAGGACTTCAGACTGTATAAATGCCTACGATGGACCAGGTAATATTAACAATAAATTTAATTTCGCTATTCACCTTCTCGAAAGTGAGTTGAAATAGCATTTATCAATCCATTAAACGTACGAAATTTATGTATATTTTTAGAATCCGACGGTCACGAGCAAAACATTTCGATTATTCTAAATGGGGTCGAATCGGAATTGCAATTTGACACGGATAATCAGGATAATAAGGTAAATTTATTAATTTGGGTAAAAATAATTACAAAAAGGATTGAATAATATGTATAAGAAAGGATTAAAAGGGAAAATCACTCGGAAAATATTCGATTATATAGAAAACTGCTGAAAATGAAAAACCACAATCGATTTTCATCTACATAAATAATATTAGCTAATCTCTAATGTACTTTTAATAGTCGAACAAAATTTAATGGGGCAACATCAAATATATAGAGATTAATGGGACACTTGTTGACTCTCATTCCGTTATATTGTCGTGCGGATGAATTTTCATTTAATCGTAGCACCGACAAATTTCCACTGTTTTGATTGAAATAAATAGGCTAGTATTAGGCATAACGTACAGCATAATTTTCTGGATTAGGCAAAATTAAACTGGACTACCATTTGTCTACGCACATAAACAAATTAAAGGGTGTAATCCATAAATAAACATAAAACAACATTAGCCTTTTGCACACCCACGACTAAAATACACGCAAAGAAAAAAAAAATCCTTTTACATAATAAACTCAAAGGTATAGTGGTGAGGGATTCTCATTAACATAGCTAAGGATCACCGTCTAATTATGCAATCTAACAAGCAAAATACACAAAATCCTTTTTTCATGGTCCCTCTTTACGCTTTTGTTAAATCTCTCAGTGTCACGAAGACAACGCTTAGCCTGAGATATAAATTTTTAATTAGTTTTTCCTCAGATCGTTGCATAGTTCAAAATTTTGAATGTCATTGTGCTACTCACTATTTTCATTTTCATTTCAGATTCCCAAAAATTCCATGATAAAATTCATGTTATATCAAATCTTTCCATTAATCTCTGTTGTGAACTCCTCTCCGTACTCCTCCCCGAAGAAAGTAAATGAATTTAAGCAAAATTGTTATCCTTTCGTATTCAAATGTAACCCAATATGACTTATCAAAGAATTGTAATCCTGTCTCGTTCACTGTGCTAATCCGATTCAAGAGCTCTTACAGAAACGTAAATAAATCAATAAACCACATCCCCACAGTACAACATTAAAGTCACTTACACAACAAGAGACCTAAAACCCGCCTCAGACATCATTCATCATCTGCCCACCCCTAAAACATACAGCCCTTGTTGCTCATCCCTCAGCGGATCGTTTGTTTAGCTAAAATTATTGTTGGTATTAAATTCCAATCACGTTATTGTTTGTTCAGCTATCGAACTGCGTTAAAATTGAAAAATTTCAGCTTACTGAAATAAGGGTGGAAAAACTCATGGTGAATTTTAAAATAACATTTTTTTTTTCGAATCGAGTTTGAAAAATTCTCACCATTTGGATTTATTTGCGATTTAACAACAATTGATTGCATTTCAATTTGTATGTGAACGAATGAAAACTTTTTTTTATGTCTAGCTAAATATCTTTGGGTTTAAAAAGAGATTTTTTTTTCAACCAAATTCATTGAACCCCAAAACAGCTTGTTTAACGCGTCTGCAAAAGCAGCCAGGAGAAATGAGTTTCAAGAATTTAATATTGACGTTTTAGCACGTCAACACTGCGCATAAATCAAATATTGATTTTAGCTTAAAATCAATACTCGAATTGTCTGACAAATAAACTTCTAATGAAAAATGGAAGCCCATATTAATAGTTTCAATCAATTCAATAATATTTAGAATTTTTAGAATAATTGAGAGAAAAGCACATTTCCCACAGCTTCGCCATCTGCTGTAACACTTTATCTTTATTTAATCTTCAGATATTGGCTCCGCTCCTAAATGTACCGCAGTACCCCCCCCCCCCCCCCCTTACCACCCGTTTTCATCACCGGGCCTCCTGATACCCTTCTGTTCCGATTTTGTCCATTAACCAACCCTTTGGTGGAAGAAGAACGCTGCCAAATTTTAAGACTATGAACTTAATTTTCTCGTGAAATATTATGGAAATTCAGTGGAAATTCAGATATTACATTACAGAGATCTTTTGCCGTAGGCTCGGGATAGGTTTTATTGGGTGTAAAATTTCATTGAGGCATTACCTATCAAACAGCGACAACAGTATCAAAATCCATTCAATAGTTTAGGATATGGCAGGAGAGGGGGTTCGTATAAAGCGGGAGGGGTTTGCGTAATCGAAAGCTTTTCTTGATGAATGATACTCGAAACCCTATCAGAAAGCATTTTAGAAGATAGATCGAGGGAGGGTTCGCATCACACGGGAGAAAGTGTTGTGAGTGGACGTCAATTTCCCTTGACGGTCGCTAAAAACCATATTGAAATCCATTCGGTAGATATAGTAAAAGAGGGACTTCGCATCATGTAGTAGTGATTTGAGTGAGCGAAAATTTTATTATATGATCAACCTGTCCAACATTAAAATCCGTATTAAAATCTATTCAGTGGTTGTGGATACAGCAGGAGAGGGGATTCCCCTCATGCAAGGGTGAGCGGTTTTACTTGGCGAAAGTTTTTCTTGACAGACAGCCTACCCAAAACTAATAACCGTATTAAAATCAATTTAGTAGTTTAGGAGATGGAAGAAGCGGGGTTTCGCTAAATGGTGGAAGGAGTGGTTTGAGTTGGCGAGAATTTTCCTTAACACGTTGGCTACCATGTGAGTTATTGGTGTACACACACTGTTGTCATTACCGTCAGTTTCTCAAGTTCCATGGTTGAGTGCAGTCGCTCGTGCGGTTTTTCCGTTATATTTTATTCGATTCGTTCGTTTTTGTCAGTGTTGATCTTGTGTTCACTGGTGACTCACATTGTACAGAAATGATTTTGCGTTTTTTCCCGTATACTAGCGGAGTAAGCGTTTTTTTGGCTGGTAGCCAACGTACTCTCGTCCAACACTGGAAACCGTATTCAAATCCCTGCAGTGATTTAGAAGATAAAAGGGGCGCCGATACCAGGACCACATCTAACTATAAAGCAGGCATCATCAGCTAGTGGCTCGGCTGGCTCATCACACACATTGGCTTTAACAGCGTAACCACTATAATCGACCTTTTATTGTGTGCTGTAATGCTTGTGTGTGCGGCTTCGGATCGCAGGAATAAAACAAATCGTGCTTTGAGTTGGAATCGGGACATTATTAGCATGACGCATTTCATTTTAAATCAGTTCGTGTCAAGCCATTGCCGTGGAAGGTTGTGCTTCATTGAACTGTATTTTTATTTGTAGTGGTTATAAATTTTGATTGTAAAGGAAGCGACAGTTACTTTGATGACCCCTGCTATAAAGCATTCTCACTAACTAAAGTATGTTGTGATATGAAATCAATCGGTCGAGTAGTTTGGCTGTGATAAGGCTTCATACATACGCCCCAAGGATTTTGTATATGAAGATTGTCTCTTTAAAAAATTTAATATTTAAAAATCATATTAAATTATGCCCAAAATCAATTACTTGTTCTAAAAATATAATAATCATGTGTTTTGTGAGATTATTGAAAAGAAATACAATTACTTTTACCCACAATCTCCAAGCAGTATTCTCTCCCTATGGGCAACACCACATAACTTACCACAAACAATTTACCCTCGTCACACAACGCAAATGATCTGTCAAGGATTTTCTCATTTGTGGTGTCCCATAAGGCTTTCCCTTTTGTCTAATATTTCCATTTATGCCTGCAATACACAATGTCACACTGGACTTGTTCAATTTATTTAGACAAAGCGCCAGGAAACACAATTGCTAACCATAGCCACCCTTAATTTGAGGCCAGCCCAATTGCAGTGAGTCAAATTTACGCTAATCGCATTGCTACCGATATCCTTTCAACAAAAACTCCGAAAATAGCTTATAGCAGACCGAAGGAAAGGTGAATGAAACATCAACGTCATTTGGTTTCAAATTGGGGATCAGAACCCTCACTCAATACCATCAAAGCGGAATCCTCAATACGTCCACAGAAGTTTTACTATTTCTGGTTCGATCCATATCCTTATTAAAAGCAAAACTCCATGAATTCAGTTGTTCGGTGGAGTTTATTGACCCAATTTGATCCTTTGTCAGCTTTCCCTCAGTCGAAATTTAATTCCATGTGAAAACATACTTTAACTACTCAAATTCTTTGCTCTCTAAGGTGGTTGATCCCATGGGATAAGGGTTGTGACGTTCCGAAGAGTTGAGTCGCTTGGAGAAATTGCGAATGTGATACGATTAGGTATCTCTTGATAAGAATTATTTGAGGAGTCATACATACGTTAGTTTATCAAGAAAAATCCTTGATGAAAATGTTTACGACCGGGAAAGATTCTTTCGACCTCGCTTATTTATAAGGATTAAATGTCCCCGTATCTTGGAAGAACGTTTAGCTATTCGAGATCTGGAAGATAAGTAGATGAAGTCATTACAGCGAGCTGATTAAGTTATTTTTTCATTTTCCTCCAGCACATCCAATTTTTTTTCCTTTTGGCTTGCTCAACCAACAGATGATTTTATTTTTGTCTTGGTTTATTTTTCTCTTCTGCTTCCTTTTCTCGTTATCCGGCCGTAATTACCTCAGGACAAAGTATCTGCTTTTATGCTAACGAACATTTTTAAAGTGTAAGAAAATGAAAATTTTCAACAGCAAGTAATGGTGATGCCTTTGAAATTTACCTCAAACGCAATTTTTATCAAAGCATCGATTTTCCCATGGTCAAAAATATTAGTTTGACTTCATTATTATGCAACTTCACGCTTCGTATTAACTTAAATAGGAGTCGAAATCAAGTGGAAGAACATCCCCGAGAGCTATTTAAGTTAACGAAGACCTTTTTATGAAGTGAATTCCAGAAATGTCCTTTGAAGATTCGTTTTGCTGCACGAAAAAAAATCTCTTTTTCATTTTTAAATTGCTGTAGAATAATTTTTTTAAGAAGCCAGATTTTTTCATTTTAAATTAGTCTCCTCTTAACACGTTGACTGCCACCATGGAAGCAAAAAAATCGGTTCCCAGAGGCCAGTAGACTTTTTATGAACTGATTTGATATGATATAATTTTTATAAATTTCCGAGATATGTCGTTATATACAAAATTCATAGGCCATATATGAAAAAAGGTTTTCCAGGTCGTCTACTATTTTTTCCATAAGTCTTATAGAGTTCTGTGCATCCTGTGCTTTACCACGCAGCTTTTACTAATGAAAAGTGCTGTGACCCCCCTTGTATCTCGCACGGCCTGAGGAGTCCATTTTAATGTGAGACCATGTCGGTCTCACATGGCAGTCAACGTGTTAAGAAGTATTTTTTAAAAAATCAAGTGTTTTTTTCACTTCTAATGCCCGGTTTTTCAGTGAAAGTTTAAACTCCGTTTAACCGGCGATAAAGTTTAAACTACCGTTTAACACAAAATGGTGTTTTTCAGTGACAGTTTATCTCTAACCAAAAGTTTAAACGGAGTTTAACTTAAACAGCCATGGATGAGGGTTTAAACTAACGTTTTTTTCAAAACTTGTTTGTCTTTTGTAGATCCGCGAAGAATAAAACTGTAATAAAAATGGAGTGCATCACTTTTTTTGTTCTCCACAATTTCACTATATTTTTTACAAGTTCTAACAATTTTAGAACTTCTTTTGAAATAAAATTGGAGAACCGTCTTGAACCACAATAACACAATAACACCCCAATAATACAATTGAATCACAATAACACAATTGAAACACAATAACACAATTGAAACACAATAACAACCGAAATCAGAACCGTTTTTTTATAAAATTTTATAATTAATGCGTAATCAAATACTCGTATTACGAAAATTATCATAACTAGACAAATATATCAATGATTTTATGACAGGAGAAGTTGTCATTTCAATATATTTTACTTGTATAGTAGACTGCAAAATTGACAAAAAAGTTTAAACTTTAGTTTAATAAAACGTTCAATTCCGTTTGTCTGAAAAACACCAGAAGTTTAAACTTTAGTTTAAACTTCATTATGAGTTTAACTAAACTAAAGTTTAAACTTTCACTGAAAAACCGGGCATAAGAAACTAATTAAAAAAAAAACTTTATTTAAATACGAAATCGTTGTGGTATTTATGTTTGGTGTTATTATGTAGTAGAGCCTCTCGGTCCTTTACCAAATTTACATAAATCATCATATCATACTAATACAGTCAAAGTCATCTAACTCGAAATCCCTATAATTCGAATTTTCCTCTAACTCGAATTTTTTAACCTTTTTTTGCGCTCCCTTCAATTTTTCTTTAAAAAAGAACTCTCTAAGTCGAAATTCCTCTAAGTCGAAATTCCCCTAACTCGAAGCGATTTTGATGGCAGCAGACAATTCGAGTTAGAGGACTTTGACTGTATATAAAAATGAGTTGGTGTCTGTCTGTCTGTCTATCTGTCAGTTCCTCTTTCACGCAAAAACGGCTGAACCGATTGACTTGAAATTTGGCATGAGTGTCTGTGGTAGTTCTGGTTCCAACATAGGCCTACGGAAAAGTAGCGCGAGGGGTGGGGGGAGTAAGGGGAGTGGTTAAAGTGATCTCGAAACTTAGCTCTTCCAGTGTTAAACGTATGGTTCGAGGCCGAAGGAGGGTGAACCGCGAAGCGGTTCGGGGCGCAGCCCCTAGTATTTAATATGGCTAACGGCAAAAGCCATGCTATGTTGTGCCTAATTTTAAGCTCTACAATATTGTTACTACAGAATAAAATAAAATCTACTACTAATAATAGAAATAATACGAAATTCCCTTTTTTCGAAGTTTATTTTATACTCCTATCAATTTATTTTGATTCGGTTGGGAATTTTCATGATACTTTTATTCGTCGTCCCCAAAGTGCAATTTACCTGAATTATTCATTGAAAAGCGCCTTTGAGAGAGCCAAAAATATTCCGCTGACTAGAGAAAGTTCTTAATAATAAAAAATGTACACCAATCTTGATATTTTCTTTAAATGAAATAATAGGCGTTTTCCATTGGCTTCGAAGTAGCACTCCAGGCGGGGGTAGATCAGGCATAGGTAAATTCAAAAAAAAATCCGCGAGATGGAAATTCCGCGAAGTTTGCGAGATAGACGGACGGACGGACGGATGGACAGGCGGACAGAAATCAATATCTTTTGCCATCTCTAACACCCTGGTAGAGTTTATATTTTTAACAATCATTTATAATTACTGATAAAGAGTAAAAATAAATTATATTTCTAAAAAAATGGATTAAACAGTTCAATGCCCAATTAGCCACTCTTCTAGTAAATAGCTTAAAAAAGGGATAATGACCGAATCACTGACCATAATAATTATGTAACAGCAAAGATTCTCTTTGCCTGATCTAAACCAATAAAGACATTATTTGAAATATTCCAGTAAAGACTTCCAAATAAAAATCAGGCCAGATAATTTACATTTTAATTATTTTCTATCTTGGCGCATTATTGTTTTTGTATCCTTCGATGATGTTTTCTCCTATTTCATTCACTTTGTTTTGGTTCTCCTTAACAAATTTTCTATCTAATTTGGGCAAAGTGAGGCATCAAATATTCATTAAAATTTTCAGAGCTTACTTCTGAATAAGTAATCAGTTTCATAACCTTTCGAACACCTTGATTGGCCTATTCCCGCAGGAACAATAAAAAAAATATCTGAACAAATGTTCCAGGACAAAGTTAGAAGAAAGATTTTTTTTTCTAAGTACACAATGGTGTGACTTAGAGGGGTGGGCTATTACACAAAAAAAATTGATGAACCTTTGTCTGTAATAAATTTATTTTTATCAAAACATTCAATTAGACGCAATGTTGAAAAATCAACAAATTATCTAATGATGGAAAATTGTTTCATAAGGGATGTGAAATTAAAACTATCTGTGAAAAAGTTCACAGAATATGCGCAATTACAGAAAATTCTTGAAGGGGTCTGTCGATAAATTACGTCACACATTTAGGGTTGAGAAAGGATTTTAAATCGCACACAAAAAACGTGAAATCGAGGAGTGGTAAAGAGTGGTCCGAAAAATACAAAAAACATGTCACGTGTTTTGTGGACATTCCTTAATTAATTTTTCAAGTTTTTTTATGTATAAGATTTGTTTCCTAATTAAGTTTTTCATGTCAATGAATTTCTTTACCATTTAGTGAAAAAATACATAGGCTCTAGAAGTGAGATGATATTTTTCTTACATAATTGAACCCAATGTGATGCAAAATATTATATGTTGAAATTTTTTATACAAAAAAATGTGAAAACTCAACAATTTATTGAGGTTAAAGTTGAAATTTGGTGGAGAACAAGCTTTTACCATCCGAAAGCAACAAAAATTGAACCATTTCTTCCCCCTTCCCCCTTCCCCCTTCCCCGATAAAAATTCGTAAATTTTTCGCAAAAAAAAAATTGAGATAAGAAGCGTTTGGAATATGAACCGACATAACTTTCTCATGCATGAAAATCCAATTCGTGACAATTTTTATTAATCCAATTGGATTGCATAGCTTGACATAAAACTTTTCTAGATCGCAGAGAATAAAGTTTTATGGGACGATAACGGCTTTCAAATGCAAAAAACCGCATCAAAATCGGTTGTGGTTTACTGGTAACCAAATTCTCATTTATTTGCATTTTTTGATGCAGAGAGTTGTCTGATTTCAATGAACTAAAATCTAAAATTCCTCTGATCAACGAAAAATGACTTTAGGCGCTGTTTACATCTGACACTTTATTCCACGAATTTTACTCTGCGACACTAAACTTACGTTTCACAACCGTTTACATTACGATACCAAATTCTGAAATTTTTTCCAGAAAGGCGCAGGAACCGGAAGTTTTCATACAAAATCGTCAACATAAATTCAAATTTTGACAACTTTTGCTAAGTGAATTTATTTAAAAAATTCGCGGAATTAATTCCGAATAAAATTCGCGGAAAAATTCAAGAAAAAATGGCTGGTGAAAACAATGTCTTAAACCTCTATTTCATTGAAATCGGACAACTATTTCCATTAAGAAAATGCAAATAAAACGAAAATTTGTATATCTTTAGGGGAACCAAAAAGGACCCTAAATGGTTACCGATAAATAAAAAATAAATGTCTCTTATTTTTTAACATTCTTTCACGTATGCAAGTTTCATTAAGATCTGGGGGGCTACCCCTTATGAGGTTTACTTGTGAGTCGATGAGTATATCTCCTCTGGACATTCGGGGCTCCGGTCTGACTTTAATTTTTCAAGTGATTTTAATACCTTTCTTATATGTGAAAGAAGGCCAAACATACACTCAGAAAAATGGAGGCTAACTCGGCGACCTACATACGGCGTAATTGGCCTCGGGCAGGCGCGCGTTCGCCTGCATGTGTGCAAGTAAAACTGAGTTGACCTGTTGTCGGAGAATTTCTGAAATTAAGCCACCAGCAGGTGAAGTAGGGCATTGGGAGCTGCACGAGTTGACCTTAGATAGGTTAACTCTGACCGCTAGCTGGCTTACAGACACCTCTGTAAGGTCAGAGTTAACCTGACAAAAAGTTGACCTGGACATTTTTCTGAGTGTATTAAGAATTAATGGCGGGTCTCACGAAGCTTTTAGTGGTCATTGAATAAAGTTAGCAGGCTCTTTGTCCTTGAAATTCCTCCGCTATCTCAACTTAGCAGTTGCTAAAAATTTCGTAAAACCTGCAATAAATCTTTTGTAATAATGGCGTTTTTATTTTATTGAAGCGCAGAAAATGGATAAGTGAACAAAGTGTAATAATTTGTGAATGAATTTTCTATGCCTTTGTAAAAGATAGATATTAAGAAACTTTCTCTTACATATTCTCCTGATTTGATGTCTTTCAAGTTAATATACTGGAAATAAAATTATATTCAAAGCTAAACAGAAATTATCTCTCGAATATTTACTTCTTTGATTAATGACTAAATGGTCTGTAATTAAGACAGTTCGTAATTCATGCATTATTCTCTGGATTTGAGATTCAATATATGTTATGGAAATATCTGGTAAGGACTTTCAAAAAATCAAACTTATGACAGCCAAGCGGAAGAGATTTCGCAAAAATCAAATACATATAATTTTCTTAACATTTGCTTTAATTTTATATTTTCTCTTCTCTATCTCCATACGTTTTCTTTATGCAAGTGATTTTCTTAAATAATGCTTTTTATTTCTTGTTACAGGAAGAACTTGAAAAGGCCGATGCTTACCTTTTAGTATATTCAGTTGTAGATAAGGCATCATTCAGTCGAGCTGAACAAATTCTATCATTTTTACAAGATATGGACCTTATTAGGACACGACCAGTCATTTTAATTGCCAACAAAATAGATTTAGCCAGATCTCGTGCCGTTTCTGCTCAAGGTAAGTCATAGATAATTTATTTTTTTACGAAAAAAAAACATTTACTGAACGAAGCGGCAGGTATTTTAACGTTCAATCGCAATGTCACGGCTAGTATAAATTCTATTTGGGACTATTTCACTCAAAGGTGGTTTTTAAAACGTTTCCACGTAAGACTAAAAACCGTATACGACTCTCCTCTCTCTCTCTCTCTCTCTCTCTCTCTCTCTCCTCTCTCTCTCCTCTCTCTCTCTCTCCTCTCTGTCTCCTCTCTCTCTCTCCTCTCTCTCTCCTCTCTCTCTCCTCTCTCTCCTCTATCTCTCCTTTCTCTCTCCTCTCTCTCTCCTCTCTCTCTCTCTCCTCTCTCTCTCTCTCTCTCCTCTCTCTCTCCTCTTCTCGCTCTCTCCTCTCTCTTTCCTCTCTCTCTCCTCTCTCTCTCCTCTCTCTCTTTCCTCTCTCTCTCCTCTCTCTCTACTCTCTCTCTCTCTCCTCTCACTCTCTCTACGAGATAAATATTTATTTTATTTCATTTTTTATGCTTTTATTTCGCTTTTATATCTGATACATAGTGTAAAAAAAAATCTTTTTTCCTTTTTAGTAAATTTTTTTAAATAAAAACTTATCAAGTCAATTGGGTGAGTGGAAGTTAGTCAAAATTTCAAGATTTGACCCTGAAAGACAGACGAACAAACAGACAAATAGACAGATATGAAGGCAAGAGAAATAAAATCTTTTAAAAAGATATATATTTAGCACAGAAACGGCATATTTTTTGTTTTTCTAAATAACTCAAACAAAAATGGCATTTCATTCCCAACATAACTAATAATTCTTAACATTTTGAAACTTCCATCTTGCAAAAAAGCAACTTAAAACATTACTTTTCTTTATGGCAAACTTATTCCGAAAAGTCAGACCATCTGAATATATGAAAAGATGAAAATTATGCTTTCTACCTCCTCCAGTTCGTTGAGAACATGGAATCAAAATCTAGCCATTTATAACTGTCCACTTTTAGTTACCACGTTCGAGAGACTAGTTGAATGTGTCCTATAATGACATCCCAAAAATATTCCCCCTTTTCTTCATACCAACATATTGTAATGTGAATGTCAAAATGAGTGTCATTCAAAATACGAAAACAAATTGTTTCTGGGATAATTTAATTCAGTGTCCTTGAGAACATAAATCATTCGACATGTAACTCGGTTATAAATCCTTCTGCTGTGTCACCTTTTAGCCTCCCCATTGGGTACTTTCGATATTATGTATGTATAGAGCCCAAAGGTTGAATTTCAACATGCAAGAAAAATAATAAATAAATAAATTATTACATACTTAGCCTGAAATTCAAATTTAATTCTGTTAGAAAATAAATTATAAGGTAAACACAAAAAATGCTCAATCAGTACAAATCATATAAAAGAAAAAAGTTTAGCAATTTTTTTCTAGATGCATATTAAAGGACTTTTAGAATTTCGCTGAAGAACCATGATTTCGTTGTTCGCATATGTGAAACATCCTCTCAATAGTTAATCAATAAAAGCGAAAAGTTAATACCTTGAAATTTAGGCAACAAAATGGATAAACAGTGTAATATTTCAAAATAATACTTTTTAAAATATCCTAATGCAAAGCCGCACACCAAAAGTTTTTTGAGTGTGGTTCGGTTTTGGCTCAAAAGTGAATTGGGTTTCTGGTTTTTGGTTCCTAAGACTTCAAAATTTGGTTCTAGTTTTGGTTTCTAAAATTTCAAATATTTCTCTCTGGTTTCTATAACATCAAAAATTTGGTATTGTTTCTTTTTGATTCACTGAATTTTTAATGGTTTGGTGGTTTTTGTTCTTACAAACGACTAATGGAGGGCATGTGGAGTGTTTTTTGGTACTAGATTAATATAAAAACATTAAATCTGGTTGAAAATAGAAAATAACATGACTTTTTCGATCTCAAAATATCAAATTTTAACCGAACGGAACCCCTAAAAGAATTTCTGATATTTGGTTTGGTTACAGAATTTTTTATAAAAACTGGTTCGGTTTTGGTTCACCTCGGCCATCTTTTTATACTCTATATGGTATATCATATAAGATTATATTAGATTTAGCATACCCTTTGTAATGCATCGAACCAATCAACGGACACAAAAATGAACTACACTAGGGTGCTACACTCAGAAAAATGGAGGCTAACTCGACGACCTACATACGGCGTAATTGGCCTCGGGCAGGCGCGCGTTCGCCTGCATGTCGGCAAGTAAAACTGAGTTGACCTGTTATCGGAGAAATTCTGAAATTAAGCCACCAGCAGGTGAAGTAGGGCATTGGGAGCTGCACGAGTTGACCTTAGAAAGGTTAACTCTGACCGCTAGCTGGCTTACAGACACCTCTGTAAGGTCAGAGTTAACCTGACAAAAAGTTGACCTGGACATTTTTCTGAGTGTAGGTATGACAAAAGATTTTGATTTCCGCTTGTCCATCCGTCTGTCCATCCGTCTGTCCGTCTGTATGTCTGTCCGTCCGTGAACACCATAGCTTTCGAAAGGATTGAGCTAGAGACTTGAAATTTTGTACAGTTACGTTTCCCGTAAATGGCTAGGCTAAATTCTTGAACGGATCAAATGGGACCATTCCTTGCACCTCCACTATACAACCGGAACAGTTTTTTGCAATTTCCTTGAAAACGGTGAGTCCCATTGAAAAATTTGTAAAGGTAGAATGTGTTTAGAATACGATTTTACATAACTCATCCATACATCAAAATCCAATCGGACCATTCCTTTCCCCCTCTTCCATAAAAATGGACTTTTTTAAATAAACATTTTTGCTGTCATCATATAGAGTGTTTGACGATTGACCCGTGGCAATTGTAGCTCTTATTATGTTTTAAAAATGGTTTGGTTTTGGTTCGGATCGACCAGTTTTTTTTTCAGACTGTGTCGGTTTATGATTTGGTTTTGGTTCACTCAAATTTCAACGGTTTTTGGATCGGTTCAAAAAACTAGTTAACTTCTCAGATGCAAGGAACTCTTTTTAAATATTTTTTCAACACACAAGCTTTGTTTTCAAAATTCAAGAAAAAAAATGTTCTGCGCTCTGCGTGGTGATATTCTTGAAAATGGTTAATTGTCTCGAAGCACTCAAAACGTCTAAATCTCAAGGGACGATATTTTCATCCTGGTGCCGTTTTTCCACTCGCAGAAAACCGATGTTCTTTACAGATTAAATTTTAATTTTAGATAAAATGATTTTTTTCCTAATTATTTCGTTTTTCTTTTGATATTTCTTTAACAGATGGAAAATGTTTAGCCTGCACGTTCCGATCGAAATTCATAGAAGTCTCAGTAGGAATAAATCACAATTGTGATGAATTACTAGCTGGAACGTTAACACAAATACGTCTGAAAAAGGAACATAATTTATTACAGGTAATTTAAAGAAAATTTATGCATTCGAAATATAGTTAAACCTCCATAATTGAGACATCGATGGGACTGAATCACAGTTCCTGATTACAGAAGGTCCTAATTAGAAAGTTTTACTGTACTTACCGAAGAAAAAATTCAATAAATTTAATCCTGGATTATATATTTGAAAAATGATTGTTAAATTGTTAACAGCGTGTTAGAGATGAAAAAAGACTTTGATTTCCGCATGTCCGTCCGTCTATCCGTCCGTGAAAACTTTCGAAAGGATTGAGCTAGAGACTTGAAATGTTGTACAATTTCGTTTCTCGTAAATGGTTAGGCTAAGTTCTTGAACGCGCAAATTTGAACCATTTTTTCTCCCCTCCCCCTACAATCGCAACAGTTTTTTTTTGCAATTTTCTTGAAAGTAGTGAGTCATATCGTAAAAATTTATAAAGGTAAAATGTGTTTAAAATACGATTTTACATAACTCATTCATACATTAAAATCTAATTGGACCACTGTTTCTCCCCGCTTCCATACAAATGGAATATTGTTTTCCTGTTTTCTCGAAAACTGTGCATCGTATCGAAAAATATATAAAGACGAAATGTGTTTAGAATTTATCAATACATCAAAATCCAGTTGGACTACTTCGTCTCCCGACCCGCATACAAATTGAATACTTTTTTTTATTTTCTCGAAAACGGTGAGTCGTTTTGAAAAAATTAAAAAGGCAAAAACTGTTTAGAATATGATTTTACATAACTTATCCACACATCAAAATCCTGTCGGACCACTCCTTTCCCCCTCTTGTATACAAATGGGTTTTTTAAAATAAGCATTTTGTCTGTCATCATAATATATGTAGTGTCTTTGACAATTTGCCCTTGTCAATTGTAGCTTTTCTTATGTTTCTGTTTAAAATTTGATCTTTGTTCAAACAAAAGGTTAAGGCAATAAGTGTAAATTTTAGCGACCTACAGAGGGCATTACAGAACTAGAAGCTATACAATTTATTCTATAAGACGTATCCCTCGAAGTAATACAATTTTTCAAAGATAGCCCAATTTGCGATAAATCGCCCAAACTGGCAACTCTTACTATGTTCGTCTTGATTCGCGTGCATTCGCCGATATCAAGAAAATCAAGGAAAAAAATCATGCAAAAATTCTGATTTGAACCCACATGGTTGGCCCACATATTTTCGGTATTCAAATGAAAAAACTTTACAGTTCAGGCACGTTATTATCACACATCCATAATAATTTGGTTAAACTTTAATAGAAGGTTAACGTGTACCGACTTTGAATAAAGTTTATCCATAAAACACTTAAATTTAATAATGTTAAATTGCTTAATCCGTTAAATTAATTACAGTAATTAGCACTTTAGTTCTTGGAGAAGAAACTCCCAACTGAAACTAACGAATTTACGCTATTAAAACAATTATACATGAATTTTAAAGTTAAACACGAAAAAGGCGAAAAACATTAAAGTATGTATATGGAAACATGTTTAAAAGTTTTAACATGCGACGCACATATGCTTCAAATATCCCTCCGCAGACACCCCTGAAACGGATAATTTAAAATTCACATATGATCTAGATTTACTTGCCAAGATAAAACTTGTGCAAACTTCTGTATGTGTGCTTTGAAAAATGAATCTCTTGAACACGTTTTTATGCAGATGTCAGCATAGTAATAGTAGAATTACCGCCGAGGAATTGTCCCCTTTAATGAAAAAAAAACACTCGTCAACATTCAAAAGATAGACCGAATTTTAGGAAGACACTTTTGAAAAATTCTATTTTAAGTTGTAATATCCGTAAAATTCTGATATCTTTCAAATTAAAAGTTTGTGTTGAAACAAGCGTAATTGAGGACAATCTTAAGTAATCAAGGAAATATTTTCGTCAACCTTTTCAAATGATTTTCAAATATTCCACAATAGGAAAAGCATTTCGATGTATTTTCATGTTTTTCCTTCTCAATTATCTCAAAGTCCTTAAATTCGTAATGAATTTCAATCATTTCCTTAGAATATCCTTAAATTGGTTGTTTTTGTGATATTTTGTTTGTGCACCAAAATTGGTGAAAATTAACGAACGACTTTCATAATTCAAATTTATTATTTTAACAGGGATCGAGAGAAAACTCACCTGCCCACTGGTATAAAAGCCGTAGTGTTGTACGAGCCAGTATGAAAGCGCGCCAAATGATAACCTGGATCCTTGGCAAAGAGGACTCAAAATTCAGGCACTGTGAAAATTTACAAGTACTTTGAAGTGATGAATCTCGTCGTGTCTATCCAACCGAGGAATGGATTTAATTGATTAAAGATTTATTTAACAATTCAACAATCAACAATAATTCATTTTCATTAATTTTTGGTTCAACTTTTTCTATTTTTCTTGATTTTTCTTTTAAACCACAAAAAATTACAAAATATAATTGTCTGTTTTTGCATAATTTTGTTTACATTTTCCGTTTCACATTTTTAAAAAAAAAACACATTTTTTATGTATACCAAGTAAATTGTTTGAAATTTTCTATAAACTTATGTTACAAATTTTAAATTGTGAAGAGAAAATTTATGTTCATTTAATTTTTTTATGTCGTTTATAAAACTAGATTTTTTAAAGTAAAATATTGAGAACAAAAATCAAATTAATAATATTTTCTGTCTTCCAAAAAAAAATGCGGTTTATTAAAATAAAAAAAAATATTTACATGAATTACAATAATTAATTAAAAAATTGATTAAATTTTAAATAAATAAATGTTTGCATAAATTTGGTTTTCTTTTATTTTACAAAAATTCAATTTTGTTTTATTTTTTTTCGATTTTCCCCGACATTTAATTTTTTTTTATATTCAACTAAAGGGGTTTCTTGGTCACAAGTTACAAAAGTACAAAATTATAATATAAAAGATTAGGACAGCAATTAGAAAGCCAAGAAGAATTACAGAATTCTTCAATAATTTTAACTGCAGATAATAATTTTGCTGAAGAATTCTTTAAAGTCACTGAGTAAGTACTTTGAATATCCTAAAATTAAATACAAAAAAAACAAAAAATTTTTTCAAAAAATCGCACCCATTGGTTTCAAAATTTCACAAATTTTTCAGTAATTTTTCTTAGAAATTTAAAAAAAAAAGAATAATTCTTAATTAACAATGTTTAAAACAATTCTTTCAAATATGATATTTAACAGTTATTAAACTATTGTATGGATTTTTTTTAAATAAATACTTATTGAGAAGGGAACATTACGAAAGAAAAGAAATCAAACGACCAAAACTCTAAAGTTACATTTTATATTGAAGAAGAAAACTTTCTAGCAGAAAATATTTATAGTTCAAAATAAGGAAATAATTACATATTCGTATACTCTAAGATTTAATAATAAAGATATTGAAAAACTATCAGAAATAATACATTTATTCTTACAGAAACTACGAAGCAAGCTTATAAATATTATCGCAAAATTGATTTTAATTTGCTGTTTTTAAAAGGCCATTTGGAAATTATTATGAGAAATTTGAAAGCTTTTGTTAAAAAATGTACTAAAAGGGAAAAAATAATTATTTGGGCGCTCTGTATCAGGATAAAAGCATAAAAAATAAATAAAAAAAAAACCATAAAAAAAACTCACTTTTATTTCTGATACACAGCCCCAAAAAAAAATTTTTATTATTTTTTTAGTACATTTTTATTAAAAGCTTTTTAATTTTTTTTTATGTTTCTCAGAAATTAAGAGTCTAAGAAAATAACGATCGTCTGCATCAGTTTTTTAAATTACTGAAATATCATTTATTTCAAACCAACATGAATCTTTAGCTGCAGGGGTACAAAAAGCCAATTATGGCTAAGATGAAAAAAACAGTACAAAAAAATTAACTGAGATGTTGAATGATTTTTCTTAACACTCTAACTGCCACGACAGTTTAAAGCCCTTTTCTAATATTTAGTTGTCAGTCAAAAAGGTAGTAAGAGAAAAAAAATTGAAACAAAATTATACCTAAACTAGCAGACCCGTCGTTTGCAGCTAAAAGTTTTTTGTATAAATTTTAGAATGCCAAAAAACCATAAATAACTTAAAAAGTTTTGGGAAAAAGGTTATTACAGGACCTTCCGTTTTGAATTTTGAAAATCTAACACCGGATTCGTGATCAGCGACCCCGAAAACCCCCGAGTGAAACTTTTCAGCCTTTTATTGAGCAGGATTCATGGCGAAAATCACAGTTGAAAAACACCCAAACCCCCTTTACCCCTCGTTCATCCCCTTAGGGGTAAAATTTCGGAAAACCCCGCCTTAGTGAGCGCCTATGCGTTGGTTGGGACCGACTGTGAAAGTTTCAAGTCTCTAGCTTCAGGGGTTTGGGCTGGGTGTTGATGAGTCAGTCAGGTTAAACGATTTTTGTATATAGAGATGTTATTTTATTACCATAAAATGTGTGCAACTACAAAAAATCGTTGCGGTTGCAGCGAACACTTTAATAATTTTCATTGTGGCCGTTTTGTACAATTAGGTGTCAGGTCTTTTTGACTGACGTGGCAGTTAGAGTGTTAAACACTAAAGATCGCGTCGTCGTTATTAAAATAGAGCGTTTCAATAATTTTTAACAAATTGGGCTACTTTTCGATTTTCATAAAAAAATCATTTTATAAAAAAAATCTAGTGCTAATTCATAAAAAAAATCGCGATCCCCTTAAAAGTGTTTGGCTAGTGCACATCGCGATCCCCTTAAATATGTTTTAACACTCAGAAAAATGGAGGCTAACTCGACGACCTACATACGGCGTAATTGGCCTCGGGCAGGCGCGCGTTCGCCTGCATGTGGGCAAGTAAAACTGAGTTGACCTGTGGTCGGAGAAATTCTGAAATTAAGCCACCAGCAGGTGAAGTATGGCATTGGGAGCTGCACGAGTTGACCTTAGATAGGTTAATTCTGACCGCTAGCTGGCTTACAGAAACCTCTGTAAGGTCAGAGTTAAGCTGACAAAAAGTTGACCTGAACATTTTTCTGAGTGAAGGGGAGACTCCTTGGAGTTGCAACCTTCCGATTGGGACACAGTGTTGCAAAAGTCGCAGACCGGTTTAAATATGGAAATTTTAAAGAGAAATGAAATTTCAAATGACAATTTTTTTAAGCAAAACAGATTTTGCAAGCGAATTCCATAGAAGAAATGCGACACAGTAAAAAAAATTGGAAAAATGCGCCGCAGGCGAAAAGCTTGATGTATCAATATTAAAAACACTCTTAAATTACAAGTGACATAGTTTCAAGCGAAAAGTGACTACTTTTTTGTAATTTTGCCCCGAAATGATGCCCTGAAATTGTGTTGCCTCAGAAAATCAGAGCTGCGTATTATGTTTTATACCCGTATGGTGAAACCTTACCGTTTGTAACGCCAAGATCCCGTCATCACACACAAAAACGAATTACACCAGTCTGTTTAGAATGATAAAAAAAAATTGAATTTTGCATGTCCGTCCGTCTGTCCGTCTGTCCGTCCGTCCGTCTGTCCGTCCGTCCGTCTGTCCGTCCGTCCGTCTGTCCGTCCGTCCGTCTGTCCGTCCGTCTGTCCGTCCGTCTGTCCGTCCATCTGTCCGTCTGTCCGTCCGTCTGTGGCGCGGATTGCGGGCGCACGGATTGAGCTAAAGACTTGAAATTTTGAGTAGATTCGTTTTTCGTAAAATGCGAGGCTAAGTTCGTTAATGGGCAAAAATGGACCATTAGGGGGGGTACCCCCCATACGAACGAAATCGTTTTTTGTAAATATCTCAAAAACGGTGCATCTTATGAAAAAAGTCCAAGAACAAAAGTTATTTAGGATATGATTCTACATAAAACTCCCATACATCAAAATTCGATTGGAATAAATTTTAAAAAAATTTTTGACTTTAAAGTGGAATTTTGGTACAACTGTTCGAATTTTGATACGAATATCACCATACGGGTTTTCAATAATTGCCAGATTGGCAATTATAGCTTTTGTTATGTTTTTCATTCTGTATTGCACTTGCGGATCAACCAATCATAAACTAAAGTGTGTTCCAAACTACAGTTTCAAAATTTTTGATTACTTCAAAACATTTTGTTAAACTAAAGGCTTAAAAACATTTATTTTAAAGAAAGCGTGCATATCTTTTGACGAATATTATAATTTGTAAATGGCCTTTTTGATTAAAAACTAATTTGAGCCCCAAATCGCAAAATGAATATAAAGTTTGCTTCGCGTTTTGGAAATCTATATCATAAAATCTATGAATAACTTAAATTAATTTTGTGAGCAAAAATCCACAAAAAGGATTGGGAATTCGTCTTAAAATTAAATAAATGAAAAACTTGTAATTAAAAAACGTTTTGAAAATCTACCAAAAATTCAACAGACATCGTTCGAGACTTTTCAAAACTATTTAGAAATTAATTAAACTCTAATAAAAAGATGTTTACGCCGAAAAGATGTGAAATCTCATTTAAAATTCTTTAAATCACAATTAATTCATTCGACAAAGTTTTCAATTTAGCTTTGAAAAAATCTCTAATAATTAAATTGCGAGAATAATAATAACTGAGAAACAACAAAAGTGAATAATTTAGGATAAAACTTCCTAAACAGAAGAAAAATCGATGAAAAGAAAATAAAGAACAATTCAAGTGGGAAATGAACACTTAAGTAATATAATTAAAATGACAGAAATTGTTTCTTTTACATCAAAAAGTGCCTTTTGAAATAAAAAAAAAACAACAAGAAAATGTAATATGAGAATTATTAAAATACTAAGAAAACGAAACAGCAAAACCAATTTGATTGTAAGTATTTTGTAATTAAATGTGAAACTGTGTGAAGTAATATTTGTGTTGGTTGTATTCGTAACTAATTTTCCAACTTGTTTGTATGTTTTTGATTTAATTTCCGTTTTGTTTCAGTTTTCACTGTACTTTTTCCATCTGCATTTAAGTTTCCCTTTTATTATTGTGAAATTTTGCGGCAACACACTTAATTTAAAATTTTCCTTGCGTTTTTCTTTACACTCTTTAATTTCACATATTTTACGGAAATTTGAATCTGCATTTCCTCTATAAAGTAAACTTCGTATTGAAATTAAAAAAAAAACGGGGACTCTGAAAATAGAGGCAATGAGTTATGCTTCAGTTCTTCTTCCAACAGTCGATAAAATTGTGTTAATGTTAATATAGCATGAACTTTAATTTAAGTGCTTGCATTGCATTAATTACAAGAAAGAATAACTTTACAAAAATACAACATGCCAACTACAACATAAAAGTTATAAATAAAATACTTTATTTGAACAGAAGGAAACTTCTTCTACGGAAATCCTTTCAAATAAGAAAATTTTCAGGTCGAAATGTTTCTCCTCTTAAACATAAATTTATTATAGAAAAAAAAACTTCCCATCTTGGGGTTTTTACGCCTTACCATAACATCTAATTGCAAGGGACGCTTGAAATGCAATGGGAATTTCTCGAAAATACCTTTTCTTTAAACACCTAAATAAGTTAAATAAAAAG
Source organism: Chrysopilus asiliformis (assembly GCA_964034945.1). NCBI lineage: Eukaryota > Metazoa > Arthropoda > Insecta > Diptera > Rhagionidae > Chrysopilus > Chrysopilus asiliformis. The sequence continues at coordinate 102,352,601 of OZ035961.1, forward strand.
TTTATTGAAAGCAAAAGAACGTTTAAAATACATAAAAACTTTTAAATATAAATGGACTCATAGCATGTTTATACAGCTTTTCAACGACTTTTTAATGATGGAAAACTCTTTTCGAATCGTAGAAATTTATTACTTCTTTTTATATTTTAAATTGTAAATGATTCTCTTTCTAAACCACAATTTCAGGTCACGTGGTTTGTGGATAAAATGTCTTTCAAAATTAAACTCAAAGAAGGTCTTCATGGAACGAGATAACTTTGCCGAGTTTATATCTACATATTTTTGGACGGGGTCCAAATAATTTATGTAAATCAATCAGGCGTTCGACTATTTACTGTCAACAGCCACAAAATTAGATGTAGAAAATGCCGAGAACCAGTGTAAATTTTTAAAAATGCCGAGAATCATATGGGAATATATTGTTCAAAAAAAATATTTTTATTGAAGCTCGATTTCACAATTTATCGAAAATTAAGTTTTCTACCAAGTTTTTTGCATACCAAAATCGTCACGTAAACTTACCAGGGCACCAATCATGTATTGCGACGCGTCTCTGTCTTTCAACTTCGACGCAGCTTTTAACTCTTGACTTCGCCATATCTGCAGCTTGAAATTTCGCGGAATCGTCACTATGAATCGAAACGTGATTCTGACTGTCATTCCAGGAACTTTTAAGCTGCTGATATGGCGAAGTCAAGAGTTAAAAGCTGCGTCGAAGTTGAAAGACAGAGACGCGTCGGAATACATGATTGGTGCCCAGGGTTGAATAAAAAAAAATGTTTACAGTTGATTTTTGAGTTGGTAAACTTACGTGGTTAGGCTTTGCACGAGGCATTTACGAGGTTTCATGAATACCCTTAAGAATATTTTCTCGCAAATTTCCTGAAAAAAATATTGAAAACCATTACGAAAAATTGCGAACTCTATTTTTATGGAAGTCTTCATAAAAGGTTATTTTCACCTACAGTGAAATCTTGGTTTGTGAACGCTTTGGTTTGTAAACAACCCACAGGAAGACCCGTATCTTGAGCTCCCTAAAAAATTTCCCTCATTCAATAGTCGCCACAAACTTTTTTCTTTTAGGGAAAGTATTGTATTCATGACGGAGACCAACTCGAGAACGGATAGAAAATTTCTGATCCGTACGAAATGCGTTTCAGGAAAAAATTATGAGGATGTCCGTGCATCTGTCTATCGGTCTGTCTGTCTGTCTGTCTGTCGATCTGTTGGTCTATCGGTCTGTCTGTATGTCTTTCTGTCTGTCGGTCTGTCTTTCTGTCGGTCAGTCTGTCTGTTGGTCTGTCTGTTGGTCTGTCTGTCGGTCTGTCTTTCTGTCGGTCAGTTTTTCTGTCTGTCTGTAGGTCTATCCATTTTACTTATCTTGAAAAACTTTAGAACGCGTTGAGCTAGCCACTTGAAATTTTTTGTAAATCATTTTTACAAAAATCATAGTTTTCTATCAACGTTTGAAAAAGTGACGGTAGCTATAACAGATACCAATCATACAATTTTTTTTTGAAAAAATACAGTTTTTTGAAAATTTCTCCAAAAAAAGTTCTATGCGCATTTGGGAAAAAATGAATATAACAAAATTTAATGCAAATGAAATTTTCTATATTTTGTGATTTTAACGGTTTTTACGCACCTTTAACGGTTCTCAAGATATTTGCAGAGAATAGTTTTTTGTTGATCACAACTGATATTTTTTTGGAATTTTTATTTATTTTTGTCTATAATTCATTGAAATTTTGCCTTTCTGTATATCACGCATTTTTTAAAATTTTTATTTTGCCTGCGTCGCAATTTTTGTTGAATACCGAAGAACTATTATATCTGTTACCATTATATCTGTTTATCTAGATTCTAGATAATAAAAAACATAAATTAAGACAAACCCACTGATCGATTATTCCAAATTTCCAAGCAAAAATGCATTTTTATCATTTTTTTTTTAAAAAAGGGAGGAGGCGGCAAATAATATATCTAACGTTATTCGCATTACATTTCTCAAACACAAACTTTGAGGTAATGGATGGAAACACATCGTATTTAAACCGGGTGGAGTAAGGAATGAAAAAACATCGTGTTAAACCTTATGTATGGACCAAAGACATTTGATTAATAGAGTGGCAAAGTGATAACAATTCGCGGCCACGCATTTGCACATCCGTGTGCCATCAAGACCGCTATTCGACAACACCACTTCGAATAAAAAAGTGAAGAGTTTCTCTTTGCGGAGTTAAAAGCTTTGTGTTGTGTTATTGACAATGGGTTTGACGTATTTCTGTTTCATGTTAGAATAATGTATTTTAATGAATTTCAGCTTCATGCAATCAACATGCGTAACACAGTAAAAAATGCAAAAAAATTGCTCTCAAGGCACAAAAAAATACCAGCAGTTGTCGCTTTGCAAAAATAAATTTTGTTCTGAGAATCCTAGAAGCGAGTTTTTATTTTACTCAGTATGAATAACAAAAATTCAAGGCACTAAAAAAAATAGCATTTTAAAATGGAATTAATGTAAAATTTAAAGACAATTTTTGTGATCCTCTCACTCCATAGTTTTTCCGCTGACGACAAATTTTATGAATGTATGTTTTTAATCAGTGAGGGTTATAACCGTGCACTATACAGGTACGACAGGACAGACAAAGAGGTCTATTTGATGATCTCAAATAAATCAAAACATGCACACAATAATTTCCAATTTACGTCGAAACAATAGACATATTCTCGGAAAAATAACATAATGAGCGGCAAATTTTTTCTAGGGATTAAATAAATTTTCCCCATTATCACATTTTCCGTGTTTAATTGACCTGTCAAATACAATAAAGGTGTATACTATAAAGGTGAGCTTCCGATTAAATGAATTATTTATCACTACACAAAAACTTTATCCTGAAAAACTTTTTTCATTTAAGGTCATAAAATATGCTTCATTGCTTGTCATATTTTTTTTCTAATTTTAGTGACTAATTTTTTGTTAAAAATTGTTGTTTATTATTCTAAAAAAAAGTAGTTTCTCTTAAAATTTAAAATTTAAATGCAAACATTTGGAAAAAATACATAGAATAAAAATACTTAAATTGAAAATTATGTTAAAAATCGCTTAAATCTCATACATGTGCGAAAATATTTGTACTGAAATATGTGTTTGGATGTGATCTGACAATACAATCGGCTAAATTGCAGAAATATGTAAAAAATTAATAAATAAAACCGTAGTATTATAAATAAGTAAGGATAAATTTAAATTTAAAATATATCAATAATAATAAATTAAATGTTTAAAAGATATCAATAAAAGTTAAAATCATCTGGGGACAAGACTAAAAAAACCTGCAAAAAATCAAAATGGAAATTAATTGAAATAACTTGATGCTGTGTTTAAAATAAATAATAAATAAAAAAATATAAAATAAATTTCAATGTTTGTTTCATTTTACAGAATGGTATATATTTTTCATGATAATATCATAAATATGAAATAATTTATTTTCATTTAAAAATTATTTTTGTGGGGTATTTGTGGATTATTAAATTGTTGAAAGGAAACAGATTTTAATAGTGTTTTTGGTTATTGAAATTTCCAATATTTTTTCACTCGACGCAAGTGCCCATAATAAAATAAATTATACGACAGAAATCCAATTAATTTGCCCATATTACTTACTGCAGTCATACAATTTTTAAAATTTGTGTATTTTTAAAAGGTTTTATTTAGGTTGATTTTTTATAAGCTTTTTGCCTCGGATTTCTTTGAAATTTGGCTCACCCAATGTACTTTAAAAGCTTGTTAAAATCCGAAAATTTAGACTTTTTTACAGTAGTTTCCAAGTTAGAGCACTTTGAAATCCTTAAAAAAGCGCAACGAGCGAAAATATGACTTGAGATGCCATTTAAGCGCGATTTTCGTATTGGAGAGTAATGCAAAAGGGGGTTTGGGTCCAGGAGCGAAGCCCCGCTGGGGGGATTTGGGGGGGCGAAGCCCCCTGACTTCAGCAGAAGTAAATTTTTAAAAGAAACAAAACTACTATATTCTATAAATTCGTTTTATTACTAAGAAATGTTCAACTAAACCACACTTCGCTCGTGTAGCTAACTTCACACTCGTTCAGTTTTATTCACATATCTTCGGTTAGAAGCAGTGGTATGGGAGATACCCGTTATAACTACCGTTACTTTTCCAAAAGTTGATAAAAAAAATTTCAAGTCCCTAGCTCAACTCGTTCTCGAGTTATTTAAGACACGTGCACGAACATCCTAATAATTTTGTCTGAAACGGATTTCGTATTGATCAAAAATTTTCTATCTGCCCCCGCTCTCGAGTCTATCTCCGTCATGAATACAATACTTTCCCTCTATAGAAAAGAAAAATAGAAACATTCCTAAATACAAGAAAACACCGTGGATGAATTCATTTCGACGAGAAACGAGGCGACTAAAATCACTTTCGAGTCGCACCAAGGTTCACACCAAATCAGTGCTTGACTTTTTATTTTTGACATCACTGATGTGGTATGAAATATTTCATATCCGTTTTCCATATGAAATTTACCATGATTTTCCTCAGATGGATTCCCACAGATTTCTCCACCCAAGTGAAGCCCTGTACTATGAAATATGTCTCTTTTCTTTGAATCGTTAGTCAGTTTTCTGCCACATCATACAATTTTTTTTGATCTTATATACAAAAATCTCCGTCTTTTACATAATACAGTAATATGAACTGATTCAATAGACTGAACAGCCTCGCTTTTATTATGTTCACACTACCAGGCGAGCACTATAGCTCTTTAATTTGTATAAAAATGGGAGAAAATACTCTTATCCCAAGCAACCAGATAAGGCATAATGCCTTAGATTAGGGCGTGATGTCTTAAAAAACGACCAATTTTAAGACACCATGCCCTAATCTAAGGCATTATGCCTTATCTGGTTGCTTGGGATATCGTTATATTTTTCGTGTGATTTTTATTTTGGTTTTATTCCCAGTTTCATGGTGTTAAGATTTCCAGACAAGGTAAGGCATTCTTATGGGTTGTTAAAAAAAATCTTTACACTAATTTTAGCGCGCTCGTCCCTTTTCATCATTTTTTTTCACGGTTTTTTTTTTGTTCCGAATTTAATATTATCATAACAATACCTCAGCTTTCTTTTCCCTGAAATGTGTGACGTTTGTAATGTACAGCCCCTTAAATATTTTTTGATTAAACAATAACTTTAAAAGCAATTCCTACTTTGAAGGTGGTCTTCTTTAAAATGTATAAAAATGTGCGCAAACCATGTTAAATTTAATCTTTTTAAGTGAACCAATTCCAATTTAATATTATCCCCTAACCCAAGATAAAGATCAAAAAAATCGCATTTTCTTATTCAATCAATTAAAGATTTATATAAGGAACTGAACCACAACCAAAAATAAAATCGAATCTCCTGAAAAATACCTCGACCCAAGCTAATACAAAGCATTATTATGATGCGGAAGTTTGCTTTCGATTGTCCAAAAAGGAAATATTTTTACCTTTCTAAATAAACAAACGATAAAAGGGACTAACGATTACCATAACAAAATTACAGACTTTTTTTTTTTGTTCGTTTTGACCTTTTCTCCGACCAAAATGTTTATTTAAATGAGCATTTTTGAGCTAAGCCCAGAAATTTGAATAAAATGCCCATCTCAATTTCTTGATGTTTTTCGAAATAAATAAAACCAAAGTAAATTACCACAAATTGGATTGATTTCAGTTTTTTGGCACAATAATTCACAAACATTAAAGAAATTAAAATAATTCCAGCCATTTGTTAACAGTTTAATTACAGGCAATGAATAATGTCATAAACACCACTTTGATTAAAATCATAATGACGATTAATTTCCTGTTGTTGTGATTTATTTTCTGGCGGCGGAAAATGTGCCCATATTGAGAAGTTCATGGTAAGCTAAGGAAATTTAAACTTTTGTAAAGAAACCCACTGGAAAATGGTAACTGAACTAATCGTGTCAAAAGTTTACAGACCGAAAGAAAATTTTATATACGAGTATATACGTCTATAGAAGAAAATTGTTACCATTTTCCAGTGGGGTTTCCTGCCCTACAATTTTGGAAAACGATATCAATTTTCTATTATCGACGTATATAGTCGTATAAAAAATTCTCTTTCAGTCTGTACACTTTTGACGCTTTTAGTTCAATTTTTGTTGAACTAAAAGTTTGTTCCCGTATCATGTGAAAATGGCTGAACGGATTTTAATGAAACTTTAAAGTTATGTTAATGATATGGAATGAAAAATAGGCTATAAATTTTTTTAACAGACTATTCCCTCTACCTACTCCCATACAAATTGAACAGTTTTTTTGTGATTTTCTCGAAAAAGGTGGATTGTATTGGAAAAATTAAAAAAACAAAATCTGTTTGGAATGTGATTCTACATAACTATTCAATGTAGAATCAATCTCAATCCAACCACTTATTTTTATCTCCCCCATACAAGCATTTCATTTTTTACGAGTTTACCGAAAACAGTCATGGCGCTTGCTATCTGTCTGTTCGTCTGTCTGTCCGTCTGTCTGTCCGTCTGTCTGTCCGTGTCTGTCCGTCTGTCCGTCTGTCTGTCCGTCTGTCCGTCTGTCCGTCTGTCTGTCCGTCTGTCTGTCCGTCTGTCTGTCCGTCTGTCTGTCTGTCCCTCTGTCTGTCCGTCCGCCTGTCTGTCCGTCTGTCTGTCCGTCTGTCTGTCCGTCTGTCTGTCCGTCTGTCTGTTCGTCTGTCTGTCCGTCTGTCTGTCCGTCTGTCTGTCCGTCTGTCTGTCCGTCTGTCTGTCCGTCTGTCTGCCCGTCTGTCTGTCCGTCTGTCTGCCCGTCTGTCTGTCCGTCTGTCTGCCCGTCTGTCTGTCCGTCCGTCTGTCCGTCTGTCTGTCCGTCTGCCTGTGCGTCTGTTTGTCCGTCGTATGTCCGTCAGTCTGTCTGCCCGTCTATCTGTCTTTGAACACCATAGCTTTCGAACGGATTGAGCTAGAGACTTCAAATCTTGTATAGTTGCGTTTCTCGTAAAAAATTAAACCGTACCTTCCCCCCTCCCCCATACAAGCGAAAAATTTTATTGCAATTTTATCGAAAACTGTAAGTCATATCGAAAAATTTGTTAAGGTAAACTGTGTTTCGACGATGATTTTACATTTAAGGGTTACATACATTAAAATCCAATTGGACCACTCCTTTGTCTCTCTCCTATACAAATGGATTTTTAAAAATACACATTTTGTCTGTCATTATATAGATTATTTGACGATTGGCGCCTGGCAATTGCAGCTTTTCTTATTAGAATAAATATTTTCTTTTTAGAATTTCAATATAAAATATAGAGTTTCAATATAGTTAGAATTTCAATATCCGATTTTTTTTAAAGTTTTTATGTTATTTCTCAGTTTTTTGGTGCTACAAAACTTATACACAAAACTTTAACGCGTCAACGATGGGTATGCAACCTAGTGTTATACATAACTTCGCCATACATTAACATACAATTCAAGAACACCACTTTGCTGTTTAAGATTTTTAAAACCAATATTTTCATACTAAAAAAGTTCTAGTAATTCGCATCCCTTAAACAAATCTTAAGTGTTAAATTGTAGTAGAAGAAAATACTCTGGGCAAGTTTTTCCCAAAAATCCTTAAAAACATAAGCAAAATAAGCAAAACAACAATCAAGAGCTTAACAATTCAATCAATCATGTTGTTTATGTATGCTGTATTCGGGATATGATTAATTAGTGTTTTAGTAAAAGGCATTCCCCACCAAAATAATAACAACCGAAACACACCTCCAGCTTCTAGAATCCGAAAAGGATTCCTTAGTACCCGCCCGACGCGCTGTATCCCTGGTTTGACGCCTCTAAGGATTGTTCAAAGTACAATGTGACTCAATGTACATTTACGTTATTTATTTATGCTTATAAGACGTCGTTTCATCAATCAATCAGTTGGGCTATTGTTAGTCATTATGTAATGCTGATGTGAAGGTTCCACTTTGGTCGGCCCTTTAAGTTAAATACATTTTTGGAACTTACACCTTTCATGATTTATTACGCAGCACAAACATAAACAGCAACATTAACTCATAACCCAAAGCTTCACTAAATTGTTCGAGATTGAAGAAATTTCTCTCAAAGTGAATACTTACGATATGTGAGAAGCATCATAGACGGGAATATAAACATAATTATATGTCAAAGAGCAATCGTGATTAGGAAATTTTCAAAAACTCCAACTGTTTTGAAAAAAAAAAGTTGGACGAAAACTAAAGCATTTTTAATCGAAATTCAGTTTAATTAGGGTGATCATATTTTTTTTTTTGGTTATTTGCGTGAATCTGGTTGGAGAGGGGAGTGACGAAATTGTGAAGTGGTCTAAATAGCCGGATGGAATCTGAGGCCATCTCAACTCTTTTAATCGGATCATTGAAAAAAACAACTATATATCGAACAAAACGACCGATTCTTGAATAGACGAATTTAGATAATATTTTTGCTTGAAAACCCTCCTCTAATCACAACTAATATAAAACAAATGGGTCACAAATGGTATAAAAATAAAGTCAAAACAATAGTAAAAAAAACTCCTTAGCAATGCATCAAAGTATGTCAACGATACCCTCCACATTAGTAGCTATTATTGCTACTATATTTACCAACAAGAAGTAATTAGCGTTTTAGTATCTCATGTGGTGTGTAAAAAAGTCCCACTAAAATAAAAAACGCCGCGTGTCACTAATTGACAAGTTACTTAATGGAAAATTGAAGAAAATGCCTTCACACATTAACTCCAGCCCCTGATTATGTATCTATTGCTCAACTTGTCAGCAATGTAGGCAGACTTTTCCTGATATACAACATTGACCAGAATAATTACTCTTTGACATGTCAGGCGGTTATTAGCTATGTCCTTTCCGTCTGAGTGGCACACCAGAAAAAAAAATAATATGTTTAATGAGCATGAGAAATCATAAAGTGAAAAAACATGCAAAAGTATTACGGGACGGTATGTACGAGAAAATAAAATTTCTAAAATATCGCATGCGGGTGGAACTTTTAGCACTTGATTTCTGTGAGTTTTCTATTAACGACAAAAATCATTACCTACACAATTTATTAATAATCATTTTTATAGCTATTATAGAAAAACATTGAAAAAAAATATTATCAGAAAAATTGCGCAAACACACGGAGAGAAATCCAAATAAGAATATAAGAGACAATGGACTCCGCTGCAAAGATTCTTTAAAAATAGGAAATTATTCCTATATTTTTTGGGAAAATTTCCTATTTTCTAGCATGAATTCCCCTTTTGCTTGGGGGGTATTAATAAAAACAATTCACTGTCTCGTATATTCCTATTTGTTGTAGGAATCTGTTCTATGTATTATTTCTCTCCGTGCACACATTGAAGACTGTTTCACAAAACTAAGCAAATTAACCGGAGTTCTAAAAGACTGTAAGATAAAATAAAAAGTTATCCAAACCGCAGGTTTTCCAAGAACACTGTAGATGAATTTTCCGATTTTCCCAAAACTAGTTTTGTCAAAAATTTGTAACAATTTTCATCTGCTAATTGGATTCGCCATCTGACAAAAAAACAATTCGAGAAAATCTGTGACAAGGAATTTTTATGGGGTTTTCTGTGCCGTAGAAAATTCGTTGGATTTTTTTTAAAGCTAGGACAATATTACTTTAATCTACGACAAACCGTTCACGAGATACGATTTTGAAAAAAAATTTGGGAAAATCGGAAAATTTGTGCACAGTTTTCGCGGAAAACTTGCGAGCTAGATTCTAGCTTTGTTGATGAAACGAAATTATGCGAAATTTCAGACAAATCTGCGATCTTTCGGCCTAATTTTTTAAAATCACTAAAAATAAAAAGCCAACAACCTAAAAAATGCTTTGATGTAACCATTTTTGAGAAAAATATTAAATAACCATTAGTAGTGTGTGTATCGGAATTGCTTTTCTTAAGTTAGCATTAAACACGTTTTGCAAACTGTGCAATTGAGGAGCTATCCATAAAATACGTCACGCTTTTTTCAACATTTCGACTTTCCCCCGTCATCTAGCGTTTCACAATTATTGTGTGGACTTTAGTACCGCCTTAACACTCCCGCAGAGGTCCCCCAACCCCACCAAAGTGTGACGTTTTTTATGAACAGCCCAGACTTCAAATTAGGGCCATTGTGAAATTTTAAACGCATGCTCTAGAATTTTTTAATATCCGATAGTGCGGCGAAATAAAAATCAATTTAGTTTGATCTAAGTGCAGACGCGCACCGCGTTGGCAAACATGTAGAATGGCATTAAATTGTCAATTTGATAATTACTTAAGTAGCTAATTACTTAAATATACATAGAAATACTAGATACACTCAGAAAAATGTCCAGGTCAACTTTTTGTCAGGTTAACTCTGACCTTACAGAGGTGTCTGTAAGCCAGCTAGCGGTCAGAGTTAACCTATCTGAGGTCAACTCGTGCAGCTCCCAATGCCCTACTTCACCTGCTGGTGGCTTAATTTCAGAAATTCTCCGACAACAGGTCAACTCAGTTTTACTTGCACACATGCAGGCGAACGCGCGCCTGCCCGAGGCCAATTACGCCGTATGTAGGTCGTCGAGTTAGCCTCAATTTTTCTGAGTGTAGCTTTGATGGGTCTGAAAAACTCAAATTGCCACTTTGGCACATGCACCTGGACTATCTACATGGTAACAAAGAAAGTTTCACCTCATTTAATGTTTTATCTAATAAAATAACATGTTGGGAACTACTGCCCATAAATGTATTGCCAGTTACTTTTGGCTGGCTTGATTTCAGTTTTTCTGATATCAAACAATGTAGTTAGGTGAGAATCCTTTTCATTTATATTCTTATCCTACACATCGGGCTACCAGCCTCGAGGCGACTATAAATTCAATCTCGTTGATCCTTTTTTTTTGTGTTTTCTACACGCCACATTGAACATTCTTAACTTAGGGCTTTTATTTCAGTTTGCTTTCGGTTTACTGCCTGAAAGATTCTTCTAATATCTTATTAAGAAAATATTAATCAACATCCACTCAAGATAAATATTACCCTTGACTTGGTTTTAGCATTTTATTTTCATACGAAAAGGAAAGGAAAATGCCTACAGGAATGATTCTAAAGAAGAATTCTAGGATTTTGGAGTCATGGAACCTAATTATGGGAATCAGCTAGGAAATATGGAGGCTGGGATAGAAAAAAACTTGAAAACAAGAAAAAATATGTAACAATTTCCCATGATTATTTTTTTTTCGCCTCCATCAACTTTTCTATTCTTTATGGTTTTTTTCATCCAATTATGGTAAGACTTTTATCATCCTTTATAGTGTTTTCTTAGAAGCCGGAACAAGAAAATTTTTCTTCATGGGTCTTTTTGCCTTTCATCTAGCATAAATCCTCTGCGGAGCAGAACAGCCGGTTGTATTTACTCGGATACTTACATAACAAATCTGATGGTCTTAAATCTGTTCCAGTCCTCCTTTTTTTGGGTCACATTAAGTTTTTGTGTTCTTACACAAAAAATATGGTCTTTATATAACCACTTTTTGCATCAGCTTTATTTTTGCGTAATTCATGATGAGAAAACTTTAGATTGTCATTTTTTAAATTTGAATTTATATTTTTGGTATGGATTTTTCCGAATATCTCGAATGTCAACCATGAATGTCTGCAAAGCAGTCAGGGGCAAGATTTACATATATATACTCATATTTTTCATTTTGGCAATTCATTACTATATTTAGTTATTATTATTCTGTCAATTGCGTTTTTTTCATTTTTTGTATTAACACGTTGACTGCCGAACCAATTTTGCAAATTTTTAAAGGAAATACCAATACATGTAGACCTGTAGAATATATGTTTGTATTATGTAAAATGTATACATGTAGAATGTAGACCTGGGTATCATAAATGATAGACTTGTCCTCTCATGAAACTTAGTGACATTTTTCACTGTCTATCAAAAATGATAGCCATGGCAGTCAATGTGTTAATAAATATTTAGCGCTAATTCCAACTGGCACACTCGTTTAGTTTAATCTAAAAACATTTCTAAACTGCAAAAATTTAATATTATGCAGCAAAAATGCCGATTCCTTCTCTTACCAAAGAAGCACAAATGATGGGAATAAAAGTATTTTTGCTCCGGGAAAAATCTGATATTTGTTTAACACAAGCAAAAGGGTTGAGTAAGAAATCAAACCAGGGGGTAAATTGCCTGGCAAAAAATTTATTAAAACGCCCCCTGAGGCTGCCATAACAACAAAAGTACGAAAAGTGAAAGTATTTCTCATCTTCAATATTTAAAGTATCAATCATAAGAGTAAGAAACCTGAACCTACACCCCCGCCAAAAAAAAGCAGCAGTTTTGTTAAACACTTGGAGATAAGGTGGGAGAAATACATAAAATTGAATTTAACTTTTGGGTGAAAAAAAAACATTCTTTTGACGCGTATTTAGACATTTTTGATGCTTCGCAAAGTAATAAAAATCGATTTTCTGTTGTTCTTTTCGAGTTTCCACACAAAGAAACCACAATATTTATATGGAAAATGTTTAAAAAAGTTTGTTTAAATATAAAATTTATTCCCTGGACGCCCAAACAGGTTCAGGAGTTCGGTGTATTAAATTGAGTGTTAAAAATTGAATATCAATATTTAATAGTGTCGAGATATTCCCTAGGAAACCTCAATAATACCAAAAGCAATGGACATTGGTCAAAAAACTCAACATACGGAATTTAAAAAAATCTGGAAGATAAATGAAATAACGCAGAAAGGCTAGCGATTAGATTTTTTTATGTTTTAATGATAAAAGTTGAATGAGAACATAACGATTTATAAAACTGGTTGAAATGAAAAACTTAAATATGAGCAAATTTTTCGACACATAAGTTCAAATGATATAAAAATTGTGAAAATTAAGAAAAAGGAACGATTTTTGAGACTGAAACCGAGACAGTGCAATTGACATAAAAACTACGCGAAAAGCCGCAGAATTACCTCGCTTTTATTTCGAACACACAGCGCCCAAAAAATTATTTTGTCTTTAGTAGCGCATTTTTTTTTTAAAAACCGCTTTTTCAAATTTTTTTTTATGTTTTTTTTCAAATTTTTCGTTTTAGGTATTTTGTATTTGATTGGTATCCAAAAATTCAAAATAACGCCTGTCTTTTGCCACGCATGTTTATACTTTTTAGTCTTCGAATATATCTGTGGCAACAAGTCATAAGAGCCTAAGTCGATTTTCAGATCAAGATAAAAAGATCTGTATTTTCTTTAATAGACACAGCAATTTGGCTTAGCCTAAAAACATACTTAAGACCTTATGACTTGTTGCCACAGATATATCCTTGCTTTTGAGATATTCTCCTCATCCTAACAGGACCTTCCGTTATCGTTCCGGAATTCTTATCATCAAAATCGGACTCAGCGATCTCAAAAACCACCAGATGAGATTTTTTCCGGAAAATTTAAGGAAAAAGAGAATCTTGTTATCCTTACATGAGTTCCCCTTATCCTTACAAGGACGAAGTAGAGAAAATATTGTATTGTCATCGGACTTACATATGTGTGCAAGCGAATCAAATGAGTAGAAGTGGGTCAAAATTAGATTACAAGATTTGACCCAGACAGATAGACGGATAGAAAGACAGATACGAAGGCAAGCTAAATAAAAACCTATTTTTTTTAACAAACTTTAGCGTTAATTGTCGCAAAAACTGTTTTTCTTGTACTGTTTACAGGAAACTAGACGAGATGCGAAAGACATTTAATTTTTGCCAACGTTTGTTTGCCCAAAAATTAAAATCAAAATTCGGTTTTGAAACTTAAGAGCACCAATTTTGACAAAAGAACGTAAATTTTTCACCAACTTGGTTTTAAATTCGAGAACTTGCTTTAACTTTAAATTCAATTTTGTTTTGAAGTTAATCGTCTGGCTGTCTTCTCTACACATATATTTAGCTCTCTCTTACCATTTATCATTTTAAGCTCAATTTTTAGACTATTTGAACTATTTGGAAACTAGCTTGGCCCTAGCTTGGCCATCGCTTGGCAAAACAATCAGGCTTTTAATGCGAAACTATCATCTACGAGGCCTACCCTTGCTTGCGTCAAAAAATAGTAAGTACTACAAGATAGTAAAAGACTTTGCCCTCCCAAACAGTACATCGGCATCCTAGCATTTACTATTTTTATACCCATATGGTGAAACCAAAGGGTATACTAACTTTGCCTTACCGTTTGTAACGCCAAGATCCCGTCATCACACACAAAAATTAATTACACCAGTGTGTTTAGAATGATACAAATAATTAATTTCTGCATGTCCGTCCGTCTGTCCGTCTGTCTGTCCGTCTGTCCGTCCGTCCGTCTGTGGCGCGGATTGCGGGCGTACGGATTGAGCTAAAGACTTGAAATTTTGCGTGGATCCGTTTTTCGTAAAATACGAGGCTAAGTTCGTTAATGGGCAAAAATGGACCATTAGGGGGGGTACCCCCTATACAAACGAAAACGTTTTTTATGAATATCTCAAAAACAGTACATCTTATCAAAAAAGTGCAAGAACATAAGTTATTTAGGATATGATTCTACATAAAACTCCCATACATCAAAATCCGATTGAAAAAAAAATTAAAAAATCTTATTGGAAAATTTGACTTTAAAGTGAAATTTTGATACAATTGTTCGCCGTTCACTTAAATCACCATACTTATTGGCAATTATAGCTTTTGTTATGTTTTATATTTACAAGCAAGGGTAGGCCTCGTAGATGCTGGTTTCGCTCTAAAAACCCCACTTTTTGGCCAAGCGGTGGCCCAGCTGGGGCCAACCAGTGACCAGGCTTCAGTTATTAAAAAGTATCGTTTAAAACAAATCATTTGTGAGGGAAAAAAATAAAAATTTTAGTCCAACCTCTATTACAAAAGAATTTGAAGGCAGCAATTTAAAGCCGAAATAAATGTTCAGTAGAATTAATTGTGAAAAAGTCTCTCAGTGATTTACATGTCAAAAAGCATCAACACTGAAAAAGTATTTCGCAAATTTTACGATAGACGACCCATCGAGTTCACCTCAACAAATTGGATACTAATTTCCCAATGGCGAGAACATAAATGCTAAAAATGAAAAGCGATAATCATCCGTGAAATGGAACGAAAAAAATGCTTTAAAGAAGGAAAATCAAAGCTCTAAACCAAAAATAGGCGCGCAATAAATTTTATATTTGCACGAAGAACAATTAATTTCGAAATTGGAAAATCGAAATCGTCATCGATCTGATGAGAAGCACACGGCTCGGTCCCATCTGGAAAATAATCACTTTTCTATCACTTATTGGAAATACGCCATTCATTTTGTGAAGTTTGATCTTTAAAAATATACGCAATCAATTCACTTTGGGCTAAAACACGAAAAAAGGCTAATTTACAACAACAACAAAAAACGCATACGTTTGTACTTTTAGCCAATTGAGTATAAAATCAAAACTTCCGCAGCAGCCGTGATAGCTCAAATGGAAAACTCGTTGAGCTTTTTTTTCTTATTTTCCCTGCCACCGTCAAATCAAGGCTGATAAATGAAAGAAAATCATATTAGAGGGAAATACTTTTCATTTGAAAATTCGTTTTGAATATATAGACATGAGTTACACCAAACCGGCAAATCGTTTTCCCAAAAGTGCTCTAGAAAATCACCGTGGCACACGAGAATTTTATTTTTAGTTTCTTTGCAAGAAAAAATTATAGAAATTTTCCTCTCGAGATTTCGATTCACAAGTTCGATTTATTTATTTTGGCGAAACAGCAAGAATAAAAAAACAACAAACGGAAAAAATAACATTGATTTTTTTTTATTATTAAATATTATTCATGATTAATAATCGTGTGTTCTCATATTAATTTGCCGTTGTTAATTTGGTTGAAATGATGGAAATGATTTCGAAAACAAAATAAAATCTCTATAATAAAAATTTCTAGTTTCGGTTGGGGTGCTATAATTTCCTCTCGAATTTGTTTTCCTTTCCAAAGATTTGCTTTTCTTGTGGTTATGTAAAGCGAAACTAACAAAACTCATATGCGAAATTCAATTTTATGAAGAATTTTCTAATTAAATTGATCGACATCACATATTAAATATTATATTTGAGTTAATGATGTAATCAAATTTAGAATTCAATTGGATTTTAAAAATACACCTTTTTGAATAACAAATAATCACATTCAATGAAGATGTATTTTTTTTTTCATACGTAATCATTGATTTATAGCTTAAAATATCTTCACTCTAATGTTTAACAAAACATACGTACACTCTAAAGCAGACGCCCTTTTCACTAAGGGTAGTAGATTTTCTCTTTTTACTGTTTTTTTTCCAATAAATTTTACTAAATAATGGTAAAATTTACTGAAACACCGTAAATCTTACTAAAAAATCCAGGAAAATTTTTCCTGGGAGAATTACTGATTTCGTCCCAGTATTTTATAGGAGTATTTTTATATATTTCCAGCTAGAGCTTAGGGGAAGATCATTTCATGCCGAAGCACAGCTCAGGATGGTCGGAAAAACGAAAGGAGATGTCTGAGATATTAGCCCAATTTTCGAAAAATGTCTGTTTGATTCTGACACTTTGCTGTTTCACTCCAGTAAATTTGCCATTGTTTCACCACTGTCATTATTTCGCTCCAGTAAAGAACATTCACGTTCAGAATCCATTTCTCAATTGGCTTGCGTGATCTAGCAGTAAATGAAGTGTCTCGATAGCGACAATTGTTCAATTAAACTTTAAATACATTTCCAAAATTGGTTGGGCAGTCAACGTGTTAATGAAAATATCTCAATAACGGTAAAAGATAACGGATAACAGTAAGTGACTAAATTGTGGAATTTATGCATTTTGCACAATTTAGTCACTTACTGTTATCCGTTATCTTTTACCGTTATTGAGATATTTTCATTAACACGTTGACTGCCCAACCAATTTTGGAAATGTATTAAAGTTTAATTAAACAATTGTCGCTATCGAGGCTTGAACTCGAGACCTCTGCATTTGTCGGACACTTCATTTACAAAAAATAGTTATTTCTGAGATAATTGCTAGAAACTGATTTTTTGAATAACGGTATATCTCGATAACGGCTTGAAATAGGCAGTTCTAGTACAAAAAAATGTGGGAAATTTTATTGTCTTTAACGTTTTTTTTTAGTAATCTTATGTATAACCGTCGTCGTCGTTTCGCAGTAAATCAAGAAGAACGAAATTGTGATTTAGAACCGGCACTTGGATTATTGTCGTTTAAAGGATTTCGTCCCATTACTGACCTTAAGACGCCTGTAAAATTTCATGGCTCTAGCTCTATTGGTTTTTGAGAAATCTTGTACCCAGGCTGACAGAGTAACAGACTGACAGACAGAAACACATTTTCGTAAGTGCAGGCGCGCACTGAGTTGGCAAGCATGTGGAATGGTGCTAAAGTGGGAATTAGTTTTTAAAATGCGTAGAAGAGTGTCGGAAATGAAGTGTGTTTCGAGTTACTTATTTACTACTTGCTTATTTCTACTTAAATCTACTTCGATGTACGCTGAAATACTATTTTAAAGGTGTTTTAAAAACTAAAATTATCACTTTGGGACCATTCTGCATCCTTGCCACCAGATGCGCGCCTGTGCTAATATGACTCCAATCGACTCAAGAGTGCTCGAAAAATTATTTTTAGGCAAAATTAAGAGGTCGAAATTTTTCATGAATACATTCTTTTATTATACTTCGTATAAGAAAGTAAAAAACTTCCAACAAAGTTGATTTTTTCAACAAAATTTTTGGAAAAAGACGTTTCGAAACTTTTCGAAAACTTTCGAACCGTCTGCGGTTTTTCGACGGCCACACTCTAGTATTATATAGCCAATCTAGTTATTCTTAAGAGGGAGGGGGAGGTACACACGATTTTTTTTAAAATCCGGGACAAAAGTTTAATTTGCATTGCAACATGCCCTAATATTGAATAGTTTTTATCAAGTTCCTGAGGGAAATATCGCCGGAAAACCACAATATCAATTTCAAATGTGCAAACTTTCAAAAATAGGCCGCTAAGATAATATAAAAATGTTCAATGATTGAATTGATTATTTATGTATGGAAAAGATACATAAACTCCAATTCTAAACACTTTCAACCTATATAAATTGCTCGATACGATGAAACATTTTTAAGAAAATCGTAAGAGATCTTTCGATTTATATCGGGAGGAGGGATCCAAAACAGATAATCACTTATGGAAGGGGCGTTTTTTTTTTCATTGCGAGCTTTTATTTTTAATTTATTACAAATTTTCAAGAAATCCATTCGGGAAATATAGTGTCTACTGTAAGATGAATAGGCCAACATGTATAAAAAAAAAGTTTTCTGTCATTCTGTCATAAATTTTTTCGAGCAATTAGTTTTTTTACACATTCTTTTCACAACTAAATTATTAAATCAAAACAATGTGTTATAAAGGTGTTTTTTTCTAAAATAACTACTTTTGTGTCTGTCATTCTATATTCATAATTTCCATTAAATATTCTATAGCTTATTCCAATACTTGTATCATAATAATCTTAACACATGAAAACTATCTACATATTTGATGTTGCTTGTTGGTAAAATTCATTTTAATTGCTTTTAATTTTTAATTAAAATCCTTTGTTTCATTGTTTCAAACCATGTAGAAACGACAAAGTAGTACTTATAAACATCACACTTCAGAAACTATGACTTTTATCCTCTTATATCTATTTTATCCATATCTATCTACTATACCTATGGGTGTTTCTTGATAAATATCTCAATAAGAAAATATCAATTTTCATTTCGTCTTAATGGAATTAACTTAAGAACTCTTAAACATAACCTTCAGCTTTACTCAGTATTTGTACAAATCGGATTTTCACGATGTATTAATTGTTAGAGACTGTCAAAAAAGAACTTGTTAGGCGTTCTTTCAAAAGTTCTTTCAAAAATTTTTGTCAAATTTTGGTATTAAAAAAATTTCAAATAATTTAGTTGCACACGTGTACTTCAGATTTCTTGATGGCATGGCACAGGTCCTCCTAGAAATTGTAAATGCAAATGCAAAAATACACAAAGCATAGTCACAAAAACTCCAATAAATTAGCTGTCAATAACACTGTTCATAAAATACATCACACTTTTATTGGAAAGGAGGGGAGAGGGAGGGGGAGAAGCAGGTAAGCTCCATATATAAAATCGCATCATTTGTGAATTACTCAATTAACATTATTATTTCTATTTTTCGACGACAAGGTCTCTCCATGGGACATTAGGCCACATACAGAGAGATAGCGAGAGAAATATAGAGAAAGAGAGAGAAATACAGAGAAAGAGAGAGAAATATAGCGAAAGAGAGAGAAATACAGAGAAAGAAAGAGAAATATATAGAAACAGAGAGGAAGAGAGAAAGAAGTATTGAAAAAAAGAGGGAGAAAGAAATATAGAAAAAGAGAAAGAGAGGGAAGGAGAGAGAGAAATATAGAGTAAGAGAGAGAGAAATATGGAGAAAGAGAGAGAGAAATATAGAGATTGAGAGAAGGAGAGAGAAGGAGGGAGAAGGAGAGAGAAGGAGGGAGAAGGAGGGAGAAGGAGGGAAAAGTAGGGAGAAGGAGAGAGAAGGGGAGAGAGAGAGAAGGGAAGAGAGAGAGAAGGGGAGAGAGAGAGAAGGGGAGAGAGGGAGAGAGAGAGAGAGAGAGAAATATAGGGAAAGAGGGAGAGAGAGTTGCAATGTGAAATTTGTATATTGGTTGTTTGTGGCCGCAGGAACTCATGGACGCATAGTTTGGAAACCTCTTATTTAGGACCTTTCAACAAAAATCCTTGCTAAAAAGTTGTTTTTGAAACAACCATCAAAATTCTATCTATCATATATGGCGCCACATCCCAAATTGGGACCGGGCCTTCTGAATTGAGGTTTCATAATAATTTTCTTCCTTGCTTCGCACCTACAGTTTTACAGGGACTGCGAACCATGAATGTATTACAACATTTGTAAGGTTTTTTAGGGTGTAACTCATCATCGGTAAAGGTTTTGAGAGCAGTCTAGATCAAAGATGTCCTTAACGTCAAGCAACAACTGTCACTACTGATTTCGTAAAGCAAGTTGAGTGGACAGTCGGGAATCAAACCACCGACCTCCGGATAACAGGCCGAGTATTTGACCACTTTTACTACGCTGCGAAAATTACACCGAAATATTCTTAGAAAAGTTAGAACATCGTGTAAAGCCGTCCTTAGAATCAATTAAAATAACACAAATAAGAACTTAACTCTGTGGTTAAGGTGGCAAAAATATAAAATGGAATGGTGTTGATTATTACTCTGGTAATTCATTAAATGGCAGGAGTAAGCAATTAACCACAGGCATAAATTAAACTCAAATGAAATTTGTTTAGAAATTTGCTAATCTCATATTTCGCTAAATGATTTAGGGAAATTTTCAATGAACGTCGCGGAAGAGAATTTATTTTATACCTACAAGAAATCCAATTAAAGGTAACTCCCACCAAACATTAAGAAAATATCAAATAATTGGAAGTGGTTTAAAGCTCTCGATCTACAGGTGGAGAAAGTGGTTTCGAAGTTTCATCCGTGGGAAAATTGTGAGATTTTCTATCATAGAAATTTCGAAACTTGGGAAAATATGAAGATATACCGGTACAAATAGGATTTTGAAATTCAAATACGACAAAATGAAAAAACGATGAAGCTGCCACCACCCATTCCGGAAAATTTCATCAAAATTACAAGAGTTGAAATGCGACGATAATTAAACAGTTAATCCTTTATATATCGGTTGTAGTAGAAGAACATAAATAAAATATTTATCTGAAAAGCTGAGTGGATATTCCGACGATGCGGAAATTGGTTTTGCACATATCCATGTAATAATTTAATTCTACAGAACAACACAGTTATATCGAATTCGATAAATGGAAATTGAATACAAGGAAAGTTTAATTCATTCCAGCTACGAGCACCTGAAACTATGCAATTTGCAGGAAAACATGCAAATCATTCAAGAATTTTCATTAGTTTTTCCTAATTTAAACAGAGCTAGAGATAATTTAAAACACTTCAATTATTTCTGAAGCAATTTTATGGTATTTATTCTCTGTGAATAGGTTAGGATAGGTTGGAGTGGCTGCCAAGTTGGAGTGGCTGCACACTTTGGCCAAAATTGTCCCATTGTTATATCATGTGGATCTTTACGTACTTTTTCGTATAACTCGAACCATTTGGAGCTTCTGATATCTGAGGTTATGTAAATTGAGTAATTGGTAATTATTACAATTAAAACTATTACAAATGGTTGTCTTTCAGTCTGGCAGCCTCTGGACAAGATTTCTCACAAACCAAACTACGTATACTTGAACTAAAGCCATGGAAATTTGCAGAAATATTTCGATATAAAATAATACAACCCAATCTACTGTTGAAAAAATTTCTACTAATTGGAAAACCTCAATGTATCGATTTTCATTTAATTTGACCTCCTCCTGCCGTCTTCTTGAAAAACCCCTCACCTGTTAATATTTCAACCTTTCAGTTGGTTGGGATTCAGTTTTCTAAACCCTTTAACCCTCCGTCCAGTATTATCTCCTGAACCACTAAAGAAACTTCAAACAAAACAAAGATAGCAAATCTAACCATTTTATAATGAGGAGTCGTGACTATTAGTAAAATAGTTAATTTCAATTACAAAACAGTCAAAATCAGTAATTTACTATTTTGTGGTTAAATTGGCTGACTTTATAATTGAAATTAACTATTGTAGTAATAATCACGATTCCGCATATTATAAAATAGTTAGATTTACTATTTTTCCTCTGCGTAAAAGAATTTTATGTACTTCTACATCAGTTATTTTATACATTATACAGTATTTCTTACAAATATTTGGTTCACTTTAAATCCTAAACCACAATTACGCGTGCGTGCGTGCGGCATTATTTTGTTCTGGCATCTAGTAGTTGTCATCGCGTCTAAAAGTAGACTCTGAGCCTATTCTACGCGGCACGGAAGCGGCAACGCGTCTGAGCAACGCGCAATTATACTTTTACTCATATAAATGCGTAGTTTTTACTTTCACCGCGTGGGTGCCGCACGCACACACGCGTAATTGTGGTTTAGGCTTAACATCGACTATTGACAAATTCGATTAACACATTAAGAGCACACTCAAGATTTGAGCAATACCCCAGGCAAACATTTGCAATCCAGGTTACAATATAACTCTGGTCGCAAAGTGCCAGTGGCAAAACCATTTATGCGACGGTTGCCTTGTGACCGGTTACAATGGAAGCGGTTTCAAATTGGTTACTTTGTGAGCGGCTACAAATTACTCGTAGCACATCGGTTACTTTGTGACCAACCGAAAAGTCGTTGTTGTTTTTGGTTGTTTTGATCAAAGTATAAATAGTAAACTTCGACTTAAGGAAATCATACATACACACTTAATCTGCTCCATCCCACACAAAAGTTGTGCAACCGTTGCTTTGTAACTATAGACACAAAAGAATTTTCCGGAAACTGTTATGCTACAGTCACTTTGTTACTAAAGTCCCAAAAATACTGGGCAAAAACAGTTGCCTTACTGTTCCAGCAGCCATTATGTGACCCAATATATTTTGCAACCCCGATTGTGTGCTGTGAAGATTCAAAAAAATATCTGATGTGAGCAGCACATGACTTTCTGATACAAAATCTACGTTTCTGCACAATTTACCTGAATATTAGTTTAGATAAAAATATGAATTTTTATTTTACAAAATCTGAAATATCTCGATAACGGCAAAAGATATCGATTTGGGGTTCAAGGCAAAAGTGAACAGAATTTTAATACCATTAATTTTTTTTCAAATCTTTTTTTTTTCGAAAAACCGTTAGTTTGCGAGCAATTCTCAAAAATCTTTTTTTTTAATTTTCAATGAAAATATTTCAGTGTCGGAGGTAGTGGATAATAGTAAAAAGACAAAAATTTTTGCAAATATTATTCTCTTCAATTTATCCATACATTAAACCACCAAAAACCCGTTATTTTTCGAGAAAATTACAAAAAACTGATTTGTTTTCAAAATAACGGCTCGAGATATGAAGTTCTAGTAAAAGACAAAGATGTGGAAAATGTTGTTGTACATAATTTACATAAGACTATTGAAAAACGCATAGTTTCGGAGTAAATGGCGAAAAACGAAATTGTGATTTTTAAAAAGCCGCCATTTTGCTTAGTTCCGGTAACAGATTTCCAACAGGAGTTAACAGAATTGTCCTATTCCAGGACCAAACATGCCTGTAAAATTTCATGGCTCTAGCTCTATTAGTTTTTAAGAAATTCGAAATCGTAAAATTCAAAATCTTAAATACCTGCATATAGCTCAGAAAAATGGTTTTCCAGTAAATGTTATTCATATTCTAAAATAACAGTCAATAAATGATCCCATGTGTAAACCTTATGTGAAAGAAAATTGTGAGAAAACTTTAATTTTGGAATATAATAGCAGTCCAATGAAAAACATCCCAACCGCACTTGACCTTGAATTTTATCGCACCCAAGGGATCCCCAATCTTGGACATATGAATTCAGAAGCCCCACATAAAAATTGTTATGCTTACGAAAATCCTTAAATGGGTAAAAGCAATTTTGATAAGCATTTCCTTTTTCGTTTAGCTTTTTATCTACCAGAAAAAGAAAAGAATTTCCCCAAAATCGGAAGTACATTTACTTAAAAAAAAGGCTCAGACTTCGGGATGAAAATTGACTTGAACAGGGCAACAACATCTATATTCAGTCTGATAAACAAAGGAAAGCATATTTATGGACTTGTAAGCTTCGTTTTATTCTGAACCAATTCATCATGACAGAAAAATACTAAGATCAGCAGTATCTTTGATAATATTTCAGAAAAAGATTGAATGGGAAAGAACCTTTTTCAACATATTTCATTTACTTCTGTTTTTGTATTATTTTTTTTTCTAATAGCACTATAAAAGCTTTCGGCAATACAGGATTCTTCTCACTAAACTCTATTTCATTTTTTTTTTCTGCCAGCAAATAAAGGAAAAAAAGCCGAATCTACTTCAATTTCTCAACACGTATCTGATACTCAAAAAACGCTTTCAGCTAACTTTGTATTTCAAAAAAACCTAAAAAAAAATCGAAGATAAACTTAAACAGAACAATTAGAAAAAGTTTTATGGCCCGCAGGGATAGCCATTTAATTAATTAAACGCTGGGGAAAATTATTTGCTCTCTATTGTTTGTCCTTAAACAAACGTATAGTTTCATAATGGAATATTGCTGGCATTTAATATAAATGTTTGGGAAAATCCGGATTTTTAAGTTTTAATACTGGTATTTGTTCATTAGATTAATTAAATGGCAAGAGGGAAATCGTATATTATTGACCAACCACTCTCCTGGCGATTTGTAAATTCTCAAATTTTTCGACTTTATTTAAGCCAGTGGCAGCAATTTTGCATAAATTTTGTTTCATATAAACAACAAATTGTTTACCAACATCCAGTTTTTTTTATTGAGGGTATTCACAATGAGGGTATTCACAATCCTCTTTTAATTTTCGGTATTCGGTATTTTCGGTAATATTAAAAGACTGAAAATATTCTGCTGTGAACATCCCACAGCACAGATTTGAGAACAGCGCTTTTATTTGATACGTGACCAAATCATGATCTGCGAATTTGATTGTAAAATATGTCACATACCTTTAAATCCATGTTTGATGTATTCTTTTGAATTTCTTTTGTGGCAACGGCTATCAAAATTGAAAAAAATTGCATCAGTCCGATGAGATTAACAAAAAACCAGCGAGAAAATTTTACAACTAAAAACATTACTAGCGCCACTCGCGGTTGATTCTTGATACCGAATAACAGGGCCGGAAAACACGACTCAAGGTATGTATACAATTACCGAATCCGGTAATTCATTTTTACATGAACCAAGTTACCTTCTCGGTAAAAATCTGTTAAATTTGACTGAATTACCGAGCGGTAAATTTACCCGCAATTTAAAAGACGACTGTGAATACCCTGATTATTAAATATTCTTCTAATTTTTCGGGGAAAACTTTAACATTTAGCATTCAGGGTATTCACAGTCGTCTTTTCAGACGACTGCTAGGATGACGTGAATATCATTTTCCTCAAATTTTCATCTGGGAGTTTTTGGAATCGCTTAATTCGATTCTGGAGTCAAAAAATCCGTAAAAATAATTCAAAAGCAAGGATGTATATTCGAGTAAAAAGTATAAACAAGCGTGGCGAAAGACAGACGTCATTTTGGATTTTGAGCCATACTAGACAAATACAAAATGACTAAAAAGGATGAGAAAAAAATTTAAAACAAAAATTTTAAATAGCTTGTTTTTAAATGCACTAAAAAGGAAAAAATAATTTTTTGGGTACTGTGTCTCACAAATAAAAGCGCGATGAGAGCATAAACAATGAAATTAAATAAATATTTATCTCGCTTTTATTTATAAGCCTTTCTTCAAAAAACCAAAGGCAAAAATATATGGGAACAAATTAATATTCATATCAATCGGTTTGACAGCTTCACAAACAAAAACTAACCGACAAAAATTAGAAAAAGAATTTACAACAAATCTGGTCACCAATCATGTATTCCGACGCGTCTCTGTCTTTCGACTTCGACGCAGCTTTTAACTCTTGACTTCGCCATATCAGCAGCTTCAAATTTTCTGGAGTGACAGTCAGAATCACGTTTCGATTCATAGTGACGATTCCGCGAAATTTCAAGCTGCAGATATGGCGAAGTCAAGAGTTAAAAGCTGCGTCGAAGTCGAAAGACAGAGACGCGTCGGAATACATGATTTGGTGCCCAGTTAACCACCAAATGAGCTCCATTTTTTACCCAATTTAATAATTATGATGACTTCAAAAGAAAAGCTAACCAAATTATCCTAGTAATTTAAAAAACTCCGATTTTCGTAAAATTCATTTGTAGAAAATTTCAATTCGCTAGCTCAGCGCGGTCTCGAACTATTTAAAATGCGTAAAAAAACTTAAGGAGGGACAGGCACGGACATCCTCATAATTTTCCCTGAAACGGATTTCGCACTGATCAGAAAGTTTCTATCTGAGCTGCATTTTTTTCCCAATTTAATAATTATGATGACTTCACAAGCTAAGCAAAATTATCCTGATGTCTTAAATGTCCTAATTGCTGTTCGTTTAAAGTGTTAAAATCTTTACAACTTCAAACACAATGGAGTCAACTAAAATGAGAGTCCTCTATTATACTTAAAACAAAATCGGGATTCATCTTTCTTTCTTGCATTCATAAATACACTTTTATGCTAGTCCCATGGTATACATAGTTGAGTAATAAAAGAAGGTCAAAATTACAGGCAAAACGGACAGCTTTTATGGTAGAATCTCTTGAGGGGCTCTTGTCTCTAATCCCAAAGTACTAATTGTCTGTTTATGTCTTATTGTGCGCTTTTTCTTCCTTTTTATACAATGCACCCTCAAAACGTTCCTACACAGTTGAGAAGAATATCAAAACGGAATAAATATTCTATGGAGGTCATTATTATGATGGTAGTAAAGATTCGAAGCCCTTTTAAACCGGCCCTTTGCCTCCCCAACGCTCATTTCGGATGCTGTTTCAATTCAACCCTCCTAGTCCTGGTTTATTGTCATCACTTTGATGATATCACCGAGATTGACTTGACAAATATATATTTTTGTCGCCGAGCACTTAAATATCATTGTAGTAATTTTCCTTTTATTATTTCACCATTTTTGGGGATATTTTTCGTATTATTTTCTGGTTAGTTACCTGTCATAGTCGGACTTAAAAGCTTTACTTCTGTGTCATTTTCAGTTGAATAACTGAACTCAATTAAATTAAATTACGACTGTATATTATTCTTCATTATTTCGTTCCCTTCTTTTCACTAGGTATATTTTGGGTTTGCGAAAAAATGACGTCTAAAATGTGTCATTTTCAGGAATTTGTCATTTAGCTGTCCTCGCCAGGATAATATTTTTTTAAATGAAGTGCACCGAAATTTCCTATTATTTGAAAATTTCTGCAAAGTGAAATTTTAAATTCACTTGAAAGATTTTTTCCACCATTGATAAACAACTGCCTACGCCTTTTACAACATTTTAAGACATTTTTGTTAAACAAGAGCACATAATTTCTATCACCTCTGGCATTTCCTAGCCCTTCTTTTAAGTTCACATAATTTTTTGGCAATTTTTTTTTTCATTCGCCTATTTGTTTGTTTTCATATAGTTTTATATAGTTTGAAATATATGAATTAACATTTGCTTTACCAGTCGTGAGGACGCGGGCTTCGTCCGATCCCTGAACCCAAAACAACCTGACCTACATGGTAATACAGCAATGTTGCAATAGACCCATTGCAAGTTAAAAGAAAAAACTTCACGGCTGACAACGGCAAACTAAAACAAAATATGTAAATGTAAATTCATTTAAAAGCGAAGTCGAAAACCATTTCGCATTTTGAATAAATGCACAACAGTTTAAAATGTCTTGTAAAAATATGGGAAAAAACTGAAGAAACCTTTCTTTGTATAGTCGCCAGTTTAGTAACTAGTTTAGATGTGTCAGAACCTGCTTCACGAGCTTCCCCACTAGTTAACAGGATTTTAGTCGCTACATAAACAGGCATTTCTCGATTTAAGACGCCCTGATATAAGACGTTTTGAAATACGACCCAAAAAATTTAATTTCTTTTTTAAATTATGGAACTTTTAATTGATTCCAAATTTTCCCATTGATAAAACCTTTTCATACATAAATAATTACAATAAATTAATAAAAAACCTTGATATACGACGTCAAACAACTCCTTCCCCCTCCCCCATACAAATGACACAGTTTTTTGCAATTTTAAAAAATGCACTTTTATAATAGTTTATTTATCACAAAGTAATTCAATTCAGTTTTCCATCAAAATAAATTCTATAAAAAAATTAAGAAAAATTAAGAAAAAGAAAATATGTACTAATAAAAATAATAATAAAAAAAAAAATTTTCCAGTTAAAAAAATAAAAAAATTTAAAAGAAAAAAAAACGTTCAAAAGTTTTGTTCATTAAGAAAGATTCGGCCAACAAAAACGACATTTTTGGTGTCAATATTAACACTCTTACTGCCACGTCAGTCAAAAAGACCTAACACCTAATTGTACACAACGGTCACAATGAAAATTATTAAAGTGTTCGCTGCAACCGCAACGATTTTTTGTAGTTGCACACATTTTATGGTAATAAAATAACATTTAGGTATAATTTTGTTTCAATTTTTTTCTCTCTTAGTGCCTTTTTGACTGACAAATAAATATTCGAAAAAGACTTAGAACTGTCGTGGCAGTTAGAGTGTTAAAGAATTTTAATTTTAGGCTATTCTGACGTCACTGATTCTGAGTCGGACTTTTCTTTCGCCAGATTCACTCTACTTCTGGAGATACAAAAACAAAATATTTTCAACACGAAAAAAATTGCTTGAAAAAATTTCTTTTTTTCCGTATCTCCAGAAATTTGAATCTTGCCAGAACAAAATCCGTTTTAGAATCAAAATATGATTAGAAATACTACCCCAATATTTTTAATTACATTTTATGCAAGTAGTAGGTCTGTTGGGTTATACTCGCACTTGATAACCTTCTGTGGAATATCTCACAAAAAAATAATAAAAAATTAAATTATAAATAACGAAAAAACGAAATCATTTGGTTCGGTTTTCATTACGTTTTTCGTTATTGTAACGGAATTAAATTTCTATAACGTTATAACGCAATTTTGAGCAAAAAACCGGAAAATCGTTATTTCGTTTCGTTATTTGGTTTCGTTATTTCGTTACGTTTCGATAACGTTTCCCATCCCTGATTGTAGCATATATTGCACAGGTAAAATTCCTGTTGAAAAACTTTTTAAAACTATTCATTTTCCCCCTCAGTATTTTCCACTAAATTTACTTACATTCGCTTATTGTTTACCAGAACGACAATTTCCTTAATATATTCGTCAATTGATAAAAAAAGGAGCCATGATAATAGACCATGCATACAAAATCCCTTATCTTTCTTTATTCTCTTCTGCTCGCACCTTCGGAATGCCCCCCTTATACAAAGACAAACTTATGGAGAAGATCCAGAAAAATCAATTCACATGCGAGAAAAAAATGTTCAACATCACATATGTTGGCGTCAATTTCCCATTTCTATAAAAACATTTTTGTTAGATGTCAACATAACGAAAGAATATCGCAACATCACACCATAATCTATGGACATGAGTACGACACACAATCGACGAAAACAAAACAATTTCATTTAATATAGTAGCGACATATTGTCGTAAGCAATAACTTCATATTTCCACTCATTTTGAACCCATAAGGCACAAAAAATGTTACATTATCATGCTTGAATCACCAAAATATACATAAATGTATCGATTGCGAAACCATTATCGAGTAAAAAATCAAAAGCCCGTTAATATTTGTCAATCTCTCACCGGTTGACACTTGGCATGACATAATGGAAGCGATGAAAATAGTGGCACCAAGAAACACCCCAAAATCCCAAACGGCCAACCCTCGGAGCAAAACATATCAATGTTGATTTCTGTGCAGCGAGCATATTTTTTTTTTATGTTTCTTCGCTGTCGTGTCGATCTCAAGGGACGGTTTGTCAATCTATAAAATCGATACTTTAACACAATTTTCCCTCACAGTTTTTTTCCCAGGAAATTCCCATCATCGTTGAAACCACCCCAAATATCGATTTGTGTTTTTCATCATATTCTCTGTTTTTTTTCATATTTTTCTAATCTAGCACATTGGCAATTAAACATCCCAAACTACAAGCAAAACTCACAAACAAACGATTTGGCTTCAAACTTATAGCATTATTGAGTGCAAAAGAAGCTTTCATCGACAGCGTACTCAAGTGTTATGAATTTCTACATATACCTGTGTAGGATAGGAATAGGAAGAAATTCATCACGCCCTACTGAGTTTCGAATTGCGAGTGCAGTAATTTTAATTACATGTTGTTTAGGGATTGCAAGCTTCTTGAAACGCAAAAAAAAGGATTATTTGCGCCAGGAGCAAATATCGCTTTGAGGTGAAAAAGCAAATTGAATTGTGATTAAAAGGATTTAAATCGTTGACAAAGGGTTCAATTACTTTTACTGTGTGTGACTGTTGATTAAACTATAATTGTTGGTGTCAGGATAAATAATGATAGGAGTGTTATTTACTCAATTGCACGAGTACTCATTCTAACGGGTTATTTGAAGCGTTTAAAGGAAAAATACAACAAATGTGATATTACTAATTTTTACTTTCCTCTGCTATAGAGGGAAAGTATTGTATTCATGACGGAGACAGACTCGAGAACGGGGGAGCAAAAAGAAACTTTCTGAATCCGTTTCAGGCAAAATTATCTGTCTCTCGGTCTGTCTATAAGTCGATCTGTCTGTCTGTCGGTCTGTATGTCTGTCGGTCTGTCCGTAGCACGTATCTTAAATAACTCGAGAACACATTAAAATAGCGACTTGAAATTTTTTTTATACCCGTATGGTGAAACCAAAGGGTATATTAGATTTGCCTTACCGTTTGTAACGCCAAGATCCCGTCATCACACACAAAAATGAATTACACCAGTGTGTTTAGAATGATAAAAATAATTAATTGTTGCATGTCCGTCCGTCTGTCCGTCCGTCTGTGGCGCGGATTGAGCTAGAGACTTGAAATTTTGCGCAGATTCGTTTTTCGTAAAATTCAAGGCTAAGTTCGTTAATGGGCAAAAATGGACCATTAGGGGGGGTACCCCCCATACGAACGGAAACGTTTTTTGTGAAAAGCTCAAAAACGGTGCATCTTATCAAAAAAGTGCAAGAACAAAAGTTATTCAGGATATGATTCTACATAAAACTTCCATACATCAAAATCCGATTGGAATAAATTTTAAAAAATCTTATTTTTTAAAAAGTTTGACTTCAAAGTGGAATTTTGGTACAACTGCTCGAATTTTGATACGAATATCACCATACGGGTTTTCAATAATTGCCAGATTGGCGATTATAGCTTTTGTTATGTTTTTGAAGAGTTTTGCAAAAATCGTAGTTTTCTACTAACTTTTGGACAAGTAATGGTAGCTGTAACGGGTACCTCCAAAACAATTTTTTTTGAAAAAATACATTTCTTTTTAAAAATGTCTCGAAACATGTGCGTTTTTGAAAAAAAAAAACTGCTTTTAACAAAATTTAGAGCATATAGAATTTTCTACTTTTTTTGTTTTAAAGGTTTTTGCGTATCTCTAACAGTTCTCAAGATATTTGCAAAAAGACAAGTTTTTTGAAAATTTCTTGGAAACTGTGCGATTTTGAGAAAAACCGCGTATAACCAAATTCAATAGTATATTACGCAACAAGGGGCGAAAGTCAACGATTTCACGGGTGTGAAGTTATCTGAACGAGCGAAGCGAAGCCCCCTGACTTCAGCAGACGTAAATATTTAAAAGAAACAAAACAACTATATTCTATAAATTTGTTTTATTACTAAGAAATTAACAGATCAAAACAGATTTTAATTTTTAAATTTCTCTCTGAAATAAAAAATCAACATAACAAAAAATGGAAATCGGCAATGCTCAACTAAATCACACTTCGCTCGTGCAGCTAACTTCACACTAGTTCAGTTTTATTCACAAATTTTCGGTTAGAAGCATATATGGCTGTATTGCTTACTCTAGTTCTGCCTTTGAAGTTTATCTTCTGTATTCTGTGGTATTCTGTGGTACGAGAAACACTTCGCGAAAACACACTTTCGGTCAGCTGATCGCACTTTCGCCCGCTACGGGGGCATCGAAAGGCATATTTTCGATGCATGTGTTATGAAAAGAAATTTTCTTGCATTTTTTCCTTTAAATGGTAACGAGATACTTGAAAAAATATAATTTTTTACATATTTTTTCCGAAATTAAGCATTACAGAGGAAAATTTTGTGTTGCTCACAACACAATTTTATATAAATTTTCCACAATATTTTTTACGCAATTTTGTACATGAAAAATAATTGAGTTTATCACATTTTTTTGTATGGTTTATGTCAAGGACTTTTTAATTATATATATATATATACATAGGGTGACCATATGGTTCGGTTTAGACGCGACAGAAAACTTTTGTCCCGGATTTTTCAATTAAATGTTAAGCTTGGGACTTTGTACCTCTGGATTTAAATCTTTGCGCCGCACTTTTTTGGTTTAAAACATTTTGC
Organism: Chrysopilus asiliformis; assembly: GCA_964034945.1. Lineage (NCBI taxonomy): Eukaryota > Metazoa > Arthropoda > Insecta > Diptera > Rhagionidae > Chrysopilus > Chrysopilus asiliformis. Next base: position 102,385,022 of record OZ035961.1, read on the forward strand.
CTGCGGCGCAATTTTGTTAATCATTTATGCATGGTTTTCATCCCAATGAAGAGTTTCTTTCTATAAAATTTTGTTGTTTCGTTGGTGCTCCTATTCAAAGCGTGGGCAAAAGTTTTTCCTTAACGGACAACACTAAAGACTGTTTCAAAATTATTTTTGTTTTTTAGAAGATAGCAAAAACTGGGGTTAGTATAACGCGGGAGTGACTGTTTTGATTAAGCGAAATCTCTCTTTGACGGACGACCTGCCAAACATTAAAAAACCGTATCAAAACCCATTCAGGAGATAGATGGAGAGGGAATTCGCATGATGCAAGAGAAAAGGGTTTCCGTTGACGAAAGTCTTTCCGTCTGTCTGTCCGTCTGTCTCTCCGTCTGACCGTATTTTTTAAGCTTTATGTAAAAATCATTATTTCTAACATTTTACATTTCTTACTCCATCCTTTGAGATGGTACCTGATAAACGGAGCCGTCACATCTTGATAATAAATTCAACTTTTTCAATTTCGAACTTGTCACTATTAAAATGGAAAGTCTTATATGTATACTTTTTCAACACCCCATAAAAATTTATACATTCATTCAATATCCAATATGTTGCACTTGGGAAAATAGAGAAATTGAATCAAAAAATCTTATGTTTCTAGGATTTCATTTCACTTCATGTGAATTCCGAATGCAGTCTGTCGCTTTGAATTAAATTAAGCTTAAATTTCGGACTCCCTCAATGGTGAAAAATTGATTTTTTCCTCGCTTTTGCTCATGGACTTTGCAACATTTCCGAAATTTTTAAGTCAAGCAAAGTTTTCAGAAAACTCAATTTTTAACTTAAATTTGAAGTGGTATTTTCTTCAATTGAATTAAAATTTCAGTCGTGAAGTTCAAGTAAAACAAAAAAGTTTTGTTTGACCAAACAGAAACATGAGAAATGCTATTCTATTCGCATAGAAGGAAGGAAAGCTTTACATTTAAAAGTAAAGAATTTTGTAAATAAAAATATATACTTTCTTACGGAGTATAGTTGCTGATTAAATTGTAGCTTTGTCAATATTAATTTCGAAGAAATTTGTTTTAAAGTATCATTGAAGGTGTTTTATTTACCCCTTTTACCATGTGCAGAAAACAGAACTCAATATATGCCTTTTATATTGATATTGGAGAAATAAAAAGTTGAAATAGTATTGCAGAATAAAATTACAGACAACGTTCAGTAAAGAAAACTTTTCAACACAATTTCTATACCGCCAAAAGATTCCTATTTTTAGCAAAAGCACAAAGGGATGGAAATTGTGACACCAAAGTTGGGAAGCAGATAGAAATGTTGAATTGAGGGCGCAGGTAACAGAAAAACACTCAATATAAATCAATAAAAGTCTAGTCGAGTATGAAAAACACAGCAAAAAAAAACTGTTTTCATATTATGGACAAAAATACTAACTGAAAAGAGAGTTAGTTGTCAGGGGCACTAAAGTGTCTAGCAGTCACCCTTCAGAGTTCAATGGATTAATGAATGTTAAAATGGCTCTTGACACTACATAGAACCAAAGTTAAGTGAAAGCTCTAAAAGCCAGGTACGTGAGAAATTAGGACAGTAGTTTATTATTTCAATTGGTCGTTTCGTATTACAAAAAACTACTGGAAAAAAATCGATCCTGGACACTTGTACTGAAATTAAGGAATACTGAACCAATATTTTTTTTTTACCAGCAGGAGTTCGAAATCACTGTCTTTATATAGGCCTTTAACACAAATTTAAAATATAGAAAGAATACGATTTCGCATGACTTTACGCACTACATAATAATATCATGCGATCTAAAACGTTTTTTATGATAACCTCAAAATATTGGAATTTCTATAGTCTGAATACTTCCGAAGGTTCTTTTAAATTGTTTATTAATTTTGGTGCAATCAAAAATTAGCCACACATAATGATGACACAAAGTGAAAACCACTCATAAAGAAATTGAAAGGTTACTAAAAAGAACAAGAATAAATGTTTAGGCGATGTGTCTCAAAAATAAAAACGAAATAAATACTTTTTTTTGGATATTTAAGCTCTTATCTAGTTTTTATTTTTGATACACAACGTCCAAACATTTTTTTTTAGTATAACATTTTAATTTGAAAAACGAATTTATGGATATTTTTCCAAGCCCTTTCATTTCAGACGTCACACAGTGGGTGCTTCGTTCATACTCAATATTATTGATTAGATTAGAAATTTAAAAAAAAAATATTGATTAGAAATTTTTAAAAAAATGTTTTAATCTATTATATAATAGGCTTGTGTGTCTGCCTGTCTGTTCGCCAATAACTTGAGAACCACTGAACCGATTTGCATGAAACTTTCGTCAATATGCGGGTTTTAGATTACAGGCCAATCAGTTTTCTCGATTTATGTAACTACTTTCTGTTTTTCTGTCTGTTCGCCAATAACTTGAGAACCACTGAACCGATTTGGATGAAACTTTCAGGAGAGCGGGTTTTAGACCATCGTTCACTCCAAGATGCCGATTCTTGGTTACCAGTCTCCAAAGTACCGCTTCTATATTACCATATATTGCTTTTTGTTTGTTTGTTTGTTTTTTTTTGGTCTGTTAGCCTATAACTTGAGAGCCACTGAACTCTCAAGTTATGAGAGTTCCACTTTCAGGGGAACTTATTGGCATCAATATGCGTAATTTAGGTCAAAGTCCTGTCCCTGACCCAAGACTCCCCGTCCTGTCCCTGTTAGCTCATGTCCCATGAAATGGTAGGGGTGAGAGCGCGAAGCGGTCAGGGGTGGATCCCGTAGTGTAGTATTAATATCTAAAATTTTGCTTAAATTCTAGACATCAGTATTAAAAGTATATAATACAAAATAATTAAAATATGAACCGAAAAAATGTTAAAATATCTTTAATAATTAGGATCTAATCCTGAATTTTAGTACATTTTCGTCAATATAATTTTTAAATTTAAAATACTCCAGGATTTTTTTACCGTACAAGCAACCCAACAGGAGGTCATGAAGTGGGCATTGCGACCAAAACGTATGAGTTTAAGGCGCGATGACCACTTGTGCTACTTTCGCCATATCTCTTGCGAACCAGGCATAGAAACTGTTTGAAAACAAAATTTCAAAAGTTTTTTTTTACAAAAATAAGTTATATTATTACATGAATATTGGGAAGGTGTACAAATGATTGGGCATGTTTAATTATTTCGATCCAAAAATTATTTTTATGTTAGATAAACCTCCTGTGAACGCTGCGAATGCCATGAAGAAAATTGAAAATCTCGAACGGAAAAATAATTCCCATTATCTTCTTAATTCCGTACCTCGAAGTTTAACCTGTTGATACAATAATTATATGTGGATTAGGGCGGAATTCGTTGATTGGCCTATTTACATTTATTATTCTATGTTCACTTTCCATAATCTCTTGTCACACCTTACAACACCCCTCTGAGTGTTGTATATTAAGGGTTGCATTGAACATAACTAGAATTGAATCGACAAATAGGGGAAAACAACATTTTTGCCGAAAGCATCTCCCTAAGGCCAAATAACTTGTTAAAGAAAATCGTACAAATCCACACAGAAAATAAACGCCCTTGACGAAAATTGTGTGCCACCAGCATTCACACACGTATGTTAAAAAGTACAATTCACATGTGCGCTAAGGCTTTACGTAAGCGTATGTAAATGAAACCTTAACTCTAGCGATAGACAGCCAAATTGCCGAAGGCAAAGGAAATTGAATAAAACGCCTTCATACAGAAATCGAATTGCCTCTATTTCGATTTCAGACAATTTCTACAATCAATTTCCTTTATCCCAATATTCTCAAATTCTCAAATTTTGAAATGATAGAAAAAATTCTTTGTATGTCATATCCATATTTTTATTTCCTTGACAAAACATTCGTCCTGTTTTTGAAGTTCTAAAATTACTCCGTGTGCCAAAAATGGACATTTTCACACCATATCAGAATATCATATCAGTTTTTCTTATATTTTTCTCTAAATTTATGTCAAATATTGTTGGTTGGTGGAATATAAATTGGTCCAACATGTTTTTACAGAGGGGACAGAAGTCAAATACTTAACTCTGATGTTAACATTAGATCCATTTTAAAAGCATGAAAAGATTTGATCGTTCTTCGGTTTAAAAGTTCCAATTTGCTTGATGCTTCCAAATTTTGTTCTCGACCAAATCCGGAAAGGACGAAAAACCCATTTTAACACGTAGGCTACCATGTGAGTCACCGGTGATCGCAGCGTATCACCCACAGGGACAATGTGAGTCACCGGTGTACACACACTATTGTCATTACCGTCAGTTTCTCAAGTTCCATTATTGAGTGCAGTCGCTCGAGCGGTACAAAGGGGTTTTTTTGTGGAGCATATTTCATGTGAAAAATTTGTTGTGGTAAGGGTTTTCCGTTATATTTTATTCGATTCGTTCGTTTTTGTCTGTATTGATCTTGTGTTCACTGGTGACTCACATTATACAGAAATGATTTTTGCGTTTTTTCCCAATGTATACTAGCGGAGTAAGCGTTTTTTTGGCTGGTAGCCAACGTGTTAATATGATTTTTTTCAAAAAGGGTATGTTTCTGGTCTATATAGATGTGGAATTTACACTTTTTCTTTGTCCATTTTGAATAATTTTAATTAGGAACACAACATTTTTGCAGGAAATCCAAGTTTTTTTTAGATCGTTTTCGAAATACAGTAGTATTTCGATAATCCGGACAAATCAAGAAGAAATAGGCCATTTATTGTATGTAATATATTCTGAAGGAGATAACCAAATGTTTTTTCAGTCAGGAAATGCTTCTCCCCTTTTCCCCTTTTCAACATTTTTATCGCCTTATCCTCCATATTACTTGCAATTGCTGGACAAGTTTTTTTTTTTTTAGAAATACCACTTTTTTCCGATATTTTCCATAAAAATCAGATTTCGAAATGATTGTCATCACGAATAGCCGACTTTTAAAGCCACCGGAATCGCGTGACCTTAAATAATGGCAAAATATCGATCAGAAGCCATCGATGGATAGATAAATACAAATATTGCCCCTGAAAGGAAATAAGCAGCCCTTCCGTGTTAAAGGATTCTCGACAAATAAAACAACATCAAAATTTACCGTGAAGCCCCCGAAATTGTAATCAAAGAACCCGAGGGAAACAAGCGAAATGAAAAAAAAAAATTCCGCAAAAAGAAAGCGTAACGATGAACTAACAATGAATTTTGACTTTCCTATCCTTCCGCCATCCATAAAGTTACGGTCCGTAATGGAAAATTGGGTAAACATTTCGGGCACCGGAATTCTTTCTAATCATCGGTGGCTGGTTTCCCTCTCCATTCCGCATCATCGAATTTCGGCCCGGTAAATAAAATCATTTGTAACGAAGTAACCAATCTATTGCGAGAGTAGATGATGTCCTGATGTGGAAACTGGACTCCTCCACGCCAGATTTGTAGAAGCCCTTATGATGGGAATCTATCATCCCCAGGGTCAGGGCAAACTTGACTATCGAGAAACAAATAATGAGCCCGAAATGGGAATTCTGTGTACATATTTTCGCCTTGACTTTTCGACTGTCCTCTGTCGGGGTGGGAATTTATTACTTAATTCCGGTCTAACAAATGAACCGGATGTCGGAAAAAAGGATCCCTAATGAAGTCAACCTCATCCGGAAAAAAAAGTTAATTTAACACACAAACAGGGACCCAGCCCGGTTGGAAACTGCCACAGAATAACTAAACAGGAGACAATATTGTCAGGGATATACGCAAATATTCGTACATTATAGACCATTGGCTATATTCCCTATAATCCCAGTATATGTAATATCAACTACCAGTATTTACATGAAGGACACACACGATCGACTATTGTAATATAAAACGAAGGAATATGTGTCCTTCATTAAATTTCCATTGTTGGGATATTTTTATTTCCCCGCCCCTTTTGCCACTTCTACTGAATATCAAACAAGAACCGGAAGAGGCGTCCCAGGAATCCAGAGACAATTAACGAGATCATGTCCGCATGTGTAATTCTTCTATGTGGGATCATGACACATTCAGGAAACCATGAAACATTACCGTACACTTGCCGGCCTAATTCCTTCATATTGCATTCATTACGCAATTTTTGGTCAGGTAAGATTTAGGGAAACACTCATTTCGGGAATCCTAAGGAGCGATTCAGGAAATTGTCCTTAGAATAAATATTTTTTGATTGTCGCTTGTTCATTTGTTAATTAGGAGGGTCCCGATTTAGCTTAATTTATATTTATGAAATTCTTTGGCATAGAAACCAAGTTTTACTGAGTGAGCGAAAGACATTAAGCTCCAATTTTAAAAATTATGTGCATAGATTAGATTGAAATCGGGAACTCGTAAAACTTGAAATGCTAGCCGAAAACTACTGCAGTGGTCGATTTACCTAATTTCAATGTATATACAAAATTCCACCTTTCTTTTGACCCCACCCACGGCAACTTTCAGTAATTGGATTATAGTTTGAAAAGAATTCTGAAGAACTTAAAATTACTGAATGTTTGTATTCAGTGATAGAGAGAGCCAAGAACGAAATATGAAATTTTTTATTAAGTTAATTCGTTTTTACGTCAGTTTAATGTAAAACTCCATATTCTTGGCTCACACTGAACACAAAAAACCCCCCAATATCCATTTCACATATACCTACATCTGCATAGATAAATAAGGTCGAATATCTTTCGTAAGTTTTTAGCATTGCAGACGTATACCATATAGAAAAAAAATCGAAATTTGCTACGTTTTTGATTCAACGAAATGTTTTTTATCTGATATACAGAAAGTATTGTAATAATATTGCATTGAAAATGAGCGTTTTTTTATAAAAATCAACAGTTTTTTTTGAGAAAACTATCAGACTCAGATCATTGAAAATACTGTCCATCGGCAGCTACGACCTTCTCCCGTCTTTCAAGTAGCATGCGGATTCCACGCTGGAAAAAGTCTTGGTCTTTTGAGGTAATCCATTCATCGACCCATTTTTTGGTATCAGCATAAGAAGAAAATCGCTGCTCAGCCAGGCCATGTGTCATCGACCGGAACAAATGGTAATCGGAGGGGGCAATGTCTGGTGAATACGACGGGTGGGGTAGGACTTCCCATTTGAGGTTCTCCATGTAGTTTTTTACAACATTTGCAACATGGGGTCGTGCGTTGTCATGTTGCAAAATAACTTTGTCGTGTCTGTCGGTGAATTTTTCTGTTGATTGATCGACTCCCAATATTTCCACAAGCTCTTCCTGTGTCTGGCATGGATCTTCATTAAGTAATGCCTCCAAATCGGTATGTTCAAACTATTTCTCAGCACCAGGATGTTCTTCATCTTCGATGTCAAAATCACCACCCTTGAATTGTTGAAACCATCTTCTGCATGTTTGTTCTGAAAGAGCATTGTCGCCGTATGTTTCCACTAATATTCTATGCCCCTCAGCTGCTGTTGTCTTTCGGTGGAAATAATGTAAAAGAATTCCTCGCAAAAACGGTTTTGTAGGCACGAACTCAGCCATGTTTAAAATTTCGGATAAAAACGGTTTTACACTCCGGCAGTTGAAATTGGACTGATGTTTGCAGCCTAGGGTTTTAGCTTTCAAGTAAAATTTATTTCAGCCCGATCGGATACCTGCCGAATTATGAGTCTCAATACAAAACGCTCATTTTCAATGCATACTCCCAATAATAATAATAACACTTGAGCCCGAGTATATAAGACCGGTTTTATATAAACGCACGTTTTGTAATTTTACTCGAAAAAATTGGGCCAATAAATCTCAGATTTGGTTTACATTTAAAATACAGATATGGTTTGCGGATTTATTAACAAAGAGTTATATGAAAACATAAGAGAAGCTTCAATTGCCAGGGGCAGGGACTATAACCTGCAGAACTATAACCTGCAGAAGATCAAGGAGAACATAAACCGACATCTCCTTTCGTTCTTCCGACCATCCTGAGCTTTGCTTCGGCATTAAAGGGTCTAATTCTAAGCTCTGGCTGAAACTATAAAAAACTACTCTATAGTGACAGACAAAATGTTTATTTAAAAAAATCCATTTGTATAGGAGACGGGGAAACGAGTAGTCCTATAGAATTTTGATGTATGGAACGGTTATGTAAAATCATATTATAAACAGATTTTGGCTTTATAAATTTTTCAATACGACTCACCATTTTCGGGGAAACAAAAAAAAACTTTCAATTTTTCGATGTATATTCGATGTATGTATTATTTCGATGGATTTCGATGTTATAGATAAGTTATGTAAAATTAAATTCTAAACACAATTCATATTGATAAATTTTTCGATACGATAGTTTTCGAGAAAACAGGACAAAATTATTACATTTGTATGGGAGAGGGGTAGCAGTGATCCGACTGGATTTTGATGTATAGATGAGTTATGTAAAATCCTATTCTAAACACATTTCACCTTTATAAATTTTTCAATATGTCCTACCGTTTTCGAGAAAATTCCAAAAAGCAGTTTTGCTTGTATGGGAGAGGGGGGGGGGAGAAATGGAACATATCTCAATAACGGTAAAAGATAGCCGATAACAGTAAAATACAAAATTGTGGCAAACATTATTATTTTTGTATTAATGCTTCAATCGACACAGAAGTGCCCAGGAAATGTTTTTTTTGGCAACATTAGGCGGTCGAAATTTTTCATGAATACAATACTTCGTATAAAAAAATAAAGAGGAAAGAATGTAATATTGTTGGTATCCCCACACCAAATTCGTGATCAGCGACCTCAAAATCCCCCTTATAATAAGATTCCTCGAGAAAAATTGGGAAAATTCGCGTAAGGATCATGTAAGGATAGTAATCTTAACGAATTTTCCCGAAAAAGGGACCTAGCCGAATCATTAAACTTATAGAACCGTCTTCGAGGTACTTTAAATAGCACTAAGAATATTCTTGAACTAAAAACTAACTCGATTAGGACCGATAAATGTAAAATGGAACGACTGAAAAAATCGTTTTAATTTTATACTTTGGAATTGTGACTCACCTTTTCGTAAATTTTCACAGTAAACTTTTTTGGAGAAAAATTTTCTACGGAAAACTCCAAAGACACAAACCTGGAAAACTTGAAAGCTTGCATCAAAAGATTGGGTTTATACTAAACATTTTAAAATGTCATTAGTTAAAGAAATTAGAAATATGTATACATTTTTCTAATAAATGTAGATTTTTTTATTGCATAATTAAATAACTAGGTCTGAAATCTACACGGTAAAAAAAATTTAAGGATTTAGCAATATACACCAAATTTGTATCAACTCGCATGTCTTTATCGATATTGGTGAAAATTTGATAAATGTTTGGTGTTCTGATAAAAAATGTTGGTGTTGTTTTGACATTTTAAATATGCAAGTATGCAAAAAGAAATCTGCTTTCAGCGTGTTTTTCTTGAAAAATAAATCACCCGCATATAAAGTTTCCAAAAAATCTTGCCTGCGGCGGAATTTGTTTTGTATTCTAGGCGTAAGCTAAAGTTCGAAGCGTAAGATACAGTTCGCGCCGCAAGGGCCGCTTTATGTTGTTGAGCACTTTTTGGATTAACTTCGAGGCATTAAAAGCTTCTTTGTTCCCGCTCTCCCCACCGATTCGCTGTCCTGGATTACTTATTTGTGCTTGATTTCAATCGCAGTGCTAAATGGAGTGACAAAATCTCTAACTTCGTGCGTGTTTTTCAAAACAAATAAAAAAATTCGCCTGCGGCGGATTTTATCGAGGACGACTGGTATACATATATTCGTAGAAAGTGTGTGGAATCATATTATTTTGGCATGGGGACCGTAACTATGGCCTTTATCGCCATTAAATTGTAGTCACCATTCAGAACAAAATGGTTTTCCCAAACAGGAGGCCACAAAGATATTTCTGCGGGTGGGTGGGGGTATACGATTTCTAGTTAGACCACTGATCCCGTCTTCAAATTTAGCTCCCTCGATGACTATAAAATCTAATATATTTGTTGTACTTGTATTTTCTCTTAAGATGGATAAAAATGTTCGGATGTCTAAAATAAAATAAAAATTGATGGCCAAAAAACATGTAGGTACCAAAGCTATAGGGACTTGGAAAATAAAACAACAAATTGTTCTGTTATACTTTATACAACTATTTCAGTATATTTCATCTAAAATACAATAATCACTTCAATAATAATTTTAATAATTAAATGAAAAATGTCAATGAAAATGATATCTTTGATGTTTTCCGTTTTTTTTTCCTTTTCTAATACAAATTATTTTCTAAATTTTAAAAATCAGAACATTATTTTTAATTTTTGTTTAACAAGAAATTAATAAAAATTCCACACTAATTTGTAGATCCTGTAACAATGTAAAAATAAAACCATATTCGTATAAAAAGTTTTCATTATAATTATTTTTTTTTACTATATTTCTCATTTGTAGTTAAAAATCAAAAACAAAATGCTTTTATTTATCAATAATGTAGTTATAAACTTTTATATATATGTATTTTTGTTTTAAATAGTCAGTTTCATTATAAAGGGATTAAAATTAAAAAAAACACTCCTTTAAAAATAATTGTGTAAAGGATAAACAAGATTTATAAGGATAAATAAGATATAAGGATAAATAAGATAAAATTATGCTTTAAACATAACAAAAGCTATAATTGCCAATCTGGCAATTATTCAAGACCCGTATGGTGATATTCGTATCAAAATTCGAACAGTTGTATCAAAATTCCACTTTGAAGGCAAACTTTCCAATAAGATTTTTTAAAACTTATTCCAATCGGATTTTGATGTATGGGAGTTTTATGTAGAATCATATCCTAAATAACTTTTGTTCTTGAACTTTTTTGATAACATTTACCGTTTTTGAGATATTCGCAAAAAACGATTTCGTTCGTATGGGGGGTACCCCCCCTAATGGTCCATTTTTGCCCATTAACGAACTTAGCCTCGCATTTTACGAAAAACGAATCCACACAAAATTTCAAGTCTCTAGCTCAATCCGTGCGCCCGCAATCCGCGCCACAGACAGACAGACGGACAGACGGACAGACGGACGGACGGACAGACGGACGGACGGACGGACAGACGGACGGACATGGAAAATTCAATTTTTTTTATCATTCTAAACACACTGATGTAATTCATTTTTGTGTGTGATGACGGGATCTTGGCGTTACAAACGGTAAAGCAAAGTTAATATACCCTTTGGTTTCACCATACGGGTATAAAAATGATTGAACACAAATTATGACAGAAATATTTGATGGAAATTTGTTGTATCCAGTGTTGGGGCCAGATAATTATTTTTTTATCTAGATAAAGATAAAGATAAATGCTCGTAATGTTTATCTAGATAAGATAATAGATAATGAAAATATGAAAGATAATAGATAAGATAAGATAAAAAGCCAAATTATCTAGATAATTTTTAGATAAATATTTATTTTGACATTGCACAAAATTCAAAATTACGTACTAAAAAAAATAGCACAAAATTTTTTGCTTTTCTTGATTTCCAATTTAAATATAATAAGAAATAATAATAATAATAAAAGAAAACGGATAAGAAACGTTATCGTAACGTAACGAAATAACGAAATGATTTTCGGGCTTTTTCTTCAAAATTACGTTATAATGAACGTTATAGAAATTCAATTCCGTTACCATAACGAAAAACGAAAAAAATATTACGTTTTTTCGTTGTTTATTAGTATTTCCTTGTTTTGTTCAGTATTATTTTTTGTGAAATTTCCCACAAAAGTTCATCAAGTATAACCCCACAGACCTGCCACCTGCATAAAATATAATCAAAAATATTGGAGTAGTGTTTTTAATCGTATTTTGATTCTAAATCGGATTTCGTTTTGGCCAGATTCACTCTATTTCTGGAGATACAAAAATGGAAATCTTCTAAGCAAGTTTTTTGGTAGCGAAAAGATTTTCTTTTTAGTAACTCCAGAAGTAGAGCGAAATTCTATAAAAAAAAATCTATATCTTTGATATCAAAATCACGCTTTTGTGGAGACAGTTTTTTTAATGAACAAAACTTTTGTGTGATTTTTTGTCTTTTGTATTTTTTATTGATTTTTTAACTTAATAATCACATTTTTTTCGTTTTTATTTGTATTTTCTTTTTGCTGAGTTTTATTATTTGTTATACAATTTATTTTTATGGAAACTGAACTGAATTACTTTGTGATAAACTATTATTACAGTGCGTTTTTTTGTTTTCAGTTTCAATACAATGTGTAACGGAATAATAACATTATAACGTAACGAAATTAAGTTTTTTATCGATACAAAACGAAATAACGTCACGAAATATAAGTTTAATTTTGCTACGTAAGGAAATTTATAACGTTATGATTTTTTATTTCGTTCATAGCCCGGTTTACACTTGGCAACAGTTACTGGCAGAACTTTTTTTTTATGGACAAGAGAAGAGAGGCGAGGGAAAGAGTGACACTTCGCTTCCTTGTCCGTAAACAAAAATTGTTGCCAAGTATAAAACTGTTCCTAAAAAAAGTTTTTAGGTTTTCAAAAGTATGCAGAAAACAATTTCGTTTCAGCATTTTTTCAGATTTAATTTTTTGATTTTCGGTGGTAACGATTATCTCTAGATAAATGGGATTTTCCTTTATCTAGATAAGATAAAGATAACTTTTTTGGGGTGTTATCTAGATAAGATAAAGATAACATTTTTTTTTATCTAGATGATTATCTAGATAATTATTATCTAGATAACCCCAACACTGGTTGTATCTATAGAAAATTTTTCGAACATTCTCGATTTTTACGAAAATCTTGCTTTTGACATTATTGTACAGTGGAAATTCTGTTTGTGAACGTCTCGGTTGGTGAACGAAAGTTTAGTTCACAAACGCTGCATTCCAATGATGTCATGGGGTCGTGGAAAGCGACGATTCTGTAAATTTTTTGTGAAATTGAGTTAACCAGAAGTGACGAATATGTTAGATGTTCAAAAATGTAAAATTCATGTTTCGCATTTTCATGGAAACTACAAAATAATTTTACACCCAGAAAAATAATAAAGCTTATTCAAGTTATATTTTTGACAAGCCAACTGACTCTCTGACAAGTCAACTTTGGCCTGTTGCAAGCAGACGGAGTTATCAATTGCATGACATTACATCCTCAAAATGCCTATCTCAGGTCAACCCTTGCTGCTCCTTATGCACTACTTTACTTGCTGCAGGTTTACATTTTTACTTTTCCTAAGCATGTGAACACGCGCATAGCATAGGCGAAATTGTCCTGCAGGAAGCTAATTACGCCCTTATGCAAGTCGACGACTTTTACTCCATTTTTCTGAGTGTATGTATTACAAAATTCTAAGATAATAAAATTTCCCACAAAATTGTTTTTTACTAGAACTCGATATCTCGAAACTGCTATCGAGTTATATCGTAATTAAAAAAAAACAATTTTTTTGGATTATCTCGAAAACGAACGGTGGTTCTATATATGGTATGAATTAAAAAGAAAAACATTTCCCACAATGTGGCCTTTTACTGTTGCCCGTCACTATCTTTTACTATTATGAAATTTTCATTAAAAGCTACAAAATTAGATTTTTGCGTCTTCCATGCAAACTAACAGTTTTCGATATCAAATATCTCTTCATTTTTGCCTTTTGTCGTTAATCGATATCTTTTATCTTTTATTGAGATATTTCAGATATTGTAAAAAAACCTTTTGATGTTTTAATTTAAACAAATATTATTTTCGTCGAGTTTTTTTTTTTGTAAATTACGCACATACAGTTTACATCAATTATTTTTGGTTAATTCGTGTTTTCTTTACCCGAATTTTCAGTTCCTAACCAAGTAAAAGTTTTTTTCATTTTTAATATTTCTTTTAGTAGAGTGAAAACTGACAATAAAAATTAGGGTTTATTTTGCAAATCAAATTTATTACGACTGCGACGAGGAAGCTGGAGTGGTATTCCGTAACTTGATTCAAGCGTTTGTTTCGAGTTAGAAGAAAAAGTGGTATTCGCTATCTCGGTTTCTCTCTGCCATTTATATCGGTCAAAACAGAGACAGCGAATACTTCTTGTTCTTCTAACTGGAAACAAACGCTAGAAACAAGTTACGGAATATCACTCCAGGAGTGCACCGAATAAAATAGCACACGTCTATCTGCATATAAATTTGTCCTGACTTATTGACTGACTCATCAGCACCCAGCCCAAACCCCTGGAGTTAGAAACTTAAAATTTTCACAGTATGTTCCTTCTGTGACGTGGACGCTCACAAAGGTGGAGTTTTTCGAAATTATATCCCTAAAGGGTTGAATAGGGGTGGGACGTTGTAAAACCTCTATTTCTGCCCTGAAGTCTGCTAATTAGGAGACTGAAAAATCTCACTCGAGGGATTTCAGGGTCGCTGAGCAAGAATCTCATAACAAAATTTCAAAAATCAACAAACAAATTCCTGAATAGTTTTTTTCTGGCTAACTCAAACCGCTTTCGAGAATTAAAAATTGATTTTGGTTTTCTCAAAAGCAGTGCATCGTATTGGAAATATTATAAGGACAAAATATATTTAGAATGTGATTTTACATAACTCTTCCATACATCAAAATTCAATAAAATCACTCTTTTCGACCTGCCGCACACTAACATGTCAATGTTTGCGAGTTTCTTTCTTATAAGCATAAATTAATAATGCTATCCATGTTTTAGGATACTGTAACAGATATATTTTACACTAGCTTGCATACCCGTCGTTGCCGAGTTAAGTTTTTTAATTTTATTTTTTTTTTTTTGATGGTCTATGTTGGAGCTAAACTTCAGGCCAATCGGCTCGGTAGTTTCCCCGCGAAAGGGTAACATAGAGGAATAGCTAACTTTCGAGATCACTTTACCCCCTCCCCTTACTCCCCCGTCCCTCGCGCTACTTTTCCGTATACCTATGTTGGAACCAGAACTACCACAGACAGACAGACAGACACCAACTCATTTTTATATATTAGTATGATTTTTGTGAAAAACTAAGAATTCCCTTTTTTAAAATCAGGTACAAAAGTCATAATTACAATAAAATTGAAATCGTGCGGCAGTTATTTGTTAAAAGTTTGCCTGCCTAAATGTTTATTCCGACATCATATGAAAACAACTCAGCAGATTTCAATAAATTTTGTATAACTTCCAAAATAAACGATAGGATACTTTATCTCGACGTTTTTTTATCATTTCCTTTGATGGGGAATTTTTTGTTCGATGGGGAATTTATTCAAATACATATAAGAGTGTGGCCATTAAACACATCATGCTAATTTGCAGATTTTCGGACCTTTTCTTCTCTCGGGGCGGTGAAGTTCGGAAAATCCTGATCAAATAAACATGACGTATTTTAATAAAATTTCCCTTTAAATAGTCAACATATTTATTCAAAATTTAGTCTAGCGTCACGAATATTTGCTATAAATTTGATAAGTAGGTTTAGGATCCGCAATAAACTTCAAATTCCATTTTAATCTAAACGAAAAATTTCCTAAAGCATATACCAGCAACTTTCCACATAAACATAAATTAATGCAAACATAAGATTAGAAGGGTGAGAGCAAAGGGGATTTTTTTTTTTGAATGTTCTAAAACCAATTGTTCAAAGGTAATAAAGAAAAAGAATTTTATTTTTGTAATCGTTTACTATGCAATAAAATGTAATAAAATGAAATTATAAATATTTTGTGGTTTTTTTTTCATTTGCTTCTGTTTCAGTTATATGTTGTTGTTTTGTTTATAAAATCTTTTACTTAAAATAACGATTGTAATAATGACAATAATATAATAATAGTTGCAATAATAATAGCAATAATAATAATTCGATAATAAGAGCAATAATAATGACAACTTGTTGGTTATTATTGAAGTTTTATTCATTTATTTTCTTTTTTTTGTCATTTTTTTATTGTTTGTTGTTGTTAATATTTTAATGAAATCATAAAATCGTAATATATTTATTTTAATTATAATGAACATAAACGCGAACGAGAAATTATAACTAATGGAAGATATTAATAATATTGTTTTATCATTTTCTTTTTAATTTATTGTTTTTTAGCTTTTTTTTGTAATCTTTTTTTTTCTTAAATCAGATTTGTTCTTATTAATTTATATATATTTTATTTATAACTCAATAAATTGAAATTGTTGATAAAGTTTTTGTTTTTAGGAGTTTTTCAGAACTTAATTTGTTTTAGATAAAACCTAATCACTGATTAGCTTTCGAGAAAATCGCTCCGTGTGTACTAAGAATTGGAAAAGGATGTCCAATCGAATCGCTTGTTTAACCACCTTTCATATGTACCATAGATAAAGTGCAATTTTAGCCCCAAATTTATTTTAAGAAAATATCTAAACCAGATGCCACACTGGAATCAGTTACTGATAACTATCCGATTCCAAAACCGATGTTTCCCGACTGCGAATGCTGAAATCAAACGATAAATTTGCACATGTCCGAAATTAAAAATGGCGACTTGTTAAAAATCAAAAAAAAAGATCCTTTGATATTTACTGCTAAACTACGCGTTTTTCAGTACTCTTATGAGTGAAAATAGTCGAACACAGTAAAATTTTCTACATTTTTGTCTTTTACAAGAACTCGATATCTGAAACCGCTATCGAAATATAACCGTTATTTCAAAAATTCAGTTTTATTTTTTGCGATCATGTCGAAAACTAACGAAAATTATTAAAATGATCACACAAAAACAGGTTTGAATGTAAATGTGCGCACATTTTCATTTCTGTCACAAGTATAGCTGAAATAGGGCGCGTTTATTCCGGTGCTAAGATAGCACTGCCAATCTGGCAATGCCAAACTGGAAGTGTATATTGCGTGAACTGTCAATTTTTTGTGGTTATGTGACTATTTCACCAAGGTACGATGGAGCAAAATAAAATCTTTGCAATATATAGCATGAAAAGGGCAGAAAGAATTAGAAAAAGGATAAATAAAACCAACAGGACCAAAAGATAAATTCAAAGTAAAAATTTAACTCAAAAACAGCTGTGCGAAATACAAAATATCACAATTTTGAGGTTAAAACAGCACTACTAGAAAATAATAATTCCGTTCATACCGTCTGAAAATAGCAGCGCTAAAAATTAGCCGTGCCAAAAACCCACTGCTCAACTGGCAGGCATTGCTAAAGTAGAATGCGTTTATACCGGCGCTACATTGAAAAAACTGCCACTTTAGCACCGGTATAAACGCGCCCATAGACAATTTGAGAACTAATATGATTGTTAAAAATATTTTTTTTCTAATACTATCAACTAATTCGAACGCGATTGTCAGGCCAACTTTATTAGTTGTAAATTATCATTTCTGTATTGCCGTTGTATCAGTTGCGCGTCAGCTTTAATTAGTCATCTCCCATAAGGTTATATATGGCAGCTAAATCGGAATCAGATCGGTATTAGTAGCTGATCCTGGTGTGGTATTTACGTAACACAACCGAAAAATATTTAGGCCTGGCGAAAAACTCCAAGATTTTTCCTTTTTGAATTTAAATCTTCATTATCAATTTCAATTTATTAATATCTTATATTAAATTTGTTTGTTCTTAAATTTCATATATATATATATAATGTTTTCTTGAAGACTTGTTTTTTAAGAATTTCTTAATTTCTGTTTGTTTTTTTTTTTGTTTTTCTTTAAGATTATTTTAGCCATACGATTAAACGCATTAAAATTAAATATTTTGCCCCGTCTTCACATTCAGTTCTGTTTTATTTTTTTTAATTCAACATTGTATTAATTTTTTCTCAATCCATTTCAACACCGATGCCATGTTTGAGTTTTAATATCTCTTCACCCCCTCCCAAAAAAATGCTATCCCCGAAAAAATTCTATATCGATTGAATCTTTCAATTTTCAGTTCAATCGGTAATTGAATTTCTTTACTTTTTCCGTTTTCGCTTAAGGTTTTCTTTTGATTTTTAGTTTCTTAAAGTTAGATCATGTTATGTTTAAGTGATTACTTTTCTCTATTTATAATTATCATAATTTTTTGTTTTTTATTTTTGTTTATTTTTTATTCTCATTTTTATTTTTAATATTATTTTATTTTTATGATTATTTCATTTGTTTTATTTATGAGTTACGTTTGATTTTGATTAGTTTTTTGTCAATTTTTCAACTCCTCTCCGGAGTGCTGTGATGATGGTAGATTTGTTGAATTTGACCCGCCTGACTATGCACCTGACTGCTCGACGTTACGACATCCTGCTGCTGAATATGCTGCTGTTGTTGGTGATGATGCTGCTGCTGCTGCTGCTGGAGTTGTTGTTGCGCCTGTTGAACCTGTTGCTGCAAATGATGTTGTTGCTGTTGTTGTTGCTGTTGTTGTTGCTGCTGTTGCTGCTGCTGCTGTTGCTGTTGCTGCTGCTGAGTTTGCTGATGATGATGTGTTTGAGTATTGGATGGCCCTGGACTGTACTGGAACTGCTGGAATATGTGCACCTTAAAATTACGTATAATGACATGCACACTAATATTTCATTTATCTTACCGAGTTCTCAGGACTATGATCGATCATTTCCAAATTGCCGCTCGTTGTGTTCGCACTGGAAGTCCCGCCTCCACTCGTGTTGATGGACGTTGCGCTCGTGTCGTATTTGCCACGCTTGAAGCGGCCGTAGAGTGAACTATACGGAAGATTATAATGGATAGCCGCTTGATTTATTGACATGTGACCGACTCTGAGAAGGATTTGTTTTTTAATTAAAAAAAATTATTTTGTTTGGTAGAAAAAATTATCAAAACTCACCTTACAGCTACTAAGGCTTCGTTCATAGCATCCTCGGACCATGGCGTTGGATTCGATCGGGACAATTCGATGCCTTCTCGCTTACATCGGCCATATAATGTACCTGGAACACAAATTTGTCGTCATTAAAATTTTTAATAAATCTCACCTAATAGGAATAGATAAAAATTCAAGTTAAGGGCTGTCCTAAAATATGTCATGCTAGTTTTCGGCCTTTCAAAACGATTTGAAAGTTTTCACGTGAAAATTTAGTGGCGGGGGGATATTTGTGAGGGTACTATTGCGAACGATTTTTTTCACATTAGAAACCCACCACAGAGGTACCACCTCCCACCACTTCTCGCTCCAATACGGAACCTTATTTCCGTGTACTTGTAGAAATTTAGCAAAGAAAAACGTTACCGGCGAAGGTTAAGACGGATTTTTGTAGGTCGGAAAATGGTTTAAAACTTCAGAATTTCAAAGAGCGCAAGGAACTGGATTCGAAGAAATTTTTCCGTTAACAGGGGCGGAAAAGGAAATAATAAGAAAGAAACCTGTTAAATAACTTAATCCCCCTCCCCTGAAATAAGAGGCTGATCCTAAAGTTTAATCCAAATCGGTTCAGTAGTTTTCAAAGCTAACCCGAATATACACAAATATAGGTACAGCCATACGTTAAAACTTATGCACACATAAATGGTAATCACTCTTCTCACCTGTTGGAATACCAAATTCAGTGCTTGCCTTCTGGACGGATGTGTGGCCAGCTCGAATTGCTTCCAGTGCTCGTTCCAAATCTTCTGGCGTCCATGTCGTTGGAGCGGCATTGAAAGGCGCCGCCAGACGGATACCTTCGCGCCGTGCAATTTTGTACAGTGTTGAGGACGGAATTCCGTATGCCTTGGACGCTTTATTAGCTGATATTTGGCCAGTTCGGAGCGCTTCCAGTGCACTATTGAGGGCCTCCTCGTTCCAGGATTTTGTTGTGCCCTCCTTCTTCGGCGTATCAATGCCCATCCGATGGGCACGTTGCCACAATGTTGTCGATGGGATTCCGTATGTGACCGATGCCTTCGTTAAGCTCATATTGTGATTCTTGAGAGCATCCAGAGCTGAGTTCATGTCATCCTGCGTCCAGGTCTTTGGACCATTGATTTGATTCTTCATGTCTTGCTGCTGATCAAGATTCGTGTAATGCGGTTCACTATTGTCATTCGGGGAGCCGTTGGCTATCATTAGGGAATCTTCGCTCGTATCCGAATTGTAAATATCTACAAAGAAAATTTGCATCAGTCATTTTTTATTATCAAAACTTTAATATCACAATCGAATTTCTTACCCATATGCCCAGTTGTCATCATTGTGACAATTTCCGGTGTTATGATCATTCCGGGCTCATGTTTTATATTGCTCGGATCAATTTCCATAACAGTTGTTGTCGACATATCCTGATGATGTTGCTGATGCTGCTGTTGTGATTGTCCTTGTGACTGGGATTGAGACGTTTGTGGCTGCCCTTGTAAATGCTGTGTCTGATGGTGATGATGTTTAACATCGATAATTTCTCGTTTGATATTCTGTACCAGATTTGAATTGTTCTCATCGGCGGAACTCTGATGCTGGATGTGATGCATTGGCGATTGATCTAATCGCTGAATTATATGCTGTGCTATATGATTGTCAATATCGAGCGCTTCGGTGGGATCTAAAGAACGAAGAGTCTCGAATTTAATACGAACTTCACCACCATTTGGTGTTGAGTCTGTAATTCAAATTTTATATGTTTTTTTTTGTTTGTGGATTTGTCTACTTTGTTACAATTGATTAATAATAATTAATAACAGTAAATAAATAAATTCCAAAAAAAAAAGTTTTAAATATTCAACAGATGATAGCAAAACAAAGCAAATAAATTTTCTAACAAAAAACTGTAGAAAATACATAGACGAAAAAATTAATACTCATTAAATGGGAAATGAAATTTTGAAAATAAAAATTGATTAATGATTGATAGTTGATTTGAAAATAGATTAATATCATGTTTAATACTAACTTGATAGGTCACGAGTGTCATTGCTGGGCGTGCACGAAAGATCTACATGTTCGGTGACTGGAGTCGCGGATGGCGCCGGTGGCTCCGGTGCAAAATCCAGGAATCCCATTGGTACGCCAAGTAGGCCACCATTCTAAAAATAAATTTAAAAAAAAATTAATTTCAAGTGAATTTTATTTATTGATTTTTTATGCGAAAATAAAAGGTAGTCAATTTAAAAACAGGATGCCATTTTTACTATTCTTTTACTCTTTTTTTAAACTATTTTATAACGGAATTGTATATAAAATACTTCACGCAAAAAATGTTTTCTCTGCTAAAATAGAACTAACCTACCAATTTTGCACAATGAAAATTTCTAGTGTATAACGAAAAAACGAAATATTTTTGTTCGGGTTTCGTTACGTTTTTCGTTATTCTAACGGAATTAAATTTCTATAACGGTCTAACGTAATTTTGAAGGAAAAGACGGAAAATCATTTTGTTATTTCGTAAGGTGACAATAATAGGCCCTATCACAGAATCCAATACGAATGGTTCGGATCGTAAACTCAATGTTGTTGTTAGTGTTTTATACCAACAACAACATTGAGTTTACGATCCGAACCATTCGTATCGGATTCTGTGATAGGGCCTAACGTTTTTCATCCCTGGTGACTACTCAACCCAACATCCTAAAAAAAGCCCACATGAAGACGAAAGAAACTTTCACATCAAAAAACACCTAATGGGGGAAAAACGGATGGGTTGGATCGATTCGAAGCAATAATACTAAAAAAAATGCCACATGAAAAATATTTAAAAAAAACATAACTTTATCCACTTAGCGGTGTTGTGATATCTTTCTTATATAAAAGTATTAAGTATTATCCGACATAAGTTCAAATGGTTTGAAATTTGTGAAAATGAACGATATATCAATGAGACCGAGAAAGTGTAATTGACATAAAAACTGTGCGAAAAGTCGGGCAGAGAAAAATTTATTGCTTTTTCTTCGCTTACAAATGATTCAAAACGTTGAACCCAAAATATTTTCCAGCACTGCAGTGGCGCTAAATTTAAAAAAAAAACGACTTTAGTGTTAATTTATGACAAAAACTATTTTTCTTTTATTGTTTACAGGAAACTCGACGAGTTGAGAAAAACATTTAATTCCTTACGCGTTTGTTTGTCCAAAAATCCAAATCAAAATTTGGTCTTAAAACTTAAGGCCTATGTTACACACGGCAACTTTAAGTGGCGACTTTTCAAAATTTGGTCCTAAAACTTAAGGCCTATGTTACACACGGCAACTTTAAGTGGCGACTTTTCAAAATTTGGCCCTAAAACTTAAGGCCTATGTTACACACGGCAACTTTAAGCTGCGACTTTTCTTAACCTTTAATTGATAAGGTGGGTCCAGTGGACCCACATTGACTTTTCTCTCGTTGCTATCTCTCATGTTTTCAGCACAGTGACTCTGAAATCTTCAGTACCTTCATGCAGTATGGTGTTGAATGCCGAGTTAAAAGCACGGATTTGGTATGTGATTAGAACAAGTCCATTGGAAACCACCTCATCATTTTCGCATATGATTTACACCTCATAAATTAAGGGTTAAGTATAGGCGCGAGAAATGAGGGAAGCGGTGGCTAATGTCGCCAGTTCCGAAAGTAGAAACAAGGCGACAAAATACGCACACAAGCACAAAATCACAAAGAACGGGTTCGTTCTTCACACAACTTCACACACGCATGAATTACTCACTGTGTAATATACAGAAGTTTCCGGCAACTTGTCTCCGCGTGTAGAACAAACGAGCAACTTTTTGTATTTCGTATCGGTTTAAAGTTGCCGTGTGTAACATAGGCCTATGAGCACGAATTTTGACAGACAAACGTAGATTTTTCGCCTAATTGGTCTTAAATTCAGAAACTTGCTTTAATTTCAACTATAATTTTATTTTGAAGTTTATCGTATTGCTATCTTCTCACACATATATAAAGCTCTCTCTTAACAATGAAAAATTCCCATTTATCATTTTAATCTCAATTCTTACACCATTTGAACTTATGTAGAATAATACCTTAATTTCCATGTTGAAATTTTTAACACAAACACATTTAAAAACTCAAGAGCTAATTAAGGTAGAAAGTTTAAATTTCGAACAGAACAGGCTTTTATCTAAAGTTACACCCCAACCGGAAATGGGGAAAATTGAACCACCCCTTCTCTCCTGCTTCCCCCCCCCCCCCCCCTCCCACACAAATGGAAAAGAATTCTCGAAAACCGACCAATTTTTTCCAAAAAAATTGTTTAGACAAACAGGAATGACGGTGCAATAAATCGTTAAACATTTGTCATGTTTTCATTTCTGGCTAAGATCTATCAAGCGTTGTCGCATTGCGCGATTTTCAAAGATAGCCGAACAAATTCTAATATTTTGCCCGGTACAAATGGTTTTTAACCCCATCAAATAAAAAAAAGCAAATAAGAGCCTTTTGTAGAAGGAAAAACATCTATGTTTCTTTGGACGCGATAACGCAACGCACTTGGTAAGTCATAACTGTAACTTTAATCAACTTTTAACCTATCAATAAACTAAAACTAATCTTTTTTAAAAAACTATTGCGAATTGCGAAAGAAGACAACAAATCATTTTGTATTTTCGTTTAAAACAATTTTTTCTATCTAATATAAACTCGTATAAATTACCATTCCCATTCCCAAGCTGGTCATTGTTTTATCTTTGCCGTCACGCGCGACTACGATCTGTGTTACAATAGCGGTTCCAGGGGCAACAACCCCACTCCCATTATCCGATGAAGTCTCAGTTTTGCAGAGCTTTGCCGCTTTCACGGATGTCGACTGATCGCCACTGGATGAGCTGCTATCATGGACTATTCCAGCGAGATGATGATGATGATGTTGTTGCTGTTGCTGATGTTGTTCACTTTTGATATGGCTGATTATTGGAGTTGCTGACGCTGAACCGCCACCTGGAATACCTGCACCAACTGCTGTTGCTGAGGATGTTGTGATTGTGGCTACTGTTGATGGACTTAAACTAACTATGGCCGATGTACTGAACGTTTGCTGCTGGTGTTGATGATGATGAGATCCGGTGGTTGATGTCGATATCGATGAGTTGATGTCCGGTGATCGCGAACGTTTTCTTACGCGTGACTTTCTCTGTGGTGTTGTTGTGCTGGCGCCGTGATTTAGGGGATGGCTGCTGTTCGCTATTGTCGCTATCGGTGGTGGTATCGATTCTGGCACTGTTATTGTTGTTGTTGTACCTGTATCCGTTGCCGTCTCGTCTGATGTTTCGGCTGTCTCGCATAGACCTTTAATTTTCAGTTGTTCAGCTGTACGAAGAAGACCCTAAAATAAAATAAAAAATCGATTAGAATATTTTTTTTACAGTGTAGATAATATCTATGGCAAAAACCCAAAAAAAAAAACCTTTTAGGTTGATTTTCAGGCGAAACCAAAGTGATATATATTTGCTTTTGCAGACAGATCACTGTGGCTTCGCCTGAAAATCCACTTAAAGCTCGATCCAGACTACACGATGTACGGGGTACGAGGTTGGCACGTACCCCGAACATCGAGTGTTTGGATGGGAAATTTGCACATGGTTTCACCTAGTGAGTAAAATCAGAAGCTGTTTGATTATCCTCGTACGTGGTAACCGCGTACACGAATGAGCAAAACCCTGTGCAGTGTGGATGCAGTTCCATGTACGAGGAAACCAAAAACCTCGTATCTCGTACCCCGTACATCGTGTAGTCTGGATCGACTTTAAGATATCTTGGCTTCATGCCACAAATATAATAGTTTTTTTTATATTAATGGGCATAAATTCATAACCAGCTGATTATAGACACTATTGGAAAAAACCCTTGACACTATTGGAAAAAACCCTTATGAAAGCGAGAAAAGCGCACATCGAAAAATGCGGATAGAGGGCTGTCTAAAAAAGACGTCACACATTTAGAAAGGTTGTGGGTGAGGGGGATTTGCGATTGTGTGATGACAATATTTGCCTGTAAAAAAATGTGAAAAACTGTTAGGTGTTGGAGAGAAGGGTGGGGGGGGGGTCGCAAAATTAAAAATTAGTGGGACGCATTTTATGGAAAAGTCCTATTAAAAGCATAATTATTAATATATTTTTTGCCCTTTTGCACAAACGCCATTAGGTTTTTCGGAACAAGCAAAGTTAATTGAAAAAAAAAACCAATTAAAAGGTACCAAATGGATAAAATCTAAAATCTTTAAAAAAAAATCATCGCAAACATCATAAAAATTCATAAAATTAGCATAATTATGACTGAAGAAAAGTCAACATTTTATTCAAAAACTATGCAAATGACTGGATTTCATTAAAATTCAACTGACAGCACACTAACAGTATATGAAACAAGAAATTAATGTATTTCGACCGCCGGTAAAAATTTATGAGTTTTTTTTTTAATGCGGGGCGTAAACCGAAAAATCGATAAGTTCTCTTAATTCCTAAGCTTTTTTTTTTGTTTATGGCGCAGCCTTTTTTCACGTTACCTTTCGCATCCTTAGCTGAATTCAGAGCCGAAAAAAACTCACCACCGCAGAACCCACACAAGCCCCTCACAAAATCTGTTTTTTTTTTTTACTTTTTTCAAAGGACTCGACCTCATCTAAAACAAATGTGATGGTAATACAGAGAGTCATGAGGAGTCGGTGTAAAGTGGGCAGCATGGGGATAAGTTATGCGAAAAAAAAAATCCAACACCATTCTTTTAGAACAGAACAAAAATCTTCTAGGGAGCATCTTTTTAGTACCCTTGTCTCGTTCGCTGGAATGTTATTCAAGTGAATATCCAATTTTAAAAACGTTCACTTCTACGCAAGAAAAAAGGAAAAAATTCTGGGCGACAAAAAAAATTTAAACAATTTGAGCAATGAATAGCCAAAAACCAAAAAGGAGACCACCCCAAGGAGAAAGTTGAAAGCAAAGCGAGTGATGGGTTGGGAAATGACGAAGAAAAAAAAACTCAATGAGAATTGCTAACAAATATGAGTATGGCAAGGAATGCCAAAATCCTCAGCCCTCATCCACTCGGGATTTATCCTCCAAACCAGTCCGCTGGGTCCTCTGTCACCGGCGGAAAATAGGTACGACAGAATCCCGAAAAAAAGGACAACCGGACTTGAAATTAGAAAAATTATCATCGACATCCGTCCTTGAACCAAAGAAATGCCATCTGGAGAAGTATAAACCGAGATAGATGAACAAAAAGGACGAGAAAAAAAGAACTCAAAAGAGAAATACTGGGATTGGGATGAAAAGAAGTCTCATCAAGATGCCACATCAGCGGATGACAAAATCGTAATCGCCGTCGTTGTCATCAGAGCAGCGACTAGTGGGATTTAAGGATAAGTAGTCCCTAGCATCAACGTCACAATTACAGATACATTTCCTCTCCGCTACTCATCATCAGCATGAATGGCCCTCATTGTCGTCTACTGTACGGATTTCAGCTTTTTTCTAAAATCCTGTATCGCCGTTATTCCAGAAAATTTTCCCATAATGTGAACGCGAGAATTTATTCATTCGCCACTGCGTTCACAAAATGAATAAGAATCCTTGACAACCGGAACAAAACAGCAGAAAGGACAATCAAGGAATCCCTTTAAGAGAAATGATGGCTAGGATTTACTGTACAGCTTAAAGACCTCGGATGAGACGATGAATTTGTAAGAGGGGGGGATAGGGAGATGGTCGAAGGGGAAGTACTAAAGATGATGTCCGGAAGAAGAACAACAGTTTTCTAAAGGACATGAACAAAACAAAAAAAAAAGAAAATCGCGGCTGCTGCGTATTGATTAGTTTTTTTTATCCTTCTTTCATTCCTTCAGAGCCTGATCAGCCCTCATCTCCTTCAGTGCGTAGGGTGAAAATGGAGAAGAAGCCGGTCGCAACATTTTGGTGGCCCAACCTTCTCGCCGGTCTGGCAACCTCTTCAATTGAAGTCGCCTTTTCTTTTATTTGTGTTATACGCCAAGGACTCATCTACATCCCACTTCTGACGAATTCATTGTCGTCTTAGCGTATTACCACAATTTATCCCCTCAGTTGGGAGTGTCTTCCCTTCGTTCTGCTGTTTTTTTATCTTCCCCTGAATGCCCTGCAAAAAAAAAATCAAGCCCAGTATTTTTTCGCTCTTTGCCTTGACGAACCGAGTGGTTTTTCCCAACATTTTTTCATTCTTTTTTTTTGATGTTTTATCGGCTAAAACTTTATCTGTGTGGAAACTACAGCCTATACAGGATGTCTGCCAAGTGAGAGACATCGCACTGGAGAACAACGACGACAACAGCAACAGTGAATAATGAAAGGACGGAAAAAGCTCATACATCAAGACAAGAGTGAGAGCTTTCACATCAGGCTATAAAACAAGTATAGCGGAGTAGAGGCGACAGTTAGCATTGAATCAGCAAACCAACAATCGAAGTAGCGACGTAACAAGTAGTGAGACCCTACAAGAATTTGGGAACCCCTGACATTCGATTGCCTAAAAACAACGGATAAATAAGGGGCACTTTTTTTTAATAGCGGCTAAACCTCATATTTAGGTGGTAATTTCACCCTATTTTTCGATTTTTAGAGGTTAAGCATTAAGGTAGAACCAGAAACATCCGTCCGTGCGTCCGTCACGTTGACAGTTCGATGCGGTCAAAGTAAAATCAACGGGCTGCTATGAGTACTCCCCTAATAATGCGTTTTTCCGATACGGCAACGCACAGTCACCGCATAGAGTAGGTCGACTTTCTACT
This sequence comes from Chrysopilus asiliformis, assembly GCA_964034945.1. Classification (NCBI taxonomy): domain Eukaryota; kingdom Metazoa; phylum Arthropoda; class Insecta; order Diptera; family Rhagionidae; genus Chrysopilus; species Chrysopilus asiliformis. The sequence goes on from OZ035961.1 coordinate 102,412,715, forward strand.
TTTACATGCGGCAACGCACGGAAATGTCATTTCGCAAAAAAAGTTTGGTTACGATTTAAGCAATTTAAGTATGGAACAAATTGAAAGTAATTGTTTCGACGATAAACTAATAGAAGAAGTGCAAAAAAAGTAAAGAAGAAGTGATTCGTTGCCGTACCCAACTGTCATCGCATAAAACTGTCTACCGGACGGACCCATGACGGACGCATCGACGTGCGATTCAGGTGCTAGCTTTAAATGAAACAAAGTATAGATCTGACATTTTGCAGGAAGTTATAAATTTATGCGACAATTGAAATGTCATCAAACAAAATTTACACCGCATCAAAATTTTAAGCCCGCCCTTGAAATCGGGGTTTCGTTTCATAGCGCTCAAACGGATACAGACTTTTTTGTGTCAAGACGTAATCCTCAATTCAAAAATCGTCATTTTTTTCGATTTTACACCATCAAGGACGAAATTTCTCTTTGCAGTAAGGTTTTGTATGGAATATAATTCTATAAAAATTGCTCCGTGACCAAAAACTTCTCCGATTTCGTTCAAAATTGGTAAAAATAATGGGTTTTTAAACCTCGTCTTGATTAGACATAAAATGAAATTATTTTCATGGCTTGCCATTGAAATGTCCCGTCTTTGTCAGAAGTTTTTAGATATCAGTCTTTGTCAGAAGTTTTTAGATATCTTGGGTTTGGAAAAATATGTCTATAGGTTTCATTTTCATGGCAGGCGATGGAAAAAATTCCAAATTATGTCTAATCAAGACAAGATTTTAAAAAAATATATTTTTAATAATGTCTTCCGTATTGTTTTGTTATTTGACCGTCATATTCGTTAACTAGGATGACGATATTTTGGCTACGTCAGGAAAAAAAAACTCCGAGACAGAATAATGAAGCAGAAAACAAAACCTGATCATTACGATCATTAAAAAAACAAATCCGGACAAAAAAATCTCAAAAAAGCGCCGCAGGTGAATTTTTGGCTAAACTTTACTTTACGGGGGTGGTTCGCTATGATCTTTTTTTGCTTAATAAATTGTTCCCGTTTAGCCCTTATTTCCCTATTTCAAATCAATCCCATTCTCCTCTACTTTATTATACAAACCAATTCGCTTGATAACAGAAACATTTCTGGTGCTTCAATGGTTAACATCAACTCGCAAAAAAGAAATACTGGCAGCAAAAACTGTCGGAGTCGTCGTGCACCAGAAAAAAAATCGGACTTGCTACGATGAGAAAAAAAGAAACAAACGAAAAAAGAATTAGTCTCGAATTTGCCACCATACACCATAATCTGAATAAACACCTAAAACCTCATGCTCCAAATCCCAAATCTACACCCCATGCCTCGAGCCTTTTGCCAGTCCCAACAATTCCAACCCTCCTCCCAGCTACAAAAATTTAAATCGCTTCAGGACATCCCATCCGATCCCATCTCACCCTATGTGGAATTTTCACACCACCAGCTGAACAACCCTGAATCCCCCTCTGAAGTACGAAAAAAAGTTCGAAAAAACCAGTTTTTCCCCTATTTTTTCCTACCGAATGCCACCCCCTTCGGGGATGATAAAAAGGGCTTTTAGGGTGGCTACAATGCAGACAAAAGGATTGGTCGGAAGTTTGGTGAGTAGCGCGTATAAAAAGCTTTCAAGTCCTCGTCATTTTGGAGCACGTGGCGGCAGCAATAAGGGAGGAACTTCCGAAGACCCCTTCCACACCCGTGGCTCTCTTCTTATTGAGATTGGCATATACAACTGTGTGAAGTATAACCTTTGCGACATCAGAGCCAGGGAACAGCAATGAAGCAGCAACAAAAAAAATGAATAAGAAAGTCGTATTGCAAAAAAAAAAACTTTTTTTTGTCGCCCAGCAGACACCCTTTGATGAGGGATGACGAAACTACTCAAATGGCATGGCACCCAACAGAACATCAATCCAGTGTGCGAGGGCAATGTAGGGTGGCAGTAGGGAGTAAAAACGGGACCCAACACAACTTTAAAAAAAGGGTGCGGCGCGACGATTCAAAGTACTGCAGGGATTGGAAACAGTTTAATAGGCATTTATCACTTGAAAAGAGGGACAGCTACAAACGGAAATGGGTAGCTCGATTTCCAGTTCTATTCTCATCCTCCAAACCCTTCCGTACCTCACATCTTGCTCCTCACAACCCGACTCCGTTGAACAAATCGTTGAATCGAAGGTGTGTTTCGGAATACTAAAGATGGAATTCAACTCGAAAAAAAAAACGTGAAAATCGAAGAATAACGGCAGGAAAAATGGGTGACATACCCGAGAATGAGAGTTTTTTATCCATTCAATCGAATTAAACAGAAAGGGTTGTAAGGGTGGAGAATACAGTAAAAGTTTTTAACTTCTAGCAAAGCATGGGGAAATCGAAAAAGGGTCGAAAATTTGTCCAATAATCGCTGTATACGAAATTGACCAACTCGCAAGTCCTTTTCTATTCGAAATTCTTTCTAGAATTGACATAAAAAAAAGTTCGGTTTGAAAACAGTTCCAGAACTTATGCGGAATTATAATTGATCGACGCTTTCTTAGCAAGTGAGAAAGAGAATTTTCTCAAAACACGTGCAGCGGTGGGTTTGACTAACCCAAACTTCCCGGAGACCCGGAAAAAATCCGGTGGAGGCCAAAATCCAATAGCGATGCTCAGAAGTGATGAATTCCTTTTCGTTTACTTTAGCAATTTGCTCGGCAGTCCCAACTTCTTAGAAAATTTCCGTAATTGAAGTTTCTGGATGGGCGTGCGATATTAAAATGCATGAACGACAGACAGATTCTGAGCAGGAAAAGATTCAAAAGATGTGAAAAAAATATATTATAAAAGGGGAGAAATATTATTAGAATAACTCATTTTTGTTTAAAAAGTTTTTTTCTCTTTTCGCCAAAAAAAAGGGACATTAATCGAAATGATTCTTTTTTTTCTTTTATTTGATGTTTTTGAACTCGTGAATTTCCTTGAAATGTCATGCGGGGATTTCAATATTGAAATCAAATTAATTATTGATCTTAAGGAAATTGTGAACCCAAACTTTTACGAGAGAAATGAAAGTTTTGAGTGTTAATTTGACATGAATTACCAAATTTAATTATTGAAAGAAAAATTTCCTTTTTTTTGAAATTTAGGAGCCAAGCAATACCAAAGTTCGTTGCGTTGCTGCTTTGAGCGATTATTTAAGGCAGTAAAACCAATTTAAACGTTTTTCATTCTACAGAGGGCTTGTATTTGCATAACCAAGCAAAAAACAAAGAACAAATAAAGATGATGCAAATTAAACCCTTTTGTAGACAAAAAAATATCTAAATTTGTTTGACTGTCTTTAAAAAAACACGTAGTGCTGTAGCGCAACGCATTTCCTATACTATAGCTTTAATTGATCTATTGGAATATAATTTGTATCTCTAGAAACCATTTCAGTTATATTGGCATTGCTTTTTTCCCATTGCTTTGGTATATTAATTTATCAAGCTCATTGACTAGAGCAGAGTCGTCCACCTTTGGCTCACCAAGCTCCTCACATGCTTCAAATTTTTATCTATAGCGAAGCGACAGAACATTTTACGCAATTATGACCAATATTGTCACATTTTAAGTTCAATCTGGTAAAAACTTGTGCAAGTATCAAACAGCAGATGAAATATGAGCGAATTCTATAAGTCAGACACTTGATTCACTCAGTAGCATTTCTTCTGTTGATGCGAGAAGTTGGATGTCGCGTTTTTCCTCTGGTAGACTGATGTACAGTGAGGTACAAAAATTCACGTCATGAAATAAGTTTCTCTCATTATTTACCTTCAATAACGAAGCGCTCATACCCTGATTTATATTGGGAAGGATAATTTCTAGGTACTGTAGACAATAGTGAAAATTTGCAGCATTTGAAATGTGACTACATTTGCAATAAAAAAAAACATTTTGAGCGCCATTATAATGCTTTGCAATTCTATTATAGAGCACTGGTAGGGTGGACTATTATCTCTCGATATTCGTGAGAACAACGAATAAAATTAGAAAATTCAAATAAAAAAGTAAAAAATAAAAACTTTGAAAGTTGATTTGAAATCAAAATTTTGTGGTCCACTGTGTTGATATGACATCAGCTTGCTACTGAGAACGTGATTGCGCCATTCTCTCAATTTTGTTTTTGTGTGCAATAAGAAACCAAAAAATGGCGAGTAGTGGTAATTCAACATATGTAAATCGGACATCTCTGGATTAGAGATTAAGGTTGAGTTCTAGTATAAAGACGCCCAACTAAGACGTGATTTTTCTGAGACGGCGCTTGACTTTTTCGATATTTTGACAACATTTCAAGGATATTTTGTCAAATTTGGACAAAATACTGAGACACGCTTCTCTGAATATTTTTTATGTTAATTTTAGAATGTATTTGACCTGCAGTCAAAAATTTTACCTGCGGCGCAGTTCTGCGTTTTTTTCTGCAACATATCGGAGAACTAATAATTTAGATAATCATACACAAAAATTGACACATCTCTCTGATCCAGAGACAAGCTTTGAGAAAAATTCTGTGCATATCTTTTCCCTCAAAAAAGATTGTGTGGCTTGAAATTTTCTTTTTAAGCCAAAAATTGTTAAAAATTGTGATTTAACAATTAAAAATTGTGATTTAACAATTAAAAATTGTGATTTAACAATTTTCTTGTGATTTGGAGGCCCTAGTTATTATCAACACTGTGTGCAATATTTTTAAATATGTCGCAAAAACAATAATATTACAATTTTAAACCGAAAATGTTTCAATAAAAAAACCTTTTAAGAAAAGAAATCGAGAAATAATTTTTGGAAACTCTAAAGGGAGCGGGTTATAAACATTTCATTTGATTGAAAAATTAAATTTTAAGAATTCTCGTGTAGTTCACGTTATGTAGTTCACGTTATTCACGTAAAGTTTTTCTTTTATGTTTTTTTTTTAAATTTCATGGATGCGAATGAAATCGTTTTCAGGTGAAATCTCGAGCTTGAATTAAAGATATCGACATTTTTAGTATAAAACTACAAATTCAAAACAATAAGCATAAGCAAATTCCTATAGGGGTTGAAATAAAATACCCCAAAAGTTATTGAATTATTTGCAACTTGGAAGACTTTGAGAAGCGATTCTTTTTTTTTGCATTATTCAATCGTTCAACGCATTATCGTCAAAAGAGCTTTTGGGAATTACATATTTTTGACTAAATTCTCATTCGAATTCATGTAGAATTTTCTAAATGACCCCACACTTACCTACCCAGAAACTCAACGGAATTTTACTAGTATTTCTTCTGGTTCTCCATATCAACTATTGATATGTGTTTCTCTTAACATTATGCTAATGTTCACTCAAATGTACCACAAAAGGACCATTGGAAAAAGCATCCGCAAAACGACCGCAGCTACGTCATCATGAGGCAAACAGGCTCAATGGAAAAACCAAGCATCCAATAAAAATAAAACCAACATAATACGAAAAGTACAAAAAAAACCAACAACAAAAGTACAACAAAAAAAAACGAAAATGTAGCAAAAAGGAGAAAATGTTTTTTGCCACATACAGCAAAAATTCAATTGCCCTCATGCTGATTCTTATCCAAGAGTCGTCACATATTCCAGCCACCACCGAACCCCTACTAATACTTCGTTATATTGCTCTGCCCAAAAGCCCTCAATTGACTTCGACCTCGCTGTTATCCTTAGTGAACTTCAAGCATCCTGAAAATTTATCGGGAGCCTTTCCTCCGTTCTTGTAAGTTCCGTCGTCGAGGAGTTCTCTCCTCGACGTATTCTGGCGGTGGTCCATATTAGGAGCACAGTATTGTCGTCAACATGAAATTTTGTTGAATCGTCGGAGTAAATATGGTTCCTCCTTCAGTGTTTTTTTTATCTTCGTAAAATGATCACATTCAGAACGATACTGACGTAAAAAGAAGAAGAAGACTCAGGATTCGGCATCACAACATAACGACGGTCTATGGAAATCGCTTCCTCAAGTCAACAGAATGGAGCCATTGGAAGGATATTTCCACAAATCGCTTGATACTGGCGAAATATTCCGTCTTTGTACAAATTCATGGCTCATCCGATGTAAACGAAGGACAAAAGAATGAAAAAACATGTACTGCTAAATTCTGGAATATTTTGTTGCTGCCTACCGACTACTATCCGGGAGTTTGCGGCGATGCGACACAATTACACAGTCGTGGTAACCAAATTGTTGAACATAACAAGATTTAATTCAGTTAAATTCACGTTAGGAATTCATTTTTTTTTGTGTAGATGGAAAAGCGGTTGTTAGGAATCTGAAAAAAAACACAAAATAGCAAATTGGTACTACTTTTGAAGAGCTCATTTTTATATACTAGAGCTCTAAACCCTTTATCTCGACTTACAATCTCCCCGAATTCCTTCACAAATTTACAAAGCAAAGAAGAAAGGGGGTGAGTGGTGTTCAGGAATCTAGTGACCCAAAAGTGACCCCGGGTAGATTTTAGTGACCCAAAAATTTATTTTAAACATAAGGGTCCAATTGTCAAATACTCGATATATGCTTTGTATAGAAGAGGAATTGACTGGTCCGATTGGATTTTGATGTGTGGAGCGGTTATGTAAAATAATTTCATCTTTATTAAACACATTTCCTCTTTATAAATTTTTCGATACCATTCACGGTTTTCGAGAAATCGGGAAAGAAATATTCCATTTGTATGAGAGAGGACGAATGGACTGGTCCGATTGGATTCTGATGTATGGATCAGTTATGTAAAATCCTATTCTTAATACATTTCACCTTTACAAATTTTTCAATATGGCTCACCGTTTTCGAGAGAATTGCAAAAAATTGTTTCATTTGTATGGGGGAATGGGGGAGGAAAGGTCCGATTTCACCCGTTCAAAAACTTAGCCTAGCCTTTTACGAGAAACGCAACTACAGTAATCCCTCCAACTGCGCGGTTTCTAACTGTGCGGTTTCGCAACTGCGCGGTGGAGTTTTTAATACAAAAATTTCGAACTGCGCGGTAAAAATTTCGCAGCTGCACGTTTTTTTTTTAATAATTTTCGTTTAAAAAAACATGTTCCTAACCCCAAAAATTCATACAAAGTAGGGTTCACAGTGCGCGGTTTCGCAGTGCGCGCTCTTTTTGTGGAACGTATCTACCGCGCAGTTGGAGGGATTACTGTATACAAAATTTCAAGTCTCTAGGTCAATCCTTTCGGAAGTTATTGTTTTCACTTAGTTAAATATTGTATACGACTTTTCCGAAGTTTCTTTAAATTGTAAATCTGACTACAAGTTTTGACAAAACACCGTTTCTTAAAATATTTTGTGGTGGTGCTTTGACTAATTTTTTTATATAAAGGATGGTTTGTCCCTTTCTTTTCCTTGACTCCTTGCCTGCTATTTCCCAAACCATTCAATGAATTGAATGCTATCTCTGGTCGTAGGCATTTTTTTTATTGTGACACATTTATCAAATGATTAAACGGGTATTTGTCGTATCACTTGGATCTACAATTTTAAATCTCCAAAATTATAGCAGATTCGATTGTTCTTTTTTGCTAACAGCTGAATATAAAAATTTGGGTCACGCCCCAACGGTTAAGAAGCCCTGGAGCACATAATTAAGGTATTCCAGTCACGATTACCATTTTGTAATCAGTGTTGATGAATTATTTTATTTGAACGTGAACGAATATTACTAAAACCTCGACACTTGGTTTTTTCATGCAAACGAAATTAAAATAAAATAAAATAAAACCAAAAGGTCGAATTTTTCAACTCGGAACCTTCAGGACACAACTTGATATCAACACTCCCATTCCTCCTGAACCACCTTCAAGGTCTTTTGCAGCCCATGCGAATCGCTGGTCAACACCTCCAAAGAGACTCGCTGCTTTTATTCTACTCTAAGAAAAAAACAATACGCTAGTGTCCTTATTCTACAAATGCCAAAGAATCCTCTAAAAACCGAAAAACGCACACTTTCTCATACAGATAACCCATTATTTTATCCGCAAAAAAGGACAAACAGTCGACTCTTCTTTTAAACACATCTTCATCTTTCACGCTTTTCCGCACTCATACACTGGAGGCAAAAAAAAATGATAGCAAAACCTTACGTCAACATGGAACTCATTCAATTGAACGCTTCATCTGAAATAGGAGACTAAAAAAATAGAAAATAAAAATAAGAAAAAACACGAAGGATATTCATGTTGTAGAACGCCGTCTCGTGTAAGTCGAGAACAAATGAAAAGTGAAAACAAAAAATTTAAAAATAAAATGAAAAAAATACACACGGAAAATTCCAGCAAAAGCAGAAGGACCTTTAACTTTTCATGTTTTCCTCTTTTTCTTGTTTCGCGTATTTCTTTTTTTTACATTTTTTTAAGTGTTTCACAGTTTTTTTTTTGGGAAACTCTGGAATTCTAAAGATATAAGAAACTCTTCCTGAATTTTATCGTTATATGTATGGTATGTGGGCAGTAAAGTGGGCCCACTATTCGGTTTATTTTTTTCCGGCTCAAAACAGGATCAGGATGAGGCCAAAGGGTTTATCACCATCAGAATTTCGGTGAGTGGATTCATGTTTTTCTGGGTTTGTTACTTCATCTTTTGGTCGCATTTTGGGGGAACATTGTTTTGTATTTTTATTTAAAGTTATTATCCTTTGAATTTCCCCTCATATCGTAAAAACAAAAAGTCTCAAAATGTTTCAATTGCTGTTATGGGCGCATCAGCAGCCATACGAGTGCGTAAATTTTAAGCTTAGGAAATTTCTTAAATTGAAAATGTACTACTTTAATATTAAAGGGAATGCTTTTATTGCAGGACATTTTAGCATATGTTTTGTTACATTCGTAAATGTACGTACATTAGAGGATAGGGAAAATTTAAGTGCAAATTGGTGAAACATTTGAACTGAGTTTTTTCATGCAAATACATACTTGTTTTATATCTTTAAATTTTTATTAAGAATGTCAATGCTGGTAAGGATTTTTCGTCCATAGCTGAGTTGCTATTAAGGGACTGTCTATAAAATACGTCACAATATAAAGAAGGAGGAAGCTCTCATTTTATAAACAAGGACTGAAAAACATAACCTTGAAAAAAATTGCATGTAATTCAAAATTATGCCTGAGTTGTCATAAATATACATGGAATTTCATCAAGGTATTTCAATGGCATCGGGTACTGATCAAAAATGCTTTAACTCTTACAAGCACAGCAAAAAAAGATTTTTTGGACTGTGAAAAGTCAGGTGCGGAGTCGGAGTTGGTCTTTAAAAATTTGCGACACCCGAATCAGAATCGGAATTGGGGCATTTCAGATCGACTCCACACCTCTGTCCGATACTATGGAGAATATCTTCAAAAATCCTGAAATTTAGCCGACTAAAGGCCAGAATATAATTGGCCACACACAACATTTACGGTGACGTTTCAGATTTTAAACTTATAGGGCCTTACCAATGACCCGTGACTAACTTAGTAACAGCTTTTGGTGTGTCCGAAACGGGCTATTTGCTTGCTAATTCTAGTAAGTTTTCACACATTTATCACAACGAATTTAAAACTTTTCGATAAAAACTAGGATTTGAACCGAAATTAGCAAGCAAATAGCCCGTTTCGGACACACCAAAAGCTGTTACTAAGTTAGTCACGGGTCATTGGTAAGGCCCATAGTACCCTATGCTTCTTTCTGTATACAAACAATCAGACCAACTTTGCCGCCGTAAAAAGTTGAGTCGAATTTAACTTTTTTTCGGTCAGCTCGCCGACAAAATTTCATGGTTGATTGAAAATGAAATCTTATAGGAATGTCATAAAGCCTAAATTTCTGACGCATTTTTTGAGTTTTTTGTGATTTTTTGAACATTTTTTCTACGAGAAACTGCATGTCACATATTTGGGACATATCTAAGACACTTAAATGTGACTTGAGTTTTTAGTAGGATTAGTGTCACATTACATTTTTAATAAAATGTGACCCATATGTGTGACGTGAGTTTCAGGGAAAACTACAACGTCACATATTCGTGACGTTGAGTGGTGAACGTGTTAAAGCAAGTATTAGGAAATATAGTTTGTATGCCGTGTTGCTTACATTCACATTCCTAATTTTTGTGATAATTGGTAACAAAAAATGTTATATGTGGCTCACCGTCCGACTCTCAAAATCAAACGAAAAACAAATGACATTTAGGACAACAAGATGTGCGCAATTGTAAATGGAGGGCGACATTGTCGCCGGAAACTGCCGCCGTAAATGTTGTGTCGGGCCAATTGTATTTTGCGTTTAAGCTGTGTCTGGAGAAAGTCACTGGCTTTCAGACTAGAAATGGATTGGTTTTACAGAGAAGACATGCTTGAGCCTATTAAGAGAGATGTTAAAACATCCATTACGTCCAGCGTAGTCCAAGTGGTAAAGTAAAGCGGCATGGCGAACTCTGTGATTCAAGTCCACCCAACTTGCTTTACGAAATGAGTAGTGATAGTTGCCGCTTGGTGTTAACGACATCATCGCTCTAGATTGCTATCACGGCATCTGCTGTTGATGGTTTGCAACGTAAAAACCTTATAAATGTTGTAATTCTTCGATTGTTCGCAATCCATGTAAAACTGTAGGTGCGAAGCAGGGAAGAAATTGTTATGAAACCTCAATTGAGGAAGCCCAGGATCTTCGAGAGCTGTAGCGCCGAAGATGATGATGAAAACATCCATAGTTTTTTTTACCAGCAGACTCCATAAAACTTACAGAATTTAAAAGAGCAAAGTAAAAAAAACCAAAATCAATTTTGAATAAAGTCTACAATTATCAATTCAATTAGTTTAAAATTGAAAACGCTTTTTTTCAATAAAATATATTTTTTTTAGATATTTAAATAGTCATTCTCACTCAGTTAATCAAATAAACTTTTTCCATAGTTCAAAAATGCGGTCAAAGACCTAAAAGTGTTTCAAAAAATAAAATATCCAAATAAAAATCAATCACGCAAACATACACAAACATACAATTATAGTATGGAAAAAAAATTATTCCTTTATATTTCTGATATTCATCTGTTCTCGTTTTTTTTTTATTATTAATCTGAAATTGAAATGAATACAAGGTTTCATCCATATTCACACAATATTTTTCCCAGTAAAATATTCTGGAGCGTAGGCATTTTTCCATCATTCTCAATATCCCGACATAAAAGAAAGAAATAAATAAATTCCACACTCAACACAAATTCACGCAAACACACATCCCAAAAAGTGTACGAAAAAAAAACCCCCCAAAAAAAATAAAAACAACAAACCATTGAGAATCGTAATACCATACGAAAATATTATACACAAGTTTTGCACATTGAAAAAAAAAGAATTCATTTAAATAAAACATAAACTACCCCCTTGGTGGCTCAGAATTGAGCAACGCTATATATTTTCTTTGCTAACACAATCATATGGCTGACATTGTGTGGAATGTCCATATATACAAATAAAACAGGGATGCTAGGCAGGAGTGAACTTGGAATGGGGTATCATTTCTAACCTAGAATTCTTGAAAACTCACAGAAGAGCATCTTCTTGGCTTGAAAGAAGAAAATTACCCCCAAAAGAAGTGTCTTCGGGAATCTTTGCGGGATCGCCTTTTTTTTTGGTCCTTTTCTAACAAACGATAGGTGCCGATATTTGAAGACATTCCATACGGAATTCTAAAGCATTCTGCGGGATGAAGGATGCGCAAATAACAAGAACCGATCTAAGAGAAGAAAAAAAAACATTGCTGGTGAGGGGCATGAAATTCGAAAACCGAGTGGATATAAGCTGTGAGGATAGTTGACCGAAGGAATTTTGGCTTCTTACAGATTTTTCTTAACTTTTCCACTCCGCATGTTAACTTTCCGATTCCCAAATGTCCTCCATGTTTTCTCGCTCCCCGCATCCCGGCACCGCCCATCCATTGACTACCGAAATATATTCGATTCCCAGTTGTAGGAATAGCCTATTTTGGCATAGGCATAATTCTTAAAAGGAGACATATCCATCTATCCACCAAGCAACATCTGTTGTTCTTCAAGAGAGATCCTTGTGAAAGTCCTGCCGTTTGTTAGCAACTCGAGCGGAGTTTAACTCGAAAATACACCGAAAAAATGTGGTCGAATAAGTGTATAAATATAAGTAGAGGCATTTAGTATGGCAAACAGGGTTTTTTTCTGTTCAATTCGAGATGAAATAAATCGAGAGGAAAAAAAACTCTATCCATCGTGATGTGCCGCTGTGCTCACTCCAGCCTTCTGTGGATCACCCAAAAGGATTCCATCGACGGGAAAAGGACGAGAAATCGTGCCGTGGATATTTCGGAACACAACAATTACTACTATGGACATAAATATATAGAAAAAGTAAAATTCTCCAGAGTAACACTACATATAGCAGATGAGCAGGAAAAAATCATGTTGCACCCCTTATTCTACCCCTTTACTCCTTTTCTTCGAACTCAACGGTCCTCACTCTCAAATATTTATGCAGGAACGCGTGTGTATTTGATGAACGTGAGGATACTGGAGGATGAGTGGGAGTACGATTGAATGGAGAAAAAACGGTCCTGTTGTGGGAGTAAGTCCTTTGCCATTCGGGGAAATGTCGCACAATAGGGTAATTAAGGATTGACGGCACATTTTTATACTCTATATGATATCTCATATCTCTATTAGAATTAGTATACCGTTTGTAACGCATCGGACCAATCGTTGGCCACAAAAATGAACTACACCAGGGTGTTAGGGATGACAAAAGATTTTGATTTCTGCATGTCTGTCCGTCTATCCGTCAGTTAGTCCGTTCCAATGGAACATACTATGAATAACATTTATTTGTAATTTGAAGTAAAAATAAAAAAGATTTTTCACATATTCCCATAACCAATACAGTTAATTCTAAAATATCTAGAAAGAAATGCGCTGTAGGCGAAGATTTTGACGGTTCAAACTCAAATATCTCTTCAACTGTAGCTCAATGCACGCTTCAGATTTGAATGAAAATATTTATAATTTCTCAAGGACAATCACATTCTAATTTTGGAAAAAAAAAACATTTAAAAAATTCTATCATCATAAACATAGATGATTTGTAGGGATTTTTACATTTATCATCAATTCTGAATAAGGAAATAATAGAATAGTGTTAAAAATCAGAAACATGGTTTATTTATTTATTTTTTGTTAATATAAAAAAAACCAGAAAAAATGCCTCCAACTTTTTTTGCAGTATTTTCTTCGATTTTTTTGCCATAACAATACAATTTTTTTTCGTGGGCCTGCACCGCATTCTTTGCTTGATCGTAGAAAATTACAAAATGGTGCGGATTTTTCCAGAAATTTCACTCATTTCTGCGATTCAGTAACTTTTGCTACACTGCACAGATTTCAATAAAAAAATTTATGATAGTAACTTTAAGTATCAACTATCAAACAGTACAGCAGCGCCGCCAGCAACTAAGAGTTCTGCGGTTATGGTGCATCAAAGCCGCCTAAGTGCCAAGGCACAGCGGCGCCCGGGACAAAACCTGTATTTGGCGCCCCCATCCCCTCTCCGTCCTAAAAAAATTGATAAAATGCCTTTTTGTGCATGGTTCGAAATTTTGAAAGACGGACCGTATAGAAGAGGTATGTCTCAATTTTTTTTTGTGATCATCAAGCTGAAAAAGCTTAGTTTTCTGGTATGCGCCAAAAAAAATGCGCCGCAGGTTTAATATTTATTAATAAATGCATATAGATATTGTTGCGCTGCAAGCAAAAAAAATTACATGCCAAGGTCAAATATACATTTAACAGCGTCCGACGGTGTTCTTGGTTTTTTTGACAAAAAAAAATACTGTGCTAGAAAAATAGGGCCCCGGCCACCAAAAAAAAATTTCCCTGACGTTGGAAATAGAAGAAAATGTCTGAGGAAAAGAGGTCAAAAAGGCAATGCTACCTCAAATTGACATAACAGTTGCTAGGAAAGTGTATCTCCGCATTTCTCCGGGGCGGGCGCCCTCTTCTCCCCCTCTCCACATCCCACTTATCCGTCACAGTGCTGGAGCCACTGAGAAAAGGAAACCGACACTTTTTTCCCAACCCAATATATGATATATTGTGCAGTAAAGGTTAAAAGGAATAAATATGCTTTTTTTTAATTTCCGGAAAATTCAAGAAAAATCTATTTTCCTACCGAGTTTCCTGATTTTTTTTTCAAGATGGCAAATTCAAATGTCTATCGCTTGACAAAAACTAGTAACTCTAAAGCCCAGTTCAGACTAACAATTGTGATTGCGACTACGATTGCGATTGAGCCTTCACGATCAATGAGATTAAAGCTTTTAACGATAGAGTCATGAAACTTTAGTCGAGGAAGTTCAATCGTAATCGTAATCGTAATCGAAATCGTTAGTCTGAATTGGGCTTAACGGTCTTTCCACAAAAGTTTTATAAATTTTTGACGAAACTAGTGTTCGTAAAAATCATGTCTAGCGAACAACTTTAGATTAGTTTTCGGCTAAGATACCTATAGTTTCAAAATATTTCAGCAAAAAATTGCTCGGTAGGGAAAAAATCCATCCTATCCCATACTACCCTATAAAAATTTTTAAGGGTAGATGGAGTCGATTTGACATGAAGCGAGGTACAGGGCTAATGGTGCTGGATGAGCCAAATCAATAATATTTTCTCAGCACAAATACACTCACACCCGAAACCACCCTAACGGCAACGCTGCTGGAATCTGGTATGGGTTGGGTCTTTATGCGGCGGAATTTAGAGATGAACTCAACTCTGTATGGTGCCAAAGATACTTACTTGTACAGATCGAGTTCTTCTCATTTGGTTAACATCGACTTATAGAATAGAGGTCGGAGGACAAATAATCCAGAAAGAAAATTTCTCTCCTGCTCGCCAATCCAGCTAACTCCCAATTCCCACTCCCAAACACCCCACATAAACCCAATTTCCAAAGTTTTTCAACTTTTTTTTTTTTTTTGAACATTTTTTTCTGTGTAACTTAACTCCATTCGTTAGACAGTGTTCAGAAAAAGAACAAATGACGACTGATGGTAAGCTTGAAAATGGGGGTGAGTTTCCCTGTTTCATCAGGAGCCGGAGGGATTGCAGACTGTGCTTAAATACCGTTGATGATTATGGAGAAAAATAGTGGGTGGCTATAGGAAAGTATGAGGATGGATTTTTACACCCCTTGGTGAGATGCCCTTCAACTGCCCTCACTTCGCGCCAATGCGATTGGGAGCCTTCTTGTGGTAATTATTGATTTTGTGTCGTTGGTTTCGCCATTTCTTTCCTTCTCGTTATTTTTTGCAGCCCTCGAATTTTTCCACCGAATTCAGACCGTTTCATCTTTAAGGGAAATTTTTCAACCACCCTTGAAACCAGCCACAGCCTATGAGCAAAAAAAAACTCTCAACCCACTACTAAAGTCTCATTTTAAGTTTCTTATCATCTTCTTTTCTTTTCAGCAGAAAAAGTTTGAATTTTTTTTCCTTTCTTTCTTTTTGTCTTCCTTGGATTCTTTTGTGCAACTTTCTTCTGATGATTTCCACGATGACGATGCTTGTGCTGCTGGTAGTGGTGTTGGTGTTGACTGTATCAGACCCAACGGCGAGTTGAATTTCCAATTTTCCAATTTTCCTCATTGGATTTCTTTTATTCTCATTCAACATTTTTCTTCATTTTTCTTTTGCCTGGCAGTCACTATTTTAAGCTGAGGAGGCGATGAGGAAGAATTTAAGGGCGTTTGCGGCTCAGCAAGACTTCAAGTTTATGCCAGCTTGGGCTTTGGTGTTGAATGATTCGGCTATATACGCGCTTCTTGAGGTTGAAAACAGTACAATTCTCACCACCCTAACCGCTTTTCTAAAATTTTGCTCTTCCTCGGTGAGCTTTTTTTTCGATTTTTCTCGGTAGCTTTAGTAAACATTCAAATAATGAAGGAACAAATTGAAAGAGCTACTTGAATGTCAATTAGACTTAAAAGAAAAATGGCGAAAATTGTCTTGAGAAATAGGAGAATATTTTTTCAATGACTTGAGAAAATATAAATGGAAAAAGTATTTTCCATACAAAAAGCAGCGTTGAAATAATTAAAATTGGAATTTCTGTAAACAAGATTTTTTAATCAAACTAAGAAATAACCCCAGTAAATAAATCGAAAACATAGAAAAAAAGTTTTAAAGTTTTACATCATTTTACTCTAATAGTTGGGTCTGGCAGTTTTCCAAGGATCTGGCAGTAAATTTTTTTTTTAAAAAAACCTCTATAATTTTAAAATAGAACGACAAAATTTTCCAAACGGTCATGGGATTGAATTTTATACGTTTTTTTAAACTTTAGGTGTCGATTTTTTTTATAATTCTAGCCAGAGCTTATGGGAAAACCATTTAATGCCGAAGCACGGCTCAGGATGGTCGGAAGAACGAAAGGAGATGTCGGTTTATGTTCTCCTTGAACTTCTGCGGGTTATAGTCCGGTTATATATATATTTGATAGTAATTTAACTAATTTGCATATTTTATCACTCAAATAACACCTGCAGACAGATTTTTTTTAAAGGAAAAACAGAAGTAAAAAAAAATCAGCGCATACCTACGCTTCTAAAGCAGGGTGCGAAAATAACAAATTTGCAAATGAAAAAAATACATTCTTTATCGTTTTAACCCATTTGCAGAAAGTCCGTATCACAAGAAAAATTTATATACGAGGGGTTTCGGGGTGGCTAATGACGAATCCGTTATCCAGGTTTTCGAAATCAAGATGGCGCACGCAAAAATGAAAAATCGCGTTAATTTCGGTGACAATTGGTATGCGTGGTTTTTGGGGTCCCTGATTACGAATCTGAGGTCCAAATTTCAAAATTAATTTTTCTTAATAGCAGATTCAAAATAACGGATCAAAAAGTTTTCATTAAATTAGCTCTTGTTGGTTTTGTCCATTTATTTTCCGGACTAATGTCCATTTTATTTTGAAACTTTTGTACAGATTTTTTCCAAACAATTGTCCATTTTTCCGAACAAAAGACCTCCGCGCAAAACTCGCGTAGCCTATTTAGAATGCCTCATAACATATTTTAGGCATTGGAAAGGGGGACGTGTTAGTGTGGTAGCGGTAGTAAATTTCATTCCAAACATAAGAAAAGCTACAATTGTCAAATACTATATTTGATGACACACAAAATGTTTATTTGGTCCGATTGGATTTTGATGTATGGAACGGTTATGTAAAATCATATTCAAAACAAATTGTACCTATAAATTTTTCGATACCATGCACCGGTTTCGAGAAAACAGGAAAAAAGTATTCAATTTGTATGGGATAGGGGGCAAGCAGTGGTCCAACTGGATTTTGATGTATGGATAAGTTATGTAAAATGCTATGTAAAATGTAAAATGCTTCACCGTTTTTGGAAAAATCGCAAAAGAAAACTTTTTCGTTTGCATGGGAAGAGGATGGGGTGGGGGGCGGGGGGGGGGGGGGTGTTGAATGGTCGAATTTTGCCCGTCCAAGAAATTTGCATAGCCATTTATGAGAAACGTAACTATACCAAATTTCAAGTCTCCAGCTCAATCCATTCGAAAGTTATGGTGTTCACGGACGAACAGATGGACGGATATGCGGAAATCAAACTCTTTTTTCATCCCGAACACCCTGGTATACTAACTCTAATACATTTCTATATGATATATCATATAGAGTATAAGAAACCTTGAAAAAAACTAGACGAAAATTGTATTCAGGTTAGTTTTTGGAATTTTAACCTCAGATAATCAGTGACCCCGAAAACCACCTAATGCGACATTTTCCGAACAAAAATGGGAAAACGATATTTGCGTTTCTTTACAGGACCTCCCGTTTAGGATTTAGAAATTCTAGTACGAGATTCGTAATCGGCGACCCCGAAAAACCCCAAAAGTTTTTTATCAGTTAAAACGCATGTTTAACAAAACCTGTGTTTGGAAAAGGCTATGAATACCCGACAATGTTTTAATACACCCCCACCCAACGGTTTACCACCTTAAGAAACCTTTCTTAAATTAGCAGGGAAAACTTAATGCAACAGCAAAAAAATTCAACTCAGACGAAAAAATCATAAAATTTCGAAAGCTCGATTTTTTCTCAATACAAACTTGAGAAAGTTTTCTTCTTCTGCTAAATTGTTGACGTTCTAAATATTTCTAAATTCTTAAAAAAAATTGAATATCTATCTCTGATTTGATTCCTGACATAACTAAAAATATATTTTAGCAAATAAAAAAAATGTTAACCCACTACAAAGTTTCAGCGTTATCGAGTTTATCTTGAAAATAGATTTTTAATGTTTTTTACGATTTTTATGTGATTGTAAATAGCCACAAAATTGTATTCGATTCAAAAAAAACAAACTGCACCGAATTTGAAACATTCACCATCAAAAGAAACAGAATAAATAAAAAGAAAATTTGTGATAATTCCAACTGAATTTGTGTGTTTAACCGCTGATAACTCAGTGTTGCCACATGTGGTATATCTTCAAATATAAATAGATAGTTAGTTGCACGTATATTTATGAGTGATATTCTTTTAATTGTATGTCGGCCGATCTTTGCATATTTTTTTAATGTATGATGATGAATGCTATTAGTGTTTGATGCCAGATAGTGTAGAAATTTATGTATATGAGATGCGAATGAGTCAACTGAACTGAGGTGATGGCCACAGCATAGAAGCACACAAATGAAGAAATGTATTCAAAATCAGAGGTAATCAACACCAGGTTATGATGGCAACCTGGGTTTATTATTCAGATTGAAACAATTTTTTTTTTTTTTTTTTTTGAGTAAATAAAGGTTTATTTGTTTCATGTACTCGATGAAGCCCTAATTTCACTATTTTTATATTTTTATATGATCTAGGGCCATGTAATTATGTAATAGCTATTTGCGGTACTAAAACAAGCAGACCACAGTTTTACGAAATTTTTTCCTTCGATATTTTGGTGCAAACACATTTTTTGTGGGTCATGAGAACAAAACAACAATAAAATCAACACGTCATAACGAAGAAAACTTTACCAAAGACAAAATCAGATCTTTACCCACCCAAACATAAAATATTTTGAATAAAATAAAAAATATTTTTTCAACGCAATTTCCCTCGTTTTCGGCAAAACCTCGTTTTCGGAATTTCGGGCCTTATAGCGAAGAAAATTTTTGCTTCAGTGTTCAGCAACCGAATTGGACTTCTCGAAGTATTCCATTGACAAAAAAAGGACACACTAGTAAAATACTACAAAAAAAAACATTTTTTTTAAATAAATAAATCAGTCAAATAAAGAACTATCATTTAAAATGGAAAACGTTTTGTCACCGTAAGTATAGTATGGATAGTCATGGAACCAGATAAAATTATCGATTGATTGCGTAAACATTTTTCCAAGCGCCGTGAAAAATCTTGGATTAAATTTCAATCAAAAACATAACAAAAGCTATAATTGCCAATCTGGCAATCATTGGAGACCCGTATGGTGATATTCGTATCAAAATTCGAACAGTTATACCAAAATTCCACTTTGAAGTCAAACTTTCCAATAAGAATTTTTAAAATTTATTCCAATCGGATTTTGATGTATGGGAGTTTTATGTAGAATCATATCCTAAATAACTTTTGCTCTTGGACTTTTTTGATAAGATGCACCGTTTTTGAGATATTCACAAAAACCGTTTTCGTTCGTATGGGGGGTACCCCCCCTAATGGTCCATTTTTGCCCATTAACGAACTTAGCCTCGCATTTTACGAAAAACGGATCTGTGCAAACTTTCAAGTCTCTAGCTCAATCCGTGCGCCCGCAATCCGCGCCACAGACGGACAGACAGACAGACGGACAGACAGACAGACGGACAGACAGACAGACGGACAGACGGACGGACATGCAAAATTCAATTTTTTTTATCATTCTAAACACACTGGGGTAATTCATTTTTTTGTGTGATGACGGGATCTTGGCGTTACAAACGGTAAGGCAAAGTTAATATACCCTTTGGTTTCACCATACGGGTATAATTAGATTACACTGAACCTATATGTAATCCAATACAAAATTCTAATTTAATAGCAAAGATTAAATTTTTTTCTTAAATTTATTTTTGGTTTAATTTAGTATAAAAGTCTACAAAATTTGATTAAATTGTAGAAATTAATATTAAAAGTATTTAAATTCAATAAAATAATAAAAAATGATTAAAATATGATGGCAAAAAAGACTAAAATATTTTCAATAATTCGCTTGTATTAAATTCCAATCTAAAATTGTATTAAGATTTCGTCAATATAATTTTTGGATTGAAAAATACTTCAGGATTATTTGCCGTGTGGTGGTAAATTTACGCGGTTTTTTTGATTTACGAGGAATTCCGAAATTTCGTGAAAACCCCTATTAGATTTTTTATAGGAACCACATGTATTTTTATATTTTAAACCCTTTTTTACGATAATCAGACGATATTTTTACTTTCCTCTTCTATCGAGGGAAAGTATTGTATTCATGACGGAGACCGTCTCGAGACAGGGGACAGATAGAAACTTTCTGATCAGTACACCCAGAGAAAAATCTTAGTAAAATCTTAGTAAAATTAACAAAAGACTTTGTGTTGAACTTTAACACAAGAAAAAACGTATAGATAACAGAAGTTCTGTTCTCCGAACGAAAAATTGTGTTATTCTAATAACATAGAATATGTAGGATTTACGTACATACATGTGCAGCCAACAAAAGTGCTTGTGTTAAATTTTTACCCAAAGAAATCGTATATCGAAAATAAGTTGTGTAGTAACAACGCAAAAGGTTGTGAAAATTACAAATATCGTTTGTTGTTGATACAAATAATCAAAAACATGAAGAAGCTCTCTGTTACATATTATCTATGTACCTATAACACAATTCCGAGTAAAGCTAACAAAACTTCACGTAATAATTCAAGTCGATTTTTTTTTCTTCTATTATAATTCACACGTGGTTTGCGAACTCGGAGTTTATATAGCTTGAACCTGCCTAAAATTTGGGAGCCGTTACAACTTTTTTATATGAATGACTGCTATATTTGGCCACTATGCCCTTTTTTCCCATATGCCCTTTTATGCCCTTTTTCCCCATATGCCCTTTTATGCCCTTTTTTCCCTTTTTTCCCACTGGAGCATGCGATTTTGGTGGAACGGTTCCTATATGTTTTTTCCGTGTATGAAAGATATATTTTATGTGTAAAACTAACACAGTTTATATGCTAGTTTCCACACGGTATAAATGTAAAAGCAACAAAATTTGACGTAGTATTAACGTAGTTATTATATGTAATGTGAACCAAAAATTTGTTCATTACACGTCTGGGTTGTGTACGTTGAACACAGTGTTTTCTTCAATGTTACTGAAAATCTTGTTCACATAACACAAAATTCTGTACAACAAACCTACTTTTGTGTTGAAACAACAAACATTACACAAAAGTTGCAAGGTAAAATTGACGTAAGAATTTTTGTTAAGACAACACAAAATTTTGTTAAGAGCAATATAACAGAAGTTGTGTTGAGTTTACGTATTGTTTTTGTTAAGATAACATAGATTTTTCAGTAACCATCTGAAAAACGTGACAACGTAAAATTAACAAACTCAATTTTGTTAGGATAACACAAAGTTGTGTTGGACGTATATTGACGCTATATTTGTTAATTATACGTAGCATTTTCGTCAGATTGAATGAGATTTTTCTCTGGGTGTACAAAATCCGTCTCAGGCATAATTTTGAGGTTGTCCTTGCATCTGCCTGTCGGTCTGTCCATTTTACGTATCTTAAATATCTCTAGAACGCGTTGACCTGGCGACTTAAAACGTTTTGTAAATCATAGTTTTCTATAAACTTTTGGAAAAGTAACGGTAGCTATAACGGGTACCTCTCATACAATTTTTTCGAAAAAGTACAGTTTTTTGAAAATTTCTCGAAAACTATGCGCTTTTGGGAAAAAATGCATATAATAAAAATCGTAGAAAATATAATTTGCTGCATTTTTTCCTTTAACGATTTTTATGTGTCTTTAACGGTTCTCGAGATATTTGAAAAATCGTTTTTTTGCACGTATATTTTTCCGAAAATAAATATTGCAGAGAGAAGTTTTGTGTTGATCACAACTGATATTAATTTATTCTTTAGAATCGATGTAGCCAAATATTGGAAAGTTTTGTGTTGATCACAACTGATATTAATCGATGTAGCCAATGGTTCGCAGGTTACAGCTGCAATTTTTATAGTTAAAAAAATCGTCAACTTGTGAAACCCGACTTGAACTGCGGAATTTGTACACTATTAAATTTAGGTTCATTTTGTTTTACCTTCAACTAAAAATGTTACAAAGCCCTGCTAAAAAACAACGAAATCAACAACCACATATGATGAACGGATGAGCGAGTATGTGGCGCAAACGATTCGACGGTAGTGATGATATACCCCCGGTGTACACCGGTGGCGGTTATTGAACTGTGCCATAAGTGCCGATGACTACTTATAATAGAACACAATGACAACTTGGTTTGGACGGCAACGACACCGCAACGCGACGAGTGAAGTTGCCGGCTTAGCGAGAGAACCCAGGTGGGGCTGCGGTTTAAGGCCGAAGCAACTTCTCACTTAAAAATCAATGTATCTATTATAATATACTACTTTTCTGGAACACACGTTTTTAAATACTTTTGTTCGAAATTCTTCCTCTGGCACTTGACAACCTTCATCTGTTTGTAGAAAAACCTTCACGGATCCATGGGGATTTGGTGGATATTTGTAGATGGTCTCATTTAAAGTAGATAATTCTATATTTCCAACAACATTTGTACAGCAAAATCTGGCCAAGAACATAAAATAAAATCTAAATGCTGCGAAAAATTTGAAAAAGGTCACTTCAAGAAACCAACTTTGAAAGAAGTACCACCATTAAAATATCTTCAAGATACTTCTACTTTCGGCAAATGTCCATCAGTGGATCTTCTTTGTCTTTCGACATAGAATTGAAGAATAGTAAAAATGATCTTCACTGAACTAAAGCAAGAGAAGAGAACAATTTTCGTATATGGGCGAAGTTTTGAAAACCACAATTTAATGGATTTTAAATTTATACCTGTCCCAGGTAACCATCACTACAATGAATAACACATATCGCGTACTTACTTTAGATACACGTACAGTTTTTACTGATGGCTGATGGGTATTTCACTCGAAAGCCAGAAATTTTATTCACAGCTTTTGTTACACATTTAAAAATAAGTGTAAACGACCTCGCGCAATACTTATTTCAGTTTTTGCTATTTTTCACTTAAATGAATTTTCGTTTCGGTCAAAAAGCCATAATAGTTGTTGCAAAAAGCTGACAATGTTTTCACATTTTGTGAGATAACAAAATTGTTGAACATTTTTTCGGTTCCGGTTGTGTAGTTGGTTGTCAATACGGCGACTACTTTTGAGATTTAATTAACACATTTTGTTAATTTTTTTTTAAATTAAAAAATAATACGATTTCAATAATTAAATGAGGATTTATTTTTCAAATGAAGTTTTCATTATTCGATTTTAATTTTTTTTTTGAAATAATGAGCTCTATTCTGAAATTTTTCATAAACTGATATTTAATGAGAATTTGTCTATTTTAACACATAAAATAACATAAAATGATAAAAAATTTCGGACAGAATAGCGCCCAATAATATCCCTACAACATTTGAATTCTTATTATATTTCGGCTTCGCCGTTCAACTTCCTTTTTTTAACCGACTGCAAAAAAGGAAAAGGTTCTCAATTCGACCTGAATGTGGTTGACCGATTTTGGTTATTCCAAAGATGTAGAGAAAGTTGTAGAGAAAGTTTATGGTTGAGCCCGCTGCAAACTCCCCCCCCCCCCCCCCCCCGCCAGGCTTTCATACCCCCTCGCCTGCTAGATTCTACATCGCTTGAGATATCGAGCTGAAATTTTTTGTGTTGTGTTTAGTACAACGCCAGGAAGGACATTTTACATACTTCCCTCTTGTTGACCCACCTCCTCAAATCCCCTCTCCCGCTAGATTCTATATCGTTTGAGATATCGAGTAGAAATTTTTTGTGTTGTGTTTAGTACAACGCCAGGAAGGACATTTTACAAACTTCCCTCTTGTTGACCCACTTTACTATGACGAGCCTCAATTTTTAAAAGGAAAATCTCATTTGAAAAATAACTAGCCGCGTATGAAATACAGGGCAAATAAATAAATGCTGTTTTACGATATTTCAGGAACTATTAATTTTAAAAACAGCAGGGTTTTTTACCAAAACACATTGTTTTCGATTGGCCTGCAAGAGGCGTGATAAAACTTGCCCTGCGTGTGGAATAGACATGAGAAAAGGGGTGGTTATTTTTTCCTAAATGCCATTGTTCCCCCGAATGTCCTTTTTGCCATAAATGCCTTATCTCCGTTAAAAACGGGAACTTCAGTTATTTAGACTTTAGTTTTAATAGTGTTTTCACTCTATTAAAACTGATCATGATCATCATATAAAAAAATCAACTATTTTTGAATTTCTTAGAATATTTTAAAACACTGTAAAAACACGAAGCAATAAAAATAAAATAAAAATTTACTGAAAAAAAAACTATTTTTTTATACCAATTAGGTAATTAATTTAAGTTGACTATATTCAATTTTTGGAGTGGTGCTTTTGTAATATCTTTTCTTATTTAAATTCTTACTCAGGAAAAATGTTTCCACAAAATATTCGAAAGTTTCTTTAGCGATTGCTCACCTGAAAAAAAAAGAAAAAAAAATTTAATATTTCCATTCAAATTGTAAAACATTTTAATGCAAAGTAATTAGTGGTAATAAAATTTCACAGATATTCAGATTTGTCGTGTTTTAACATAGTATTTCTTAGGAAAATTCCATCAAAGAAAATCTCCACCAAATGTTTCATAAATCCTTAACCTCGGAGCTCAGAATAAAAACATTTAGGTTTAGTACGGCATTTCATAACCAAAATGACATAATAAAATTAGAATTGTCGTCGGCAATTGCTGACTGTAAATAAAATAACATAAAAACCCCTTAAAAGGAGAACAGCGTCTACAACATCAATTTCATCCTTAAGAAGCAAAAAAAATAACATTCATGACTTAATATCCCGACATTTTTCTTTAGTACAAAAACACATACAGTAGTCTCGCCGAAAAAAAACCTGTGATCCCATCCATAGAGCTCTATTTCATGTACTTCAGATTTTTTTTCGGAATCGTCGCCGGCAAGGAAAAGCAACATAAGAAAAATGAAAGAAAAGTGAAAGGAAAATTGACCTACATTAACATTAACGCCAACATTTTCATATTTTCTCCCATTTTTTTTTTTGCTCCTTCCATGCATTTACTTCTATTTTTTTATTATTCTCAATTTTTCTTTTGGATTTTCGTTCTTAAGATGCCATAAAAAACCCCTTCACACCACATGTCAAACGTTTGGCCATTCAACACGATTCTGTGTGATAATGTCGAAGTTCTTTAATGTCTTCTCTTGCTTCGTTTTTCCTGATTTTCGACACTTTTTTTTTGCTATAAAGTGTTTATTGAATATTCTATTCGAAAATGCACGGTTTTTCGGCTAGTATAAGTGCTTAACGATCGCTGGCAGACAGTTTTTGTGGGGGTTTTTGGTGATATTAAAATATGGTTCAAAAATATCCTTAAGTTAAGGCGCGCACGGCGATGCTAAGCATGTAGAATGGAGCTAAGGGGATATTATGCACACTCCCACCCGGGCTTTCAAAAAGTCAAACACCATCGCGATACGCGCCTAAACTAAGCATGACAATCTTTTGGAAAACTTCAGTGTCAACCCAGGGCCAAAAATTTTATCTAAAGGTTACTAAAACGTATTGGAAACCCTCTTTGAAACAGAAATTGATTTTTTGAGTCGGTTCGGTACGTCTTTGCAGCCACTTCTAAGACCAGAATTTAAAAAAAATCCGATAAAATTTCCTTCTGCATCAGCGGTTTCTAATATGTAGTAGTATTGAATATTCCCAGTGTATACAACTCGCTGTAATGGAAATTAAACTTCATAGACGGGCATGCGATTTTGAAACAATAATAGAGGGCAGTGATTTCCAATCAGAATCGAGTGGTCAAAAGACAAAAAAAGTAGGAAAAAACTTTCTTCGAATTTTCTTCGGATTACGCACGATTCGGTTGATGAGCAGCTCTACTTATTATGAACAAATTTTTATGAAAATCCTAGCCAATTTTAGCCAATGCCTTAGCAATAAAAATCAAATTCAATGCCTTTTGAAAACGCATTTTCTCTAGAAGTTGGATGAGAAAACACCAAAATACTCAAAGTGCAATCACAAAAAAAAAACCAAAACGATAATGACGACCTTCAGAAGGTAAAGGTAACTCGTTGTATTTCCTTTTGGTCCAACAAAGTATGAGTTGAAAGTGATGCCAGAAAATAAAAGTGCTAAAAGAACATAAAAAGTGAACACCGGCAAAATACGAACGACTTGTTGCTGTTCGCCTACAATGAGATTCTCTCCAATCCCATAGTATAGGTACTGGAAAATCCGACATTTTCCCTTTTTGGCCCGTTTTTCTTATTGCGATCCATGACTTCTTATACCATTGACGACGGTACACATAACGGATCCACAGCATGTTGTATTCCACTTCCTTTGGGCCTGGTTTCATTTTTATTAGAAGGAGATCTGGTTCTTCTTCTTTTTCTTCTTTCACTTGAATATATCCCATTTTCGTATAAAAGTGAATTGTAATGTTTTTATTGTGAGCTCTTCTACACAACACCGACCACGACCGACGACGTTCGAAAAAAAGGCTACACAAAAAACCTACCAGTAACCAGAGGAAAATTTTACGCTAGACTGTTGAGCAATGGATGGAAACGAGAGGAAAAAGAACAGAAAAAAAATCCAACAACTCAAGGAAGAATCTACGAAAGAAATTGAGGAAATAAAAGCCACGAAAATGCTCGTATAAAAACATTAAACGGGGATTCCCCAGACTGTGAATTTGTAGAAAAGCATTAAGGCCTTGGCCTTCATATTGCATGTTTTTATAGGGTGAGCTTTTCCACGTTTTCACGTTGCTTTTCCACGTTTCCAACGAAATTTATCTTAGAAATTGTCCTTGAATGAAAACGATATCGAATAAGGCAGAAGGTCACCATCAGCAAAAGATGTTTTGCTAGACGGAGATTTTCTTGTTTCCATCAAATTTTCCTCTATACCTTTTCTTAAAATTCACACAACAACTGAAGGCGTAGAATTCACATTCACTCTCAATATGTTACACGGGCACAATAAAGGGAATATCTTCCAGAGTTGTACGAAAAACTCACAATTTCGAAAGGGAAAACCTGGTTAACAAATAGAAGGAAGCAGAAAATGTGAATTCTGCAATAAAATCGAGGTTCTTCTTGTTACCATTTTAGCCAATTTGATAGAGAATTTTATTTGCTATCGTCTCCTTTAACGATACTTACAGGCAAGTTATTTTTATTACTCGACTATGACTCAAGCATAGGTAGATGCTTCGTATTCCACTTTCTACAAAATCTATTTTTATTTTTATACAGTCTCGATTCGAAATAGGGAGACGAGTATTTTAATGTTGAGTATAATATTTTTGGAACAGTTTTCTTTTTATTTTTATTTGTCTTTAGATACTTAAAAAACCTCATGAATCTTTGATAACATAATCCGCACGAAATTTTATTGATGTTTCAAGGTAAAAGAAAAATGAATTTTTTTCTAATTGCTTTACGTTACATAAATTTATACAAATTATAATATGGATATGCACAGGCCATAGTTAACACATCGAAATTAAATTGAATTAGAATACAGCTATACAGTTTAGTTCTCCTGTCATTTCCTATCAATATCGTTTTGAAATTTTTTTTTCCATTCTCTATCATATCATACTAATCATCATACTAATATCTGTTTGTTCTGTTTGTCTGTCTGTCTGTCTGTTTTTCTGTCTGTTTGTTCCTCTTTCACGCAAAAACGGCTGAACCGATTGACTTGAAATTTGGCATGAGTGTCCGTGGTAGTTCTGGCAGAGAACAAATAATCTAGAGAATAAACTCTTAGAACAAATTTTTGACAAATTTCCCCTTCGAAGGGAGGCAAAACGTCACTATCATTCACTAGCTACGGCCTAAAAGTTAATTACTTTAGACTAGGGAGCACGAAGCAGAGAGAACATTTCTCGTCGTATCTATTCAATGAGATGGAGGAATCGAATGGATAATTTTTTCCGTGTTACATCGGATCCTCTTGCTTCATCTCACAGTGGAAAAATTTTCTCTAAAAATTTGTTCTAAGAGTTTATTCTCTAGATTATTTGTTCTCTGGTTCTGGTTCCAACATAGGCATACAGAAAAGAAGCGCGCTGGGTGGGGGGAGTAAGGGGAGGGGATAAAGTGATTTCGAAACGTAGTTTTTGGCGCTATGTTACTCTTTCGCGGGGAAACTACTAAACCGATTGGCCTGAAACTTGGCACAGATGTTTGTCGGGGTCCAGTTCTGACATATATCCATTAAAAACTTGCCCGAGGGGTGAGGGGAGTAAGGGGAGGGGTAAAGTGATTTCGAAACTTAGTTTTCCTTCTATGTTACTCTTTCGCGGGGAAACTACGGAACCGATTGGCCTGAAATTTGGCACAGATGTTCGTCGGGGGTCCAGCCCAGACATATACCCATTAAAAAGTAGCCCGAGAGGTGGGAGAGTAAGGGGAGGGGATAAAGTGATCTCGAAACTTAGTTCTTCCTCTATGTTACCCTTTCGCGGGGAAACTACCGAGCCGATTGAAGTTTAGCTCCAACATAGACCATTAAAAAAAATTTGAAAAAACTTAACCCGGCAACGACGGGTATGCAAGCTAGTATTGTATATATTAAACTTAGTATACCGTTTGTAACGCATCAAACAAATCGCCAGGTGTTTGGGATGAAAAAAGATTCGGATTTATGCATGTCCGTCGGTCTGTCTATTCGTGAACACTATAACTTCCGAAAGGTTTGAGCTAGAGACTTGAAATTTTATACATTTGCATTCCTCGTAAGTGGCAAGACCAACCCAAGTAGCACAAAAGGTCAAAAAGTGGTCGCCGCGACCATAAAGATTCGATGTTAAAGTCGCTACGACCAGTTTACGACCTTTTGTGCTCCTTGGGAAGTTCTCGAACGGGCAAAATCGGGCCATACAAACCAAACAGTTTTTTTTTGCAATTTTATCGAAAACGGTGAGTCATATTGAAAAAATTATAAAGGTGAAATGTGTTTAGAATAGGATTTTACATAACTCATCCATACATCAAGGTCCAATCGGACCACTGCTTCGCCCCATACAAATTGAATACTTTTTCCCTGTTTTCTCGAAAACTGTGCATTGCATCGAATTATTTATGAAGATGAAATGTGTTTGGAATATTATTCTACATAACTTATCTATACATCAAAATCCAGTTGGACAACTCCTTCCCCACTCCCCCTTTCCCTATCCCGCATACGAACGGTACACAGTATTGAAAAATTTATTAAAACGAAATGTGTTTAGAGCGCTCCTTGCGACTAATCAGAAATCCGCTACTGTTTGACTTGTCAATAGGCCACCATATTGACAAGGTTCAAATTTCGTCTACTAGGATGCCTATTCTCGTTTGGGTGCGACGATACAATAATAATCTCTATTCGTTCTACATTCGAGACCTTCGGAGACGACTAGTCAGGAATTAAATACTTTACACAATGCAAATAAAGTTCATTTTTCAATTATTGATTAAATTGCGGAGTTTATCGAAACGAAACATTATACCCAGTTGCGACAGCAATACTTGGACCGAACGATGCGCCAAAATTGCAAGTGTTAGCCCATTTTGGTCCAGCCTTGTATTTTCATTAAGCAACTTTGACTTCTATGTGATAACAATAAGACTCAAAGAAGTGGTGGTCCGACCACTTGGGCCAAAATGACTTAAGAAACAGAAGTGGCAATTTAACTATCAAAGGATGTATTTTTTCGAATCTCCTTGATATTGTGATTCCCTTGCGCCCTAATTGTCTGGTGCCTTTAATTCTCTGACGCCCTCGTGCGCCACACGACCTCCCTCGCTCTGCCTCCCTAAACTCAACGCTACAAACGAAAAATGATAAAATCTTTTATTAGACTAAAATGTGAACAAAAACCACTAAATAGTAAATAAATAAATACAAAAAACCTTGGGGAAAACAGGTACATATTTCAATGGTAGTCTGTAGTAATAAAATGAATGAAAATATCCCATTATCGTCATTTAACGTGTGTCTCCACGTCATTCCATTCAACTAGGTTTAGTCACATTTTCCTCTTACCCCAAACAAAAACTTCACTTTGAATATCCACGAGACAGCATGGAACTTACTTATTATGACGTAACCTATCCAACTATCACCATAGACCTCTATCTAACAGATACGTGTAGACAAAAACTAACTGGGAAAATACTAGAATTGTTTGGGATTTTACTTTTTTCCCCTCTATTGTGCTCCCTTGTTTTCATTTTATACTTGTCGCTAGCTAGCCTATTGCCTACCTCAACTCTGCACAGAAATTCCATATAGCTAGCTTTTCACATACGCCATGAAAATTTCTCGCGTACAGGCAATAATCGTTCAACATCGCCACATAAAAATAATAATAGTAATAGTAACAATATCAGCTGTTCTCGTAATTCACTGAAAATCAGCTGATACAGAAATGTAGATGGAAAACGGAAAACACAGCAGAGATTTTCTATTGTGCAGGAGCAGACACCGCCGGAAAAAGCAGCAACGCTTTTAATATAAAAAAAAAGACTTCCCACCTTCGCCGGTCGTCAGTTGGAGTGTTCCCTCTCCCCGCCACCGGCACCGTCAGCTTCAAGAATATTTTCTTGCCATTTTCCTATACTTCACCCCCGTAGTCTTTTACAACAACACAATCGGGACAGAAAAACCATCTAAGACGATGCCAACGACGAAAGATAACGTTAAAGAGAAGTACATAATAATAATAAACGATAAAATTCACTTTATGGGCATCATGTTGGGTGGAATGCGTGCGTGAGACGAGGGCGGTGAAGTATTATGGGCCCGGTTAACACAAGGTAAATGAGGAGCAACAGGAACCGAAGCTTGGTAATGTGAAGCAAGGGCGTCCGTTTTTGTTATATTTTCCACACACGTGTGGAATTCCCACATATGCTTCAATTTGAACAAAAGAGCGATTTTCCCAAACACTTCTTGTCGACTTTTCATTGATGCAAAACTGCTGGAAAGGCGAGAAACGTTTTTTTTTTAAACAGCTGTACGTGAATATTAAAAGGGGAAAAATGTAAATAAAATAGACTGAATGTTAAACGTCGTATTTGGCTTGCTTGTAATTTCCGGGTGGCAGGGAGCTGTTGAAAAAAAAAGTTTTCCCAAGAAAAAATGTCTGTCCGTTTGTCTGTCCGTTTGTCTGTCTGTCCGTCTGTCCGTCTGTCCGTCTGTCCGTCTGTCTGTCTGTCCGTCCGTCTGTCTGTCTGTCTGTCTGTCTGCCCGTCTGTCTGTCCGTCTGTCTGTCCGTCTGTCTGTCCGCCTGTCTGTCCGTCTGTCTGTCCGTTTGACTGTCCGTCTGTCTATCCGTCTGTCTGTCCGTCTGTCTGTCCATCTGTCTGTCCATCTGTCTGTCCGTCTGTCTGTCTGTCTGTCTGTCCGTCTATCTGTCCGTCTGTCTGCCCGTCTGTTTGTCCGTATGTCTAGCCGTGAACACCATAACTTTCGAAAAGATTGAGCTAGAGACTTGAAATTTTTTATAATTGCGTTTCTCGTGAAAGGCAAGGCTAGGTTCTAAAACGGGCAAAATCGAATCATACAAACGAAACAATTTTTTACAATTTTATTGCGTTTGGCATCAGATATTCTCCCTTTTTGATCTAAAAACGCCTAAAAAAGGCAGAAGTCCTGGAAATTTTTTATTAAAGACAGACTTCTTGTATAATTTCCTTCTTCTTTGCGGTCGCGTCCGCCCCGAGTACGGCCCGGAGCCTTCTTGAACCTGTTCAGAGTTTTTAAGGCACTTATTTGTTGTAATTGCATTTGCGTTTGTAAAATTTAACCATTATGTTTAAATTTATCTCAAACTAGCTTGCATACCCGTCGTTGTCGGGTTAAGTTTTTTCAAAAAAAATTTTTTTGATGGCCTATGTTGGAGCTAAACTTCAGGCCAATCGGCTCGGCAGTTTCCCCGCGAAAGGGTAACATAGAGGGAAAACTAAGTTTCGATATGACT
The DNA here is from genome assembly GCA_964034945.1 of Chrysopilus asiliformis. Taxonomy (NCBI): domain Eukaryota; kingdom Metazoa; phylum Arthropoda; class Insecta; order Diptera; family Rhagionidae; genus Chrysopilus; species Chrysopilus asiliformis. Next base: position 102,445,112 of record OZ035961.1, read on the forward strand.
TTATCCCCTCCCCTTACTCCCCCCTCCCTCGTGATACTTTTCCGTATGTTTATGTTGGAACCAGAACTACCACAGACACTCATGCCAAATTTCAAGTCAATCGGTTCAGCCGTTTTTGCGTAAAAGAGGAACAGACAGACAGATACCAACTCATTTTTATATATTAGTATGATATACTGTAACGATCTTGTCCCCCGCTCCCTTCTTCGCCTTTCCTCTAACTCACTCATTCTTGGCAAATCGTTTCCCCCGAAGGTGTCATGTATTTTATGGACAGCCATTAAGTGCGCACCTGATTTTCACATGTTTCAAAAACTACGCTTGTACTTTAGCACCGAGCTACATGCATACCATCGAAGTGCGCGTCTGCACTAAGAGTTCGGTCAACGAATATAACAAATGCGTTCGCAAAAACGAGAAAATAACGAAGAGAAGAAAAATTAGGGCTAATAATTTTTACTCCTTTGACAAAAACCCACATAACTTTCAATTAAAACCTAAGCACATTAAATTAATTCACTTTCCTGTTATTGTCTGATGTTTTACAACTTTCCTTACATATACCAAGAACCCAGCGAATATGTGCCACTCTCTATTTTACCATGAGGGTTCATTTAACTCAGTTTCGAATATACATCCATCCGACCAGTTTCCTCATAAAAGAAGTCAAAAGGATGGCAAAAGGGAAGAAAATCAGGGAATTTAAATGGCAAAAAGTAATCGATGTTAATGTTTTTATTATTACTTTAACCTCTTCCTTCGCCACAGAATTTTCTGTGTCGTTTTTAGCTTCTGGCCTATTTATAAACAAGAAGATACTTCTATCTAAATATCTGTAGTATGAATATATATGGAAGTTGGGAATTTCTTCCTGTTTCATCTTTCGTCTGGCAGCGTGGCGTGGTAGACGTCAAGTAGTCGGGAAATGCCTTTTCTTCATGTTTTTGTTTTGTGGTATAAAAGTCAACATTGCGAAGGAGAGATCGCGGTTACGGAATAAAGGAATATGGAACCATCGAGAACTGAAAGGAAACCCTGAATTGAAGGGGAACAAAACAGTAAAAATGAAACATCAGCAGGAAGACTAAAAACGGCACGAGGAAAAGTCGGATTTTGTTTACAAACATTGAGATTTTTTTGTTTTGTTTCCTTTGGTGATTTTGTGATTTTCCTTCGTTCGTTCGGTCTCGCATTCAAGAGGAGTTTCACTTTTGGTTTTTCTATGTAGGTTTTTCCACTGTGTTCACTTCTTCTTTCATACAAAATACAAGAATTTCTTATTTGTCTGTCATACTATAGTAGAAAAAACGACAGGTTTTTGTTGCCACTCAATTTAGTTTCCAACGAAACTGTCTTCAATACCAGACTGATGATAGACGCTCAAATATTAGTTGCTGTGAGACTCAATTTCACAAAAGCAAAGCCATCCACTCAAAGGAAGCATATTTTCATAGATTAATAGTAGAATTTCACGTACAGAAGGACAATAGATGACATTCTCTGTAAACACGACTAATAAAAAAGTGTCCTCGGAAGAAGAAAAACCTAACCTAGGATGAGACCAAAAGAACGAAAGTGAATAAAACTACAAAGCAACGACCTACATTTATGCCGAAAATACTTAAGTACTCCTGATGAAAACATAGAAAAGCACATAAAAATCAACTTGGCTAGACGAGAGAGAGAAAAAAAACGATGAAAATTGTTACGTTATTTCCGCTTTTTTGGATTGACAAGTGACGTCATAGGAGCAAATGAAGATAAAAGCCATTCACCTTCTTTATTTTTTGTGTATTTTTTCCCTGTTTTCGTCTCGAGGAAAAACAGAAAATCTGTTTTCTGCAGAAAAACCAGACTGCAAGGAGGAAAAAGTACAAGGACTAGGATTTTCCGAAGAGAAAAAAGGAGAATACAAGAAGCTATAAATTTATTTATGATCCTTCTGTAGAAAACACAATTCTCCCGGTTGTCCTGTTTTTTTTTTCTTTTTTTTCTTGTAGTACACACAACATAAAACTTTCAGATGGTTTCATGAATGGGGCAATGTTTATCTTCCTCATATATTCCCCCAAATTAGTCTAGACACATTTCATAAAGGTGTCAAGATGATGATGACAGACAACGGTAGCATTTTCGAAAATTGTAAACAAACTGAGATGATGCGGGGGTGTGAGTGGAGTTCAGTATGGGGTGGCTACGAAAGGGTTGAAGCCATAAAACATTCACTTTGTTTCAAATTGTAATTAAACTTTTCCGATTAAATGGTGATTAATGGAGACAGTCTGTGCGTAAAACGGATGTTTTTTTTATTAAAATTTTGGGTAATTTGTTTAACAGAATTTTGTACCCAATGCGAGTTGTGGGAAGAGAAGTTTATTCAACGTTTAACTAATTAACATATTTATGTTAATTTAAATAACTTTAAAACACATTTTATAACGAATTTTGGTATACCAAAATTATGTCTTTAACCTTCGCACTACCGGCATTTTTTCAATAAAATCATAGGTTTTTATTTTGAATATTTGTTATCTCTCGAAGCTCCAATGAAGGACAATCGTATCTCTTGAGCTGTTATTGTAACCACGATAAAACATAAATAGTGGCAAAACTTTTAGTTTAGTTAAAACCAAGTTTTTCAAACCTCGGTTTGAAATTGGTTTGTGTGGGAGCTGTGTTTAAAAGAAATTTATATCAAAGTTAAAAACAGTCTGTTCGGTTCAGCCTTACTTGACTCCTCAACCCACCGCGTACTTTTTGGTGAACTTATGTTGGAGATGAACCCTCGACACACACCTATGCCAAATTTCAGGCCGATCGGTTCGGTACTTTTCCCGCGAAAGAGTAACATAGAGGAAAAACCAAGCTTCGGATTCAGTTTACCCCCCACACACCCCTTACTCTATCATCACTTGTTATACTTTCCAACAAGCCTATGTTGGAACCAGGCTTCATGCCAAATTTCAGGTCAATCGGTTCAGCCGTTTTCCCATGAAAGACCAACACACAGACAGACAGATACATACCAACTCATTTTTTCGTGCAAATTTTTTCCGAATAGAAAAAAATGAATAGCCGAAAAAATATCGAACTAAAAGTATGATTGCATGTTTTCCTTATTGAATAATTGTGAAAAATACAATACCTATGACAAAAATTCGAAAATGATTTCCTCATATTAATAAACCAAAAGCCCTAAAATTCCACTTTATCGCAATACAAGGACCATCAATCAAAAAATGATTGCACAATTACTCCATTATCGTTTCTTCAAATAAAAAGAAATGATCAAAAAATAACCTCAATCGTTAGCCTTTTCCACATGTTTCAACGATAAAACAGCAAATTATATCACTACTGTAACAACAATCATCAAGTATCGCGTAATCTTTTCATTTTGTCACCGCAATAAAAACAGAAAATAGTTTTCCCATTCGGAAAAGCCATCAAATTCATACAGAAACAGGAAAAAATCACTTCCGTTTACGTTTCTTCCCGGATTTTCCTCCACATTTTATGGAACTGATTCGCAATTTTCCCCGCTATATAACGATAGTCAAGCAGATAATAAAATCCATCAAGAGGAATCGAGAAGTTTTTGACAGTAAAAATCCAATCGAAAGCCACGTTACCACTTTCAAAAGCTCATATATATGGACTTATCCCAAACATTAACTGAAACTACCGATATTGGAATGGGAAGGATGGACAATCCGTTATAAACCCTAAGCGGGGGTATTTTTAAGTCACCCAACATAAGACTCCATGGTCCTTGCATGTCCTGCTCCACCACGGTCCATAGTGCTAAGCCTCCCACGGATGAAAAAAAAAAAACGTGAAACCAACGAAGTTTTTTTTTATTGTTGGTGCCTTTCTTTTATTTTACTACCGTCAAAGGATGATTACTTGATTTTATTGGACGCAAAAGCCCATAAGATGGAAAGCCCAGAAAAGCCTTTTGAATTTACGCCAGGATAGATAAATACTTTTGTGTCAATGATGACAGATATAATTTAGGGATATGCCCATAAGAAAATTTTATTCGTACATCCCTTCTGGACAATGTCAGGCCCTGGGGTAACATTGTCTTAAAGATAGCCAATAAGAAAATTCAGAGGTTTTTCTTTCGGTACTACGGCCGGACGATGACTTAAATGCAGCCTGAAAAAATCGCGATCGTAAAGTTTTATAGGCACTTCAGACCGTACAGGGAAAAGCAGTTTTTACGATTTGTTGTGGTGACAAGAAGCCTTTCTGATAGAAGAAATCTTGAAGTAATAATATCTAATCTGAAATTTGACCGTCGACATTCTTAATATCTTAAAAATTCAGATAAAAAATGTCCTGTATGTATGTTTTATTGTGGTTACAAAAATATTAAATAAAGCTTTTATACCTGTGTATTATAATCAGGGTATTCACAATCCTTTTTTAATTTTCGGTATTCGGTATTTTCGGTAATATTAAAAGACTGAAAATATTCTGCTGTGAACATCCCACAGCACAGATTTGAGAACAGCGCTTTTATTTGATACGTGATCAAATCATGAACTGCGAATTTGATGGTAAAATATGTCACATACCTTTAAATCCATGTTTGATGTATTCTTTTGAATTTCTTTTGTGGCAACGGCTATCAAAATTGAAAAAAAATTGCAGTCCGATGAGATAACCAGCGAGAAAATTTGACAACTAAAAACATTACTAGCGCCACTCGCGGTTGATTCTTGATACCGAATACCCGGGCCGGAAAACACGACTCAAGGCATGTCTACAATTACCGAATCCGGTAATTCATTTTTACATGAACCAAGTTACCGTCTCGGTAAAAATCTGTTAAATTTGACTGAATTACCGAGCGGTAAATTTACCCGCAATTTAAAAGAGGACTGTGAATACCCTGAATGTAAAGTTTGTACAAATATAAAAAAATACCCCCTCATCTCACCTCTCATTCACGCCTCCTTCTTTGTGACAATTTCAGTATTATTACTTTCTTTCTCTTCTGTTAAAGCTATGGCATACCGAGTGCTTTGTACATCGCATTGTGCGATTTTTAAAGGCTGCCAAACAAATTTAAACGTTTTGCAGTTTACAAAAGGTCTATATCTAATTTACACAACCAAACAAATAAAATACTGGACAAGATTGTGAAAGTAAGAATCGTTTGTAGAAGAAGAAATATCTAAATTTATTTGGTTGTCTTTGAAAATTGCTCCAAGCGGGAAAAGATTTTACTTGACATTTTCTTTTCCCCAAATTTTCAATTTTTTTAAAAAAATTATATTTTTTGTAAATTTACATGATTTCTAAGACGATCTACATGATCGTGAAGTGATCTCTTGGAGGCCTCGTCAACAGCATGAAGATGTGACCTTTGAAAGGCCGAGATTTTGTTTAAATATCCATTAAAAGAAAATGATTGTAACCAATTTATATCTAAAATTGTTTTAATTATTTCCGTGCAGATGACAAAATAATAAACGAAAACCATTTGAACCATTTTATAACTAAAATTTTGCTAATCGAAAATCAACTGAAATTTACCAACATCCGGTTCGTAAAGTAAAATTTAATTGTAGATGAAGCCAACTCTCCCTCACCGGGCGAAAGAGCAATGACATCACTTAAAAATTCACAGTCGTTTCGTAAGTATGTTATAAATACCAAATCGGTGAATGCATTCCAGACTGTGCTACTACACCATAGCCATCCTCATCATTACCATAGCTACCATCACTAACAAAATCCAATGATCGTGAAGTGATCTCTTGGAGGCCTCGTCGGCAGCACCACAATTTCGGTCCGGGATACACAAGGAAAGGGGTCAACTCTAGCTCGCTGTGGAATTATGTGGGAGTCTCAATGCGATGATTATACCAAGCGGAGCTTCCAGAGTCTCAATCTTTGGCCAAAATGAGACATAATTGACGATGTTGCCGGGAATGTCTAATTCCAACACGGCAATATTACAATGGATCTCGTTTGGTTACACGATCGGTCTTTCGATCGTAGCTCCTGATCATAAATTATGGTTCGGGTGCCCTTCATTAGGTTGATGCATATTATATGCAAAATATGTAATCTAACACATTGTGTTATTTATTTATATATATAGTTATACCGAACGACATTAAAATAAGCTGTTGCGAAAATTGCAGCAACCCTTTATTCTTTTTTACAGATTTTTTAAGCCTCTTTAGGTGGAAGTTCTGATAATTCCAAGCCGTTCCAAGAGCTTGTCAAAAACAAACCGCTTGCAGTTCATTTTGTATTTACTTTCTAATCAAGTGTAGAAGAACTTAGTTTTATTGTCGGAATAGCTAAACTCAAACTGTGTGAACAAAAAAAAATAGTTGTGTTCATTAATTCCAGTGTGCTCCCGAACACTTCACATGAAAGCAGCTGCATATCCAGGTGACCATCGGATTTTGATATCGAGTTTGTCGAACTACAGATTTCACAATGCTTTCTGATTTTTCGCGAAATCGCTAATTTCCATCCTTTGTAGAGCAAGCAATCACTAGTGCAGTTGTAAATCAGTCAGTCGGAACCGATTTCTTCCGCCAACTCCCCTAACGATCAGCCACTCATCAACGATCGACAACTTCTGTGAACCGGCAACATCTCAAGTGGATCAACTCTAAGGCCTCGTTCACACGAAGGCCGGCAGAGAGGGAGATCAGTGGTGCAGTACAAACCCACCAGACCTTGCGATCATGGGTAGGCTACTATTTACGAGCAGTTCTACGCCTAGATACAAAGACGGAACCTAACGAAACGCGACGATCTGGAGCACTAAGCGCACTGGACGAAAGAAATAGTTGGCAAGATCAGCTTACCGATGTGTGGAATTGGACTCTCCGGTGCGATCGAGAGCAATTGAAGCTAAAGTTGTTTCCCAGATGTTTATTGACCTCCGTCGAAAAGTCACGGTGATGGTCGCGAGTAGACTACCGATTCTAGCCGGTAACAACAACACATGGACAGAATTTATGTCGAGATCGACACTGAGAAAATTTCGATGGCGTGATCATGACGACGGCCGGCAGGTCGATGTCGATTATGCTGTATTTTCATCACCGGTGATTTGAGCAACAGCCAGTTACATGTAGTAGTTCCGCACAGAAATGGTCTCTGCTAAAAGTTCAACTCTGGCCGAGAAATGTCTGCAAAGATCGCCAGATTGCCATTTTGCCGATGATCACCCGTAGAAAAACGTGTTTCTCCATCACAATCGTTTCTTCACGTTTGAGGATCAATGGCGAATAAATTGAAAAAAGGGGTTCGATTCGAATTCGATTGATGATCGCGAGTGAATCCGCGCTATTTGGAGTTTTTTTTCCCTCAATTTTTCTTCTTTTACTGGAGGCATCTTGCCAAAGCAGACACATTCGATCGTTTTCTATGCTCAATTTGGTTGGTCGATTATGCCTCCATTTTTTATTTCTCGATCGAAAAAATTTCTTTTTTTTCCAATAACAAGTCTGATGGGCTTTTGTTGGCTGCTGGCCTGCTGTACTCGAAATCTTTGGGGTCGTGTTTTCTTTTGCTATTGATTAAGCGAAAATCGTGCATGATTTTGAGTCAGGTTTTTTTTCGTTAATTTTTCACTGATCGTCTCCATCGAACGACGTCGATCGATCATTGTTTAATGTAATTTATCCGTTTGGAATTCGAAAAAAAAATAATTAGAGAAAAATTATAAATTATTAGGTTCAATTATTAAGAATTCATGATGCTGAAATTAATGTTGCCCTTGCGATAAATCTTTTTTTTTGCAGATGCAGCAAAAAGTGATCTTGCAAAATTTTTTGGACTCATTGCAAAAAAAATATTTTTTTTTCTCGACAAAACGAATGAAAATTTTGGGAAGAGTGAACTCTTGAATTGGTACACCAGGAAAATTTATTGATTCCGATCAAGTTTTTCGAAAGAGCTAAAAATTGCAAACTAATTTAGTATACCATTTGTAACGCATCACACCAATCATCGGACACAAAAATGAACTACACCAGGCTGTAGGGATGACAAAGTATCTTGATTGCCGCATGTCAGTGCGTTTGTCTGTCTGTCCATCTGTCCGTCCGTTTGTCTGTCTGTTTATCCATCTGTCCGTTTGTCCATCTTTCCATCTGTCCGTCTGTCTGTGAACACAACAACTTTAGAGTTACAGACATGAAATTTTGTACAGTTGCGTTCCCCAAAAGTAAAGAGTTACAGACATGAAATTTTGTACAGTTGCGTTCCTCATAAATGGCTACGCTAAGTCTTGAACGAACAAAATCGGACTATTCCTTCCTTTTGTCCCTCCACCATACAGTATTTTGCAATTTTCTCAAAAACGGTGAGTCATATTGGAAAATTTATAAAGGTGAAATGTGTTTAGAATAGGATTTCACATAACTCATCCATACATCAAAATCCAATCGGACCACTCCTTTCCCCATCTCATATACAAATGGATTTTTTTAAATAAACATTGTGTCTGTCACAATATAGAGTATTTGACGATTGGCCCCTGACAATTGTAGCTTTTCTTATGTTTTTCTAACTTTTTGGTGTGTTTCACACAGAATATTTTGTGACTTCAGATTTTTTTTCCTATTTAAAAAAATAGTAAAAAAAAACTTGGTGAAAAATTTAAAATAAAGATACAAAAATGCATGTAATTTATGTATCAAAAACAGGTTACAATTTCGAAAAAATTCTGAAAACTAAAGTTAAACTTTAGAAGGTCTTCATTATTATAGTTTGATGATACTTAACCAAAATTGATAGACAAAAGCTTTGGTTAGAATGAAGGTACCTGCAAAATTTTACCTGTGGTAGTTTTAAAAATTCAGCATTTGCAAACATTTGTCGCTCTTTTGTAAAATAATGGGAAGCGATTCACATATTTCCAAGGCAAAATATTTGCATGAAGCCAAATTTTACGAAATTCAAAAGGTAGAACACTTCTGACTGGTATTGTAGAAAAATATCTAAATTCGTCATACCGAATTGATAAGGCTTCTTCCGGTGCATTTGGAATTTCCTCAATTCCGTGCATTTTTTTCTTCACCGTTTAGTAATTTGTCTCCATAATCCATACTTAAAATATACAAAGATAGTGCAAAAAAAATAGTTAAAGGCAGAAACATAAGTTTTTTAGATTGTAAAACGAAATTGTATCGTACCGGAAAACAAGTAATCCGTAACGGTTCCACCGGTTGCGTGCAAGTAGTTCGGTTCATTGTAATTCAATAACGAACATGTTTGGAATTTAAAATACAGTAGAAAAAAAACTAACATTTCATTTCATTTCATTTTATCACATTACCAGCAAATCAGTGAGCATACAAGACAATCCACTGTGACTGTAGATTGTTTAGCAACTTGTTTTCCATAACTGTTTTTTTTATTTTAAATTATATTCAATTTTCAAAATTATCAGAATGTGATAAAATGTGGTGAAAAATTTCTTTAAATATTTTTTTTTAGATAATAGAAACAAAATGAAAACTCGGTTAAGGATATTTTTTGTTAATTCAGGTTAATTTCTTTGAGAAATACCCCATTTTTAAGAAATTACCTTTGATGATAACTAACTGGTCACAGACACCATTGGTCTAGATTTGCAAAAACCGGTAAATGGCACAATCCGTATATCACTTGCTAGGGTATTTCCTCTGTGTTTTCTTTGCGTTCTTTTTTTATATATATTTTATTAAAATTTCACGCACCTCTTGTGAAGAAAGGTGGAAAAAAAACAAAACTCACTGAATAACACGGTAACAAACGGATAATGAAAAAATAATAAATAAATAAATAAAACGGAGGAAAAAAAAACACCGAAACTGGAAGAAAAATATACCAAAGTATACGACGCGATATACTCGAGAAGACGACGACAAAAAGAAAATTTTCTTTCTTTTCAATGTCAGACGGCAATGAAGAAAATTTTTTCGGGATGAAAAACAGCAAAAACGTTAAGAAATCCACTATACGAATGAATAAAATAGCAAAATCGACGCAAACGAACTCAAAACGATAATATGCAACACTATCGAAGAGTCCATAGAGTTTAGTAGTGGTGAATATTTGAAAATGGTCTGAACCTGAAATTTCTTCAAAGAAAACACACCCAGCCAGGTAAGGTAAAGAAGTAAAAAAGTGGATTTCAAATACGGCAACACACAGTGAAGCCTACAAAATATGATGAAGATATACGATTAAAGAGAACTGAACTTCTATAGATACCTGCCTACCATACCTTCTTAATACCACCATCAAGAAAAACCGTGTCTACCAACACCTGAAGAAGGGCTCAAAATTTAAGCCGTTTACCAAAGCGATCCGTTGCGGTGGCCGAACAGAGACAAAAAATACTGTACCGTAATTGGAATACAGGTAAATCGAGGTGGTAGAGAAGCCGAATGAAGTCGCCAGGTAAGGCTAGCAAATGGTTTCCACAAATACCAACGATTGCACCGGGAGAGGTGCACAAAAATTAATGTTCGGTTATTAGCACAAAACAGCGTCGCAAACATCTTCACTTTAAGTTCTACTTTGTGAAGAACACGTAATCCCAGCAAACAAAGTGTTTCGTTGGTGAGTCGTTATTGAATCATGATGCCGAACGAGTTTCGAAATTGGACTAACACGACAAAAATTTAGCATTTCGTAATTTCCAACCAACAGCTAAATAAATCAACCATGACCAAGATTTAAGGACATTATATAAAATTTGAATTTTAAGTGCAGGTCCGTGCCAAGACAAAGCGTGTATTCGGTGTACCCTCCCTTTTTAAAAACGATTGATAAAAATTGATTTTTGTGTGCTTGAAATTTATATAGTTCTTCATCATCATCCTCTGCCCTACAGCTCTCGGAGAGCCTGGGCCTCCTCAATTGAGGTTTCATAACAATTTCTTCCCTGCTTCGCACCTAGAGTTTTTACATGGATTGTGAACCATGGATGAATTACCACATTTGTAAGGTTTTTTACGTTGCAACCCATCAACAGATAGCAATCTAGACCGATGATGTCGTTAACACCAAACGGCAACTATCACTACTCATTTCGTAAAGCAGACTTGAATCACAGCGTGCCACAATCGGGAATTGAACCAGTTCTTCGCCGCAGGCAAATTTTGCTAAAAAATTGCACTATGGATAGAAATTATTTAAAAAAAATGCGGCGCAGACAAGATTTTAATTTTAAAAAAAATGAGCAAAAGGCATAACTGATTAAAAAATTACGACGCAGAAGAAAATTTTTAAATTCCAAAGTCAAATACACACTTAAATTCGTGAGATCCTGCAAAGGCACTAGAAGCTCGACCCGTGAATTCTTTGCTGGCCAAACGGATTGGCCTATGGAACCATATGATTAGTTTTCTGTCTACACTCTCGGAAAAATCCGGTGACAAATTAACACCCAAAGTAAACAACTGTCATGTTGTTCAGAAAAACCTTAACAACGCATTGCGGAGTTTTTCAACATTCCCTTTTTAAAGAGTTAAAAACTCACTTTAACACCCCTTTGGCCTCAAATTAACTCCGAAAAGGAGCCAAAAATTCACTTTTGCGACTTATTTCCATTGTAAGGGTGTTCACGCTTAGAGGGAATTTTCCACTTGGAAACCGAATGGCTTACAAATCAAGCGGTTCCAAGTTTCAGTCCCGGTAGAGCATACAAAAAAGTTTTTGGCACAAATATTAACATTGAAAATACGAAAAAAAATCAAAACATTTCAAATGTTTACAAAAAACCAGCATTTGTGGGGTAAATTCTTTTAACTCTCCTAATAAGTTAGTTTAACACCGAAAAATTGTTAACAATAAATTAACACCCACAAGGTACAGCCAACTTCTGCCATATTTGGATTCAGCGACCCCAAATTACCCAGAAAAAACCCTTATGTCGTGTGCACCAGAATGAGTATCGGCCTGCTTAATCATTTTTGGTCGACTAAAAATCTCCTTCGACGAATTGGTCGATCGAAAATCAGTTACATGAAGCCACCCCTGGTTTTTTTCGGATTCTTTTGGAAAAGTAACGTTACCTATAACGGGTACCTCCCTCCGATACAATTTGTTTGAAAAAAAAAACAGTTTTTTGAAAATGTCTCGAAATATTTATATACGCTTTTGGAAAAAAAAAGAATATAACAAAAATTTAAAAGAATAAAATTTTCTACATTTCATGCTTTTACAGTTTTTATGTATCTTTAAAAAATCTCCACATATTTCAAAAAACATTATTTTTTTTTTAATTTCTCGGAAATTATACGCTTTTGACAAAAAATGCATGTAATCAAATTAAGAGAAAATCAATTTTTAAAAGATTTTTACGTATCTTTAACGGTTCTCCAGAGATGTGAAGAAAAACGTTTTTTTTTTAAATACATATTTTTTCCAAAACTAAATATTTCCGAAGAAAGTTTCACAACTGATATTTTTCTTAAAAGTAGAGTTTGTTGGGATCAATCAAATTTTAGAAATACTCCCAAAATACTAAAGGTCTAAATTCTCCACACCATCAACCTTTTTCATATCATTAATATCCATATTCTTACATCTGAAATTCTCAAACGAGAACAACTCAAACTTTCGGCTCAAAATTTTGTTGTGGGCAACAGTGAAGTAAACTGCCATCAAACCACAAATACTAACCAACAAAAAATTCTATCACCTTTGCTGGTATAAGAAAATTGATAAAATTTAACTATATGGACAGGTAAACCAAAAATTGGGCCCATATAAGCAAACACCTGTGAGATGTTGCGGGCACCATACATGAACCAATTCCAACCTCAATACAAAAGCAGTTATCTGAGCCCAAGAATAGCCTCTAAGAACTCTTTTTTCTCGTATTTCTAGTAAGTATTTTGAACGAAATCTATTTTCATTTTCGCTTTGCTTTCATTGATACCTCGATTTAACGACATCCACGTAAAACCCCAATTGTGACATTCAAATGACAGCGAGCGTAGGTTTAGCACTCTTAAACACTTGAAATTGGCGTATAAAAACGAATAACTGTAAACTATTATTATGAATTCTATTAATGTGAAGACTGTTTAAGTTGTCGATTTGTTTTTTTTTCTTCATATTTAATGGCACTTGTATTACTATTAACTTTAAAGCGAAATTCAGCCGCTACCATTTTGAAACTGGGTTCCTCTCTTGCTCTTTCCAGAGTCCATTACCATCGACAGTGGGTATTTTATTGTAGAATGCCGTTTCACGATACGGACGGGTAATTTCAAGAACAGCAATTGTCAAGTTATTCGCATCGCTTTGTCACATATTTTGTGATACTTTCTACTTGTCAAATTTGAACTCATACATCGATTCGCACTTCAATGTTCCATAGATAGTTTTGTAAAAGTAGCGAATTTTTTAGTAGTTTCTATTACCTGATATAAATTTGTTTTGATTAAAACAGTACCTGATTTTTGTTTTTTTTTTCTATTATCGATACCCTAATGTAAAATGGTCATGAGTGATAAAATTTCGAAAAATTAGTTATTAACACAACAGCATTTAGCGCAATCAGTTTTTTTTAGTAACTAAAAAAATCCTCAATTATGACGAAAAACTTTAATAATATTTAATAAAATGAAAAAAATATAGTATAACTTATTGTAAAAGTCTTAAAGAATTTGACCACCTTTTTTTAAAAGCACAAACTTTTCATTATATCTTTAAAAGCACGTAAAAGATCGTATGTACTTGTAAAAGGTCGTATGTGCAGAAAAAAGCTTTTTTTAAAGTTCGTAATATCGAGAAAAAGCTTTTCAAACTTTGTAAAAGTCATAAGAAAAGCAAGTTTGGAGACAAGGCCTTGCAATTGTCTCCCAATTTGTTTTTCTGCACTTACGACACTTTTACTTTAAGGTATCGATATACTTGTATATGTAGGCACTTTTAATAAAAATATGTTTTCTTAGGCGCCATCCAGACGATCAAAAAAAGTTGTCGAAATCTCTTGGGCACAATTTCATCAAGTAAACCAGATGGACAAAAATTCCGTGAGAAAATTTCTTTTGTGTGGTAGCGTGACAACAAATTTCGAAGAAGCGTCAAGAGAAGGAGAGGGAGAGCCAAAGACGAAAAATAGTTCTAGGTATTTTATGAACAGCCATTTTTGTACGAAACAGGTTCTCCACAAAGATGTCTACAAAACATTCACATAACTATGTATCACAGATAGAGGTTTCACTGTACAAAAAAGGAGAAAAACTGTATGGCAACTCGAATTCGTAAAAATTTGACCATTTTAATTTACGCGGCTAAAGTATCAATTTAAACTAATAAATATTTTTTCAAAAGCCGATTTTCCCAAAAACGGAATTTTGAAACAAAAAATCTATTAACTTTTATGAGTTGTAAAATGCAAAAGTAATTCGTAAATTACTATTCAAAATAAAACAATGCAAATTTTAATATCTGACCTTTATTGCAAGCCATAAAGAAAGCCATAAAGGTGACAATATTCTTTGCAGGTGTCAAAAGGATTCCCATTAACCCTAATCCTCCTAGGTTGAGTCTTTGGGACTCATTTCAACTTTGCTTTGGATGCCACCAAATGGAAATCAAGTCCGTTTACATCTGGACGAACGTGATCACATAACATTATGTGAAAAAAAAAATATTCTAATACTGTTAAATTTAGTGTTTTATATATAAATTTCATATGAGAGCGCGGGACTCATCCTAGGTGTTTTTGTTTGTAAATTAACCCAGGATGATTAGGATTAAATAGGACAAAAAAAAATTTTTTGGCATAATTTGAAATACTAAAACAATTTTCCGGAAATTTTAAAAATCCTTTGAGCATGTTGTCGTTATAAACTATAAAATCATATTAAAAAAAATTGCATGGCTTCAAATCAGTTTTGGTAACTCGAAAAGATGTCTGTGAGATACAATCATTATTTAGTTTTAGAACAAATAACCATTCCGCACAACACTTCCACCAACAAACACGTTAAAATTGAGTCGAAAGTTCTCATTTTTTTAAGGACATAATTACTTTGCTAATAAATTTATAAAATGTCAAACTTAATCACATTTTTTTTAAAAGAAACAAAGCCATCACACCCAAAGTCTCACACAGGTCAGCAGATTAATCAGATCGGCATCATCGCAGAGTCGCCGTCACGTTATCGATGGTACTTATTAAGGATTAGGGTAGTGTGGGGCTGCGATGGATGAGGTGCAATTTTCAATAAGTGGATAACATCAAATCAAATATCGTACACTGTTCACACGCCTGTGGCAGCATTAAATCTGATATTTTCTAAACTTTTCTTCACGATACCCTGTATGATAGTGTGATGGCTAGTATTCCATGCAAATAAATTGTGAAAAAGTGTGGCAAAGAAGGAAGGAGATCTAAAAAAAAGCTAAAATGACGTATTTTATAGACATACGTAATTAAGCTTTTTCAGATCTCCTTCCCCCTTGCCGTATTTTATAGACCAACGTTTGTTGGCGAATTTCATCGAAATCGGTCCATCAAATTGACACACCTGACCTACAGTGTCTGTATTGCGAGTTTACTTAACTTCGACACACATCAAAATCCATCTGGACAGAACATACGAAAATTCAAATAGATTTTTTTTTTGTGTTGAATCCCATCAACTAGGGTATTTCATAGAATCCTGCTGGATAATGTAACTTTTAATTTTTTTTTTAAATTTTTTGCCTTTTTCGGCTCGGTATCTTTTTAGACCGTGACATTTGTCTCGTACCCCGACTGTCGTTGCACAGTGTTGTGTTGTATGAGAATATTAAGCCCAACATACGTTTATCGTACAAAATTCGCATTAAATTAAAATGTGCGAGCGAGAAAGATGAATAATTCGAATGCCGCAAAATCATTCACACCGCGATGTCAGTGACACCGAAATTTTCAAGAACACGCGCCACCATCTAACTGGAGGCAGATTTGGATATTCGCTGGCTGATAGAATGGTTTACGAGAGCCGCCACAAGAACGAATTCGAAGGTGAAGTCGATGCCAGCATTTGACCATAACCTTCAAGAAGTTATCCAAGTAGATTCTTTGTGAGACGTCAACTCAAGGTTTACCCGCAACTTGCTCAAAATCAGCTTCAATTTCAAGTATTCTTTATGCTGGCTCAAAAGCATAAAATACACACATAAATCCATTTGGGTTGAATGCCTGAATGAAAATTGACTTTTAATTAGAAAAAAGTAGCTGGAATTAGGCGCATAAAGTTATAGCACTCCTAAATATCCACAAACACGGAGTCAAATGAAATTCAAGGTATCTCTTAAGTTGCTGTTAAAGCAATTGTCAAAATTTGTATTCAAATCAGGCAATTCTAATGCAGTCACTTGACTGCTGGAAATCTGCCTGCAAACGGTCAAACATTTTAAGGTAAGCTAATTTATTGAGGATTTTACTGTTTTAAATTTTTTCACTTCAAATATTTGCAATATAATGCAAATGTTTGAAGTGTCTATTTATTTTTTAGCCAATAATTTGCAAAGCAACCTCTACGTATTTTTCCCTAAAAATTTTTTTGTGTTATTACTCAGAACTTTAAATGCATTTTTGTAAAAAAAAATATCAATCAACAGGTTACACCATTTAAATAAAATATTTTTTTTTGTTTTATATGCAATAAACTTTGTTCAAACACCTCCAAATTCAAATTTATAAACTTTGCTTACTGTGTCACATTTACACCAATTTTCAATTGTCCTTACCTGAAAAAAAAATAAAAAATATAATTTAAGATTAGGTTTAATTAAAATCAAATTTAATGTAAAAAAAACTTCTGTGTTAAATATAAATAGCCAATTTATTGAAAACAAGTTTATTGGTTCCGAAACTTGTTTTTTTTTTTTTTTTTTGGATGAATGGGTATCAGAACAGCAATGCCATTTAAAATAATTAACAGCTTTAACCCTTTTATGCCCGATGTTGCATATAACCAAATTTTTTAATACTTTTCCATACAAAAGCAAACGTTTCAAATTTTGCATAATGCCTCTTTAAAGCCCAATGCAGACGATTGCGATTACGATTACGATTACGATTACGATTACGATTACGATTACGATTACGATTACGATTACGATTACGATTACGATTACGATTACGATTACGATTACGATTACGATTACGATTACGATTACGATTACGATTACGATTACGATTACGATTACGATTACGATTACGATTACGATTACGATTACGATTACGATTACGATTACGATTACGATTACGATTACGATTACGATTACGATTACGATTACGATTACGATTACGATTACGATTACGATTACGATTACGATTACGATTACGATTACGATTACGATTAAGATTACGATTACGATTACGATTACGATTACGATTACGATTACGATTACGATTACGATTACGATTACGATTACGATTACGATTACGATTACGATTACGATTACGATTACGATTACGATTACGATTACGATTACGATTACGATTACGATTACGATTACGATTACGATTACGATTACGATTACGATTACGATTACGATTACGATTACGATTAAGATTACGATTACGATTACGATTACGATTACGATTACGATTACGATTACGATTACGATTACGATTACGATTACGATTACGATTACGATTACGATTACGATTACGATTACGATTACGATTACGATTACAATTACGATTACGATTGAAGCTTCTCGACCAATGGATTCAAAGCTTTTAGCAATAGGGACATGAAAACTTTGATCTCATTGGTCGAGGAAGCTCAATCGTAATCGCAATCGACATTCTAAATGTAACCACTTAAGGCATTATGCCTTCATAAGGTTCAATAAGTAAATAAATATTCTCCGGCACCGACTCTTACTCTTCAGAGGTTTATGAGATTGGCTATAGATTTGAATGGGCGGAGAATGGCTTCTCTAATGGTGAAAGCCGAATAAAAATCCCTTAAAAATTGCAAGAGAATTAGTGGGCGAAAATTTTCCTTAAGGAATAATTTCTTTAATGTCGGAAAGCCGATCAAACTCTCTTTTAAATGATATCGGGCGAGGGGACTTACAGAGAAGAGAGGGGCTAGTTACTACTGAAGCAAAAATTTCCTTGAAGAATGACCTTTCTAACGCTAAATACCGGATATAAATCTTGGAAGCAGTTCAATAGATATCAGGAGGGAGGGAGAAAACTTCATTCACCTATTTTTGACCGGATTTTTTCACAGGATTTTCTGACCGGTTTTAAGAAAAATAAATCTGGTCAAATGGTCACATCAGACCGAATCCAAATTTTTCTATTGGCAACACTGAATATAACTTATAATAAAATTTAAAGTCTCATCCATCCCGAACTTGATATTCCATTAATAAATATCCGAAAGTGTTTTTTTATCAAGATTGGGCTTCATTAAAAATCCACAACCATATTATTAAGGGCCATATAAACAATCGTTAATTCTTAGAAAATGTACAATTTTCACAATCATAATTCCGATCTTTAGTGGTTTTGCAGCATCAGGCAATTGGACTGTTTAAAATCCACACACCATTGCCACTGATCGAGATTTGTGTGTAGATCGATGCTTGTAAGTTTGAATGCAAAGTGCAAGTTTGTAAATTGCTAATTTTAAAACAAGTAAATTGGCGTCGATACCAAAAGGCTCCCTCACACTGCAAAAAAGGCACAAAAAGACTGAAGATCGCTACCCACCTTACCAGATCCCGAGATCTGTTGAAATTTGCAACAAAAGGGAGAAAAAAAAACTTTAGGAGTCAATACTGGGTTGTTGTAGAATTCGTTGGGGGCCAAGGTTAAATTATCTCAAAATGCATATTTTCTGTAATAAAAAACTAAACGAAATACTTACGAAACCTATAAATGGTGCGATCAGGCCCATAATGGGAGTCATTCGCATATATAAAATTCTATGGACATTGTTTCGCCCGACATTGTTTTAATGCCACGGTATACCCCGCACCTACCGCAGATACTTTTCGCTACTTCTTTGGGAAAAAAAATCGCGATCGAGAGATGCGGGGATCAATCGCGCTTTTATAAACTCGAACTGCAGAGCAACGAAAAAACTGCGCAGAAGGCGCAGAAACAAAGAAGCTTATGGCGACCACTATGGTATACAAAAGAAACTTCTAGAGATAAGAAGTGATCTTGAATGGCCAGCAGATTTGCCTCTTTGTAGTACTTCCATGCCCTTCCCTCAACCGTAAAGCCGGTTTTTCACTCGCATTAAAAATCTGGATTTGAATCTGGAACTCGGCAGCTTCTGAGGCCTTCCCTACAAACACACATGACGGACCCAACGCTCTGGACTGGTCTGAAAAAATGTGGACCATGTCTGATACCATGTCTGGCTTAAAACTATGTATTCGATGGACATTAGTATGGTCTGGTTTTACTATCGATCGATACATTTATAGATATATTCAAATGGTTCGTGTACCAATAGTTATCGTTCGAGCCCTTTTGCTTTATTCAAAGTCCATATTTGAAAATCTTTCATTGCTCTTATTTTTTTCACTTTTTTTCGTTTTTTTGTGAATTAGTGACATTAATAAAGCGTAATTTGTTGCTTATATAGTGTTTATTTCTAATTTTCACATTTTCACTTTCACTTTCGCTGGTTTTACGAGAGGCTACTAAATCTGTCATGCAGTTTTGTGTGCAAATTTTCAATTGGAAATCAATCAACCATCGGAAAATGGATTATTTTCGCTATTGCGATAAGTCATGGCTGTTATTAACTGTTCTACTACGGCTAATTTATCATCGTCTGAGATTTTTTTTTCTCGCCGTTTGGTGTTAACGACATCATCGGTCTGGATTGCTAGCACGGTCTCTGCTGTTGATGGGTTGCAACGTAAAAAAACCTTACAAATGTTGTAATTCATCGATTGTTCGCAATCCATGTAAAACTGTAGGTGCGAAACAGGGAAGAAATTGTTATGAAACCTCAATTGAGGAGGCCCAGGCTCTATGAGAGCTGTAGTATGTTGATGAGATTTTTTTATCTGTATTTTTTGTGGGAAAAGTGGTGTAACCTAACTGAACCTACACTCAGAGAAAAAAAGTTTGCCAACTGCAGTCGATTTTTTGGCCAAGTGAGCTTTCGCGGTACTCTGGGGAACAAAGTTCACCTGCAGTTGGTGGTACGAATTTACAATGCTTTACAACGTTTTACAATTAGTTAAAACACAATTAAAACAGAAATCCTAAGAAATCTAAATTTTGTCACTAAAGGGGAAATTAAAACAAATATTAGAAAATATAGTTCGTATGCTAAATTGCTTACATTCACATTCGCCCTCCATATGCCATTGTGGACCTTTGTTGTTCTAAACGTCATTTATTTTTCATTTGATTTTGACACTCAGACGGTGAGCCACATATAACATATATACGGTCATGCTAATATATACTAGCATTCAGCATTTTACATAATTTCTCATACATCAAAAATCAATTGAAAAAAATCATATGAAATCATATTGGATTTTTGACTCCAATTAAAATTGTTCATTCAGTTGTAGTTATTGATCGCCAAGAATATACTACATAAATAGGAAATAGCCTCTACCAATTGTTATCATAGGTTTATGTTTTTTTTTTAATTTTTTTTTTGTTCAATTTGCGGGTGATTGCCCCACGTTGATAACCTTCAAGTGAAAGCCTGTGCAACTGAGCTGAAGACTGAACGTTATTTTTTATCTCCATTTCGTATCAAAACCACGATTAATGCAATCAAAGCTCGTATTCTG
This sequence comes from Chrysopilus asiliformis, assembly GCA_964034945.1. NCBI lineage: Eukaryota > Metazoa > Arthropoda > Insecta > Diptera > Rhagionidae > Chrysopilus > Chrysopilus asiliformis. Next base: position 102,465,896 of record OZ035961.1, read on the forward strand.
ATAAAAGAATTGAATTTTGTGTCTACACACAGCAAAGCGGCAAATTGAAAAGAATTTAACAATGTTTAAATTTCAGCGAGAATATATGTAGATGATAAGAGAACTTTTGTTATTCTTAATTTTAGTTTTGTTCTCAAGAAGGTTAAATGAAAGATTCCTGGTACGAAAAGGCAAAAAATCATGCACTCAGGTGAAATGAACACACACCTTGTGTTTACTTACAAAAGCTAAAGAACAGATCGAAACAAAAATTCTTTTGTACAAAAATTGAACTTTCGTGAAAAAAACAGTAGAGGGTTTGTAAAAAATTATTCCCTCAAATTTGGTCTTGCTTTTTCAAATATATTTTCTAAAGTTCAGAAAGAAATTAAAATTGTTAAAAAATAATTAACAGTTTCTTTTCTGTCATGAATTTGATTTTTGTGTAGATTACCCTCTTTGTGTAGATTAGATCATAAATTGTAAATCAAAAACCGAAAAAGTTTCATAAAAATCAAAATCATCACATGGAACCACTCCTTTCCCCTCCCCAATACAAATGGAATAAATACTTTTTTCCTATTTTCTCGAAAACGGTGCATCGCATCGAAAAACTTATAGAGACGAAAAGTGTTTAGAATATGATTTTACATAACCGGCCCCTACATCAAAATCCAATCGGACCACTGCTTCCCCCCTACCTCTCTCTCATACAAATGGATTTTTTTTAATAAACATTTTTTCTGTTCTCATATAAAAAATTGACGATTGGCCTCTGGCAATTCTAGCTTTTCTTATGTTTTATGTATGAAAAGCTCCATTTGATTTGCAAAATAGGCATTTGGATTGTAAACCGGAAAAATAAGAGACTAAAGGCCCAACTACGATAGACATAGCAGCGCATATGTAAATGTCAAATTTCCAACGAATGTTGACATACATAGCTGTCAACATAAAAGCTAATCTTCATTTTACCACAAGTGGAAATTAATATGGCACCAATATTATTAAATTCACACTAAAATTTTAGATTATGTTCACTATTTACATATGCATCGAATTATTCATGCTTAACGAAAGTTTAACGAAGGTTTGAAAGTGGCATCACTTTGACACATGTCTATTGTGGGTAATAACATTGACTTTCTTATTCTGGAAATGACATATGCAGCTACATATGCGCTCTTATGTCGATCGTAGTTGGGCCTTAATTATTGTGAATTTTCTAATTTACATGAATTATTTCAAGTAGATACTGCTACCGCATCAATTTTAGCTCATATTTAAAAATAGTTTGTTAAAAAAAATTCTGTCCATTAAATTGTATTGAAAATATTATGTTAATATTTTAAAAAATAAAAAATGCATATTCCGGAACTAATGAAATTGCTTTCCTCGAAAATGTAATTTTTTTACGATTATCATTCAAAGTAATTATCTGAAATGAGTTTTTTTTTTAAATATTGTTTATAAACAATCTCTCAAAAGTTTATCATTTAGAAAAAAAAAACTGGAAGTTTCTTATCAGTGGACACAAATGATATACGCCTATTTTATTTATGGATGGTCTTGTGTTGCACACACCACAAAACTTGGACTGTTTTATGGGTATTTAATTATCAGTGAATCCCTTCTGATCGTAATTGACATTTTCACTGTTAGCACAAGAATTCTATTTTCCCATACTTCTTAATACTGAAAAGAATTTCCCTTATTATGTGAAGCTAAAAGTAAATAAATATTGTTTACATAAACAAATAATGTATAATTTGCAATAAACAACTTGACTACAAGATAATAAACCATTTTATGAATGAATAAAATGGTAATGACTCCTACCATGCTGATAATGCTGTTAAAAGACAACAGAAATATTCAGGGTATTCACAATCCTCTTTTAATTTTCGGTATTCGGTATTTTCGGTAATATTAAAAGACTGAAAATATTCTGCTGTGAACATCCCACAGCACAGATTTGAGAACAGCGCTTTTATTGGATACGTGACCAAATCATGAACTGCGAATTTGATTGTCACATACCTTTAAATCCACGTTTGATGTATTCTTTTGAATCACTATTGTGGCAACGGCTATCAAAATTGAAAAAATTGCAGTCCGATGAGATTAACAAAAATCCAGCGAGAAAATTTGACAACTAAAAACATTACTAGCGCCACTCGCGGTTGATTCTTGATACCGAATAACCGGGCCGGAAAACACGACTCAAGGCATGTCTACAATTACCGAATCCGGTAATTCATTTTTACATGAACCAAGTTACCGTCTCGGTAAAAATCTGTTAAATTTGACTGAATTACCGAGCGGTAAATTTACCCGCAATTTAAAAGACGACTGTGAATACCCTGAATGTAGAAAAAAAAGTTTTACCCAAACGAAAAAGCTATCGCGAGAGGCCTTCGGTTGAAACAATTTACTTTTGCTATTTGTTTAATTTGTAATCGATTGATAATAAAATTATTGTATTATTGAACTTGCTAACGTCATATCCTTGAGCTAAGGAACTAAGCTGGAATAAACATATTTTTATGTGATAATTTAAGAGAATTCTATTGGTGTATTTTAAAAGAGGTTTTAGGAAAATCACATAAAATTTTTTTGATCAATTTTAATTTTTCAATAAAAATTGCAATCTTTTATTTAGTAAAAAAATATTTAATCAAGCTCATAACACTGAACAGATAACAGAGCCCTCTGGCGAGAGTCATTGGGTGCATTCAGCGACCCGAGCCGCTCTGGAGCGGCTCAGTATGTGTCAAAAAACCGCTCAGCACCGCTACTGAGCCGCGCACATAAAACTGTCAAAATATTCGAGGTTATGGTGTCTTTCACTATGTCTTTCACTGGAGCGAGATATAATTATTTCCACAATATTCGGTATTTTCGCGTCAGAGATGTTAAAATTGGAGCCCATCGCAATGTTGGTTGACGAATGTAATACTCATTTTGAAGTAACCTCAATTCGAAGTTCGAAGCCTGAAAGAAACCGGGATTATTTTGAGGTGACTATACCGAAGTACACTCCCGAACTCTTTCGTCAACATTTCCCGCAACGTCGACTATTTCCATTCCCGTTTGCTCAGCAAGAACTTCCATGAGGCTTCCCGTATTATAAATAACATAAATAACTATAAATATTATAAATAACACCATTTATTTCCGTCGTCATTTTTACATATGAATTGAGGTTATGTAATTCTTCATTTGACATTTGCTCAGCTACTGAGTGGAGTTCTTTTACGCTCAGAAAAAATGTGAGCTGCTCAGTTGAGCCGCTCTGTAGCGATTGCGTTCAGTAACTGAGCACCTTTTTCGCTCTAGAGCGATCCTGAGCGGCTCAGGTCGCTGAATGCACCCATTGCAGCGGAGCTGGTCATGTAACGCTCGATTTAAACGATCAAAGTTACTTGATGTCGAAAAAAATAGAGCGTCAAAACACTGCGTGAATGCTTTGACAATCAAATTTTAATTGACATCAAGTAACTTTGACAATTAACTTTGATAGTCTAAATCAGGGGTGTGCAACCTTTTAGCTTTCCTGGGGCCACATTGGGAGAAGACGGGTTATATTGGGCCACAAATAAAATATACTAACCCTAAAGATGGTTGATTAGTAAAAAAAACTTACATATTTAATGAACAATTTTAAGTAATTTAAACTTCATTAATTCATAAAGTTTGTAAATATATCAGTTTTTGTTGAGTCACATTCAAACACGTCCTAGATCGCATACGGCCCGCGTGCCGCGGGTTGGGCATCCCTGGTCTAAATGGACATTGACTCTATTAAATGCACTGACAGAAATGGAGGAAAGGTTTCAAGCCTGCTGCAGGACTATCTTCACTAGAACCAGCTAAGCTTCCTTTAACCCTAATCATCCTGGGTTAATTTACAAACAAAAACACCTAGGATGAGTCCCGCGCTCTCATATGAAAGTTATATATAAAACACTAAATTTAACAGTATTAGAATATTTTTTTTTTTTCACATAATGTTATGTGAGCACGTTCGTCCAGATGTAAACGGACTTGATTTACATTTGGTGGCATCCAAAGCAATGTTGAAATGAGTCCCAAAGACTCAACCTAGGAGGATTAGGGTTAAGGGGAACAAAATTTATGTGGAGCAAGTGAAGTTCGCCTGCAGTATTAGAACACGTTTGTCTGAGGCAGGGATTCCGACGATGTAAGAGATTATAAATTTTAGCATGCCTTTAGGAGGTGTACAATTTTCTCAGAACAGGTAAGCATTACAACTGCACAACTATAAAATTTGGCAAAACAATTTTAAGCATTTGCGGAAGGTTGTTAATAGGACTGTTAAAAACAACCGGGTACCAGGAACTGGTTGTAGCGCCGAAGACATTCAAGAAAAAGAAAACTTATTAGGTATGGTAATGCCCTTCAAAAATATACAGTAAAACCTCTTAATTGAGGAAAACAGGACAGGAAATGGTTGGTCTCATCAGTGTTCTGATTTGGGAGGTTTCACTGTATTTCCGGCTTATTTCATCACCATGCCCCAAGGCACTAGTAGCAATTGTGGTGTATGGCATGTATCTGTCACTTAAAAAGATACACTTCTAGTAACTGATACACTCCGAAAAATGAAAAAACTTCATTACAATTAATACGTCCTCTTTTTCATTAAAACTAGGAGAAACTGCATAAAATTTAAGAAAAATCGTTTGTGTTATCAAAACTTCATTATTTAAGTATTTCATAAGAAGGTTTCAAAAATTCTATAAAACGATTTTAATTCTGGGCTACTGCCAAAAATTAAAAAAAAAGTCATGAATTTCCTCGACTAAAAGCTAAGAGCCACCAACGAAAAACAGAAGAAAAATGTAAATTCGCTTTTAGTACAGCAACTAAAACTCCTGATTGTCGCCAAAAAAAAAACTCCACCCGTAGTGACAACAATGCATCGTTTTTCCTTTCCACCCATAGTGACAACAGTGCATCGTTTTTCCTTACAGGAAACACAAATTTTTACTTAACGAGTAAGATAGCAAATGCTATACCACACACGTTCACTTCCTCCACGAAAGCGTGAGCTAAAATCTATAGGGTGAAGGGAGTCGTCGTTGATATTTGTAAAAACTCCAATCGTCGGTGCCAATATAGATAGGTAAAATATCTTCGCTAAGGCTAGTCTCATCTCGAAGCCATTAACCATCAGAATTCTACCCAGGCATCCACTAAACTTGCCATCCCAATGAGTCAAGCCTATCCAGACAACAGAAATGCCCGAGATGACAATAATAGAGGTAGAGATATGGCATGGCTGTGCTGCACTGCAATATAGCTCTATCTACCATCATTTTTTCGCATTCGATTCAATTGTGAAACGACATCAAAGAGTGGACAAAGGGCACGGGACATGAGTCAAATATTTCACCAGCCACCCTACGACCATAGTAGAGATGGCCAGCAACCCATCTCGACGGATTCTAGTAGTTCCTCGGGGGAGGTGTGCGAACATCAATCGCAATATTATCAAAGTGTGCAGCGATCCAATGATATGAAATGCTCTTCGGGATAGATGCGGTGCAGCGTGGCAATGAACTGGGATTGGCATCACGGGTTCAAGGTCTCTGAGAACAATCGCAGCCTCATGATCCTAAGTCGGGAGCAAATTTACCTTCCCCACCATCAACTTATTCACACATCCAACCATACGACGTTAATCATGATACAACTCTCCTATACCAACTCTGTATGGCTCACGGGGATACATAAATAAAATTGCATCTGATCAAATTGTTTTTAAGGGATTACACGCCTAAAAAGCCAGAAGAACTTCCTTTTAAATTTAAAAATTTGGGGTTTTTAACATTTAGTTTAAATTAAGTATAAACCAACTATTACTGTTCATTCACAGGTACACCTCAGTTTTTTTCAAGCTCGTAACTGGACGGTCATCAAATAGGCTATTATACTTTATAGAAACTCCATCTCAAGCGAATAAAAAAGAGATTTATGGTCTGCAAAAAAGGTTTTTTTTTCAGTTTAATTAAATAAGATTTTTGGAAAGAAATATATTTAAAAACAAATGATTTTATCAAGGAAAGACTTTCACTGTCGTTTAAAGGATTTTGGAGCCTCAGCTGAATTTTGAGGCTACAAAAGATGCTAGGAACCGAATTTCAAATTCGGGGTCCCAACAAAATTTTGCGGACTTTTCCGTCAAATATCTCAATAACTGTAAAATATATCGATTTACGATAAAAGGCGAAAAATTAGAAGAAATACGTCAAGCTTTTAGGGAGGGAAAGGGGGGGGGGTTGGCGAACCAACCACCCCCCCCCCTCCCCTCTTCCTCCTAAAAGCTTGACGTATATATCGAATTACGATAAAAGGCGAAAAATTAGAAGAAATACGTCAAGCTTTTAGGGAGGGAGAGGGCGAACCAACCACCCCCCCTCCCCTCTTCCTCCCTAAAAGGTTGACGTATTTCTTCTAATTTTTGTTTAACAAAAATCCTCTTTTTGCTGTTATTTTTGAAAAATCCATTTAGTTTTGGTTCGACAACAAGCATATAACCCCTTAAGAGACTAATAATACTGTTGATGATTGTAGTTGTAGTCATCATTAAAAGATCAGAGTTTCTCAAAAACCGGCCTAGAGCTGGCCACGAATAAGGATTTCCCACTAATACTTTGGAAATTCAAATCAAAATATCCAAAACGCGACAGGCCAGTACAGCAAGAACAATCCAAAGACTACTATTTGGTTCGATTTGCGGACGTCGAAAACTGAAGCCTGGCTCGAATATCGTGGCTCCGCGTGGAACCCGCTATCATTGTCGTGAGAATCAAAATTATACGTTTCAATCCATTGCAGGCTCAAAATGCAGTCTTAACAACATAAAATATGTGTTTGAGTCTCTCCAGTCCGCGACACGATCGCCCATCAGAATTAAATTCAATTGGTTGTTTTGTGTAAACTTCGCATTGATTTATTCAAGAAAAACGTGCTCACAAATTCAGTATAAACATAAAAAAGACACCACCCTACGTTTGACCCTCTGTTTGAATTTCCTTTAATAGTCATAGATTCACTGAAAATTCCTATTTCGCAACATTGTTGCAGCTTCTTTATAGGATTTGCATTTTAATGTAAATTTTCAAATTGTATAATTCAAGGTTGAACGTTTATAATAAAAGATAATTAAATTAACAAGGACTGCATTTTTTAACATAAAATGTAAGTCGAACAACTCAAGTGTGGAAATTATGTAATTTAAAAAATCGTTAATTATTCCTGAAGGAATATCGAATTGAAATCTGAAATACTCACTAATGAGTACTCATATATGATGCTCACTCGTAAGTACTTATATACTGGAATTTTTTGGGAAACTTTTAGTGAAATTTTCCGTGGATTTTTCTATGAATATTTTGGGAAACTTTTAGTGAAATTTTCCGTGGATTTTTCTGTGATTTTTTTGGGCAACTATCGGAAAATTTTTAGTGGGAGGAGTGGAGAGGGAGGGAAGAGGAAGAAAATGTCCTCTCTCTTACTTCTCCCTCATCACTCTTTTCCCCCACCTTCACACACTTCCGCGTTTTCAAATCCCCCCCCCCCTCCTTCCACCCTTCTACCACCGCTTTTACAACCCCCGCTTATACCTTTCCCCACTTTTCACACAATCCGTTCCCTGCTTACCCTTCCTTTTGAATGGTTGAAGAAGTTAAGAATATTTCTGATGGGTTCAGAACAATAGAAAATTATCAAATACTCATGCCCATGAGTAAGTGTTTTTGACTAAACATTTGGCTCACTGCTCACGGGGTGAATAAATTACTCATGAGCAAACTTACTCATAAATTACTCATCAGTAGTTACGCTGAGCATAACACAAAAAGATTCAACTCAACATTTCTAAATATGTAGAATCTAGCAGGAGAGGGGGTTTGAGGGGATAAGCAGGGGGGGAGGTTTGAGCACCACCCAACCAGGAATTTTCTCTACAACTTTCTCTTTGAAATAACCGAAATCTTTCAATTATACCACGTATAAGCAAGTAAAAACAAAAAAAAGTAAGAATCTAAGATATTATTAGTTTACCCCAGACAGTAGCGTAGCTACATATTTTGAGCACTCCAATTTTGCTAGCCTCCAAAAACTAAAGCATTTTGAAAAATCTTCATTCGACGGGCAAAAATTTCAGAAGCCTCTTTTTTGTTGTACCGAAATTTTTTTTTAAGTATGTACTCTTCAAGGACCCACAGCAAAATTAAGAACTGAGCTGTGCTTCGGCTTTAAAGGATCTTCCCCTAAGCTCTGGCTGTAATTACAAAAAAAAAGAAAATTGGAACTTTCTGGAACCACACTTCAGGTTGGATGCTTTTATTACAATTTTTTTGCAGCCAAAAAATTATTGATTTAAGTCGCTTCCACAAAAAGAAAAAAACTGTCCTAAAATTGTAATCTTCCAAACTCAGATAACTGCAAATGCATGTTGCCAAAAAAAATGTATAAGAAGTTTCATAATAGATTATCCAACCAAGTCCACCACCCGATATTACTGACAATGAGTGAAAAACAGGCTCTCTGGATTCCGGCAACCACATTTTAATGCAATACCAACCCCGATTTAATTGCATGTCATGGGCGTCTATTTGTTGCCAGATTTTTAAAATCCTCCAAAAAAAAGAAGTTCAGCTCTTTTGAACCCACCACAGAGCCACAGTAGCGATATATGTTATTCCATTAAGTGTGCATCAGACTATGCTTGCTAAAGAATAGCATAATGTTTAATAGTGCATCAGAAGCATGAATTCCGATACTGAAAACCTACATCCACTCTACACGGCCACGGCTAGTCCATAGCGAAAATCGACCGGATTCACACAGATCCATTTTTCTACAACATATATATATATATAAATATTTTTTTAGTGAAAAAAGAGTAAAACAAGCCATACAATGGCAATAGGGCTGCGAATGACTGACTATGAAGGTAGGTAAGGGTGTTTCCACCAGTGTGATTCCACCGGACCCCCACCGGGTTCAAGCACTAAACTCCGACCATGTCGCAACAGACACAGAAGGGCAATCCGTCGTCTGGATGATGGGGAGCTTTTCAAAGAAACACAGTTTTTAAATGTATTTCTTTTGCACTTAAATCAATTGTTCACAGGAGAACGGAGGACGAGACAAGATGCCGAAGAAATGCTGCACTAATTGTCCATGTATTAATGGATGGATGAGCCCATTGCCATAATGGTGTATCCGAACTAAACACCCTTCCAGCGCTGGACAGAATCACCCATCCATCCAGTGGCAAAAGAAGTGCTGGATGGAAAAATCGGATCCATGCAGTTCCACTCTATAGTAGCAGACCCATAATGATGTTCTAAGGTTATCGCGGAGGGACAGTAAGATAATAACTACGAACTGGAAGGTATTAAATAAGGAAAGGCCGCTTGGGTCTTCTACCCTCCATGAAGATAATAATAAAAGCCCCAGAAGTGCCGTTCGCCATGTTTGCCAGCCAGTTGTGCTCCAAAAGTTTGTAAGTTCTGCATTTTTTTACTGTATTTAAAAATCATGCAACCTGTCTGACGTGCTTGTGTCGCCATCAAAGTATAAACACAATCAAACGATTTTTATAGTGTAGTCATGAAAGTTTAACATGCAGACGTATTTTAAGGATGTTATGCTTAATATTTTCTTAAAGTGTACCTATTCACATTGGCTTGCACAACCTTCTAAATGCATCGCCACAGTTGAACACTTCGGGGGTGAAAAAAAACGTAAGAACAATGGATTCAAGTGGAATTTTTTCAGTCTGGAGATCGATTTTATGAACTTCAAATGAAGTGTATAGAAGAGTATAGGGAATTATATGTATGTTCACACCACTTCAAGTCAATTGATTGCAAAAATCTTTTAGAGTCGGATTGGTTGACGGTTAAAGCGAATTTGATCCTGAAAGGACCCTAAAGAATTTTTATACAAAAAAAGAAAAATTTTGTGTGCTCTCGATGGGATTCGAACCGCCAATTCCAAGACCTTAGTTAATATTTTACCAAGACCTTAGTTAATTTACACAATTTATATTTTTGCATTTTTCCAAATTATAGCCATGGGTAATTTAACAAATTTCTTGGTACGATTACCCAATAAATTGAAAATTTTGATAAACCCATATAAAAACATTATTTAACCAAGACGTTTTGGTTAATTTCACCATGTTTTTTTCTCTCTCTGTGTATTATGCATTGTTTTCTAGAAAATAGAAAAAAAGTATTCCATTTGTATAGGAGAGAGAAGAAAGAGCGGCCCACTGGATTTCGATGTATGGATATGTTATGTAAAATCATATTCTAAAGACATTTTAGCGTTATAAATTTGTCTATACGATCCACCGTTTTCGATAAAATTGCAAAAAACGGTTTGGTTTCGTTGGGGGGGGGGGGGGGGGGGGAGTGGTCCGATTTTGTCCGTTCAAGAAGTTTGCCTTGCCATTTACGACAAACACCGCTATGAAATTTCAAGTCTCTAGCTCAATCCTTTCGAAAGTTTTGGTGTTCCCGGACAGACGGACAGATACGCAGACGAACAGACAGGCGGACGGACATGCGGAAATCAAAATCTTTTGGTGTAGTTCAAGATAATCAAATTTTCTACATATTTGCCTTTGCCGTAAATTAATATCTTTTACCGTTATCGAGATATTTCAGATTTTATAAAATTGAAATTCATTAATTGTTTATTTATCGGTTTTTAAAGATTTATTGTGTAGAAACGTAGATTTTGTATAAGAAAGTCATGATATTTTATTAGTTTTTAGGAATCTTATGCCGGTGTGACGATCAGGGCTTCTTCGGTTGATCGTGTAGATTGTGCATTAGATTAGACACCAATTTATTTAAGAAACTAACTGAAAGGCGGCTATTTTCTTCTGTTAATTATGATCATTTCCTTTTATCTGTATACAGTACCAAAACATACGTTGTAAAAGTGAAGTTTCAATATCAAAATTGGGCAATATTCCAGCTTTATGTCATTCGGGAAGGTGACATTTTTTACTTAGAAAAAAATATGAAAACTGAACTCTGTGCAAAACGATTCCAATAAGAACATCACCGCCCGCGCCGAGGGAACAAGAGCGTAAACTTATTGAAAAATAAATCGATTCCTATTGCATTGTAGAGCTTCGCTTTTAACATAAAAAAGAAAAACTGTCTCAGGCATTCGGGTTGTGTAAAACCATTCGATATTGAAATGGAAAACGGGAGCCACCCTAAATCTTCTCCATAAAAAAGTTTTTATACCCTGTAAATACAAATATTCCTAACTGTAGTTGTATTGTGAAGATACACAACGAAATAATTAAATCCAAAACTGAATTTCTACGGTTTCATCACGAATTCAAAATTTGATCAATACTTGGCAGCTCCCCGGACTCCATCCAGTTCTACCTCCACACCAGACCGCCTTCAATATTTTTATGCAGCAAAAATAAGAAAATAATTCAAATGGGACAACTAAAGTTGAAAATCTTATTTCACAAACGAAATCCGTAATCGGAAATATGCACAACTCAACACACAATCTTTAGAGAAGAAATCATCAAAAAAAAAAAAAGAATGTCTATATATGTTATATAAAAATTCCCATCGTATTACACATCATACCAAATTTAAGCCCAAACCAGAATCAGAACCCAAATCCAAAACCAATAAAATCGCCAGGCATTGGAGTCGTCATCATCATCATCACCGCCCGAATTTTGAGGACAGCCGAGAAGAAAAAAAAAACACACACACACAAGAAATTCCAGGAGACAACCGAGACCAAGGCGAAGGGATGATGATGATGATGATATACTTATGAAGGGATTTTTCTGGTTCCCAGGAATCTAACCAACCAAACCCAAAACCGAATAAAAGATAAAGAGAACAGGTCATGACTTTGGGCTTTTTATGGATGTCCATCGGAACACTCGCGCACACAAAGAAAGCCAACAGATAAATAAATATTTCTGGTAGAAACTGTCATACCAGCGGTACCCTCTAACCCTCCCCCCGCCCTCCACTTCACGACTTCCTGCTGTACAAGGGATAAATCTTGGTCCAGAGCAGAGCTCGTTTCCATGTCCGTCCATTCCAGGAGGAACTCTGCGGCTGAAATTCAGCCGAATGTGATGTTTGTTCCCAGTTTATCTTCTTCAAAACACACAACGATGGGCACCTCAGTTAATTCACTGGACATCACAAATACCACAAATACGACCGAATCATGGAAAGCAACCCCCACACAAATAGAAAAAAGAAACGAAATTTCGAATTGAATTTGTGTAAGTACTAAAGGTTAGGTTTAAGAACTTTTTCACCATGCCCCGCAGGAAACCTGCTTTCATCCCAGAAAGAACCGCTGCCATGCATTTGGGGAGGCGATGATTTTTTATTTCTGTAGTTAAGAAAATCGCTAGGAATACACTCACTTGGAGTTCACCTCAAGTATCGTTTTTATTACGTTTATTACGATAAAACGAGATTTACATCGTTGTAAAGTGTGATGGAGAACAAATCACGGATCAATGGAGCATAAGTGGAACATGTCTAAGAGAGAACCGTTTTTTACTTTCCTCTGCTATAGAGGGAAAGTATTGTATTCATGATGGAGATCTACTCGAGGACGGTGGAAGAAACTTTCCTATCAGTGCGACACCCGCCTCAGGCAAAATCTTGAGGATGGCCGTGCATCTGCCTGTCGATCTGTCTTTCTGTCTGTCTGTCAGTATGTCTGTCTGTCGGTCTGTCTGTCGGTCTGTCTGTCGGTCTGTCTGTCGGTCTGTCTGTCGGTCTGTCTGTCGGTCTGTCTGTCTGTCGGTCTGTCTGTCTGTCGGTCTGTCTGTCGGTCTGTCTGTCGGTCTGTCTGTCGATCTGTTTGTCAGTGGGTCTGTCTGTTGGTCTGTCTGTCGGTCTGTCTTTCTGTCGGTCTGTTTTTCTGTCTGTCTGTAGGTCTGTCCATTTTACGTATCTTAAATAACTTGAGAACGCGTTGAGCTAGCAACTTGAATTTTTTTGTAAATCATTTTTACAAAAATCGTAGTTTTCTATCGACTTTTGGAAAAATAACGTTAGCTATAATGGGTACCTCCCATACAAATTGGTTATAAAAAAAATTTCGTGGCCGATGTTTCAAGCAATTTAAATCTTTTATTAACAATAGTGGCTCGTTTGCGGCACACTGTCATTAAGTAGTGATAATTACTACTTGGTGCTAATGACACCATCGATCTAGACTAATGTCGTGACATCTACTGTTCACGGGTGCAACAAAAAACCTTACAAATGTTGTAATTCATCCATAGGTCGTAATTCGTGTAAAAGCGAACTTTTTTTAATATATCTCACACATTTCATCAAATTTAGAAACACCAATTTACTGTAAAATACGACGAAAACAAAATTTTCATCATTTAATAAAATTTTGTAAATTAAAATAGACAAAATAATCCTTAAGGTTCCGCTGATAAGACGATTTTTTGGTATAAAAGTAATATTATTAGGTCACGTGTTTAAAAAAATATCAATAAAATATATCTAACAAACGCATATTACAAATTAAAACTAGCCTCGATATTTTGAGGACATCAAGGGATATCAGGATGGCGGATTTACATTTGCGAGGAACAAAATTTATGATAACATAAAGGTTTGCCAATAATACAAATTTTCCCATGCCATTAAATCACCGCACCCACATTACATGAAACGCATCGACGACTATCTCTAAACTAAGGAAGATGAGAAGCAATTTTTTATTTTCGCCATTGTTTCCCTTTTCTTGTGCTCCTTGACTTCTAACACCTTCCTAATGAATTCCAATCATTAGGGCACTCCCAGCTCATTACTCTAGTTTAGCAAAAGCTGAAAAAATACAGAAACACAATGTCCTATCATTCCAAAAGCTAGCCTTACCTCAAACCTCAGTAAATTAAGGACAAAATAAATGTATTAAAAAAGCAGAAAAAACTATGAAAAACTATGTCGAATGATAACGACACATAACACGTTCCCATAGCTCAATATTTCTATGGCATGACTTTAGTCAAATAAAGCAAAAAAAAGGGACAGAAAAACATGAAATACATAAAAATGAGCCACAAAATTACGCAACACGCCCCAACCGTCCAAATCTACAGTATGGTCACTTCGACACCAATCCACCCCCTTCACAACCTACACATTCCAACATTTCGAAACGCTCGTTTTTGCATAATAATATATCGCACGACACACCCGTACCAAAAAAAAATATTCGAAATTTCCACCAAGGTCCTTAACTCCAAGCACAGCCACCACCACCACCACCACCACAGGCTCAGCAATTCTAAAACGAAGAACCATTCAATTTGGTTCCTTTGCGTCGGACTTTTTTCAGTTTTCCTTCAAGATTTAAGGAAAAAAAAACGGGAATGTCCAGTAGATATTGGGTAGAATGCGGGAATTACTCTTACAGGAGCCAAAGACGGTCGGCGACGAAGGTAAGAAAAATGGAAATCATCTAACAGTCGAAGAAACTGCCAAGAACAGAACACATGGTCACAATGAACCCCCAGACTTCCTGATAGGACGTAGTGGTGGTGCTACACTAAGGCGGAAGAGTCCACTACCACATCTGGCAAAAGTTTTACGCTACAAATTACTGAACTCCATTTTCGCCCATGAGGAATTTCTTAGGAAAATTTATCGGTTAGCGCAGAGCAGAGCACTGATGAAGGGACACCCTATCCGACCCCTGACTACCATTTGGTTTGGGTGAAACACCTCCACTTGTGAGATCTTCCTGGAGCATTCCTCATACCAAATGGCGGAGTTCTAATCAAGAGCCAGTTTCTTCCCCTCGCATCATTCTTGAGCCAGAAAAATACGTGCCCCACTGGGATGGGCCCATGATTACTGGATATACATTCCGCCTAAGACAACGACAAGGACACTACACCAACAATAGTATATGACATCCCTTCACGCCCCGTCGTTGCACCCAAATTTTCAACTGAGATTTGTGGGAAACCGGAGGGAGAGGGGGAGGGTTTCACGATTTGCCCAAGACCGAGTGAGATGACCTGAAAACGAGAATTTTCTTTTTTTCTCCTTGGCAGACTTTCCCTGTCTTTATCCCGAAAAGGATACGAAAAAAAAATCCTCTCGCCTATTGACGTGTGTATAGAATATAATCGCGACCACCAATTTATTTCCACACTCTTCCCCAGTTCCGACCACCAAACAACCTTGATTGCAATCATCATCGTTCCAAGTCGACATCCTCAACGTTTCATCGTCCTCACGCTTCCAAATCCCTCGGTTCGTCCTTCATTTCTTTCCAGCAGGCTTTTTTTTCCATCATCTTGCCTTTTATTTCATTTTTCGGGAAGTCATCTACTTTGGATTTTTTTCCCTCTTGTACTGCAAGGAAAGCCAACGATGAACACAAAGTTGATTGGGTATTCGCGAGAGATTGCCAGTCAAGGAACGAGGCGACCGCGTCGTCGACGAAAATTGCGATGGATGAAAAAAATATATAATAAAACAGAAAAGCAGGCCTTATTAAGATGAGGAGCAAACTTTTTCGAATTGAATAAACTGAACCCCATCTCTTTTCGTAACGGTATCATGAAGGTGATGTGGAGATAAAAAAAAATCTATGTGCTATGGCAAAAATGGGGGCGTAAAAGAAATTATCCCTACTCGTGCAACCCATTAGCTAGAGAATCTTAATCTAGGAAAAATATGCGACTTTCACCATTACGTGAGTTCTAATTCACAAAAAAAAACACATTCCGATGTTTAATGGAGGCACCTACCAATATTTTGCTGAGAAACAATTTTAAGTCTGATATTAAAATTATACATTTTTAGTTTCTTATACTAAGTACGTAATACAAAACATAATAAACTATTGTGATCATAAAAAATTTTGACCTTTTAATTTTACGTAAAAAATATTTCCGGGGCACTCCCGTGTCGATTGGAGTCTTATTACGAAAATGTCTTTCTTTCTGTTAGTCTGTCAGTTTGTGTACAAGATTTCTCAAAAACTAATAGAGCTAGAGCCATGAAATTTTACAGGGATACGAATTTACCTTTCATTGTTGTTCGCTATCTTCGACCGTTATCGAGATATATTTATTAAAAACTGGAAAATTGGATTTTTGCGAATTGCTTACAAACAACTAACAATTTTTTGGAAAAACCATTATAGATATTTTTTTAATTGAGTAAAACAAAAATTTTATGTTTTTATGTAAGCCAATCATCATCCTCGGCGCCACAGCTCTAGAAGAGCCTGGGCCTCCTCAATTGAGGTTTCATAACAATTTTCCCTTGCTTCGCACCTACAGTTTTTACATGGCGAACCATGGATAAATTACGACAATGCAATTTCTCACGTGCCGATGTCCTCAAATTTTGCATCCCAATTCGCCTCGCGTCCTGCTGAACGCCGCATCGTCCTGCCATCTTAGGTTGGGTCTCGCTCGTTGGCTTGTTGTTATAAACCTATCGCAAAATATTTTCCAATCTGGGTCACTTTCGTTCTTCCGAGTTAAGCTCAATTCAGACTAACGATCGCGATTACGGTTGAGCTTCCTCGACCAATGAAATCAAAGCTTTCATATCCCTATCGTTGAAAGCTTTGATCCCATTGGTCGAGAAGCTGTAATCGCAATCGTTAGTCTAAATTGGACTTTACATGACCATCCCTCCGGACTCAGTTGTCTTATGAGTTTGACTATGGGTATACAGCCATTAGAGATTATAAGGGCAAAAATCACACAAAAAATAATCCTTTTTAAATTTTAACCTCGTAAAAAAGAAAAGCTTGTTCAACCCTGATACTTAAATAGATTACCATTCGAAACCAATCTAGAAATTCGATCCAAGAAGCTTGCACCAAATTACCATTATGCCAAGAAAAAGGATCTCGAAATCGAGGTGACTCGCGCCCGAAGCTTGTCAATTTTTGTCTCCCCCAATCAATTTAAAAAAAAGATCCTTTATAATTTCCACACCCTACATCCCCCTCCTCACTAAAAAAAAGAGATTTGAATCTCCTTATTTAATCGTACAAAGGCATTCAGGATTCATTGAAGCCAGAAATGCGACACTTCTAAGGGAATTTCGGTACTCTTCGCGAAAGTTATGTACTGTAAGTTCTAAACTGGATAACAACCCACCCTTTTTGTTCGTCTTCAATCGACATCATCTTCATCAACGTCTACGTTTTTTTTCTTTATTTAAAAAAAAACAAGAGATAACAGAGAAACAAAACTGGTATAGAAAAAAGCACAGAAAAAAATAAGCGAAGATGAAAAAGGTGTATCACTTCCCAAGGATTTACGCCCGAAGAGCACAATCAACGCTAATTCTGAGGAACATGTAACCAACGGGCCAGCAAATAGACGTGTTGTAAAAAAAACACTGGTAAATCTCAAATTAATGGGATGGGATGCGCAATGAAACAATGCGCAATGAAACAATTTCTGCTTTTTAAGATAACTCTTTTTTTCGCCCAAAGAGTGGAGAAATAAAAATTTGGTCCCTAGAAAATGAAATAAAGATATTCTTTTTAATAACACAATTACAGGGATTCGAAAAAAACAATTGGTCTTAGTGTGATTTTAAAACCGTTGGGGTGAATTTTGGGGTGAGTTCTTATACCAAGATTTTATTTTTGGTGGGTTTTAAAATTTTTTTCAAGTGGTTTACGAACAATTTGTTATTTTGTAGATATTCAGAATTTTGAAAACGAACATAATTTTAGAAATAGTAAATATTTAAAACCACTATTAATTCTCCTCGTTATATATTTTGCAAAAAAAAAAAACATATTTTTTTTAGATTCATTTTATTTTAAATAGCTACTCCTTGGCTCAGTGGGTAAGGTATTCAGCTCGTACAAAACTATTGCGAGCAATATCTCGTAACATATGTTCCGCAATATTGCTTTCAAGCAGTAAGAATATGTGCGGAACTGGTAGTTTCTTCTCCAATTTTCACCAGACCGTATTTCTAAAATTAACTTAAATAAAGCTCAATATGAAAGTACAGTAAAACCTCGATTTACTGAGAAATGATGAAAAATCTTCGGGATACAAATTTTCGGTGCTATTATACGTGTTTTGCATTTAAGCGTGTTGCATATAAACATACTCTACTGTATATATATTTCAGTTCGCATACGAATTTTCTTTTCTTATAAGCGAAGCAAGTCAAAATCTTAACCTCGCCTTTCTACAGTTCTTAATCCAAATTCTACAAATCACGGATAATCGGCTTTAGTCTCATCCCAGATGGCCTGAAAGACACTGATAAGAAAATAAATTGTGAAAACGAATAAATCTGATTTTGGCCTACTTTTAAAATCCCTCTCCGATGGACAATATGGTTCATTAAGGACACATGCACGTGTCAATGGGCAGATAGAATAAAATATGAATATGGTGAAGGACTGAAACTTTTTTTCGTTTCAAGCGGGTTGGAAAATTTCATGAGAAAAGAAATAGATATCTGAAAAACAATGGGGGTGTAATAGTGACAAAGTTAAACTGGAATAAAAAATCATAATTTTTTCAACATAAAAATTGCAAAGAAAAAGTATTGGCATATAAAGTAGGGGAGGTTCGATTTTATTCATTTAAGAAATTGTTCTTAATTTTCTCCAAAAAGCTTTTGTGCAAAATTTCAGTTCTGTGGCCTATTTCACCAAACTACAAATTACAATTACAAATTTGTACTAAAGCAAAATAAGTCAAAAATCTACAAGTTTTGTTAAAACACAGTTGAAAAACACTTGTAAATATAAATTTGTAAGTTCGTGAAATTTGCCACTGGTCTCCTTCGAAATTTATCGTGATAACTGACAGATGGAAATTTGGGAATTAGATTAAGTTACTTTGTCACTATGTACGTATATTTTCAAATCGTTGGATGCTTAAGAGCAAAACAGAATGCAAGCGTCAACGGCGAACGTCCACACCAGTTCTTTTTAAACCAGTGGAGCGCAAATAAAGCTGACAGAATAACGATGATAACGGCGCCGCTGACGCTTAAGAGCTAAATAAAATTGCAACGTCAACTTCGTGTTGCCGTCGAGTATTGCAGCCGTCTTGACACAATGGAAAGTGTCAATGGCGGACGGCATTTTCTGTCAAATCGACAAATAGTAGTGTCGCTTGTGGTAGGTTTTGTTACTAATTCTGCGTAGATAGTAACGCCACTCGTTGTGGGTTTTGTAACTCAAGCTTAGCCGTCGCAGCACTTTTTGATCCGAGTTTAAACTTCATTCTGTCAGCAGCAATCGCGCTCCATTGGTCATTTTGCCAACAGTGATCGCGCTCCATTGGTCATTTTGCCAACAGCGATCGCGCTCCATTGGTCATTTTGCCAACAGCGATCGCGCTCCATTGGTCATTCTGGCACCATCGGTTTAAAAAAACGACGCGGACGCCCGCCGTTACTCTGTTTAGCTCTTTATTTTGAACTCAACTCTTGAGTTACAAAAACCACAATGAGCAGCGTTACTATCTACGCAGAATTCGTCACAAAGTGTATCACAAGCGACACCACTTATCAGGATAACGTGATTATCCTTTTCCAAAAAATATCATCTGGGGGTATTTGAGGTCGCTGAATTCGACACTGATGTTAAGAAGTCTATAAGGATAAGGAAAGGTCCTGTAGGGATAACGTGATTATCCTTTTATTCTAAGTATCCGGAAAAAAATCCCATCTTGGGAATTTTGAGGTTGCTGAAACCGATTCTGACGTTAGGTCTGTAAGGACAATTGAAGATTCTGCAAGGATTACGTGAATATCCTTTCCCTCAAATTTTCCGGGGGAAAAATACAATTTTAAAGAACATTTGTCTTAAAATGTTTTAGTTTTAGTTGTACTTTTTAGTGCTTTTATAATAGAAAGTTTATGCAAAGTTCTGTGTTTAAAAAAAACAATTTAAAAAACAACTTTTTACTCTTTACACACGCCATGTTCTACGATTTCTTGATACACTGAATATATCTACCGCGTAAAAGAGATATACGACTTTTATCTCAAAGGATATTAGGAAAGAAAATGTTGCATAAAATCTTTGTTTTACTCAAAATAAATGTGAAGTTTGTCTAAAAACAAACCCAAAATATCTTTTGTACGAATTAAGTATTAAAATTTCAGTTGGGTAAGTTTTCGACATGGGTTTGTTCCAAACCCTTTAGGATCCTTCAATTTCGTTCAAAAAGCATTCCAAGGTCGAAAAAGTTCACCATAATGTGTAGTTTATTTACCTATCTATAGGAAAGTAAAAATTAATATCAGCGAAAATAAAACGAGTTAGAGAAGATGGATCTTGAAGGGCTAGGTTAGTAGTGTATAGCTGCGGAGGACAAAAACATCCAAAAAGTAAAGGAAATCGGAAGAAAACGAAACCAAAGAAGCGGAAAACCATCAAGACGACGGAGCTGCGGGAATGATAGAAAGCACGGGACTGGAAGAAGCTATATCTTGACGCGGTGAACATGTGAATATAAATAGAACCTTGAAAATATGTAAGAAAAACGAGATGAAATGAAAGAAGGGACGCGGTTAGCGGAGATCGGACGCACTTCAGCACCATCAGGGAAGCAATGGGCACTAGGATGAAGGAGGTGAGGATAAACAAGTTTTATAGCCTTTTAAAACAGCTGTACATCCGCGGATGGATGGATGGTTGAGAATGCACACACTAAACACAATGTAAGCATGTAATACACACGAGAACAATTTTTTGGGGAGCAAATGGTGGGGGTATGGTGGCTACATGTGTGAACCCTTTTTTTATACATTTTTTTATTAAGAACAGATTTTTTGTTGATTTTTTTACCTCTTTACGTGGAATGAAAGGTTGACTCCTTCCCAGAAGTTAATCCTTTTATCGCAGACGGCAATAAATCCCAAACGGCTCTCCGAATCAATTATCCGTTCGAACTGTTTTTTTTTACTATTAAATTTTTTCGATTGCTGTGTATATTTTTGTAATGAATTTTTTATTGATTAAACTTTAATCCAATTGAAGCGGTCACAGGTAAACCCGTGCAGCCCTCAAAAAAAAGTCTGCTACCGTTTTTTTTTAAGTCTAAGTCGATTGAGGTCGGAGTTCAACCTAAAGTGAAGCCGTTCAAATTCGTTTTACTTTTAAATTATCTAACATATACGACACTTGTGTATTCCTTTTCAATTAGTTTATTTTAAATATTTCAGCAGATATTTTGCCGTGTTGGTGACAAAATGCGATACTTCCTACGAAAGGACACAAATCTTCGTCAACGGAAACGAATAAGACGAGAGGCAAGTCTTCCGATTTGAAATTTAGCTTCAGCGACTGTTTTTATCACGGCGACGGCAGCGCGATCTTGAGACTTTGTCGAAAAAAACTCAACTGCCTGAGAATACTGCAATTAAAAACTGATCCTTCATCAGCAGCAGCACACCAATGCGGTGGACATCATATCATCGCGCCGCTACCACCATCACCATCAGTACACACAAATAAACAAACACAAACACTCGCGTGGCATAAAAAATCCAAACCCAACAGAAAAAAAATAAAAGAAAAAGAAACAAACAACGACGAAAAATCGAGATGGAGACAAAAAAATATAACGCACTCAACTATATACGAATCCAACAACAATACACCAATAATAATAGCGAATGAAACGAAGCGAAATGGAATCCTTCTAATCTATTGCTCTCTCACTCACTCCGTATGTCCATCCGTTTAGTTTGCACTTAAGAATTCTTTTTTCCGTATGCACGTTTTTTTCTCACTCTCGTCAGCCTATCCCACTCTCACTGTCGTCTTCTAGAACACCCTTTTCACTCTTCTTTAGAAAAAATTCGATTGGATTTTTTCGCGTATTTCTTGTATTTAACAGTACAATAAAACAACAACACAAATTAAGGATTCAAATGAGTACACACAGTGGTACTGGCAGCATTGGAAATCGTGTTCTGTGCAATTTTCATTCAACGTTATCAAAACCCTCTAAAAATAGTGGTAAATGAGAATGTAATCAGATTACACGATGGAAGCTAATAAAATACTTTAAATATTTGAATATAGTATCTAATTTAATTTGACTACCTACAAATGTATTTAAAAACTGTTCGATATTTTATTTTTATACAAATAAATACAGATTAAATTCTACTCTTGTGTGCGAGAGGGCTTTAGCCTGGAAGTAGTGTAAGTCGGGCTGTTATCCACCAAATGCCAATGCAGTGGTAACCGGGCCCCCCAAAAATATTTTTTACTGTCCGGTCGATTTTGAACTTTTGATTTGAAATTTTTTTAATTAAAACAGAAATATTTTTTTGCAGATGACGAATTTTCTCCTAACACAAGTGAAAAATTCCGAAAATATAACTGATTGAGTCAAGGAAAATAAATTCGATTCGAAAACCAATGAAAAAAAAGTAAATAAGGGACTGACACACGAAATTATCTGTGATTGTACACGCTTTTAGTCGGGACTGTGCCTGAGGCGCAGCGGGGCGAGGTCGAACTTGAAATGAAAGGGAACGTTCAAAGGTTCTAGGGAAGAACTTGCAGCGGCAAAACAGCACCAGTCAGCTCCCTGCTGCGGCTGCTGAAACAACATAAACGAACACGCTGAAAGTTCAGGAAAAAAAACTCATCCCCATGCATCTCTAACCGCCGCCGACTCCACTTCAGTCACAAAATTCCCCACACAAGCCAACGAAGACGACACAAAGATAACAACCAGTGCTGGCGTTGTTGAGCATTCAAAGGTCGTTGAAATAACAGAAATTCCTTTTTCAATAACAAGCGAAATTAACAAATTGGAAACAAAGGAACACCTCCAAGGATTACTGCAATCGAAAAGATTTGTGAATTACAAAAAGGGATCATCTAGGAAAATACCTTTGCGTAGAGACATTGGCACAATCTTAAGGACATACCTAAACTATGTATTAGGATATTAGTTTAAGAGAAGCACAATTCCATTGTCAAAAACCTGAAGATCGCTGCGATTACAACAATAGGTTTCGATTACGATGCGTTGCAATGAAAAAATCTTAGTTGACATTACTGCCGAATTGTCAATAGAGGAAACAATGGTTTGCTTGATAATGAGTGCAAAGATAAAATTTGGTTATTTTTAAATGAATAAATTTTGCTTAAAGTTTTTAACCCAAAAGTCTGAAAATTTTTAAGACCACAATAGCGAAGACAATGTCTTTTCAGCGCGCTAACGCTTGAAGCGTCTGTGATAACACCTAATAACTACACGCTTCACTATTTTTATTTAAAATAAAATGGAAATAAAAAATGTATTTGAATTAAAAAGCACTTTAAAAGACATATAATTTGTTGCAGGAGTAGCAAACAAACCACATGAAATAAAAACAACGACAGATGATGATGGATTCACGAAGTAAATATTGAAAGAGATTCGGACAACTTCATTACGAAGTATTTTAATTTTTATTCCGTTTTTCGCGCAATTTCAATTTCTCATTAAATAAAATTATTTTTATTTTTCTATTTTTAAATTATTGCCACCTTGAATTATTCATTTGCCCTAATCCAGAAATCACTCGCAAGACACAATTTTCATTCAAATTTGAAAGCGCCAATGCGTCTGAAAGTAGGTCTACTCTAGGCGTCAGGAAGCTTTGAAGTGGCATTATAAATCTTCACATAGTAAACCTGAAATATGGGATAAGAGTCGAGATATATTTGAACCTTAAGTTTTATTGAGATCATGATCTGATTTGCTTTCTGAGTTATTAGGAAATAAAAAATTTCCCTCGGTGCATGTCTCAGCTTGAGTCTTTGGTTTCATATGTGTATGGATATTGAATACTATGTAGGATTATGATTTATTTTTATTATTTAAATACATTTTATTTATCTTTTTAAAAGTTTTAATGAAATTTAAAAGTATAATAAAATTTAAAATTACAAAACGGTTACACAGTAAAAACTTACTAGATTAAAAGGTAACTTAAATAATAATTTTACAGTGTCGCCACAACTATTTCCATCGCATTAGGGTGATTACCCTAAAATGGAAAAAACCTAGCGGCGAGTAAAGGAAGCTGTTCTTATTCTGGCTGGTAATGATATGGGTTTTGCGATTTTGAAAGTTATTGCCACAACATATGAGTTATTATGACTTCACGGTTCGTTTAAATATAGATCAAAAACAAATTTAAACCCACAATCGTTTTTTAATGAACCATATATATCTTTTAATTGGATCATTAAAAAATGCAGCTAGTGACGTTGCTCCAGTGCAGATGGATGTGATTTCGGCGGGTGCGGTGAAAAGAATTTACTCCCTACTAGAGTGAGGGGCGATACAAGAGACAAGAGTGTTGTTTCCCGTTCACACTCACTAGAAAAGTTTCACTTCGCCGTTACACTTACATTGTCAAATGTAACTGAAATTACTTGGATTGTCTATACTTTGCCTCAGGTTTGATTTTATAAAACAATTTTAATTATATTGCAAATATTCTTTTAAACTTTAGCAAATATGCGATGATAAAATTTAGAAGAATGGTTTTTACAGTAAAAACGACAGCACTGAAGGCCCCATAGTGGAGGCATTGACAGCCAGAAGTAGATTTATATAAAGTTTTTTTTCTATTTGCCCCGGCAAAAATACATTCAACTGACGGACATTTTTAAAAATCGTACACCCTTGAAGAGTAAAAGAGTGGAAAAGCAAAACATTTAATGCAATCTATCAGTGCGACTAGTGCAGGGATATATTATTGCAGAAGAAGATATTTATATAGCCAAGCTTCTAAAATAAAACACAGCGAATTGATTCTTGAAAAAAAATGAAAAAGAAGCAATGAAAGAATAAGAAGGCAAATGATAATATACTACAAAGCTATTGACATTTGTATGCTTTTGTGTTGATGCGCCGGTTTATGTGTGTTTGTGTACAATTTCAAAGAAAAAAATCGGAGGAAACGTCACACGCACGAATTGAATGAATCGTATTTAAGTAGGATTTTAAATAAATATGTAGTATGGCCAGAAGGAGATATCAAGTATTACCAGTGTTATTAACCGGTGTTTTAGATTAATAGAATTGAAAATATGTAAAAAAAAATCCAAGAAAACATTAAAGCCAGGCACCAAAGTGGAAAAATCATAAGCAAATCTGCCGTTTTCTAATTACCACTACCCAGTGTTGGGCAAAATTCAATCTGATTAATGATTGGAGACTAATGATTAAAAAATATAATCAAAATTATTTTGATTTGTGATTGAATTCCTCAGTCATTAGTAAACCGTTACTATGATTGCGATTGATTAGTTTTATTCATGATTCAAAAAACTAGTAATAAATCCTATTTATAATGAAATAATGAACCAATAAAGAATTACAAAAAGCAATTTTAATGCCATAAATTTAAAAATAACACGAATTTTTAAAATTTGATAAAACAAAAGAATTTGAAATAAGCAAAAGTTTTTTTCAGGAGTAACGTTATAATTTCTATCTATAAAGATGATTTACATAATTTATAAGCGTATAAAACCACTGTCTTAACTTTATCCCCCAAAAATATAAATAGCAAACGGTTAAGGTACTAAATAAGCGATTTACAAAAGCAGATGACTGGCAACCCGAAATGAGATAACCCAATGAAAAGAGAAAAACAACTATAGCCGGTTTAAATTTTTTTTTTACAATGGCTGTCTGGATCTACACCACTGATTTAGTGTATTCTTTGTAAAAACTCGCGATATGAATTGCTTGTTTCATTTCCTTGTTCCACTAAACCATAGACATTTAATTCTTTTACTATGAAACCCATTGTATATTTTTCTCTTTTCTAGGTAACATTACTGAAATTTTAAAGGATGTAAACAAGAGACAACAGGAATCATTCAAAAGCTGTGAGGACTAAGGAATTTACTCCAGCTTTATAAAAAGCTTTACATATCAAGAGAGAAAAGCACATAAGCTTATAAAGTACAGTCATTCTCAAAAGTATTATATCAAAAAAAACATTAATTTGTGGCGACACTTTAAAATTTTTATTTAAGTTGCTTTTAATCTAGTAAGTTTTTATTGTGTTTTCTAATTAAAAATTTTATTATACGTTTGTTAACCCTTGATTCAGCCATTTTAATTAAAATTAAAAGTAAAATATCAACTACAATTTAAATACAAAGGGGCCCAATAAATAGATCTTTGCTAAGTAAAGTTTAACAGCAGTTTAAGCAAAACAGGAGTTTTGGTTATCAATAAACCACATATGTTTAAACGCTAAACTGGGTGTTAAATATAATCACTCGCGATGGTATGTTAAAGTGGCTGATGAACACCAGATTTTATGTTTTGCCTGTGAAAATCAAGGTAAACACTTTCGACAAGATGTAAATATTTATAGTAAATGGGAAATGTCAATCTCAAAAACATTGTAAATTCTGATTTTTCGGCTTATTTTCTAAATGTAGGCAATGGGATATAAGAATAAGAACATAATGGCTATATTGACGCTAGGAAACTCTAATGACAAATTGATCAACTGATTTTAGTAAAAAGGACAATCGCCACAGACGAAATTTCAATCACAACCATTTAAGTAAATTCCTTCGAATCTGTAGATTTTCATGCTTCCTAAGAGATTATATTTGCACTTATTTACAAATTAGGTTGCACTGGCTGCCAAAAGCCACACTTAGGCCAGAAATGACCCATTGTGATACCACGTGAATCTTAACGATCCATTTCCCTATAACTCGAACCATTTGGAGCTTCTGATGAAGCGGAGTAGATCTGCGACTATTTACAAATTAAATTTCATAAAAAGTGCATTTCACGTTTAACGTTTTGCAATGTTGTACTAGATTTGAGTCGAAAACATAATATCACGAAACTTAGGATTTATTGGTCAATATTTTTGAATAATGGGCCTTATTCTGTCGTTTTACATCTTTTTATGCTATGGCCATCGATGATTTGTGATTTCAACAGGACGGCGTCACATGCCACACAGCCAATGCAACAATCTCTTTTTTGTATGGAATGTTGTAGGGAAAACTGGAGCACATTCGGCATTGCCATTTTCACTATGAAGAAAACTTCCCAAAGCAACAATGGTAAATGTAAACCCACTCCAATACCATTCCAAGAAATGAAATGAATTCTGACAGTTCTTGATTTGTGGCTACAAGAGCAATAAGTGTTTTTGTGTTTCCTGTTGCGTTTGCGGAATGGGATTTTATAAAGCAGATACGTAAGCTATTTTTAAGTAAATTTTGTTACTTAACATTCCCCATATATAGAAGCCGAAAAATTTTTCCCCTGCGATGGGAAACATTCGGCAAAAATTCAATCAATCCGTCAAATCATATATCATATTTTTATTTAAAATCAGGAAAAAAAAATTCAACTATATTTTATAGCCAAACAATTCAAAGTTTTCCAATTTGGCAAAGGAATTTGACAGCACATAATCAAAAATTAGATAATTAAAGATAAGAATCAACAGATTTTTTCAATAAACTTTTAAAATGTGTGGAAACACTATTGAGTTATGAATCTAAATCAATTTTAATGTTTTTATTAGTTTTTTGACAGCTAAGTGCAAAATATAATAAAAAGCAATCATGTTGCAAGCCGTATTAAAGATAATATTTCCGTTGGCGGGTTTTTTGGCCTCCTAAATTTGTTCTAGGTTTCTTATCTTTTTTTACCTAATCTTTGATATAACTTTGAAAAAATAATGCCGAATGTGTCCCGTTTTCCCCTACCACGGCCATGCTACCGAAACAGGTTTGACGTACAAATTTTATGTCTCTGACTCTTCCATACAACAAAGTGCTTCTAAAAGTAATGTACTTTTTGAATAATGACCAATTCATTGTTCAAAAAAGTATAATCTAAAATTGCATTTAATAAATATAAAGTGAAATGAATTACCTGTAACTCTGATTCAGTGACATCAATCTCTCCGCGGTACACAAAATCAATTATTGTTTTTAGATCATTGTAAATAATATCAGAGGGCAAAATTATAGTTGGATGCTTGCACGGATTCTCCAAAAGAAGTTTCTGAAAGTATGAAGAGCAAGCTGATAGCACAACCTAAAAAAAATGTTATTTTAGTTGAATAGATTTTTTTTAAAAGAACTTAAATGTTTTACCTTGTGTGCCGTTAACGATCCATTTTCACATGAAAGTGTCACATCAACAAATGATTGATCCTCCCTTAGCTGTTGAAAGACTGATGTCATAGTACTCTGATAATTGTTCCATCTTAAACTAAAATACTGATGTGATCTAACTGCCATATTGGTCTCTTCAATTTTATTATAAAATCCTTGATTGCAGTACATGTATATAGTTCAATTTATTCAATTTTCCTCCTCGGAATCAATATTTATTAATCTGTAATAATAAAGTAGGATTAATTAATAACAACTGCGATCAATTAATAATAAAAAAGGACAACGAATTGGCATTTCTTGAGTTTTAGCTTATACGATGATCTGTAGTCCCACAGCATTCTTAACATATCTCTTTTTTTTGAAAATTGTAAAAAATCACAAAGAAAAACTGTCAGAAAAACTGCAGCGGCTGCAAAAATTGACAGTTTTTCTTCGTACTGCGCAGCGAAAGTAGCCATGTCTGATTCTGCCATAAGAGATGTTGTACAAATTCTATAAATTCCACAATAACTCATTTATAAGTATTTTCTAATTCGGGTCTAGCCGCTTGATAAGTGAATTCTAGAGTTAGAGCCTGTTCACATTGGTTGAAATAGTCCGCCTAAATAGGACGGATGAAATATTGCTCGTGTTCAGATTGAGACTATTTGAAACAGGAGCTGTGAGCAATCAGACTCGCGTGAAACATTTGAGAAACGGAACATTTCTAAAGTAATACGTAGCTGCCTTTTGGTCTGCGACGTGTTGCATCGAAGACGACCGAAACAATAATGACAATGGAACACATTCAGTGTGGCAGCCAACCAATCAGAGCACGGCAGGCGGAACTCTGAAAACGGAGATTTTAGTTTTGAGGATGATTATCAGCAGTCCCACTTCCTCACCTTGCCCTAATGTTGCCAGTTTCTGTCCTATTTAGGCGGACTATTTCAACCAATGTGAACAGGCTCTTAGTGATTAAAAGTGTATTACTTTAATTTTCTTAAAGTTTGTAGTAACAATAGAAGAAAATGCTGATGAAACGCGGATTTAAAAAAATCAACCCCTTTCGAGAGAAGAGCAAAAATCAGTTCCATTTGTATGAGAGGGGGAATGTGTGGTTCAATTGGATTTTATGTAGAATCACATTTTTAACACTTAATGTAGAGTCACATTTTCAACACTTTATGTAGAATAACATTTTCAACACTTGTCTAAACAACGTTTTAAAAAAAGCCATTTCCGAGAAAATCGTAAAAAATCATTCCCATTTGTAAGGCAGAAGCGGAAGAAATGGGTAACTTTTTGTCATTTTCGCACGGGGTTTAACTTTTGATAAAAGCTTGTTCTGAAATCTGAACGTTGTATCTCAATTGATTGTGGAGTTTTCAATTTTTTTTTGTATATAAAAAATTCAACATAAATACCCAATTTCTCATCATATGAGGTTTAATCATATAAGAAAGGTATGGATAGATGGATAAAGCTGTTTTCCCCATTTTTTAAACGATTTTTCTAATTAGAAAATTAGACAAGCAAATGTTTAGTTAAATTTGAATCAACAAACATGTAAAAATTAATTCAATCAAAAATATAGTAATGCGAAATCCAAGTAATTATTATTACAAAAGAAAATTTAATTGGATTTAGTTTTTCTAAAAGAAATTCCATAGAAGAAAAAGCAATCAAAACAATACGAAAAAATGTGTTTTTTAATAAATGCAACAAGCAGCATTTTCACCCTTTCTTCCCCTTTCTGACTACACATTCTTTTCTAAATTTTCTTTTTTTCTTTTTTTTTCTTTTTGCAAACCAGCCACGAATATAAAAGGAACAAAACAAAAATAACAAGAAACTGGGCACAAAAACAAAAAAAAAATGTGAAAGAAAAGTTCTCAAATTTATCTCAACTGAGCCTATCCCTTTCTTATCAAGAAACGGAGAGAATATACAAAAATGTTCAGTGTTGTCGTGTAAAAAGTTTAAAATAGCGAATTTTTTTAAATTGGCAAGTGAAAATTTCGTCGTGCATGAATGACAAGTCGATGATTCTCATATTAACATAATTTGCAAATATTTCATCATTTATATTTTTTTTTAATTTTGGGCCTTTAGAAATATTTTCTCCTACTACATATGAAAATTTAAGTTCTGCCTATGTAGGGTGGCCCTACGGCCCGGACAATGTAATCATTCGTAAAAATTTGTCAAACGCAAAAAAAAAACGATCGCTAAAGCCCCAAACACAATACGGCGTCAGCATCACGAAACATTTACATTTTTTAGCCAAAATCCTCAATTTTACATCGTGTTGCCTTTCTAGAGGGCGAAACATTCAAATGAGGAAAGGTTAAAAATGAAATTTAGCAATGACAAGTAGCCTAAAAAATAGGCTGGTAAATATACAAATGCCATTAACATGAATATTGTTGAAAATAAATGCATTCTACCAGCGTTGTGGAAATCAATTATTAAAAAAATTCAAATTTGTTGTAGTTCAAACGACATCCGCTGTAACTAGGGTTACCAACCATACTCTTTTAAGAGTACTAGTACTCTTTTTCGACCCCTGAACTATTATAGTCTAACTTGTTTTTAAAAAGTACTCTTAATACTCTTTTTTCATGCAGAAATAGAATAAAGAAAAACCACTTAAAAATTCAAACATAATAGTTCACTGAACTTATTTATAACATTAAAAAATCAAGTACAATTTTCGCTGATGATTTGGCATTTTCATATATTGTTTTTTGAAGACGAATTGCAATTGACTGTGATATTGCCTAACTATATTCGCATAGAACACAAAATCGCTTGAAGAGGTAATACCTTTTCCTTAAGGATATAAATTCGACACACACATATGAACTCTTAAAAATATGTCAATTTTTATTCTGAATTTTCTCTCATAACGCCGTCGTGGAAAGATTTTTTTCTTTAATTGAAAGTCAATGGACAGAAGAAAGAAATAGGCTAGATGTGCGGAAAAGCTCATGGCTGCTACGGCTGGAGTGGCTGCTATGGGTATTTATTTTTTGGAAGTTGAAATTCAATTTTGTTCTAGAATGGATTGAATGAAAATGTTAGTCTGCTTATGATTAGTTTGTGGCTACACTAGGACGTAAGTCGAAAACGCCCGTAAAGCACACTGATTTTTTTTTTGACATTTACAAAAAACGAGGTTTTATTTCAGATTTGATAAAAATACTCTTTTTCAAAGTAAGAAATACTCTTTTTTCAATTCGACGAGGTGGTAACCCTATATTTGGGGCTTAAATAAGTAAAAAATTCTCTTCTGCGGTTGGAATTTGCTGTGGATACAATTTTTTGATTTTTTTAACGACTTTCCCCAAAAGGTCCTTAGTTGATGTTACTAATTCCGTTGCGATTATTTATGGAACGTAAAGAACGCGAAATAATTAATAATCTTCGATTGTTTGTAACAAACATTTTTTGTTTTCCCTTGGTTTTCATATTAAATTATTTTTTGTAAAAAAAAATAATTTTCATTGGTGTTCCTTTTCAGCCATCCTCGCAATTTTTTCAACGGCAGCACTTGACATGGAAAATACGAAGAATAATGCCAATTCGTTTCAACTCGTTGCATTCATATACCTGTCTCTATTGTGCTATCGAAATCTCAACGATTCTTTTATCACTTCTTCGTCTCTTTCAACACTTCTTCGTCGCAAACAATTTTCCCCTCTGTTTCTTCTATAAACGTTTTCAATTTTATCTCTTTCTCTTGTTTAAATTAAACTTTTTCAACACATATCAGACCATTGAGACTGAGAGTGCATTTCTGTGTTTCTCACACGGTTTCCGTTTGTTGTTTTTATTATTACTTCGTTCTTTTCCGCCAATCTTTTTTCTTTCATCTATTCACCGCCCCTTCCTCCGCAAGAGTACACACTCGTACTCGTAGTTAATGTACACAAAAACGCGCCGAACAACAGAATCGCACTGTCTCCTTTTCACTCTCGCTTGAGTGGGTCTCTCTAACTCACTCTTTTATTGATTTTGTTTTTATATTTACTTTTGTGTTGCATGCAAAACGCACGCACCGAAAGTCACCCCCGCACACAAGCTCAGTACGCACTCACACTTCGAACGGACTTTTATCAAAAAGAAAAGTCAAACAAAAAAGAGAAATATAAGAAAAAAGATTTTCCAAAAATAAAACAACGAAATCTTTTTCTCTATGGCGATTTTTTTTTCTTTGCTATTCTTTGAACAAGAAAAATTGTTTATTCAAAATTGTTTCTTTTTCTTGAAGAATTTTAATTCAACTTATTGTCACTTGGTTAGTTTTTTAAGTCACTTCTTTTTGACATTTCTTTTTGGCATTTTTTTTCGGCCGTGTCGTTTTTCCTCTGCCGCTTTCCGCAGTCAAATCGAGTGAAAAAATGTCGTGTGAATCCGCACTTTTTCCCCGTTTGTCACTTTGGAATTTTCACAACTTTTGCAAGTTTTCCAAGCGGTTCGTAATTTTTTTTATAGAAAATCTCAGGTTTCCTAGGTTTGAGCGCGACCAGCGAATGTTCTTCAATTCCGTTTTTCTTTCGGCGAATTTTCTTCTCGTCACTCTGCCTCACGATTGCCAATATTTTTGTTGCAGCTCACTTTCGGCTCGATTTTTATTAACGATTCTCTTTTGCGAGACTATCATTCATTTGTTTCGTTTACTGACAAAAAAAATTCATTCCTCTTCTTTCTTGGTTTCCTTTTATTTTACTTTTAGTTGCCTTCTCTTTCCGTCTGTTTCATTCTCTCGAAATTCTTTCTAACTCCTTTTGTTGCCTGGTTCTGCTGTTCATGTGTGTGCGGATATGTTTTCAATATATAACCCTCCTTTTTTAGCCTTCGCTTATTTGCCTTACTTCAGAAATTCTTTCAGTTTTCATCGGAAAATATTTCACATTTTTTCGAATTCGCTTCGGCTTAAATTTTATTCAGCATCGATATGTAGTAGGAGTTGAATTAATCAAAATTCTCCACGAAACTTGCATCTAAAGAAAAAATATCAGCTGTGCTAGAATGAGACAACCAAACTGCGTTTAGTCAAAGTTTAGACAAATTAAGAGAAAACCTTATTACAAATAGGGGAATTCGGGTCCCATGATGATGAAGTTTTATTGTATTTCAGATTTCCAAACTTTTATCGTAAATACTTTATTTTATTTAAACTGTTTTTATACTCCAATTATCGGACACCAAAATGAACTACACCAGGGTGTTAGGGTTGACAAAAGATTTAGATTTCGCATGCTCGTCCGTCTGTCTGTCCGTGAACACCATAGCTTTCGAAAGGATTGAGCTAGAGACCTGAAATTTTGTATAGGCACGTTTCTCGTAAATAGCTTGGCTAAGTTCTTGAATGAGCAAAATTGAACCATGCCTTCAATTTTGTCGAAAACGGTGAGTCATATTGAAAAAATGTGTTTAAACTATGATTTCACATAACTCATCCATACATCAAAATCCAATCGGACCACTACTTTCGCCTTATCCCATACAAATGGAATACTTTTTTTCCTGTTTTCTCGAAAACTGCATCGTATCGAAAAATTTATAAAGATAAAATGTTTTTAAAATATGATTTTACATAACTTATCTATACATCAAAATCCAGTTTGACAACTCCTTCCCCCTCCCAGAAACAAACTGAATTTTTTTTTTGAATTTTCTCGAAAACGGTAAGTCGTTTTGAAAAACTTATAATGGCTAAATCTGTTTAGAATAGGATTTTACATAACCGTTCTACACATCAAAATCCAATCGGACCAATTCTTTGCCTCTCTTCTATACAAATGGATTTTTTTAAATAAACATTTTGCCCATCATCATACAGAATATTTGACGCTTGGCGCTGGCAATTGTAGCTTTTCTTATGTTTTATGTTATGCGTTAATTTTCTATCAAATGTTTTATAATAAAACAAAGGCTGATATAAGCTGTATTGGAAATGTTTTTGTTACTTTTTATTTCATGTAATTAAATTATTTATTGCCTATTTATTTTTTGTTTATCTTGTTTAGATTGATCGTTTCATTTAAATGTCCGATAGTAAACATTACCTTAATTTAAGCACAAAAATTAAAAACAACAAAAATAAAAATGCATTTTTTGATACCTCGGCTATGCGTTTGTTGCTTATATTGATAAATTTTTTTGCCCATTGTTTGTAAGAATAGTTGTTTTTTTTTTTAATGATAAGCCTAGTACGCAGTTCGAGTAAAATGAAATTTTCCATACAAATTTAACACTGCGCTTAAATTTAACCTCAGAAATTTTACCAAGCGGTTCGCAGTTCGCTGGTAAAATGATGTGAAAAACTCATGTTGCAATGTTGCCTCACTAGATGGCGTAGAAAGTCTCCACTTGATTTTACCAGCATTTTAACTGTTCGGTACATTAAATTCGAGGTAAAAATTTGACAGATGAAAATAATAGAGGTTCTGTTTCCAGTTTTCTTAACGAGTGTGGTTTTTTAATTGTGTGTGCTCGGCTGTCAATTTGATTTCTCCACAAACAGTTTTTACTTCGGTTTTAATGTGCCAATTTGGAGACCGCGTTAAAATTTCATTTTACTCGAACTGCGTACTAGGCTTTAATTTTGAGTCCAAAACAATCGAATTGTCTAGAGGACCTCTAGTGAGCAAGTCATTTCACACTGATAGTGTAGCAATAAGTGCTAATAGAAATAGCGAATTTTGTATTGTAAAGTGTTATACATTGTGAATTATTAAAATTAAGATCTGACATTGAAATAGAGTCAAATAAACTGAAAAAGCACATTTATTTGTTAATTTTCTCGTGTTATATTCTGCAAATATCCAAACGAGTTCATCCGAGACGGTCATAAAATTTATTTATGCATTTCGATATTTTTTGTGCTACATTTACATTTTAAAAATAATTTCCAATCTATAGCAAGTTACAAACAGTTTTGTGTTCTATGGCATTAAAATATTACGATATCCCTAACACAGAATTTACTACTGAGAATTCTCACTTTATATCTAATCGCTATTGCCGCAAACGATACGAGTGGTTCGAATCATAAATTCAAAGTTGCTGTTGGCATAAAATAATAACAAAAACATTAAAGTTACAATTTGAAACACTGGTATCGTAATCAGAAATAGGGCCTCTGGTTAACGTCACTCTAGTATAAATAATCTATTGGGTATTTTTTCGTTTTTGCGTCAACAATTTGATAAATATCGGACTCACAGTAAAAAGTACCACAAAGTTTCTAACGTTGTTCGAGGATAATTCCAGAATCGACGAATTTCTGCATTAGTTGATCCTCCATTATCCAAGTGAAGTTCGTTTTCTTTTAGAACGAAAAGGAGCAAATTTGAGAAAAATTTTCTGAGATTCGGGAAAGCACTAAACAATTTCTGATTCTAGTATTAAGTTTGTGATATCAAATGAAGACTGTGCTAATTAAGGTAAGTCGATTTTCGTATTCTTTGCCACTAGTGTTTTTTTTTTGTTTTACATATTTCTGTGAAAAGTGCACGAGGCAAAGCGCTCTAAATTCGCGTTGGATGGATTAGCGGTGATTTTCAAACGGGGTTTTTGTGGGGCTCGAGGATCAAATGCACTGAAATTTGTTGTGAAAACCATTTGTGTTTCCTTCGTTATTTGGTATTGGTAGATTGTGGGGCCCGTCAGGAATCGTAAAATCAGTCGAATATTGCGAAATTCGCGAAGTTTTTATGAAATGGGGGCCCACGCTCCGCAGGAAAATGCGAGGCTTTTTTCCGCCATGTTGGATTTTTGGGTTCGCTTTGTTTTTCGAGCGTTTATGTGTGCGCTTTTCGTCAAGGGGCAAGCGGGGGTCTGCAGTGGGAAAGTAATCCAAAGTTTTTTTTATTGTGGTTTTCCTCGGCTACGATGCTGTGTGTTTGTGTTGGTGACTAATTATGCGGTGGCTCCGCTTTCTCGTGTGGGTGCTCGCCACACTTACGCACACAAGCGCAGCTGATAATAATGGCCGGCCGTTGGTTGGAAAATTTGTACCACTTTTGTTTCAGACGGGGCAATTTAATTCT
Organism: Chrysopilus asiliformis; assembly: GCA_964034945.1. Classification (NCBI taxonomy): domain Eukaryota; kingdom Metazoa; phylum Arthropoda; class Insecta; order Diptera; family Rhagionidae; genus Chrysopilus; species Chrysopilus asiliformis. Next base: position 102,502,162 of record OZ035961.1, read on the forward strand.
GGGGCCCAATTAATATCTAAACTCGTCCAATATGAGAGCTTTACCAACGAAAAACTTGAAAAAAAACTTTGGGGTTGAAAATCGTGTATGATTTGGATGGAGAAAGTGTCCTCTAGCGCCGCTTAGTGGAGAAAAGCTGAACAAACTTGGGTTCTAAAATCGAGAACTTTTGATTTACTCGGTGTGTGGGAGTTTTGCTCCAGCAGACCAAATGAAGCGATTCGTTGACATTCACTTTGAACAACGGAACGTTCCCTAGTGAATTCACCTACGATTCACTGAAATGGTGTTGGGCTTTCTCCGTCAGTGATTGTTAAACTGGAGATTAAGTAAATCGTAAAGCTCAGAGTAAGTCACGTTTGAACCACGGCATACAGACAACCAAGGTATGCCGTAAACTCAAATCTGACATTTCTTTGCAACGTCACTTGTGCCGATTAGTTCGTCAAGTGCAGAGGGAATTTTGTATTCTGGATGGTTTTTTTTAAATTTGTGCGATTTGAATAAGATATTTGTAAATTAGTGGACTGATTGCATTAAATAGTGATCAATAAACATAAAAATTAATTAAAAAAAGTCGGCACAAATGACGTCACACCTGACTATCAAAAGTTTACAGCATACCTTGGTTGTCTGTATGCCGTGCGTTTGAACTGTCCTTTAATATATTAAATCTATTTCATGAAACCTGTTTTGTAAACTTATGCTCAACTTGGTATACTCGAAATTCTCTGTCATGATTTTCAACATATAAATTTTCATAATTACACATTTTATAAATTTTTCTTAACTTCCAAACACTGTAAAAGAGAGGTTATGTCTGACAAATATCAGCTATCAAAAGTTTACTCCAGCTAAAAGTAAGAGTAAGTTCGGAGTAAGTCCAGGACTCATATCGAACAGAAAAGAGTAAAAATTTTTACTCCGAGTAAGTCCAGGACTCATATCGAACAGACCTGATGTGAAAAACTCATGTTGCAATGTTGCCTCACTAGATGGCGTAGAAAGTTTCACTTGATTTTATTTTACCAGCATTTTAACTGTTCGGTACATTAAATTCGAGGTAAAAATTTGACAGATGAAAATAATAGAGGTTCTGTTTCCAGTTTTCTTAACGAGTGTGGTTTTTTAATTGTGTGTGCTCGGCTGTCAATTTGATTTCTCCACAAACAGTTTTTACTTCGGTTTTAATGTGCCAATTTGGAGACCGCGTTAAAATTTCATTTTACTCGAACTGCGTACTGGCTTTAGTAAGTATATTTGGTATTTTTGTTCCCCCGAAACCCGAAAATGTAAAAAGATAATTTTGTTTATTTAGTTCTTAATTGTCAAATGAGTTCAGCCAAATCAAAACATTTGATTTTCTCAGTTATGATTACTTGCATCTCCTTCATATTCTTCCTATTCGCTGACTTGTGATAAACATTCACCTTTGGCTCACTGTTCCTTTACCGCAGTGAAGAAATATTTTTAACGTGCCAATTGATTACGTGCATCTTTTTCTTTGAATCACTCTGAACTGCTCACAGAATGTTCACTTGCACTGATTACAGGTGAAAACTAAACTCAAAATTGTCAAAAGTGAATTGGTTTTCTGGTTTTGGTTCTAAAAATTTCTGGTTTCTAAAAATTTAGGATGCTTATTATCGATACGATCGTAATCGTAACGATAGGAACTTGTTTGTTCGTATTCTCTTCTAAAGCCCAAATTAGACTAAAGTCCAAATTAGACTAAAGCCCAAATTAGACTAAAGCCCAAATTAGACTAAAGCATAATTCAGACTAACGATTGCGTTTACGATTGAGCTTTTTCGACCAATAAGATTAAAGCTTTCATGTCTATCGTTGAAAGCTTTGACCTCATTGGTCGAGAAGCTTCAATCGTAATCGTTAAGACCAATTCACACTAACGATTGCGATAACGATTGAAGCTTCTCGACCAATGAGATCAAAGCTTTCTACGATAGGGAAATGAAAACTTGGATCTTATCGGTCCGGAAAGCTCAATCGTAATCGCAATCGTTAGTCTAAATTGGGCTTTAGTCTGAATTGGGCTTTAGTCTGAATTGGGCTTTAGTCTGAATTGGCCTTAACAACACAGACAAATCCCGATCGTGACGATTACGATCGTATTCCTTAATAGGCACCAGGTTTCATCGTATTAATTTTGTTAAGCAATAAAGAATTGAAGGGAAGTTGCTTCAAATATTGTCTAAAAACTATCCTCTCGTTGGATAAAATGTACATTCCAAACAGATTTAATTCTCCCCTAAGTTTTTTTTTTGCAACATCAGATTTATAGGTGTATTTTTCTCGAAAACGGTCGTGGTTGCATTCGAAAGTTCAAAATGCTTAAAATGTGTGTCCATAAATTTGTCCGATGACAATTTAAAAAAAAGGTTCAAATTGCTCGTTCAGAAATATTTGTTTTCTTTTTAAATTCAATTTGTTCTAAGTAGCTATACTTTTAGACAACTGGGGTGGCCCAGAACGTGGCCACATACAACTCCACTTAATATGTAGATTCCAAATATCTAATATTCAAAACAAAAATTATGATTTTTACGAAAAAATGCCGGTAGTCTAAAGCTTAAATAAAGGGCAATTTAATATTCTTTCAAATGATTGCTAAAATCGTTGAGATACACGAAATTAGAACGTAGACATTTTACAATTTAAAATATACTCGTATTCATGGTACAAACTCAAATTTAGAACAGAAATCAATTTCCAAAATAATTGCATTCAAAGGAAATTTACAAAACAGCTGATAAACTTCGACCCAGTAATGTTTATTTACGTATGCTGCTTATAAAAGTTTTTGTTAAAACAGATGTGACCACGTGCCTTTTGTTTTTATAGCTTTTCGGAACTTTCACGCATAAAATAAAACAGGAGCATCGCCACCTATTTGTGTAAATTTGGGAGAAATGCATTTTTCATTCAAGAGATTTCTAAACTTTGAGTGAAAGCTTTTTTTTTATTAGAAGTTTTGTGCCAAACTTTGTAACAGAAACATAAAATCCACTGATTGTCGTTCAACAAAATAAATTTCGAACTTCATGCTTTCACGCGGAAAATATCTTAATGACACATTTTGGAAAATTTACCATTTGTGGGAGGTTTTTTACGCCAATTTGAGAATCATTATCATTTAATCCTCTTTTTTTTAAATCACGGAAGATTTTTTTATTTAATTTTTAACTTTTTGGTGCCCAATGTTGCTTATAAGCAATTTTTTTTTACAGTATTTCATACAAAAGTGAAAGTTTGAAATTTTACATGGTGCCTCTCTAGGACTAAAGAACAATCGATGAAAAAAAAAGTTTTTTTTTCTAACTACAGAAAAAAAAGTCGGGCAAGAAAAGGTTTTGGATTTAGCAAAAAATGAAGTTGCGTCAAGATTTAAACCGAGGCTGTTCATTGTATTGAAGATGTTTATTGTATCGAAGAGGGTCGATTTTTTTTGTATCTAATATGTTGCACAAAATACATATCAACGAAAAAATTTCAATATTTTTGTGCTTTTTTTTTGTTTGTTTGTTAAAAAAAGGTTTTTAAATTGTTACAGGGTGGGCCAGAATAGACGCGGCGGTTTGAATTCTTTATAAATTTTTTATTTTAGCGAAACCTATAATTTTTTTTTCAAATACATGTAGTTGATTGATGGGGAATATTTTTGGTCTAAACATGGAAAATTATATCCCGCAAGTGGTGGCCATTTTCTGCTTCGCAAATCCGTGCTCTTTCCAAGACATTTTCCATAACCTTTCGTGTTATGGCCTCGATTTCACTGCGAATGTTGGTTTTCAATTGGCTGATGGTTGTTGGCTTGTTGACGTACACCTTTTCTTTCAAATATCCCCAAAGGAAACAATCTGGAGTCGTTAGATCAGGTGAACGCGGAGGCCAATTGAAATCGCAACTTTTCGAAATAATGCGTCCGCCAAACATGTCCCGTAAAAGAGCCATTCAGCCCACCGGTTCGTTGTTCTATTGTGCACAGGTCCATTTTAAATTGCCCAAGTCTTCTTAACAAAATGCTGAAACAAAATTAAAAAAATAAAAAAAAAGTTATAAAGACTTCAAACCCCTGCGTCTATTCTGGCCCACCCTGTATATGCAGCACTCGGTCACACTGGAGTTTCAGTGCGTTTCATATGCCCTGATAGCGTTCTGTCACATGTTCACAAGAAACTACTATTAGTAATTTCTGAACTGTCACTAGAATCTGAACCGAGAGAAAACTTGAAGTGGAAAAACTTATCCCTGCGCTACACTCTCAACGAATGTGATCAACATACAGGTCGATTATCTTAGACGCGTCACTTTTCGTGACTCGAAATTGCCTGTTGTTGGTACAAAACAACAAATACAATAGGCAAAATTCGAGTCACGAAAAATGACGCGTCTAAGATAATCGACCTGTTAGTCACGTCTGACAGGTTAGTCGTTTTTTGTATCAAATACAAATGGATTTTTTTATACTCTACATATACAGGGTGGGCCAGAATAGACGCAGGGGTTTGAAGTCTTTATAACTTTTTTTTTTTATTTTTTTAATTTTGTTTCAGCATTTTGTTAAGAAGACTTGGGCAATTTAAAATGGACCTATACACAATAGAACAACGAACCAAAATCATCGAACTTTATTTTTCAAATGGACGGTCCATTGTTTTGACTCAGCGTGCATATCGTCGACATTTTAATGTTCGAATTGGACCCCATGAGTCAACAATAAACCGATTGGTTGCAAATTTTCGACAACAAGGCTCAGTAAGGAACCTTCCTCCTGCCGGAAGACAACGTTCGGTGAACATTGATGAGAATGCTGAACGTGTACGGGAGAGTATCCAAGAAAGTGGAGAAACATCAACAAGGAGACGTTCGGGACAACTTGGGATATCACGAAGTTCGCTGCGGAGAATTTTGCGTACATTAGACATGTTCCCATATAAAATTCAGCTTGTGCAAGAGTTGAAGCCGATAGACTACCAGCAACGGCTTGCTTTTGCAATTAATTTCCGGCATAAAGCAGAAGAAAATCCTAATTTTATCCACAATTTGATAATGAGCGACGAAGCCCATTTCCTCTTAAATGGGTTCGTCTATAAGCAAAACTGCAGGATATGGGCTACGGAGAATCCAAGAAGAGTTCAACAACGGGAATTACATCCACTTAAGTGCACTGTTTGGTGCGGTGTATCGTCCGAAAGGATCATTGGTCCATATTTCTTTGAGAATGAAGATGGTGTCGCCGTTATCGTCAATGATGAACGATATCGGACAATGTTGCAAAATTTTTTGAAACCAGCTGTGGAAAACCATCCACAATTATGGTTCCAACAGGATGGAGCCACAGCGCATACTGCGGTGGGCTCAATGGCTCTTTTACGGGACATGTTTGGCGGACGCATTATTTCGAAAAGAAGCGATTTCAATTGGCCCCCGCGTTCACCTGATCTAACGGCTCCAGATTGTTTCCTTTGGGGATATTTGAAAGAAAAGGTGTACGTCAACAAGCCAACAACCATCAGCCAATTGAAAACCAACATTCGCAGTGAAATCGAGGCCATAACACCTGACATTTTGCGAAAGGTTATGGAAAATGTCTTGGAAAGAGCACGGATTTGCGAAGCAGAAAATGGCCACCACTTGCGGGATATAATTTTCCATGTTTAGACCAAAAATATTCCCCATCAATCAACTACATGTGATTGAAAAAAAAATTATAGGTTTCGCTAAAATAAAAAATTTATAAAGAATTCAAACCCCCGCGTCTATTCTGGCCCACCCTGTATCAAAATCTAGTTGAACCGATCCTTCCCCCTCCCCCACACAAATGGATTTTTTGAAAATAAAAATTTTGTCTGTCTTCATGAAGAGTTTTTTACGATTGGCCCGTGACAATTGTAGCTTCTTCTATGTATGTTTATGGAAAATGTTTGACCAAAATTTGAATAGAAGCAGTTTTTTTTTGAAGTTCTAAAACTTGATAGGTGACAGTCGCTATCAATTGTCACCTTACCTAATTGTTTAAAGGTAAAAATTTTGTGAAAACTTTCTTTGTAGTGCACATTTTTTTTAAATCTCATGTTTTTTTTTTGAACGGTTTCATTTTAAAATCGAGGGATTGCCACAGAAACTAATAACAGGGAAAGCCTTTTTGGAAAAGTCGACCGTTGTCAAAAAAATTAATTCCTACAAAACCCAACAAAAAAAAGCTTCCATAGAAGACTTTTTCGTTCCAACATGGTAACCCTAACTAAAGTCCTTTGTGCTTAAAATAGGAGGTGATGCATTATCAGAGTGGGCGATAGGCATGCGCAAATCTTGCCATCAAGAGATTCTGTTTGTGATCTTCGTCATTGCACAAAGTTTGTTGTGTGGAGGTCCGGTGCAACAGCCGTGTTGCAGTTGCAACAACCGAGGGAGAAAAAACTGCAAAGCATCAATAAATCAATACACGATACTACTGTGGGTTGGTGTAGCCAAAGAGTGGCATTTTTCGATTTAATTGGATGGATGCAATAATCCCTAAAATCTAATGGTATTTTTTTAATCAAAAATCTGCATTTACTGAGAGTAGTTTCTTGGGAACACTTGCAATATTGATAAAGGATTGAACTTTTTTTTTCTTCTTTTGGATAACACAGATCGTCAGGATAAAAAGCTTTTAACGGAAAATGAAACCCTACTTCCTTTCGAGTATGTGACTATGATGTGAATCCCCTAAACAACGGTTATTGCGTTCTACCCTAAACGAAAATTTCCCAAGCGTTCCGCTCGTATCCTGTCCCCCTTGGTAATATTATATCACATTCTGGCCGAGGGAAATCGAATATCCTTGGTTTGGCGTCGTTGTCGATCCCTAACTGCATATTTTCCCCGGCAACCAGAACCAGAAAAAAAAGGTTCATCCTGTTGGCATTGGCAGGCAACCGCCGAGGCCCAGGCTGCGCGCATGCGTTGTGCACAATTAAAGTTGGCGGCAGTGCTGTGAGATCGCCTTGAAGCACAACATATCTACGAGTCGAGTATCTACCCATTTATTCTCCATCCCCCTGACATATTCCTCATCCAAAACGCGACAGTGACAGGATTCTATTTGGGGTACACATTGTTATTTCCCTTTTGGGTTTCTTTTAGTAATCTTTTTTTTTTTTCGTGCTGTGAGACTGCCGCCTTGACGCACGTATCCATTGAGGCGCAAAACATGCAGGACGAGCCAACGCCAGGCAAGGGAAAATGAGGGATCTGAATTGGCTTGGGTATATTTAGGGAGGTTTCAGTCTTTATTCCTGTTTTTCTCCCTGCTGCGTGTATTTTTGTTGCTTGCCTGTCATGTCATTTTCGATAAGGCTTGGCTGTCGTAACCCGAAACATCTGCTCAGTTTTTGGATCTGTCGTTCATTGAAAATGGGAAAAACCCTCCTTTGCGAAGTGAAACCTGCCGCCTTTAGTAGATCCCAAAAAACCGTGAGGGACATACAGGATAATAAGAGGGCATCTGCACGTTTTTAAGTTTAAGCCCCTATCCAATTTGATTGGAGTTTAAAATGACAAGGGCCAAGCGAATAGACAAACAGTCATTTGATCACAAAAAAAAATTCATAGTAAAAATTCTATTGTGCTTATAATGATGTGAAGCAGTTTTTTTTTAGTTACATTAGGGATGGTTCAGTGGGTACTTGTGGATATCACACGGTCGGTCTGCTCCCCTAAATATTGAATGATTGCATAAAGTTCTGCCTTCCATTTCAGAGAATCATATTTCTTCAATGGACCACACGAGGGTATGTGAAAGAATTTTTGCCTTGATACAAAAAATGGCTCCAAAAGCATCGAACTGGTTCCATTTTCAGAGAAGTTTAATATTTCCAATTCTTACAGATGTCGTGTTTTTTACTTTCTTATGCGGAGTATTTTACTTTTCATTTCACGGCATGTAGGTTTAGTTTTAGAAAGTCATGTGCTATTCACATCACATATTTTTATTGTACTTAAGGATTTTTTGGGATGAGAGAAAAGTAGAGCAGTTGAGACTAGCAATATTTTTAAAATTACGATAAATTTTGACTCAAAATACGCCTAAACGAGATGCCACACTGAGATCAGATCGTTCTCAGTAGCTGACACCAGTGTGGCATCTCGTTAACGGTCCACCATTCGTTTAGTCACACCTTTTAGAAATTCGGGTAAAGTAATGGTTAATAGGACTCAAAATGTGTTTGACTCCCGAAACCTCTCTCTCTCGGCGCTACAACCTGTTTCCGGTCTTGGCCTGCCGCAATGTCTCTCGCCAGAGGTCCCGGTCACGTGCCGATGTCCTTCAGTTTTGCATCCCGATTCCCTTCGCATCCTGGTCAACGCCGTTTTACCATCTGAGGTTGACTCGCGAAACCATCTTTTCCAAACTAAATCACTTGTCAAATCATCTTTAGGTAACCGTCATTTTTTATACTCGATATGAGAATCCTCTAGAAGAGGCATATTAGATTTAGTATACCGTTTGTAAAGCATCGCCACAAAAATGGACTACACCATGGTGTTAGGGATGACAAAAGATTTTAATTTCCGGATATCTGCCTGTCCGTGACCACCATAACTCTCGAGGGGATTCATCTAGCCACTTGAAATTTTGTCTAGTTACGTTTTCCGTAAATGGCAAGGCTAAGTTCTTTAACGGGGAATTTGGACCGACCCTTCCCCCCTCTCCCATACAAACGAAACATTTTTTTGCGATTTTCTCGAAAACGGTGAGTCATATTGAAAAATTTATAAAGGTAAAATGTGTTTAGAATAGGATTTTACATAACTTATCTATACATCAAAATCCCGTTGGTCAATTCCTACAAAATCGACTGAATTGAAAAACACTCGCTCCGCCATTGAATTTAGTGGTATTTCTAAAAAAATCCTTAAGTCGTAACAGATCTTAGTCGAAAAAGAGGCTGGTCAACAAACACTTTTAAGGACACCAAAGAAAGTTTTTTTTTAGAAAGTAAATCGAGGAGCTGAAAAAACATTATAGAACAAAAACTAGTTGGAAAAAAATGCCATAAATTTTATTTATGTTCATTCTCAGTTCGAAAACTTTCTGAGCTACCCTAATATAGGGAAAAAATCCGTAAAATACCCCGGATCAGAGGCCGGCAGGCCACCAAACGAATCTTGCCTGATTGATGGCTAAACTTTGTTGTTGTTTCTGGATGCCGGCGATGGTAGTTTTTGAAAATTTTCCCAACAATCGACAAAGGGAGGATTTCTTTTACTCCTCATCTCGTCCTGTCGTCCCTTTTGTATAGGTTTTCGTTTCGATCCCTTTTTCGATTGAAAGCTGTAGCTATGGACGTTGAAAACTGGTAGTGGTTGGTAGTGTGCAAAATGACGACGTGCCCATTGAAGCCAAAGGACGGTTTCTACACACGGAGGCCACGTTTTGGGGGAACATTTGCTCGGTTGGCTCGTTTTTCAAAATGTGTATCTCTTCTGCACGCTCGTATATTCTCCCTGTTCGTGGTGGCAGTTGAGATTCTGCTTTGGTAGTTGTTGAGAATGAAGCCCTTCCTTTGTTTACGTTCCCAAGGAGGGTAAGATCGGATAAGAGGCTTTTGGATATTGTGGAGTTTGCGCACTGTTGCCATGCTTCAACTTTTTTACCTATCGATCGATGTTGAGCGTTGCTTTGTTAGAATTTTTCTTTCCTTTAGAAATTTTTCATTTGATGTTTCTGTGTATCTTTGGTTGATCGTTGATAGTATAAGAAAATTAAGGTGATTTTTTCATCATGTGATAGGACGATTTCAGGTAATTTTGTTCAAACAGTTTTCTTGAAAAAACATACGGGTTTTTGGAGTAGTTTTCATGTAGTTTTTTTTTGGATTTTACAATAATAATTTAACGTGCAGCAAGTGTTAATCGGATTCGGTAATGGCTGCAATTATTTGCTAAAATAATTTGAACAGATTTTTTAGTAGAATTTGAAAAAATGGCAGCTTCGTAACACATTTTTGAGGCAATAAAAGTTTTTAGAGCTTAGCGTGTTGCGATTATAGAAAACACATTCGTTGGTAGGTTGTTCCAAAGTTTTTTTTTGTTGGCCACAAGTTGAGGGATTTGCTGAACTTCCAAAGATCAAAGAATTGCAACTAAAATCTAAACTTGTGCTCGTTACCACAAAACTCAAACTGTTCAAGAAAATTTTGTGAAACTAAGATTTAAATGAAGGACATTATTGTCTAGATGGAAGAGGGGAGGGGGGTATTAAAAAGCCTAAAATCAGCATGTCGTATTTTATAGACAGCCATTTCATCCGTTTGACACTGCGATTGGTGGCACTACATTCGCCAAATACAACCGAATCACAGTCTTGCCTACGCATTTTTACCTACGCAATTGTATCAATTTATCCGGCTTAAAATTTCAGTTTACGATCAAATAAATATGCATAATATAAAATACTTACAATACCATAAATAGGGATTTTAAGCTGGAAAAATTGGAAAAAATGTGATTCAATTTACAAAATAGCGCCCAACATGACATCCGTGTTTGTAATTCGCCTGCATTCGGCGAGACTGGGAAGTTTAAATTGTGCATTTTTTGGCAAAATTTTCAGACCAACAATTGATTTGAATGTGATTTTATATAACTTGTCCATACATCAAAATTCAATTCATCAATTTTATTCAATTGTACAAGAATACACGAATTTTTATTATTTTCTTTAATATTATTTGTAAGGGACGACAGTTTTTGACTAGTTAAGAAAATTGAGCAAAAGATTAAGTTTAATTATGCTTTAATAAAACGTTGACCCAAAAGTTCAAAAAGCCTCAATAAAGCTTGTTTGTATGAGTATCAAAGAGAGATTTCCGAAAGCTTCATGTTTTTCGTTGTAAACAAATTTTAAAGGCTCTGATTTCTTAGAATATCAAAATCTTCAATTTCAAAGCGACTTTTCCCCAAAAATAATATTAAAACAAAAGATTTTTAACCACAAATTTTAAAGATTGTGCTTTTAAATGTTTGTAGATCTTGTGGGAAAACTTATTAAAAGAAAGCTTCTCAAAGCGTCATTCCGTCTACATGCAGTCATATCATTGAGCTTATCTAAAACTTTTTTTTCGATGAAATTTCTTAGAAATTTTCTTAACGATAACCGCCCGCTCTCAATATTGTTTAAAAAAGTTGATGTTTTTCTCATTATCTTATCAAAAAATCATAGCAATTTAATGTTTAAACATTATTATTGATAACAAAATACATTCGTATGCCATTTTTATGGTTTCATAACTTCCATGTTTGCAAAAAAAAAATCCCAAAAAGATGAAAAAAATCGACATATAATAATAATGATGTTCGTTCAATGAAATCACGTGCTCCAGTGGATACAGATCATCACTGAGATGTCAAATTACTGACACGCTTGCCTCTCCCACCTATAAATGATGATTAGGGTGACTAACTTTGTTAATTATGCTTTTAAATTAAACATTACGTAACTTATCTGGACAGTTAAATACCCGTAAAACATTATTTTTAGCAACAATATTGATATTTGAATAGGAAAAGACATGAAAATAAAAATCAAGCAATTTTTCATGATAATAGACATCAAATATTTTGCAAAAAAAAATAGAATCGACGATGATCACCGTGCGATTTTTGTATACTACGAGATGAATTGAAATTTTTTTGGGTAGGCGACATAACTCGTGAACGGAAGGAGTTGTTGAATGAGTCAAAAAATTAGAAATGCTAAAAAGATTTTTGATTGTATTTTGGATAGTATTTTGATTGTATTTTGGGAAAAATTGAGAAAATGTCAAAAAAAAAACCATTGGATTGCGGTGGTAAAGAAAAGGGATGGTAAGAGACATAAAAAGATCTGAGTAATTAGATTTTTGTCCCCAAGACATTTCCAAAGAATAATCTTATAATTACAATGCAAAACAAGTTATATTCGTGCTTCTCGTAAACGGTATTTCACCAAAGGTTCTCTTGAAAATTTAGTGTTGTATGTTTTCACGAAAACTATACTTTATTCAACACCGTATAAAAAAGTAAACTTGAAAAGCATTAAAAAGCGAACCAATTTTTTACAGCCCAACTTTTTGCGATTACTGCTATCAGTGTCACGAAATCTTAGTGCACTCTCAGTTGTGGCCATTAGGTTCGGTAATTTCGGATCAGCGATGCTTTTTTTTTTTAAATTTGGACTTCTAGGTCAAAAATTCTTTGGCTCATTTGATATCACCGATGATAACTAAATTAGCTGTAACATTAGCTATCGGTGTCGGTGCTTGTAACGTCATCGTAAAGGTTAAACCGGGTAAAATAACATATGGTTCAGTTATTAACTGATGTTTTGGCCAGTGCACCATTAAACATCGTCTGACAGAAAAGCTTTTTCTATTTTTTTTTTCGTTATTGTAATTAGTGAGGGTGCGGTTTGTGAAACTCGGCCAAAATCAGAAGTAAAGTTTTTTTTTATATATATATATTTTTTCAAAAATGTCAATAGAAGTATGAAAGCGTGTTCTTATAAGGGGCCTACTTGAAAGTTGGGCGTGAAAACTTTGTAAAGGTCGTTTCTTAACTGAAAATGAAAATCTATTTTGTTTATCATAATTTTCTTTATTATTTTTATTTTATTATGCCAATAAACTATAACTTCTGCCAGTAAACTATAACTGATTTTGATGCAGTTTTTTGCAGGGTTATGAATAACCCTGGGTTTTTTTTTGAAAATAAACATTTTGACTAACATCAAATATTAAAAATTGTCTTGTAGTTTTCCAAAAATTTTCTGTTTATTTGAATTTTTTTTTTCGAAAAAAAAAAAATCTTTTTTTAGGCGTTTCTCAAAAACTAGAACCAATCTGACCAAACCACTCGCAGATTCGGAATCAAAAAAAATCTTTGGCCACGATGTAAGGCGTATTCACTTGGAAAACCATTTCCGGGGCAAAACTTTTTCTTCATTTGCATGGAAACGGACACAAGTACAAAAAATCGACGTAAAATAAGATAAATTTCTCTAAAGGCAGGAGATAAATTCGAGTACTATGCGTTAAAAGTTGTGACTTTGGAATGAAGTCGAAATTTGCCTGCCACTCTCACCCCTCCCCCCACTTCCAACATTTAAAAGCGGTACAACTTTAAAGTACAGTAATCCCTCCAACTGCGCGGTTTCTAACAGCGCGGTTAAGTTTTTAATACCAAAATTTCGAACTGCGCGGCATAAATTTCGCAGCTGCGCGGTTTTTTTTTATGATTTTCGTTTAAAAAAACATTTTCCTAACCCCAAAATTTCATACAAAGTAGGGTTCACAGTGCGCGGTTTCGGTTTGCGCGCTTTTTTTGTGGAACGTATCTATCGCGCAGTTCGAGGGATTACTGTATTCCAAAAATCTGAGTTAGACTTTTGTCCCCCTTGTAAAAATTGACCGACTCCTAATGCAATAATTTTGTCTCGACTTCGACTCCACATCCGTGGTTTAAAACCCACAACAATGGCGTATGAGTTAAAAAACAAATTATAACAATTTTTAACGGTTTTTTGAGTCTACATTTTATTAACAATTTTGATATACAAAATTACATTAAATGTGTAACAGGTTGGACTTGGATTTAAAATAAATCCCGTATTAATTAATGGACGTCTGCAATTAATTTGAATCGACACAGTCTGAGTAAATTCCAAAAAGATTGGAATATCCCCAGTTATATTTTAATTCTCCGCCGACTCTAATTTTTTTTTCTCTGTCCAACGCTTCCAAATGAGTAAAAAAGGTTTTTCTTCCGAATGTTTAATCCCCAGCAATAAAAGATAATGATCTTAGACTGAATTATTTTCATTGATGAATTTCGATAAGGTGCACTTCAAATCCTATATCGAGTCCTTGAAAACGCTTTAACAAAAAAAAACGTATATTATCTAGCCTTATTGCAAGTTTCAATAGTCATCGCTCATAAAACTCAGAGCCCCTTTTAATACAGCGACCCTACAACCGTTTTTGTTGTTGTTTTTGGCGACATGAGGGCAATAAAACTAAATTTTTGGAAAATTCCTAATGCGATCCTGATTTCCATTTATCTGATATGGACATCTGTCTTGTCCCAATGTCTTTTCAAAAGCATTAATCCAGGTCTGTTCTCTACTGTTTTCTCCTTCGGGATCGCTCGAGATGCACTCCAAATCTGCAGGCAAAAATTTCTTCAATGCTGTGTGTTTATTTTTGGGTACACTAAGGGCTGCTTGTGTTGGAAGTTAAACATTAGACTGGATTTTTTCTGCATTTGCATATTTCCCCCTGCACTCGTTCATTGATTTTCAGTACATCTTCAAATCTCATCCCTTAACAGGACCGCAGCATGTATTTTGGATCCGAGTTCAACTATTTTCAAGGGCAAAACTCATGTTTTTGTCCGTTAATTCGAGAATTTTTCCTCAAAAATGAGTGGGAACCGAACTACAAACTGGAAAGTATTTTCTTGGAACTGCGTTGAGAAAAAGGACCCAAGAGATTCCTTTTGCCATTCTATATTTTAGGTTTCCTCATAATATTTTCAGCGTATCCTCCCAAGGGTAGCCTCCTTTGTTTAAAGATTTTGCTTCTTTTTTTTATTATTTTATTGCAGTTCAGTTTAAGAACGGGACAACATTTTTCTACCTGTTTGTCTTCTCGGTGGATGGCTTGTCCCGAGTTTCTTTTCAACTTCTTGTGTTTTCCCACCATCTGGTAACAATAGCATAGTTGCTCCGCCGCCACTTTTCTTCATTTTTGGTACTACTAAAAAAAAGAGGCACTTTTGACGAAATCATCGGTTACTTGTTTCTAGTTTCCCTCATTCGGTTTTTACCTGCGGCCCGGTTGTTGGATGTCGGAAAGGACCCAACTCAATTTTCTTGCCTGTACTATAAGTCAGGCTCTTTCTCTACACCGTTTTGCTACCTTGTCATCTATCTACATATCTTTATATATGTAAGTAAAGGGTATTTCAATAACGACGCTCGAAGTTTGTTAGATTATAGCGGCCATGTTGTTAAAGCAATATCTGTCATATTTGTTGTGAAATTGGCAAATCACCATGGAAGGTTATAGAACATCGTGTGCAAATCATCAAATTTTATTTTCAAAATCAGTGCTCCGTTCGAGAAACGCTGCGCGCATTACATGATTTCTAACCTTGGCACAAGCATCCTGCCGAATCGACTATTCGACGTTTGGTGGCCAAATTCGAGTCAACCGGTTCGATAAATAGTCAGCTAACACCCGTATATTGTCGAAACGCAAGGTCTGTTAAAAATATCGCTGCTGTGCGTCAGAGTGTACGGGAAAATCCGAGGTAGTCAATTTCTTGTCTTTCACAAGAACTTGGTCTTTTTGCGACTTCAACTTGGCGAATTTTGGGTCGGGATTTGGGTCTGCACTCGTATAAAATCCAACCCAGGAACTTAAGGTAGACGACCATAAACAACGTCGTGTGTTCGCAGCAGTTGGAATTTTACCCAAATTTCGCCAAAAATATCATCTTTAGCGGCCAGGCTCATATCGAGTTATAGCTAAAGACAAAAGTGTGGGAAATTTTATTTTCTCCAAGTTTTTTGTCATACTTAAGGCCACTAAAAAACGCGTAGTTTGGGAGTAAATCGAGAAAAACGAAATTGCGATTTTTGAAAAACCGCCATTTTGGATACTTCCGGTTAACGGATTTCCATCAAAAGTTGATAGGATCATTTTCATGTTGGGTCCCATTTCAGGACTTCATGGCGCTTTTTGAGAAATCTTGTACACAGACAGACTGACAGACAGACTGACAGACTCACAGACTGACAGACTGACAGACAGACAGAAAGACATTTTTTAAATATGACTCCAATCGACTCAGGAGTGATCGGGAAATGTTTTTTAGGCAAAATTAAGAGGTCGAAATTTTTCATGAATACAATACTTTATTATACTCCGTAGAAGAAAGTAAAAACAAATTGAGTGGATATCTCACACACAACTTATTTTACTTACATTTAAAAATCGAGCGTCCTTATTGAAATATTCTTTACATATCTTTAGATAGAAGAAAAATAAACGAAATTTTCGTTGAATTTATGTTGAGAGTTTTTTTTCTCGTAAGATTTATTTTCTTGTAGAGCTCATTCTTCTCGAAGACAAAGATTTTTGCCTGGAATCGTTGTTGTTGTTGGGACCGATCCATGATCTTTTTTCGCCAAGTTTTTCTTCTTACCTTCGCACGCACACATAAGCCATACGAAAACACTTCCAGAATGTGCATGTGTGTGTGTATGCGAAGTGATGTGACAAATTTATGAAATTAAATGGCGAATTGTTTCTATCGGCCTCTCTTTTGCTCTTACATAGCCACGCATGATCATGGACATGTGCGGTGCGGCCCAATTTCCACAAATGTAAATTGGTAGATACAGTAGAACACGCTTAAATGCACATCGAATTTCGCAGAATTTTATGTGCATTTATCCGTGTTTTGCATTTATACGTAGCACGGAAGCACGGATAAATGCACATAAATGTGCAATTATGCGAGTAAAAGATAAACATGCAACTTTAATATTCCTGTAATAAACATTTAAATTCAACAAGGCTACACAAAAACAAAGAACCTAATTAAGAATTCATTTTATCAAATAAAAATAACAATAATCACTTTTTTTGTGTAATTACATTTCATTTTTGCACATGTGCATTTAAGCGTGTAAAATTTCATATAATTTATACTTTTGCGGATGTGAAAATGGTTGCATTTAAGCAAGTATTGCAATTAAGCGTGTTTCATTTATCCGTGTATATTTATATGAAAAATGCTTAAAAATCCTCCATGCACAAATTTTGCGTGCAATTACACGAGTTTTGCATTTACGCGTGTTGCATTTAAGCGCGTTCTACTGTATATGAAATATGAAAAAAGAAGCTTGTGGTATCCTATCCCGATTGATTCCCGCATAAGTCCCCTTTAAGTTGTACGGATCCTCTCCCCTTGAACTCTGCGGTACTCCGAGTTATTTTTTTTTTTTAAACTTGATGCGGCTTCCTCTGCGAGTTTTCTTTGGTGTGTGTCGGCAATTGCTACCCTATTGCTGCTACCTACGGTTTTTGCTCGGCCATTGTGGGTCGAATCTGGTACCCATGGTTATCATGTTTTGCTGCTGTTTTTCCGACATATTTTCATACCAGAGTTGCCATACTGAATTGCTATTGAACTATCTTTTGTGACTCTTGTTTGATGGTTTTTTGGCTCAGCCCTTTTACGCCTTTACCTGCTTCGCACTTTTACAACGAAAAAAATATTAACTTTTTTTTACCTGTTGCTCGATTCATCCATGCTACCTGAAGTAAAACGCTGATCGTAGCCAGTTGTCATTACCAATTTCAGGAAAAGTCCCTAGATTGGTGTGATTCACACAATTAGGATTGATTCTTTCGATTTTTTTATTTTGAATATGGCCCGTTATACGAAAGGCAAATTATCCCCTCCCTGCCATCCTTAATTTGTGGTGTTATTTTTGTTCGACGTCTCCCCCCCCCCCTTTTTTTTGGATTTTTCTGGCATAAAATCATAGTATGAATTTTATTATAATTGCGGCCCATCACTCTATGATCATATTCGAGAGAAAAGTTCGTTATCCGCTGTTGCTTGAGTTTTTTTTTAAATTTTCAAAAACATTTGTACGAGGGCAGTCCGATAAGTACTTAACCTCACCGTATAGTACATTCTCATAGACGGCTTCAAAATTTCAGTCGAATCGAACTCGTAGTTTTGTTTTGACCGCGTATGGAAGCGGGCGTATCTGCGGATTTCAGAAAAATGGAAAAAGAGCAATATCGGTCGGTGATTCGATTCTTGTTTCTGGAAGGGAAATCGCGCAGCGAAATCAAAGAGCGCTTGGATGCTGTGTACGGCGACTCTTCTCCTTCGATGGCGACCGTCAAAAATTGGTGTAACGAGTTTCAACGTGGTCGCACGTCGGTTTTTGATGAGCCACGCCCAGGTGCTACGAAAATGGCTACCACGGAGGATAACATAACAAAAATCCACGATCTCGTATTGGCAGACCGCCGATTGAAGATGCGCGAGATAGCTGAGACAGTAGGCATCTCAAAAGACCGCGTGGGTCATATCCTGCATGAAATTTTGGGCATGAGAAAGCTGTCGGCGCAATGGGTGCCGCGTTTACTCACTCCGGACAACAAGCGCAACCGTGAAACCACTTCACAGCAGTGTTTGACGCTGTTTAAGCACAATCCGAAGGAGTTTCTGCATCGTTTCGTGACCGTCGACGAAACATGGATCCACTGGTACACACCAGAGACTAAGGAACAGTCGAAACAGCGGACTTTACCCGGCGAACGTGCTCCGAAGAAGGCGAAGACTGTCCTATCTGCCGGAAAGGTGATGGCCACCGTTTTCTGGGATTCACAAGGTGTGATCTACATCGACTACCTGGAGAAGGGCAAAACGATCACAGGGCTCTACTATACCGAATTATTGGGCCGATTCGATGCCGAATTGCAGAAAAAACGGCCCCATTTGGCGAAGAAAAAAAGTGTTCTTCCACCATGACAACGCACCGGCTCACACCTCCGCCGTCGCCACGGCCAAATTGGTCGAATTGGGCTACGAACTGCTGCCCCATCCACCGTATTCTCCAGATTTGGCCCCGTGCGACTTCTTTTTGTTTCCAAACTTGAAAGTCACTCGCCGGGCAGAAATTTGAGTCGAATGAGGAGGTCATCGCCGCTACGGAGGCCTACTTTGCAGAGCTCGAGAAAACGTATTTTTCAGACGCGTTAAAGAAGTTGGAGCATCGCTGGGTCAAGTGTATCGAGCTAAAAGGAGACTATGTTGAGAAATAAATGGTCACTTTTCGAAAATTTTCGTTTTTTTTTTGTAGGCTAAGTACTTATTGGACTGCCCTCGTATAGTGCTGGCAATCATAGTCACCCATTTGTTTTTGTTTTTATAGCAACTTGGGTTCATTATTGTTGTTTTTAGCATGACATGTGAAGATAAGCTTCCAGAGAAATGCCTGTCTACCTTAGCCTTTACCCCGACCGACGGCAACCCTGATTAAGGTAGAAAGTATGTTTCTGCACACGCACACACAGTTAGGGTCGAAAGAAGACAACAGCATGACTGAAGTTTATGCGGCAAAAAGGATAAGAACTAGGTTGAAGCCCAACATTTTTCCGTTCGGTTATTTGGATGAGTGGTGAAATTGATCGTCACTTCACCGAACCCGACGGCAGCCATTTCGTAGAATTTTCCTTTTTCGCCTTTGTGGCTCCATTATATATATATTGTGTTGCTTTTCCTCTCTTTTGTTGGGCATTCTGCGTCAATTCTATGCACATCGTCGTCGGATTGTATTTGCTAGTGTGCGACTTTTTTCTTTTTATTACTCGAAATAATTTTCACGCTGCCTGCTGGTGTTGGTGCGGACGTAAATACGAAAATTATGAAAAAAGCATAGGATCGCTGCCGACGATGATGATTTTTTTCCCGTCTGCTGCTGCTGATTTGGGGTGGGGAGAATTATGTGTCAGGTTTTCGCTGCGTCATTTGCCAAGCCCAATCTCTCAATTGAAAAGGCCCAACTCAGCGCCATTAATCAGTCGAAACATAAACTAAACGAGCATAAATTCCATATATGCATGTGTGTGCGTACACGAATGAATAGATTTCTGCCGGCCCCATATATATATTTTTAGGTTTGCGTTCTTTATTTTGGATACGAATGCCCGCCGATGTTAATAATTCAATTTGAGGCTTCATTATCACCGAAAAGCTTCGAGTTTTTTTCAGTAATTCGCTGTGGAATCGAAATGTCGAAATGAAGTCAAGTGTGCTTGGAAGATCGAAAGAGCTTCGCTGAGAGTGAAGTTTGAATTTCATTGGAGAGCGACAGGGAGCTGAATAGTACTTTTTTCCGAGTAGAAATTTTTCCGTTGTTACCTTGTGGTTGTGTGTTTTTCACAGAAAAGTTTATGGTTTCCATTTTGGGCTGAAGAGAGAGGCAAAGAAGGCTCGCCAGCAGTTGTCGGAGGGAGAGCGAAAAGCTACTTTTTTGAGCTCATTAAGCACTGTTTCGCTTTTGCCCCTTCGTTGCTCTCGCAAGTTTTATGATTTTGTATTTTTTCCCTGTACTCTATAGTTTTCTCACTTGCTATTACAGTTTGTGCCTTTGGCGATTTTGGTCTAGTCATCCTTTTCTAAATGCCTCGTCCCTGCCACTCTCGGCCAGCTCTAGTCTGATGTCAATGTGTTGATGCGTGAGTTTGCTCTGCTGCTCCATGCCTTTTTCCACCTTCTTCATTCACAGTTCAAGTTAGTGCCGCGCATCACATTCAAAGCCTCTGCGGAAGGGACATTTATTTCTGTTTAAAAAAATTTCCTTTTCAAAAAGAACTTGTGCTCCGCTGAGAAAAAGTGTTTCTTTCCTAGTTCTAACTGTTAATTCCACAAAGTTTAGTTTTTTTTTGTCCAAAGAATATCCAGATTATTGCTAGTGTGCTGCAGAAAAACAAGCTTCAGTAAATTGTGATTTTTTTTTCTAAATGGGTGATACGAATTTCGAGTGAAATAATAAAAAAATATCGAAGAATTTCTTTTGACGAGAGCAAAGTAGTGATCCAGAGGGAGTTAGCTGCAGTACGACTGGTGTTAGTGCGATAGAGATGTAATGATGCCAAAGCTGCTATGTTGAAAATTTGCATTAAAGCTTCTTCATCGCCAAAAGTATGTTTCAATTCGGTTATTTATTTTCTTGTTGCTAAATATGCTAAATTACTAGAAAAAGTTTACTTTTTAAAGTTTATCATGTGATTACAAGAAAAGCTTGAATTTATGGTATGCATGTGGATTTTTTTTCGGTTTCTTTATTCGATGCTGGGGAGAGAAAAAAAAATATTTAGGTCATTGTTCCGTTTTTTCGGACTTGGCTTTTTTTTTCTCACTTGATTCCTTATTGTGGGTGCTAAATGATTGGCATTTCGTAATTAATTGCTGGAAATCACAGTACATGTGAAGTATTTTCAAAATCCATTGAAATATTGGAATTTTTCCGCAGTTAAGAATCCGACGAGAAGCATAGGAAAATGGGGGAAAATCCATTTTTTTTCTGTGTCAAGTAGCTGGCGTCACATGTCCGCCATTTTAGTTTCAGTTTTCTGCCAGCTGCGCTGCTTCTTTTCGCTGCCATTTTGGGCAGCTGCTGACTGGCTTTTCCATTGGAAAAACATAATTTTCACTGCTTTATGTTGAATGCTAATGGAAAAAAATGATTGCTAGAAAAGGAATTTGAAAATTCTAACTTTTATATTTAACTCAAAAAAAATAAATACGGGAATATTTCTAATTCTATGAGGGAGTAATGGTTAACGGATTCAACAGAAATACCGTTTCGTCCTGATCACCAAAAACGAACAAAAACTACCCTATATTTAAAAGAATTTTGAAATCCTAAAAACCAGCTTTGGGGGTAATTTTTAAGTTGACTTTCCCAAAAAAAAAAAAAAGAAGACAGAACCACATTCGACAACAGTAAAATGCCTTAATTATAGTCTTTTAGTGCCTCTGCTGCCCACTGCAATGTTAATAGGGGGCCTCTTCGGGCTGCCCTAACAAATTATGTGCGATGGGTCAAATTGGTTTTTTTTTCTATGTTATTTAAGAACTTCCCATTGATTGTTGCCTTCAAAAGTGTATCACCGACATCGTTTCGTTCCCCCCGCACAGTTGCTGGTAATCAACCGCAAACCAACACAAGAGCAAATGCACTCTGCGAACAGCAATGATATTGATTTTCCGCACAAAATGTCCGTTTCCCTGCCCCTGCCTGCCTGCTTTTCCGTTGCTTTTCATCGCCGTCAGCAGTGCCGTCATCCAGAGTTGCCACATCTTGCCCATTGCACTCGCATCGAAGTTGGCAACTAGCCTTTGTGTTGGTTCTGCTGAAAAAGTGTTGGTGTTGATCTATAGTGGAGCCACTAGCAGCAGCAACAACAACAACACAACGCTGATCAAAGGCAAAGCAGCTTTATTCCAAATTCCAGTCCAGTTTTAGCATAGATCTGGATCTGGAAGTGGACGAGGGGACATTCATTCGTTGGTGGCGAACCAATCGGCAAATCAGTCAGTTATCGTCTTTCTCCCCCGCAGCATAGCCTAGCATAGTGCAGTAGTGAATTTTAAAGCCGGAGATTGATATCATCTTGGTGTGTGGTAAGATTTAACTCTGCTGTTGATGTTTTTCTTGGTCGCTTTACTTTGTTTTAGCCTTTTTTTTCGCTCTCTTCGATTCCAACTTTGGTATGTTTTCGCGAAAATTTAAGAAGCTCTCCAGACTATCGTGGTTTGTCCAGTCCCGTCCCGTCGTCGGGTTTTTATACCCGTATGGTGAAACCAAAGGGTATATTAACTTTGCTTTACCGTTTGTAACGCCAAGATCCCGTCATCACACACAAAAATGAATTACACCAGTGTGTTTAGAATGATAAAAAAAAATGAATTTTCCATGTCCGTCCGTCTGTCCGTCCGTCTGTCCGTCCGTCCGTCTGTCCGTCTGTCTGTCTGTGGCGCGGATTGCGGGCGTACGGATTGAGCTAGAGACTTGAAATTTTGCGCAGATTCGTTTTTCGTAAAATGCGAGGCTAAGTTCGTTAATGGGCAAAAACGGACCATTAGGGGGGGTACCCCCCATACGAACGAAAACTTTTTTTGCGAATATCTCAAAAACGGTAAATGTTATCAAAAAAGTTCAAGAACAAAAGTTATTTAGAATATTATTCTACATAAAACTCCCATACATCAAAATCCGATTGGAACAAGTTTTAAAAAAATCTTATTGGAAAATTTGAATTCAAATGAAATTTTGATACGCCGTTCAATTAAATCACCATACGGGTTTTCAATAATTGCCAGATTGGCAATTATAGCTTTTGTTATGTTTCTTAATGGTATTTTTCGACGACCCCCCGTTTTTTTCGTAATTTTTTCTCAGCTTAAGTTCTGCTTTCCACTCTACCTCGTTGCCCTGTGTTAATTTTTTTTCTGTCGTTTTTTGTGTTGATTTTGTGCGCCATAAAATATGAGCGAAATGCTAAAAACTAGTTTCCAGTGAAAAATCCTGTTTTTTAATTGATTTCAAATATTTTGTTTATATTCGGGAAATATTCCGTGCTAAAATCCCCTAAACTGCGTGTAATTTACAGAGTTTCAAAGTCTCTTCCCTCATTTTTATTTGTAAATGTTTTGCTAAATAAGAAGAAGCATAATTAGTGGGAATTTCTATAGTGTCCAAAGCAGTAGTTTTTGAATAGTGATTTTCGAGAAAATTTGGTATTTTCAGTGATTTTTTTTTTGATTTATTTACACTTAAAATTCAGTTTTTGTTTGATTGTCTCATAAATCTTTCACTTTTCAACATAAAATTGTTAATTTTGAAATTAACCAGTTTGTCTAAACGTATTTCCCATTTCAATTATGTCAAGTTAACACCTTTCGATTCGGCGATGGCAAGGTGTAAAAGTGGACATTTTTTCTCAACGAAAACTGATTTAATTACGGGAATTTCCGACATTTCCATCAAAAATAATTTGAAATTGATTCTGGAATAAAGGCTACGCTTATAAACACTTTTTTTTCTATAAAATCATATTTTTGGATCTTTTTGAATGTATTCTTTCAACATCAAACATTTTGAAAAATTTGAATTCATATTTTTATAACTTTTGAATTCGTAAAAATGTGATTTTTCCCATAAACTTGTTTTTAAAAAAATTCCAAAAGTGTAATTTCAACATCTGTTTCAATTTTGTTGGAGTTATTGTTCTCGGAGATCTTTAGTTTGACTGCTTTATAAAATTTTAAATACACAATAGAACTAAATACAAATTGGAACAAATAATACCAGTTGCTTTCCAAATATTTACCGTTATCTACATCAAATGACGGCTGCATTTGTTGTAACTTGAAACCTAAAAGCCTTAAGCCACCTAAAAGCCTTTAATTTCGAATCTTAACCCATTAAGGACAGTACAGAAGCCTCGAAGTTCGAATTTTTGGGAGAAAGTTCCGTTAAGGATTCGTATTGCGCCTAAAAATAAGAAATATGTAAAAATATGCGTTTTTGGAAAGAGTTACTGACGATTTTTAATAACAGTAAATGATTTCTTGGCGTTAGCCTTTTTTTATGATAAATTTAAAAAAAAAAACTATTTTTCAGTCTAAAAAACTTAAAAACGTTGAATATTTTACCTCCATTTTAAAGATGAGAAACTCTGTTTTTAATAATTTTACTTGATCTTGAGGGATTTGTTTAAATTCATGTAGAAAATTTGTCATGGCCGTTATTTTGCTAAATTTTAGCCAATTTTTATTTTTGTGTAGTAAAAACTTTACACCGAATTAAAAAGTTTCCGCCGATTTACAAAAGTTTAAGAAATTTTTGAGCCATTAGCTTTGAAATGTCAGAACTGAAACTTTTTTATGCAAGTTGAAAAAGTAAAATTAAATTTTGTTCGTCAAAAGTTGTGGGACCTCTTTTTTGAAAGATTTTTTTAGGAAACCGATCTTTGGGATCTCTAAAACTTTGATATTCCTTCCCTTCACTCCGTATTAGAAAAAGTTGGTGGGGGGAGTTAATAGCGATAGGTCAAATTTTGACTTTCTTATACGTGGTGCGTGCGGGAACGTAGATTTTGTAAAAAAAAGTCATTTGCTATTCACATAAGATATTTCTCAGTAGGGATAAGAGGTAAATTTTCTTTATAGAACAGATTTATAGTGAAAATCTATTCAAAATGCCTTGATTTGTACAGAAAACAGCAGATAGGGGTTTAGGGGCATTAAAGGGTCTTCCCCTAAGCTCTGGCTGGAACTATAAAAAAAAAACATAGAGAGCAGGATATGTAAATCTCACGTAACGGATCAAAAACCTTTCAATTGTTTTTAAACATTAGAAAAATTGAAAGATCTTCGGTTATTTTCAAATTGGACTGTAAAAGTGTCAATAACTAGCATATAGTGGACTCTGCTAGTATTTTAGGTTTATGGCACATATCTGTCACTAAATAGCATATACTTTTAGGCGCGAATACGTTCCAAACACTGGAAATTGTTCCAAACATGTTCCAAACACAGAGTATTTTAAGTTGAGTGAGCCACCCGTATTACTTTTGTAACTTTCGATTTTTTTCAATGTTTAAGTGCGATGAGATTTTTCTAATTCCATGTTTTTTCGACATGAAATTAGAAAAATGTCGCAATCATATTTTTCCATACAAAAAACTTTGAAATTTTTAATAAAGTTAAAAAAAATATTGTAAAATTGAACGATGTTTCTTTTTAATATTCTGTAGAATCGTTTTCTTTATAAAAAAAAGTACAGTTATTAACCCGTATCACATTTTTAATGCGATGGTTTCCACTATCCTCTAGAGATCCTCAAAATACACTCCAATTATCACTGACAAAAAAAATATTGTTTTTTCTTTCACAGTATGTATCCCTACTTTTATTTTTCTGGGGATTACTTGTCGCTATTATATTCCCAATGCACACCTGCCTTTGATATGGCAACAACGCAACGGCTTCCGCAACCCTCATTTTCCCCCATTTCATAAAAGGTACATCTGTTTTTTTTTCTTCGGCTTTTCAAACAATTTGCCCGAACCCAACGTTGCGCTAGAGTAGATTTCCCGAACGAACTTTTGACGGTAGGTTTCCCCCTCGTATTTTCAGTTGATCCTTCGGCGATATGGTCGTACACATACCCTAAATATCCAAACGACCAAAATGGCGCCCGAAATACTGAATACCGAAGGGTAACTCAAGAACCCCCGATCAAGTTACTTGCCTTGCCGAAAAAAAAACGCATTTTGGCTCTGAATCCATCATTTCTCGATCCCTTCGTCGGGAAACTTGCTAACTGCGTCGTTTCTGGATATCGATTTTTCTCTCCCTCGGTTGGTGGCCGCCATGGGGTAGATTTAAGCTCTCACATTTATACGATATTTTGTAGTATTGCTTTTGTTTGTGGCTCCTTAAAAACGCATACACTTGCAATTATAATAGATTGGGCATTGTTGTTAGATTACCGAATTCTCCCTATTAATCAAAATTACATTTAGTTTGGTCCAGTGTTGTTGTTGTTGTTGTATCCTCTTTTGCAGTTTCCATGGACCATCATCTCATCCCCAGTCCCGAAATCAACTTGCTTGCACACCCTTCTCGGAATTATTCCCGAAATCGAGTCAGTTTTTGGTCCTGGGTAATTTTGTGTGCGTTTGATTTTGTGTTCGCAATTGTACGCTAAGCTACAGGAAGATAGAAGGAGGGGGACTTGTTGTATACTTTTTCGGGATTCCAAATTGCAGTAGAGTTGGTAGGCAATTTGGGAAATTCAGTAGGATGCATTTTCACTTTGATTGAAGTGAGATGGTATGATTCCATAAAACATTTTCCTGTGACGCATCGGGTTTCGAGCGAGCATCATAGCTTCTGTCCTATTCCCTGGTACATGGTTTTTGGGTCTGTGGGACAGATAAGTAACGCGTTTGTTTGAATGTTTCACAGAAAATACGCAGAAGGACATCATCGATGAATCATTTTGTGTACTGTAGGAAAATAACACAAAGAGACGACAAGAGACAGAGAGATTGGTATTTTCATTTTGGGCATTAATAAATAACCGAATTCGTAATGATTTCAGTTACAGATTACAAATGGCCGAATTCGGTTACGAAAATTGAGTAGTAGTCAAGTGGATTTTTCAATGTAATGTCGTGTTATTTGCGAAATTCCCAATAGAAAATTCAAAATACGTGAAATTTGAATTTTATTCAGCAAAGTGGTTTAGTTGAATTTTTTTTTAAGCGAGTATTCTAGTTCTTGGTCTCATCCAAATTTCACAAGAATTTAATCAAGCAGTGGTTCATATTTAAGAACTTGTTTTCAATCGAGGTAATAAACACGATCAGTTTTATTTTTTTTTTCTATAATCTTGAATGTATTGGAGAAACCACCGCTCAAGTTTTAACTTTTAGCTAAGCGCTGGTAACTCTTTTTTTTTCAACCAGCATAAATCAAATTAAGAACTTGCAAAAGAAAAAAAAAACCATTTTTGCGCTGGAAACATAAAAGCTTTGTGGGTAGCGCATTTTCTTCACATTTATTTCATCGGAACGAGATGGAAAAAATCGTATAGATGAGTAGTGAGCAGCGGGAAAAAATGTGATGAAAACTTTTGGCATATAAACTTGACCTTCACAAGTTATCTATGAAAAATGCTTTTTTTTCGTATTGTTATTATTATTTATTCCCGCGCGCTCGCTCAACA
This sequence comes from Chrysopilus asiliformis, assembly GCA_964034945.1. Lineage (NCBI taxonomy): Eukaryota > Metazoa > Arthropoda > Insecta > Diptera > Rhagionidae > Chrysopilus > Chrysopilus asiliformis. The sequence goes on from OZ035961.1 coordinate 102,529,544, forward strand.
CAAACATGTTTTGCAAATGAGAAATTATTCACGGTGTTTTCTTGATCTCGGGCCTGTCTAGTTTACGTGGTGCCGTGATTGTGTTCCGATTGCTTGCATTTGGTTGGGTATCTATGCGAGATGCGATGTGATTTTTATTGGAAAAAGCACAAGTTCAAGCCTCACCTTATGCTGCGTTGTGGTTTTTTTTTTTTTTTTTAAAGTTCCTTCTCATATCTTATGATTATTGTTGTTGTTTGATTCTCTAATATTTACATTTGTTTTGATTTTCTACGAAGTTTACTTGTCACATATTTTTTTCCGTTGCCTTTTGATGAAACAATCGGGCTGATTTCGTGTCTACACTTGGATAGTTTTCAATTGGCAACAAATTATGCTGGAAAATTTTTCGATGTGCATAAAATTCTCTTGACATTGGCGGATATTATTAACTTGACTACACCCACTCTCAGCATATTGTGCGTCATTTGAGTTGTCTAGATTGCTTTCAACTAGTAATTGGGTTGATTACCTCGTACGCTATCCGAAAATTATTTTAGGGCCATTTTGGCTCAAAATATGTTGCCCTCCTCTCTCCCTCGTAACGCTTATTGTCGCATTTTCAAAGTCTTGGCCTCATCACACATTTTAGTATTTTTTTTTTTGCATGAAATTCAATATCGTCGTCACACCACCGCAGATCACGACCTTAAATGTGTGACGGATTTTTTTTACACTGGCCCTAAGCATCATTAGCACTCCCTTTAGCTCGTGATCCTTGCAACTATGTGTGGAGGGGTATACGATGTATTGTGGGAAAAACTATCTTGAAGGTTGTTTCAAGTTGCTGTCTCCGCGTAAATAGCCCTTAAGAGATTTTTATACTTGATCATTGCAAATACCCATAAAAAAAAAAAATAATTAACAAAATCTTCTCTTTTTTTATTACAGAAACGACGACCCTAAAAAAACATTTTTGATGAAAAACATAAATATCAACAAGACATTCTCGTTATAAGAACAACAAAACACAATGGATGACGATCAGCAGTTCTGTTTGAGGTGGAATAACCACCAGAGTACACTGATCAGTGTATTCGATACGCTATTAGAAAATGGTACATTAGTCGATTGTACATTAGCGGCTGAAGGGAAATTCTTGAAAGCGCATAAAGTCGTCTTATCTGCCTGCAGTCCATATTTTGCCGTAAGTTTCTATCATATTTATTTTTTTTATACTACCATTTATAGATTCATTTCAATTCATATTCGATTGAATACACAAGTAGCAAAATAGATCGAAAGATAGACTTGTATATTCGTCAATTTTTTGACTTTGTCGTCTTTGCGACATCCACCTCGCGACCTCTTGTGTTATCTGGAATTTATATTGATTTATTTATAATATTTTTTTTTTTTTTCTTTCCATTGCAGTCTCTTTTATCACAACAATATGACAAACATCCGATATTCATATTGAAAGATGTAAAATTTCAAGAATTGCGAGCAATGATGGACTATATGTATCGTGGTGAGGTGAATATATCACAAGATCAATTGGCGGCGCTGCTTAAGGCAGCCGAATCACTTCAAATCAAAGGACTATCGGATAGTCGTGGCGGTGGCGGAAGTGGAGGTGGCACAGGCGGCGGAAGTGGCGGTAACAGTGGCATTGGTGGCGGTAATGGTGGTGTCGGACCAGGTGGAGCTGGCAATGGTGGCCAAAAGCAAACAAATGAACACAAATCAATAACTGTACCTGCTATCGCTACTGGAGGCAAGGGTGGCATCTCATCTGGTGGTTATACATTGGAGCAGAAGAGGCCGCGTCATACTCTGGGTGCCTCGAATATCGACTCTCAAGAATTGTCTGGCTCGCGGGAGGGTTCATCTAGTCCGACTTCAAGAAAAAGGAAGAAAATACGACGAAGGAGCGCTGATAATATTATGGCTGGTGAGTTATTAGTTTCGCTACAATTTGTATTGCAGAGAGAAATGAAGGAAAATATCAGAATCGAAAAACTCAATTTTAAACGATTTTGTGATTCAATGACGCATATTTCTTTTAAATTTAGTTTTTTTTTTGTACTTTCCTTTGCTATAGAATGAAAGTATATTGTATTCATGACGCAGATCAGTACGAAATCCGTTTCAGGCAAAATTATGAGGATGTCCGTGCATCTGTCTATCGGTCTGTCGGTCTCACGATCTGTCTGTCAGTGTCGATCTGTCTGTCTGTTTTACGTTTCTTAAATAACTGAAGAACGCATTGAGCTAGCAATTTGAAGTTTTTTGTAAATGGATTTTATGAAAAATCGTAGTTTTCTATCAACTTTTGGAAACGTAACGTTAACTATAACGGATACTGAACAATTTTTTTTTGAAGTCTCGAAAACTATGCGCTTTTTTGAGAAAATGAATATAACCAGAATTGAAGGAAATACGATTTTCTACCTTGCTTGAACGGGTTTTACGTAACGCTTACGGTTCTTAAGATATTTGAAAAAATTAAGTTTTTTAAAAATTTCTCCAAAACTGCGCTTTTGTGGAAAACTACATACCAAATTTAAAAAAAAAAATGATTTCCTGCATTTTATCCTTTAACGGTTTTTCCATATCTTTAACGGTTTTTACATATCTTTAACGGTTCTTGTGGTATTTGAAAAAAAATGTTACTAAATATTGCAGAGGAAAGTCTTGTGTTGATCACAATTGATATTTTTCTTTAAGAAAATAATTTTTTTTTTTGAAATTATTAACGTATTTTTCGTTCTATAAAAATGTTAACAGATAATCAAGAACACTCAAACTCTTCGTCACACTCGATGCAAGTAAACTCAACAATAGCACCATCAAATACCTCAGCAGTGATTGGTACGGCGCCAATAAATGCAACATCATCCTCCTCGTCCACCTCAACAACAATAGCGGCCGCATCAGTGGTTGGTGGTATGATACCATCTGGCTTAAATGTTACCAAAAAGACTGACAGTGTTTTAAATGCAAAAATGGAAAATATGGAACACGATATGGACAATGATAACGATGACGATGATAATGATCAAAATGATGACAACGATAAGCCAGCCACCATTTCACAAAAAAAGGAACAAAATCATAAACGTAAATTACATCATAGTGCAGATCCATCCGATAATGGCAAAAATAAGGATATACTTATTGAACCGAAAAGTGAATATGATGAGGGCAACGATGAAACTGTTGAGGATTTAACATTGGATGAGGAGGAATTACTTGATGATTTAGATCAGGCAGGACCAAGTCATGGCGGTGAAGGCTCTAGTCAAGGTAATTATCGTCTTACTATTTTGAATTGCATGCATTTTTATTAATTTGCAAATATCCTTTTATTATTTGAGACGACGTTGTGTGCAAAAGTGGTGTAAATCACAAATTGTTGACTGTTACTTCTCTACGTTATCAGTTCGCTATGTTTTTGTAAACAACAACAATACACGTTTCGTTTGTTGTTGTAATTTTCAAAAATTGATATTGTCGCGTCTAATAATAATAAAGAAATCAATCACTTGATTTTTTTGGCAAAATTATGAGGAGCTTCTTAAATGTATAAAAAAAAAATTTTTTACTATTTAAACCACAATTTATACATTTTTGCTTCGAATTCGTGACACATTTGCCCTCCAACCACTCAGTATTTACTTCTCTCAAAATACTGGGATACATAAAACACATTGAGCTTCTTGACATAATCGTGGACGCTGGCTGATTTCTTTAGAAAGCTTCAAATTTCTACTACTTAAAAAAAGACACAATTCTTACTCTTCTTGGTGATATATTTTTCTTAAAATTTGAAATTTCTCTCAGTAATTTTTCTAATTTTGAGAATTTCTAAAAGGCCACCAAGTTTTCTTCACTTTTAACTAGAGTTCTTAATTTTTTGAGATGTATTTTTCAATTTAGAAGTTTAATTTGTTACTCTTAAACAAATTCTCATCATTCTAAGCAAAAATCACCCCACTATCGAGTCGTTTTCTTGGCAGTGCAGTCCAAAACTCAGAATGAGGTTGCATAACGGTTTTCTATTCCGCTGTTGCACCTACAGTTTCACGTTGATTGTGAACCATGTTTGAAGCGCAATATTTGTAAGGTTTTTAAGTTCAAAATAAAAAAACGAACCTATCAAGCATTGTTTCAGTAGCAGACAGTCGCTCCATGAATTCCAACCATATGTAACTTGAGTGGCTCAAAATCAATCAAGTATTTTACATAATTTCATTTTAATTTCTATTCAACACATTTTCTGAATGTTCTTCAAAATTGGATATTTTCCGCCGCAATTTTTCAATTATGAGCAACAAAAGTTGTTTTCGAACTACTTTTCTTGAATTGAAGTAAACAGAATTTCGAATTTTAGAAAAGTTTTTGAACTGAGAACCATTTCCAGTGACTGTCACAAAAATATTTCGATTTTGAGTGACATTTCTTGAGTTCTTTAAATTTTGGGTGACATTTCGTAGCTTGAAATCTGAGGCCTTATTACCGAACACGATACGATTGATTCGAATCGTAACTTCTATGTTGTTGTTGGTATAAAACACTAAACAACAACATTGAATTTACGATACAAACTAATCGTATCATTTTCGGTAAAAAGGCCTCTAATTTCGGCCACTTGTACACGAAATCAGAATTCAAGCGACGATTTTCTTTTGAGGTATTTCAATTTTTAGTGACATTGGTTGAAGTTTCCCAGTTTTGAGTGGTAGTTCCTGAATTTCTATACTTTGAGTGATCTTCTGAGTTCTCTGTTTCATCGCCAGAAAACTTACTTGTTGTCCTATGTTCTTCTTAACGTCGAAAAACATACGACAATTAAATTCTCAGGCGACGATTTACAAAAATGTCTTAAATTTTCTTAATTTCGAGTGGTTTTTTTTCAATCCTTGATTAATTTTGAGTGAGTTTTTCTCGAATGTGAAAATTTTGAGTAAGTTTTCCCCATTTTTGAACAGAACTGATTCACTTTTATAAAAAAAAAAACCTTCCCAAGAAAAAATTCTTCTTTGAGATCAAATACACGTAATTTTTGGGCATTCCATTAATTTTTAATAAATTTCCAATCTTAAAAGGGATTTTTTTTTGCCCTCCCAAACATTTGTTTAATGTTTTTTTTTCATGATTTTTGTTTATTTTTTGATTAAAGGGATTTTTTTTTGCCCTCCCAAACATTTGTTTAATGTTTTTTTTCATGATTTTTGTTTATTTTTTGATTAAAATTCGGTTTTTCTTTTCAACAAAAAATACTAATTGCGTTTTTGTTTCTTAAATTTTAGGATATTCGCAATGGCAAGTGGATCAATCTCAGGAGGAAGTTTTTATGGCGGCACAGGAAGCGGCTGGACAGCAACGCGATCCACAAGGTAGGTTCTTCAAATTCATTTTACAATTCAAACGAGCACGGTTTATAAATCAGGATAATAAAATCTTTAACTTGAATCACATTTTGATTTGCTAGTCTATGATGAATAATTTTACCATCTGAATTGTTCACTATTTAATTAAATTTTCCTCCATCAAATGGAAATCAAAGCATATTTTCAATGAATTTTTACATTTTAATATCATCCAGCTTTATGAGCCGTACTCAAAAGAAAATTTCAAGTCCATGACATGATGCAATGTGTGATGATGTGAATTATTATAAAATTCGGGAAATTGAATGCAAAATCAAAAGCATTCTTGTGTGAAGATTTAAAATATTTGAACTTGTAAAGCAAAATTATTAAAATATCGGGGAAAATGATGAAACACAAGGTAAGTGAAAAATGTACAGAGTATTTAGTGAAATTTGAATTGATTTGTGGCGAACAACAACAGCGACGACGAATTGTGTACAACAATAAAAAAAAACGGGGCCACACATAATCATTGCATTGACTTGGAATTTTTCAACAAAAATCGATTTGTTGAAGAGTAAACATTGACTTTTGATGATTTTTTTTTTGGTGTTTGTGTAGCATTTTGTTACAAATTCTTAATCAATGCTAATGAAATCACAATATCTTGTCAACGATGGCATATTGCTGATAACAGATTTTGCTTGCTCTCGTTTGAGTTGCGTTTGACAAAGTTTATAGCCTTTTTTAGAATCAAAAGTGCATAAGAATTTTAAATAAATCGTGATAAGTGATTTTGATTTTATTGGTATTCTGTTATTATGAGATATTGGTAAACTAAACGTTTCTATTATATATACATAATTTGTAATATACTACTTGCGCTCTATTTAATAATACACACACATTTTGTTTAAATATCCTGCATTCAAATTAATAATTATTAATAATTCTCATTAACCTATATTTATATATATATATATTTTAATTATCTATAAAAATGCATTTTTGATCAGATTCGATTAATTTTTTGAACAAAACAACAGAAACTTTAAAGAAATGCAAAAAGTAAATTTTTTTTTTTTTTTTTTCAAAAAAGTATAAACGATAGGAACTTTAATTTGTTGCAATTTTGCGTATAAAGAAAAGAACGTTTTGCAAATAGCAGAGAAATTAATTTAAATGTAAAATGATAAACAAATCGTATTAAAGAAAACAATAGAATATTCAATCTAGAAATGTTTTCAATTCAATGGCATTCAAGTTAATCAAAGAAAATAACGTTAAAATTTAAAGTTTAAAACCTCTATATTTGAAAGATTTTTTTTAATTTTCAAAAAAGAAGATATGTAAGAGAATATTTTTAGTAATCAAGAAACGTTGGCCTCTTCTAAGCAATTTAATTATGAGTTGTTTTTTTTTATCTTCTGAAATGGACGATTTCAATTTTTTTTATTTGTTTGAAATTATGAATTGATTTCCGTTATGTTTTATGAAATTTGGCAATGCGTCCTTGCAAGCGCAAGGAGTTTTATTATTTCATCTTCTAAATTTCTTTACGTTTTCCTTTTATTATTATTTAGTAAATTGAATTGATTTGCGAGAAAACAGTTTTATTTAAATATACACGCATGCATTTTATTTAAGGACAAGAGTGTCCTAGGTTATAATGATATCTATATTATTTTACATAATTTAACATTTATATAAATATGCTTTTATATATTTCAATTGGTTGACGGGACTTTACATTTAATTGTTAATATCTTTTATTATTATTTTTTTATATCAAGTTATCTTTATTATTATTATTTTTTTTATTAATTTTAATTTAAAAGTTGAACAAGTAATTTTGTTTTGAGTAAAATGTTGACGCGTACGCGAAAAAACTCGGTTCTAATTGAGTGCATATGCCGATATGTATTCCGAAGTAAACGTGCGTTTTTGTAAACATTTTTAATCGCAATATTCTCGTAAATTTAGAGGAAAGACAATTTTTTGAAACTGTCAAGTAATTTGTTCTGAGATCAGAACTAGCGTCAGCTCGATCTCTTCCTTCCATGCTTCAATTACTTCAAAGCAATTCTGGAAGACAACAAGTACAAGTGATGTGAAAAATATTTCCAAATAGTGTTGGTGTTTGTTAAATTTTTCTGCGCTACTACATTCGAAAAGTTGAATTCGACGCATTCATCGAGCAGAGTTAGCAGAGTATCATCATTTGTTGCAGACACGAGGGCTGGTAGCTGTAGATTTTAATTAATTTACAGTGAGGTAAAAATTCGACTTTTCGTTATGTTGCTGCAAAGGAGAAGATAACAAATTGTGAACCGTTCAATTTAGCATTTTTTCATCAGAAAATTTTTAAATTTCAAATTTTTCGTGAGTGTTTTTGTGATTAATGAAGGGTAAGTATTGCTCTGTTCAACAGTATCGGTTGGAGGAGTATTTTGTTTTAATTTTTACAATGAAATTTTTGAAATTTATTCTCACTTCTAAATTCCCAGAAATCCCTTTATTCCCATCCAAAAAAAAAAACTATATAAACTTTGAAAACTTTCAGCTGAAACATGTAAGCAAATGGAACAGGGAAGATTTTTTTCAAATGACTATCTAAAAGTTTTCAGTAACATTTTTCCTTTAATCGCTTCGCAAAGATTGTTTTGCGTGAAGACAAGGAGAAATGTTGCTAATTATTGTTTTGTTTGTTCTCAAAAGAAAGGGCCAACGTTATATTTATTTTTGTTTTATTGTAGTATATATTCTATATTATCTATTTTAAATATTTATTGCATTATTTTAATACGCATTTTATTCGGTTTTGTGAGTAATTTATGTGATAAATAATATTTTAACAATTGGTTGGCTCATTCTATTGAAAACAAAATTGATTCTTGTGTAAAAAAAGCGAATTTTTGTTTGCAAAACACATCGGGGCGGATTTCACTCAATCATCGACATCATACTTTATTTGAAAGAAGAATTACAAAGTAAGTCTATAGATGTAATTTTTTTTTTAAATTATGTTCATTTGAATTATTATGAAAGTTTTTGAATATTTTACACACAAGTTGAGATTACTAGACGTTAAACGTTAAAAGAGAAACGCGATTAAAAATTTATCGATAAGTGCGTTAGAATATCGTAATTATCACACAATAAATTAATTATAAAGTGAGTCCTATTAGTAGTAGTACTCAAATACAAAAATAGCGACACGAAACCTTCGAACTGATAATATTTACGTTTAGTTGACCAAACTGATAATCGAGAAAAACAAATCATACTAGTAGGCAAATTGATTCAAAACGCGCCACATCACATTAAATATTTTGAGTACTTTTTTTTTACTAATAACATAAACCAGAAATTACTACAAGGCAGCTAATTTTTATTAATGATAAACGTTTGAAAAAATACGTTCATTTACAATTCTCGCTGTTGTAACATTATTTTTTTTAACATCGAAATATTTAATTATCGCTATTACAAACCAAGAAGCTTAAGACAACTATTTTTTACTAAAATATATCTGTGGGGAAAAGGCAAAACATCTTAAATCGGTTTTCATGCGAAGACTGAGTGATCTGTATTTGCATTTACAGACAGATCACTTTAGTTTCGCCTGAAAATGCATTTGAGATGTTATGCTATTTTGCTACAGGGATAATGTATTTGAAGTGAAAAGCTTTAAACGATTTTTATCAAGGTAGAAAACATATTAATGCGTTATGCAATTCAAAAGCGAATTACATTATGTAACCGAGACAATCTTCTGACTCTCGCTCGTATTTTTCATAGACCACAGTCTCTGTAATCGGACACCTCAGAATTGAGACGGAAAATAGTCGGTCCCACCCACGGCATACAGAAAGACAAGGTATGCTGTAAACTCAAATCTGACATTTCGTTGCTACGTCACTTGTGCCGATTAGTTCGTCAAGTGCAGAAGGAATTTTGTTTTGTGGATGGTTATTTACATTTTTGTGCGATCTAAATAAGATATTTGTAAATTAGTGGACTGATTGCATTAAATAGTGATCAATAAACATAAAAATTAATTAAAAAAAGTCGGCACAAATGACGTCACACCTGACTATCAAAAGTTTACAGCATACCTTGTCTGTCTGTATGCCGTGGGTCCCACCCATGTGTCCGGATTTGGAAATTTTCACTGTATTTTCAAAAAAGAAATTATATATTTATCAAAAAAACCTATGATTTTAATGAAAAAATGCCGGTAACCTAAAGTTTAAAACGGATATGTTTGGGTTGAGCAAAAAACGCCCCCTTTTTATGAGTGTCAATATTTTAAAACTAGGGGCTTCGCCTCTGACCACTTCACAATCCAACCCAACCGCACAGATCGATCTTGAGCCTGAGCCTCGGGAACTCTTCCTCGCAAAAAAAAAATTGAATTCTTTTTCAACATTTTATCCCTAATTCTCTGAAAATCAAGCTCAAAATTACAAATGGAAATTTTTTTTATTGGTAAGAGAGAAAGCTAAATATATTTGTGAGAACACAGAAAAAACAAATTTCACAACAAAATTGACGGAAGTTCTCAATAGGTGGTAAATTTACGTTTGTCTGGCAAAACTAAACCAAACTTTAATTTTAGAGTCAGGGAAAGCCAAACGCGTACAAAAATTATATTTCTTCAACATCGTCTAGTTCTCTGTACACAAAACAAAAATTATTTGTGCGATTAATAACGCTAAATTACTTTCTTATATGTATTGTAATAAAGTATTGTATTCATGAAAAATTTCGACCTGTTAATTTTGACTGAAAAACTTCCCGAGCACTCCTGAGTCGATTGGAGCATTATTACAAAAATGTCTTTCTGTCTGTTAGTCTGCGCACAAGATTTCTCAAAAACTAATAGAGCTAGAGTCAGGACAGTTTATAGGCAAGGAATGGGACAATCCTATCAACTTTTGAAGGAACGTTACCAGAATAGCGGCTTTTTAAAAATCGAACGCTTTTTTAGTAAAGGCATTCTCCCCAAGCTTGGATTTCACTGTTATTTTTTCGCGTTATTAACAGGTCGATTATCTTAGACCCGTCACTTTTCGTGACTCGAATTTTGCCTATTGTGTTTGTTGTTTTGTACCAACAACAACAGGCAATTTCGAGTCACGAAAAGTGACGCGTCTAAGATAATCGACCTGTTAGATATTTTCATTAAAATGTAAAAAATAGTTTTTTGTGAACTAACTGTTGCCGTAAAAATAATTGAAGGAAGAACTAATGATATTAAAATTTTCTACATTTTGGTGCTTCCTCTGCTCCGGTGATATATAATTCTTTTTTCATTTTTACAATTTTCAGATCATTTGAACTTATGTGTGATAATATCTTTAGGTGAAATTTAAATTGCGTTAATAGGGAAGGCAGTAAAAAAGAAGAAATCCATGGGATAATTAATCTAACTCATGATTAAAAACGCTCTTTGGCACTAATAAGATTCATTAAAAGTTTCGTCCAAATCGGTTCAGTGGCTCTCGAGTTATGAACGAACAGATAGATACACAAGCCTATTATTAGTTGCGTTTTTTTAATGTTCTAGAACACGGAACATTAAAAAAACGATCCAGAGTAAGTGGGAAATTTCATCGAGTTCGAATGGCAACTAACTTCACGTTGGTTACATCAGTAGGCCGTTACTGCTATATTTTCTTGATATAATCACGATTCGCTATCTCCCATGATTAAAGTTATTTCGCTGTCGAACAGAAGCAACAAACCACCAACACAAAATCCTCAATTGAGAATAAAATGTCAGATTTATTATGTTGAAGTTAGCAGCATTTTATTACCGTATAAAATTTCCATTTGTTCCAAGCGCTGTTCGAGATGAAAAGGTGGTGCAGGATTTTGTATGGAAAGCTTGTTCTGAACTGCTTCAGAACATTAAAAAAACGCAACTATTATTATTCTACAGTGAAACCTGTATAAACTGGAAAGCTGAGCACTTCAAAATGCCGTAATTTTAAACACGTTTTTCATACAAAATAAACTTGGATAAGTCGGTATTTCCTTAACGCGAACCCGGACATTATTTTTACTTTCTTGTACGAAGTATAATAAAGTATCGTATTCATGAAAAATCTCAACCTGGGCACCAATCATGTATTCCGACGCGTCTCTGTTTTTCGACTTCGACGCAGCTTTTAACTCTTGACTTCGCCATATCTGCAGCTTGAAATTTCGCGGAATCGTCACTATTAATCGAAACGTGATTCTGACTTTGACGCTGCTGATATGGCGAAGTCAAGAGTAAAAAGCTGTGTCGAAGTCGAAAGACAGAGACGCGTCGAAATACATGATTGCTGCCCTGTTAATTTTCCCTGAAAATAATTTCCTAAGCACTCCTAAGGTGATTGGAGCACTATTACAAAAATATCTTTATGTCTGTCAGTTTGTGTACAAGATTTCTCAAAAGCTACTAGAGTTAGAGCCATGAAATTTGGCAGGTATGTTTGGTCCTGGAATGGGACGATCCTATTTGGTGTAAATCCGTTAACCGGAAGTAACGAAAATGATTGTTTTATAAAAATCGCAATTTCATTTTTTTTTTTTGCCATTTACTCTGATACTACGCTTTTCCAGTATGCTTCTGTATGACAACAGTTGAAGACAGTAGAATTTCTTACATTTTTGTCTTTCCCTCGAACTCGATATCTCAAACCGGTATCGAAATGTCCTGTCCCGTTATTTCAAAACCATTGTTTTTGCGAGTTTCTCGAAAACTAACGGATTTCAGGGGGTGACGGTGTTTAAATGTATGAGATGAAACGAAGAAAATAATATTTGCTATCTCGTTAACTGTTATCCGTTATCTTTAACCATTACTGAGATATTTTCATTAAAATATCAAAATAGATTTTGTGCGAACTGCTTGCAAACTAACGGTATTTCAAAAATATGTTACAGAAAGAATTAAAGATTTTTAAAATTCTCTACATTATGGGGCCTCGGAAGCGTTCTTGCTATAAATGTCTGAATGGTTCTATTGATAACCGGAGATCGTGTATAAAACTGAAAAATACTATTTTGCCATACCGATCAGGGAAATATATCCGAACAAATTAAGTCCGATTGTCCAATTCCAATGGATTGAAATTATCTCTCAAAATCCTTATTTCCAGTATATTTTGATAGTGTGAAAAAAAAATTAACGACACGTTTAAAAAATTCATGAAAAAATCTGAAAATTGTTATCATCCTTGTCATATTAACCACAAATTTGTGATTACTGAAAACGATTCAATAAATTTGACATTCGTAATACCGGCCTATCGATTTTGTCGATATCCACTATCATAATAGCAATAGTCTATGATAGCAATAGTCTATGATAGTAATTTAGAAAAATTAATAAACTCAATACCTATGAAAAATAGGGGAATATATTAAGTGGAAAAGAAATCGTAAGTAGTAGGGCTTGGGAAAGAAGGGAAGGCATCGTTCTGAAAGGTAGAAAAACATTAGACCACCATTTTGTTAGAGTTTTTCTCTATCTTGTACATCTCTCTAACAGCAAGTGAAACTCATTTGACATCTTCTTAACTTTTATTTTCACATCCAATAAACCAAACCATCATTGTTAAAAAAATGATATTTTTGCGCTCAAAAGTAGTTCACAGCTTGAAACGTTCATTTTTGTATATAGTTTAGTTACATTATAGTATCTAAATCAAAATGAAATATATGTGGTTTCTAATTCAACCTATAAATGCGCGTTTTTTTCAACATTTTTAATTGCAATATGTCCGTAGAATTTGCAGTAAATTCACCTACAATTTTTGATTTTCAACCAACTACAAAAAAGAAAAAATAGTCAAATTACCGATAAAAGTAGACAGTTACTAAAATGTAGTTAATATATTTAACCAGACCAAGTTATTGTTTACTTTTACCGATAGTTCATCTATTTTTTGTAGTTGGCTGAAAATCGACGAAAATTATAGGTGAATTTATGATCACTTTTTCTGTGTAGAGGAAAGACAATTTTAAAACCCGGAAACCAGTCTAAGCTGGACAAATTTCGTGATCCCGTGCAAGTCCGGGTTATACAGTTTTCACTGTAATAAAATCTGAACAAATCGAAAAACGAAGCTAATTTTCTGAACGTATTTCATTTGTTGCTTAAAAAGCTGTTTTAATAAATAGAATCCGGTGCAAGTTTCATGGGACAAATGAAGCACTTAAGTTATTAAGTGCTTCTGTACGTATCCACCTCCATTTTACTTAGGATCCTAAGATTTTTCGTTAACTGTCCGGTTTACTAAAGAAATTCCGTGTCTAGTAAATCGGGCAGTGGGACGCAAGAAAAAAAGAATGTTTATTTAAGAATCTATCGTTTTGATCATATATCCACAATCCTAACACGTTGACAGGAATATAAGTATAGGTAGCTAATTGCTAAATAACCATTCCTACGTAACTCGAAGCTCTTTCAATCCTTTTGAACCATATTTCTATACAAAATAAACCTCGATAGTTAGAAATCTTTTCTGATTCTGTCAGCTTCGACTTGCCGTATGTAATCTTTTTACAAACAATGTTGATTAAGCACAGTACCTTCGGTCATAATAGTATCCTTAAAAGTCATGAATGGGGTATCCCGGACTCTACGGATTACTGTATACCTCACCTGAATACGAATGTGAACTTCTCGGTTTCGATTCCCGAAAGAAGGCTTTGGGATCTCAACAGTGTCATAGACGAGCAAGAAGTCTCGGTTTACACTGATGGTTCTAAAACTGAAAAAGGTACGGGGGCGGGGATGTTCTCAGATAATCTTGACCTCCAAAAGAGCTACAAACTGCCTAACGAGAGCAGTGTATTTCAAGCTGAGGTCTATGCCATAAGAGCGGCTGCAAGCTTGATAATGACGAGAGAACTACCCAGAACAAGGGTTTCAATCTACGTCGACAGTCAGGCAGCAATCAAGGCACTGGATTCGTCGACGATCAGGTCAAAGACCGTGTCTAATTGCCGCAGAGCACTCAATCAACTCGGTCTCCAATATGCCGTTAGACTTTGCTGGGTCCCCAGGCACAGCAACATATATGGCAATGAGAGAGTAGACGAACTGGCAAAATTTGGGACCGAAATGGCTATGGAGAGCGCGGTCCGCTCGGTCGAAATGCCGATCGAATGCGCAAAAAGTATAATTAGGAAAGGGAAAGGGGTGAACAACATAAATATCCTTTGGCAAACAAGGAGCGATTGTGTAATCACAAGGTCGCTCTGGCCTAGATTTAATAGGAATAGAACCGACACCCTTCTTAGACTGAGCAGGACCTCCGTAAGGCTACTCACAGGCTTAATCACGGGTCACTGCCCCCTTGGCGCTATGGCCAGAAGGTGGGGCGCGGCCGCAAATGATTTTTGCTGCAGCTGTGGTGGCGAGGAGGAGCCGGAGACCGTGAAACACTTACTCTGTGAGTGTCCAGCCCTACAAGCACGCCGATATGGGACGCTTGGGGCCAGATTTTATAGTAGCCTGACGGAGCTTGGCAACCACCCACTCGAGGATATGCTGAGCTTCGTCAACAAGTCGGACTGGTTCAAATAGGATCAGCTAGTTTGATGAAAGGTCTTATGAGTACTGAAGACAACATTATGGGTCTGTAGACCTCCGAGTGTAACGCTGTGCTCACGCCTGGGCGCGCGCGGTCTTCTTAACCTAACCTAACAATGTTGATTACTGAAATTTGAATATTTTATGAAACTTCGCACCATCATTAATTGGAATATAACTTCTTTCTCTCGAAAACAGTTCTACTCTGTACATTGAACAATAGAATATTTTAAAATTAATTCTATGGAAACAATTAAAAATTAAAAAACAATTAACAATCCCAATAACTTCAGAATGGCAACAGCTTCCAAAATTTTATATTTTTTGTGTAGTCAAGATATTGTTTTTTTTTAAATCCACATTTTCGCGCCAAGAAATCACCAAAAACCCTTTTTGATAGCTCGAGAATGTTTCTAGACAGGGACAAAAAATTCAATGATTTCTTTTGCCAGTTTTTATAAAGTATTAAATTCATGATTAATTTCGGCCTCTTAAATTTGTCTAAAAAAACTTCCCAAGTATTCCTGAGTGGATAGAAGTATTATTACACAAATGTATTTCTTTCTGTTAGTCGGTTTACAAGATTTTTAGAAAAATAATGGCCTTGTTTTGGTCTTGTTCCATTCACGTTGGAGTATACGTCTGGAGTAAAACTAATGAACAAAAATTCGACAATAGCAGAAGGAATATGTTCTAAACTTGATGTCAAAAATAAATGGGAGCAAATCGCTGTAGAGTTAAATAGTTCAAATTTTGCGGAGCGTTCTTGCTATAAATTTCTGAATGGCTCTTTTGATAGGCGGAAATCGTGTATAAAATTGAAAAGTACTTTTTTTGGCCACGCCGTTCAGGGAAATATAACCAAACAAATTGCATCATATTATGCAATTTCAATGGGTTTGTGTTATCTCTACAAATTCTTAGCTGCGACATATTTTCTAGGCCTGTTTTCTTATTTGGATTAATTAACCTTTTAAAGAAAATTTTTTTTTCATGTTTAAAATTTTATGTACGAACCTACCCCACTTCAGTGTGTGGAAGTCTTCTACTTATACTTTGTTACCGAAAAATGTTGGGTAACCTGTTGAAATTAACTCTTAATTTATGAGGTGAAAATCATATGCGTAAATGGTGAGGTGGGGTCCAATGGGTCCACATGATCCAAATGCACTGCGTTCTAATCACATACCAAATCCGTATCCGTATGAAAAAACTCGGCATGCAACACCATACTGTATGAAGGTACTGAAGATTTCAGAGTCACTGTGCTGAAAACATGACTGGACCCACGTCATCAATTAAAGGTTAAAGATAATTCTTTCCAACAAAAGTACCTTGAAGCAGTTAAAATTGTATCTTAGAAATGTCTTGGGACAATATTATATGACTAGGTTATTTCAAGAGCACTATCTATAAAATCCGTAGAGATTGTACACACGCTAGCGATCTGACGGTAATGTCTGAATTAGCAAATGTAACCCTCTTCCATTACGTCTCTTAAAAGTTAAATAGAGGACATCATACGGGAAAAAAGAGGACGGGGTGGAATTCCTAATTTAAGGTTGTTTTTGGCCTTGCGAGTTAAAATTTTTCGCCTGTAATTTCTACCTGTGTGCATTATTTCAGTAAAAATTTTGCCTGTGGCGGATTTTAAGAAAAAATAATTACAGAGGCATATGCAATTTTTTTAAAATAAAAGTTTAATGTTTAACCGAAAAACTAATGCCGTATTCGAGTAGCTTCTCTTGTTCGATGTAAATTTTAAATTGAACAGTAAATTTTGACAAATTTTTCTAACGAAATTGTATTGAATAAAATAGGCACCCTTCGACTCCAGACTAAAGCTTGCTCTAAATACGTGATTCGAATGACAAACAAAAATTCAGACAAACCTTTTCTTTCTGATCGGTTTTCGCCTGTACCTTTTATTCAGAAATGTTCGCGTCCAAAGTAGATTATCCAAAAAAAAATGCTTTTTTCCCCTTTTGATTTGATAGCATGTAAATTTTTAACCTCTTCCATTAAAAAGCTTTTGCAACAGTCCTCTAGTTTGCAAAAACTTTAGCAAAATTGAAATTTTCACTTATTTATGAGAATATCTCGAAAAATAAAAAAATATAGTCAATAACGGTAAAAGGCAATGTAATAGGGATTGAATTTCTTAATATCTCATATATAGCTAGGACCTAATCTAGCCCTTCAGCCTGCTTAGGTAAAACCGATTTTTGCCGTTCCGTGTAATTACGTTTCTAATAAATATAGGGCTTTACCAATGAACATTTATAAAGTTGAGTCTACTTAAAACTAGCGAATTTTAGTAATAGACTTTAATGACTTACCAATGAGCTGTCACTACTTCATTAGTAAAAACTTAATCATAGACTAAAATAATTTATGATTTGGTAGAATCGATGCTAAATTTGTCACTGATAACAATATTAAAATCTACTACTAAACCTCGCTAGTTTTAAGACTACGTAGACTCGATTTTGTAAATGTTCATTGATAAGCCCATAGATATCAATTTTCTGTTTTGTTTTCTCAAATTTTGACCTGATAATTCTGAGAAAGATACCAAAGGTCTATGTAAAAAAATTGAATCTGGTTTCACCAAAGAAACGATGCTTTTTTACATAAATTTGAATTGGGTGATGGGAAAGCTTTCAGCGAAATTTTTGTCCCTGAATCAAGATCGTAAAAAACCGTTTTTAGGCTCTGTGTAAGCTTTCAGACAGAAACAACATTCTAAAATTTGGGTGGTTTAGGAAACTAAACCTGTATTAACACAAAAATCATGTAATCAAATTGACTGTGAATTAAAAAAAATGCACCGCAGACGAATTTTCTTTAAGCAATCCGACGTACCCTAAATTCTTGAAAGCAAATGCGCCGCAAAACTTGAGTTATGGTCGCTAAAAATTTCGTGAGACCCGCCATTAGTTTTCAATATAATCGCAAAAACTGAAATCATTGAAATAACTAAAACGATTTATTTAAGAGGGAAAGTTCTAATAAAACATAAACGGTAAAAAAAAATTGGAAAAGTACATGGTTTCGTAATGAACCACTAAAAATGAACTTGAAATTCCCAAAAAGCCGCCATATTAGTCATTTCCGGTTAACGAATTTTGATCAAAAGTTGATATAGCATCGTCCCATTCCAAACCAAACATTTCCTAACTCTAGCTTAAGTAGTTCTTGAGAAATCTCGTATACAGGCAGACTGACAGACAGAAACACATTTTTGTAATACGATTACAGTCGACCCGGGGGTCCAAAAAATTTTTCTGTGTAAGTTTCACAGGACATACAGTATAACTAAACATAAAATTCGGGTCCCTTCATAGAAGAAACAAAAAATAACTAGAATTTAATCCATAAATCTATACAAAAGGAGAACGTCGGCTCGCGAGTCGCCAGCTTGTTCGTCGATTTGTAAACAAAATTTCAGTTCTTGGGCAGGCGGCAGCGTCTACTAGAGACAGATCTCTAGTAGATTTAAATCAGAGCCAGCTGGATGTATGATAAAATTAAAAGAGATATAGGAGAAAGAGGGAAGTTCTTTATTTGGAACCGTAACTCTGATCGAAACAATTACCTGCCATCTGAGCAAAACCCACACAATCATACATTTATAATGCAATTCAAGTTCTAGATGGCAGTTTAGTGACTAGCCATCTAGAGTGGCACGAGAGACATGGAAGTAATGACAAAACCTACCACCTCCGAACAAATGCCATCAAAATTCTCATGACAGTCACAGGTGTATCATTATGACGTCCTGATGACAAATTTGGCAGACTTAAAATCATTTTTTCATGCCTATGTATTAAGTTTATTGATATTTTGTTTTCATATCAGATTTTATGCAGGAAATGTAGGTTTTAGAAACACCGCTCCGTTTCGTTTGTTACGAAACGGATAGACAAACTGAGGTTCCACCGAATATTTTTTTTAAATTTTTGTCCAACAAAAGGCAATTTTAGCTTTTTACTTTCCTCTTCTATAGAAGGAAAGTATCGAATTCATGACGGAGACCGACTCGAGAACGGGGGCAGATAGAAAGTTTCTTATCAGTTTCAGGCAAAATTATGAGGATGTCCGTGCATCTGTCTGTCGGTCTGTCCGTTATATGTATCTTAAAATAACTCGAGAAATAAGTTTTACAAAAACCGTAGTTTGCTACCAACTTTTGGAAAAGTAACGGTAGCTATAACGGGTATACTATTATTTTGAAAAAAATACCGTTTTTTTTAATTTCTCGAACCTATGCGCTTTTGGCCAAAAAGAGTATAACAAAATCTAAGGGATATAAAATTTTCAACATTTTTTGCTTAAACGATTTTTAGTATCTCTAATAGCGGTAACAGATTAGGAAACTTAATCCGGTTTAACTCAATTTTCCTGTTTAAAATCGAAATTGATTTAAGTCTAAACTTAACTGGATTTCTTTCGCCAGTTTTTGTTTAGAGGTTTATCTCCTTAAAACCAATTTATCGACATTAGCGCCACGTTTGGCAGCTAAATCAATTTGCACGAGGATTACTTTTTGAAATAATTCTGCCCTTGTATTGCAAAGATTCTCGCCTGTGTATTTTTGCTATTTGTTTTAAATTCTCGTATTGAGAATGCAATCTAATTATTTCATTTAACAAAAATTTCCCCCTGGAATTTGGAAATCCATTGACTGTCAATATTTGACAATTACTAGACCGTTTTTGGAAGATTCTAGTGAGTCAAGCGAACTGGATGATATATGGATAACGTTTTGCTAGTTTCAGAAAGTAATTAAAGTTTATCCAGTTGTAACTATAGTCTGTCACTGCTATACCGGTTCTGAAAAAAAATCATTTTTTTTAAATCTCTCGAAAACAACTGCGCATAACGAACATAACATAACGAAACAAATTTTCCTGCATTGTTCCCTTTAACGATATTTACGTATATGTAACGGTTCTCAAGATATTTGAAAAAAAAAAACAATTTTTGTTACATATATTTTCCGAAACTAAATATTGCAGAAAGTTTTGTGTTCAGGCCACTGCTGTCTCACAAAAAAAATGTAATACAAAAATGTCGAAGTCGATATTGTTCGCTTGAGCGAGTGATATTTTGCCCTTTTGTGATACATTTTTAATTTTTTCGCATATTTAAAGACGCACAATGTGTGTTCTTGACTTGACGCACAAATTACATATAAGAATCCTACGTTATATCGATTTATCGGTTTTCGGAACGTTTGTTATATCGGGTATTATACTGGACCACTAGTGTACCCTCATAATACTACTAATTTTTGCGCTATTCTCGAAAAATTTATACAGACGTGATAAGAATACGACTTTACATATATAAATCAAGGTGATTGTTAAGATATAACCTCACATGCTTTAAAAAAAAAAAAAAAAACGGAAAAAGAGGTATGAATCTAATAAGGTTAGTTTTGATATTATTGAAATTTTTGGCTTTTTGAAATATTCAGGTTTTATGTTAAAACATAATCAAGGCGTGACCTTGAAATTACAAGTTATCCGAAACTTTTGATGCTACATATCAATAAAAAGAATTTTTTCAAAAAAAAAAATTAGCTTCAAAACGCATATTATAAAATGTCTCTCATTCCGAGCCTAAAGTAGGCTACACATTATTGATGTCAAAAAAGAACCGGTTACCCGGTGTTTTTGCTTCGGTTAACCGGTGTTTTTTTTGCACGGTTTACCCGGTGTTTTTTTTAAAGCCAAAAATTGTTCAAAAAAACCGATCATTTTTTTTTGTACGGAAAAATAATTTTAAACCAATTTTCGTGCAACTGATTTGTTAGAAACACTTCTTTTTAGACACTAAACCAAATACAATATTATATTGTACCATTTATGGCCTCTTAATGGATTATATGGCACTTCACGTGTTTTGTTTGTATTATAGTGTATTTTTGCGTCTAAGACCTAACCTACCCAATTTGAACAAAACGGTTTTTCGGTGTTTTAATAACCGGTTTTTTGGACCCGGTTTAAACCGAAGTCTTAAAAACAGGTTTAAGCGAAAACCGGGTTTTTTCAAAAATTTGACATTCCTACTACACATCTATCAGTTTTTGGGAAACTGATTGGTGTAAACGTAAAATCCGACAACTGATGGGCAACTTCGAAGAAATTCGTGGGCAAATCAGTTTTTTTTTAAAAACTGATGGCCAACTGATTGGTGTGAACGTTCGCGTCAGTCGCATTAAAACAGAACCAAATTTAATTTTTTGATGTTAATGCAATAACGATGCCTAAACACGCTCTGTCTCGATTATGCACCCGCATTTTTTTAAATCTGCAATCAAAATGAATGGATACTTTTCACAAAAAACTGTCACTTGCAACAGATAGATGTGAACGCATAACTAGATGTAAAAAACTTATGGAAAACTGACAAGTGCCGTAACAGTCGCGATTGATCGAAAACTGATAGATGTGTAGCCTACTTAAGGGAGAATTTTTTTTGTGATTGTCTTTTAGCAGAAAATGCTGTAACCCTGAAATTACTGCAAAATAAATATAATTTTTGCAATTCTAACAATCTTTGGGGTCCATTATGGATAACGATCGTAATCGTAACGATCAGAAATTGTGTGTTGTTGTTAGTGTTTTATACCAACAACAACAGGTGAATCTCGATCGTTGCGATTACGATCGTTATCCATAATGGACCCCTTTATTAGCCGAGCTAAATTTCAATGAAATCCAAGACATGTTTCTTTACTTTTTGACGTAATATGGGGCTCTTTCAATTTTTTCAAAAAAAAGTTGTCGCGCTATGAAGAGAGATTTAATGGATAAGAATTATCCTCTCATCGTATTTATGCTTAAAAAATTATTAAACCTCGACTTTTAGTGCACTGCGAGTTAATTCTTACATTCAATTAATACCAACTGTACTTTGAATAAAATTATGTTCAAAATATTAATGTGATATAAGTAAAAAAAACAATATTAACAGCGTCAAAATATGCCTGCTAGTTTGATGTTTTTCTGCTGTTTTTTTTTAAATTTTCATTCATTTGTAAAATTTCCCAGTGACGTTCAGTTTTTTTTTTAATTTACTGGAAAGAGGACATTTCCTAGCTTTTGTTTTTCTTAACTTTAACCATTTTTTTTGTTTTTTAAATCGCCAAAGATTGTTTCAATTGACGTTTGTTTTCTTGAACACATTTCTGTAGACCTTCTAATGGAAGCTCATTGGGAGGATAGCAATTCAATAATTGATGATGAATTAAATGAAAGACTGACACGTTCAAGTGGTGGTATCATCGATTTTAGTAATTTTCCCTTTAAGAAAATCAAAACCGAAAAAAGATCAATAAAAAAATCCTCACGAAAGCATCATCGTGCAATAAGGTAGATACCAAAATGTTTTTATTTAAAAAAAAATTAGAGCAAGTTAAACAAATAATAAAATTTAATCTAACGATGATTGAATCATGAAATGAAAATCTCTCTAAAAAACAATCTTTCTTTCATATGTGGTGGTGGTAGTACGAAGGGCAAAGTAACAGACTATCTCTGTGCGGAATGCGGAAAAGCGTATAAACATCGCGGTAATTTAGGTAGGCATGTTAAATATGAGTGCGGCAAACCAGGGATATTCGCATGTCCAGTCTGCGATCGGCGATTCCATCAGGGATGTAATCTTCAAAGACATGTCGCTACCCTGCATATGCACTATAAACGAGTGAAATAATCTAAGTTGAAAGATAATCAAGAAATTTAAACATAAAAAATGTAAATTGTATCCTTTGTATATCCAGTGAACAATTATTTTGTTGCTAAATATTACAAAATTCATTTTAAGAATCAGAAAAAAAAATCTTTGTAATTAATTACTTTCTTTTCTATATTCTTACTAATTTTTGGATTTTTTTTTTTTTAGTTTATAAATTATAATTTAAAAATTTTCGGTCGAGTAGTCTAATATACAGATACAGAAAGAATTTGCAATAATGCAAATAGATTTTTGTTGTAAATTTAAAATGATATGTAAAACTTAAAAAAAAGTAATATTGAGCCTAATGCACGCCCAACTTTGCAGGCTATAAAGATGATTATGAAAATTACACATTACTGGCTCGATCATCAAAATTTGCATGCCCACGTTGCAATCGCGTCTATAAATATGTTAAAACATTGCGTCGCCATATCACACATGAATGTGGCAAAGAGAAGCAATTCGTATGTACGTTTTGCAACCATAGGACGCAAAGAAGTGATCGTCTTTTAAGTCATATTAGAAGTCATCATCCAGAATATGCCAAAGTGTACAGAAAGCGACGTAACCACCAAGCATCACAAATTTATTTTAATTATCAATATTCTAGTTATTAGTTTTTTAATTTAACGAATTTATATAAAATGGAATTTTATTGTTTTTACAATGCCAAATTGACTGCAAACATTTTTCAATTTCATATGGAAATTTTAGTTAAAAATTACGGTACCTAAATTCGTACGATTGTGCGTTGTGCACGCAGTTGTCGGAATAATGCAATGAATAAAAAATATTTTCGAAAAATATCAAATTTGATCGGAAAGTGTTACAATGATCCTTCCGTTCCTGGTGTAAACGGCTATGCAATATGAATTTAGTGTCGAAGAATAAAATTTACGGAATCAAGTGTCAAATATAAACGATCAATTAAATATTTTGACCCCATTGTTTATGGGCGAACAGATCTTGCCATATTGACCTTAGAACGTCGAAAATAAATGAAGAACTATTTAAGAAAAATTTCGAATAACCCAGATCTTTGATTTCTCTATGCCTGTGGACACCATAGTTCGTGAACAAATTGAGGAAGAGACTAAGTGCCGTTTGCACCAAAAAAACTTAGCAATTTATGCACAACTTAAAAAATTTAAGTCGAAGAATTTCTACGGTTTAAGTAGGCTAACCACAACTTAATTTTTTAAGAATAATACGCGCAAACGGGTCTAAAAGGCAACTTTTTTTTCGTAAAGGTTGGGATCGAAATCATTTATCTATCAGATAAAATCGAATTTTTATAACTTGCGATGCGAATATTTAATTCCTTGACCCAGTTATGAACCCTGGTACCACCAACTTGACATAGAATTAAAAAAAAACTTCACCATTATATCTGAAATCATTGTCTTAAAAAATATTAGTCAAATATAAAATCTAACGTAAAAGCCTTATTTCGATGGTTCTTAAAATGAAGTCCAAAATACTGGACCAATTTAAATAGCTTAAATATTTGAATTTCACGAGAACTTCAAAAATGACGTTCAATTAAAATAAAATATACCCAAAGCACCTTTTTTTAAGTCCGTCTAATTCAGAAGAAAACTGAATTCTCATGTTGAAGATTTTACCAATTTATTTAAAAAAATGATAGTTTGTCATTAGCAAAACATTAAAAAGACTCTAAAATCTGCCACTATTACGGTTCACTTGGGAAAACTTTCTAGAGTCCGAATTTATTTCAACGTTCTTTGTATAAAAAAAAATTCAATTCTGCTGGAACATTCGCTATATTCCTTTAAAAGTTATTTAAAACACTCGTGTTAGAAAATCGTACTCGATCTCCATTGTTAAATTGTTGTTGACAAATTTTTGCAGTCAATTTCGGTATATTTTGAGTAAAAAAAAGCCGAATTTAAGTTTAAGTTCCAAAGGCCAAAGTTTAAGAGTTTCCAACATTAAATCGTAAAAGGATAATGAAAATATGTAAACGAATTGAATTTATGTACATATATAAGAGTTATTGCCATGATTTTCATATGCATTTTGTTATTATATTTCCGAAATGATTTGCAAGACTTTTTCTTCTAGTTTAATGCATCCCAGTCGAATTTATTATTTTTGATAGCTGTAACTTTCAACCAAAAAATGATGCTTCTATCTAACTCAAAAAAAAATAACGGTTTATATTTATAACGTTTCAAAAATATTAATTTTTTAAATGCATTTTACTAACAAATAACACAATACATTAAGGGAAAATTAAATTTTCAACGTCTATAAATTACTAAAATATAATTAGAGAAAGAGGAATGTTTTTAATGACTTATTATTCTAAAATAAACTTTCAAAATATAAAAAAAACTAATTCTTTTTAAAAACAATAAAAAAAAACAGTAATTTAAAGCAAAAAAAAATTGAAAAAGACGAAATTAACCCTAAAATAAAAACAAGCCAAAAATATTAATTCGAAGGGCGCATTTCAGGATATTTTACTAAATACGATCATATAATCGATGATCCAGACGAAATGACATATTCGTGTGCACAGTGCGGTCGCATTTATAGACGTTTAGCAACACTGCGTCGTCATATTAAACAAGAGTGCGGCAAGGGAAAACGTATCGTGTGCTCAGTATGCGGCCACAGAACTAAAAGACCCGATCATCTGCGTGCACATGTCTTTAAAAGACATCCCGAATTCGCTAGCCGTTGTTTCAGTCGATCATCACGATCAGCATCCTATTTAGTATAACGAAATTTTCATATAAAAGAATAATTTGAAAAAAAAAATCTTTTTTAAGTTCATTATTCAACTCGATACCAAAATTTTCTGGCTTATTCATAATTTGTTTGTGTTTTTTTGTGAGAAATCCAACGACTATGTTAGATTAATGAAGTCATTTCTTTTGTTATTTTTATTTAGTAGAATAACGTATACATAATTTTAAAGTTCGGGATTACATTCATAAACTCAGCATCGCAAAATGTTTTCAATATTGTAATGTACTTTAGTAAATCGTTGGCCACACAGCTTTGTTTTTTTGTTATTAAATTTTAAAGAAATATGTTATAGAGTAGTTGTGGTTCGGTTTCCGTATTTGGTTGGCGAAGGGTCGAAGGGCAAGTTGCACGTACATTTTCCTAAATTGACAATCAAATTATACTAGATTTTATTCACTCCGGTAAGAGTCTCAATCAAACTACTAGATTTTATTCACTCCGGTGAGAGTCTCAATAGTTAGCCGGAAATAACCAAAATGGCGGCTTTTTTAAACGCAATTTCACTTCTTTTTTTTACTATTTACTCCGAAATTGGCAAAAGTTCCTACACTTCTGCTTTTTTCAAAATTTTCTACACTGTTGTTTTTTTTACTAGAAATCTAGATCTCAAATCGGTATCCAGATATACCGTTATTTAGAAAAAATATGGGATTTTCTCGAAAATTAACGGGTTTTAGGTGGGTCAATGTATGATTTGAATTGAACAGAATATCTACCACAATTTTGTCTTTAATTGCTATATTTTATGGTTTATGAGATATTTTAAATTTTGTGAAAAAAAAAATCATTTTTATATAAACTAATATTTTATTTGTCAGGTTATAGTGTAAATCGTGCATAAATGTAGATTTTGTCATGTACATCAGATATTTTAATTTTAAATGGAAAAATCTTTTTTTCTCTAAATTAGAATTTCATTTCTCTTGATATCAAAATATACCAAGGAGCGCTAAAATTAAATTTAAACTCTTTTTTTTTTTAAAACCCAATGCCTCAAACGTTAAAAAGACGAAATAAAACGAATTCTTCTTCATACAGTTAAAATATTGGAGCAAAAGAGCGAGGGAAAAAAGTCTTCTGGTAAACTCACTTTTTGATGTAGCTCGGCGGATTTTAAGAATTTTTTTTTACCGATGTCTGAATGGAGTTAGCGTGCTAACAGTTTTGTGAAATTCGCCATTACAGTATTTAAAAAAAGTCCTCAAAATACTATATTTAGGTTTAATTTGTTAATCAATTCGAAATGTGCCATTTTATTTCTTCATCAAACAAAAAAGCTGTTCTGAGTTTATGAAGTGTTTTTTGTTTTGTTTGTTCAAAATATTTTTTTTTATCTTTCCCAAGAAACGAGTAAAATTAGTAATTTCTATGTAATGAGAATTTTTGGTGCTACTTGAATTCAACCCGATACCAAAATTATTCTACTCAAAGAAAATTTTTTTTTATTTGAAACAGTTTTCGTTTAAAAAGTTTATGTAAACTTAGATAAAAAGAAACAAATATTAAAAATAATTTTTAAGCCTTAACTAAAACCAAATTTAATTAAAAAAAATCATTAAATGTATATTTATATTATTGTATTGAATAAAAATCATTTGTTTAAAAATTAAAACAATAGTTCGATGTTATTAATTTTATTTTTTAATCAACGGAATTTTATATCCACATAACATCCCCTCCATTATAATGCCAAACTCAAAAATACACACCACTAATTTTTTTTTAATATTCTATATTTATTATTTTAGTTTATTTTGTACACCTTTACCTAATTTTTAGTAAAAAAAATCTATTCCTTTTGAACAATTTGCTACAACAAAACTAAAAGAATAAAAATGAACAAAACTTTTTCAAAAACTCTCAAATTATTTAAACAATGTTTTCATTTTTAATGGAGAAAAATTTTGATTTTTTTAAAAAAAACCTTTTTTATTCTTTAAGTTCTGTCTTAATATTTCATTTAAAAAATGTTTTGTTTATGATTTTATTTTTTTCGTTTATTTTTCATTATGATTTTTTTTTTCATTTCATTTATTTGTTTTTTTGTTTCGAACAACAGAACAGAAACAGCATATTTCAGATCTTAGTACAAAAACAGAGAGATTCTACTATAATCCAACTATTGATAGATACGTTTGTCCAAATTGTGAAATTCTCTATACACGTGAGGCCGATTTAGTTCACCATGTCCGTAAAGAATGTGGACAGGAGCTACGTTGTCCATATTGCCTGAAATTATTTAGACGTAAAAATAGTATTAAGGATCATGTACGTAATAAACATCCTGAATTTATACGTCAGTATACATCAGCTATTAGAATGAGATTAGATCCATGGTTTGTTGATGGTAGGGCATTAAATTTCTTAATGCAAACATAAATAATTACGGAAAAAAAGTATTTCAGAATCTTTTATTGAGATTTGTGATTTTTTTTAAAGAACATTTTTGTCCGTATTACAAATCATTCTTTTTGTATTATTGTAAATGTTATATCCATGATTTCAAAGTAAGTTCCACATGACAACGAACAAACGAATGGCTGTTAGAATACGCTAAAATATTTTTTATATGAATGTTTTGTTTTTACAAAATACGGGTATTATTAAAGATATATGTATTTTTAAGGTAATCGCATTTGTTAACAATCTCACTAGGTCCATTTTTTTACGAAAATGGTTTTAACTTTTTCTTCCTGGGTTGCCAAAAATAAAGTTTAGTTGATAGAATTCGCAATGTGCCAAGTCTTGTTTTTTGTATTACTGTTAGGATATTAATTTGGTAGCTAATTTAGGAATCACTACAGTTAAGTGTAGTTTTTTTTTAAATCTCGATTCAGGTTTGAAAATATCAATGAAGTTTTAGTATAATTTTTTTTTATACATCAGAAACTCGGTAAATATTTTATTAAACATTTCTGTACGCTTATATATACATAGCTTTTTAGTAAATTTAAATCAAATCGAGGTATTTTGGTAATTAAATTTTTCATTGATATTTTCAAAAAAAAAAAAAGAATGTTTAGATCTCATGAAATTTACAATTATTTGAATTTAGTCGTATAAATGTCTTTATTATATGTCAGTTATATTTTTTGAAGCCTAGGTATATTTGTATGTCAGTTTATTTGTAGTTTAAGATATTTCCACAAAGGTCGGTTATAATTTCTTGCAAAACACATGCAATATCGCGTCCATTTACATTCCCTGTAACATTTTTGAAGTATAGCACGTATTTGTCAGTAGAGATGTATCTAATATAATGGCAGGTAAACGCCATAACCAACAGTTGTAGTAGGGTTAGGTTTATTTAAATCTGTTGTAAAAAATTAGTTACGAACATTTTGCCTCGAGTCCGATTCCTTTTTTCTGCCAGGTCAAACCTTTTTGGTGGATTCTATTAAAAATTTACAATTTTGAATAAAAGAAAAGGAAGTTGATCCATTAAAAAAATACAGTTCCATAATTTGTCAATATATGATCAATCAATTTTTATCTAAGACAATTTATAGCGCTTCACGCCTCTCAACTCGGTCAATTAGGTTTTGTGGTTTCCAAATTTTTTTCTTTTTTTTACCCAACCTTGTAAAAGTTACTCTGAGTTCCAAATTTTTTTTTGTATTTTTACCCAACCTTGTAAAAGTTACTCTGAGTCTTCATATCGTTTAAAGATATATATGTCCAGTCCATATTCTATCATTAAAAGCTTCCATCGAGACAATATCTGTCAGGACATTTCTGAGGCCCTATCACCGAACACGATACGATTGGTTTGAATCGCAAATTCAATGTCGTTAGTGTTTTATACCAACAACAAAATTGAATTTACGATTCGAACCAATCGCATCGTGTTCGGTGATAGGGCCCCTGATGTTTTAAACAAAAGTGTTTTGATAAAGTTTATCTACATGTGTCATTCTGATCTCAGACCATGAAAATAGTCAAAATTTACGTCTAATGGAGAGCTAAAAAAAATTAAAAAACTTGTCGCTGGAAAAATGAATCCTTAGTTATATGGCCTTTAAATTGGTAGCAATTCATTCAAAAATTTGGCCGTATATCGAAACACCGACAACGCTATGCAGTATGTATTGCATTTAATTGATCGCAGTAGAATATGTGCAACCTTTTTCGAAATTAGACATAATTAAAAAGGCAATATAACGACATATAGATCCACTAGGAATTTTAAGAACATTCACTGTTTTTTGTTTGTTTGTTGATATAAAACAATGGGGCGTATTCATAGTCGTTTTTAAACATGATTTTTGTTTAACATGAGTTTAAACTCACAGAAAATCATAGCAAACTGTCAGTTTATACTCATATTAAACAAAAACTGTGTTTAAAAACACTATGAATATGCATCAATATTTTAAAGTCTTCCTATAACTTTTTTTTACAATTTGGGTTTTTTCGGTCCCCCTCCCTTCCCCTTGACCCCTCGATCTGGTTTTTCCCGAATGTGTGACGTATTTTATCGAGAGTCCCTTAGACCTGGAGTGATATTCCGTGACTTGTTTCAAACGTTTGTTTCGAGTTAGAAGAAAAAGTAATATTCGCTGTCTTTGTTCCGATCAAGATAAATGACAAGGCGAAACAGAGACAGCGAATACTGCTTTTTCGTCTAACTCGAAACAAACACTTGAAACAAGTTACGGAATACCACTCCAGCCTTACACGGTCAATATTTTTGCTTCAATATTTTTATATTGATGGCGTAAGGACTATATTGCCGATTTTAAGTGTTTCAATGTATTGGAGCAAAAATATTGACCATTTAAAGCGACATAATCTCTTCTCTAATATTTATTAAAATATAACACTCGTTAAAACTTAACAATACCTCAGTTTGATGTCATTTATTTCATAACGTTCTCAAAGTTACCATAAAGATTAAGTTCTCCACTACAAGAAGTATTAAATTCTTTTGGGGGTCTATTTTTAGACAAGAAAAGATTTAGATAATCATTGTAGTATATCTCCATTATTTAAATTAGCAATGCTAGGTTTAGATTTTTTTTATTTGCAATGAAACATGACAATATTTTG
The DNA here is from genome assembly GCA_964034945.1 of Chrysopilus asiliformis. NCBI lineage: Eukaryota > Metazoa > Arthropoda > Insecta > Diptera > Rhagionidae > Chrysopilus > Chrysopilus asiliformis. Next base: position 102,560,072 of record OZ035961.1, read on the forward strand.
TAGTTGAGGTGTTAATTATTAAAATTTATTATTTTTGTTTCTGGCACCCTTTATATTTACATTCAGCGAATAACGAAAGACGATTGATATTAAACTATAGGAAGCATTCCAGCCATAATTTTGTTTAGTATTTGTTTTTATCATTTTCAATATATCTGTTATTTAAGTAAAAGATATTATATTTTTGTCCATGTACAATATATTAAAGTAAAATCCCTATTCAATTAATTTATATAAAGCATGATTATATTTTCTCCCTCATAATACGAAAGATCTTTATGTTTAGTTTTTAAGAAATTTTTCATTTTTTTTATATTATATTTTTTTTAAATTGAAGAAAATTTTATATTCTTTTTGTGAAAAAAACAATTGACAAAGATTAAACATGTTTATTTTATAACCAAACTTTTTTTTTAATTAACTCCATTCCACAAAAAAATAGTCTCTGGAAAATAACTCTTTCTATATATTTTCTGTACAAAAGATTCTTTCACTAAACGAAATCAAACACAAAAAAATTGATAAAAAAAACCCTTGAAAAATCAATAAAAAAAATGATTCGAAGGCAGATGAGAAACAAACAAAAATCTTTCAGATCTGAGGACAACAACATTCAACAGTATACATGGTACAGCGCTAGCATCCCTGCCATCCTCCACATCATCATCTGCGGCAGCGGCGGCAGCAGCAGCGGCAGTTGCAGCTATTTATGAGCCCGAAATTACTATTCGTAAATTATATAAATGCTGTTCAGTTGGTATGACATGCACTGGATGCACAATATCACCAACGGCATCCACAATGCAACAGTTGCTACCTAGTTTTATGGCAGCGGCTGCAGCTGCTAATTCGGTGAATGCTGCTGCTATGATGGCTATCCAATCCTCAGCCTCGGCAACATCGTCATCGCCTGGTGATGTTGTTAATGTCCAACAATTACAACAGCAGAAATCCATAGCCGTATCATCCTCCCAACAAAAGCCATCAACAGCATCATCTTCAACATGTCTAGTATCGTCGCTGTCATTGAATCCATCAGCGACGAGCTCCACTGTTAAATTGCCATTAAAAAAGACTTCCACTGTACAATTCGATTGTATGTACTGCTCATTTAGTTGTACGTGGAAATACGATCTAAAATTACATCTCAGACAGAAGCATGGCATCCATAAAAAAATGTGAATCATCATGCATTCCACTTAGAATTTACAAACTTAATTTTTATTTCTAGAAAAAGGAAACCAATATTTCTTATGTATTAAGTTTTTTGTTTTATTCGGTTAAACATTTCTCTATATCTTAAAATAATCTTATCAATGATAATGAGAAAGATTAATTCTAGTGTTGTTTAAATATTTTTCATTAGGACGGCGAAAATTCAAAACAAAATTATTATACGTTGTTAAAACTTTTGACTTGAGAATCAAAATGTTTGAAAGATTTATCATTTTTTATATATACATATAGAGCAAGAAAATGAAACAAAGTTGTTGATATAAATGAAAAATAGCATTTTTCTTTCTTACCTTTTTGGATGAAAGATTCTTTTTGTTAGTGTTATGATTTTGTTTTAGGAAAAAAAAATACCGGGTTTCAGGACTATTGGAATTAGTTTCAGGAAATGAAAATTTAAAGGCAATAATACGAAAGTGTAATTGAATGTGAAATGTTTGTTAGGAACGAAAATATTTTGTTGGACAGGTAACTAAAACTGATACTATGGTAATTTGGCACCCTAGAGGCAAAAACTGAGAAAATTCTGGGAATTTCTGAATTACGTTTTCCGAATTTCTTAGTATATTTTCTACTTGTCCCTTAAATAATTAGCCAGGAACTTTTTTTTTTGTACCATAGTCACTGATTTATTATTTTAACAGATCATTATTCTGAACGTGAGTAGTAGAGATACAGACCAAAAAAACAGTTCTATTTTCTTTTTTCAGTTGTTTGGGAACCGACGTGTAGAATACCAGACAGAAAACGATCAACAAAAAGATATTTTTGTAACATATGCGAGATCAAATCGTATACCAGACGCGAAAATCTTGCACGGCATCAACGTATTGAATGTAAAAAAATGCCAGAACATAAATGCGATTATTGTCCATATAAATGTTACTATCGTTCAGCATTAGTATCGCACATCAGAACCCATACACGATAAATAACGATTATATTTATTATATTTTTATTTGTCTATCATCAAAATAGTACCTATTAGTACCACTTAAATGTATTTCAAAATACCGTTTTCATTGATTTCTCAAACAAGCATTCAATATGCCAAAAATTACTTCATTTTCAAAAGTTGAAAACTATTTTGATTTTAGATAGCGTAAAAAACAACCTTCAAACTAACTTCCAACTAAAATTGTTACTCGTTGCGTAAAAATATCCAAGATTAAAAGAAAGCATTTGATTTACAAATAAGTTGTATCTTAAGTTTTGTATTTATTAAAAATGTAATGTATATAAAATATTTTTTACAAATAAAATTAAAAATAAGCGATTTTCAAAAAAAAAAATGAAAAGAAAAAATTTTATTTCCAAAAACCTGATCGTTTATTTCTCTGACATTAGATGGTATTGACGATTAATTGATTTCTTTTAGATCTTTTCCGCATGAATTGATTGTGTGAGGGATTCTGGTGTAATGATAAATAGATTATTTTTAAAATTTCACTCTACCATAAATTCAAACAAAATTTTCCAAAAAAAAAATCTTTATGGTTAGTAGTTGTACCAATTGAAGATAGATTTTAGGCTAGCACATGAATTAGATATGTATGCACTTCTCTCAAATTTTTAACAATTACTGAATCAGCAGCAAAAGTTAGCTGGAAATTCGTTTATTAAAAGGGTAGTTTATGTGGCAAACAGAATGTAAGGTTTAATGGAATCACAGGTCGATTATCTTAGACGCGTCACTTTTCGTGACTTGAAATTGCCTGTTGTTGTTGGTACAAAACAACAAATACAATGGCAAAATTCGAGTTACGAAAAGTGACGCGTCTAAGATAATCGACCTGTCAGCAAAATTTGTTGAAACAATTTGAGATTTAAGAAATTAAAAAACTACTGAAGCTTCCCGATTTTCATAACTGGTGTTATGTTTCTATGCTTATTCCGTCAAAACTTTCAAAAAATTATCTTTGGTCACTCTTTGAGGAAATTACTTTCTTGTATCTCGCAAAAAAAAACATTTCCTGTTCAGCTAGCAAAAAAGTGTTTTCTGTTCAGCTAACACAACAAATCTCAGGATACCTCTCGGTTTTTGACACCGCACAAACTATGCTTATAAATGCCAATATTTTATCAAGTCCATTTATGTATCTATGACAATACATGGCTCTAATCCTTATCAATGAAGGCTTCGTAATAACTTTTCTTTCTTGTTGGATGTACATACACTTTTACACGGAATGCGAACCATGAATTGAAACATTTGTAATGTTTCGTTGCAAACAACAGCAGACAACAATCTACATTGATGGTGTCGCTAGCAAGAAGAAGTAATTATCACTACTAATTTCGATAAAGCATTTTCGAACCTACGATCTTCGGCCTGCAGGTTGAATCCGGTATTAAATTGATAAAAAAATTAAAAAAATACGATTTTAGGCTTCTGACATGAATATTTCCGTAATATATGGCTTGACCGCCAAATATTTTAATTCTGGCGTTTTAAATTTGCATTAATTTACTAATTTGGTTTTTCGCCCCCATGTATTACTGGATTGGGTTTAGCGCAACCTTTTTGCTCTCTAGAATTATTTTTGATTTCATGAATATTTCCTAATTTTCATATAGAACTTAACCTTTGTGAATCGTCGACACTTTCCAAGCAGCATTTATGTGTATCGTGACGTTAGCAGTTTATATGTCGTTACAGCATATGTTAACCGGTAATGCCGCGGTCAACATAATTGCTGCATGGATTAAATTCTGGTTTAAAAAATGCTCTTGATCGTCAATACCAATATATGACAAAATATAATATTTCCACTTATTAGCTATTAGTATTTTATTTGAAGCGATATTTATTTATCAGTAGTGCACGTATATCTAGTTTTTAATAATTTTATGTAGTTGAAAATTTTAGACAAAATTATCTCGAATTTAATTTGACCAGAGAAGAAAACAAATAGTATTACAAGAAAATGTAGATCTTTAGAACTGAGTTTATTTCCTACTATTATTTTGAAACGTATTTATTTTAGAAAAAAAAAATACCAAAAGCCAATGTTTTATTTAAGCGAAGAGACAAAAAAAAATATGAAAAAAAATTTTTTTTAATTTTATGAATTTAAGTTAAACATCTTAGTTTGCTCTCAAACATTAGTTTAAATATTATTTCGAGATTCTCATTTCATTGATTTTTCTGTTATCATTTTTCATTTTATGTTTATTTCCCTTATCATTTTCATTTTATCATTTTTCTTTGCTTTCATTGCGCGATTTTCAGGATATTCATCGTTGTCACCAATGGGAGATATGAAATTTAAATTTCAACAAATCATGACAACACCGGATTTCCGTGGCGCCGATGATCGATTCCCATGCAGTGTTTGTGGGAAAAGCTACCTACGCAAGAGACATTTGCAGCGGCATATCCGCGATGAATGTATTGGCATCCCGCCACGTTTTAAATGTGATTTATGCCCATCCAGATTCCGACGCAAATACCACATGGTAAGACATATGAACTCGAAACACGGCATTGCCATGGAAGGTCAATTACCACGCGGAGCTGCTGGTTCTACTAGCACTGGTAGTAGTGATCGATACAGCGCTGGCAATACCACCATGAACGGTGCTGGTAGTAGTACAAGTTCTGGCGTCAAAAAAGAGAATTTTGAAAACGAAAGTCATTTGCTCGATACTAAAGAGTTCTTCAAAGAAAGACTTAAGGCTGTTGATGACGAGTGGAAGATGAAACTAAGCTTACAATTGATATCGGATTCGTTACTTAAGGAGAGGCTTCTTAACGCTATGCCATTTGCTTACAATCACAATTGAGATTTTAATCATGTTGATATTTTTTCTATATTGACCAAGAGATTTTTTATATATATATAAATACAACTTTTTTAATTTATTTATAACAAAAAATTAGATCCGTAAGAAAAAGAAAACGTTTTTAAAGATAAGAGAAAAATAGGCTGTAAGAAAATCTATTTTTTTAATATATATACAATATTTTTTGCTAGTAATTAACTAAAAGAAACCAAAATGAAATGAAACATCATTTGTACCAAAAATCTAAAGACAAAGATTGAAACAACAAACAAAAAGAAAACCACACATAAGGCTTTTTAAATACGATAGTAATATGTAATTTTTTTAAAACGTTAAATTACTTTGCGTAACGACTGATCTCGATCGTTCTTTTATATTACTATAATTTAAACTATTTAATTTTTTTGAGTCATATTTCTGTGCTGCTTTTATTTAAATCATCGCATAAAGCTTGTGTAACTAATTTACTCCTTTTTTTTGTTTTTATCTGTAATATTTAATTCTTTCATTTTGATGTATTAATTTAAGTTCATTGTCGTATGTTTAATGTTAAGGTCGTGTGATTAAGCGGGCGCAAAATCGAAACATCTTGCCATAAGTACTTAACCTCGATTTTTTACAGGCCTTAATCTCTGGATTGAAATGTTTTATAGCAGCAAAGCTTATAAAATCCCCTTCACATCCAATTATATTAAAAAAAGGTTATAGAAAATATACAAAATATAGTTTAATTCGCTGTTATAAAAATGTCGCCATCTTTAAACAAAATAGGAGTTACTGCTCGGTCGTCCAAACAACAATAGGATATAAAAAATTCGAAAATGTTCCCAAACTTAGTATACTTAATAGGATTTTAACATTTACACCTGGTAGTTTTAAAAATTTTATCAATTTCTATTATCATTCAAGCAAAATCATTCATTTTACCATAATTTATTTATTTCACATTCATTTTAATCCGAATCATTCCAAAACAATGCTCAACTAGGCTATGAAAAATTTACAAAACATTCCTGTTAATAAATTTAGTGCCATTTTGTTCACATTTGATTTAAGAAATTAGGGTTACAAAAAAAATCTTTTGTGTTTTCTTTTTTGGAAAATTCAATTTGATAGAAATTCTTTGGTTTGATTTTAGTATCTGTCACAGTTTGTTTTTATTTCACAAAACAAAAATTAGTGATCAACTGTAATTTAGTCAAAGAGGCGTTTTTTAGAATTAAATTATGCCCAATAAAAAAATTCATTGATTTTTTCATAAGAATTTTATGGGTGACGTTAAATGGAAATTTTCTTTGTGCATTTAAAAACATACCCCGGCATTCATCCTGTAATAACGGTTAAAATTTAATATTTTGTTGTGTCAAAAAACGGAAATTTTATATTTTTCCATAGAATTTACAATAATTCAATTTTTGACTGATATTTTTCTTTCAAAAATTCTGTTTTTGATTGATTTAACAACTGTTATTTTTTAGTAGTTTCATTTCAGTCATAAAGGATTTTATGTCATTCAAATTACAAATGAAACACGCACAATTAATGCAAACACTGCGCACATTTTAATTTTAAATAATCTTAATTATTTGAAAAAAGCATTCGTATCTTTAAATATTGTAGATATATTTAAAATCTTGCCGGAAAAATTAAAAATCGAATTTTACATAAATGACATTTTGTAAATCAGTTTGATTTTTTAAAATATTACAAGTTCAGTCAAAGGCAAATTTTAATCATAAAATCAATTTTGTTTCTTATTGATAGTCAATATTAATCTAGATAAAATTGCTCGTATACCGTTTTTAGCTCACAAATAATAAACCATTTTGTTTATCTTCTAAGACATCCAAACATTTTTTGTCAAAATTTGTCAATTTGAAACAAAATCTCGATTTTACACTAGATTTTTAGCGGCCGGTTAATGAGTTTGGCCGGCTAATAGTGCACGTCACAAAAGAAAAAGGTTAAAATTTGCGTTTTGTCTGTCCAAGAAAAAAATTTTAATCATCTCGACTTCGATACCTTTTTTTTCACAAAAAAACTTCCAATTATTTTGCGGTTATGTTTAAGCTAAAAAAAAAGAAAGCACAATATTTTGTTACCCTAAACATTCCAAAGAATTGTTCTTAGTGTTTTCGGTAATTTAAAAACACTTTTAACAACGCTGGTTTTAACAGCACTTACGTAATAGTTATATGCCATACTTTTTATATTACAATATTTTATTAGTCTGTTAATACTTGCCATAAACGTTTTATTGACATTATTTTTGACATTTTGAATCTTGTTTTAATTCAAACAAATTTATTATAAGAATAACACTTAATTTTCTAACGAAAATTTTAACATTTTGATGATTCCAATTTGTTTTCCCATGAGAATCTAGAATCCATTATTATTCGTATACCAATTTTTCTCTAGGTTCTGTAAATCAAAATTTCTTCAAATTCAAACATTCAAAATGATACTCGACTCTTTGGTCAGTTAAACAAAAAAAAAAAACTTAGGCCATGTTTATGTCATAACAAATTTTATTATTAAAAACATATATTTATAATTTAAATTTAAGTTACATATTTGTAGGTTTCTCTACAAATTTTAAATTTTCTTACGAAGATAATTTATCTTTTTTTTTTAAATATTAACGGTTAACGATTTTAGATTTAAGTGATATAAATCGAATACTTCTTCACACGATCTACAAGTGTTTTTTTTTTCATATACTAAATTTTTTGATCAAACCCCCAAAAAATGTCTTTCATAAAATGTAAAAAGTTTTAATATTTTCATTAAAAAAACTATTATTTTAATATTTCTACTAATTTTAAAGTTTCATTTAATTTAAAACAAATTTTATTTGATTTTCATTTAATTTTATTATTTCCATTTTTTCTAATAAATTATTTTAAAATGATCATAAAAATTCATGGGCTATGCTTTATTTATTACTAACCAAATTATATCAATGCTGCTCATAAATGTTTTGAAATTCTGTGCTGTATTTTGAATGTAGAGGGGGTGTATAGTGGTTTGACGGCGGTGGTGTTGAATTATATATAAAAAAAATCGTAAGAAAGACGAGGGAGCGAGCGTGCGAAGAGGCGAGAACTGGTTGGACTTTTGGAAAAAAAATTTAAATTTTGAAATAAAATGTTTATGAGCAGTATTTCTATATTAACAAATCACAACCTAAATCCATCATATTCTTTAACAGGCTTCTGGTAAAAAGAAATATTAAATTGTGTCGCTAAATTTAAAGAGATTTTGATATTTCTGTGTAAAAAACTGAAGGTTAGATCATTTAAAAATTAATGCCAGTGCTTTTTTCAATCTGGGCTTTAAATTTAGCGACTTTTTGTTGTTTTTTCATTTTCAGCCAAACAATTTTCAATACAATTGATAAAAAAATCAAAAATTTCAGAAACATACGAAAATTTTTAAAAAATTAAGATAATTTTGATTTTTTCTCAATTGTGTTTAGAATTCATTATAAATCATTTTCAACTTAATTTAAACTAATTTAGTTAATATAATTTCTTTTAGATTTGACGAACTTCTTAAATGTTTACACTGTACTATAAACGATTCTCTAATTAAATAAAACTCGGCTGTGGCTTATTAATAACGAAAAAAAACACACACTGAAAAACTATGCATCTTACAGAAATGCGTTGAAAATTAATATTTTGAGTCGATGAACGAATCGAAATTGTGGTGGCGTTTCCAAGGGATGCTTGTTATACTGAACACACGTACAACTCTTTTATTTTTAACTCAAAATCATTTTCTTATTTAATCATTGGAATAATTTTTGTATGTAAAACATCTTTACGAACAAAATATTAATAAAAAAAATTCATAAATCTAAATAACATTGGTTTCAATCAAATTAACATTTACTCACTTATTTTTTTATGTTTATGAAATTCATTTTATTGCAATTATTTATTACTGTTTTTTTTTATTTTTCACTTTTTTTTGTAGGCTTTGTTGCGTATTATTGACATTGGTTTATCTTAGTGTAAAATTTTCTGATTCCATTTTGTTTTGTTGGTAATCATAATTGAATTTACATCGTTACATTTTGTTGTGCACACAAAAAGGCAATGAAAAAAATATTGAAAAAATGAATCAAAATCATTCTGTGAGCGATAGATATTGATGAAATGAAATGATCCTCTTTGACTTTTTTGTTTTTTTTTGTTGTTGAAATTGGAAACTGAAGCAAAACTAAATTGACAGAAATTATGTTTGTTTGTTCTTCTAATTTTTTATTTACAGATTACCTGTGTTGGTATCAAATGTTTTCATGTGATCAATGTGGAAAATCGTATAAAACGAGAAAAAGCCTAAGTCGTCATCGTCGTTTTGAATGTCGTTTTACAGCAACACGTCCATTATTCCAATGTCCAACCTGTACCTATGCCGCTAGACGTAGTGATAATCTAACTAAACATATTAAAACTCATTTCTCAAAGCTTAATACTGATCGTTTTAGGCCGGCTGTCATTAAAGCAAATAAGTAATAGTATTTAAAGCTATACTATTTCCTTATTACACTTAAATTATACTCGTAAATACTATTACTTATGGATTATTCTACAATTTACTCGTTTGTGAGACGTTTTTATCCGCAAAGTATAAAAAATATTCGATAGATCGACTATAGGTTAAACACGCATAGGAAGAATATTTGGTATAATAAAATTCTTGGATATTTAATTGCCTACTCGTATTTTCAGTTTTTTATGAGCCTAAAATTTTACTTGATTCGACTATATTTTAATTACGCTTGATGTGTCCCGGTTTTGAACTCTAGGCATTCCAATTGCTCGAATTATGTTAGCTGGAGTGAAATTTGAAAAAAATAATAAGAAACCTATAGCCGAATTCCACTCTTAGAACCTTCACCCCGATTGTGAGTGTCGTGTCGTCTTCGACAAGAGTCGTTTCACGTGTTGTTATTAGTGTTTTTCTACCAACAACAACACGTAAAACGACTCTTGTCGAAAACGACACAACACTCGCAATCGGAGTGCTTATCTCGGCGATTTCTCCGGAACAAATTCCTGGAATTTCATATCGTAATGTAAACGTTCGTACAATATGGATATTGTGTCACAGTATCAGAATAAAGTGTTGAATGGAAACGGACCTAAAGGCTGATTTTGTTGAAATCATAAAATTTTTGTAGTTAGGGGCGGTTTTTAGTGATATTTTCTGTATTTTTCACGTCAGTTTGTGTCACGCTAAAAAATTTATTCCATGATTTAAATTCCTTTAATTATTCAGAAGGTAGCTGGAAAGAGGGTTGGGAGAAATGGTAATTTTGGGTTAGCAAATAGTAGGGTACTAAAAATCCGGCATTGGAAAATTATCTTCAAAGCTTGGGGGCCTATTATGGAATACGATCGTAAGATTAACGATCAGAAATTATGTGTTATTGCTAGTATTCAGTACCAACAATAACAGGCGTATCCCGATCGCCAGGATTACGATCATATTCCATAATAGGCGTTCTCTTAATTCAAGTCGATTCAGTTGTTCGCGAATTTAAAGCGAATAAAGAGACAAAACGATAGCTATAAAACATTTTTGATCGTAGATTTCTTTTCCTGAAATTTCGGTTTTAAGTAAGGATCATAAATCAAGGCAAGTATGCGGCAAAGAGTTTAAAATAGCTAAAATTTTGCAATTCAGCTTGACATATTGCACAAAATTAAATCAAATTCGATTCGAGCTCTTAATGTGCGCTTGGTTTTGACAAAAATGGGCCAAAGTCATCTAGTAAAATTTCTGACATAGTTTTTTTTTAAGGGACATTAAATAGAAATCCGGAATTATTCCAAGTGCCCGGGTTTTCCTTTAGTTATTTGTTCGGATAAAATCACTTCTCAAATAGCATAATAGGTCACAAAATGGTGGTCACACATTAAATTCGCATTTTTTTGCCTTATAATCGCAATGTCCACTTTACAACCAATTGGGCTTCCCACGAAACAGAAAAATGTTGGTATGAGCTTACGTAAAACACATGTCTCCATAAATTCGGATTGATTTGCCACGTGGTTGGATGTTGATTTCAAATCACTGAACACAAAGTGGTTAATTGTCGTACTCTGGTACCATTGGGCGTGCCAAAAATTTTAAAATTCACTGCAGCCGACACCTAAAAGGGTTTCGCAACCAATTTTTAGAACTTTTTTTCCAATCTCAAGCTTTTGTGGGTTTTCAGCAAATGAGTTTTGATAACCTATTTTTTTTAAATTTCACGCGTATGTATGGAGAGGGGAAAAGGGGGTGGTCTAATTTTATTTCTGCAAATATTAGATATAGTGCAATCTTACGAACATTAAATCTCCCTGGGAAACATAGAATCCTCGAAAATGTCTCTAGAACTTCCACGGCAAACATTTTTAAACTTTTTACATTATGCAAATTTTTTTTTTTGAGAAAAAATCTTATGTGTCCCGCATTGCCAGTTGTGCCAGCGGTATAACAAGGTACATACACAATCCTAGGGTTTCAAGAAATTCAAAAATTAGTCCCCTAAAAATATTGCGAAATTTTCGATCCCCTTTAAAAATTGTTAAATTTTCGATTCCATTTAAAAAAAATTTCGACAGAAATTTAAATTTTTTGGGGCGCCTACAAAAATGTTTTTCAATAGCCTACCTTAACTGAGGTCTATCGATATTTTTTATGACTTTTATGTGTAATCTTCATGAGAAATAATTTCTAATAAACAACTACAGTACAAATACGTAAAACTATCCTATTTAAAACATATTTAACAGATAAAACTACGAACAAAAAGACAAAAAATATATTTTTTCAAACAAAGGAAACAAATACAATATTTTTATAGGGTATATAATATATAAACATTTAAGAATATTTAAAATTTAAACTGACTAAAATTAAGGATTGAAATATTTTTCTATTCCAAAAAGAAACAAAAAAGACTGAATGTCATTTTCTTCGTAAATTTTTAAAGAAATACAAAAAAAACACATAGAAATCGATAAAAATTGCCATTTTTATATATACATATTTATTGAAAAAAAAATCATTTAAAAAATAATTTATTGAATTAATTCCATTATAATATAATCTAATTCGTGTGTGTTTAATTTTTTAATCATTCCGCTTTTAGTTTTTATGTATGTGTTGAATATTTATTAATTGATGTAACAATAACAAAAAAAACATTTAACCGCATCTGCAAGATATTTGTAATTTATTTCTTTATGAAGTGTTTTGATTTTTACAATTAGGCACTAGCAAAGATGTTAATCAAGAAATAATATTATTAAACATCACAAACAAAATATTTTAGTATCGATCAAAATGCGCTCAAAATAATCATGTTTTCAATTTAGTTTTTTTTTTGTATTATATACGATTTCTATATTAATATTCTTAGTATTTATAACATATATAATTTATAATATTTATTCTAAATTATTCAAAACCATTTTGAAATCTTAAGTATATGCGATAATGAAATCGCGCTAAAAAAGCGTGCGTAACGAACTTTTTTTTTTGCAAAACTAAACCAAAAACAAATAGCATAAAATTTAAACAAACCAAAAAACAATCTACAAAATACCAAAAAAAAAAGGAAATTCCTGTTTTTTATACATTGTACATTTTTAGATTTGATGGAACCACTGCAACATGCACGTTTCATATGTATTTACTGTGGTAAATCGTATGCATCTAGAGGAAGTCTTGGTAGACACACGCGTTACGAGTGTCCATTTACTGGGGCTGAACGTAAATTTCAATGTCCGCATTGTCAATTCGCAACTAAACGAAAAGATAATCTAAAATGTCATGTTATAACACATTTGAAACGCAAAACATTTAGTGGTTATTAACGTTTTTGCTTTAGTGCTTTCTTATTGTTGGAGAAAATACCTTAACAAACATTTTTGGTGTATCGCACGTATCTGCTACTAGAAGGGTGTCTCATTTGGTGGCAGATACATGTCATACACCAAAAATGCTACTAGATATACACGATGATTATTCATTCTCTTTTGAAAGTTTTTTTTTTTGCAAATGTTTCTGTTGAATTGGTCTGTTTTAAAAAAAATATTTTTGTAAGAATAAAGCTTTAATTTTACAGCTATCTAAAACAGACAGTTTTGTAAATAAGGAAAAAATCACATAGAAAACAGTACAAAAGAAATTCGACGTTTCAAAATTCTAAATTTTTTAATAACTTCATCAAATAACTGTAAAGCAATCGCGCAAAAGTTGTTTTTTTCATCTAAGAAAAGCCAAAAGTGAAAGGGTTAATATCATATCGTCGGCCTGGAATTTAATTGCCGTACGTTATTCTAAACGTTGAACAACATAGGATAATTAAATTTTCTAACGACGATATAACATTATGAAATGGGTTAAAAAAAATTAAAAAAATTTACTAAAATACTTTGTAAATGCTTCATATAGCTATGGTATCGTAAACAAAACAAAAATATTGCCAAAAATTTGTCTTTAAGCGATCAAATTTAGTCATCTTTAGTACAAGAAGTTTTTGAATATGAATATTTGAAATACATATGCAATCTCTAGTCTTTTACAATTAATATTAATAAGTTTACAATTAAGTTTTTATTCTGATAGGTTTTTTGTTATTTTTTTTTAGATATATTTAGTTAGTAGTTTGATTAGCCAGTATTCGCTTCTTTCTGTCAACAAAACTAACGTTTTTAATGATTTTTGAATTTATTTCACCGAAGTGGAACATTTTTTGTTGATCAAGTCGAGCTTGATTTTTTCGAAACTCATAGTTTTTAATAATCCAGTGAAAATTGTAAAACTAATTCTGTACCCCAAAGGTAAACTGTCGTAACTGACATTTTGCAAATTTTACAGGAGAGCCATTTTTAGTTCGGAATTGCAAACTTTTTATGTGTATGATTTTCGGTAATTATTTGAAACTTTTGTAGTTTATTTTATTTTAGGACATTGTTTAAACAAAATATTAGTTGATATATAAATTTGTAATGAGTGGGGGAGCAGTTACAACCTTTTATCTCTAACCATTTTGCTTCATCCGGAGCAGTTACAACCTTTAACTGTAACGAGTTTGCTTCACCATATAGTCAAATTAGACATTATAATCATTACTGTATAGATACGATACTTTGCCAATTAAAAATATACGTCCCCACAATGTAGTTTCAGCAATAACCCCAAAATCGCGGTTTTGTCAGTTACGACAGTTTACCTCTGGGGTACAGAATTATACAATAGAATATTTTCCCAAACAGCAGAAGGGAGAGTGGGTGGTTTTATACACTGGGAACTTTCAGATAAGTTCGGTCCTCCCGAAAATGTATTTAATATAGAACTTTATATTCGAAGTCTCTAAAAAACTGTATAAAAATGCCTCGTGTATAAAAGTATCCCAACTTACCCTTAAATGCATTTACAATTTCGAAAAATCTTATCTTCACTCAGAATAGTCTTATCTTCACCACATAATGCTACATTTACACGAATGACAAATTTGTCATTTTTTTCTTGTCATTATGTTAATTCCCGTGTAAATGGCATAATTTTTGTAATTTTTTCTGTCAGAAAATGTCAATCTCTCATAAAAGAATGAACTTGTCCATTCTTTTATGCCAGATTGTCATTCGTGCAAACGCAATATTAGTTATGACAAAAGTTGAATACTAAAGTTGTCATAACTAATGCTACATTTACACGAATGACAAATTTGTCATTTTTTTCTTGTCATTATGTTAATTCCCGTGTAAATGGCACAATTTTTGTAATTTTTTCTGTCAGAAAATGTCAATCTCTCATAAAAGAATGAACTTGTCCATTCTTTTATGCCAGATTGTCATTCGTACAAACGCAATATTAGTTATGACAAAAGTTGAATACTAAAGTTGTCATAACTAATGCTACATTTACACGAATGACAAATTTGTCATTTTTTTCTTGTCATTATGTTAATTCCCGTGTAAATGGCATAATTTTTGTATTTTTTTCTGTCAGAAAATGTCAATCTCTCATAAAAGAATGAACTTGTCCAAATGAACTTGTCCATTCTTTTATGTTCGTGCAAACGCAATATTAGTTATGACAACTTTAGTATTCAACTTTTGTCATAACTAATATTGCGTTTGTACGAATGACAATCTGGCATAAAAGAATAGACAAGTTCATTCTTTTATGAGAGATTGACATTTTCTGACAGAAAAAATTACAAAAATTATGCCATTTACACGGGAATTAACATAATGACAAGAAAAAAATGACAAATTTGTCATTCGTGTAAATGTAGCATAAGGCACACCTCTTACATGTACATTTAATTTTTTTTTCTTAATCAATTTTTTTCTTTAAAGAACATTGCGTAATCAGGTTTTCTTTTAGTGCAGGCTCGTGCTGCGATAGTAAGCCATTTGGAATGGTGCTAAAGTGGAAATTTGAGCGCGTCGAAGTAAACTTGTTGATACGCATTGTCATGCTGATATTCTTCTATTTTGAAATCTCGAAATGTCACTTTAGCATCAGTACACATGCTTACCATCGTAGTGTACGCCTGCACTTAGACTAATTTTATAAATTGCGCTGTATTTGTGAAAAAATCACTAGCGCAGTGCAAATATGTTTGGGTTCTCTGTTTTTTTTTATTAAAAAATTAATTCAATGGAACAAAGGGTTGCAATATTTGGAGTTTTTTTGAGCAGTCGATTTTTTATGGTGGTTGATATTTAAAAAAAACTAAACAAGGCTTATAGTTGAAAAAATGTTAATGAACTAAAAACAATGAGTTTGGATCATGAATCGTTGTTAAATCCATCTCCAAGTATGTCTCGCAATGCCGACAAGGATCACAGATAGGAAACAACCTAAATATTTTTTATCTTTTAAACTTCAAATAACTGAATCGAATTTTGTTAATTACATGCTCAAATGTACTTATTCTGAATCTCATTCATGACTAATTTATATGATATTTTGATCTAAGTCATTTTTTATAAGTCATATTTTAATTTTTCATGTTGTTTATACCAACGAAGGATTGCAACTTAAGTTCCATTTAAGTAATTTAAGGAGCACTTCGTATAGACGTAAACGATCTTTAGTTTTATAATCTAGCCAAAGTTTAAATTGCCATTTTGTACATGAAATTTTTAAAAACAACGATTTACCATAGTTATCTAAGCATTTTCATGGTTGTATTGTCAGACACACAGTTACAGATATTTATTGAACTGAGATTGTTATAATTTAAGAACCGATGCCAAATTATATTAACTATTTAATGAAAAACTGAATTGAATTTAACACTAAAATTAAAAGATTTGAGATTACTGTAAACAAACATTTTAAAAAATGTTTGGAAATACTGTTCTCACTGATCGAACCAAAATGATAATAGTCTGAATTTGTAGAAGTAAGAGAAATTAAAGTAACAAAAAAAAATAATAATTTTATTGAAAACTAAACACTGAAACACATAACATTTAAAAATTCAAAGTTGATATCAAATTAAAGAAAAAAATATAAATAAACAGTTTTATATAATGTTGACATTATAACTTTTAAGAAAGACTTTATTTTTAAAAATAGAGTTTAATTATATATCTATATATACGACATGAATTTTTGTAATTAAAAAAAGGAAAAAAAAATTAAATAATTTATGTTTCTTATTGATATTCACCTAAAAATCTATTTCAGTTTATTTTAATAATTTTATTTCAGTGAAAAATGATTTTGTTTTTATTTTGTACAAAACAGATAAATTGCTTAATTATATTAATTTTAATTTATTTAATTTTTTCCCCAAAAGGAAATCTATTTTTTTCGATTCAATATGCTTAAATATTCATCCCTTAAAACAGAACAAAACAAATGGTTAGTTGTCCAATTTAAAAAAAAAATCAACTTGTAAAGTAATTTGGAAAAACAATATTTTTCTCTCTTTTCTTCTCTTTTAGGCTTTGAATGGTTACATTTTAGAACGGAAGCAACATCACCCTCATCAAATAGCAGCAGCGTTGGCGTCGTGACAATGAATGACGGATGCTCAATCGATTTAGACGTTGATGATGATGAAGATGATCCGACTAAAAAATTCAGTCGAAGTATTTTGGCTGATTTATTAACGGGGAAGAAATCAAATGAGGATAATTTTAATTATAACTATGTACCAGTTTTAAGTGGTACACCATTAAATACAAATATTGGACCATTTAAATGTGTCGTCTGTAATAAGTCATATAAATATCGAACGGATATTCGGCGACACATCCGCAGTGAATGTGTGAATAGTACACGAAACTACTCGTGTCACTTGTGTGAAAAGAAATTCTTTCGGCCAAATCATTTACGAGCGCACATTGAAATTCATCTGAAGAAGAAAATTACCAGTATCTGTCGTTAGAAATTAGATGTTATTCTAATCATTTTTTTTTGTGTTTCCCATATATATTACGGTTGAAACGAGTAGTGTATTTGACCAAAACCTAATACCGAATATTCGATTAATCGATCAGTGAATATTCGGTGAGTCGCTGGATATATGTAGTCGGTCCATGATTAGTACCATTTTTTGGGATTAGTCGTGACGTTATTCTTTCACTATCAGGCGCTATTCAGAGGCCTATCACCGAACACGATACGATTGGTTAGAATTGTAAATTCAATGTTGTGAATTCAACAACAAAATTAAAGTTACGATTCGAACAATCGTATCGTGTTCGGTGATAGGGTCTCATTTTTTGTGGTATTAACACAGATTTCATTTATTTCGAATGAAAGACAAACTCTCTCACACATGATGGGTGATGGGCAGAAAAGCGAATAAAATATTCACATTATTTAGCAATGTTTGCTACAATTTACCAATCTGCTCCTAGAAGTAGTGTTTTTTATTGACAGATTTCAGTCGCACGTAATGTTTGTAAGGAAAAGCGAAATCATCTGCTTCCTTCAAATACAAAAAAAATAGTTTTTCTGCATAATAAATTGTCATTTTTAAATTACAAATATACAAATTCATTTTGTAACTAAAAATGTGTTTAATTTTTGAAAAATAATCATTGAATAATATCTTTAAAATTTTCGTTGCAATCCTAATATATATGTATGAATATAAAGTTTAGTGCAATTCGTTAGCCAGGATTTCATTAAAATTAATTTAATACTCCTTGATTCTATGACTTCAGTTTTCTATTATCGTGTAATAAAAAAAAGAACCGAGTTTTTTTTTGTGTTAATGAAAAAGTCACAGCGACATTTAATGTTTTTGCACATTTTATTGTAAAATATTCTTATCAGTATTATTGGTGTACGTTGCTGCTACTATAAATATATCTTATTAAGCGGCAGATACGATCCATGCACCAAATATAGTGAAAACTACGTTTCCCAAGCAATCGTGAAATACCCTATAGGGCGGGACTTTAAAGTTTTAATTAGATTCCATTTCATTATAACATTCCGATTGAAATTTATTAAAGCTGCTCCAATTGAATGTTCATGTGTGTTGCATTATAAAGCAGTGGTCCGATTTTGCTCGTCAACGAACTCGACCTTCTGTTTTATGAAGAAAAAAAACTGCTGTGCCAAATTTCAAGTCTCTAGCCTAATTCGCTCTCAAGTTATCGTCTCCACGGACAGACAGACCTGCGGACATGCAAGAATCATATCGATTCATCATTCTAAACACACTCGTTGTCCAACAATGGATTCTTTGCCTTTAAAATGGTATAGCAAACCTATTTATAGTTTCATCATATAGGATACAAAAATGCCCATACATAAGTGTTGAGTTTATTGTCTTCAATTGAATGGCTCGATATACACGATTGATAACTACATTCGAAAAATGATATCGAACTTTAAATAATGGTTAACTTTGGATATGTGACTAAAATTTTGGAAAAAAAAACAATTCAAGTCAGTTCAAGTTATCCATAAAATACGTTATAAATTTAACAAAATAAATGTGGGTGGAAGGGAGGGGGTGGTCTCAAAAGGTTTAAATTAGCGTGAAGTATTTTATTGACAATTTTACTTTCCTAATTTTGTGGAGTTATTTATTTGTTTTTTTTTTCATAAATATAATCGCAAAAATTGGTCTTGCGTCATTTTACATGAATTTGTAATGATAAAATTATAACGGGTTTTTTACTTAAATAAATTGAAAAGTTGTATAAAAATTTTCGTAATGGTTTTTCTCATGGGACAGGGATCAGAATAATAAACCAGGGCACCAATCATGTATTCCGACGCTTCTCTGTCTTTCGACTTCGAAGCAGCTTTTAACTCTTGACTTCGCCATATCTGCAGCTTCAAATATCCTGGAGTGACAGTCAGAATCACGTTTCGATTCATAGTGACGATTCCACGAAATTTCAAGCTGCAGATATGGCGAAGTCAAGAGTTAAAAGCTGCGACGAAGTCGAAAGTCAGAGACTCGTCGGAATACATGATTGGTGCCCTGTATAAGCCGGAAATATGTCTCAATCAAGGAACTTTTCAAAGTCCCATGATTTTTTCCCATGGTAAATTACCTTGTGTAAGCCGGACAAATTTCCTGGTCTCGTGTGAATCCGGCTTATAATGATTTCGCTGTATTATGCCAAATTATATATTCATGATCGCAACAAAATACGTCATATCGTATTCAGTATAAAAATTTAGTAATTATTTGTATTTAAACCAATACCAGTCGATTGGGGAAACAGTAATAGCACTCCGTAAGGAAATGTGAAATCAAACGATTTGTTAAATTTGTAGACTGAAACATCATAAAAATTCATTTACAACAAGATATGAAAAATTATAGATATGAAATTAATTTATAAGTCGTAAAAATTTAATAAAGATAATTTAATTCTAAGAAGAGGCATAAGTTTCTTTTTTGAAAAAGGAAATAAAGTTAAATTGTAAACTAAACAAAATGTAAAGTAATTTTCAAAAATGTACAATCTTTCGTTTAAATTTTCTAATTAAACAATTCTCATTTTGTTTTTGTGAAGTAAGACTGATATTTATAAAATTATTTATAATTTTTTTCACTTATAATAGAAATTATTTAATTGATCGAAATAATGATTTTACGTCAATCTTTTAGTATCACCAGTGTAAATGTAAATTTAACATTTAATTTAATAAATTATATTTCTGATAACGAGACTGTATTTAATGGAAATTATTTTTAATTACTGAAATATCATTTAAAAAAATTATATTGAATCTCATTGAAACACTCTTTGTACATAACATAATTTTATTTTGTTTGTTAGTGTTTGATTAAATTATTTGTTTTTTTTTTTACAAAACAATTTACCTGGATTGCATTCACAAAAACATACATTCCTCTATTATTAATATTAATATATATTTTGTGTAAAGACATTTTAATTACATTTGAAATCCTGTTTCGTTTGTTAATTTTTTATTTATCATTTTTTGGTTTCATTTGCATTTGTTTTCCAACAGAAAAAAAAACTCAAAAGCACAAAAATCGTTTTTCTTGTTCATTCAATCTATTGTTTCGTTTTTATGTTTTATTTTAATTTTGCAAATTTTATTTTTTATTAATTTATCTGATTAAAAAAATAGTTTTATTTTGTGCGATTGATATTTTTTTTTATTAAATTTTGAAAGATATTAACTGGAAGAAATTACTTTTTAAATAAAAATGAATGTTTAATTTGTAATAATTGAAATTGTTTATGATTTATTGATTTTTCTTTATAACAACAATTTTTTTAGAAAAATACGATAAAATGATAATTACAGGATTTGCAGCAGCTCGAGCCGCAGCACTAGTTTATTTTGCTAATGAACAGAGAGACTATTGGTATGATCTAAAATTCTCAGATCTATTCAGCTTTATTAACTCGGAAGGACGATACGAATGCCCGAGATCAAACTGCCTGAAAAGCTACAAAGATGCTAGTTCACTTCAACGTCATATTAGGTGATTATTTAATTTCTACAATAGTTAGGGACTGCCCGAAAATGTGCGACGAATTATATGGACAGGCCGTAATTCATTTTAAAATTGAAAAAAAAATGATTTTTTACAATAATTCATGGGAGTAATTTTAGTTTTTTTCTTTTTCTTGTGAATGATTTCAGATATGAATGTGGTGGCCAAAAGAAGTTTCGTTGCACGATGTGCGGAAAAGCGTTTTCACAGAGCTCACACTTGAAGCGACATCTCGAGTCTGGCGTTTGTATTAAATATTATTTATAAAATTTTTGTAATAATGCCGCAATGGTTTTTAATCAAATTTTTCGTAATATCATTTAAATAGTCGATCAGAAAGAATAACAAAAGTGATTTTTTTTTTAAAAATACTAAATATTTTTCTTTGAAATTTGTGCCAAATTCATAGTAATAAGAAATAGTTAAATATTGTTGATTGTTCCAGTAACAATTTATAACTTTTTTTTAAAAAATTGTTTGTGTTTTTTTTATAGTAGTTTACACTCGTTATTTTAATGCAATCCACATATTTATTTATTTGTGTATTTAAGAAAATTATTTAGTTTTAAGTAATAATTAAGTTTTAACAAGTAAAAATTCGTACGAAAAACGTTAGAAACGAATCTAATCAGTGTCGGGAACCATTATTTCATATTTCAACATGAATGTTGACAGCTTGGTCTTTTACAATGATTTGTTGAAAGAATATAATTTCTAGTTGAACACGTTGGCTGCCATGTTTTCGTGCGGCACCCAAATGTTACCCTGAGGCCGCGTCGCACATTTTCGTGCGACGTGGCCCCACAGGATGTTTTATGTTCTCCCAGGCCATGTCGCACGAAAACACAAAAAACCGTTATAACTCCAAAATTAGGACCAATAATAAAATCGCGAGTAGTCAAAAATGATTTTTAGGCACAAAGAAACAAAAAATAACAAAAAAAAGTTGGCCTCAGGTGACCAAAATCGTGAAAAGACGTTGGCACTGCACGATCAAAATCCTGAAAAGGCTTTGGCAGCCAACGTGTTAACTGTTGAGTGGAACAGCCACATACAGTTCAATATTTTTGCAAAAAAGAAACCCAGGAAAGAAATGCTGTATTTAACACAATTTCGTTTTCTGATTTTCTTTTTGGGGGAAAAAACTAAGCTTTTTGATATTGGCCCACTTATCCGTATTTTGTGAGGATAACTTACGAAAAGTACTGGTTAACCACTTCGTGTTCAGCGACGTGGTGTCCACGTTCAGCCACGTGGCAAACGCGCCCAGATAATTGGGGATATCTACGAATTGTCCTTCACCATATCTGCTCCCACAGATTTTTTTTTTGGTTTCGTAGAGAATTTTCACATAAAAGAATCAGTATTTTGGTTAACCAAATCGCGTTAGACATTTTACTAAATGAAAAATAAAAATTGTTTCGCTGATTTTTTAAAGAAAAGCGCGCGATAGGGATTAACGTAACGTTTGATCAACGAGTCTAATGAGTTTTTTTTATTTGTATAAAAAAAATCATGGCGTCGCGCGAAGAATTCCCGTTTAGGTTTTTTTTCTCTCACTTGGGTGAAAATTTGCCTAAAGTGGCCCCTAGACGTACAATATTATGGTACAATATTTAAATATTGTGCAATATATTGACCGTCTAGGGGTAATATTGAACGGTCGTGCAATATATTGAAGGAATCAAAATCGGTTTGATTTTTATTGCACAATAAGGTTTATTGTATAGTCTGAGGGCGATATTGCACAATAATGGCTCAGTACCGCATGAAATAGAGTACACCTAATCAAGGCGAAGACAACAAAAGAAGATCGCGCTTTTGTCCTCGAAGTTATCGAAGTGTACCGCGCGTTGCCGGCTCTGTGGAATATGATGGCTATACAACTAGCTTCAATGTCATTTAGAGACATGTTGACTGCTCACGAAACAAACGTCAAATGATTTATTGTGCAATAACATTGCATCGTCTAGGGGCATGTCAATAATATTGTACAATATATTGCACAATAATATTGTACGTCTAGGGGCCGCATAACACCTTGCAATTCGCAAGTAAGAAAATTGTATTTCTGTACACTTTCATGTCATTTCAAAACTTTCAAGAGGTTTGCATCCGCAAATTCAAACTCAAATGTTCAAATTTAATCAAACTAACTGATAATGGTTCTCAAATATGCCACCGACCAAAAGCTAATTTGTGAACATGAAGAAATTTAGGCCTATCATAGTAAATTCAAATTGTTTTTATAATTTTATGAAAATAGTTTTTTTTTTATAAAATAAAAATCTTTAAGTCAAACAATATAAGCAAGCGTATTAATTTTGCATTGTCAAAACTAATATGTTATAAGCAAAAACCATTTTCTAGAAAAATTTGTGCCAAATCAAAGTTTTTAACATAAATTTTTTAACATAGATGAGAAAAACACTAAAAAATTTTCTACTTAACGGACAGTAGTCAGTAATGTATATGAGGCCTAATAAAAAAGAACTATTTCACATAAACCAGGGCACCAATCATGTATTCCGACGCGTCTCTGTCTTTCGACTTCGACGCAGCTTTTAACTCTTGACTTCGTCATATCATCAGCTTCAAATTTCCTGGAGTGACAGTCAGAATCACGTTTGGATTCATAGTGACGATTCCGCGAAATATCAAGCTGCAGATATGGCGAAGTCAAGAGTTAAAAGCTGCGTCGAAGTCGAAAGACAGAGACGCGTCGGAATACATGATTGGTGCCCTGGAAATTATCGATGAAAAATCACTGAAATTTCTTGTTCGTTTATAAAAAAAAATACCCAAAATATTTACACTTTAAAATGAAAAAAAAACTTCCAGTCCATTTGATCGAATTTCTATGCCGAAATCTTTGTTTATAATTTTTTTCTTAATTTTACTTTTGTCCAGAAACGTTTTAAAGCATTTTGCTGAAATTTAAAAAAAAATTGATAATTAGAAAATGTGTGCAGAAAAAAATGATTTAGGAAGTTTTATTGTGACCAAATTCATGTGCCATAGATCCAAATAAAAATAAATTATGCAATAAGTTTTTATAGTCATTATTAACATATCCTTATAAGGCCTATTCTGTGTTGTCACTTAGTTTTAAAACAAAAATTTCTCCCATAAAATAATTTATCTAGTCATATCCGGTTTTTAAACAAATTCAATTGAGTAATGAACATATCAAAGTCAATCATAATAAATGAATAAATCTATCAATAAAGAATTGATTAAAAACCATCGTGGTTTCGTTAAATGAATTTCTTGCTGTTAGCTGAAGAAGGAATACAAAAAAATAAAAAATAAAAAAATTGAATCGTATACCATTTAATATTTAAGTCGATTAGTAACTAAGAATACAAATTAGCCTTTTGTTGTTGAATTTTTAAAATAAAAAAAAATTATGTTATTTTATTTATTATTAGCAAAGTGAATTACAAACCTTTTAAAATACTATTTTAAAATTAAAAGAAAAAAAATATTTTTTTGACTAAATCAAAAGAACTGCTATCTGAATGATAAAATTGTTAATTGAAAAAAAAAATGAAAAACGATATTATTTTCATGTAGTTAATAAATATATATAAAAAAATCCTAAAGTATAATGACACCTGAGTCAAGAAAATCTATAAAATACAAACATTTGCCATATTTATATTAAATACAAAGAATCAAACGAAAAAGAATTTATCAAATAAATATTTTTACAAAGAAATGGAATATTGTTTTCTCTTCATTTTTGTTAATTGGAATTTTCATTTTTATTTTCCTACTCCAACAACAGTGACTTTGCTGCAATAATGAAAAAAGTATTTATTGAATAACATTTTTAAAAATGATGATTTCTAACGGATTTTAAATTTATTTTAGGTGCGGTGTACATCCATCTTACTTTATTGAGGAACAATCACCCAAGAAGGCAATCTGATATAATAAAAAGTGCTTAGTGCACCATAAAATCTTTCCTTCCGATTCACCTGACCACGATAAGCTCGCTTTAGCAGCAAATATCGTTAAAGGAGACATCATTGCGGATTAGTCAGCGAGTTTCGAACATGACAGTAAAAACGTGCTTTCATTCGATGGCGGTCAAAATGTTGTGACACTTCTGTTCTCACTGAATCGGTTAACATCACGACTGATAATAGATCGAATACATAATGCTCAGATCAAGCGCCTGGAAAAACTGTAGACATATTGCCTCAGAGAAAAATAACTTATCAATTATTTGGCCAAAAAGTCATAATTCAAAAGTCATCTTCGTGGATTTATTTCCAATCTTTAACATTCATTGCTTGAATACTAGATTTGTAAAAAGAAGTAAAAGAAATAATAAATTTGTTTTTGAAATCTATAATCTTTTTTCGTTGATCGTTTGAATTTTCTTTCCATACAGTTTCTAGTTGTTATTTATAGTGAGTCAATAATGTGTTTTTGGTGTTTATTTTAAAGATTTGGTGTTTTTAGAGTCAGGTCGGCAAACGCCGCTACCGTAATAACAGTACACGGTACTACCTGCATACTGTTCCGTTTAATTTTTCAAGGTTTTATTTCAAATTTTTTACTTTAACGACATATTTTTTTGCAAAAAGATAAAAAAAAAAGTTTTTGGACTATCATTACGAGGTGTTTGTTAATCACATTAAATTAATGTACTGAGTACACAAATTTTCAAAAGCCTTGCTAGCTAAAGTGAAGTAAATACATTACATTTTTTTTAAGTTTATAGGTATATTAAAGCCTAAACCCCAATTACGCGTTCGCGCGTGCGGCAGCCACGCGGTGAAGGTAAAAACTACGTATATATATGAGTAAATGTATAATTGCGTGTTGCTCAGACGCGTTGCCGCGTGCCTGCCGCGTAGAGTAGGCTCAGTTTCTACTTTTAGACGCGGTGACAACTACTAGATGCCAGAACAAAATCATGCCGCACGCGCGAACGCGTAATTGGGGTTTAGGCTTAAAGAATATTTAACAAAAAAAAAATATTGAGAGAAATTCTAATTTTAATCGGCGACATATAGAACTTTGTGGTATACAAAAACACATTTGCGCATATTCATAGTTGTTTTCAGATACAAGTTTTGATGAAAATGAATTTAAACTGACAAAAAAATAATAGTATACTGTCAGTTTAAACTCACGTTTAACTAAACTTATGTGTAAGAATGACTCAGGATACGCACCATTGTGTATAGAATAATTAAAAAAGCGACGTTGCGTCATGTTTCGGTATGCTAGAAAAGTCTTTTAAAAAATTCAAAATAAAATTCGCGGGTGCGAGGAGAAGGGGGAAGAGCTAGAATCTATAGCCTTGGATGAGTAAGAAACCAATTTTTTTTTTTTTGCCGCATTAGTTTTAAAATAGTTTTAGGTTCGAGAAATACATATTTTATCACACTGTCTCCCAACCGGAGGATCGCTAACAAAAAATTTAATAATATCAATGTTTTATGAGATTAGAAAAGTCACAGAGCTGCCAAAAACTAATGAAGTGCAGGTTATTTAACGTTTAGACTTTATTTCCATAAAGAATTTTATTTCGTATTGTTTTTAATTTTTTGTTGATTGCGGAATATTTTGTAATACAGTAGAATCCCGAAATCTCGTATTTCAAGGGACCAGCAAATTCATACGAATTAGCGGGATATACGAATTATCGGGATTCTACTGTATTTATAAAGAGCAATTATGTTTTAAACGTATGCGATAATCATTACAATTGTGTTTTTTACATAACTTTCCCATACATCAACCTTCAATAGGACCACTTTTAAAGAAGAAGAATTTTGTTCATCTACAAGTTATGTATTTTGTCACTTTTTGTCAAAATATTAATAAAAAAACATGAGGAAAATTTAACATAAATCGTCTAATTCTCAAGTGTACTTTTTGCATTTTGTCTCTTGGGTGAAAACAACCTGAATTTTTGAAAGTGAATACGAAATGATTTTGACTTTCAGATAAAACTATAGGACTTGCATACCTTCAACTATAATCATCGACACCTTTAAAGGTAATGAAAATTTTTAGTTACTAAATAACATAATTTTAAGCAACACACACCAATTCGCCAATATTTCATTTAAGGTCATGTCAATTGTTTCTCGTAAAACAAAAGTAGTGAGAATAAAATGTTAACTAAAAATGGTAGAACAAATCTTTTTCTTTCTAAATATTTTCCAGATGATGGCGGCATGGAAACTGAATACATGGATGAAAATTTACTCCATTGGCCATCGACAGAACAGGTTCAGGCTGTCCTTTCTATTGATACGAATCAGAAATTGGTCTTATATAGTGATATTTTTCCAACATCGCCACCGCAAAGTATTTCAACGGCACATTATGAACACACAACGCAGCTATCACAGCCATCAACTATACATTCTGACATTAATTTGTCCCATCAACAGAATCCCGCAGCAGCTTCAGGACCGATGCCTACTGTTCACTGTCCGGCAAAAGGTGTTGTGGCTTCAACTAATGTCAAGGACCAATCGGGAATTACCCGAAAAAGTGGCTACCAATTTCGATATCAGCCAATTCAGCCGATGAAACCAATTTCAAAATCTAACAGCACAAAGAAAGAACACAGCATTCTCGGTCTTGCAAGTGGAAGTGGCAGAATCCAGCGATTTATTTGTCCACGATGTGGACGAGACTATTCGCAAATGAAAAATATGAGACGACATTACCGTTTAGAATGTGGCCAAGAGCCCCGTTTTCCGTGCCTGTTTTGTAAAATGCGATTTAAGCGAAACAATCAGCTAAGAAATCACATGTTGGCGCGTCATTTTTCTAATTCTAAGAAACTAAAGACTTTAAAGTGAAATCTATCTGTTTTATAATTGTTGTTAGTTGTTTAACTTTTCAATATATTGTAAGAAAATCTACAATATTGATTTGATTGATGTTGAATTTCGTTGACTTCGTAGTTAAAATTGAACACAAAAAAATCGAATACAATATTTTTTTTTCAATTTTCGCGGATATTTTTCAAAGATGCTATAGAAATGGACAACAAATTGGAAAATATGCTGTGAATGTCAAATTCAAAAATAGTTTAATTTTTATTAATTAATAAAAGTTGTTAGAGTGAATTTTATTCTCTAATATGTTTATATAAAAAATATATATAAAAATTATAACAAAAAAGTTGTTTTTAGTAAAAAAAAAAAAGGAAATCAATTTAAAAATCATGCTTTTTATTCTTTCTAAGACATGAAATTATAAAGTATCAATTTTATAAACGACAGTTCATTAATTTTACTGACCAATGTCTTTTCTTTTCATTTTATTTCAGATTTATGTTATTTATCAATAAAATCGATGACTTCTTTAAATTCGATTGCCCAAGCAAATCTACCAAAATCGAGAATATCATCGAATAGATACACAATGGATGGTGTGTCACCGAATAATCACATGTGTCCACGATGTGAAAAATCATATACGTATAAAAAGAATTTATCAAGGCATTTACGTTTCGAATGCGGCGTACTGCCAACGGAGCAATGTTATTATTGTCCATATGTGACCAGATATAAGCATAGTTTACATGTTCATATGAGATCGCAACATGGATGGGAAAATATTAATCTTAAACTCGATTAAATATTATATAACAATAAAGATTTTATTTTTGAAAAAAAGAATGCCATATTTAAATAAATTAGTGTCGATTTAAATAGACTGAATAAAACCTTGATCGTATCAAAAATGTTCCAACTAAAAACGCTTTAAGACCATTTTTTCTCTGAATTTAGATTTGTATGGAACCAAAGTTTTTTTTTTAATTTTGTAAAGTTATGATTTTTTTTATAAGTTTAATGTTAACGCTTCGAGAGATTAATAATTTCGTGATCCAATTGTTGTCAAATATCTCTGGTAGAAATTTGAGTTTCATTTTATTTACAATTATTCGACAGGATTTTGTTGACAATGACTGTCCAAATCAAAAGTGAACGTTTTTTTGTAATAGTTTTCACTGCCTACATCTTGCTACTTTATTAGCAGTTTTGGTGTATGACACGTGTTTGCCATTAGTGCGAGCGCGTACTGCATTGGGGAACACGTAGAATAGTGCGAAATTGACAAATTGAGCTTTTGAAACGTATAAAATCGCACATCGAAGTTATTAAAGCTCAAATTGCTAGTCTTACACCATCCTATATGCTTGCCATCGCAGTACGCGTCAACACTTAGATTTATTTCTAGTGGCGTATAACTACCACACATAAGAAATGCTAGTAGGGCAGAGAGAAAAATTCTGAGTTATAATTTCAGTCTACACTATTTGTCGAAATGAAACGAAAAATCTGTTTGATGAAACCCAGAAAACGCAACTTGGCCGGATGCGATTGACATTAGCCACCTGTCAGAATGTTATTAGGATTGTTCACAAAATACGTCACATGTTTAGGAAAGTCTGCGGTGATGGTACGGCAGTACTAAACTCCATACCAATATAATCGCGAAAAGTGTGACAAGTGGACTAGAATTAATATTATAACGTATTTTATGAACAGCCCAATACTTGTCTAAAAACAATCCTGAAAAACGATATTTATGTTCTTCTCTCCAGACAAAATTTTGAACGGTTTAAGCGTTAAATAGCAGTAGCATTAAATCACTTATATTTATTAGTAGCAAGTAGTACACTAATGCCAGTTTTTTTTTAAAACTTTTTATCGGAAAATATTAAATTTTTGTTTCCTTTTACGTAAGGGGTTGGCGATAAAATATGTTATGCTAATTTTCCCCATTTTAACCTCCTTATTACGCTTTCTTCTGTATTGAAATTATTTCTGTCTGTACATTAGCGCGGATTTTTCATCCTCAGTACATGTGTGACGGATTTTATGAATTGCCCCTAATACGGTTTATATTGAAATCATGAAAATCTTTACCCCGAAATTTTATTTAATGCTTCCATGAGCCGATTATACTAGACAAGTTTATGTTAACCGTTAACGTCACTGTTGACAAAAATGCCGAAACGGTTAAAGCCGTGATTAAGAAATTTTTTCTAAAATTATACGATGCTAGGAAGCTTTAGTGAAATTGCCTTGGGTATCCTTTGAAGATATTAATTTTTCAATAAGTACTGTACGCGCAAGAAAAGCTTCGAGAATTTTAGTAATACAAATAAACACAAATCACCTCTAGACTGTTCTTAATCCAGTTCTTGAATTTCCACTATAAGTAATTATTCCCCTTTTTTTAAAAAATATCAACAGATTGGATCAGACAATTAATTTTCTTATCGTGAATTCAATTCTTTTGGAAGAGAGTCTACAATTTTAATGTATATATTAGCGAGAAAAATAAATCGATTTGTAAGAAAGATAGTATTAGTTTTCGTTTAAGCGAGAAATGTATGAATTATTTTTTTAAGATGTATGAAGTATTGTTTGTAATAAAATCTTTTATAAATTGTATTTCAAATGAAATATAAGCAAATTGAATTAAGTTAATTGATTTATTGTAGTCAGTTATGTTTTAAGAGTTTCAGGATATAAAGAGAGATGCCACAATACAAACGCAGTATTTATTTTTGAGTGAATGCTTCTGTAAATCTCAAAACACCCCGTAAATTTTAGCAAATTTAAAGAAAAAAAACTGTTTTCTTACAATTTCACTTTAAAATTGCTAAATAAAACCGTAGTTGGCAGTACCTTTCCTAGAGCATCCCAAAAATTTAGAAAAATTAACTAAATTTTAATCAAAATAACATAATTTTCTTTTTTTTTACTTATTTCTATACACTATTCTTATTTAATAATTTTTCGTTAAAATATAAAAATTTTACAATAATAATTTTACATAATTGCTTGTAATTATAATTTTCTATATTTAATATAAGTTTTGACTGTTAGCGTGTTTAATGATGAGCGAAGGATGAAACGAATTAAGAAAATTTTGTTAAGACTACACATTTTTTTTTAACATAAAGCTAAAACATAATAATTATACTAAAATTGTGTTGATTGTGATATTTGAATTAATTGATTATAAATTTCTGTTTATTTATTTGACATTAGGTAAACAGGACAAGAGCGAACAGACAGATTTAACACCTGAGGATTTCCAACTGGATGATTGTTTACTGGAAAGTAATGATATCGTTATAACACAGAATAAGGATGGTTTTGTGTTACACGTTAAGAAACTGGGCAACGTTACAACCGCCAAATTAACAGCGCCGGATTGCGAGGATCCAAATCAACCGCATCACCATCAGCAAGTCGTTCCAACGAGTGCTGTAATTGAGGCTAATGACATTAAAACTTTGGCTGCCTGCCATACTTTAAAACTACCAGCGGAGTGTGGTAATTAATAGTTTTAAGTGTTGCTACTATTCGTATGAATTTGAAATGTTTTTAAGTTTTGTTTTATTTGTCCGAAAGCTGATAACGAAATCAACGACATTGCCGTCGGTCTGTTTCGTCTGTAATTTTGATAACATAACATTTTTCCGTGGCTCTGTTTTGCAATTTTTTGTAAAATGTTTTCACATCGTTTTTACAACAATTGATACGGTGTTTTGTTTTGATAGTACAAAGTGTGAAAATCGCACTCATGTGACTAAAAAAACAACTTTAATAGGTTTTTAGGGAGCCAAAGTTATTAGTTATACAGGATAACGATCGCCAAGGTGATTGTAACCATTTGGCGACCCCTATTCTGTTTAATCCTGGCTTGGAGGGCAATTGGGGGTTATATTTGACCCAAAAAAAACTTTCGCCGACAACATATTTGTTTTGAAATTTTTTTTCCTTTAGCGCATTTATTTTTATTATTGTTCTTCTGAAGGCAAAGTCATTTGCTTGTTAAACTCCACAATAGAATTTGACAAATTATCAATTCATAGTTATAGAACCCACCACATTTGTCTACCCACCACAGATTCTTTAATATGCAAATGCCATTTCCATGGGACTTGCGTTCAGTATTTTAACTTCAGAAATCTGGGTTAACCCATTCGTGACCATTGTTACATGGTCACATCCGCCTAAAAGAACGAACTTTTAGGCGGATTTTCCCCCAAAAATTCGAATCCTGAGACTTTTGTCATAAAAAAAGCTAAAGTCAAAATTTAACTTTATTCATTTGGTTGATATATTCCCTCCTAACCGGCTAAATTTTGAGTAAATCAATTGGGATACGGTGATCTGAGTTAAAAAAAAATTTCGCGGACAACTTTCTGCCAATATTTTGTTTTGTTATTTTTATAATGTGCCGTACCAAATATCGTTAATATAACATTTCTTTATTCTATTTGATTTCAATTATTTTTCAACGATAGAATTAATAAACTTAAAAAAGGCGGTGCCTCAGACAACAATCGTAACAGCCCCCATCGCAACGGCATCGATAATACAGCAGCAACCGCAGGAGCACACGATCGTAACAACCCACGGAACACAATCAATTGGCACTTTGTTAGGTCTGCGCGAAATTAACATCCAACAGCAAAAAGTCATCGCACCACGCATAAAGTTCTCAAGAGCAGCAACAAAATACCCAAGTCCAGTGCCCCATCAGAGTGGCGTTGGCCAGCAGGCGACGGCAGTACAAATCACGGAAAAACTCGAATCCGAACTTGGCGAAAAGAAATACGAAATCGCCGAAATCGATTTAAACCCCCAGGCATCGGCATCGATCATAAGCGATCTGGTGAAATACGCCGAAATCGATGACATTGAATTGCCTGATGGTACAAAAATCGGAATCGGATTCGCGCCGCAAGACATCAGTGATCAGTCGACTCAGGTAGCGCAGGCTACACAGGTGACCGATTCAAATTCACCATCTCAGTCACCGATTCAATCGGGACATGGTACCACCATCACAAAGAGCTACACAATCCTGACGAGTAGCCCCATGAAGCAGGAGCAGACCACCACCTATGAATTGGCGTTGAGCGACTCGTCCAACACCCAGAGTGATGACAATGAGAAGCTTTATGTGTGTCGCCACTGCGGTAAAAAATACCGATGGAAATCGACACTGCGCCGGCATGAGAATGTCGAATGTGGTGGCAAGGAGCCATGCCACCCGTGCCCGTATTGTGCCTATAAGGCCAAACAGCGCGGCAATCTGGGTGTTCATGTAAGGAAACATCATCCCGATAAGCCACAACTCGAAAGTAAACGTGGCCGTCGAACTATGTAAGCGAAACAAAAAACAGCAACAAACACACAGAATTAAAGTATAATAACGATTTCGTTAAATCATTTCTAAAAAAAAAAAGTTTTTTTTCCGAATTTTTTAACCATAGAGATGATAAATATTAGAAGTAATAATTGTCGTAAAAATTGTCTTTAAGATCTACACAATCAAAACCAATACACATGTAATTTTAAGAAATGATTAAAGATTTTTAATTCATAAAATAAACAATGAAATAGAAATCCGTTTTTCCCTACCTTTCTACACAACAAAAAAAAATTATTTCAAGTGTATTAAATTAAATAAAACAGAGAACTAAATGTAGAACACCTTGAATTAGATTTTAAGCAAAGGAAACAAAGAATTTTATTTTAATTTGTTATATTTTTCATTATTATTATTGTATCTATTATTAAACATATTTTTCATATTCAATGTTTTATGGTAAAAAATGTAGTTTTCATTCTAGAATTAATAAATCGATAAAAATCGTTCGACTATGTTTTTGGTTATTTTAGTTCGTCTTTCAAATATTGAAACCAATTTAGAAATTACTATAATTAAACAAACAACAGTCGAGTTGAGGCATTTCAATTTTTTTTAAATTTAAATCATAGCTGAATGAAACATTTACAATACACAAAATTTTTAATTGAACTGGCGATGTGTACAGAAATTAATGTTATTTTATTAACAATAAAAGAAAATAAAATTAAGTATTTAGCTATCAATGTCAGATAATTTTTTTTTAGTAAAAATAAACCAAGAAATAAGGTAAAAAAAAAACAAAATAAAAAAAGTAAAAAATAAAAATTTTATGGATCTAATTTGTTTAGTATTAAGTAATTTTAAGACATCAAAGTTAATTATAGTTAAAGTAAAAACAACATGAAATAAACACAATTTCAATGATTAAAAATTTAAACACTTAACACAAAAATATATTTCAAATTAATTAAACGAAATCGGTAATTGAATAATAATGTTAAATAGATTTTAATTCATTTTAGCGAGATTCTTTTCATTTTGCTGTTACGGGTCGCTGGAAATGCGTAAAAGTATCATTTTATTCTCTCCAAAAGTAGAACTATTTTTCTATTGTATTTTTTTTTTATTGTTTACTCGAAAAGTAATGTTTTCTAAACACCATTTTAGCCCTTGAAGAATATTTAAAATTAAAAAATATTTTTTGCAAAAAAACAATCTTGAAAAAATTACATTTTTTTTGGTACGAAAATTGTGAAATTTTATTCATGCCTATTCTGGAATCCGAAGTAGCGTTAAGTTTGTTCGATTTTCCTTCAATTTTTATTCTTGAATCCGCTGCGTTTCACTTCTGTTCGATTGCGTATGATCTAGTAACGTTTTGAGGGTAGAATTACTCGTTGCAAGTTTCAGAATACCAGAATACCAATTGAGTGGCGAATCGAATCGACTGAGTTTGGTTGTACGTTTTAACTTCGGATTCCAGAATAGCCATGATAAAATTGATTCCATTTTTGGTATATGAGACATAACTGTCACTAAATAACGTACACATTTCGTGATTGAAATACAATTTTGTTGCAAAATCGTTTCAAATTTCCAATTCGATTTATAATCAAGTGCACGCAATTTTCGAGCAAAGGAGCTAGTCATTCGTCTATCACTCTTTGAAGTAAATACGCTTGTGGCAAGTCTAGCTCGTGGAATTTGGTATTCTTTGTTTATATCAGCAGTCCCACTTCCTCACCTTGCCTTAATGTTGCCAGTTTCTGTCATAATTAGGCGGACAATTTCAACCAATTTGAACAGACTCTTTCGTAGCAAAATACGTATACCACATGCCAAAAAAAGATAGTTAAAAGCTAAAAAACTTAAATGAAAACCGTCTTGTAAAGTTTTTTTTAACATTGGAAACCACATCTTCAACAAAAAAAAAAGTTTCGAGTATTCAAATTTTGGAAATATTTGAGATCTAAAAGGTTTCGAATTACAAAATTAGGAGTGATATTCCGAGACTTGTTTCAAGCGTTTCTTTCGAGTTAGAAAAATAAGAACTATTCGCTGTCTCTGTTTTGACCGAAATATGTATATGACAGAGGGAAACCGAGATAGCGAATACCACTTTTTCTTCTGACTCGAAACAAACGCTTGAAACAAGTTACGGAATACCACTCCAGTACTTTACTTTCGCAGCCTAGCTAGGTGGTGCAAAAGCCCGAAACCCCTCTTAGAAAGGTCTTAAAGTTTTTTTCGGACCTCTCAAAAAATTTTAAATGTCCCGTCGTTGAAAGAATATTTAAAAAAAAGTGCTTAATATTCGAGAGACCAAAATATGTAATTACGCTCCTGCTTTTAAACTTCATTTTGTTCTTTTTCAATAAAAATTTAGCAAAATATTATAATTAATCCTTTCCACCCATTTGACGAAATTCTCAAAAGTGATTCAAGCAAAGATTTCTCAAATCGTATTGACTTTAAAAAAAATAGCTTAATATATTTTTTTTTTCAATACAACTAATTCAAATAAATGTAATTTGATTAATTTTTTCATATTAAATACAACCAAATTGTTTTTATTTTTTTTTATCGCTTAGAGCTTTGGTCGAAAAGCTTTTTTTATTAGCTAAACGAGTTTTTGATGAGCTAAAAAATGTATTGTCATTTAATGGTTTTTTTTATCAAAATAAAAATTCTGATTGAAAAATATTATGAATTAAAATATGTACAAAAATTCAAAAAAAAAAACTTACGTAATAACAACAACAAAATATGATATAAACGTTAATTTTTTCTTTGTTTTGTAAAGAAAAAAAAAACATCAGGTTCACTTTGATTATTATTAACTTAAACAATATATAATATGATTAAAATCATTTCATTTTCTTTCATTTTATTCGTAGTTCAACATTGATTAATAAGTAATATAAAAAAATGAGTAAATATAATGAGAATAATATGGTTTATTAAAAAAAAAAGATGGATAAAGAAAGTATGCAAAACATATATAAATCTATATATATATATATACAAAAATTGAATTGTAAAAAATTTTATTTTTCAAAACTGTAGAAAATGGCGTTTTATTTAACAAACTTCAGAAAAATCCCTCCAATGTTTTTACCTTTTTCTTTCTTCCAATTCCCAGTATATTTTTTTTTCTTTTTTCAATATTTTGTTGGGAGTTTTTACTAATATATTTCTTTTTAGGTGACTGTCTATATTTATTCAACTCAAAGTCACTCGAAAATATGAAGCAAACGATTGGAATTAAACTTTTGAGCGATTTTACACACAATTTTATGGACATTGAATGCTGCAACAAAAATCCGTTGGTCTGTGCTGTTTTGAATTCTTTTATTAGGTTTAAGTCGAAATAAAAATTGGCATTGATATTTCTGTATTTCTTAGCACAAAGTGTTTATTAATTTTTATATTTACATAAGTCGACAAAAATGTTTTCAATTTTCGTGACATCGATACTAAAATAATTTGACATCACTGGTTTTAAAAACCACACCAACAGGTCGATTATCTTAGACGCGTCACTTTTCGTGGCTCGAAATTGCCTGTTGTTGTTGGTACAAAACAACAAATACAATAGGCAAAATTCGAGTCACGAAAAGTGACGCGTCTAAGATAATCGACCTTCAAATTTGTTGAATCAATAGCAGACTCAGTAAGCCCAATGTCATAGAAATTAAATATGATAAATTAAAAAAACATAACTTTGATGTCGGATGCACCATAATGATTACACAGGTCGACACTAAATATGGTGCACTCGATGTAAGAGTTTTTTTTTTGTAGTTTGACGACGTTGATTCCAAAATTGGCAGTACTGTGGCTGATTCAGCTCCAATTTTTGAGATACACCCCTATTAGTAATTGGCGACCCCTAAACTACCAAAAGGATTTTGTCGGCCACTGTTATCGGCAAACAGTTAATTTCCGCCTTTCTGGAAAATTTAGAAAATTGGATTTTTATTATTTTAAATATCTATAAAAAAAATATTAAATAGGAATATTTTATGAAATTATTTTTCACATATATGTGCTTTTTTATTTCATGCAGGTGAATTGCTTTAAGTAGAATTGCTTTAATTTTTACTATGATATTTGTTAAAATTTAATTGTTTTTATTGTTATAGATTTTAAGTTCTTTTCAACTATATTTAAATATTACAAGCATTCCTCGATAAAAATTTATTTATAGCCATGCAGTACAATTTTTTCAGAACGCTAGGCAATTTTTGGGGGAAAAAATTGTATCAATATCTTTATTTTTATGACAAATCAAAGGTTGGGTAAAAATGTATACTCCAATTTACGCAATTAGAATGTTGAAATTAATGGCTATATTTAAGGAAAAATGCTTTGTAGATACAGTGTAACTCGGAAAGAATGTATCTTCGATATGAGGCGAACAATAATCATACTAATATATAAAAATGAGTTGTGTCTGTCTGTTTGTCTATCTGTCTGTCTGTCTGTTCCTGTTTCACGCAAAAACGGCTGAACCGATTGGCCTAAAAATTTGGCACAGATGTTCGTCGGGGGTCCAGCTCCAACATAGACCCATTAAAAAGTAGCGCGAGGGGTGGGGGGAGTAAGGGGAGGGGGTAAAGTGATTTAGAAACTTAGTTTTTGCGCTATGTTACGCTTTCGCGGGGAAACTACTGAACCGATTGGCCTGAAATTTAACATAGATGTTCGTCGGGGGTCCAGTCCCAACATAGACCCATTAAAAATTAGCCCGAGAGGTGGGGGAGTAAGGGGAGGGGGTAAAGTGATCTTTCTTGGGGAAACTACCGAGCCGATTGGCCTGAAGTTTAGCTCCAACATAGACCATAAAAAAAACATGTCTTATAAAAACTAAATCATTGATTCACATAAAATTTTTCATGCTCATCTCTTGTACGTTTTGTCCTATAACGTGGTAAGCCTACAATGCGATTCAAGAATTGAGGAAATTTCTTAGCAACGATATAAATCACGTATACATTTTCAAACTACGCGTTGGAGATAAACATTTTATTTCATGGGTAAAACACTTGGTTTTTTGTTGGTTGCATGATATCTCCCTTCCCATGATAAAATATATTTGTTGTGATCAACACAAAACTTTTCCTCTGCAATATTTAAGTTTCAAAAAAAAATATGCAAAAAAAAATATTTTTTTCAAATATCTTGAAAGCCGTTAAAGGAAAAAAATGCAGAAAATTTTGTTAATCCATTTTTCCCCCAAAAGCGCATAATTTTCGAGAAATTTTCAAAAAACTTATTTTTTTTTAAATATTTTGAGAACCGCTCGAGATAAAAAAAAAATCCGTTAAACCAAACAATGTGGAAAATATTATTTCTTTTAGAGCTTCCATAGTCTGTAGATGTTTTACAACAAACTTTATTTTTGTATTATACAATGCGACCTTTTCATTTTATTAAATATTAACGTTTTTTTGCCATAATTGAGTTTTTTTTAGTTTCATAAAGCAGTAAATTTTTCCGCTTACGACCTTTTCAAATTAATGTATCGATATGTAGCGTACCTGCGCGTCAAGCTCTGTAACTCGGGCAAATTTGTAAATTTTAACCTGGAAAGTTCTCAAAGATTTTCAATAAGAGTCAACAAGAAAAGTAAGAAAATTTCTTTCCCTTACAAAGAGTAAGCAAATCTCTCTTCCCTTAAGCTTGTGTACGCTATAAACGAAAATATGTTATAACAAAGTTACACTGTTAATAATCTACTCGCTACTGTTAAACGGATCTTCACTACAGTGCAATTTTCTCGCTCCTTATTCACCTCTAAAGTTTCGGATTTCCGACAATTTTCTTATATCTACCATTTCTACGTTTCTTCGGCATGTGTTTCGCGAACTCATTCGATTAATTTGTTAATGGGTCCCGAGTATCTGAAGGTTTTACAGGTCTCGAATTAAAAAACAAGTTTTCAAATTCTCGGTCTCCTAAGAAAGAGTCTTAAATTTCCAAAATTTGTATTGACACCACTGGAAAGAA
The DNA here is from genome assembly GCA_964034945.1 of Chrysopilus asiliformis. Classification (NCBI taxonomy): domain Eukaryota; kingdom Metazoa; phylum Arthropoda; class Insecta; order Diptera; family Rhagionidae; genus Chrysopilus; species Chrysopilus asiliformis. The sequence goes on from OZ035961.1 coordinate 102,599,259, forward strand.
CAATATTGCATAATATTGAACTAAATGGCGTTGCCTTGTTCATCGACTTTGTTGCTCAGCGGAATGAGACCGTTCAGATGAATTTTGAATTCAGTTCATAAATATTGTTTATAAACAAATTGTTTGAAAAACATATTCCAAATAAATGATTTGGTTTGTTTTTTAACCCTCATACTGTCCTCGGGTCATTTCTGACCCAAATTCGATTTTAATTAAAAGTATCTTCTCAACTACATGAACAATTTTTGTATGGTGTAGGCTCTGTGAACAAATTTCTTTTGAATACCGAAAACAATAATCTATTTGTTCATATTTTAATCCATTGAAGAGCACTGTAGTCTTCATGGGTCATAATGGGTCATTCTTGACCCACGAAGACATCATACGTTATTCTTCTTAAGGACAGTATGAGGGTTAAACAATCTACAACCAAGTGATACGGCTAGACATAATTAGTAGATTGTGCAATGTAAAATGTTTATAACACATTCAAATACGAAAAAAGTCAAATGTGATGAAAGACAATTACTAACACTCTTTTTTTATTTCAATACTAATTTCATAACTAAGACATAGTTTTAATTTTTACAGTCGTTTTATACCCTTTGGATATATCGCCTTTTGCTGTCATCAAGGAAGAAAATGAATTAAGAGATAGACTTAAATCAATCATGAATGCGCGTAAAGAGAAGAAAAAAAATTCAAATTTACAGCCAAACAAGAAAAAGGTAATGCTAAAGCGAAGATCAGAACGACATACGAAAATTAAAATCGAAAGCGAATCTAAAAGTGTAGATAACTTCAAATGCTATCAATGTAATCGATCGTTTCGGCGGGAAGATTTATTGAAATTGCACACGACTTTTTATTGTAAAACACATAAATCCTTTAAATGTCAAAGATGTACATTTGTTGCTATAACAGAAAGTAGGTTTAATGAACACATGAAATCTGCTCATAGAACGAAAACAAAAGCTGTGAAACTAGAAGAGGAAATCATTCCCCAGAATTTCATCGATTTCACAACGAAATGCTATGTTAATCTCGGTATTGATGTGAAGAAAAAAATGTGTCTCACTTGCAATTACTTTTCACCCAATCTAGAGAAATTATCAGAGCACAAAAAAATTTGTTCAATCTTTAATCGCAGATTGTTGCGATCAAGCTTCAAGTTTTAAGCCTGCCTTTTGATAATTTAGACCTTAAATTTTTCAAGAAAAACTTATAAAGCGATAATATCCAATTGTATCGAACTATGTTTTTGTTTTTGTTATCAAGATGATGAAAAATTCGAGGATTACACTTAAATCATTAAGTTTTTTATTTGGATTCAAGATTCTAATTTTTTTTATCGTTTATATATATTTTTTTTTAGAAAAAAGTCATAATTATATTGTATTTTTTTAATTATTCATTTTTTTGGAATTTATTAATTAAGATTACGTTTGCTTTTCTTTTAGTTTTTGCTCGGTTCATGTTGATTAAATTGCAAATTATATTGTTTCGCAAATTTTGTTGATTTAAACATTTTTTTAAATTCCATACGATAATGTTTTATTAGTTGTAAGAATATCTCTACATGGATTGCATAAAATAATTGTGCCTGTAAATATGAATGTATCGATTTTTATATTTATTAATTATAAAAGAAAAAATATTTACAATAAAAATTTAGAATAAACACTGGAAACAATGACATTTTCGCAAAGTATAACTTAAAACCACGTAATTTTAGTAAATGCAAAAATTTTCACGTTTTCATTAAAGAATCCTCGCAGAAGTTTTGTTATTAATATGTCATTTCGCAAGTGGGAATACTTTAAAATCGTTTAAAAAAATTGAAATTTGTTAAATTCATATTTTTTCTTGCAAAAACCATATGTAGGATATTTATTTCTAAAAATTTTAACTGCGGAATAAGTTTTTGTTGTATCCTGGACAAACAAAAAATATAAATCGCTCTTCCCAGTGATTCTTTTTTCTTCAATCATACGAAAATTTACTGCTATCAACTTTTGTTGGAAGACTTCGACTTCTCAAACGAATAATCCAAACAGCATTTTTGTCAACCGTGTCGTTCGTGGTTCACATATTCCGTGATGTTTGAGATAAACACTGCTTTGATAATGGTTGTTGAACAGAAGTGAAACGCAGCGGATTCAAGAATACAATTTGCGTTAAATCGAGGGAAATCGAGCAAACATAACGGGAGTTTCCAACAAACTTTCGGTTTTTTTATGAAATTTAGAATATCTTTATGTTTATATCTTTATGGGAAGTTATTAAAAACATTAAAATAAAAATTTTGTTAGCTGTTAAAATGTAAATTCCATACTTAATGATTTTTAAGACATTGATTTATTCGTTTCTAGTTGATAAGAGTTAAGAATTTAAAAAAATCATCAAAAAATTCAAGAAGTTGTATTCACTATTATTTATTTTTAAATAGAGATTTTTTTTTGCTTGAAAAAAGAGCTAAAACTATTTCATTGAAAGATATATCGCTCTAATATTTATTTTTTGCACTTTTGTTTCGAGATTGGATTTATTTAATTTTTATTAATGTTGAAGTTAATACCAGCATGATTTTATATTTGAATTATCAAAGTTGAAATCAAATTTGATGTTTTTATTGTTTAAGTAAATGTTTATTTCTTATTATTATCGATACCAAATCAAACATGTTAATTGTTTAAAACGCCGTCAAATGATTTTATTTATATTATAGGTACTTAAGTACTAAAAAAAAGGCCATAACATTCTTCCATAATCATAAAATTTTTATGGATTTTTAAGCTAAGATGAGATTAAAAATGTTTTTGTATAACACAAAAAAAATGAAGAATTTTATTATTTTTGATAAAAGAAAAAATAGCTTTAATATTTGAAATTTTCCCTAATACAGCGTCTGTCGATTCGCTATATTTTTGATAAAAGACTTCTTGATACAACGCCCAATGTTTTGTTCGCGGTTTTAGGCTCGTCCAAAACGTTGTAAGTCGAGGGACGCCTGTATTATGCAATTAATTTTACCAAAAAGTTTTAAAGATTCGAAATTTCACCGAGATGATTTCGGAAAACTTGGATATATGCGACTAAAATGAAAGTTTAAGGCCTTATCACAGAATCCGATACGAATGGTTCGGATCGTAAACTCAATGTTGTTGTTAGTGTTTTATACCAACAACACCATTGAGTTTACGATCCGAACTATTCGTATCGGTTTCTGTGATATGGCCTATAATTTTTTAAAAGATGGAAAAGTTAAGTGAGATTTTAAAAGTTTTTAAAATCTATTGTATAGAATTTTAATTCATTTTCATTGAAGACGAAAGAAAAATTAGTTGATTGTTCAAATTCAATTGTTGAAAAACATTTCTAATTTAACAAAAATTTTCTCTTTTATATTTTATTAATATGGAAAATATATCTATGAAATTGATTTTTATCGAAACTTTGCACTGTTTTAATGGTTGGGGTTATTTCAAAAAATTTTCATTGGAAATTTTACTAACAAAAAAAGCCAAGATATTTAAATATACCTCTAGAAGTAATTATAAGCCATTTGCACGAATTTAAAATAGTTATTTTTGTACTTATAGTTTAAAAATTCCAAATTTCCCTGTTAGTGCAATTGACTTTTTAATATTTCCGAAAAACAAAGAAAATTGTGTGCATTATAACCGAAGAATTTAGTCTTGGCATTGAATTCTTCTTGAGAAAAAATCTCTAAATTAGACAATTCTTAAAAGTTTCTTGATTTCTGTTTAGTTATCCGGGTACTTTCATTTTTTTGTTTGTTAGAAACTCAATTTGGGGAAAATAACAATATTCACAACAAGACAGTTAATTTATAGTTTTTTCACTAGAAAACGAAACACAAAAAAAAAAATAGAAATTTGTGACCACATTTACTAAAACCTAGCTTTATACGTATTCCAGTAACAGGAAAGCCAATAGATCTTTTAGCAGGAAATTTGTTTTGGAAAGAAATAAACGATGCAATACAAAATCAACAGAGCACTCAAACTTCACATTTATCATCAGCCGGCGGTCCTACAGAGCCCTTTTCTGGACGAAATTCTACCTCTAATTCTGCACAACAGCAAACTCAATCCGACCAACAACAGTCTGTGCAATCAATTGCGCCCTCAACGTCTTCCCCACCCACCGCAACTTTATCTCAACCCCAAGTACAACTTCAGATAACAGCAACAACTTCTGCGACTGCAGCTGCATCGGCTGCCACCCCATCAGGGTCACTAATCGCTTCAGCGTTACCCTCATATCCACCGGTTCAATATTTTGGCCCACTGCCAAAATATGTCCGGCCCTCGGAGGTTGACGTCAAACAAGAAAGAATTGCATGTCCAAACTGTGATCGATCATATTTCTATACGAGCAATCTAAGCCGACATTTACGTTACGAATGCGGAAAGAATCCTAGCTTCCAATGTCATTTATGTGATTATCGAACTAAATATAAGGGAAATTTAGTTCGTCACATGCCTCGGCATGAGAAACAGAAACCATAATCAAAAGGAAAACAAATGAGAATGAAAATTAATCTGCAAGTATAAATTTTAAAACACGAGTAAATCAATACAATAATCGAAAAAAATAGAAACAAATATTAACTAAGGGAAAAGATGTTACTGTGTTTATTGCAATGTATTACAATTTAGCTTGTTGATTTTGTACAAATTTGAAAAAGAAACCAAATTCCTATAGTGTTACATTATTATTATTATTATTATAGAATTAACAAAGATATATTAAAAAAGAAAACAAGTATATTAAAAACTGAAAATGGAAAGATGTTTTATTTCTAAAAAAAAATTACCTTACTATCCTTATTGAAACCAAATCCTATTTATTGAAATATTGCCAAAACGTTTTAAAGATCATTTTACTAATCGGATTTATTTTTAGGTGACTGATGAGAAGAATTTTACGAAGAAAATGGAAAACTCAATTATTAAAAATAACTTAAACATATTTTTAAATGATGAAATTACAGAACAAGAACGACACCTGGAAAAAGTGTAAACAAAAGGACTAAAAAAATGAAATCATCGAAAATAATATAACAACAAGTAAAATACATTTTTTGAATTAATGATCAAATTAATATTGTTTTCGTTTTTTTTTTTAAATTTTAACTATGAAATTTATGTTTGATTTTTTTGGATTTTATAATTTGTTTAATTGGTATTAAAAATTATTGTACATTTTTTAAAAACTTGATCGCACTGAATTATCTGCAGATTTCTTATTAAAAAGAAATAGTTTTTTTTTTTGCTTTTTAATATAGTTTAACGATGGCTTGAAAAAATATGTGTAATTTTAGTCTATATTGAAACAGTAACGTAAAAGAGATATTAGTGTAGACTAGATATATTAAAATTAGAATATCCATGGCTTGATAGTTTCTAGCTGAAGCTTTAATAATTTATAAACTCGAGTAGTGTGACATGTTTTAAATTTTTTCGTAATAATAATGTTTTACACATTTAAATACCAAAAAAAAACGCGAATTTTTGTCTCAACACTTGATTGTTTGCCTTCATTAATTGAATCAATTCTGATCCATGATTTTTACTCGATCAACTACCATTAAACTCATAGAATTTCTCGGATTACCGATCATAAAATGTTTGGTTTTTTTTTATCAAGCCGTAAAATTGATATATTTCGCGTGGACCGAATTTTCCATGTTCTATTCACCGGTTTTTCATGTATTCCAAATCTCTTTTTTTTACAAAACTTGAGACAAAATTAAGTTTCTATTGACTTGGAAAGAGCAATGTTTTACATATAATTTTCTTGAACCTTGTCTCGATTAGGCATATATTGCGATTTTTCTGCGAGTTTAAAAGCTTATTTAAAGAGCGCATTTTTGACGCGTTTAAACTGCTAGGTTGAGTTTTTCATCCCAGAGTTTGTCTTTTTAAACCAATTTAATCATCGAATATTTAAACCTAAAAAGTTTAAATTTTTCTCAAGTACAATTTCGTAAGATGAAAAATTCAATCAAAAAAATGAAAAAGTGAACTAAAATGTTTAAAAGTTCAACTTTTTGAGCCTGTTCACATTGGTTGAAACAGTCTGCCTAATTCTGACAGAAACTGGCAACATTAAGGCAAGGTGAGGAAGTGGGGCTCAGCAAGGTGAGGATGTTGCAAGTTTCTGTCAGAATTAGGCGGACTATTTCAACCAATGTGAACAGGCTCCTTTAGATTACAAATTCAACATTTTTGGTCTCGACCAAAAAAATGTAAACTATTTGGTTGAAAAAGCTTTGATATTATGTTGTTTACAAATTTAAAACCGTTTAGTTTAAAATTTAAACTCAATTTAGTTAGAATAAATATGTAAATCTACAAAGTTTAAAAATTAAAATTAATCCCAAATTTTCCACCATGTCCAAAGTCTTTGAAAGTAGCGCCATGGGCGTCAAATACCTAAAAAGATTTTCCCGATAGAGTTTTTCAAAGATATGTTTTTGTACCAAATGTTATATTTGTCTCCGGCAAGTGCTGTACAAGTGAAGATGAAAATACCACTATTCATCTATTTGTCGGACAGTAGCTAGTAGTCTAAAGGTGCTGCTCCACATGAAAGTAAATACGCGAGTAACTCTCAAAAACTCTCGAGAATTACTCGCGGGAGGTTGTCCATTTGAGAGTTAATTTCGGCGATTTTACTCTTTTTAAGACTAATATCTTGATTTTTTTGACATCTTGCTTTGGCGAGTTCTCGAGAGCTACTAGCGAAATTCAAACGCCGTTCGTATCGGGCGAGCTACTCTCCGAGAGTTCAGTGGGTGCGTGTCGACTAGAGAGTAGAATCACTTTTGACAGCTCGCAGAAACTAGCTCGCGAGTTTTTGTGAGTTTCTGCGAGCGACTCTCAGAGACGTGTTTATTTGTGAGTAGCTGCTATCGAGAGGTTCTCGCCGGCATTTACTCTCATGTGGAGCGGCACCTTAAAGGAGGCTTTAGGATCATTGCTGCAAAATTTTAATTTTCATTTTTTTAACCCAAGCGAAAATAATTTGGAAAATTGTAATGACTTTAAATGATTTTGTCTTTATGTTTTTTTTTGTAAATTTTTTTTCTTGGAAAAAATTGAATTTCAGTAAAACCTCCTTGATGTTTATATTTATAAAAATGATTTTGGAGATATATTTTAATAAAATCTTCCATATTTTTTATTTGGTTATTCGAAATGGCTGTGATAGACCGTTCAATTTTTTTAGCAGGTCTATTATTGGGTCCATTGTTACTAGAATTTCAAAAAAACATAAAGGTTAAAAATTTACACCTCTCGGAGCCTCTCAATATCTCTTATGATTTAATACTTGGGGCCTAGTGCTTTTCTAGACATGAAAGATTGATATTGAAATTTTCAAATTAGGTATTAATTTGTGATTTGGCAAAAAAAATATGAATTTGAATAAAAAAAAATATTCTGTGTTATTGTTTATTTTTAAAAATTGTTTTTTAAATTGCTTGCGATATAGTATATAAATAATTGTATGATTAAAATTTAACATCTTCTCTTTTCGAAATTATTAGTGCGCTTGTATATTGATTGGCTAATTTAAAATATTAATCAGTTTGCTTTCAATCGATCTTTGTCTATCGTTTCCTATAACTATTTAGTTATTATTTTTTTTAAAACACTTTTTAATTTTAATTTTTCAACATATATTTTTTTTAAAACAAATATTTTTTTAGCTTTTTTCATAGTGAAGTTGAAAATTTTTTAAATTTCAATTTTATTTTGTTAAGAAGATTATTTTTTTGTTTCTTGTATTATTTTGGTTTCTTTTTATTTATTATATTTCAGCAGCAGAAGATTTAAGTATTACACGCATAGCTGGTCTAACGTGGGATCAGTGGAATGCACGTTTAGCAATGCCATTAGTAACGCAACTGCGAGAAGGTGCTCATCCATTAATATTTCCAACTGATTTATCTATAAGTACAATGGAAAAGAACGTAACTACCTCATCATCGAGAGCATCATCGATTGCGGATAGAAAATCACCACTATTTTCATCACCAAACGGTTCCACATCGAGTTTGGCGGGTACGGGCACTAGTGGTGCCATACCCTTGACAAGGAGATCATCTGGGGAAGGTCTCGCTTTAATTGCTGGCAGCAATGAAGGGAGAAGTGCGTTAAGCGAAGGTGGGGGCGGGGGCAGTGGTCAGGGTGGGTTAGGCGGTGGCGGTACTGGCAGTAGTGGTCAGACGACACCAACATTAGGTCTACGTGGCAATGATGTTAGCATCATTGGCGGTGGTGGGAATGGCGGGAGTTTATGTGGTTTAGGTTTATTAAGTAGTGTCGGGATGGGTATAGTCGGTGGTTTAGTTAGCGGTAACGGCAGTGGCCATCCCTGTCCAGAATGTGGCCGTGTCTATAAATTGAAATCATCGCTGCGTAACCATCAGAAATGGGAATGCGGCAAAGAGCCACAATTTCAATGCCCATTCTGTGTCTATCGTGCCAAACAGAAAATGCATATTGGCCGTCATATGGAACGTATGCACAAAGAGAAATTCATTAAAATGGAAGGTGATAAATTCTTCAAGCTCGAAGATGGAACCAATATGAATTCGACTTTTTGAATTTTCAATCAAATCTTAGTTTACCATTCGTTTATTAGCCATTTTGTCGATTGATTCTTGTACATGATGAATGCAAATTCAATTTTATTATGAATGTTAGAATCTTAGGTTCAATTTGGTTGTTATAAACTTTTGGCAAGCTTATTCCATATGTAAAAATTACAATTGAATTTAATGTTTATATTTTACTATAATTATGTATTAATTTTGCAAGATTATTTTGTATATTATTGAGTTATTAGGAACGAAATGATTATAAATTGTTAATAAACGAACAGAATTTTTGTATCAAATAATGTCACAAATTAATTTTGTTTCATACTTAAATCATTCCTTATACATTTATTAAATGTGAATTTTATTGGAATATTATTGCTCTCTGACCTTTACCGCTAATCATATACATATTTTTTTTTATTGAATTAAGGAAAAAAAATTGTCTTAGAAACGTATTTCAACTATGCTTCCATTTAGAAATGATGACATTATACCCGGATACATGTTTCTAACATAAAGAAATGAAAAACGAGTAAGATTGAGAAGAGCATAACTTTATATTTTAAATTTAGATAGTTTATTAAGGAAACAAACATGATCAGTGATATACTACTTAGCTGTAATAAAGAGTTAAAAATTAAGGAAAAGTAACAAAAAATTTTACGAGCAATTTTTAATAATATTGCCTTTCAAGATAGCAATTTTCTACTTTTTTTTTTGCATTTTTCTATTATATTTTTCAAAATTGGAAAGGTATTTGAAAAAAAATCAATCGAAATTATGTTTTAAAATGACATTTGTTGTTACATTTTTATTTTTTATGATTTTTAAATTTTGTTAATAATTTTTTAAATATAAAATAGAGTTCTTTTTTTAGACAAAATATAAGTGAAACTTATAAAAGACAAATGATCATTCCTTGTTTATTAATTTTTTTATATATAAAAATTTTAAAGTATTTTTTTTATCCACAACTAATATAATATTCCTGTAATATATTATTGAAATAAAAGTTAATTATATTAGATATGTATAAAAATAAGAGTATAAATATAAGGAAGATGATTATAATGTAAAACGAACTCAGAGAATCTGCATTTCACACACCGTTAAAGTATTTTTAAGAATTAATTAACGAGTTTTTTTTTTATTTGTTTTTTTTAAAGTATATAAATATTTAAAGAAAAAATCATTGAACCGATCAATTCGAATTACCTTTAAATCAAAGTTGTGTAGTAAAAAAAATAAATAAAGTAAAACAATGACAAATACCGATACCACACACACAATAAATAATCACAATCATTTAGCGCCGTCATACCAATAGGTGAATAATACCTTATTTTGTTTATATTAAAGAAAAACAATATTGTTACCGCAGTTGCTTTTTTTGTTTAGTTATCACGTAGTAAAGTTAAGACTTTTTTATCGTTATTAAGGTGAACAACGTCTTACCTCAAATTATTATTTTTATAATAATTATTATTATGTATTTAATATTAATTTTTGCAAAACTACTTTGAGTGAAAAGCAAAAGAAACATTTTTTTTTAAATTGTTCAATTGAATTACTCAGATTATATTATCATGATGATAAATAAAATACAACAGTTTCCTACAAAGTGCCTTCTATATTGTCTTTTCATTTAAAATGAAGGAAAAATCAAAAATGTACTCTTTTTGAGATTATTTGAAAAGGCAATAGCTAATTGTGAAATGTAATTATTAGAATTCGTCGATAGATTTTTTAATTATTTAGAAATAAGATATTGTAAGATATTATTTTATGAAGTCAATATTGCAATTCAAATTTGATAATTAGCTAAAAAAAAATACTCTTCTTCCGATTATTAAACGCAATTTGGTGCCTTCGTTTTATCAGGAACTCCTAAGTATATCTGGCGCAAAATTCTAAAGCCCGTTTGCCTCAACTATGCTTAAAAAAAAGTTGTGCTTAGCCTACTTAAACCATAGAAATTCTGAGACTTAAATAATTTAAGTTGATTAGTTTCGTTGGTGTAAACGATCATAATTCCACATTTCGCGTCCGACCTACATCTCAATACATTTTAACCATTTGACTCAAGTTATGTCCTAGAGAAAATTAATTTTTACACGTGAATGCTTCGTGAATGCTTCGTATTTCGTAATTGTTTTTCTGAACTGCAGTGGCGTTTCATCCCTTGAAAATTTTTTTGCGGGCCCCTAAAAAATAAAATTCTTTTTAACCTTTTAACGCACATCTATTTTGTGAAAATCAACAAAAAAATCTCTTTTTCATCTTGTGAAACTTTTGACGAGCTTCAGTTAACCAAAATCCCACTTATTTTACGCGAAAATTCCCTACATAACGGTAAAATATTGATATGACATCATAGGTTGAAGGACGTGTTGTGGTTAAGCGATCAAAAATAAAAGCCTTCCCAAGATTAATTCCTTAAAAAATATTTCTGAACTTTTCGTATTGTAAAAAAAGAATCTTTAGTTTATATATTTGAAAGAGGCAAAAATTTGTAGTACGTTATACTGCTTGGATACCAATCTACTTTCTGAATATATATCATCTTTTTTGCACACAAATGGCTTAACCGATTTGCCTGAAATTTTGCATGGATATAATTCAGAAATCTGTTACCAATCCTATGAACCATTAGAGGTAGTAATGGTGGTTGTGGCGCTTGTATTCGCACTAATATATAGACCCTGTGGGCATGGCGGCGTACAATTTTCGCCTTCTTTGTTACCCTCGTAGACTATTTTTGCTTGCTGTTTTGAAAATAAATACTGAAAATTTCGAATTTTGAAACAAAATTAAAATCATATACAAAATGTATTATTTAACTACATCGATTATATTAGGTAATAATTCACAGATTATCTTTTTTAGCTGTTATCAATGTTTTTTTTGTAATCAGTATCTTAATGATTTGCTTGATATGTGTTTGTTTGTTTAAAAAAGTTTATTAAAATCAGGTCGATTTGCCTCCCAATACTATCAAGCAAATATAAGAAAATTGACTTCAAGCTTACCTTTAGTAGAAAAAGACCATACAACACAATATTCCATTAGTTTCTAGCTTATTATTATGATTTTTTTACCTTTTTAATATCGTTTTATTTACTACTAAGAAACTACATATTTCCTTGGAAAAATCAGAATTGCTTTAGGAAATTTTTCCTTCTAAATACAAAGAAAAAAAAATACAAAAAAAATACACCAACTAAAAAATAAAATAAATCGGTGATGGGTACAAGTCAAAATTCATTTTGTTGTTGTAGAAATAGAATAACATACTTCAAAAAAAAAACTATATCATTCGTTAGGGATATTGACAAATCTCGTTATACACATGAAAATACTTATTGGAAAATTTTTTTACACTTGTTAAATCAAATAGATTGCAAAAAATTTAAAAAAAAAAGCCATTTGTTAATAAACCACAAATAAATATTAATTTGATTGTGAAGTGCGTTATTTTTTGTATTTTTCATACATAAGAAACGGGTGTTTTTTTATAAATATAAGAATATTGTTTTTTTTTACATTTTTAGTGCTCAAACGATCAATAAAACATTTCACATTCGAATTAAGTTTGAAAGAATACAAAAAAAAAATAAGAAAAGAACTTTGGGTTTTTATAAAATTTTATGAATACCACTTAAAATACGAACAAAATACTCACTTAAAATAAATAAAAATAACTCTTTTTTACAACGATTTTAAAAGTTATAAAACAAAAAATTATAAAATGTAAAAAATGCTTTATAAATTGTGAAAACATATTTTTTTTGTAAAAAAATGATATTAATAATAATATACATAAAAATTGAAAGAAAAAAATTATAAAAAATGTTTAAAACAATTTCGTAGTTGTGTTTAATTCAATTTAATTTTATTATTTTTCCCCTATCTTTTGAAACAAAAACAAAAAAATACAAGGAGAATATTTAAATTTTAAAGATAATGATACGCCATGTTTAAAATGTTTTTATTGAATTGAATTTTATATTGTTTTCATTCATTATTTTGTTGTAATACTTTTTTTTTTAATATAGTAAGTTAAGTGTGTGATTTTTTTTTTGCTGAGATTATAATACATTGAATATTCTTCTTTTTCCTGGAAGAGAAGGAAGTGTTTGATCACGTTATGTTTTTATGGCAATGAAAATGTGTGTTTTGCGCTCAAATACTAATGAAAATATTTTCAAATTTCGTTTTAGGTGAAAAAGGTTCAACAATCGCTAGAATTCGGGTACGAAATTGGCTAATGATGACAGACAGAGCGGAAAAAAATGCTGCTGATGATATTCAAAGTAATAGATTTTTCTTTAAACTTAATTGACGTTATTTTAATATTTTTTTTCAATTTATATATTTTTTTATATTTAGAGTCATTATAGCGTTTTTCATCGTAGGATCATTTTTTTTCAATTTATGTTTGTATTCGTCTGCATGATTTTTTCACCGTTAAATTCGGTTTTTGTGATTTATTTTATTATTATTTTATATGTTTACTGTTTATATTTAATGAAAATTGAGGGTTTTTTTTCGTTCCAATAGCGAAACTTTTTTTTCAGTTTCCATTGTTTTGATTAACCCTTAAAGGCTTGGTGGTACACGCGATGTACCACCTTTTTTGTAACAAATACTGCACGGTGGTATCAAAATTGTACCACCAATTAAACCGTCTTTCATTGCCGTATGATACTTTAAAATTGTACCACTAAAAAAATCAAAAAAAAAATTTTTTTTTCGAGTGCCGGAAGGGTGAAAATATTTGCTATTTTTCTGTGCCTCTAAGGGTTAAAAGTTTTATTTCGTTGTATTCAATCGTTCGCAGCGAGCAATCTTAAATTAATCAAAAGCCCTAAATTTTCTAATAAAAAATATTATTTCTACCAAATTTGTGTGCTTTGTTTATTGTTTTTTTATGGCTAATATTTACGCAAAATGTTATTTTTACTAAATTTTTATATCTCCAAAGAAATTTTTGAAGAAATATTTAAAGAAAGGACAGTTTGTTCCACCTAACGGTGAAATTATATCTGTCTGCTCTCCCCGATACAAATGGATAAGAGTTTTGCTATTTTCTCGAAAACGGTTCGTTTTTTCGTTCCATAGGGACGATAACCGCTTTCGAATGCAAAAAACCGCTTCAAAATCCATCAGTGTTAACTGATAGAAGTTGCTCTTGCGAATCTTACGAACACACATACAGACATGTTGCAGACTCATCGAACTGAATAGATCAGTATATATCTCGGGGATGTGTGGAGCTCCGTTATGACTTCGGGTTTTCAAGTGATTTTCGCACCTTTCTTATATTGAAAAAAAAGGTAAAAGCATTACTTAACGCACGTAACGATCCGATAGTACATTTTTTTACATGATTATAACTTTCATTTAATCAAAAATTCTGTAAAATTCTGCTCCCACAAACTCAACAATTAATGGAGGTAAAAACTTAAAATTTAACACAGAAACGAATGATTTTTTTTTAAATGGTTCGTTTTTCAAAGTTTTTTTTCACCTCCCGAAAGAAACAAAAATCAAAAAAAAAATCCGAAAAACCATATTTTATAACATGAAATTTACAGATTATTCTCTGTAATATGATTTTACATAATTTTTCCATCCATCAAAATCCAATTGGAATCAATTTTTATGAAAGATCCAATTAAATTGCATAACTCTAATTAAATGTTTCTTAGTAGAAACTGTAGTCAGCCTTGATAAGTCGAACCTTGAATTGTTTAAAAACTTTTTCAATCCCCTACAGATTCAAGTTATCGATATTCAACAGTGATATCAAAAAGTGTCAGCGGAGATGAAAAAAATATTTCGCTTGTTTTTTTTTACAATATTTTTATTTCTGTTTGATTTTAGTGTGATTTTCCATTTTCTATCAAAATACCATCATTATTAAATCTAACTAAAAAAAACTTTAATTTCCTTTCACGCAATCCTTTTCTACAATATCGAAACAATTAACAATTATACATCCCCTTGTATACTAACAACTTCCTGCGCCTTCTAACCATAAATATCATTCGCAAAAAATCAATATTGAATCAAAAAAAAAAAGATGCTGCAACTGCAAACGATGAAGAAACAAACGAAACTGTTGAAGATGTTACAAATAAAGACCCTGAAGAAGAGTCCGGCAATGGTGTCCTTATTAAGTTAGAACGTCGCAGTGGAAGTCCATCACTATACAATAACAGCAATCAATCAAATGCGGATGATGGAGATTTCAACTACGACCTAAAGATATCAAGTCCGATTTCGTGGGCATTCGAACCAATAAAAACGGAAAAATCGGTTAACTCAGTTGCTGAAACCACTCACTATAAAGCTGTAAAGAAATTACGTCGAGTCTCACCCGCATCTGGAGTGAACACGAGATCCTCAAAAACGATGCGTATTTTACAGAACCAATTGCGCCGAAATGCATCTTCGTCATCACAGGAGAAGAAATATCGGATATTATTTCAAAATCAACGAATTCGCAAGGAGAGCTTAGACCACTCCGAGGACATGATTTACAGTCACGAGTTGGAGAAACCTTGGATTTGCCGTAATTGCAATCGCAATTACAAGTGGAAGAATAGCTTGAAATGTCATCTCAAGAATGAATGTGGCCAACCGCCACGATTCTTCTGCAATAAAATGTGTGGCTATCGAACCAATGTCCATAGTAATCTGAAGCGTCATTTGAATACTAAATGTCGAACTAAAGATGATGATAATCCATAGATAAGGATTATTCCTCGGCCGAAACAAGTTAAAAGACGAAGAAAGGGAAAGGTAATTCATAATCGAAGAAGTCTAAAATTTAAATTTTCATTAAAACAATCGAAGTTGAGAATGAAAAGAGTTGAAAAATCAACCGAATAAATCACGATTCAAATATTGGCCGAGGAGAAGTGATTATTTTTTGTGAGTGAAAAGCGCACTTAAATGAATGTAGCTTTGCAATTGAATAACTATTATATACCTAAACTTTTGATTGAATGAACAAATGGTATTAACTCACAATTAAAGCAAAATAATGAAAAAGATTAATATGTGAGATTGCTAGTTGTATAAATCATTAAAATTGATAAGAATCACATCTAAAAGTATAGATAAATGATTTCAGAAACAAACTAATATTGACACATGTACGTATTTGAAACCATAGCAAAAAATAGTTTGAAATCACCTCATTTATAATATTGTATGTGACACAGTAAAAGAAACATATTTTTTAATCCCTTAATGTTCTGATCAAATCAAATGAAAATAAGATAAAGAAACAATTTAGGATTTTCGTGCCTGTTAAAAGAATGAAGCAAAGTCGAATAATCAATACATAAATGATTATTAAACATGTTGAAAGAGAATAATTAAGAAAGATGAACAAATAAACAATTTATTATGCTTTGTAAACACATCTAGTTAATTTAGTTGAAATTTAATAATAGAAACACTTTTGAAGTTTGCTAATATATTGAACGGAGCACTTAAATCTATTTGATAAAATGATAATAATATTTGTTTTAAAAAAATAGACTATGAATTCAAAATATTTGTACACTCAAATGGGAAATCTAAATGTGTAATATTTGATATATATTTAAACAAATAGGACTTATTTATGCACGTGTTTATTTAAATTATTTATTTGGTTGCATAAAAAATAAAAAGAAGTAAGAATCTATTAAGTGAACTTGTGGAAATATGAGAAATGATTAAAAAACTAACAAAAAAAATGTTCACATTAAAGAATAGCCACTAAAAAAATATTAATCTATATAATTTTAAATACAATGAGAAGAATATAATGGGGAGTTTATAGAGTAGAATATCTGAAATATTAATATATAAAATATAATAATAAAAACAAGAAAAAAAATGTTTGTAAATCTTATCTTATAGTAATTAATTTTTGAACCAGAAAGCATGAACTGATGTGTGGTTTTGATTTGAAACTTTATTTATCGATAAAGCAAAGAAAAATACACTACTAGCATTTTTGTAGCATGGTACGTATCTGCCACTAAACGTCTATCTTACTTAGTCGCAGTACGTGCAATACACCAAAAATGTTAGTAGGGAAATTTTTTTGATTTTATTTTCAACTTGAATTTCTTTTAAAAACAATTATTTATTCATACTTATTTTAAACATTTGTGTTCAATTTGCAATTATTTACATTCCTATTTATTAATTGTATATTTATTTTATTTATCCTAGTCATTTATATTTACAAAAATTACGAAAATTTGAATGATTTTAATTGAATTGCAATTTCCAAATAGAGATCTAGGGCAGAGTGAATGAAATCTAGCAAATACCTGATAAATGGTTTTAAAATTATTTGGATATTTCGTACCAAAGTGTCGTGCATTGCTAGTAAAGCATTCGTTTCATTTTATTCACTCAGCTCATTGTTTCACTCGACTAATATTCAAATCCTTTTTGGAGATATAAAAGCTTACTGTACTTCAGTGACTGAGATGGGCTTATCACGACATTTACAAGTGTTTTGTAATATTGAAATGTAGCAAAAATTCACAAACTTGTCATTTTAATTCAATTGAATTTTCTCACATCTTATTTCGCAATGAAAATTCTTAGGTTTATGTGGCCCAGTTTGTTATTTTTTAAAAAAAAAAAGCTTTTTGTGATGACTTTTGTGTCTGTCCATAATAGTGTCCTTAATGATTGGCGCTGAAAATAAATTTAAAAAGAGCGTTAATTTTACGAAGGCCTAACGAACTTTTCGCTGGGGACCAAAATATATATTAGTCCATTTATGAAGCTACTAACTAGTGAGATTCGGACTTTTTTAAAATTTTAATCTTTACGACAAGCTGAACACATTTCTAAATGTAGAAATTCTCAAAATTTAATTCAACATAATTAGCTCTCAGAAAATCTTAACGGAACTATCGTTGGGTTTCATTGGACTCCGATATCTAATACCGCGTTCTTTTTTTTATTTTTATGTAGTACAAAAACCATAAAAATGGCGTCAAAAGTTAGCATTAAAAGCCTTTTTTTAAATCCGCCAATTCGATTTAGTGGTTTATGAAACCCGCAATTAAAATCTCATTTAATAAAAGTCGTATTTAGAAACACAGCTAAAATAAATGCAAAACGAAGTCCGGTTTGGGTTCCCTGGACCTGAGTGGTAGTCGAAGCGTTAAAAGTATTTCCAAATTTTAGCAAGTGAAATTAGTTGAAAGGTGCAATTTTATTTACAAATCATTCAAATTTGACAAATTATGTTCTTAGCGTTAACAACTAGTCGATTTGTAAAATGAATTTAAAAATCTCGAAACTGAATTCTAGTCAAAGAATCATACTGTGTTGAATTTATTTATTTAATTTTGTTTTTATTTATTTAATTAACAAATTTACAAATGAATTATTTTTTATTTATCGTAATTTTTTTAAAAACCTTATCAAACAATTCAGATAAAAAAATGTGCAAAATAATATAATCCAATATTTATTTAATTTATTTATTTTAATTTAATTATTTATTTTCTTTATTTAAATGAATCACAAAAAATCTATGAAGATGAAGTAAAACATAAAAGGTTAAAACGTAATTATATATTTTAATGGTCTTTTTTGGAAAAAAAAAATAAAAGACATTATTTTATAGGAAGCTATGACACATTTCGAATAATGAATATCTTTAAAATACATTGATTTATTAATTATATGAAAAGGGTAAATTTAATGAAAGACAAAGTATATTTGAATTATTAATTAATAAAATAAAAAAATTAAATAAAAAAAACATATTTAAGAAAATCAATAAATGCTCTTTTTTTGAATAATTTTTGCTTTTAATTTTTAATATGATTTTATTTATTTATCTCAACTTTCAAGAATCCTCCAAATACGTTTTGATTTTTATTTTCTTTTTAAATTTCTTCTGAATTTTTACTAACTTTTCTATATTTTTAGGTCTCCAACTTTTATTGGAACTGAATCAGAAGAAGGAACATTTTTGATTATAAACAGATATCAAATGAATTTAAGCGATTGTTAAAAAGTTTTATGCAATTATAAATCGTTTGAAATGCTTTCGTAACTGGATCGACGCTTTGAAGAAATCCGTATGGTTTAAATATTTTTTTATATATTTATTTCAAATTTATTTAGTTTACTATAGTAGACTTGACATATTATTTAAAATTATATTGGAATACCTTATAAGATTGTAGTTTTGTTTAGAAATACATATTTTTTGTAAGATTTTTTTAATACTTGCATGATATTTACAAGTGATTTATTCCTAATGTACTTAATGAAATTAACGGTTAAAAAATATTCCTTAGATTAGTATACAATTTAAATTTTAAGCATGATAAAAGTATGATTGTATTTAGAAGAGGCTGTCCAAAAATACGTCACACTTGAGGATGACTAAGGTTGCCATTAGCGCTAAGCATGAAATTCCATGAAACAAATTGTGAAATACATATTGGTGGTTTCACCCCCTCGCCTATTTTTGTTTCTTCTCTAACCCGGCCCTTACACGCGTCTGTAGAGCTGACACAGTCTCGTGTAAATGCACCGACTGCCAGTTCGCTAAATGTGTTTGAATTCGTTGTCAGTAATTTGACATTTGAAGCCTGTGCTACTGACAGACTTTACAGTCGCGTGTAAAGGCTGGGTTATTCCCAACCGCCAGTAGTCACCAAACATTTTTTAGATGTTGCGCTATGATTTTTTTCTCAAATCATCTTTTTACGAAATTAAAAAAGTTACAGACCTGCTAGAAACTAATGAAGTTTAGGTTATTTAAGGGAAAAACCTCAATTTCAACACGTTTTTAACAATATTTAAATTATATTTCACTTTGAAGAATAAAAACTTTCATCTGCGGTGCCTTTTCTTAAAGAATTTTACTTTGCATCGTTAAATTTTTAAAAGATTTCGCCTGTGACGCTTACATTTACTCTCTGTTCTGTTGTTTTTGTTGTAACTAAATTGCTTAGCAGCATTGAAAGAGCAGAAAAATGTCGCAGTTTTCTTAAGTTTTGCTAAAACTATTAAATTTCTGAACTACATTCAGAGAAAAGGGGCTTAAAAAAACCGGTCGCAAAAGAAAAAAGGTTAAAAACTACTAACATATTTTCAGAAAATTCGCTGCCCTCTAACCTTCTTGTCAGCTATCTCCTAAACCACTGGAAAAATTTTGATCCAATTATCACGATACGGAGGATCATCGTTTAAACGATTTTCTTGTTTGCTAAAATTCACCTCTCCTGTTACTACCTCAACCGCTGAATGTATTTTCATTAAAGTTTTCCCATTATAAATATAAGTCGCGCCTTAAATCAATTGTATCCATACCCAAGTCTACTAATGCCGTATCTTGTGATCTTATAGGTCGTTTTAACGCAAAATTTAGAGCCGCGTAAAACTAAAATTCGGTTAAACTGAGGAGAGGGTGGAAAGTGCGTACCTGTAAAAATTAGTGTGACAAAATTTATGGACACAAACTTCATGTAGGAAAAGTAGCGCAATTGACAATATTTTCCAATTGATATCAGTATTTTTATTATGGTTATCGTATTGTTGTTCGAGTCAACCACGTTTGGTTGTTAGCGAAATTAAAATTATAATAAAAGCAGAGCATTTTTAGTGTATGGTACGTACCTGCCACTAGAAGTGGATCTTTTTTTGTGGCAGATACGTCCTATAAACCAAAAATGCTAGTAGGGGTGTAAATCCTAAAATCTGGCAAATTTTTATTCTCCATTTGTATAACTATTTACTTTGAGTCTTGCCGCGAAAATTTTTAGAAAAAAAATTAGTAAGTTGGATTAATTCTTAACTATTTAAATATCTAAAAAAAATATAAAAAGTAGAATTGCTTTTCATTAAACTGAACTTCTTTTGTTGAAAATACTATAAATCAGTTAGCATATTAGAAACATTTATAATTGATTTTACCCTTAGAAATATTTTGTGAATTCTTTTTAAACGCTTAAAGGTTATGTTTTGAATTATTTAAATATTGTAATTTATTTTGTTGATAAATAAATTATTTTTAATTTTGTAGTTTTATTGATAGTAAACTTTAAGTAAAAAAAAACTAGTTTTAAGTGAAGAAAAATCTACCAAAGTTTAAAAAAAAATTCTTTGTTTTTGAGATTTTTTTTGCTTGATTTTCTTAAGTTGATAAAAACGGTTGTGGGTAAAAAATAAAAATTTAAAATGCATTTTAAATAACAGACAAAACGAGTATAAGAAGAATTTTGTTACTAATCATAATCATTTACAACAATTCATCATAATATTTTAATTTCTATAATTTTTTTCATACTCGTTAATGAACACACGAATTTGATGGATGGAAATATTTACATTGATCGTTTTTGAATAGAATTTTCTGGACATCTTTTGGTTTTAATGTAAGAAAAAAAGAATTGAAAATTTCGGAAAAGAAAGAAAAGAAAAAAAATTAAAAATGAGTGACATGGTTAAAAGTTATAATAGGACAACACAAAATTTAATGCAAGATTTCAATCATCAAGTAATAATTTCATTCATTAAAATTTACCTCATTTGATTAAATATTTTTTTTGTCTAGAACTTTTTTGTTACGTGAATTGTATTACCTTTGTGTTGTTACTTTGTTTGAGTTTTTCAAAGAAAAAAAATAGTAAAAGGATCTGAAAAATTATATCGAAAATCAAATGAGCGATATTTCGTTAAGAAAACGCTTTTTTACAAATTTCACGATTTTTTTTTTGCTAATAAAGTTCAATAAATGAAACAATTTTTAATAAAATCTATATCCAGTTGATGTTGAATTTACCTAATTTTAAAATGAAAAGTTCTCGTTCAAACAGGAGAAGGACTTCAGGATTCGCTGAAAGCACCTCCGAGTCCCGATGATGAGCAACCCTGTGATTTACGGTTAATAACGACGTCATATATCCAAGAGCTGGTCTCGAGGGCGGCATCTGCGTCAGCGTCATCGTCTCTACCATCCCAACTACCCCCAGCCCCGCCATCATTATCGGCGGCGACTGCACAAACATCCTCCGTAATTGGCACCAGCTACGTAGCGAATATTGCTGCCGCAGTGGCGGCGGTCGCATCACCCGGATCGAATCTACCGATTGCCTCGGTTTGCGGCACTAGTCCAACTGGCTCGACTGGGATCCCATCGATGCAACAACAGCAGCAAACACAACAGGCGCAACACCATATTCAGCAACAGGTACAACAGCCCCAGCAGCTGCAGCCACCGCCATCTCTGCATTCGCCAATACATTCGGTGAAGTATCTTCCACGATCACCGATCCCTTTTGAGAGTCTGTCGTTAACATCGAATTTACCGTCATGTATACCGGTAACATCGGCACCCTTAGCTAGTCCCCTTATCAATTTACCAATGAAGAGCGGCGGTAGTACGAGTAGTAGTCCTAGTCTAGCAGCTGGTAGTTCTGGCAATTTTGGTGGGGCCAGTGGATGGGGTGCGTTCTCCTGTCCACGATGTGGCAACTCATACGCCCGACCGCATAGTTTGAATCGGCATATACGTTTTGAGTGTGGCGTCGAACCGAAATTCGAATGCCCAATTTGTCACAAAAAATCAAAACATAAACACAATCTAGTTTTACACATGCGGACACATCAAAATCGATGATATGCAAAGATAAAATTCATTTTTATTATTATTATTTTTACAATGATAAATCGAAAAAATTCTAATATACATTTTTTCTACGCTTTTCGATATACAGATGGAGTTTTTAAATGCAGTAGAATATGCAAAGTCGGACGCAGTCTCGTAATTCTTAAGTAATTTTTCTTTTAAACAATAAATTAGATTCCGAAGTGCTTTAATTACATTTTTTTTTATAAATTCTAATCTGAAAGTTTTTAGACATCTATTCATTGGCTAAAACTACATCCAGCTATGTGGTATTTATATCAGATTTCTACATAACTTTTATTAATTAAAATTTCAACAAACTGAAGAAACTACAACATTTTAGATGTAAGGAAAACAGCCAGTTTATAAAAAGTATCAGTAAAACTAGAAAGAATTACTGGTCAGTTTTGTTATTGCAAAATTAATAAGCTGAGAGTTATCCTTATTTTTCTAATATTTCGACGGTTTTTGATATCATTGGAAATATTTTGCGTTTGTAAAAGCACCAAAATGTGAATAATTGGACCAATGGTTTTAATACGAGTTTCAAAAACTTTTTGCCACTTAATTTTTTGCAAACTTCTAGATGCCCATAAAATACCTTAATCTAATATTTTGCCTTTCAAAGCCCCCGCTTTCATCGCGATTTTTTATATGGAGTTTATTACTGCTTTCACACTACATCAGACTCCCCCGTATTTTATTGTTATTACAATTTAAGCTTGATTTACAATGCAGCAGCAACGTCACGGAGAAAGTATTTTGATTGGTCGAGAATCGACTCTGGACCAATCAAAACACTTTCTCCGTGACGTTGCTGTTGCTGTTGCTGGTGCATTATAAATCAAGTTTGACATTTTTTTGCCAACATGTAATTTGAATTGTATTTTTTAATTTAAAAAGTAACCACGACTTTTTACTTTTCTTGAATACAGCTTTTCAAAATTGGAAAATATAATAAAAGCACACTTAAGTTTCATATTAGAAAAACTTCCTTTTAATACAACATATGAATTTGCTAGTAATTTCTTTCAACAATTTTCCTCTTTTTTCATCACGTTTTGAAATCGACTGCCAGTTAAACTCTGTCATTATATTATGAATTTTATCTTTGTTAGAAAACAATATTTTTTAAAAAAAATAAAGCAAAATATTTTTCTGCTGTTGTGATTTGTGTTTACCGATTTTTTTTTTTCTTGAATTTCTTATGAATTGGGTTAATATACACACATTTATATGCCGATTAATAACGATTAAATGGAATCATAAAATATCACTGTCGTTGAATGATTTTAATTATGATAATTTACTGATTTATATTTTTAAAAAGAGCGAATAAATTGAAATGTGATAAAGAATTGATTTTCTCAGCAGTGAATGTTTTGCAAAAAAAAAAAATCGGCTTCTTATAAAGTTTGGTTTTTCTAAAAGGGGAATTTAACATCGAAGAAGTTTCGATTTGTATATAAAGAAGTCAGGATATTGTGAAAGATATAACAATTTTTATCATTTAAGAAATCAGCTTTATGTGCAATAACATCTTACTAAAATTAAACTCTAATAATTAAAGTTTATCGGATGGGAAAATCAAGTAACATTCATGGGATTGTTACTGTTTGTAAATAAATGTTACATTACACTGCTGTAACATTTACATAATTAAACTTGAGAAACGAATATTGCAATGTAAACTGTACTAGGGTTATTGAAGTGAATGAAATTTAATGCAGCTAAATAGATATTCTTCGAATCACATAGCATCCCCTCTTCCCCTCTTTATTCACATATTTAAAAAAAAAAGGATTTCCAGCCTTATTAACATTATTTGTTAAAACGTTGTACTTTCTTTAGAAAAAATTTAGTTTAGTTATAAAAATCTACAAAAAAAAAATAAAACTAAAAGAGAAATATTTAATGGAGTATAAAAAAAAGAAAAATTAAACAATATGAAAATTTGAATTATTTTATAAGGATGTTGATAATTCTTAAAGAAAAAAAAATACACACACATAGTCATCATTAAAAACAATTGGAATGTGATATACAAAATATAGTCCTCTTTATTTTTTTTTAATTTTTATTATTATTATTTT
This sequence comes from Chrysopilus asiliformis, assembly GCA_964034945.1. Lineage (NCBI taxonomy): Eukaryota > Metazoa > Arthropoda > Insecta > Diptera > Rhagionidae > Chrysopilus > Chrysopilus asiliformis. The sequence goes on from OZ035961.1 coordinate 102,623,668, forward strand.
TCTGAATAATTACGAATTTTGTTGTTAATTTTTTCGTTTAGATTTAAAAAAAAAATCGATTGCAAATTTGATATTGATTAGTTTAAAATTACAAGCGAAACGATTTAAAGGAATTTTTTTTATAGAAACAAAATAAAATGAAATATGATTTGCAATCTTTGTACATAATTGAATTAATTTTAGATGAAAAAATTAAAAAATAATTTTTAGAAAAGAAATGAAGAAAACTTTAAAAAAAAAGATTAATCAATAAGGAATGTGAAGGACAAGCTTTAATGTGAATCAAGAAGAAGGAAATACATTTATAAACATTTTTTTTAAATTATCTTTTCTTTTGTTGTTTTTCCCATAATTGGATTATTTTCAAAGAAAATTGAAAATTTGAAACAAAAAACATTCATCATCTTTTTGCATAATCTGCAAAAAAAAATAAAAAATACCGCGAAGATTTTTCAAATGAGGTGTGCAATTTAGGCTCTCATCGATATTCAATTGAATTTTGATCAAAATGCTTTTACAATTTTTTTTTCATTTGCCTTTTTTTAAATTTATATCGTATGACCAGATCTCATTAAAAATCAGTTTAATCAGTCATACATAATTTTTCTTTTTTGGTAAAAAAAAAACCATTTAATTTCTATTTAACGATGAATGATGAAATTACAAATTAAAACATCATGTTTCGTACTTGATGTTTTTTTTTATGCAATACACCCATACCACGATATACGGCCCCTCGTTTTACGGCCTTCCGCTTTTTGAATTGCGTCTCAGTTTTGAAATACGTTGCACATTGGTTCGATAAACGGTCAAAAATCGGACAATATTACATTGAAATGCACTGCGATCAATAAATGCAATACTTTCCTAAAACAAAGTTCCGGTGTTTCGATATACGGCCTAAATTTTTGGAACCAATCTGGGCCGTATATCGAGGTATGGGTGTACAATGATAAAAATTGTATGTGACTAAATTGCGCTCTCAAGTTTTGTTTATTTTTTTAAAAACATCACACTCTTTTATAATATTACAATTACATTTTTTTAGCCAATAAAATAAAACCAATAAGTAATATGAACTTAATTTCATGAATTAAAAAGTAACCACAATAATTAAAAAAAATTATAACCCAATAGATTTTTTTTTTGTTTTCTTAAATATTAATTCGTATAAATAAATAAGCATAATGAATAATGTTTTGGAAAAATAAACAACATAATCACTCGTGAAATAATTATTATTACTATATTTGAAATAGCACATTTTTTGTTTTAAAGATAAAAATTGATTAGAAAATGAAATTCAATTGAAAAAAAATATATCTTTAATATTAAACGATTTAAAAAAAATATAAGTAAAAATAAAAAATGTAACCATGGAGCTGTGAAAGAAATATTGATGTGATTATTTGTGATTGTTATTATTATTAACAAATAATTTGATTATCTAAATATAAAATATATATTTACATAATAAAAATATATAAATATGTAATAAAATCGCATACTAAATGTAATAAATATAACGTATATTTTTATTATTTTTATAATTGTTAGATGAAACAAATATATTTGAATTAAAAAAAAATGGAGCAGAATTAAAACAGTCATTTTTAGAAAGCGATATAATATAAAAAGAAAACCAAATGAATTATAATAAATTTTCGTTTGTTTTTATACATAAATAATTATAATATACACATGTAACAATAAAAACTTCTGTAAAAATATTTTGCGGCAAAAATTAAGATCAATTAAAAATTAACAACTTGAGTATAGCTAAAGCGAGTCTCTATGATGCTGCTGTTATATATTTGAATTGAATTATTTGTCATAAAGAGGGCTTTAATTGTTGGATCATTTTTTCCAAATTATTCGAGATGCCCCACTCGAAGCCATTCCGAAATTGTAATAAAAAAAAGTATGAAGTCATTTTTTATAAGATTTTTAATATCAATTATGACTCTTATTATTTGTAATTCCCCAGGCTATATATATATTAAATTCTTTTAGACTATCTAAGGCTAAACATCGCCCAAAATTATCTAATCGTTTCCAAAATTTCACAAATCCTTTGTTACAAAAATATTAAAAAAAAATTTCGTATTTAATAGTAAAAAAATGACATTGTGATCATCCATTTTAGAATATCAGGGCACCAATCATGTGTTCCGACGCGTCTCTGTCTTTCGTCTTCGACGCAGCTTTTAACTCTTGACTTCGCCATATCAGCAGCTTCAAATTTCCTAGAATGACAGTCAGAATCACGTTTCGATTCATAGTGACGATTCCGCGAAATTTCTAGCTGCAGATATGGCGAAGTCAAGACTTAAAAGCTGCGTCGAAGTCGAATCATGTAGTCCGGCGACAGAGACGCGCCGGACTACATGATTGGTGCCCAGATTTTATACTATAAGGGGGCTTATTATGGAATACGAAAATCGTATTCATAACGTCCAGAGATTTTGTTTTGTTGTTAGTGTTTTCTACTTCCAACAACAGTTACGATTACGACCGTATTCCCTAATAGGCTCCAAGGTCTTGGAAAGCACCGAACATTTCATCCTTCTTTCGATATTTTTATCACCCTTCTTATTATCAAAGAGCTCGTTGCAAAAATTCTATTTAAAAGTAATAAATACAATATAAACATGTACATAAGAACGATTCGCGTGCCATTTTGTTATATTTTTAAATATTCACTAAATCAAAAAAAAAAAACTTTAAAATATCGTTCGGCCAAAAGTTCTTAACTTCATTTTTTAAACAAAAGGTCCCCCGAATTTGAAAATGCGTCCCGTTTTAATTTCCAAAATAATGTTTAATAACTACAATAAAAAAAATATTGTATTACTTTCTTTTCATCTCGCTCTTGTTCAAAATAACAGAAAACCAAAGCAATAAAGCCTACAAAAACACCGAAATAATTTTTGTTCTTTGCCGCAAAACTTTGAAGCCAAGTAAAAAAATTAGCCTGTTAAAAATATGTAATAAAATATACTTTTAAACACATTTAAATTAAAAATACACACACACAAACACATACAATAAATAGTTTGAGTAAGCTGTAATCAATATAATATTAATTACATTTAAAAGAAATAAAACAATTAAAAAAAAATGAAATAAAAATTATGATAATATTAAAGGTATGTTACACAATTGAAGTAAGTAATATAACTTCTCTGTATTTGTTTATGCAAAAATCAAAATCAATCTATATTATATTATATTTTATATAATTATTCATTTTAATGACTATTTTCACTAATTCTGAGGTAAAGGGCTGTAATACGTTGAAATGTTTATTATTATTTTTATTATTATTATTTTTTTGCTATTAATTGATTCATACATTAAACATAAATAGTTATTGATATACATGTAAATGGAAAGTCTAAACAATATTATTATTATCTCCTTTTTGTTTTATGTTGTTAGCTTCTTTCAGACTTATATAAGGCAGTTGAGTTAAAATGTTTTAATTTTTTTTTTGTTTTATTGCATAATGAATTAATGAAAATACAAATACAAATTTAGTTACCAATACTATATAAAATATAGAAAAATCAATAAGAAAAACGGGTTAAAATCCATGCGTAATAGAATTTGAGTAAAAATACACACAATAGATGAATTCAATACAATAAAAACGAACTTTTTTTTCGTGAATTATATTTTTAAAAAAGGAAAAAAAAACGCGAGCAATTATTTTTTTTTATATTTATGAATTGTTGTTATTTTTCAATTTGACTAATTGTAACATTACAGAAAACTAATATAAAATTGTATATTAAAACTTATATAAAAAACTATAAGAAATGTTTTTATTATTTTAATTTTACAAAGCAGAAAATTACTTTTAATTGATGAGATAATCCAGAATTTTTGATTAATTGCAGATCATTAATGCTTTGATTATTTTAGGTCATATTAAGGGCCGCTTCAGCACGGAATATCCTGTAACAGTAAGTGTTCTTGGTTTCCAAAATTTTCATTTAAAAAATTTCTGTGTTTTTTCAGATTTACTTTAGGGGCGCAAGAAAGGTTTTATGCATGCATCTGTCTCATCTGAACTGAACACAAGTTTGAATACTATAAATCAAAAGCAAATCGTAGTGAGTACGATTCATTTGAAATTTATTATGAAATTTTATAAAATTGTATAATGTTTTGTAAATTCAAAAATAATTTTTAATTTCGTTTTTATATCCCAATTTTTTTTTTATATATTTTTTTTTGTTTTGTATTACGATTTATCATCTGGGTCCTATTGCCGAATACGATACGAGTGGTTCGAAAAGTAAATTTGACATTCGGGTTAGTGTTTTTTTACCAACAGGGACATTAAATTTACGATTCGAACCAATCCGGCGATTAGGGCCGAAAGTTTTGCTATGATTTAATCATTAACGTCGAACGGGAATCAGAATATCGCGAAACTTAAGGTTTATTGGTCAATATTTTTGAATATTTCTCCTGGCGAACTTAAGAATTCATATTACTGTACAAAGTTTATGTGATGTCGCTTCATCATATGGTAACGCCATTAATCACGGCTAAAGCGAAGCTTTGAAATTATGCTGTTGCAACTCTGAGAAAACTATAAACTCGGAACTACTTACTCAAATGATTAGAAATTTTTAATGTGTACGTTTGGTTTTACCTATATTCGCTTTAACTCATTAGGGCGATGTCCACAAAATAGGTCACTCTTTTAAGGGGAGGGAGATCTGCGGTAGTGTGTCAACGGCAATTAAATCCCAACCAAAAATCTCGAATAGAGTGAAAAAGCCTACAATTGGCGTGACCTATTTTATGGACAGCCCTTTAATGAAAAAATCGTATGTTACCAAAGAATACCTTTTGATTAAGAGCGTTCAGGCCATCCAAAAAAGGTCACCACATCAGAAATTGTCGATAAAATGCATGATATTGTGATTAGAGATCGATGAGCGATTGTGCTCGAGATTGCTGAGGATGTAGGCATCTCACGTGGACGCGTGGAGAATATATTGCATGACTATTTGGGAATGAGGAAGCTCGCTGCCAGATGGGTGCCGCGTTTGCTTTTTGTTGACAGCAAATGCGACCGTATGAGAACTTCAAAGGAGTGTTTGGCGATGTTCAACCGCGATAAGAAGGATTTTTTGCTCTATTTCGTAACTTTCGTAACTTTGGGCGAAACATGGACCCACCCCAACACACCAGAGACCAAGGAGCAGTCGAAACAGCGGTCTTCTCCTGGCGAATCGAAGTTGAAGAAAGCCATGGTGGGTCTGTCGGCCAACAAGGCCATGGCCACAGTTTTTTGGGATGTGCAAGGAATCATTCACATCGACTACCTTGAAAAACGATCATGAGCGTATATATCAAGCAGAGCTTGAGGATCGACTTCATGCCGATTTGAAGCGAAATCACCAGCATTTGGTTAAGAAAAAAGTGCTCTTCTACCAGGACAACGCACCGGGGCGCACAAGTCCGCAGTCGCAATGGTAAAATTTCATGAATTGCGCTACGAATTGGTTCCTCATCCACTTATTTTCCACATTTGGTCCCTTCCGGTTATTATCTATTTCCAAACTTAAAGAAATGGCTCGGTGGTAAAAAAAATTGGGTCGAGGAGGTAATAGCTAAAATAGAGTTCTTTTTTGAGGGCTTTGGAAAATTGTATTTTTCGGAGGCTACCAGAAAATTGGAGAATCGTTGGTGTATAGCCCTAAGGAAACTAAAATGAGTTTTGTCGAAAAAAGCTGTTAATATATTTCACAATTGTATTAACTGTACAAAAGATTGATTGAGGCCCCGCAATTGGCGGAGCGATGTGCTAATGCCCCGCTTGTCCAATTGATGAGTCGTCCCTGAATATAAATATCAATTTTAAGGAGTGGCTTGCGTTCTTCCGTCTGTTTTCCTCCAACTGCGCGGTAGATACGTTCCACAAAAAGAGCGCGCAAACCGAAACCGCGCACTGTGAACCCTACTTTGTATAAACTTTTGGGATTAGAAACATGTTTTTTTGAACGAAAATTATAAAAAAAACCGCACAGCTGCGAAATTTTTACCGCACAGTTCGAAATTTTGGTATTAAAAACTTAACCGCGCAGTTGCGAAACCGCGCAGTTAAAAACCGCGCAGTTGGAGGGATTACTGTATATTTTAACAGACAGTCAATCGAGAACTGATGTTTAGAGATTAACAGGTGAAAACTATTGCACATAACATTAAATAGTGGCTAAATACAAACATTCATTACTTTAAAAAATATTTTTCAGATCATTTTTAAACAATTTTATTTTCAACATTTTTTTTTCAGGAGCAAATATTCAAACATTTTATTGTAATATTAACAAATAAATTGATGAACTTTTAGTATATAATCAAAAATTAATTTTAATTTGAAATTATTTTCCACACATTGAATGTTTTAGTAAAATAATTTTGTTCCTTTCTAATTTTTTAACTTTAGTTTTTTTTAACTTAAAAAAGTTTAGAGTAATGAAAAATTGCATAACATAATCTGAAAAAAAAACAATACAAATTGGTGTTGGGAGTAGACAATGTTATATCTTCCAGAACAGTTCAAACAATGTTTGTTTCTTCATTTAAGACAAAAATGTTAGTACACGATAGCAATAACTCTATTACTCTTCTGTAGGATAAAGGTAATGTCGATTTGCTTCTTTTTTATTTATAAACAAATATTTCTGTATTTTTTCCCAAATTCGATAATGCACAGCGATAAATTATTGCAAAAACTTAATCAACTTTGATAAAAAAAAATCTCTTGGCGTTGATAATTTCCAACGTTTGCATGTAGTTTGATTTCCGAATACTAACAATATTTTCTTTTTAGATTTTTATTTAACCATCGAGCCAAAAGTGATAATCATGGACGATGGATATCCACGTTATGTTTGTCCGAAATGCGGTGTTAAATACAAAAAATTGAGCGGATTACGGGGCCATTTGAAGGAATGCGGACGTGGAGCAAAATGTCCTTTATGCCCAAAAATAGTTACACAACGTAGAAATTTACCCAAACATATGGAACGTCATAAACGAGACGGAATGTTTAATATTATGAATGAAAGCTCATTTTTAAAGATTTTTAATTAGTTTTGTTAGTCGCAACGGATTAGTGATAGATAGTATTAAAAAAAATACGATTGTTAATCATTATTTTTGTACGTTTAGATAAAAGTATCTCATTTTTGGTACTACCTATGATAATTGTGATAATTTGACCGACATTTACTTAAACAAAACAAGTAACTTATTAAATTAAAACACATATTAATAATTCAACATTCCCAATTGCAATATTGTGATATAACGATAATTATCGCATCTCGCAAATTTTCTATTAGCGATAATCTCAAATTCAGTGAACTTTTTTTTTATTATTACTCCAAAATATTTAGTTTTTAAATAATATATTAATAACTCTAGTTTTAGTAATGAAACTACTAATGATGTTTTTGTTACGTACTTAATTAATCAACATCGCTTTTAGTTATATGAAAATGTTGAAATTATTCAGTTATATGTTTCAGTTATATACTTCTATTTTTACCGCAGAGTAGTTATTATACAGAGGTTCAAAAATTTTTGCTTTAAAAATTGGGTTCTGATAATGAAGATATTAAATTGGTGTTATGGCGAACGTATTCGCAATCACTCTAAAATTCTCCTCACTGAAGTCGAAAAATCTCAACCGATAGAAAACAACAAAAATCCAAAAACAATCGTTTGCCTTCCTCCTACAACTACAATGCAGGGCTGGAATCATGTATCTCGACGCGTCTCTATTTTTCGACTTCGACGCAGCTTTTGACTCTTCACTTCGCCATATCTGCAGCTTGAAATTTCGCGGAATCGTTACTATGAATCAAAACGGGATTCTGTACTGTCATTTCAGGAAATTTGAAGCTGCTGATATGGCGAAGTCAAGAGTCAAAAGCTGCGTCGAAGTCGAAAGACAGAGACGCGTCGAGATACATGATTCCAGCCCAGTTCTAGAGAAAAAATTGCATGGAAAAAATATTGAACCTATGCATAAAACCTACTCTATGTTTTTACTATTAAATTTTTTTTAGTTGAACTGAATTTTGATTACGAGAATAACTCATTTATTTTGTCAAAATTGAAATAATCGAGAATGACAGTCATATGGCGGTGGCGTTCAACTTTATAACCAAAATCGCGAAAAGCGAGGGAAGATGAAAATCGATCTCCGGCCTCGCACTAAACCACGTCAAAATTACTTTAAATTTCAAAACCTGAATAAATTCCATTAAAGATTAAAGGATCAATAAAATTATTACTCGAATAAAGCCAAAAAAACCATTTTTTGCAACAAATTGTATGGCACATGTCTTCCATTAGAAGATTATCTATTGGCAGATATGATCCATACACCAAAAACGCTAGTGAGGATAAATTGTAACGTCAAAAATATTAAATCGTTGAGGGTGACACAGCCGTTTCCGATATCTGATTAATGGCAAAGTTAGGAGATGCAACCCTAGAAATATGGTGCTCCATTGCTTAAAAAAGTGGGGGAAAATTTCGGCGAGATTAGGTATTTTGAAAAATCAAATTAGCAACATTACTAAAAAATGTCATCAAATTTTTGGCGCAAAGATCTTGAGGAACAGAAAATGTTTATATGCGCACTGGGCAGCATCAACCCTTGTTTCGTAACTGAGTAGACCTTAAGTTTGAAGAAATCTAAAGATCGGTCCCCTAAAAATGATTTTCAAATGTGCAATCTCGAAAAAAATGTCAAATTTTCAAAAAGCAAAATTTGATTTGTAACTATGTCGGTCGATTACGATCACTCATCGAATAGTGAGTTTGTACTTTTTCTTTTAGACCTTTGTGAAAATATGATTTTTTTATGTCTTGGACAATTTTCCGGTTCTCTAGACATTTCCATGAAATTTCAAATCTAATTATTTTTAATCAGTTCAAATGGGTGTTATTGATGATCTCAAATTTATCACAGAATCGATCTCTAATATTCTTGTATATTCAATATCAGTTCAACATAACTATTTAGAATTAAGGAAACGTGTAAAAAGTATTTTTAAGATACCGAAATTTTACCTCTAATATAACTTTAGGTTTGTAAATGTACTTACCATAAAAAAAACTTTTTTTTAATTACCTGCATTTAAGTTTTCTATATATATAAGTAGAAGACAAACAAAAAAAAACATTTGTATGAAAAGTATAAAAAAAAACTGGAAAAGAAATGAATTAAAAATGATGGACAGTGAAAGTATAATAATTGGTATTTTTAATTTACATTTATAATTTTAAAGCTATGTATAATATCTTTAAGTTTATTAATTTTTTCATTTCATTTCAATTAACAAAATAAGGGTAGAGATCAATTGGCGATGTTCATTACAGAAGCTTTTCTTTATTATTTCAATTTTTCTTTTTTTTTAATTATATTTTTATTTTGTTATTATTTTTTTCTTTTATTTTCTTTTAATAATTAGTAAAATTCCAATGTTTCTCTTTCTTTTTTCTGTTTCGTTTTAGAAATATTCCCAATTTTAGGCACACTGCTAGGATTAACCCGAAGTAATTCATCAACACCAGAACGTTATTTACAGAATAGGAAACTGAAACCGCAATACAATCAACACCGCGAACCAATGAAATTAAATGAAAACAATCAATCAGAACAGAATTCTTTCCATCGATGTCCATATTGTTCACGTTTCTACGAATCAGTTGCGAAATTGAAATCCCATATTGTTAAATATTGTTCCAAGGAGAAGAAATTCAAATGTGTATTTTGTCGATATCGATCACGACGAAAAGATCATGTCTTTCGTCATATGAGCCGGATGCATCCAGCGAAATTTCAAGAAATCGTACAATCCGGACAACCACTTGCTGTAGAACAGCCAATTAGTGATAGCGAACAGATCAATGATGACGATCATGACGATGAAGATGAATATGATGATGAATATGACGAAGGTGTCTCTAAAATGATGCAGTTTAATATTAAAACTGAAAGTGATGATGAAAATGGCGTTAAATGAAGAGTGATGAACGCATCAAAATCAATTTTGTTACTATACATTCCATAGGATTAATTTTGTCAAACTTTTTTACTTTTATTTTTGGATATCATATTGCAGATAAATCTCACGTAGTGCCATAAAAAGTAGGAAAGGGATAAAATTTTTTATTTTATTTTTTGATCTTGTGTTTTTTGTTAACCGGTCTTACCTAAGTAAATCGAAGGTTTTTTTAAAATTAAAAACAATCAAAATTTTGTTGAGCATTTAAACTTATTCTAGAAGTAAAATTTTTAATAACGGCCATATTGGATACGTAATTTTGTACTTAACATTTTGCTGGATTAGAAATTAGATAAAATTAATATATATTATCAATATTTATTTTTTAAGATATAACCTTAAAGAAATGTGTTTAGAAAAAAAGTAAAAAATCATGTCTCAGATATTCTGAAGCAAAAAAGAAACAGTTAGAAAACATAAGAAAAACTATAATTGCCAATCTGGCAGTTATTGAAAACCCGTATGGTGATTTAAGTGAACGGCGAACAGTTGTATCAAAATTCCACTTTGAAGTCAAACTTTTCAGCAAGATTTTTTAAAATTTATTCCAATCGGATTTTGATGTATAGGAGTTTTATGTAGAATCATATCCTAAATAACTTTTGTTCTTGCACTTTTTTTTATAAGATGCACCGTTTTTGAGATATTCGCAAAAAACGTTTTCGTTTTCATCTCAATATCTCAAAAACGGTGCAATTTTTGCCCATTAACGAGCTTAGCCTTGCATTTTACGAAAAACGAATCTCCGTAAAATTTCAAATCTCTAGCTTAATCCGTGCGCCTGCAATCCGCGCCACAGACAGACGGACAGACGGACGGACATGCAAAATTGAGTTTCTTTTATCATTCTAAACACACTGGTGTAATTAATTTTTGTGTGTGATGACGGGTTCTTGGCGTTACAAACAGTAAGGCAAATTTAATATACCCTTTGGTTTCCCCATACGGGTATAAAAAACACAGACATGAAGTATTTTTGTGCTCCATTTCTAAGAACAAATAAATTTTATGTGTTTTTAGTTGACTTTTTTTCGAATGAGTCTCTTTCTGTTGTCTTATAAACCTTTCATTGCGCCCATTCTCCTTTTAATACTCTATATGATATTTCATAGAGAAATATATTAGATTTAGCATCAAAATACAGTTTAACCACCCCTTGTCTTCTCCTCCGTACAAATTGCATACCTTTTTATATTTTCTCGAAAACGGAGAACAGTATCGAAAAATTTATAAAGACAAAACGTATTTAGAATATGATTTTGCATAACCGTTCATACATCAAAATGGAATCGGACCAATCCTTCTCTTCTCTCCCATACAAATGGATTTTTTTTTAATAAAATTTCTTTCTTCCCTCATATAGAGTATTTGACGATTGTCTCCTAAAAATTGTAGCTTTTCTTATATATTTTAAATCTCTAGAATTTAAAATCTTTGAAAAATTTTCATTTTAGAACCTTTTTTTCAAAAGAACGAAGCTTTTATGCCTTTTCCGTGTGAGGTATTCTGTTTCGTAGCTACGCTTAAAAATCAAGTTGGGATGGTGTTTTATATATACGATATAACGATTGTTTTTATCGCCTATACTATTTTTTAAATTGTTTTCTTGATGCTTTTACTTAAATTTACGGTGAGCAATGTCTAAGGAGGTAAATGTTAATAAAAAAAAACTCCATATTGATTTGGGTAAAAATTCATATTACAGTCATGAAATCTTTGAGGTTTTTTTTAAGTAAAATCCTTTTTTAAACACTTTTTTTCTATCTTCGATACAACAAACCAATAGCGAAACTGAGAATTTTTGTAATAAAACCTTTGTGTTAAATTTTTATCGATACATACATTAAATTTTTTAAAATTTGTTTAATTTTGAAGAAAACTAAACCTTTATGTACAGTGACTTTTCTATTTCGATAGTATTCATACTTAAGTTAATAAAAAATTAGATTTAGGCAAGTTTAGTTGTTTAGGATAGCAATTTTTGTCCTCCATAATATATATAATTTTTTTAACTGTGAAATTGTATCATTTCGAAGAAATATGGTTTTCAAACTGTAGATATTACATAAAATAGTCTAAGAAAATTTGTTATTTTTTATGCTATCTATTTTGAATATCGTTAGAATTTTTTTTATATAAATTTATAAACAAACGGGTTTGGACTAGTTTTTACATTATTGATTAAAATTATTTTGATATAAAAAATGAACTTTGAAAAAGTTCAATACCAATAAAAGGGCTTTAATATGTATTGATTAAATTGTTATATACATTTTTAATGAATTGATCATTTTGAATAAATAATTTTTATAAAAAATCAAAATTCAATTATGTTTTAACATTTGAAGCGACTAAATAAAATACACACAATTAACGGAAATTTCCCCGAAAGAAAGTTTAGTTTCTCAATACTAACGTAAGAATTTTCTTTTATATGATTTTAGGCTATTGGACGATACTAGAGACAGTTCCAGTAACCAAAGCAGTATTACCGACAGGCACGGCAACAACGATATCAATGAATACGACAACAATCCCTCCGACATACGTTAATGCAGCAGTGCTTGATGGAAATGTTGTCGTTCACATACCAGCCAACATATCAACATCAAATCAAATGACCAAACATATTGAATATACGCAATTAAAATCTGACCATGAACAAAATATGAAAACTGCTCAAATCATAACCGAAGAATCAAAACTGTTATTTGAAGCACCTCTTAAAGCACATAATGATAGCCATTTGCAACATTCGAAAACGATGTCCGTTTCAGATAATCAAGAGGAATTGGAAAATAGGAGATCATCTACATCTCAAGAAAATTTGCTATCAATGAAATTAGCTCTGCCACATGTCTGCGATCAATGCGGTAAATCGTATAAAATCAAAGGATCACTCAAACGACACAAGAGCTACGAATGTGGTGTAATACCGAATTTATCATGTAAATTTTGTATACATAAAAGTAAATATAAGTCTGATCTAAAGAAGCACATGATCCAACGTCATTCAGATCTTTACGATGAATCGGCGGCACAGTTTTAGGTTTGTTTTTATCGTAAAACAATTCCAATTTATTGACATTTTTTCCAAATTCGAAGCAGTTGGAACTTAATTCAATTTAATTAAATACAATTAGATTTATGAAAATTGTCATAAGAAACACATAGAGGCCTTTCAAATAGGGGTTGAATTAGATTGTTTTGTTAGTGAATAATTTTTATATAAAAATGATTTTTATGTACGTTTTACAATTATCTTACACGTCAATTGATTCCAATATGTAATTCTTTTTATCTTGCCAATGATTGTACCACAAATTGTACAAACTCTTTATGTTATTTTGATTTCATAAAAAAAAATTGCCACAATCGTTTACTGGATCTGTGACAAAATTAAGTACAAATACAGCTGATTAGTATAATTCGAAACAAAACTAATTTTAATTTTCGGACCTTGTCAGTGTATAGTAGTTTATTAGAGAGGATTTTTTTTAAATTTATTAAAAATAGATTTGTGTATCTTTATCAATTTTGCCCGCAGAAACATTTAGGGGCTGTCTCTGAAATAAGTAATACTTTTTGGGGGAGATATGCGGTAGTGTGAAGCCCCATATATAAAATCGTAAAAAACCGTAACGAAGATTAAAGAGAGGTTCGGAATGTCGAAAATAAGCATGACGTATTTTAAGAGCTTCTAAGTGGTAGTTGAGAGGATCTTTGATCGGTTAAGCGGTCAATAAAAAGCGGTTCCTCATTTTTTTCGATTTTCGATGCTTATTTTATCATCCTCACTACCATACTACCACAGAAAACCCAGAAAGCTAATCGAATTTGATTTTATTTTATTAGAAAACCTACCATTGGTTCTGAAATGATTAAAAAAATGTTACAATGCTTGCAAACTCTATCGAACTACGGTTGCATGCAGCTTGAGCTTTAGGACGGCTTAATAGCGCACAGCTTTGGTAGAGTTTGTACATCTACTGCTTAAAAAAATCTATTTCTAAGCACTTAGTCCCGTATCACACTAACGATTGCGATTACGATTGAACTTCCTGGACCAATGAGATCAAAGCTTTCATGTCCCTATCGTTGAAAGCCGTGATCTCATTGGTCCAGAAGCTTCAATCATAATCGCAATCGTTAGTCTGAATTGGGCTTTAGTCAAAAAAAAAACATAAAGGAACATAAACTATTGAAAATGCGTTAATAGTTACTTGTACTTTTTAGAGTGTAAATAATATTTTCTGACAATGCTTTGTCTATGCTGTTGAGTAGACAGTCTAATCGCTTCGCTACAAAAGGTGGTTCGGTCCAAAAAAAAAAATTTTGGACCCAAATCCTGGTTGTTAGAAGGCAGAAAAATGGCAATCAAGACATTTGGGCGCCGCTGATCACAAACCTGATGTCTAAATTAATTTTATTATTCGAAAAGGAGTCCTGAAAGGATTTTTTATTACACACTGACACTGGTCCATAATCATGACAAGATTCATAAAAGTATTAAAAAATATAATAACATGATTATCATTTTCATCTCAAGAAATATTCCAATATTAAGGAAAGCAATATCCAAAAAGTATTAAACAGTAGAAAAAATTCAGCACAAAATGACAAAAAACGTGAAAATAAGATTTCTCCTTCCAAAGTTTTGTTTCACTGTTGAAACAAATCCATTTTAAATGTTTATAAAAAACAGAAACTATCTTTGAAATATTTTGAAGAACATTCAAACTTTCAAAGTAAAACAATTTCAAGACTTTATATTGATATAATTCTGCTTGCGGAAACAAATCTCGAATTTCATTAAACATTTCCTTTCCATCAAACACCCATTTTGCACAAATTGTACAAGAATTACTTAAGAACAATACTAAATCAGCTGAAAAATCTAATAGCAGCAATACCAGTTTACAAATAGACCAAAAACGTAAGAATGCAATGAAATATTTTTAATGCATTTAGTTTTCCCACATAATTTTATTAGTTTAAGTTATTTGTGTTTTTGTAAAGATTGCCTGAGGGGAGTTAATTTTAAAAAGTTTTTCATTACAAATAAATTTTTAAATGTTAATTTTTTTTTCATTTAAATTTAGTTAAATGCTTTTTTTAGATAAGAATAGTTTTTCTTTTTGAATAAGTGAGACCTGCAAACAGATTAAACGTAAGTTAAAAACTTCTTTTAATAGTTTCTTTAATTTTTGCGTTTGAAATTTAAGTTTGCCGTGTTCAGTTTTCTTTTTTCATAGTTTTCTTTAACAATTAAATATTTTTTCTATTTTAATTTTTTTGAGATTTGTTTGAGAAATTGATTAGACATTATATAAGCTTTGGTTCTATTAAAATTCTTTTCTCTTTTCTCTTCTTTTGTTTCCGATGTTAATTTACAGATTATTGGGGTGCATATATGTATTTAGCACAGTATGCTGATGATGCACTTAGTAATGATATAAAAGGTCAAAAACGTAACGGACAGCAGAATTTTGCATGCGGAAAATGTGGCCGCTGGTATTCAACACGAAGTATTATGCTACGTCATATGAATCATGAATGTGGCGTTGAAAAGAAAATCGAATGTACACTCTGCCATCGTAGATTTCGACGTAAATGGAATTTAGAGCAACATATGAAAAGATTACATAGAAATTAAGTTCTTAACAATAATTTAATGAATTGTCTGTTAAATCGAATTAATTCTTAAGATAATTTTTTCCGCATTATAGAAATTTTCATTGACATAGTTTTTAACTCGCGTCAGAAATCTTTCGAAGCTTTTTACAGTTCATAAGATTTTCAAATCATAGATATAAATATTAACTGAAAATATTTCTTTTTTAATTTGCCATTAGTATATTTAGGATATTTGAAAGAATGTTTTAGTACATAATTTAAATTATTTATAAATTAATTGATTTGTTGAAAATAATGAAATTTTTAATTTATTATGACTATTATATTTATTATAAATGTTTTTTCTTTAAGACTAATTAAAAAATTGTAAATTATTTAAAGTAAAAGTGAACTTTAGATGCTGTTTATTGTAATCAAAAGTCAAATAGAATTTTATTTGTTTTATTTAGTTTTAAGTGAATTATAATTTTATGCTTACATTGTACAATATTTATACACAGTTGGCCAAACAAGTCACTCAAACAATTTTGGATAATTTGCCTGAAACTGAGAACTTTTGATCAGCATCTAAAAAATATGAAGGTCCTGCCCATAAAATATATCACACATTATAGAGAGAGAGGAGATCTACGGTAGTATGCCAGCGGAATTAACATTCATACAAAAAATCGTGAAAAGTGTGACTAGGCATACATGAGCGTGATTTATTTTGTGGACAGCCTTTAAATACAATCTTGGAAAAAACAGTTAAATAAAGACAAAAAAATAATCCACTCCACATACATAGTTTGTACAACAAAATGAACGAATTTAGTAAAAATCAAAACATTTTATTAAAAAAAATGTTAAACAGTTTTTTTTAACTCGAAAATGTTAGCAAAAAGTAGCACTCGTTTGAACCTCAGCAATTTTTTGTCAACGTAATTGAAGAACTGAAGTGAGAAAAGGGTCTAAGCATTAAAACGAAGTTTCGAGAAAAACAACAAAATTAATGTTCATCAAGTAATGATTGGATTGGACATAGACACATTCTATTTGTAAGAAAATTCAGAATTTAAAATTTTTATCGGTGAGACGGGCAATCTTTATAACATTGCTATAAGATAAAAATTCGATACCCTTGGCTGTTTTCACTTCAAGTAATATCTTCATATAATAAATCATATAAAGTTCATTTCTATTGCCATCATTATGCTTTTGCATAAATATCGAATATTGAGTGATAGTTTTCACGTAAGAAATTTTATGAGCTTATTGGCTTTAAAAATTAGAGACCAATTCAAGCGGGAGAAATTCAACAACTACAAGCCCACGGCATAGAGACAACCAAGGTATGCCGTAAACTTTTGATAGTCAGGTGTGACGTCATTTGTGCCGACTTTTTTTAATTAATTTTTATGTTTATTGATCACTATTTAATGCAATCAGTCAACTAATTTACAAATATCTTATTTAAATCGCACAAATTTAAAAAAAAAACCATCCAGAATACAAAATTCCTTCTGCACTTGACGAACTAATCGGCACAAGTGACGTAGCAACGAAATGTCAGATTTGAGTTTACAGCATACCTTGGTTGTCTGTATGCCGTGCTACAAGCCTTACTTTGTATTTCCCGCGGAAAACTTTTTTCTAAAACTAGAGGAAAACTACGAACTACCTCGATTGATTTCATCAAGTACAATTCTAGGGGATATTACTGTCCTATTTGTTGCAAGACAACAGGGAGCAGTGACGCACCCAAGAAGCCAAACCCGATCAAATTATTGTGGGTTTTTTATAGTTTTTTTTTTAATTTTATCACAATATTCATACCTTTTTCAAATAAAGGATAGGAAATTTGGGATTTTCCGGCAATTATAGCTCAGTCGTTTTTTTAAATTTTCCCATCTGTAAAAAAAAAACAATTTAATTACGACAGCACAACACAAAAAATGCATGAAATGATTTAAAAAAAAAAATAATCACAAAATTTAATGGACTTTTCGATTGACTCGAATTTTCCATAAATAGCTAATGCAAAAAGGCTGTGATAAGGTTTTAGTAAAAAAAAAAAATAAAACACGCTTAAAATAGTTCCTTTTTCTTTTCAAACACTTTTTAAACACAGCCTTATGTCCAAAATGCATCTAAAGTTCACAAAAAAGTGTTGCGTTGATGAGATTAATTAATAACAAATATTTAATGCCAAATTACAAAAAAATTAATTTATTGTCCATAGATTATATTTATATTTATTTTTCTAACTAATAATAAATTTCATCATTCACAACCAAAGAAATAAATGAAAGCCAAGAGCAATGAAAGAAATAAAACAAACAAATTTGATCAAATTGTCTCTCACAAAACTTTAATAAAGAATTTGTTTTTATCAAATTTTAAGCGTATTAATTATTTAAAATAAAAAAATGAAAGATGCACATTTTTTTAAAGGGCAGCTTTTCCTGTAAACACATCATTCATATGTATTACATATTTTTACACATCTATCGAATAATTTTACTAACAAAATTTTCATTTTTTATTCTCTTTGTAGATATTGTATATGCATCAACGGAGGAACTAAGGCAAATATCACAAATACGTGTCAGCGATACTGGAAATATACGATTTAAATGTGTTCTTGGCTGTGAAAGATCGTATAATTCGTACTATAGCATGATGCGTCATGTAAAATTTGAATGTGGAAAAGAGAAATTCTTTCAGTGTATGATATGCGAAAGGAAATTCTCACATAGGCATCATTTAGTTAATCATTCGAAAAGGAATCATAAAAATATGCGTTATAATTAATAGAATATAATTGTTTTTATTTTTTGTTATCTTAAGATTTTTTTTTTGTTAGACATTAATTTTATGTTGTTCATGTATACGATCCTTTTAAACATTCAATTTATTGTTTCTTAAAAATTTTAACAAATTTTATGTACAGTCTCGATTTAACAAAAGATTCATTGTTGTTTTTAAAATACAAAACTAAAAGTATTTTTTTCAGAAAACTTTCTCTTAACATTTACGGTTGAATGATTTAAGGCTTTCGCGGTTGCTTAATGCCATAACTAAGGACTTTCGGTTTAACACGTTGGCTGCCATGTCGCACGTTTTCGTGCGACACCAAAATGTTACCCTGAGGCCGCGTCGCACACGTTTCCGTGCGACACCCAAATGTTACCCTGAGGCCGGCCCCACAGGATGTTTTATGTTCTCCCAGGCCACACAAAAAAAACCGTTATAACTGCAAAATTAGGACCAATAATAAAGTCGCGAGTAGTCAAAAATGCTTTTAGGCACAAAGAAACAAAAAATAACAAAAAAAAAGTTGGCCTCAGGTGACCAAAATCGTGAAAAGACGTTGGCACTGCACGATTAAAATCCTGAAAAGGCTTTGGCAGCCAACGTGTTAACCGCGTGAATTTAAAAAAGAAGTAAAACTTACGTTTTATTTGCCGAGACGTTTCGGTTAGAGCCTGTGCGCTCGAGGTCGATTTACGGTTGAGTTAGGCACTCTCATATAGCTTAAGTTCTCACCATATTGAAATACAGGAAACAAATCCCTGTATTAAACATATTCAAAAATATTCTAAGTCTTAAGAATAACACTTTTTGTCTTGTGCTTCCATTTGGCGAGAAGTTTAGATTGTATAAAAAAGTCCCATTCTCCCTACATGAAAATCTATTAGAATACGCTCGTGGGTCTGTCTGCATGTTCGTCGGGCTGTCCATAAAATACTACACAAATTTCAATGATGCTGCAGATGATGCATTGGGGAAGGAGTCCGAGGGGGGGGGGGTTATTCTTCGGTTCTGAAGGAACAGAAGAGATATTGCTTAGAATTGGATCACCATTCCCGAAAAACATCAGACAGTAATTTATTGGGTATTTTTTCCTGCATTTCTCGTAAAACCACTCCATTCTAAATAAAATCTACTCGACCTCTGCCTTCCTTTTTTTTTGTCAAGACTCTATCCAAGTTATTTAATTCAAATATTATTTGAATAACCTTCAAGTTATTCGAAATAAAATATTATACAAGGACCAAAACTTATTCACGAGCCGAGACATGTTCAAACTCAAAAGCATTGCACAAACCAATGATCCAATGTAGTTGTAATAATTTTCTGAACATTTTATCGACTTTTTTTCAACATATAATCACCCCGATTGCGAGTGTCGTGTCGTTTTCGACAAGAGTCGTTTCACGTGTTGTTGTTAGTGTTTATCTACCAACAACAACATGTAAAACGACTCTTGTCGAAAACGACACGACACTCGCAATCGGGGTGATTGATTTTATTTTATTTTAAACATTACGCGTGCCATTCTTTACGTGCATTCCTGACCTGCTAAAACCTTGCTCTAAAATCATATCTAGAATTTTGAAGCTAGTTTGATTTTGCAGATCCGGGTTGCAGGTCGAATTTCGAGCAAGAAAAGGCTGCACCCCGATGAACCACTTTCTTGTAGCAATTCATTTTTATAAACCTCGTACCAATTCATTTTAATAAACTGAGTTCTGCTGGCAGAATCGTGAATTTCAAGTTAACATTTTTTCAAATGTGAAATGCTAGGACCGTTTTTTTACAAAACTTTTATTACGTTTTCGTTTTTTACAATCTATTAGAACAATTTCGTTTTTTACATCCTATTAGCAGCGATAATTCTGACAAATTAGCTACATACAAACATAAAAATACACAAGTATACGTTACAATACCAAAAAACAAATCGAGGCAGTTTTAAGCAATATGTAATAAAAATAATTATAAGTTCCATTCAAACATGTTTCTAATAAAATGTACAAAAAAAAAACAATTTTTGTATTAGTTTTAGTTTTAAGTGAAGTTACTTTATGTAAATAATTTTTTTAAAAGAAAGAAAAACACATGAAGATATTAGATATCGAAGTATAAATAAATATTCAAATCAAAATTTGTTCCTTAATTAGCATGAGTTTTAATGTCGTTTTTGTCGATAGTTTCATTTTATTATTGAAAGAAAATTTGTGTTCAGTCTTTATTTTGTTCGCTTTATTGTATATGAAGTTCTTTTTTATTACAATAGAAAATGTTTTATTTGTCGATTGCAAGAAACAAAAAAAAATGTTTTATTTTATTTTGATACCATGTTGTTGCAATAAATTTTGAAAAAATGATGAAATTATTAAACAAAAACTTCTTATTCCCGAAAAAAATAATAAATTTTTGGGACGATCTCTGTTCTTTTTCATTTTTCAGATGGAGTTTTTGCAGAAATAATCAAAATCGATGATCATCGCTGGCATCATCGTCATGGTTGGCAAAATAATCCATCTTATCCAATGGTGATTCCATGCGAAAATAAATGCGGTAAATTTTATGCATCGATGGCGACAATGCAGCGGCATCTGAAATTGGATTGCGGTGATGAGAAGAAGTTCTGTTGTAGCGTCTGCAAGAAAACATTCAAACGGAAATATCATTTGAAACGTCATATGAAAACTCATACATCACTGATCGATGATTCCTTTCATTCATTGCGATTTCCTTTAAACGGGTTCTAAGTACAATTTTAAATTCATTACTTTTTTTAATCGATTTATAACCAAAGATGTGAAATACATACTCTTGTTTGACAGAATCATAGTATGGTTTTGTAAATATGTGATTTTTTTTTTAAATTTCATAACCTGACAAGAAATAAACTTTAATATTAATGATTATTTTAAGAAGTTTTCAGTATTTATATTTGCGACATAATTGAATTAACCATGTGAGTAAAATATTTCTTGTCAATATACGTAAAAATGAATTTATCAGCGAAAAAAAAATGAAACTCCATTGTGTAAAATTTATTTTTAAGTCAGAATCAATTTATAGTGCATAATGATTTATACCAAAAAATATTTTCCTATCTTGTATTAATTTACCATGTAATATTTGGATATTGTGTCAACGATTTTTTATAAATTAATCTATTTAAGTAATAGAAATCATGCAAACACATTGGAAAATGAAATGAAAACTTAATAAAAACGACTCGATATATTTATAGCAATGTCTTTTGTAAATATTTTTTTTTTCATTAACATTTGTCTAAAACAATTTATGTTTTTTGTCCATAATTATTATTTCAAAAATTTTCTCCATCAACGACTCTTGAAATATGAATTATTTCTATTAATTTTACGATAACAATTTTCTTTCAGGTAGTCGTCAAGTTGCTGCCAGCTCATCTCCATCGCCCACTTCACTTTCTCAATTAATAGACGCTACAATAATCCAAAGTCAAATTGCTAGAGCATTGGGAATTCAACAGCAACAGAGTCAACAGTCAACAATGAACATAATGCCATCAATGATCCAACAACAAATTGCATCATCAACAATCCCAGTGTCATCTCAACTTTCCCTTCCCGATGTGTCGCTAATGCTAAACGATGGCAAATCAATAGCACTAAAGCAATTATCATCATTTACCAAAAATCATTTTGCCAGGAAAAATTGGCCACTGGATGAGTCTAATATTGTGAATAGGCTGATATCACAATCCGCATTGACGGGACCACAGAATCCGAATTCAGGCATTAGATTATCACGGCAAATGAATTTTAAATGTCCACTATGTTCACTGAATTATCGATCGCAAGCATTTCTAAATGAACACATGCGAAAGAAACATTCTGTTCTTATTTAAATTTGTGTTTCTCATTTCAACCTTAAGGAATCTATTCGGGGCTGTCCATGAAATACGTCACCCATTTAGGGGAGATTGGTGTTTTACAAAAAAAACCCATACAAAAAACCGTGAAAAAGTATGATTATGACGGGAGAGGGAGGGGTTCGGAAATGTGAAAAATAGCGTGATGGACACCGCTTGCCCAATTTGAATAACTTTTTTAAAGCTTAAAATGCATTTAAAAGTCACGTCTGAAGTCTGATTAATATTCTTTTTTCCAATCTTGTATATACACTTCAAACCAGAAACAATGTTTATCTGTGAACATTCAATTTTAGATAGAAATCAATATAATCAATTTAAGAAGGTTTTTTTAATTAATAATTACTGAACAACGATACTAGAGTTTTTAAGAGTTAAGAAGATTTTTTTTAGTTTTGCATTTTTGGTTATTTGCACCCACTCTTAGTATAATAAAAGTTTTTTTTATTTATAGCTAAACTTTTAAAAACATATATGGAAGTGTTAATACTTTGTGGGTGCGAACCAGCAAAAAGTCATCCGTACTTTCCGTACTTTTTTTTAAATATTGTACTATCACAAGTTTTGGCCTCTATTCTGATGCACATACGACACGACAAATGTCACGCAAATCGACTCGACCATTCGACGTTTGTTTTTTCTCACTTTGTTTTTGAAAATCGGTATTAAAAATAATTAATGCCAATTGCGGTAGAATACATAGGAGTCGCAAGTTGCAATTCGATGAGAACTCTTATCATTTCAAATGACAGTTCGATCAGAATCGGGGTAATAATGTGAAATCTAAACTTTATCGGTGGCATAACTAGGGGGTTTTGCACCGCAAAGTGGATCACCACAGCAGTCTAAAAGCCGATGAAATGTTTTTATTCAAATGAAAACGCAAGGATATTCAAAATTTTGTTTTCCGACATTTTTAACACCTATAAAAATTAAATTCAAATTTTTCGTTTATTACCCAAAATATTAAGAAATATTCCACACTACCAAGTGTGGAACATTTTTGATTCTATTAACAACAATCAACGAATTCTGCTTAATTAATGATCGGCCAACCTAATAACCGTGACTGTAATTGGTCTGCGTTGAGGTAAAGTCTTAAAAAATTTCTACCACATTTTGGTTAAGTATTGGAAGGCAGCTTAGCGAGAAATCCCACGTATGTAGGCCTCTAGCTGGGCTCTGGGTTAGGAAGAGAGCATACCAGTTACACTTTATTATGAATCACAAATCCGGGTATCCAATTATTCTAACTGTCCGACAAAAGTTCGATTTGACTTCCATCCTCAAAAAGTTCTTATACTTTAAATGAGTCAGTCGGCATATCTCGCAAAAAGCGATGAAAAGTTTCATCGCTTCAACATATGCAGTGCATAATTAGTTGAATTTGCAGTAGGTTCATCCGTAGTAGATTTTCTTCTAGAAAGTTTTCGATAAAAATCTTAGCTAATTCTAAAAAAACATCCTAAGAATTGAAAACAAAGCAACATTAGTTTTCGGAAACGTTTGTAATATTCCTCTTTTTTCAATTCGATCGAACTTAAAAACCCAGGGCACCAATAATGTATTCCGACGCGTCTCTGTCTTTCGACTTCGACGCAGCTTTTAACTCTTGACTTCGCCATATCTGTAGTTTGAAATTTCTCGGAATCGTCACTATGAATCCAAACGTGATTCTGACTGTCACTCCAGGAAATTTGAAGCTGATGATATGACGAAGTCAAGAGTTACAAGCTGCGTTGAAGTCGAAAGACAGAGACGCGTCGGAATACATGATTGCTGCCCTGAATTGAAAAAAGCTGTACAAAAAAAACACTATATTGAAATGTTTTATAAACAGGATATCAGCATTTTTGGTATATGCAACTTATCTGCCACTAAATAAGATACACTTCTAATGGCAGATATGTACCATATACTAAACATATTAGTAAGAATATCTTTAGTTTGATTCAATAAAGAACCAAAGTTTTAACAAATACTTGTAACATGCTCGTATACCAATACAAAAAAAAAATAATATAAACAGCAATTTAAAGTTACTTTGTATTTTTTTTTTTTTTGTAAATCCTAGATTTACGGTAAAAACCAATACGCATTAAAGTATACAATCGAAAGTAAGCTTCTAAAATTTAAAAACAATAAAAAAAAATGTATTACCTTTTAATACCGAATAAGAAATAAAACGCCTTAAGATTTTAGAAATTAAGTATCATATATTTTACTCACTCTCAGTAGAAAAAGCGAGTTAAATCTTTTTTTACCATAAATCTTTTTGAAATTATAATCTGTATTATAAGAATTGTACTGGAATGTAGAATGTGAATAAAAAAAATTCATCAATGTATATCTTTTTATTCGGTGTATCAAGGAGTCTAATTTTATTGGTTGGTAATACTGTGTACATGTAAAAACTACAAAATAACATTAATATTTCAAAAAAAAAAATAGTACTAGTTGGCTTATTTAGTTTTAAAGGGGGTAAAATATGCTAAAAAATAAAAAAATAAATCTTTTGTAGTTAACAAAAAGTTGAATATTTCATTACATTTTACTAATTTTTTTATTTATCGTTGCAGATTATTTAAAAAAATATCAACTGCGTTATCCTTGTAGTATCTGTGGTAAGAGCTATCTGCGCAAAGCCCACCTGAAGCGTCACGCTCGTAATGAATGTATTGGGGTACCACCAAAATTTTGTTGTGACTTATGTCCGGCCCGGTATCGTCGAAATGAAGACCTTAAGAGGCATATGTCGAAGGTTCATCATATTCGGGTTAATTCAAAGCGTTCCATTGAAGTTGATGTCGAACCATCACTTTATTACATTCCATATTGTTAAAATCCTTTTTTTAATTATCACATTTTTAGATTCTTTTTTATTTTTTATTATTAAACAAATATTTTTCTTATTTAAAAAAAAAGTTTTATAAGTTTTTATAATATTTGCACTTAATTCCAACAAAATTTATTTTTATTGCTTTTTTGTTAGTCGCCTAACGTTTAATTAGTTTTTAAGGGAAATTTCAGTTCAAATGATCATCTCAGTAAAATGAAATACGAATATATTTTTTTTAAGTTATTGAAATTTTAAGTTTTAAGTAAAAAATCTCTTCCATATTTCTGTTCATAACAATGACACAAACAAGTGTTCTTTTTTGATTTCTCCAGTTAAATGTTTTTCAAGCATTTATGTTTTGTTACACTAAAATTTTTATTGTGAGAATCGAAAAATTAAAATTAAATTTAACGTAATCAAAAAGACAAAAGAAAACATTTCTGAATTATATGTGAATTTTGATGAAATCTATTTTTTTTAAATTTTTATAAATAAAATGTTTAAATTATTTTCAAATATTTAGCTTTTATTTGCTAATTTTTTTTTTTTTTGAATTTTTCTTTCAATATTTTTTTTTAAATAATTTTTTCTTGAAAATAGATATAAAAACTATTTGAAAATATGTGAATTTTAATTTTAGCCAGCTGGATATCTCCATGACGACAAGGTGAGCAATTTTACATTAATGAAAAATACTTTTAACTAATATATTTTTCTTTCACAGGTGAATTGTTTCCATGCCATCAATTAGGATATTTTTACATCTTTAGTTACAAAAGATTGAAAAAGTACAAAAAATCTCGAAACCTGCCGCATCATTTTGCCTTCTAAACGAGGTAAGCAAATTATTTTCATCTTTCAAATATTTTAATCACAAAAAAATCTTTTGATGCTGTCTATATTAGTATAAACATTTATTTTTATTTTAAAGAAATTTTTTTATATTCTCTAAAAGTAACGTTATGGCCCTTTTTTCTCGCTTTTAATAATATGTACTTTGCGGGCGACTCATGATAAAATGTTTTCAGATTGCTCATGGGCACATTTCTTTGAGATTGGACCGATTTGATCTTTTTTTTTCCTACCATACAAGTTGGGCATATGTGCTAGAAATTTCACGAGATTTTTATCAATGAAAGTAAAATGAAAAAAAAAATCTAGCTGGCAGGTTTTCCGAGAAAGCTGTGAATTAATTTTCCAGTTTTCCTAAAAATCACGTTTTTGGGAAAAAAATGTATCTTCTGAATTCTGAATGTGTATAATTGTACAAGGTTTTAAAACAAGAGATGATGACAAAAATTTTCCATCACCTAATTTATTAAGAATAGTACGCGTAAGGGCCGTTTCCACGACTATCTACTGGCCGGAAAGTAGATCGTCGGTACACGCGATATGTCTCATAGTATTCGTCGGGGTTATGTGTGCGTTTACTTGCCGCGAAGCTGGAAGTCAGTTTAGTTCACAGATATCGTACTACTAGATCGCGGCACTCGAACAATTCCATAGCAAAAATATTGGACAGCGTGACCATGGTTGTCTCATTTTGTCTTCGAATTTTAGTGATGTCAGACGTTCGAATCAACAAACTCAATAACACTTGAATTATATGTTTTACGTCGAACTCATAAGACTTATACACGGTTTAGGGAATTGCATTTTAATGTATGTGGCAGCTCTGAATATTAACACGAATAATCGGTATAGGGATTGAATAATATTCCGTCGGGGACCTGCATAAGCATTTTTTTCCAGAATTTTAATTTCCCAGAATTACTAGCTTTGTCCCTTTTTTTCGTCATAGCTTTTTGACGTTTCAGTGGCCCATTTGAGATAGCAAATGGCTTGATCTAGTAGTAGGATATCAGTGGTTTAGTTGTTTAGACAGTGAGAACAAATACACTCTCCTCAATTAGTCTAAACATTCAGCTCGGCAACTGTGTGTGAGTTTGACACTTGCTGTACAGCTGTTACCGCACACTTTGTTGTTCTAAACGTCATTTGCTTTTCATTCGATTTTGACGGTCAGACGATGAGCTACATATAACTTTTTTCGTTACCAATTATCATACATAATAGGAATGTGAATGTAAGCAACACAGCACACGAACTATATTTCCTAATACTTTCTTTAAGTGACGAAATTTAGATTTTATGACGTCCCCATAAGATTTCATTTTGAATCAATCATGAAATTTTGTCGCCGAGCTGACCGACAAAGGTTAAATTCGATTCAACTTTTTACGGCGACAAAGTTGGTGGGATTGATTTTATACAATCCGACGATGAGTTCAAAATCTGAAATGTCACCGTAAATGTTGTGTCAGACCAATTGTGTTTTGCGCTTTAGGTTTTGAACGGAATGTCCTATTACTGTCTGGCAAGTGCCGAACACGTGTAGATGACTTACCTTCTGTCTGCTCATCTACTTGCCGGCCAGTAGACAGTAATGGAAACGGGTCTCACAGACTTTAAAAAAATGAGCGATACAATAGATTGGCAGTGCGCTTTAAAAAATAATCTCACTCAGTAGTACTACAATAAAACTTTTTTGAGCTCGAAATTTTATGCTTCACCTCGCTTACTACTATTGCTATAGGGCTATGTCCATAGGTTTCAACATACTGAGATCTTACAAATGCCCGGTCTTATAGGCCGTCCAGCGCTAGGGGACTTTCCCCTATAACTCATCCGAAAACACCAAAGCGCCAGGGTGTTTAACGATTCTGCAGCTTTAAACCAAAAATTAGCCCATAATTGCTCGGAAAACATGAATTTTCAGATTTTTCCTAAAACTCTTTTCGTCAAAAATTCATTAATGTCTGCCCTATGCTCTCCCCGATTGTGAGCGAATCACAAATTCGCCTGCCAGGTTGGACACAATCCAGAAAAATACTCGTATATCAGTAGAAAAATAATTTATCCTCCAATTTTCCTACACTCAGAAAAATGTCCAGGTCAACTTTTTGTCAGGTTAACTCTGACCTTACAGAGGTATCTGTAAGCCAGCTAGCGGTCAGAGTTAACCTATCTAAGGTCAACTTGTGCAGCTCCCAATGCCCTACTTCACCTGCTGGTGGCTTAATTTCAGAATTTCTCCGACCGCAGGTCAACTCAGTTTTACTTTCCCTCATGCAGGCGAACGCGCGCCTGCCCGAGGCCAATTACGCCGTATGTAGGTCGTCGAGTTAGCCTTCATTTTTCTGAGTGTAGACCTCCAACAACCTCAAATTATCGCCTTTAGATCTAGATTTGTGTGGATAAAAAATGTGGATGTCATAACTAAGTTGTAACTCCTTTACAGGAAGAATAAGTGACTCACATTAAATTTTTCTCTCATAAATATATGTTTGAAATTTAGAATTCCGATTTCAAAATCGTTCATCGCAGTTTAAAAAATCCTCATTAAAGAAATGATGCGTATTTGCTTTTCCAAAATTATTTTACGGTCCTCAATTCGAATTATTTAGCCAGCTTTCCTAGTATTTCAATTTGAAGGTTAAATTGTAAAGTTCTAGGTATCGAAAATCATAAAACAACCCACATGACTAAAATATTTTTCTCGTAACTCACAAAGTTTATTATTCTTTTTCCCATAGCGTCTAGGATTACGAGTTACCCTACAATTATCTTAAATTGATAAAATAAATGAAAAACTTTTAAACACGTGTGCCCCTCTGCTTATATTTTGAGATTTTATTTCAACTTAATCCCTTTTCAGCTATTTTTAGATATCCTACAAATACCAAGGAAACACTCATTTCAAACAACTACAAACATCCCTTATCGGAATTCATATCTATCAATTAATCATTCTGAAAAGCTATCATGCCCTTTCTTGTCCCACTGCAACGCTACTGAAACATTAATTTCAGCATTTTCAACATAATCAATGTATGCACGGACAGAATTCATAAGTACCAAGCCCATATTCACGAGAACCGCATTCATTTGTTCAATCAGTGGCGGTATAGTATTTCTTTATCCTAAGCTAAAATTTTACTGAATATAAAGTTACCATTTATAAAAATTTTAAAAAAAATCGAACGAGCCAAATGTGCTGCCGACAGAGTATATACAGCTTAAAATTTGGAAAAAAAATCAAACGATAAATCTTTTTACCTGCGAACCTAAACTTTTTCAACTTCGCTGCTTATAAAGGAAAAATCACATTTGATCTTTCGTCTTCTGCTTCAAATGCTTATTCACCTACTCAGCATATGCACTTTTACTTACCACCGAAGCACCAAAAATTCTGAGGGCTTAAATGATTTCACAAAGGGCACATCCTGAATTGCTTCGTTTCTTACCAAATTCATGGAAAATATATTTCGAGAAAACATCAGAGAAGCACGCATCAGAATCAAAAACTATTAAACTACGAAATCCATGTATACTCGTATATAAGTTTATACCTGATCTGGATGGACTTTTTTCTAATAATGACTGCAACGATCCAAAGTACAAAATTTGTAGTCGAGGGCTTAAGATCCCAGAGGAAGAGAGAAATTCGGTGCCTCTAGACATCGCATTGCATTGGGATGAAATTATTTGTGTCCTTTTTCAATTCCCATTTAGTTTGTGCATTCTTCGATTCGTGCAGATGTCATTTTCTCGTATCGGATTTTTTTTTCTTAGCTTAAATTATTATTTAAATGCGATTCAATGTTGTTCCAAAAAGTCAATTTAAATATCCTGTTGACATTACATTTGTGCAAAATCTTGGTATAATTTTTATGTGAAAGTTTTTGTGTGAAATTCTTATTGTTTCACATTTAATATTTTGGGTGAATGATTTTATATAAATAATTTATGTTCAATTTGCACCAGCAAGTTTACTCTCTATGAGTTTGATCTTATGTTTAGTGCACTATTTTAAATGCAGTGTTAAATTACCTTGTGATAAATTTCATAATTTTTTTTTGTGAAAGATTTATAAAAGATAGTGATGTCTAGTTTCCCGTTTCCTTATCACAAAAGACATCATTATCGCACGGCGTTTAACATGCTAATAACGCACTACGGTTCCAAAATACATAATACCTCGAGAGCTAGATATTTTGTTATGAAATGTTGACATTCAAATGATGTAAATGCGAGTTTTTAGAAAATTCTAGGGAGAAAGATTTTTCGCATGGACAAAAAAACATTTATCTGTCGCAATTTTTTGATTTTTTCATATTTAAAAAAAAATCTGATTTTTCATGGCGATGAAATTGTTTGCCGATTTTTATTCCAATTAATTAAAAATCGTAAGAACGATTGTTTTTCTTTTAAACATACCCTCAATGAGACATAAATTACGTTTTTTTAATGGCCTACCATTGAAATGTTCCTTGGAGCCAGCAATTGTCAGAATTTTTTCCGATATCTTGGGCAAAAATGCTTGGAAAAACTACGTCTGCAAGTGTAGTTTTTAATGGCACGTCATGAGAAAGATCGCTAGATATGTCTAATCGAAACCTAAAATTTAAGGGCGGTGTTCACCATGAAAAATTGTTAAACAGATTTATGCTACATTTACACGAATGACAAATTTGTCATTTTTTTCTTGTCATTATGTTAATTCCCGTGTAAATGGGATAATTTTTGTAATTTTTTCTGTCAGAAAATGTCAATCTCTCATAAAAGAATGAACTTGTCCATTCTTTTATGCCAGATTGTCATTCGTGCAAACGCAATATTAGTTATGACAACTTTAGTATTCAACTTTTGTCATAACTAATATTGCGTTTGCACGAATGACAATCTGGCATAAAAGAATGGACAAGTTCATTCTTTTATGAGAGATTGACATTTTCTGACAGAAAAAATTACAAAAATTATGCCATTTACACGGGAATTAACATAATGACAAGAAAAAAATGACAAATTTGTCATTCGTGTAAATGTAGCATAAGACAGGAGACTGCCAGGTTTCGCCAAACTTTGTGACAATATCAAAAGAACTAAAACGCAAAAATTCTAGGCCGTGGATTTCCCAAGTCAACTACAAATGAATTTTTCGATTGTCCAAAACTCATTTTTTAAAATTTCATAATTCTTTTTTCCTCGGATAAAATATGCACACCGAGATAAATGTGAATTGTCAATTTTTAGCTAATTAATATAATTTTGACTTTAACCTCTTGAGACCGAGGTCTACAAATCGTGAAAAACAGAGTTTTTTTATGGATTCAATCTTAAATTTGAAAAATAATCAAAAAATATATATATGTTAGCAAAAAAATACCGTTACATGCAGATCTAGCCGAATAATTAAAGCATTCTTCTCCGGTAAATTAGAGTTACTGTACAAAATACATGACTCAAGGGATTGAAGCGGTTGATTGTACATGCAATCATACAAAAATGCAACAAAAAGTCTAAATGTCTCAATCAGGACTGCAACAGGGCAGGATACTTGCACCGGAAATGGCTTTCAAAACCAGCAGAAGCAATATACAAAATAAAGAACGATGCATGATTTTGCCCCTAAACTAACTTTTGAATCAGTGAAGTTTTCACTTTAGTTGAGGACTTTTTGGAAAGGGCACAGTCTCTAGTTTCATCCATATATGGCTTCAAGAGCCACCGCATTGCAGAGGGATGGTGAGGGGTCAACGAACTTTCTCGTGAATGCATGCATGAATTCTGTGAAAAACCACGAGAAAGTTCGAAGAAGACCCCTCACCATCCCCCTGCAATTCTGTGGCTCTTGAAGTCTTATATGGATGAAACTAGAGACTGTGCCCTTTTCAAAAAGTCCTCAACCAAAGTGAAAACTATACGGGTTCAAAAGTTAACCCAGGGGCACGAAAAACGCTATTTCTTGCATGGTTCTTTGAACTTTAATCGTTCGGTTTACGCCACTTTTGAATAATTTTGGTTGTCCAACAATAAACAAAGTGATGTAGTTTTAAATTCTAGGATCTAGTAAACCTTATCATGTAAAAGCTTTCGCCTAGGGCGTATTTTTTTTAAAGAACTTATGTCCACGGTGCCATTTTCTGAAAAAAAAACAAGTTTTTTAAGTGCATACCTCATACTATCTCAAAAAAATCTTTCTAAGGGTCCGAAATTGAAAGTCTACAACAGTTTTGCTCTCAACGACTGAAATATGTCAAATTTATTTTTTTAATCGAGCAGAAAAGTTTCTACGGGGAAAAGTTTCTACGGCAAGTTTTGTTTACAAATTTTTCATAAACTAACGATTAGTGCGGGTAATTTTATTTTTGAAGGGCCACAAAACGTTAAAGGATAAGCTCGTTAAACACCATGGCCAGGAATTTTAATGTTATCAATTTAAATCTGTTCAAAATGAGGCGTTAAAAGCTAGAGTGGACCAAGCCACATAATCGAGTTTTTGAAGCTTTTCCACTTTTGTACTATTATTGACAGTAAATTTTTGGAAAAAAAAATTTCTGTGGACTTTATTACTCAATATTGAAATGTTCTTTTGTGCATCCAAACATTTTTATCTAAAAACTCACTCGCAATAGTGATACAAACACAAAAAAATCACGATTTCGACATGTGGGTTGGTCCACTCTAGCTTTTAACGCCTCAAATGTTCTTTACCAAAGAATCTTTACCCCATTTTTTATATAGCAGAATTTCTTTCCTATTTTTACATTCTAATACGATGTATATATAATAAAGTATTGTATTCTCTCAATTTCTAATAACATTTCCCGAGCACTCCCGAGTCGATTGGATACATATTACAAAAATGTCTTTCAGTATGTCAGTTTGTTAATCTGTCAATCTGTCTGTCTGGTTGTGTACAAGATTTCTCAAAAACTACTAGAGCTCGGGCCATAAAACTTTACAGGAATGTTTGGTATTGGAACGGGACGATCCTGTTAACTTTTCGCGAAAATTCATTAACCGGAAGTAGCCAAAAGGCGGCTTTTTAAAAATCCCGAGCGTTCTTAGAGCGTTCTTCAGTATATATGACAAAAGTTCATGATAAAATTTGCTGCATTTTTGTCTTTTACAGCGTATCTCAACCTGTTATCCAGATATACTGGTATATAAAAAAAAATCAGTTTCTTGCGATTACGTCGGTAAATAACAGGTTTTTGATGGTTGTATGTGCAGGATGAATTATAACGAGAATGACATTCTCCACAATTTTGTCTTTGTTGTTATCCGTTATCTTTTACCGTTATTGAGATATTTTCATTAAAAGGTAAAAAATTAGATTTTTGCGAATTGCTTAGAAACTAATGGTTTTTCTTATTGATTCTAACGGTTTTTCGCAGAAATTGTTTAAGGAAGAGTTAAACATTTCTCCACCATTTTTTTCCTTTTACCGTAAACCGACATCTTTTACCATTATCGAGATATTTCCGATTTTGTAAAGCAAAAACAGCTTTATATAAACTGAAAATTTATTTGTCGGATTATAGTGTAAATTGCACTGGAACGTAGATTTTGTATAGGAAAGTCATGTGCTGTTCTCATCAGATATTTGTAAAAACATTTTGTCGGTTTTTATTTTCTTAAAACGCTTGAAAATTTCTTATAAGAGCGTTTCTAGAAAAATGAAGGCTAAATTCGTTGATGAACAAAATTCGTCCATCCCCCTCTCCATACAAATAGAAATATTGTCTCTGGTTTTCCTGAAAGCAGTGCGCCATAATGAAAAAAATATATACACGGTTTTAGAATGTACACCAAAATGAAGTTAAACCACTATTTTTCTATACATACGTTTTTTATCGAAAACCATTACGAAATTTATCTCTTTCTAAGGGCTACTGCCAGAAGTCTATTTCCACATTGACAACTTTTATCGTAAAAAACTTTTTTAGACAATTTTTTTAAATAATTTTTGTATAATCCTCGAACGGTTGTATAACAATTATTCTTATATTATGTTCATTGTAATTGCTTACAGCATATGACATTAAAAATTCTATAAAATCGTTACCCAAAAGTTTGAATATATCTTCCCACTATTTTATTGTACTTATGCCTATAATATAGTAGATACTCTTTCTTCATCTTACTAAATTCAGATTTTTTTTTCTTTTCAGGTAAAGACAACCAGATTCAATGCCTACGTTTTAAGTTCATTTTACAATAGGTTTTAATCATACTTTAATTTCTCATACTAATGAAAGTATTTTCTTTTCTTTTTTAGATTCCTGGTTAAAGTGAAATGAGACGCCTTGATCAGGACCGCTTAAGGTAATAAAGTTAGCCTCACTTGTTGTTTCCGACACGGTTGAGGGTAATCCAAAATCCAATTAAGGAAAAAAACAAATCAATAAACCGCAAATATCTGCTTTCACATTACGCTCTACTGTTACCATGAAGCATCAATTACATCATTCGATAATCATCTTAACAAATCATCAGCGCACAAACACGAAAAAAAATTCAGAAAAATACCTTTTCCATAACATCATCATCACCATTTGAAAAAATAATTTAGTTTTTTTTTTTAACTTTAAAAATAGCTTTTCAAATATCATTTTTGAAAAAAGAAAAACTGTTCACTATTGAGTTTTTCATACAAGTTTTAATTTTATTTTTTAATTTTTCAATTGGACATAGTTATTTTCTACTTCTGTTTAATTTATTGTTATAGTGAGAAATAAAGAACATAATCAACAAATACATTATTTTACTTTTATGTTGTTTTACTTTTCCATACACATCTTATTATTATTGCTTTAAAAATATTAAAGTATTAAAAATTTTTGTATATCTATTAGCATGGTAATATCGATTGTTATGTTTTTTTTTTGTAAATTTCAATAACAGTTTTTTTATATAAAATATTTAATTTTCTTTATACATATTTTAATTTGCACACAATTAACAAAGTATTTTTCGTGTTTTACCTATTTTTTATGATCAGATATAATTTTGAAAAATGTATTAACTTTATGAAAATTTTGCTTTTCGTTTTTCTTGTATGCATTTTAGATTTACGAACGAATATTAAACACACAACACCATGCCATTCACCACGGCCATCATCATCATGTGCTTCACTGTCTCCATCATCGTCGTCTGCGATAAATTTGAAAACGAGATCAATGCCGCAAAGGCATCCTACGGCAACACTGAAGAAATCATCATCTTCTAATGACTTATCCGAAATGCTATTGGAATTCTATAAAGCCAATAACACAATGATACCAAAGAACGAATTAATTCAGAAGACAATTTCATCGACGATAGCGTCGGCCGTTGCTGCAGTAGCAGCAGCCGCTGTTACAAAGTCGACATCAGCACCACCCCAAAGTATTCCGCCGGCTGTGCCAACGAATCTTTCGATATCGTCCTTGTCAGGAGCAGCGACATTGATTCCTTCAGCGCTTCAGCCGGTTCCACCAGCCCCACCGACTCCAGCATCATCAACAACTGTACTTCCACCGATCCCATCCACTTCATCAGTTTCATCGACGGCATCCTCTGTGGGTCCAGCGACCACCACTCCCGCTCCAACTCCACTCTTGACGGCTTCAAAAAACTTGAATGGAGATGAAATGGCGACAAACATGACTAAGGCACTCGCTGCAACATCAATTATAGCGAAGAGACTGTCAGCGCCATTTCATCCACGTATCAAGTATTCGAATGTCAACAACAAGCCATCCCCAGCTGGACCGTCGCCAGCATCCACGTCTAGTGTTTCGTCATTAGTAGCGTCTTCGAAAATTTCCACTCTGCCGCCCATCCCGCCGGCAATAGGAATCACACCCTCACATGTGATCCCATCCAATGTAATCCCATCAGCAGTGATCCCACCGCCCCCTCCACCACCCACCGCCGCTGCAGCAGTAGCTGCGGCGTTTTTTCGCGACGAATACCACCATTTTCAGCAGCTTCGGGCTCAAGAATTCCTAAAGCATCAACAACAACAGCAGCAGCAGCAACAAGGTCAGGGGCAAGGTCATCCATCTGGACCGATTCCACCGATCCCGCCCAATAGTCGTTTCTACATACCGCCCTTTCTAAAGAACGATCGTTGCTCTGACAATGACCTTTCTTCGTCGGAAGACAACGATGATGACGATGATGATGATGATGATGACGAAGACGAGGATGACGGACGATATCCAGAAATCGATGATATTCACTTAATCGAGAGCTCAAAGGGTGGATATCAGAATCAAGTGGGCCAGCATCCCATGGACACCGATTACATGTCGGATGAGTCGCATAAATACTCAATGATGGCAGCCCATCTTAGAAACTTAGAATACTCGTTAAGTGATTACGGGGGCGGTAGTCCGGGCGAGGAGCCCCTCTATCAATGCCGCCACTGTGGCAAGAAATACCGTTGGAAATCGACTTTGCGTCGACACGAGAATGTCGAATGCGGCGGCAAGGAACCATCGCATCAGTGCCCATACTGCCCATACAAGTCAAAGCAGCGAGGTAACTTGGGTGTTCATGTGCGAAAACATCACGCCAATTTACCGCAACTTGCTAGCAAACGAAGATCGAAATATTCAAACCCAAGAGATTAAAAACTATATCAATATTATTATTTTATTCATAAGTTGATATATAAATAATATCTTAAACGTATATACATATTTGCATATTTATTAGTTATTAGTATTTTAAGAGGTAAATTCGTAAATGCAGTTAAAGAAACGCAAGAAAAAATCGCTTATCGATTTTATTGAAAGAAAAAATAGTTTTAGAATCTCCTGTAATGCAATGAAGCCATATTCTCAACGAACTGATTTTTATTAAAACTTAAAAATTTATATCAATTGCGTATAAGTTTGATTGCGATATTTTTGAAGTTTTTTTTTTACTATAAATCATTTACTCATGAAATTAATTTCATTAACATTTGTTTTAAATTTTTATATATGTATGATTGTGGGAAATATAATAGTTTTGTAATTAAAAAAAAACATGCACCTAAATCCAACAATACAACAAAAAGGGCCAGATTTTGGTATCGATTTTAGAAGAAAAAAACTTAAATAACCGATTTCTTATAAAGTCCTTGAATTTTCGATTGCCGAAAGATGATTTAGTAAAATTTTAATTTCTGTGGGGTTCACGTAAAGTTTTCGGAGCAGGTTAAGATTGTATTTACATCACTGACCGCCTGCTTTTAATCTGTGGTTAGATATCCACAAAATTTACTTTGCTTTCGTTTTTGGCACCAAATGATGAACTTGGATGAATTCAGTGCCATTACTTAGTACTAGTAGTTACTGATATATCCAAGACCGTTTCGCGGAAAATTTCCGTAGGTCTACTAAAAGTTCAAATTTTTGTTGAAACTTTTTTCCATGATCGACAATTAAAAGACTTAAACAACATTTTTTTTTTTGCTAATTTTCCAAGTCCCGAGGGGCCTAAATGGATACACCGGTGTAATTAAGGGGAGCTAGATCTCACAATGCAATGTTGGACTCCAAATTTTCATTTTCGCTATAAAAAAAAAGAACCTTTTAATTTTGGTGATCTGAAGGTTTTTTTTTTTTTTCAAAAAGCCTTTAATTCTTGGGGGCTCGCAAAAAAACTTCGAATGAGGAAAGCAAACTATATTTACGCCATTAAAACAGCCACAAATTTCACAATTTTTCGAAAAAGCATCAAAAACTTTTTTATTTTTTTTACGACTTTCTTTAGATTTGAAATTTGTTTATGACATTTAAAAACTTTGGCTTTGTTGGAAGTTTAAGATTTGTGTCTTGGTTATTGTTACTTTTTTGTGCATTCATTGGTAATATTTGAAGTAAATAGTTTATCTAGAAACATATTGAGAGTCTCAAAACCTGGACATTTATATCTAAGAACTAAAAACAATTACTTTACTTTACTGGTGTATTACATTCGACAGGAAAACACGGTATATTTGTACGTTTACTAGATTAAAAGTTGAAAGTAATTTTAATTATTCAACTATTGTAGCAAATACCTTGCATTATTCAGTATTAACATTTAGCTAGGCAATTGCTTCTGAATTTGACGAACGTACTAAAGTGAAACCAGCGACCTACAAAAATACAGAAGTTTTTTTTGTGAGGCCCTTAAAATTTTGGGCTTTGTGATATTAAATATTTTTACCGCCGGAATTATTCATACACTACATCCTAAAGTGAGATTGGGTCTTCTAAATTGAGTTTTGGTAACAATTTCTCATCTCTGCTGAATAGGTGTTGCAAAGACTCAATTGATCTCAAATACTTTTAAACTTGATTTTAAAAGAATCAAAAGTCTGAATTATTACTTTTTTTATTTAACAATTTAACCACCGGTTTGTGTCGAAAAAAAATCGAATATTCGACGCAACCAGACTTAAAAATCCATTTATTTTGGGTGTAATAGTGCAGCATTTACTGTGATTATGTGATTACAAAAAAGGCCTGCTTATAAAATATGTTTTCATTTTCGTATCACTTTCATATCTTCACACATTTTTGCGGCGATCCGCCTTCCGCTAACTGTCTAATGAAATTTATGGACAGTCTCTAACTCAAAAAATATATTCTAATTTTTAAACAGCGCTCCTCCTGTTCTACTACGGTTGCCGTGTCTTTTTTTGACTAACCCGGCCCTTACACGTGTCTGTAGAGCTGACACAGTCTCGTGTAAATGCACTGACTGCCAGTTCGCTAAATGTCTTTTAATTCGTTGTCAGTAATTTGACATTTGAAGTCTGTGCTACTGACAGACTTTACAGTCGCGTGTAAAGGCCGGGTTAGTCCTTGCGCCAAAATTGTGAATCAGATTGGGGAAAAAATTCTGCACTTTTTTGTACTAATGGTAGTACAAAAATGTGCAGAATTATTCTATTGGACAATCCAATAATTGGTAAAACATCTTAATTACAGAATCCAAATTGACATAAGTCGAATATCATCCAGAAATCGTAGTAAAACAGTTTATTATAGCATTTGCAAATACATTTTTAAGCAGAAAAACTGATTTTTTGTAAAATTAACAGAAATTGCTGACTGATAACTTAATATAACTTAAAATGCATTTCTAATAAGCCAAAAAAACCAAATCTTAACATTTGTATAATTATATACTAATATTACTATTATTTAAAAAATAATTTTAATGAAAAGGAAAACAGCAGAATACAAGCTCTTTAAATTTTGAGACTGAAATTTTTTTTTTATAAAAAAATATTAAAACTGCATTTATGAATAAACTTCACAATTTCATATTAATTAATTTTTATTTTCATATGTAACTGAATTATTAAAATACGATATTTTTAAGTTAGTTTTTCTCGCTTGAGTTATAAGGCTTACATTCATATTCAAAACGATTAAATATTAAAGTTTGAAGTTTTTTACACATTTTTTTCTTCAAAAAAACATTTTTTAGGCGCGCACTGCAATGATCAGCATATAAAATAGTACTAAAGTATCAATTTGAGTTTTTGAAAACCAGTATTTCAGCGCATGTCTAAGTAAACTTAAGTGAAAGTAGACTTCAATTCGTGCTTCCATGCTGGGGTGACTTCATGTAACTTATTTTCGATCGACTAACTAGTGGAAGGAAATCTTTAGTCGGTTAAAACTGATTAAACAGGCTGACACTCACTCCGGGTCACACCCAGACGACACTCACTCTGGGTCACACGATATAAGAGTCGCCGAATCCGAATCTGACAATAGCTCTACTTTTCCGATACTGTGGGTAACTCATAAATTGGTTTAAATATTTATAATCTGGAAATCAATAAATTCTTTTAACCGTCATATCTGAAAAAGTAGAGCTGGTACAGCGAAACTACTCCCAGATTCGAAATCAGCGATCCCAAATTACCCAGGACAGGCATTTATATCGTATGCACCAAAATGAATGTCGGGCTGCTTAATCGTTTTTGGTCGACTAAAGATTTCGTTCGACTAGTTAGCCAATCGAAAATGAGTTACATGAAGCCACCCCCGGTTTTCATGTGTTTCAAAAACTCCAAATACCACTTTAGCATCATTCTACATGGTTATCCGCAGTGCGCGTCGCCACTTAAATATTTGTACAGTTGAATTTACTTTAAAACGTATTTTATCATTTCTAAAATCAATAATCGTCATAAAATATATAAATAATTCACTGATCACGTATAACTGCAAATATAACTTTGA
Source organism: Chrysopilus asiliformis (assembly GCA_964034945.1). Lineage (NCBI taxonomy): Eukaryota > Metazoa > Arthropoda > Insecta > Diptera > Rhagionidae > Chrysopilus > Chrysopilus asiliformis. Next base: position 102,664,024 of record OZ035961.1, read on the forward strand.
AGCAATAAGACTTGCATACATATTTCTGAAGTTTGATGATATTCATTGTATTATTTTCTTGTAGATAGATTTCCCATGTATCAAATTATTCAAATTGCCTTATTTCGTTTTTCAATACACAAAAATATTATCTTTCATAATCAATTTTTTTATTACATTTTATTACACATTTATATCTTAATTTTTAATTCAATCGCATAAACTTTATAAATAATTTGTAACAAATATTTTTTCCTAATTTACTGCAGGAGCTTTGAATTAAAATATCATCGAATTGGGATGAGAAAAACTATTCTTTTAACGATTCCAATACCTGATTTTTTTTTCTTTTTTTAAAACCTACTTTTATGTAGTAAGATTTGTCGGTTCCTAATATTTTTGAAATTTCTGATTTACTGCTCATTTTCATTCAAGAACCGGACACTGAAATTATGTCACCTCAAAGACATTTTTAGTAATAATATTGATTTGTTGGCAACTTTTAAAATTTCTAAGAATACCTTTCTGCATTTTTTTGTTGTGCTCCCAAATACAGTAATCCCTCCAACTGCGCGGTAGATACGTTCCACAAAAAGGGCGCGCAAACCGAAACCGCGCACTGTGAACCCTACTTTGTATGAAATTTTGGGGTTAGAAACATGTTTTTTTAATCGAAAATTTAAAAAAAACCGCGCAGCTGCGAAATTTTTACCACGCAGTTCGAAATTTTGGTATTAAATACTTAACCGCGCAGTTGCGAAACCGCGCAGTTAGAAACCGCGCACTGGGAGGGATTACTGTATGTGTTATTCGGCGTCAATTGTGCACAAACAACACCTGTTTTACAACCGCCCTCAATACAAAAAAAAATCGAATCTGAAAAGATTAGAAAAAGCGGTATCACTAAAAGGCGCGAAACTCGATAAGATGGCCTTTTAACGATGTCCTTGATTTTTTGGGTTTTAAAAGAAGTTTTAAAAATAGTTTTACATTTCCGAAAGACCACCCAAAATTCTTGTGGGGGGTGGGGGAGGAGGGAAGAGGAAGAGGGGGGGGGGGGTCATAAAATTTATAGTAAGGGACGTGTGATGAAATATGCCACAAATTTAGGGAGAGGTCCGCGGTAGTGTAACGCCAGTATTCCACCCCATATAAAAAATGACAAAAAAGCTTAACGAGAATCTGTAAAACAGTTGGACGAGGGAGGGTGAAGAGGGTTTGAAACGGTAAAAATTCGCTTTGCCTATTTTTTTTATTGTCAGCCCCTAACGCCACTGATCGGAAAAACAAATGATATTTTTTTAGGAAGGAATCAAACTTAAGATATGTAATTTAATTTCACTTTGATGAATATTTTTATTCAATTACAAGTTCTAATCGCAGGCAACCAAGATACTGCCCATATTTGATCAAGCAACCAAGATACTGCCAATATTTGATCATACATCAAATTTTTGAGAATTTTGTACACTAGACGAACGAAAAATTGGTGATCAATGATCAATATTTCTTCTTTTGTAAGTTCTTTTGCGAATATAAGGAAATATTTTTTTTTACATTTTATAATTTTATAAGACATAATTATTTCCTTAAAACACAATACAAACATGCAATTTTTATATACATTTAATTATTTATTATTTTACATTTTCATTCATTTAATCTGATTTATTTCGTAAACCAATTATACAATAATAATAAAGGAATATTTAGTTAAGCGTAGTTACATACATATAGGACCATTTTAAGATTATTTTTCGATGCCCATAAGAAATAAATAACAATTACTTTCTTCCATTACAATCAAGAATTTAAGGATTTATCTTGAGATTGACGAAATTAAACTGCATTCAATCGCTTGATGATATCCTTAAAATCGACATAAATAAGGTGCTTTCAATTAAATGTTTGCGAATTACACATTTTTTTTATAGTAGCATAGATGAGATTTTTTTTTACTATTTTACACATTATTCCACATAATTGTTCTCTTTTTATACTACAATACCACATATTAAATGCATATTTTTGATCGTTTGAATATGATATTAAAATCGTTATAGAGTTTATAATATTGGAATTTTATATAAATACTATATTAAGCGGAATGTCGGTGCTTTAAATTTATAAAAGCATTGAATATTTTACTACAAAATTTTTTTAATTTCGTACTAAATTTATAAAAGTTTTGAGTCTGATAATGAATTACACTAATTCGTTTAATTTTTAGTGAATACGATTTAAATACAACTCGATAGTATTTAAATTTTATACTTTGTGCCATTTGGCAATAATGAAATTAATTATTTAGTTTTTTTTTTTGGCAAAAACTTTTTTTTTTTTTGTATTTAAAACGTATTTGCTGTATGTAAATTTATGAATAAAATTATTTGTACTCTGATAAAGTACATTGGCTGATATTAAGTAATTAGGACGAACAAAGAAAGTATTTATCTCCAAAATTGAATTTAATATTTTTACGATTATTAAAAAAAAAAGAACACAAGAGACTGCTTAGTATTAGAATTAATTAAAAAATTCAAATAAAACAATTCGAAATTAAAAATTTAAACATATCTAAAATGATTGAAGGAATCTTTAAATCATATCAACGTGACTAAGGATGCGGAAATTTCTCGCACAAATTTATAAAAAAAAATCGATAAGAAATAAACTATTGGAATTTAACAGATTGTTAATCCTATGATACTACTAAATACTATAATACTATTTACATTTAGAGATTGAAAACGAACCAAAATTTATTTTTTTAGAAGTAAAAAAAGTGTTTTTATATTATATAAATGCTGATATATTTTTTAAATAAAAAAAATCGACATATTTGTTATAAGAATCGCACATTTTTATAAATATTACAAGAAAATGATATATAATCTTTTATTATTATATTATAGTTAAACTAAAAGACTCATAAGATAAATTCTATAAAAAAAACTATATCAACAAGACTATCGTTCTTTGAAATATTATTTTATCGAATGATATACAATTATGATTTATTCTTTTCATTTTGAATAATCAATGAATTTGTTTGAGTTTCTTATTCAAATTGCTTTGATTATGTAAAACTGATTAATGTCTAATTTTTCTATTTTTACACTATTTTATTAATCTAATTTTTCTTTTTGTTTTTATAAATTTTCAGTAAGCAATAAAAATATTTCAATAATTTATTTTGTTCGTTTTATTTATAAAAAAATTTGAGGATTTGTAGTGAATTGGAGGATTTCATAGACATTTGCAGCAAAAACATTTTTCCAAATTTTGGTTTTAGAATTGAACAATTTTTTTTAGTATGTCGCAAAAAATAGCTGTGAATACAAGCACAATGTTATTTTTTTAAGGGAAATTTTCAAAAAAAAACTAGCTGTGAGTATATTTTATTGTAATTGTGGACGAAATCCGTAACCGTTTTAAAAAAAAATTTGATTTTTTCATTTCAGTCTGAATAAATTTAAAAAAATTAAAAAATTCGAGGCAATATTTTAAATATTATGTAATTTTTTCATTTAACTTTGAAGTTTTATAAGTACAATTTTGTTGTTTCCATCTAATAATTGCGACTTAAAAAAAATATTGGGTGATGTGAATAAAAAAAAACTTTTGCTAAAACTGACGTTTTTTAGCTAATGCAGTCTGTATGCAAAAAATTGCTTTTGCTAAAACTGATGTTTTTTAGCTAATGCAGTCTGTATGCAAAAAATTGCTTTTGCTAAATCTGAAGTTTTTTAGCTAATGCAGTCTGTATGCAGTCTGCATTAGCTAAAAAACATCAGTTTAAGCAAAAAAAAAAATTTTTTACTCACTTCACCCATTGTTTTATTCGGATTTCTTAAAACTACGTAATAAAAATTAAATGAAGAAAATTTTAAAAAAAATGTGTGAAATTGTTTAAAATTGAGTAAATATAAAATTGGCACAAAAACCATTTGAAACTTGATTTAGTCACTCTCGTTTTAATTTACATAAGCCTTTTTCATTACAAATTCGCAATAAAGAGCAAAAAAATCGATTCAAAATTTATGATTCACCATTTTTTTTATCGGTCAATGTAAGTGGGAAAATGACAAAAACAAATCTAGTTACTTAGACATGTTGAACATTTTTATCAAACATTATTTTAAATTTGTACATTCTAACACTTTTCTATATTTCAGGTACGAACTCATCTATATCCTGGACTCAGCTCAATAGAGAAACTCTAACTAGTTTTCGATAACAAACTTGTTACTGGCGCACGAATAAAATTTCCCAAGGGCAATTGATACAATAGCTGTGAATCGAAAAAAATTTGTGATTATACAGTAGAATCCCGATAATTCGTACCCCGATCATTCGTACCCCGATAATTCGTATATCCCGCTAATTCGTAGGAATTTGCTGGTCCCTTGAAATACGAATTACCGGGATTCTACTGTATTAAATTTAAAAAAAAATTTTGCTTGTGATATTACAAAGAATTACATAGAATATATTTCACGTTTAAAATGAATGGTTTAATGCTCGTAAAACGCCACACTTTGGAAAAAATAAAAATGGGCTGTCCATAAAATACGTCACGTAGATTTTTGGAATATGGGTTTCGGCAAAAAATACTACCAAACGATTATGTAGCCTCCAACCAGCCGCGTAGCTAGAATATACAGAAATAGCGCGCACGACTTCTTCCTTACCCTTGGAGCACAATGAACGCAACCAAGCCGCAACCATCACGCATCCAAATGTCACTTACGAGTTTATTTCATGGCCGAATTATACAAGGTCTGTTTGACAGCTCAGTTGCTTCTGGCTCTGACGTCATCGGCAAGAAATTCTTATACGATTCAATGGGAATTTTCCCTTTTTATATGAAATATTATTGAAATTAGCGCACACACAATCAACATTAGAAAGAATGCACCGATATTTCTTGCCGATGACGTAGCAAAATGGTGGCTGTTAAAAAGCAACCAGCAGACCTGTGTTTAATTCGGCCATGAGTTTATTTCACAAAAATGCATTTGAGTGAGCACAGTGTTCTATTGTGCTCAACCGCTCCTGAACTGCGTTGCGTGACAGTTCGAAGCGTCCTTAGTTGCGGCTTGGTTGCGTTCATTGTGCTCCAAGAGTTAAGCCTCCCCGTTTTCGTTTAGTTAAGTTTAGGAGTTCCTTCATTCTGCGAACAACAAGACTTTGGAACGATTTACCATCCGATGTGTTTCCCATGGACTATATCCCGCAGAAGTTCAAGGAGAACGAACATAAACCGACATCTCTTTTGGTTCTTCCGATCATCCTGAGCTGTGCTTCGGCATTAAAGGGTCTTTTTCTAAGCTCTGGCTGAAACTATAAAAAAAACTCATAATTCTCCTTCATATTATTGTCACGCAAGCTTTAACTTATACGAACCTACAAAAATATTCCGCGGGGGGCATTTACGTCATCTATTGACTCAGAAATATCTTCAAACTAAAGAGAAAAGAAAAAAACTTGCGACATTTGCAAAAAAAAACCAATTTCAACCTGAATCTTTTAATGAAAAAATACACAAAACTGAATTAATTTTTAAAGCACTATTAAAACCCGTATGGCAATTTAGTTAATAATTTGGAACAAAAGAGCGACATCATCACTATTCAGTGCAAACAAATTACTCTTAGCTTTACTTAAATTTAAAATAAAAAACTAAATATTTACTTTAATTTAAAATAAAAAAAAGGGTGGACTTACAAATATAAAATCAAAACGATAACTTAAAAATTCCTTTTAAGTAGCTACAATAATACTTAATGCTGGATGCAGTCGAATAAAAATTTGGCGATTGATTCGTCACTCAATTACTAAAAATTCGTTGAAATTCAGCAAAAAATATTCCACAACCCGAAAATTCCGAAAGTTCGAATATTTTCGTATTTGATCATTCAATCAACGCGTAGTACAACTAGACAAAGTGAAAAACAAAACTGAACTAATTTATGCAAAGGGAGTATAAGCCTAGGCGCACACCGTGACGGTAAGGATGTAGAATGATGCCGAAGTGGCAATTTGAGTTTTTGAAATCCGCCTAAATTAGTATTTCAGCATTTATTGAGGTAGCTTTAAGTAGAAATAAGTGGTAACTAAATTGGTAGAAATATTCTTTGATGCGAGTTCCCATATTGGTTTCAAAAACTCGAATTGCCACTTAATGCCATTCTACATGTTTGTAACGCGATGAGCGCCTGCACTTAGAGATAGAGCGGTCGGCATACTCGTCTGACTTAAAAATTCGTAAAATTTATTTTATCCCTGTAATTTCTGACCTTTCTAGCCCACTCCCAACGTGGCAAAAAGAACAATTCAAATCAAATTTGACGGTATTTAAAATCTAAAATTATACAATAAATATTACAAACTTTTAGATAGTAAAGCAGGAGCTTAAAGGTGGAGTTTTCTAAAAAGTCTTACTTGTAATTAAGCTGAAAACATCACAAAAAGTGTCAACTCAATAACACATGGATCAATAAGTCCCGAGACTAACAATGAAAACAACATTTTTTTTGCCAAATTTTTTTTTATTCATCAATATAATCACCTTTTAGGGTGATACAATCGTTCCAACGCTTTTCCAATTTTTCAATACCATGTTTATAAAAAAAATTATCTTTCGCTTCAAAATAAGCTTCAGTTTCAGCGATGACCTCCTCATTTGAGCCAAATCTTTTTCCCTGGAGCATTTTTTTAAGATCAGCAAAGAGCCAGTAGTCACTGGGGGCTAAATCTGGCGAGTATGGGGGGTGGGGAAGCAGATGAAAGCCCAATTCGTTCAATTTTGCCATTGTTTTCATCGACTTGTGGCAGGGTGCATTGTCTTGGTGAAAAAGGATTTTTTTTCTCTGCATGTGCGGTCGTTTTTTTGCGATTTCCTCCTTCAAACGCACCAGCAAGTCAATATAATAATCACTGTTGATCGATTTACCTTTTTCGAGGTAGTCAATGAAAATCACGCCATGCGTATCCCAAAAAACTGACGCCATGACTTTGCCAGCTGACTGCTGCGTTTTCGGACGCTTCGGACGGCTTTCGCCAGCTGTGCGCCACTCAGATGACTGCCGCTTCGACTCTGGAGTGTAGTGATGTATCCATGTTTCGTCCATGGACACGTAACGACGCAAGAAATCTTTTTTATTGCGAGTAAATAGCGATAAACAGCTTTCTGAATCATCGACTCGTTGCTGTTTTTGTTCCATCGAAAGCAATCGCGGCACCCACTTGAAAAAAACCTTTTTCATGCTCAATTTTTCATGAAGGATAGTAAATGCACTTCCATATGATATCTGTGTTATCTCAGCAATCTCACGGAGCTTCACTTTACGATCTTTCATTATAATTTTTGTCACTTCACTCACATTTTCCGGTGTAACGGCTTCCACAGGTCTACCCGAGCGTTCCGCGTCATTTGTGTCGGTACGACCACGTTTAAACTCGGCAAACCACCGACAAATCGTTGCTTTTGATGGACAAGAGTCCGGGTAACATTTTTCAATCCATTGTTTCGCTTGCACGGTGTTTTTACCCATTAAAAAACAATGTTTTATCAGAACACGAAACTCGGTTTTTTCCATTTTTTAAACAAACTACAAAACGACTTTACTCCAACCTCGATAACTCAGCTGTTTCTGGTCCGATCGACTTAAAATTTTGACACGTTTCAAGCAAAGGTTAGTACTCTATAAAGACGTGGTTACTGGTTTACTACGAGCGTCATCTCTGGGTTAGTCTCGGGACTTATTGATCCATGTGTTATCTCTAACCGTTCACAAGAAAATTACGGACATACATACATTCACGTCGAATGCATAATCTCTCTTCTTTTTCGAAGTCGGTTAAAAACTTGCATTTGACAAGAGTGTGGACCTGGCATAATATAAGAGATCTGATATTTTTTACTTTATCCTAAGTTTCAAAATTTGCGATTGAAAACTATAATGTTCAATAATGTAACAATTTAAAAAATAAATAAAAAACTGAGTTAAAAAAAAAAACAAAATTTATATGTGTTTAAATTGAAAACAAAATATTTAAAACATTTTATTTTTGGTTTGGTTTCATATTTTATTTCTTAATCTTTTTTTATATTTGTTATTATTTTTACAAATTATTTTCTTTTGTGATTTTGTTTTTGTTGTTTCTATTGATATAATATGATGTGGTAATAACGGTTGAAACTATCTTTTACATTATTTTTCAGGAACAGAAAACGAATCAGACGATGACATGAATGACGAAGTGATTTATGAAATAGTTGAGGCAGAAGATGATGAATCGTCTATGGAGGAACATCAGGTCAGCCAAGATTCAACCATGTCAGATTCATATGATGAAAAACTCTTAAATGATTCAAATTTAAGAGATTTGCTAGACACGGTCAATGATTCGATACCGAAGGACAACATGATAGTATTCCGGACTAACTATGATCATGGGCAACAAGAAGGAGAAGAGATTCCAGAAATTTTTGGAGAAGAAGTTCAAGAAATTTTTATAGAAGAAATTCAATCGAATTCTCCTGAAAAAGAAAAAGAAACAGATATTGATACCCAAATTAATACAAATCTTTTCACACCTGCCATATGCGAAAGAAGTCGACAAATTGAAGAAAATGCCAACACTCCTGTAGCTAAAGTGGACGTGTCCAAATGTCAAAAGTTGGCTGATTTATTAGCAATTGCGAATGTTCTCGCTAAAAATCAGGCATATAGAAGAACACCTAAAGAGAATAAATAATGGGGGGCTTTGAATAAATTTATATTTAGAATTTATTGAAATATTTTTATAACTCAAATTAGAGTTTTACGCTTACATCGTTTATATAATTTTATAGCACTTGATCGGTTTGTAAAATTTTCATTTTTACAAGCGTTGTAATTTTCCAAACATCATTTTAAGAATAATTTAATAACTGAAAGATTGTTTTGTTTAAAAAGTTTTTTTCAAAATCTTTATAATATCACTAATAGTTTCAAGGTCAATTCAATTTTGTTTAAACCAATATACACTTGAAATAAAAGCTGCTGTAGTTATTGTCATTTGCACGAAAAGCAAATTGGATTTTTTATAAACAAATAGCTGCTTTAGTTATCACAAATATCCGATTGAAATGGTAACTAAACAGTCAAGTTTTTAGAAGCTTTTGGAGTCAAAATTCAATGAAAAAATTTATATCCATCAAAAATGTTGCAACTTTCAAAGAGCTTACAAATAATTATTCACCCAAAATTTTTAAAATAATTATAATTATGACATTAAGTATTATTTGCGAGAAAAAAACGAGTAAAAAACTTTTTTTATTAACCCTCATACTGTCCTCGGGTCATTTCTGACCCAAATTCGATTTTAATTAAAAGTATCTTCTCAACTACATGAACAATGTTTGTATGGTGTAGGCTCTGTGAACCAATTTCTTTTGAATACCGAAAACAATAGTCTATTTGTTCATATTTTAATCCATTGAAGAGCACTGTAGTCTTCATGGGTCATAATGGGTCATTCTTGACCCACGAAGACATCATACGTTATTTTTCTTAAGGACAGTATGAGGGTTAATGTTGAGACCTACGAAAGCTGCAGATTCATATAAAAAAAATAGTAACAATTGCCTAAATAAAAAGTTTTATTAGACAATTGTTACTATTATATAAAGAAAAAAACTGGTGAAAAATAGACTTGTAAATCAAACCGCATTTGTCATGCAGGTATTAATTAACTTGGAATATTTGTTTTTTTTTCTAAAAAAAAATATGCATTTTTAATTTAATTTGTTTGGTTCACAAAATTGAGAATTAACTTTAACATTGCAACCTCGATATGTCGATGCAGACGGGGCCAAAAAAAACTTCAAGTTATCGAAAATTTCGAGATGAGAATACAGTTCAAGTGTATTAAAAAAAACTTTGAGTTATCAAAGTATTGAACTTATCGAGGTTGCACTATATTTTAGTTACAACTTTCCGAAAAGAACAAAATTCGTTAGAACAAAAGCACTGTTACTACATCCGTCAGGTTAGCTTTCAACTCGATTAGGAGAAAATTCAGCTGTTTTAGTGGCTTAAATGCCTTGTCAAAAAGAACACGAAAATATGTGTGTATATTAACTCGTTCGCTTCCAGCTGTCAGATATGTGTGACACCCTGGTTTCTACTGAGAGTCCAGCGTCACATATATCTGACAGACGGTTTTGATCAATTTAAGGGTTATGTTGCAACACGATGTGTTTTCGACGCAAATGTTAAGTTCTAAAACGGTCAAATCTATGTACTTGTTTAGAATGTAAAAAAAAATCTATGTACAAATCTACATTAGTACATAGACGGTCAAATCTATGTACTAATGTTTATTTAGCTTGTTTAGAATGTTCTAAACATGTACAGTTAAAGTCGATTTGAAAAATACCCATGGGCTGTGGCTAGAGTTTTTTTCCCCCACCCGTTGATAGCGAACGGTGATTAACACGTTCAGCGCTCACGCATTTTTTGAGTTTTTTGTGATTTTTTGAACATTTTTTCTAAGAGAAACTCCATGTCACATATTTGGGACAGATATCTAAGGCCTATGTTACACACGACAACTTTAAGCGGCGACTTTTCTTAAGTATAGGCGAGAGAAGTGAGGGGCCACCGCTTCCCTCACTTCTCTCGTCTATACTTAAGAAAAGTCACCGCTTAAAATTGCCGTGTGTAACATAGGCCTAAGACACTTAAATGTGACTTGAGTTTTTAGTAGGATTAGTGTCACATTACATTTTTAATAAAATGTGACCCATATGTGTGACGTGAGTTTCAGGGAAAACTACAACGTCACATATACGTGACGTTGAGTGGTGAACGTGTTAATTAATTTCTTGAATTGCTATTGGGGAATAAATTTAATCTTTCATACGTGCTTCGTGCACGTATTTTAATCTTTCATACGTGCTTAGCCCAACCTTTTGGAAAATCCTAATGAAAAATTCTTCCTAACTTGTCCGCCAATTCGCAGATCTGATTTTCACTACTGGGAAAGTTACTCAAAAAAAAATCTCACTGATATAAACGTACTCTAGTTCGTATTTGGTAACTCCCTTTCGTTCCTTATTGAGCCGTTAAACGGATTTTCATTCGAGTTTACCACCAAATCACAGTATACCAAATCGAGCATCAAGTCTCTCTCGAGCTGCTGATTAAAGCGATCGAGATTAGTTCCGGTCGGAGGAATCGCCATTTTGAGTGTCTTTAGAGTGCAGACTTGTGTGTTCCAGGGGGGCTCGGGTGTCGGTAGTGATATCGACTGTAAAAGCCAGATTGAACCTGTCGCCATTTTCATGGCGCACATGGTTTCTATTTTAAGGAAGTGAATTTACACTAATTAACGTCAGCCGGTTGGAATACAGACATGGCCATATAGTTTAACTGGGCCAACCAAACTCAAATTTTAAAAAGAAAAAAAAATCGTGCATTCAGAAACAACTAAAATTCGTAAAATTGATGTTCTTTCTTGTTATTTCTGAGCTTTCTAACCCTTTTAACTTCCATATCCTTTGCCAATCAACCTCTTTTTCTGCTATCTTTAACACGTTCGTGACATCGTGTACCACTGGTGGTACATGTACAGTTTTTTAAAGCCGCGCGAGTACATAGTGCGGTAGTTTTTTTGTTTTTTTGTGTTTTTTTCTGGCACAACCGCCAGAAAACAAATCGCTAGTGTACCACCCGTGGTACACGATGTCCAAATGTAAAAAAAGTTGAAAAAGCAAATGTCACGAACGTGTTAATATTAAAAAACTTTAAGGTAGTTTTAACCTTTTGACAGGCTCTTTCACGAGGCGCTCGTAGAGGGTAAAAGGGGGCGCAGTGCAACAAAAATGAAGCTAACCCATGAAGGATTTAGTTTATCAGTGGTTTAGCAGATTTAACATTTGTTGTCTGAAATTATTAGCAAATAACAGTGAAAATAATTTATAAAATACAAACGGTTAAAAGTCTCTCAACATAATGTATAATTGTTCTGTAGCTTTAAACTTTAAGTAAATAAAAAAAATCTATTTCAAAAATTAATTTTAATATTTTTTCTTGTCTTACAAACGATATCTGAAACTAAGAGAAGCTATTTTTAGAGTATCTAATTTAAGAAATAGTCTTATTACAAAAAATAATTTTATGTAAAAAAAATTCTTGATAAAAAAATTCTTGGAAAATGTAATCATAATACAAATAAATTGTTAAGCATTTAATTTTTTAATTGTAATGATTTTAAGAAAATTGAAATATTAAATAAATGTTTTTAAGAAAACATTCAAAAATTTTATTCCTTTCAAATTTATATTTTCTCCCCACATCATATTATTTTGAATGTGTTGCCGCGTGTTTGTGTGTATGCGTGCGTGTATAAAACCAGAGGCACATAACTTTACGAGCTTTGTTTATCGTATTGTGTATTTTGGAATATAGATTTGTAATTACTAACCCCTTACTAACCGTTAAAAATATTTTTTTTATTTTCAGATTTCGATGGGTTTCCAATCGACAGTTACTACAGTGGCGAGGAATCTCGGGAACCGGACTGGTATCAGGGCCAGTTTGAAAATAGTGGATCGTATTTATTGCAGCAGGACGGTGCCCGTTTCGGTTGCCCACACTGTACTAGGACTTTTTCATCTTTGAGTCGTCTTAAAACACATTGTTTACTGAGTTGTCGGAATATTAAGCGATTTCAATGCTTTTTCTGCACGTATCGATCGAAAAGAAGATTCGACGTATGGCGCCATATGAACGGAAGACATGAATCCAAATTAAAGAAGCGTCAGGAAGATGGACTCCCGATGGAGGTGGAAACAGTGGTCGACGCTAGAGATCTTCCGCCCGTGGAGGACGATGATTATATCCAACTAATCGAATAAATGCAATTTAGTAAATAAATAACAGCTCGAGGCGAAATCAGAAAATTCGAACATTTTTTTAACTTTGTGAATTTTTTTTAAGTATTAGGAAAAATATTTTTTCCAATTATTTTTCATTTCAAATTTTATTTATTTCTATTTACTTTGTTGTCGTTATCAAAATAAATTTATTTTCTTGAAATATTGTTTATTTTTTTCTTATTTGGAAGTACAAAATGGATAATGGTTGATTTGTATGTGTATATAAATTTTCATTCCATTGGCTTGTTAAATTCTATTAATTACCTTTATACAATAAATAGAATTATTCTAAATATTAACAAAATGATTTTATTACTAATACCTCAAAACAGTTAATTTATTTATTTTTTAAATTTTGTTCCAAAAATATTTATAAGTTTTTCGATATTTAAAAAAAAAATTCTTTCTTTCAGATAAACTGGAAAAATTTGACAGCATTAGCCAACAATTGGGGTCCATGATTTGTATAAAATGTAGAAAAAAATATCATGACCAAAAAACATTACGTCGTCACCAGCGAAGAAAATGTTTCAATATTTTTCAATTCTTCTGTCCACATTGTGAATTCAAAACCAAGAAAATTTATACACTTCGTATTCATATGAATACGATGCATTTAGTAGAAATTGTTATTAATCCATTTATTACTAGTGTCTTGGAGAGATAAATTTAAATATGTGATGTGAGCCCCACGAATAAAATATTAGTTTCTATAAAAATATGATTTTTTTTACGAAATCTAAAATATCTCGATAATTATAAAAGCTATCGATTTCCGGTGAGATTTTTAATAAATTCTTGGTTTTCCTGTTTTTTTTTTTCTTTCAAAAAACCGTTAGTTTTTCACAAAAATATATATATTTTTACATTTTAATAAAAATATCTGAATAACGGTAAAACATAGCGAATTACGATGAAAGACAAAATTATGGCAAATGTTATTGGCTTTAATGTATCTCATATATTACCAAAAACCCGTTAGTTTTCGAGAGAACCGCGAAAAAATATATTTTTTTAAATAACGGTATATCTCGATACCGGTTTAAGATATCGAGTTCTAAAAAGAGGCAAAAGTGTAGGAAATTTTACTATTTTCAACTTTTGTCATACATAAGACTACTGTAATCGCGTAGTTTCGGAGTAAATCGCGAAAAACGAAATTAAGATTTTCAAAAAGTCGCCATTTTGGTTACTTCCGGTTAACGGATTTCCACCAAAAGTTGATAGAATCGTCCCATTCCAGGACTAAACATTCTTAGCTCTAGCTGTAGTGAGATATTTTGTACCAGACTGATAGACTGACAGACAGACAAACAGACAGACAAACAGACAGACAAACAGACAGACAAACAGACAGACAGACAAACAGACAGACAAACAGACAGACAAACAGACAAACAGACAGACAAACAGACAGACAAACAGACAGACAAACAGACAGATAAACAGAAAGACAAACAGAAAGACAAACAGACAGACAAACAGACAGACAAATAGACAGACAGACAAACAGACAGACAAACAAACAGACAGACAAACAGACTGACAAACAGACAGACAAACTGACAGACAAACAGACAAAGAAAAGACATTTTTGTAATATTGCTCCAATCGACTCGGGAGTGCCCTGGGTATGTTTTTTAGGCAAAATTAAGTTCGACCTTTAGTACTTTTTTATACTTCGTATAAGAAAGAAAATATAACTGAATTTTATCAAAAAAGTATTATAATACATTTGTTTTGTTTATATTAAATAAATTAATTTTTACACATACGCCCCTTTATTTACATTTTGTGTTTTCATCAAAATATCATACAACATATAGTGCCAATTATCTAGATTAGTCAATTTAATGAATGAATGTGCTTAAAATATTTACAAATTTCGAAATATATTTTAAATGGATTCATTTTTGATTTCTATTTCCAGAACTTCTTGAGATTACACTGGATTTAGATAGTGACCACCCGGTAATTTGTCCAACATGTAACAATCGTTACGATGATATGAAAAAGTTACGACGCCATCAGCGTAGAAAATGCTTAAATATGTTTAAATTTTTCTGTCCGTATTGCCACTACCAGACCAATCGAAGGGACGATTTACGACGTCATATGCGATCCAGGCATTTAATGGAGTTCATCGTTAATCCAGAATTATGCAGTTCCATCAAACCAATACCAGTCGGTTGTGTCGAAACGGGAGAGTTATATTACACTGAATCCTGAATATTTTTTCATTTACACATTTTTATTTATGAAAATTGATTTAAGTTAAGTTTTCAAATATTTATTTCCTTAATATAAGAGCTTGTAGTTCGTTGGCCCTCAACACAGGCCAACTACCGTCAGCCTTGATAAGAAAAATTAAGACTATATACATGGTTATTTTATGTGTACTAGACTGAAAGAATTTCTAAAATGACGAGCGAATCAACTTTAAATTATCCACAAATCTTATTTTTCTACACCTACATTCGTTTGTCTCCTTTTTTTTACGGCGCTAATATAATAAGTTATAAATTAAAATCATGCTTCTTAAACAATCTTGAAGTCAAACTAGATAATTATGAATTTAATAACAGGTATTATAAAAAATGGTGATGTATGAAGTTCAGTGTCGAGAGCATAAATTTTATGTAATAACAATATATAGCTAAGTTGAAAATATGAAATTAAATAAAAATTATTGATAATAAATTGCTCAATAATTGAGAAAACAGGTAAGTGGTTGTTTTAATAAAAACTAAGAATCAGGCAGGGTTTCATAAACATAAATTTTCAGCCTTTTGCGTCGGGTAGAGGGCGAAATGGCCAAATCCAATTCACAACAAATAGTGTAGAAAATCAATGTTACAAAAGATGAATTTTTAAAAGTCTCTCTGTTATAAATTTCACCCAAATATTTAACGCGGTATTTTCCGATTTAGACTCGTACGAGTGAACAATACCTAACACCACTCACAAACAAAGATATATTTTGTGTTTTTGCAAACTGAAAATTTAAAAATAAAATGGACGTAATCGTTTTGGCGACTCATACATTCCATACCCGATTAGCGACGACGGTAAAACGGTTTTAAATACGGTCAACACTTTTCAGTATTTTCCCCAAACAGAAACTTTTACCGATAAATTCACGAATTTTGAGCAAAACCTAAGAAATTCTGTTGTTTTAGAACGAGAAAAAGTCTAGACAGGCCCTTTTTGGACAATCAGAAGTACACATTTTATTCCATTCGTCCGTGAACACCATAACTCTCGAAGGAATTGAGCTAAAGACTTGAAATTTTATACAGATCAGTTTGTCGTACAAATGAGGCTAAGATCTTGAACTGGTGATACCGGAACATTCCTTCCCCTTTCCCCAATGCGAATGAAATGGTTTTTTGCAAATGCTACGCTGAAAACGCTACAACGTATCGAAAAATAATAGAGACAAATTGTTGGGAAAAAGTATCGGGTCTTTTTTACTTAATCAAAGTGCCAACAATTTTTTTGTACCTAAAGTTATTTTTATTGAGCCAAATATGTGCCGTTTTGTTCAACCACCTTCTGCCATTTTTCTGGAACAACAATCATTCCATGACTGTAGGCTAAAAAACTGTGCCAATGTCAGCATCGAATTCTACAACTCCAAAAACTTCCAGATGAGATTTTTTTCCGGATATTTTGAGGAAAAGGATGATCACGTGATCCTTACAGGATCTTCATTTATCCTTACGAGGACGAAGTTGTGAAAATGTCGTTTCTTCCGCAATTTCCGGCAGTTGATAAAACTATTTTAAGATAATCTCTCGTAATCTGCTAAACTACTAAATGGATTCTGATACGGTTTTGAGTATCATTCATCAAGGATAACTTTTTACCACAAAAATCCTTCCCGCTTTATACGAATCTCCTCGCCGGCCATATCCTAAACGCATAAAAAAATAACTTTTTTTATTATCAAACAGATTCTTCACTCGTCCTTAAAATCATTTTTATTTTTTTTTTACCATTACAATTATTTTTGCACAATCCTTGTTCAATAAATATGTACAATTTAAAACCAATCGCGAAGTGATAAAAAATCAGTAAATCAGTGGCAATAAAAGAAATATTTAAAATTAACTAAAAAATTATTTTCAATGTAAAAATAAAAAAATCTCATTACAAATCTGAATTAGAACTGAAATTCGTTCTTTTTGACTTTCCCTAATTAGCCATATCGTAAATATGTAATTTAATTATTCTCATGAGGATTTGTGACGGTGGTAAAGCTCTTCAAAAATCTCGTCAAATTCACGTTCATAGTCGCTATCAGTTCTGCGATCTTCGACGAAATCATAATCGATATGAAAATTTCCGGCTTCAACCTGTTGATTGCTAATTCGAACGGCTTCGTGTAAATCATCAGGAAAATCCTCGAGCTCTGGGTCTTCGTCTGGGCGATTCGCCTGCGGCTCAAGCGCGTTTGGATTACGGAAGAAATCTAATGGTAAATTGTAGGCCGGTCGGATAATTAATTGATGTTGATGATTTTCAACATTAACCGGAACTGGAATCTGAACTGGTATCGGAACTGGAATTTGAACTGGTACCGGAAATGGAATTTGAAGTGGTATCGGAACGGCAAATGGAAAGGGACGTGCGAAATGATTCTCAACAAAATGCAACGGTGCGTTGTAATAATTCAGCATTTGATTTCTGTATGGGTCGACGAAGATGGCATTAGGCTGATGAACTTCCCGTTCTTGTTGTCGTTGATGCTGGGGCTCCCGCGGTTGCCTGTCGGGTGGAGGGGATTCTGGAACGTTTTCTATATATACTCTATCTTCGTCAATCCAATGATCATTATCCTCGTAGTCGTCCTGATTTTCGTTATTCGGCTCGTCTTCATCAGCAAAGCGATTTCTTAGCATATATTCGAAGTCATCATCAATATAGAGTGGCGCGAGGTCGGGTTCATAGTTTCGGTGATCTTCAGGGGGAATCTCATCAATCGGGGGTGGCTCTTCAACGTACTCAATAATGTTCTCATTATCGTCGTCTTTAGGCTCGTCCAATTCTAGTTCTTCTATTAGTTGTTCTAAATTTTCTGGTGCTGGACTTCGTGGAGCTTCGTCGCTTTCTTCATCGATGGCCGCATCCTCATTAAAAATGTAATTGTTAGCGATTTCGGCTTCTGCAACATCGTTTCCGTGATCTTCCTGCTCTTCAACGTGTTCTTCTTCTATGATATCATTTACATTGTCTCTATTTTCGCCTTCATTTTCAGCTACATTTCGGTTGTCTTGTTGGATCTCGTTTTCTGGTTCTTCTTCATCTGAGATGGCTGCTAGTACGTCTACAATAAATTAATAACGAAAAAAAATTAAAGTTTGTTTTCAATTAGATATAAATTTACTCCATCCCTATATCGTACAAGTAAAATATCACGTGACCGGATTTTTCGTTTTTCGGAAAATGTTTGTTGATCTTTTAAACAGAAATATCTTGAAAATAAGAGTTCTTTTTTACTCGAAACCTCGAGTAATCGAAAAAATATTTTTACTTCTTTTAAATTTATACGCGGTGGCTAGTTTCCTGAAAAATCAGTGGCGTAACAAATTTTTGTGGGGTTCCTAAAATACAAATCTTCAATAGATCTTCTTTCGTCAAAAGAAGATTAATCTTTTCGTTTTTGAGGAGACCGAAAATGTGAAGACCTTTTTTTGGAGGATCATAAGCTCAAACACCGGTGCCCCAAAAATGACGTCAAACTTTTGTTTTAAGCCTCCACGCAATACGAGGTTTAGCAGCCCCTGAACATGTCGGTGAAAAAATACAGCACTACAGTGGAACCTTGTTTCATGAACTCAATTCGTTCCAAAAGACAAACCGAGACGTTCACGAACCGAGGGGCCACGGTACAAGAATAGCAACGACCTTTTACAGGAAGTCTGAGGGCAGATGGTTTAAAGGTGTTAAAAAACGTCAAAAAAGACAAACATTTACTTGCAAGTGTGAGGCTTTCAATTTTGACGATGAAATGCGAAAGTTTTCGCCTGCGGCGCATTTCTATTAAACAAACTATAACACATGTCGTTCTTAGACAAACATTTTTACCTGCGGACCATTTCTGTGTTTATTTTTGTATGCAGAACAAGTTTTGCATTAAAGAAATTGTTATTTCAAATATCATTAGTTTAAAAAAATAAATTCTAGCCGTTCTGAACCTCTTTGCTAAGAAATCGCCATAACTTTTGATGTTATTAAGAAAATTTATACTTTACCTACACAAAAAAAAGTATCTAGAACCCACCCTGAATTAGTGTTATAAAAAAGAGGTATTTCGTATTTTTTAGAGTAAACCATAAATTTTAAAATTTGCTAAGGCAACCCTACCTAAAACGAATTTTTATAAAAACGTATGCGTCTGAATAAAAGTTTACCTGGTTCTCTTGGACTAAGAATTGGAATATTTGGTTCACCACCAGCTTCTTCCTCTTCCGGTTCGTTTTCCTTTCTCTCCGAGCCGTTGTCATCATCTGATCCCGTACCATCACTACTGCTTGGATTTTGCGAACCCAAGTTTAACTGTCGTCGGTTCAATCTACGCCGACGTCGAGAACCTCGCCTTGAGCGTCTTCGAGAGATGGACTGAGCTTGGTTGCCTGAAGGGCGTGAATTATTATTGGGATTCCTAGATGTTGTGCCTCGGGAAGTACTCGCTTGTTCGTCATAATCATTAGGTCCGTCCAACTGAGGAATATGCGGCCATTGAGCCCCATCTGTTGATTCTTCTCGATTTTGGTTTTCACCTCTTCCAGGTCGTTCCGCTCTCTGGGGTGTAGTCGCCAGACGACTGGGATTAGGTGGATTTAAGCCAAAGTCTGAAGGACGCACCCTTGTTAACACGTACCTTTCTGCCACACCATTGAATATCAGCTCAAATGGATGTCGTCCTTCTGTTTGCCACGTTGTTATTCGAACTGGTCGATTGACATTTTCACCGCCAGGACCAAAAGCGACTCGCCGTAGAGCCTGAATTTGTCGAATTTGCAGCAACTGTTGAAACTGTTGAGGGTCATTTGGATTTAAAGTGCGTATGGCTTCACCGAAGTGACCCCTCTGATCTGCAGGTGGTTCTTCATCCGAAGAGTCAGAAACATTTTCCGGACCATTCGGACGACTTATCACATATCTATTACGACCAAGATTACGATTCAGTATGAAGTTTGCATTAGTAGGAGATCGCGGTCTGAGAGTTCTTCTCCGATTACTTCGACTCCATTGAAAGAGGTTTCGTCGACGGGGCAAACCAAGCCTGCCGAAGCGATGAATGTCCATATTCTCAACCCTCTGATTTCTATCAATATTCACTTCGCGCCGGGGTGGTGGTAGTAGAGGAGGCGCTGTATGCCTACGTGCCCGCTTCTTGTAGATAAAATTATTTACAAAGTAGGTATCATAGTCTCTTGGTCCTGAGAACTTTTTTGCCTGTGGAGGTTTCTCTGCGGCTGGATAGAAACGTTGGTGTAGCATCACGTATTGCATATTGATTTCCGACATACGATTCATTTCTCTAAGAAGTCGCAAAATATCTCGTCCCGGATGACCTGTTCGAGGCTCACGGATTTCCAGCACATTAGAATGTTCCGCCAATCCGAAAAGAAGATTGCGGAGTGGACTTAATTTATGGTAATCCAATTGCCCCGTTTCGAATAGTGAAGAAATTTCCCTGGAGTCCAGGGATGTTATAAATTCTTCAAAATCACCAGCGATTGAGCGACCAAGGCCGGCCCGTGCAATGGAATTCAAATGAATAAAAGAAATTGTTATGTAGTTCAATGTCAACAGATCCGTGTGTTGCCTTGGAAAGTGTCGCACAAAGTCACGGAATGTTGGACTTGCTTGGAAAGCTCTTTGGAAAATCGGACAATCGAAGTCGATAAGTTCAGATAAGAAGCCGCTAAGTTCATTTTCTAACGGTGCGTTCATAACCGTTTCATTTTCAGGTGCAGGCGACGCTGATGCTTCCTGATCTTCATTAGCCGCTCTTTCTGCTGGTGGCCGTGTCTCTTCAACCTCTTGCGTTGGAACAACGGCCTCACCTTCTTCCCAATTAGCGTCAGGTGAAGGTACCACTTGTAAACTTGGTCCAGGTGATGCTCTATCGGTGGGATTTGTTGGTGGTAGCGCGACTGGAGCGCGTAAGCATCCCATCATCAGAATGATTTCGCTCCAACATACCACAAACATAAATGGCCGATGAACGTAATAATCACGTACGGTAACTATTTTCTTTACAGTCTCTTGGGATGAATTTTCTGAGGTTGTTGGTGGTGGTTGTATTTCAAATATACTTTGATGTATTGTTTGCATCCCGCAGCCCTTTTCATTGTAGGTCTCAGTATAGTCGTTGTCGCAAGGTTGCCAAATTTCCAATACTTGCAACTAATTAGTTTGAAAAATTTGAAAAAAAAAATGAAAAACTAAAAAAAAGCCCAGAAAAATTAAAAAACATAACAAAAGCTATAATTGCCAATCTGGCAATCATTGGAGACCCGTATGGTGATATTCGTATCAAAATTCGAACAGTTGTACCAAAATTCCACTTTGAAGTCAAACTTTCCAATAAGATTTTTTAAAATTTATTCCAATCGGATTTTAATGTATGGGAGTTTTATGTAGAATCATATCCTAAATAACTTTTGTTCTTGCACTTTTTTGATAAGATGTACCGTTTTTGAGATATTCAGAAAAACCGTTTTCGTTCGTATGGGGGGTACCCCCCCTAATGGTCCATTTTTGCCCATTAACGAACTTAGCCTCGCATTTTACGAAAAACGAATCTGCGCAAAATTTCAAGTCTCTAGCTCAATCCATGCGCCCGCAATCCGCGCCACAGACAGACAGACAGACAGACAGACAGACAGACAGACGGACAGACAGACGGACAGACGGACGGACATGCAGAAATTAATTATTTTTATCATTCTAAACACACTGGTGTAATTCATTTTTTTGTGTGATGACGGGATCTTGGCGTTACAAACGGTAAGGCAAAGTTAATATACCCTTTGGTTTCACCATACGGGTATAAAAAAGGATAATGCACTCGTCATTCATCGCTCAAAGTAAAGAATAATTGTAATTTTTATGGAAAATCATTGATGTTAGAACTTCTTCCTTAACACGTTGAGCGCCACGTGCCCACCGGTGGGCATTATTGGATGTCGATGGTGGGACGTGACCACCTGTGGACACACTACTTGTTTCATTTCGAGACATCGTGACCACCAGTGGGCACCTTTTACATATGTTTAGCTTTGAGAAATAATAAGTTTGGTCCGAGAATGTAAAACTATTTTACTAGGAATTGGTAGTACTTGCAATAAATCAATAAATTTAAAAAAATGTTGGGCCCAGAATGTCACCCAAGGAATACCCGCTCGTAAGCACGCGGTCTACTGTGTAATTCAAAGAATGACCACCGGTGGGCACGTGGCGCCCAACGTGTTAAATACCCAGCGCTTTAGTCGACCAAGTGATTAAAATTTAGTAAATGATTTGACTAGGAATTTGGCAGGTTTTAGTACAAAATTTAAGTGGGATTTCGTACCAAAATATGCAAAATTGCTAGTAAAAGCTTTTGCCAGATTTTATTCCTTCGGTCCATTATTATAGTTTTTTTAAATACATTAGACAAATTTAGTTGCATTAAAAAAAGATAGTGCTAACGTGATACTCCCAAAAGATGTTTGGCGACCCCCTGGGAGTCGCGACCTAACAATATTTAAGTCCAGAATTTCAAAAAACAACCGACAACCCCAACAGTTTTTCAGTTTTATATCAGACCCTCATCGACAAATTCATACATACAGAAAAACCTTCAGTTTTTGTATGAATTTATCGATGAGGGTCCGATAGAAAAACAAATCTCCCCTCACAATTTTAGTAAAAAAAAAAAAAAGTACATTACCTTGTTGTCTAAAATCCAGTTAAACACCACAATATCCATCATACTATAAAACGATAACATGAAGGGACAAAAAATATTTAATGACAAAAATACACAAACATTTAATAAATAAATCTCTCTTTTAGTTAACACAGAAATAAGATATAAGTTAGATTCACAAATATAATAATATAATAAGAAAAAATAGTTAATTGACAAAACAACATTTTTAAATTCTATCAAGAGGGAAAAAGCCGATCTCTTTTTCACTTCTACAATTTGATTGGTAATATAATAACGCGCCAAACAATTTTGAATTGTTTCAATAAACTACGAAACCCTATTATTTAATACTATTATTATTTGAATAAAATTATGCGTATTAGTTTTGTGATTTTGATTTTGGATTCAATATCCAAACTGGTGTTTATAGTAGAGATACACTAAATGCAAAATGTATTTTATTCACTATTTTTTTTTTGTTTTTCAAATTTAATACTTGAATAAAACGCATAAAATCGAGATTATACCGATACTGATAAAATTGACATAGATTTGAAATCGCTTAGTAATTGTTATTTGCTAATTAGTGGGATATGGATATGTGATCGGTTTACGTATTGTACCAAGTTGTATTGGTAAATTGAATTGATTCCAACGGACAACAAACATGAACGGATGCTGAACATAGAATTGTCCATTTGATTGATGTTCGTCCGATGAACAACAGTTAGGTACATTACTATTAACGAAACCGCTATTAAAACTATTACTAATATTATTGCTATTATATATACTGTTAAAACTATTATTATGGCTATTTTGAACGCTATTGCTACTGTTGGTGTCATTTGTGCTGTTGCTGATGTTGCGATTACTCCCGGTAGCATTTTCTGCTGTTCGATTGTTGGGGTCCGAGCTGCATGCAGCTGACGATGAGTCTCCCGGCAGATGTTGTTGATTCGATGAACAACAGGCGATATCAATTTCGAAAATTGACTTGTGGTGAACTTCAAATGACAAACGGACAGCTTCTGGCACATCAAGCAAATAGGCAAAGTCTGCATATTCCGAGTATAGTCCATGCATTCCCATCTATAATTGAAAATAATTTTTGCTATCTCTTTTTTTTTTGTTCTTTAGGAGTTTCTAAAGCTATACGAAGGTTTTTATAAGGTAATAGGGGTTCTTTTTGGGTACTTTTTTGTGTCGGCGAGAAAGAAATTTTCCACTATGTGAGCCGAAATTAATTGCATTGAAAGTTCCCAATGAGTCCAGAACGAATTTGATATGCATTTTTTTGGGGTAAAGGGATTTTTTTGTGGTTATACTGCGCTCACTTTTTGACATTTATGATCAGTATACTCTGGCAAATCATCATGAATAGACTCATGCTTGAACAACGCTGCCAAATTATTCGTAGAAAATTAGTCGTATATTCGCGCCACTTATAAGCGACGTTTTTTTAGCAAAATTTTGTTCAGCAATGAAGCTCATTTTTCCAAAATTGCCGCATATGGAGTGAGACCAAACCACAAGAGACCCTACAGACTCCATTACATCCAGAAAAATGCACCGTTTGGTGCGGTTTACACGCTGGTGGCATCAGGGGACCTTATTTTTTCAAAAATGACGCCAAAGCTCGCGTTACGGTCAATGGAGATCGTTACCGCACCATGATCAATGATTTTTTGTTTGAAACTAAGGATGACATTGATCCGAATGAGATATGGTTTCAACAGGATGGCGCTACGCGCCATACGGCGACCGCAACTATCGACTTATTGAAATCAAAATTTGGCGATAACTTGATTTCGAGAAATGGACCTGTCAATTGGCCTCCAAGGTCGTATGATTTGACACTTCTCGATTATTTTCTGTGGGGCTACGTGAAGTCACTTGATGAACAAAGGAAACTTTTGGATATTTTATAATCGTATTCAAAGTTACGGAGAGCAAGATAATCAAGCTTCCAAAAAAGGTGATTTTTGCGTTACCAGGCTTCTGGTAGAGAATAATTTGACAGCAGATGCGCACTATGACAAGTATGTCATCTTTATGGTAGAATCGTGTTCAGTGAAGTTTGAAAAGTCTGAAATTTGAAAAGCCTGAAACTTGAAAAGTCTGAAAAAGTGTCTTTTTTAAAAAAACGAATTTATCCAAGGGTATCAAAAATGTCAAAAAAAAAGCTGTGTGCGAGTATATTCTGAGAGTTCTCAAAAAGAAAATCAAGCAACAATTTCAAATAGAAACTTTCTTTTCTTAGTCTACGGGCGAATTCGAATCACAGATTTAGAGCAAGCTCTAATCTAGAATCGGAGAGTGCCTACTTTATTTAATACAATTTTGCTCTAAAAAATTTTTTCAAAATTGTCTATTCGATGTCAAATCTAGATTGAGCAATTTTCGACCAAAAAGAGCAGGTCATTTGAATACGCCAGAAATTGTAATATTTTCATTATTGCTGCTTTTTGACATGAAATTTATCTTCATTCTGTATTAGTTTTTGGTAAAATAAAAATGTCAAAAGCGTAATTAATAATTGCAGGTAATAACCAGGGTTTTTATTTTTTAAGTTAACTGCCCATTAGAAAACTCTAAAAAAATTGAAGGCTGTCCATAAAATACGTCACCCATTATATTTAGGGGACAAGTTAGCGGTGGTTTGACGACGATATTGTGAAAATTGGGAAAAGGTGCAACGAAGGGAGGTTTAAAAAGGCGAAAGTTAGAGTTACGTGTTTTACTAATTTTCGTTTTTGAAATGTTTTTTTTTGCTATTGAGTTGCTTAACTAAAATGCAATTCCCGTATCAGAAAACAATTTCAAAGATAATTCAATTATTTGAATCACAAATACATGGAGCTACAGTACTCCAAACAATAAAAACGTTCAACAAAACCTGAACAGTTACAAGACATAACGAAACCATTACCATCTGTTAACCAAGAATTATTCCAGTTTGTGGCTGCCGAGGAATTTCAATCACATGACACTAAAAAAAATTACCTTCTCCATGATTGGCTGCATGCTGGCTTTGAATTCCACTCGACATCGCGGTAGTTTCACGTCAATCATTTGCTCTGTAGCTGAGTTGATGACGTTGAAGATATGTTCGCATTGGAGATTCTTTTCTAAATCATCGATTCCATCGGCTGTTGCGGGCATTATTATTAGAAGGGACATCTGTTGATTTTCATACGGCAAGACTAGGACTTCAGCTTCCAAATCCTCGATTCGCATGTAGCCAAAAGATCCAGCAACAGAAATCATTTCCGTTTCGATGCTTTCGTTATTCGTTAGCCAAAATGTTCCAGAATCGACCTTGGCCTTTTCGAACCGCTGGTCCCAGATCCCATTAAAATAGTTTCCAACCACGGCGATCAGTTCACTTTGAAGGCCAATCGTCGAACCACTCATGATGTCATTTACCTTACAGTTTGTGTTATCCCTAACCCAGGAATCTATCGTCAAAATCGGTGCCTGGCCATAGAAAAAGTCCATGACCTCGTTTTTGGTCCGGAAAAGATTCGTGATCTCCTCGAACTCAATGTCAAAGTAGTAGGGCTGTCGCAAGAAGATTTTGATGGCCTCTTGAAAGACTTTGCCTGCAATATCAGCAAAGCTCTTGCTCAGATGTTCGTAGTAGCTGCTGACGGTATTTCGGTCGATATCCTCAACATTTATGGCCTTGCCAAGCTCCTTGCTGCAATTTCCTCTGGTGCCCCAAAAAATTAGCGCAAATAGGGTATGCAGGGAGAACGGCGACAGGGCGACGTTTTTATTCTCATAGTCCGGACTGGTCACAATCGCGTTGTGCAGTCTAATACTAAATTCAGAAATGTTTTTCAGGAAACTTCTTGCCCCTCTTTCTGTCGATGGCATTTTTTTTCAATTTTCTCGACAGTTCCAGGTGATTTCCACAAATTTCACTTCTGCCACGAGGATTTCAGTAGGACGAACTGCGAGTTCAATGATTAACTGGATCTGAATCCGAGATTTCAGAAATTTCTACAGAGATTTGGTGAACTACAGTTAGTTTTATTGATTTGATTGACAAAACACACGAAAAAAAAACAATGACAGCTCCTGCGGTACTTTCACTGTACATTTGAAGTATATGCAAAGTACACTATAGGTACATCAGAAATTGAAAAGTACTTGAAATACAGTCACGCATAAAAGTTATTTAAATTTTCACGAAAATTTGCGTTTTTTTTTCTCTTTGTTTACAATTAAAGAAAATTGCCATCAAGTCTTTGGCAAACGTATAAAACAAACCTACAAATAAAATTCTGAAATAATTCTCAATTCTCAATCTAGCTTATACCACGGAACAACTATTATATAGAATGGAAAGTAAGGCCTTTCCTCATTAACTTCCACTAGAGTAAGCACTACACTATAGAAATCGGGTTTTTTATCTCACTTCCCCTTTCTGCTGTCATACACTCGACCAAAAAAAATCAAATAGAATTCCCTTTTACAATACATACAGAAAAGTGCTGGCACTTTTGTTTACATTTTGCATGACATTTCATTGCAACATTGATTCATTTCATTGCAACGATTGATTTTGATGGATAATCACATTTTAGCGTGTTAACATTTCATAATTTCACATGAAAATGAATAAATCACAAATTCACCACTATTTAGTGAAGGAATGTTCCGCTAATTCCATTAAAAACCCAAACAGAAAGTTTTTGCGAGTCCCATCAACAATTAAAAACTAAAACTAAATAAAATTTAACACCTTTCAACACATAAGAACTAATGGAGATATCAAATTCTCCATAAAACATTTCCATTATCCGATTTTGTTTTGATTTGTTTTCATTTCAAGTGACACATGGGAATCCATATTCCCACACACCACCAAATCGCTCAGTGTTCATGTACACTGTCATGTAACAGCTATAGAAATCCTCGGATGTACGCTCCCAACACAAAAAATTTTGTTAGAGCTTTCCATTCTATAATAGTAATTGTTCAGTGCTTATACTCTAACAGCCTTATTAATAAACGTTAGTTAACTTTTATCAATGGTTTACGCAGTGGATAACTCGAAATTCTTATTAATAAAAATTTTTAAGATTTAACTGACGTTAGTTAACTCTCTGTTAGCTAACATACCGATTCCCTCGAGTTAACGAGTTGATAACTCTTGACGGCACATAACTCTTGCAATAATGACTATAAGAAACAATGATGCATTAAAAAAATGCAATTTATGTTATTATATTATATTATCTTATCACTTGAACACAACTTTTCTGATCGCTTTCCTTCAATTTTTAAATTTTCCACTTTTAATCACTTTTCAGTAAATCACAATTAAAATAAAAACATTAATTTCACTCCTATTTTCATATTGTCTCCAAGGAAACGGATTTAAAAAACCAAAATATGACTTAAATGTAAAAGATTTTCGTGTTTTTTGGTACAATTCAGCACAAGGGTTGCCTTATTCAAACTAAATTTTTAGAGTTAGCTATTATATGGAGGAAAAATTTTTATTAATAAGAATAGTTAACTAATGTATAAGTTTGCTATCTCGGAGTTAGTTAGCACATGAGTTATCTCCGTGTTAGGGATTTTTTATTAATAAGGCTGTAAATGAATTGATGCTTTATTTATCTGATTATAAGTCCCGGATTTTTCAATTTTTTTTATAATTTTAATCAATGCTCAGGGGAATACCCTTTAATGCAGAAGCACAGCTCAGGATGAATGATTTAGTGCCGTTTGCACCAACAAAACTTAGCAACTTATGTACAACTTAAAAAATTTAAGTCGAAGAATTTCTACGGTTTAAGTAGGCTAACCACAACTTAACTTTTTAAGAATAATACGCGCAAACGGGCCAGTGTTATAATTTATTACAACTAAAAAAATCCCTAAATATCCAGATTCCAACGAATCTGCGCTGTTTCTTAAAGGGGTTTTGTCAAAATTTCAGTTGAACTGATTTATTGAATATAAAAAAGCATTAATAAATGGAATTGATGTTCGTTTGGGTCTGTGCAGCTTTGACCCCATTTACACTTGCGATTTTTCTTGAATTTCTTCATGATATTTTTTTAAGTTTGTTCCGCGAATTTTGTTCTTCTATCACAGAATAAAATCACTCATCAAAATTTTTCAAAATTTCAAATTATTCTTTATTAGGTCGGTTTTACATGAAAAAATTCGAGATCGGGTGTCTTTCAGGAATAAATTACTGAATTTTGTTCCATAGTATAAACGCTTTTGGAACACGAATTTAGTGTATCGACAGTAGAAAGGAAAAAGATTTTGAAGATTTTCTCGAAAACGGTTCACAAAAAAATGGTGTCGTGAACCATAGAGTTTAATAATATTTTTAAGTCCACCTTATTGATTTTTATCTAGAAAATTTGAAAAGTATTTTGAACCGTTTGATTAAATTTCAAACAAATGAAAATTTGCTCGAACCATTAATTAAAAATTTCCAAAAACTTAGGTATATCAATATTCCCAAATTGAAATTTTACTGGTTTATGAAATTTAATTTCAAAGTTTTTCTTATTTTCCGTTGCCATTTTGAAATCAAAGCTTTAATTTACGCAAGAAAGTTTTGATTCTGGTCGGGACATTATGAAGAATGATAACAAAATTCACATGGCGAGCTTTTCCGGCCCCTTTGGGGCCGACTTTACCTACTTGCCGATATCAGAATCATATTGATAAGAGAATACGTGAAGTAAGTGTTTATTCGTCGTTAGTAGGAAAGCGATTCGCCTGTTGAACGCTTATCGCGATATTTTCACCTCAAAATTTATTTTTTTACAATAAATTTAATCGTACGAATTCTATTCACATGCTTTCGGTTAAAAATAGTGAATTCATGGCCATCGTGTATGTGGTTATCGGATGGAGATCAGGACCAATTTTTTTACATTTCATTGGGGTGGTCTTCACGGGTTGTTCGGATCTTTGTTTTATTTGAAAAGGAATTTAATCCGGTATTAGAACAAAATTCGATACATATTTGTTAATAGCACGTGCGATGATCGATTATTATATTTAAAAATTGAATATTTGAATATATTAACGATTACTAATAGGATTTTTGGAATGTGTGTTCATTGAACTGAATTTCAAATTTTTGTTATAAAAACTCTAATGTGATTAAATATTCTTGGAGTATTGAAATTTGAATCACTCGAAAGAATGTGATTAGAAATTCTTAAAATAAATATTCAATCCTAAATTTAATAATCCTAAATCCTAAATGTGTGTGTGTGTGTTCGTGTATGTTTAACCATTCAAAAGGATTTTATGGAGACGTTAACAGAAATTGAAGCTGAATTTTGGACCAATTTAAATAGAGTACAACGAAATAACGATTAAAATGTAAATACATGATGTCTGTATTTTTATTTTGTTCGTTTTATCTAAAAGAAGATTACTGCGAAACATTTTTTTTATTATCAACGTATTTTTTTTTGTTTATTTGTCTTTATTTTGTTATTGCTGCGTGTAGTTATATCGTTTTGGGTGGCGTTTAGTAATACGTTTTAAATTTGCTACTACTATGCGTCGTATAAACTTAAATTGGAAAAATAATTATTAAGATAGGTTATTAGATTTGGTTAACAACTACATGGAAATAGAATTGGATTTCTAGGCTAGCCATATTTAAACAGCTTTTCTACCTTCCACTATAACAATTAAATAAAATTGTATTTATCTTTTATGAAACCAGACTATACTATACTATATCGATTTGAGCGAAATACCTACAAGAATGTTTACACATTTTTCAGAGAAAAAAAAAACATACATATTTTTGTGATGCCGCGTCGTGGAAAACAAATTCATCATCAGCTATATTACGACAAAAAAAAAGTACTAAGCATTTATCTGCTAATGATATAAATTAGCATAATAATTTTCTAAAGACGCGTAGCATTAGAGATAAATTTTGAGTATCAACTTTTGTTATTTTGATACGATTAGAATTCTTCAGTTGAGGTCAACTGCATGACAACTTCATTTACCTTGAACCTGATAATTGGCTAGAGTTTATTATTCGCCAGGAGTCGAGCTATTTTAAAGTTGCTTAAAGCAAAAATCACGTTAGATATACATTTTTTCGGCGCCAAATATTGTTGTTGAATTTAAGAAGCAATTAGAGCCTCTACTTTTATGTGCTTTGGAAATAAAGTCAATGTCAGCTCCAGAGAATACAATTAAAATACAGGTTGTTCATTCTATCGGAATGCTCATTGCATTGAATGTTAGACAATTAAAAGTTGTATTTTTTTTAAGTTTTTAATATTCGTTTTTTTTTATTTTTCGTCTGTTAGCGATTAAAAAAACTTTTCTATGTGCTCTGACGGCCAATTTATTCACTAGAAGTTAAATCGCCTTAACTCCCTTAACTCACCTTTAACATGGAAAATAACGTTAGCTAACTCCCTTAACTCACTAACTCGGCTTAACTCCTAGTGAATAAATTAGGGGTGAGTGTCCGAAAATCGGCTTAAGTAAGCCTGAAAGTTGCCATGTGTAATACCGCACTTAATAGAAATTTATGTCATTGTCAACAAGGTGTATCAACTCATTGTCAAAAAATTAATATTTGGGGTCAATATAGTTGATGTCACTATAGAAGTTCACTCGAGCAGACTTTGACTGTGTATGTTGACGCTAAGCAAGAATTTTTCCATTAGTGTCAAATATTCAAAAAAGAATTTGAAATCATATTTTACGAAACAAAAGAACCAAAACTTAAAAAAAAAGTAAAAACAACTTTTATTTAAAAAAAAAAAGTACAATAAAAAGGAAAAAAATAATTTTTTGGACGCTGTGTATCAGAAATAAAAGCGATATACTTATTTTATTTATTTTTTATGCTTTTATCTCGCTTTTATTTCTGATACACAGCGCAAAATTTTTAGGGCATAATATTCGAGTGATTTTCAAAAAAACTGAATTTTTTCAAATATCTTAAGAACTGTTAGAGATACAAAAAACCGTTAAAGCAAAAAATGTAGAAAATTTTATGTCCTTTAAATTTTGTTATATTCCAAAAAATTTTAAAAAACCGTATTTTTTCAAAACAATTTGCTTGGGAGGTATCCGTATAGTTACCGTCGCTTTTCTAAAAGTTGATACATAAAAAACTACGATTTTTGTAAAAAAAAATTCCCAAAAATTCAAGTCGCTATGTCAATTCGTTCTCGAGTTATCATACTAATATATAAAAATGAGTTGGTGTCTGTCTGTCTGTTCCTCTTTCACGCAAAAAGGGCTGAACCGATTGACTTGAAATTTGGCATGAGTGTCTGTGGTAGTTCTGGTTCCAACATAGGCATACGGAAAAGTTGCGCGAGGGGTGGGGGAGTAAGGGGAGGGAGTAAAGTGATCTCGAAACTTAGCTCTTTCTCTATGTTACCCTTTCGCGGGGAAACTACCGAGCCAATTGGCCTAAAATTTAGCTCCAACATAGACCATAAACAAAAAAAAAATTTGAAAAAATTAACCCGGCAACGACGGGTATGCAAGCTAGTTTAAGATACATAAAATGGACAGACCGACAAACAGATACACGGACATCCTCATGATATTGTGTGAAACGGACTTCGTACTGATCACAAATTTTCTATCTGCCCCCTTTTCGAGGTGGTCTCCATCGTATAGAAGAGGAAAGTAAAAAAATTAGTGGGGCTAAGAGCGATATTTCACTCTAAAATATGGGAGGAATCTAGACACCAACTCTCATAAGACCATCCGTCGTTTGTGATATCATAACAAGCAAGAAATCTTAAAAGTGTTTAATTCGTTTTTAAACAAAAACAACATTTATTAAAAACATAACAAAAGCTATAATTGCCAATCTGGCAATCATTGGAGACCCGTATGGTGATATTCGTGAAAAAATTCGAACAGTTATACCAAAATTCCACTTTGAAGTCAAACTTTCCAATAAGATTTTTTTAAATTTATTCCAATCGGATTTTGATGTATGGGAGTTTTATGTAGAATCATATCCTAAACTTCTTGGACTTTTTTGATAAGATGCACCGTTTTTGAGATATTCACAAAAAACGATTTCGTTCGTATGGGGGGTACCCCCCCCTAATGGTCCATTTTTGCCCATTAACGAACTTAGCTTCGCATTTTACGAAAAACGGATCTGTGCAAACTTTCAAGTCTCTAGCTCAATCCGTGCGCCCGCAATCCGCGACACAGACAGACGGACAGACAGACAGTCAGACGGACAGACAGACGGACGGACATGCAAAATTCAATTTTTTTTATCATTCTAAACACACTGGTGTAATTCATTTTTGTGTGTGATGACGGGATCTTGGCGTTACAAACGGTAAGGCAAAGTTAATATACCCTTTGGTTACACCATACGGGTATAACAAAAAAAAAATCAATAAAACAAAACAACAATTCAATAAAACACAACAATAAACAATATTCATTTTCTTAAATATTTCCCATTTTTAAAAGCTTTTATTTGGCTTGCCCTTGCATCTGTCTGGCTGTCTGTTTGTCAGTCAGGGTCAAATTTATGCAATTTTATTTTTTGACCCGCTTCCACTCATCCGATTCACTTAAAATTTCGCCAACACACGTACATAAGTCCGATGACAATACAATATTTTCATTGCAAGGATTAGGGAAGCTCCTGTACGGATAACGTAATTATCCTTTTCTTCAAATTTTTCGGGAAAAATCTCATCTGGTGGTGTTCGGGATCGCTGAATTCAAAAAGGTCGTAAAAATATTTCAAAGACATCAAGGACATATTCGAAGACTAAAACGTATAAACAACCGTGGCGAAAGACACTGTGTATCAGAAATAAAAGCGAGATAAGAGCATAAAAAGTAAAATAAATATTTATTTCGCTTTTATTTCTGATACACAGTTCACAAAAAAAAATATTTTTTCCTTTTCAGTGCACTTTTTTTTACATAGAAGCTTTCTTTAAAAAAAAATTCTCTATTTTTTGTCTTTATATTTACGTTATCGCCTCTGCTGAAAGTATGTTGGGAATGAAATTTGAGTATCGTTTCTGTATTCCTATATTCTTAAAAGGATTCTCCTATGTATCGTGTAAACTTTAGAGTATTTTTCTATTGAGAAAAGTCTAATCCTTTTTTAAGGTCGAATTTAGCAAAAATGTGTTGGGAAAATCTGTTAAAAATTTCAATCCATAAAATAGGTACTTAAATGCGTGTCTTGTCCGGCCGAAGTAACAGGTCCGGCTTAAAATGTCAAAAAGTATTAGCTAAAAGGAAATATTCTATGTTTAAGAAATCGTTTCCTAAAATAATACCTTATACGCGCTTGTGATATAATGTTTGGAGAAAAAACACTCTTTGTTTGGTAATGTTTAGTCCAAAATGATTTAATAAATCGCCTTTTTAAATGTTTGATATTTTGATGCTTGATATTTTCTAAGAAAATAAATCCTTACTTATACGTGGCTGTTTAACAACATTTTATAATCCGGCTGGAAAAAAATATAATTTCGTGTACTTTCGTTGCTTGGCATTTTGTGTGAAATAAATCATTGATTTTGCACCATTAAGACTTCGGATATTTTTCGTTGACTTCTATAATAATAAAAACCTGTTGTAAAATTCTGACTTTTTGTCAAGGGATAAAACAGTAACTAAACTATGTTTGGCGTTAAATTTGACATCCTCTTAAGGGACATGCGAAAAGACATCCCTAATCCAAAGAGGAGATTGCCTCGATTCTTGATAAATTGTCAAGAGGATTTCTTATTTGTCTTAAGTTCTAAAACAAGTAGAGATTACATTTGAACAGCTTCTCCATTTGATTTGGTTTAGTAGATATGCCAGTTGTCTAAACGAAACGAATAAAAAAAGCTTTTATTAAAATAAAATATAATTTATGTTTTAAAAAACATGTAAAGGAAAAAAAAATTCGGACGCTGTGCTGTGTATCAGAAATTAAAACGAGATAAAAGCATAAACAATAAAATAAAATAAATATTTATCTCGCTTTTATTTCTTAAAAATTTAAAAATATTTTTTTTACTTCTTTTTTATTTTATCCTTTCTAGACATTTTGTGTTTGATTAGTATGCCTAAAAATCTAAAATGACGTCTGTCTTTCGACACAGTTATCTACATATATACTTTTTAGTCTACCAATATATATCCTTACCTTTGATATATCCTTAAGGATTTTTTTGCTTCAGAATCGGATTCAGCGATCCCCAAAAACCAATAAATAAAAATACATACAAACAGACAGATAAATAGACAGACAAACAGACAGATAAATAGACAGACAAACAGACAGACAAACAGACAAACAGACAAACAGACAAACAGACAAACAGACAGACAAACAGACAGACAAACAGACAGACAAACAGACAGACAAACAGACAGACAGACAAACAGACAGACAAACAGACAAACAGACAAACAGACAAACAGACAAACAGACAAACAGACAAACAGACAGACAAACAGACAGACAAACAGACAGACAAACAGACAGATAAATAGACAGACAAACAGACAGACAAACAGACAAACAGACAAACAGACAAACAGACAAACAGACAGACAAACAGACAGACAAACAGACAGACAAACAGACAGACAAACAGACAGACAAACAGACAGACAAACAGACAGACAAACAGACAGACAAACAGACAGACAAACAGACAGACAAACAGACAGACAAACAGACAGACAAACAGACAGACAAACAGACAGACAAACAGACAGACAAACAGACAGACAAACAGACAGACAAACAGACAGACAAACAGACAGACAAACAGACAGACAAACAGACAGACAAACCGACAGACAAACAGACAGACCTTTTACAAATCCAGCACATGACTTTCTTATACAAAATCTGCGTATCCCCATAATTTACACTAAAATCCGACGAACTAAATATTAGTGTATATAATAATATGAATTTTTTTACAACATCTTGAATATCTCAATGATTTAAACTCAAAGCACAAATGTAGAGAATTTTAAACTTTTTTAGTTCTTCCTTTAACTATTTTTTTTTTTCGAAAAACCGTTAGTTTGGAAGCAATTCGGAAGAAATATATTGTTTTTACTTTTTAATGAAAGTATCTCAATAACGATAAAAAAATAGTGCAGGACAAAATTATCAAAAATATTATTCTCTTCAATTCATCTCATACACTGAACAACTGAAAACCTGTTAGTTTTCGAGATATTGATTTTTTTAAGATTTTTTTTAAATAACGGTATATCTCGATGCCAATTTGAGATATCGAGTTCAAGTAAAAGGCAAAAGTGTATAAAATTTTATTGTCTCTAAGATTTGCTATACTTAAGACTACTGAAAAACGCGTAGTTTCGGAATAAAAATCGAAAAATCGTTTAGTTCTATTGTGAATATGTCAATTTCTATTATTTGCTACTTGACTAAAATACTTATATAGTATGTTATGTACCGGCCTTGAAAGCCATACAAATGATTTCAAAAAGTGAACTACTTAAAGATTTATTTACAATGCTCTTTAAACTTTCGTCTTTTAGATGGAGAGGACATTCTGCTTTTTTTCTTGTTGTAAATTTTGAAACAAAGAAATTTTATTTCCTTTTTACAAAAGGATTGCGATGTTGAAAGAAAATTATTCAATTTTAAATCCTTTCTTCTAAGAAACTGGTCATTTTACGGGATCTACTTGAACTTTTGAAATCAATTTCACTTTTGAAATCAAATCAAAATTTTTCATCATCCTTAATATTCTCTCTTAACCTCCTGCCTATAGGTAACCTTTTTGGTCTGGTAGATTCATGAAACTCACAGGGTTGTTTCCTTAGAACTCAAATAACATTAAAATAAAACATAACAAAAGCTATAATTGGCAATCTGGCAATCATTGGAGACCCGTATGGTGATATTCGTATCAAAATTCGAACAGTTGTACCAAAATTCCAAAATTCCATTTTTATACGAACGAAAACTTTTTTTACGAATATCTCAAAAACGGTGCATCTTATCAAAAAAGTCCAAGAACAAAAGTTATTTAGGATATGATTCTACATAAAACTCCCATACATCAAAATCCGATTGGAATAAATTTAAAAAAATCTTATTGGAAAGTTTGACTTCAAAGTGGAATTTTGGTATAACTGTTCGAATTTTGATACGAATATCACCATACGGGTCTCCAATGATTGCCAGATTGGCAATTACAGCTTTTGTTATGTTTTAAAACAGTGTTTAGCAAAATATCAAACTAGTGGATGACGTATTAATTTAACTGTGGCAAATGTTTGCGCCGATATTGATTTACGCCACAAATAGTACACCGGAAGGCAGGAGGCTAATTCATTAAAATTGTTTCTCAGAAAAACGTGAATCATAATCTTCCTTATAATTTTTCTTGTACTAATTTGTTTAATGGTCGTCTTGGGTCAACCAATCTATTAAAAAATTGTTTTTGTTATTTTTTTAAGAGATATAATACTTAAGGTGTTGTATTCATGAAAAATTTCGAGCTCTTTGTTTTGCCTTAAAAAAATTCCTGTTCACCCATGAGTCGATTGGAGCATTATTACAAAATGTCTTTCAGTCTGTTAGTCTGTCCAGTCTTTACAATCTTTACAGTCTGTCTATCTGTCTGTGTACAAAAGATTTCTGGAAAACTATTAGAGCTAGAGCCATGAAATTTTACAGGCATATTTTGTCCTAAAATAAGGCGATCCCAAATGGCGGCTTTTTAAAAACTTTAATTTCATTTTTTCTAATTTACTGTACGAAAAAATAACGGCTTTTTGCTGATTGTATGGATGAGATGAATTAATGAGAATAGGATTCTCCACAATTTTGTTTTTTAACGTTATCCGTTATATTTTACCGTTATTGAGATATTTTTATTAAAATGCTAAAAAAAATCAAAAAAAAGCAGTTAAAGGAAGAATAAAAGTTATTAAAATTCTCCATATTTTTTTCCTTTCACCGATATATTTTACCGTTATCGAAATATTTCAGATATATTTGTAAAGTGGATAAACTGCTGAAAACAACGTAATGTTGATACTATTATCACAAAATCGATGAAAAGTAATTTCTTATCTCAAAATAGCTTAGCTTTCGCTTTATAAATGTTTGTTGTTACGGTTTATGAATTCTTTCGGAATAATGAGCATCCTTTTTTTATAGTTTTTCAGCTTTTTTTCTGCGTAAGAATTTGCGAGGAATTCTTTTTAAGTTGTTTTTAATAAAGTAAACAAATGGAAATGTCATACTTGTTGAACAAATACAGCTACAGAAAAATTAAACCCAAATAATCCCATGAGCTTCCTAATAATGGACGGAAATTGTTCAAAGGGCATAGCAGGTTAACCATGGGTGGTTTTCCCCAGAGATATTGACTTGAAATTTTCACCAGTGATATGTTTGCACAACTTTGGTGGAGTTTTAACCCCCTACCCCGCTCAGAACGATCGGCGGGAGGCAGGCAGACGTTAAAAACTTCAAAGTCAAATATCTCGAAAACGGCTCAACCGATTTTGACGGAAAAATGTTTCTCTTATTGGAATAAATGTTTAAGAACCCTATCCATGTTTTAGGATACTGTAACAGATCTTCTGTAATAGTACCTACACTCAGAAAAATGTCCAGGTCAACTTTTTGTCATGTTAACTCTGACCGCTAGCTGGCTTACAGAGGTTTCCATTACATGACATTACATCCTCAAAATGCCTATCTAAGGTCAACTCGTGCACCTCCCAATGCCCTACTTCACCTGATGGTGGCTTAATTTCAGAATTTCTCCGACCACAGGTCAACACAGTTTTACTTTCCCTCATGCAGGCGAACGCGCGCCTAGCCGAGGCCAATTACGCCGTATGTAGGTCGTCGAGTTAGCCTCCATTTTTCTGAGTGTACTGTAATAAAATTTTAATATTCGACATGGAATTCCTGGAGTCATAACGTTTTTTTTTTTCAAAAGTTTTTAAGTGATAATTAAGTTATGAATACGTTTTTTCTGGTGTTTTCGCATGGCAAAAGGTTTCTTTAAAAAAAATACATTAAATTTTTAATATTAGAATTTTTGTTCGGCTTCGTATCGAAAATACTGCGAAAGTGTTATTTTTTTCAACGTCAAGGTGATGAAAATACATTCGTGTACGTACATATTATATTGCTATTTATTTATTTTTTGAGTTATTGCCACTTCTCTCGTAATGGCAATTCATATTTATAAAAATGGAAATTGCTCTACGCCCAATTTTCTTACAAATTGATTTTTCTATTGTAAAACTTGTAAGGGTAGTTTTTGTTATGTAATGCCTTTTATTTGAGAAATCCCTGAAAAAAGACATGTTTAAAGAAGATTAAAGATTTTCTAATTGAACGGGGATTTTATTGATTTTCCTAAAAATAGCTTTAATAGCTTGACTAGGATTTTACAGAAATCCATTAAAAAATGTAATCAAAGCTTGTAAGTACTTATTATCAATTGATTGATTCATCGAACATTTCTGAAGTGTGTACCTGATACTCGTGATGATATTTTTGAAAGAATATTAGAACTGACAAAGCCAAATTTAACAGGAAATCTAATACTTTTTAAGATTCAGTAATTTCTTAAGAAGAAAATTTACGAAATTCTTTTTTTGTCTTTTTTTGTAAAAGTTCACTCGGCAAAGGTCAAGTGAAATTCCGAACTTTCAATGTCCATAGAAGTAGAAACTTTGCTGTTAGAATTGCTTCTTAAGAAATTATAATTATACACACCTACACTAATCTAACTGGTTATTTTCTGAATACATGCTATTAAGATTATAAGTTGAATCCCTCTTGAGAATTGGTATAAATAAATATCAATACAGTATTTCTTGAGAAGTTTTTTTCTGTCTTCATAAGCAAACTCTTTAATTCAATTTATTTGTCACTAATTATATTTTGTTAATGCACGAGGCGACTAGCAAGTGTTGTGCACTTCTTGATATCAATGTCAATCATACTAATATATTAAAAAAAATGAGTTGGTGTCTGTCTGTCTGTCTGTTCCTCTTTCACGCAAAAACTGCTGAACCGATTGACTTGAAATTTGGCATGAGTATCTGTGGTAGTTCTGGTTCCAACATAGGCATACGGAAAAGTACCCCGCGAGGTGGGGGAGTAAGGGGAGGGGGTAAATAAAATCAGAATCTTTTAAAGAAAAGCACGGACAACTTATTCTATCTAATTGATTGCCAATTGAATTTTGTTTTCTTAGATTTTGTTCTACTCACGCCTGTAGCCGGGCGGAGCCGGGTTCAAATTCTAGTGTAAAATATTTTATGATTAACACATTAACGACCGAATCCCAAAAATTGGTTTTTTTGGCCTGAAATATCTGGACCATTTCGCAGAAACCTAAGAAAAAAAAATTCTGCTTAGCCTGTTTGAGTGTTGCGCATTATATGCAACAAAAAATTACGGAAATATGTTTCGGAAAAAGTATTACGGTGCGGAAATCCAGAAATTTCCGAAACATTCTGAGAATAGGCACCCTAAAGAAAAGAATAATGTAAGAAATATGTCATTGTTTGTTAAGCACTATTGTTTTAAGGTCGGTTGTAAATATTGCAGTAGCAACAAAACCCCCACTTTTTAAAACCTAACACATTTTTATCGGGGGGTGGGGGTAATATTTTTTTAGAAATATCGTGTCTTCTACTTTGAAAATATATCAATTATCTATTTGTAGATACTGTGAAATAAGTCAATTGAGTGAATATTTGTGACAGCTAAAAAGTCAAATTAAGTTACAGTTTCCGAGATCCCGCAATAATGGAAATCATAGCAAAAGTACCAACCGTTTTACGCTGTTGTTTAGTATTCGTGAAACCACATTTTGTAAACAGCGGCATATTGTATAGTTTTACCCTATTTTTTAAATTAAAATTAAACGATGTCGCACGACATAAGTGCCAGTTAATTATATTTTTACCTGTATTTGGTGAAAGCCTTTTTTATTTTTTAAATGAAATCATAAAAGTAAATGAGTTCCGATATTAAGTTTATGGTTTCAGTATAATGAAAATTCAATTTACGCATGCATTAAAGTTTCAACCAATTTTGTACTTTTCAATTAATCATTAAAAAAAGGATGCATTTTAATTGTAAACTAATAATCACATTTATATTTTTCAGGTAAAAACTAATTACACCTGCCACTTTTGATGAAGTGAATGTCTTTTCCACCTCGTAAACATTTAATGCTGAGTAAAATTAATATTGTGAAAACTACCTGCTTACATACCAATAATGTAGGGATTTCCATTGGTTAAAATGCAGTTAGATTTGATTGAAATTTTTCCGGAATTAAAAAATATTTGTTTCGTTCGAAGTAGCGTCACTAAATTTTCTCTTAACTAAATGGTGTAGTGGGTTGTTAAAATTGTTTCGCTTCAGACTTAATATTATCAGGAAATAGAAGTCAAAAGTGTATTCGCTCCAGGAGATTTTGTAAATTAAATTCCTGTGACAATTAACGCCATATTTCATATGAGTTTATATCAAAAGTAATTTGAAATTTTCACATCAGTGCAGTGCGGTAAATTGTTTGAAATCTTTTATTGACTTCAGGGTGTCTGTAGCAGGTTATTAAATATGGTGATATAATCGAAAACGATATTAAATTTCGTGTGATAAAATGCAAATAATTTTGGTGAAACATATTCAGCTATTCTGCATGACTTGGCTATTCACCAGTGTTAATTGTGATCAAATGCTATACAACAACACTATTGAACATGGCCATATATATGAAATTGCAGCATGTACAGTACGCTGTTTAACAACTAACAACACAATAGTAAGTATTTTACAAAATTAATTATAGAATTAATTTTATTTCAAATTTTATTGTTATATTTGAACCAGAAACTCAAACCAAACCGGGGGGTTCCGTAATCGCGAACGAAACGCATTTTAAAATCTAAGAAAAGCTACAATTGCCAGGGGCGTTTCGTTAAATAATTTTTACTAGCTTGCATACCCGTCGTTGCCGGGTTAAGTTTTTTCAATTTTTTTTTATGGTCTATGTTGGAGCTAAACTTCAGGCCAATCGGCTCGGTAGTTTCCCCGCGAAAGGGTAACATAGAAAAAGAGCTAAGTTTCGAGATGACTTTACCCCCTCCCCTTACTCCCCCCACCTCTCGGGCTACTTTTTAATGGGTCTATGTTGGGGCTGGCCCCCTACGAACATCTATGCCAAATTTCAGGCCAATCGGTTCAGTAGCTTCTCCGCGAAAGAGTAACATACCGCAAAAACCAAGTTTCGAAATCACTTTACCGCCTGCCCTTACTCCCCCACCCCTCGCGCTACTTTTCCGTATGCCTATTTTGGAACCAGAACTACCACAGATACCCATAGCAAATTTCAAGTCAATCGGTTCAGCCGTTTTTGCGTGAAAGAGGAACAGACAGACAGACAGACACCAACTCATTTTTATATATTAGTATGAAGTATGATTTGTGGACAGACAAAATTTTTATTTATAAACATCTATTTGTATTGGAGCGGGAGAAGGAGTAGTCCGATTGGGTTTTGATGTATGGACCGGTTATGTATAATCATAGTCTAAACAGATTTTACCTTTATATATTTTTCAATACGACTCACCGTTTTCGTGAAAATAGAGAAAAAACGTATTCAATTTGTATGGGGAAGAAGTGGTCCAATTAGATTTTGATGTATAGAGAAGTTATCTAAAATCATATTCTTAACACATTTTGTCTTCATAAAGTTTTCAATACGATGCACAGTTTCCGAGTAAACAGGAAAAGAGTACTTCATTTGTATGGTAGAGTGGGGAAGCAGTGGTTCGATTGGATTTTGATGTATGAATGAGTTATGTAAAATCCTATTTTAAACACATATAAAGGTAAAATAAATTTTTCAATATGACTCACAGAAAATTGTAAAAAACTGTTTAGTTTGTATGGGGAAGGGGAGAAAGGATTGTCCAATTTTGCCCGTTTAAGAACTTAGCCTAGCCATTTAGGAGAAACGTCACTATACCAAATGTCAGGTCTCTAGCTGAATTCTTTCAAAAGTTCTGGTGTTCACGGACGGACAGACGGACGGACATGCGGAAATCAAAATCTTTTGTTATTCCTAACACCCTGGTGTAGATCATATTTGTGTCCGATGATTGGTTCGATGCGTTACAAACGGTGCATTAAATCTAATATATTCCTATATGATATATCATATAGAGTATAAAAATGTGGAGAATTGTAATGTCTTTAATTCGTTCCTTCATTATTATTTTTTTCGAAAACCCGTTAGCTTGCACGTAACTCGCAAAAATATATTTTTGAGATACGCAGTTAGAGTAAAAGGCGAAAATGTAGGCAATTTTATTGTCTATAACTTTTGCAAGACTCCAAAGAATTTTTGAAATAAACCGGCGAAAAGCGAAATTGCGATTTTGAAAAAGCCGCCATTTTATTTACTTCCGGTTAATGGATTTCCATCAAAAGTTGATTGGATCGTTCCATTTCAGGACCAAACTCGGCTTGTACACATACTGACATACAGAAAGACATTTTTGTGATACTTGCATTAGTGAATTCTATTACTCATCGAAATTTGTCCATTTTTAGCTCAAAGCTATATAATTTTTCTCTCACAGATCGCGTCCATTATTCTTTCAGTTTTGTTAGCATAGCAATAGTTCTTCTAAATCTAGGACGGGTTCCAATATTTTGGGATGCCTGCACCTAAAAATAGGGTAGAGAGTCATATAATCGCTTTCCCATATTCTATACGAACATTTCCTATGCGGTTTTTTTACCCTGTAGCACAGATCAGTTCGATATTTTTTTTTTCAGCATTTTTTTAATTTGTATCATAGTTTCGTAAAACAAAAAGATTTTTTCTATTATTATAAATATTAATAGTTGACGCCTTCATCCAAAATTTCAAATTTCAAATTTCAAATCAGCCCTTAGAGATATCAAATTAACCAAGAATCATAACAAGTCATAAGCCTCTCAAATAAAAGTTGAATTATGGTGAGCGTTCAAATGAAATTTATTATAAAACCAAATTGAAAGCATTTTTAATTCCACCTTTGTGTTTCTGATCAAATAAAATCATTACAAGGCAATCTTTTCATTTGGATATAGCCTTTCCCTTTTTAGCCTTTTAAAGACATTCAACCCAGACATCTTTCAATTTCTTGCACTCACAGTCGCTAGCAGAAAATTTCTAGACTTCTCAAATTAAATTTCTATATGCATTGGAATAGGTATGTAAATCGGAGCAAAAAAATCTTCAAAAACTTTTCTTTGCTGCAG
The DNA here is from genome assembly GCA_964034945.1 of Chrysopilus asiliformis. Lineage (NCBI taxonomy): Eukaryota > Metazoa > Arthropoda > Insecta > Diptera > Rhagionidae > Chrysopilus > Chrysopilus asiliformis. The sequence goes on from OZ035961.1 coordinate 102,708,199, forward strand.
CTTCAGATTTTTGTTTTCCCGAAAATTTTTCCCATATTGTCAGCAAAATAAAATATTCGATAAGATATTTTTGCCACCGTCACATGGAAATGTGTTTACAAATTGTGCTGCAAAAGACCTTGTCCAATCCCAAAGGACATTTTTATTGTTTTCACGAGACTATGTTGGCGTGGCGTGTGCGTTGTCAGCCGAAAAATGCAAATATTCTTTTGATGTTTTCTTTTGAACTGAGAATGAGAACTTTTAGAAGATATTTTTGTATACTGCATCAAGAAACGCTAAAAAGCTACAATTGCTAGTAGATAACCGTAAATAATATTGATCTTAAAGAAATCAGGGTATCCAATCAAAGCGTTTCCAATTGTAATTAATCCAAAACAATGATACTAATTGAATGTCGATGAAGAGAAAAATATGCGAAATCGTATATGTATCGCCATAACCGAAATTCAGTTCATATACAGTTCATAAACCGAAATTCAGTTCGTATACAGTTCATTTATTTTTGGGTTCATAAACCGCTATATTTTTATGCGGTTGTTGCTACGATTTTGCTAGAAAAAATCACGAAAAATTTCTATCTGATTTAAAATCTAAATCGATTAATAAAATCAGTCAAAGCAGAACACCTCCACACGATGGTTAAAATTTTTGATGATATATGCTCCTCGATCCCACGAATATGGCTTATTATCTTAAGGAAGAAGTCCAAACAAGCGTGGTGAAAGACAGGCGTCATTTTAGATATTTAGTCATACTAATCAAATACAAAATTACTACAAAGGTTAAAATAAAAAAGCTTTTAAAGAAATAAAAGCATAAAAAGTAAAATAAATATTTATCTCGCTTTTATTTCTGACTAGAATTTGGACCCGGCTTCGCCCGGCTAAGAGGCATAAGAGGCATAGAGGGAAAACTAAGTTTCGAGATGACTTTACCCCCTCCCCTTACTACCCCCACCCCTTGCGCTACTTTTCCGTATGCCTACGGTGGAACCAGAACTACCACAGACACTCATGCCAAATTTCAAGTTAATCGGTCCAGCCGTTTTTGCGTGAAAGAGGAACAGACAGACAGACAGACACCAACTCATTTTTATACACTTTCTATTAAGTTGAAGTGTCGCGACCTAATGTGGCTATGTGTCTTTCTCTGGAATCTTTGGAACCTTATATCTCCGAAACTATGCAACCTAGGAAGGTGAAATTTTGTCACCTTGCGTAGTTCCGGTGACAGTTCAATATTTTTACTACTCCATCCTTGTAAGGATAATGGAAGGTCCTGTAAGGATAACGCAAATATCCTTTTTCCCATTTTTCCCGGGAAAAACTGGCATCAGGGGGTTTTCGGGGTCGCTGATCACGAATTCGGTGTTAGATTTTCAAAATTCAAAACGGAAGGTCCTGTAAGGATGACGCACATATCCTTTTCCCATTTTTTCCGGGAAAAATGGCATTAGGGGGTTTTTGGGGTCGCTGAATCCGATTCTGACATTTAAAATTCTGTAAGGATAACGGAATGTCCTGCAAAGAGAACGTGAGTTTCCTTTTGCTCAAATTTCCCGCGAAAGATCTTTTCTGGAGGTTTTTGGTAGGCTAATTCAAGACTAAAAAGTATAAAATAAAAAAAAAACACTTTAAAAAACAAGTTTTATAACCTTATACACTTTCAAAATGCACTAAAAAGTAAAAAACAAGTTCAAAGTTTCACAAAAAATGTTTTTATAAATTGCGTGTTGTTGTGAAAGTATAAAGTGTGTGACGTTGCATTTGCTCTTGAATCTGTAATAGCGGTTTCATACTGTGCAACGCAGCACACTTTATACTTTCACAACAACACGCAATTTATAAAAACATTTTTTGTGAAACTTTGAACTTGTTTTTTACTTTTTAGTGCATTTTGAAAGTGTATAAGGTTATAAAACTTGTTTTTTAAAGTGTTTTTTATATATTAGTATGATACACAGCGCACAAATTTGTTTTTCCTTTTTAGTGCATTTTTTTAAATAAAAGCGTTTCAAAAAAAATTTTTTTAAGAGAAATAATTCGTTTGAAGTTTTTGATCTAAAACCCAATGAGGAAGTTTTGCAAAAATCTCACTAAAATATATTTTTTGAGGAAATGTGAATTTTTGTGTAAAGTACGAAATATTTTTTCATATTTTTGGTTGAAAATTCAACCAAAGTTTACTATTTTCGCGTACAGAAAGAATAATAAATTTTTGATATGCATAACACACAGAGCTTCTATAGAACAGAGGTTAAAATCACACTGAACGACAAAAATATGGCGTGAAATATGGGATTTTATCATTAGCTCGAAAGCTTTACGAAAGTTTTTTTTTGCTTGTGCTAATGATAAAGTCCCATATTTTTCTGCCATATTTTTGTCGCTCAGTGTCAATTTTAACCTCTGTTCTATAGAAGCTCTGTGCATAACATATTTGTAAAAATACATAAATTTATAAACCATTATTATATAAAAAAATGTTTTCCGATAACACTCTTCTTCAACTTTGATTTATTTCTTGTATTTTTTAATAAATTTGAAGTTCTTCTTTCCCTTTTCTGAGTATCCAAGTACATTAGACGAGAATCTTTGCTCGTAAAACGAAGAAAACCTATGTAAGTCAGAAAGTTTATTTTGCTGAAAACAATTTTCAATAAATTGAAGTTTGTATTTTGATGTGTACGTTTCATGTCCAATGGCGCATGGCAAAATTTGCCCCCAGACTATACCTAAATATTTTAAGATCAGTGAACAGAGGAAACTTTGGACATGTTGAATGCTTAAAAAATAGCTAAATTTAAATATTTGTCGTCCATACAATATCAATATGCAAATCCGATTTCCCATTGAATTGCGCAAATAATTTCAAACGTACTAGTAACCATATCGATCCCAATTCTGTCTACTATTTTATGGTATTGAAGTCGATTGAACGAAGTCGATTGAACGAAGTCTCATCAGTTGAAACATTTGGTGGCGTTTTAATATTCAATCGATTTTATGCATGAAGTACGTTTTATAAACGGTGGTGATCTTTTGCAATCGGTGGCACGGCGACACAGGCAATACAGCTAAAGTAGAAAAAAAAACATTTCAAATGGGAATAATTGACTAGCTTTATTTTGAGTGATTCGATATCCCGATCGAAAGGTGACCCCATGGAAATTTAAGTTGACTTTTATTTCAAACCGATTAACGGAATATTTTCATTAAAAGCTTTTTCCCTAAATTCAACCAACAAATTTCATGAAAATTGTTTACTTTTCTTTTTCGTTCCTAAAAATATATCCATTATTTTCACAGAACTATTAAATGACATGTTTCGATTTGATTCAAACAGAAATTTTATTTTTTCGTACTTACCCGAAATTGTAAGAAATCTTTCAGTCCCCAGGTATGCCAGTCCATTAAAACAGTAGAACCTATAGCGACTGAAAGAAATTGTAAGATTTGCAAAACCTGGGCTGGAATCCTGTATCTCGACGCGTCTCTGTCTTTTGACTTCGACGCAGCTTTTGACTCTTGACTTCGCCATATCTGCAGCTTGAAATTTCGCGGAATCGTCACTATAAATTGAAACGTGATTCTCAACTGTCATTCTATGAAATTTGAAGCTGCTGATATGGTAAAGTCAAGAGACAAAAGTTGTGTCGAAGTCGAAAGACAGAGACATGTCGAGATACATGATTCTAGCCCAGGACAAAATCAGAAGATCCATTTTGATTAGGCCAATAGTCGAATATTGTTCCATAATTTGGCGCCCATTCTACACAATAAATATCGCATGAATTGAATTAATAAAAATTCAACCTTTTACACATCAAATTGACTATTTTACATATCAAATCGCTCTTTTTGCACATCATTGTGACTATTTTGTAGTTCAAATTCGACATTTTATGAATCAAACCCTTGATTCATAAAATGTCGAATTTGAACTACAAAATAGTCATAATCAGCGCATGACTTTGGTATAACACCAAATCTACGTTTCTGTAGAATTTACACTATAATCCGATATTAGTTAATATTTATTTTACAAAATTTTAAATATCTCGATATCAGTCAAAGATATCCATTTACGTTAAAAGGCTAAAATATGAAGATCTTTAATTTTTCCTCAAGTCTTCTTGTACATAGACTGACAGACAGAAAGACATTTTTGTATCTCGATATCAGTCAAAGATATCCATTTACGTTAAAAGGCTAAAATGTGGAGAATTTTAGCATCTTTAATTTTTCCTCAAGTTTTTTTTTTGTTTCGAAAAACAAGTCAGTTCGCAAGAAATTTGCAAAAAAAAATTTATTTTTATTTTTTAATGAAAATATTTTACTAACCGTAAAAGATATAGTATAACAGTGAAAGACAAAATTGTGGCAATTATTATTCTCTTCAATTCAACTCATATATCAAACCACAAAAAATCCGTAGTTTTACGGAATAATCCCAAAAAACTCATTTTTTTAAATAACAGTATATCTCGATAACGGCTTAGATAGGCAGTTCTAGGAAAAGTCAAACAAGTAGGAAATTTTATTGTCCCCAACTTTTGTCGGACAAAGGACTACTGAAAAATGCATAGTTTCGGAGTAAATAACAAAAAACGAAATTGAGATTTTCAAAAAGCCGCCATTTTGGTTACTTCCGGTTAACGAATTCTGACCAAAAGTTGATAGGATATTACCATTGCAAGACCAAACATAACAAAAGCTATAATTGCGAATCTGGTGATATTCGTATGGTGATATTCGTATCAAAATTCGACCAGTTGTACCAAAATTTCACTTTGAAGTCAAACTTTCCAATAAGATTTTTTTAAATTTATTCCAATCGGATTTTGATGTATGGGAGTTTTGTGTAGAATCATATCCTAAATAACTTTTGTTCTTAGACTTTTTTGATAAGATGCACCGTTTTCGAGATATTCACAAAAACCATTTTCGTTCGTATGGGGGGTACCCCCCCTAATTGTCCATTTTTGCCCATTAACGAACTTAGCCTTGCATTTTACGAAAAACGAATCTGCGCAAAATTTCAAGTCTCTAGCTCAATCCGTGCGCCCGCAATCCGCGCCACAGACGGACAGACGGACAGACAGACGGACAGACAGACGGACAGACAGACGGACAGACGGACGGACAGACGGACGGACATGCAAAAATTAATTATTTTTATCATTCTAAACACACTGGTGTAATTCATTTTTGTGTGCGATGACGGGATCTTGGCGTTACAAACGGTAAGGCAAAGTTAATATACCCTTTGGTTTCACCATACGGGTATAAAAAATGATTTTTTTTCAAAAATCTCGTAAACCACTGAAGATACTGCAGGAAACTTTTAACGGTTTATGAGATATTTGGAAAATATTTTAAAGAAAAATAATGCAGGACATTTTATTTTATTTAAATTGGATTGAAAGCATTTTTTCATAAAAATACATAGTATTCGAGATATTTTCAAAATACTTATGTTTTTGAAATATATTAAAAACCGTTAGAAATACATAAAAACCACTAAAGTAAAAAATGTAAAAAAAATGTATATCCTTTAAATTTTGTTATATTTTTTCCAAAAGCGCAGTTTTCGAAGAATTCTAAAAAAAATTGTATTTAAAAAAAATCGTTTTGAAGATACTGAGACTGATTATAGCTAACCGTAAAAATTTTTCTATATGTTTAAAACGTATAAAAAATTGCTACGTTTCCTTTTTTTTTACAGGCGTTGACAACTTGCTACGAGAATTGCACGCAACAAAATCTGAGAGGAAATAAAATCAAATACACAAATGATGAAAGTGCTAAATTTGAATTGCTCTGTCGGAATGATACCAGCTTCTTGTTAAACATAAAGCATAATTTCAGCGATACGAGGGAAGAAAATGACGTAGAAAGTTCTCATATCACAGATGGAAGCCTTTACATAATTAAATTACATAGAGCTAATGATTTACAGTCCGGAGAATCAATTTTCTTGGTAAGTAAAGGGCAATAAAACACTGATATGGAAAATATATTTTAATTTTGAAATATCCTTTTTAACCAAGTTTAAGTAATAAATTCGATTTTATTTAAGAACTTTGAAAAATGTAATTTAATTTATTTGAATTTTATCTAAATTGAATTTATTATTGCTAAAAAGTACTTTTATTACAAAAAAAAACTTGTGACAGTAAATTTTTCACACCGGTTAAGTGTTGTTCAAGACAAAAAATATTTAAAAATTTTATATAACGTTTATGTTAGCAAAAAGTTCAACTTTTTTGCAGTTCTAGACATTTCTATTAAACTTTAACTCACTTACCCCTAATTTATTCACTAGGAGTTAAGCCAAGTTAGTGAGTTAAGGGAGTTAGCTAACGTTATTTTCCATGTTAAAGGTGAGTTAAGGGAGTTAAGGCGATTTAACTCCTAGTGAATAAATTGGCCGTTAAAGATTGAAAACTATTATATTTGCAGTTAATAATATTAAATTGTTGGTTCAATAATATTAAAGTCAACTGAATTAGAAAACAACAGTTTTGTGACAGTTTGGTAAAATGTTACCACTGACTGCATTTAATTTGATAGAAAATTATTTAAATCGTTTGTTTTGTATCTAAATAAACCACAACAGTTTTCCCTGGAAGCGATTGCAAGCAATTCCTGACCTTTCCTGCAACAAAACATTTTTTGATATTTGATATGATTTCTAACGGAAGTTTAAATCAACTTTAAAATAGATTCGCTTGAGGATAAATAATGTATTTAAATTTGGGGAATCATAATAAATAAATTAACAGAGATATTTAAGCAATAAATTCAAGAAATTCGGGTTTTCCCATTATTTTTGATATTGAAACAATAGCATAAATTCTCTCTCACGACTCAGATGCTACAATTGCCTTAATTTTGGCCATAAAAGCATAAATTGCAAAAAAAAAAGAAAAAATGTGTTTTTTTTCTACAGTCTTCTTAACGTCAGAATCGAATTACGCAGATGAGATTTTAGCAGGAAAATTTGAGGAAGAGGATAATCACGTTTTCTTTGCAGGACCTTCCGTTATCCTTACAAAGACGAAGTAGTGAAAATATTGTATTGTCATCGAACTTACGTATGTGTGTAAAATTTCAAGTCAATCAGATGAGTGGAAGTAAGTCAAAATTAGATTGCAAAATTTTACCCTGACAGACAGACAGAAAACAGATGCAAAGGCAAGCTAAATAAAAACTTTTAAAAAGCTCAACAAATTCTCCTAAACACACTACACAAATTAGACGAATGGTTTCACATTCTCAGATAAAACAATAGTTGCAGTTTTCCCAGAAAAAGAAAAAATATGTACCCACTCACATTTGGTCCTGAACGGTCGCCCAATAATAATTTTACAAAATCAGAAATTCCTTGGAGTCACTTTCGACAAGAAGCTAACTTGGACCCACCATATAAATAAAATCAAAGCTAAAGCCACAATAAATCTGAACATTTAAAAAAAACTCTCAATTTCTAAATATGGATCCGACAGAAAATTACTATTAATATACTATTACATAATCGTATTGCCCGTCTCGGAAATTTGAAAGTACTTTAAGCGAAACTAAGTGCTGGCAGACTTATTCCTATGCAAAAAGGATTCTGCGAATATGCTAATTTAAGCCAAATTTTGTCTTCGAATATAATTCTCATCTGGGAACTTGTGGTTTATATAGTTTGGATATGCCTAGTACCACACTCTAACCTCTGGAGCCCAATGAACGCAACGCGAACGCAACTAAAACGCAGAAACTGTCACGCAGCGCAACAACTCAGCGGCAGAGTCCAATGGCATCTCGTGAAGTAGTACAAGTGACATAATATAAAGTGGTATAAAATTGGCAAAATTACAAAAATGGATAATTTTGAAGCGATAATTTGCTTTGTTGGTCTTTATCTTTGTTATTTGTATGTTATTGCAATAAGGCTATCAATTTTTCCTCAAACGACATTTCCCCAACCTAACTTTATGAACTGTCAACGCAGAATTCTGCGACAAAGTTAGAAGTTTGCAAACTTTTGCGTTGTAGGTGCGTTCAATGCGTTCACTGTGCTCACTTCAAATGGAAAAAACTTGTAAGTGACAGTTTCTGCGTTCGCGTTGCGTTCATTGGGCTCCAGGCATAACACTAGTGTCGGAGAATTTTTTTGATTACAGAGGCGTTTTATTACTCACGTTGCTTGATATCTCGAATATTTTCAAGCTTCTCGATTTTCCCTATCTCGTTATACTCGATAACTCGAATTTTCATCTGTATCCTTTAGGTTAGACAGGATTCAATAAAAAAGTATTCAGGCCTATATTCAGATAGGCCTTGGTGCTATAATTATAGTAACGAATCCTATTTCAAATTAGAATATCTCGCATCTATATTAGATAGAGTCCAAAAATCAATGGAGACATAGCAACGTTTTATAAGAATCATTCCTTTTATTTTAAGACTGAGCCCATTCCTAAGCAGAATATGCCTTTATTATTCGTGGTAATAAATCTAACATACACAGTAATCTTTCCCATATAATAATAATAATAATTTATTTATAAACCAAAAGGCATAATGCCTTGTATAAAGGTTCTTAAGACTAATACATGAAATACTTAACAGCTATGGTACAAATTTACAGCAGTAATGTAAAAAAAATATATATATACAAATACATTGAATAGAATTTTATGACACAGTAATGACTAATTGATCCACTACCCATATAGAATCACAAAAAGACGCCAAAGTTTAAATATGACAATGTAACAGCAAATATAATAAAATGAAGCAACTGATCCCAAGAACCAAAAAGCAAACCAATAAAGAAAGCCAGACAAATGACCAACAAGGAGAAAAACCCCTACTTAAATTACTCAGGAGGCCTCGCAAATTCAAAGAAAACCTTCTTTTTAAAAATATTAAAATTCCGTTCTGCCCTGATCACCTGAGACAGAGAGTTCCACATGATGGTTACCCTGACAAAAAACGATTTGTCCATTATTAGGCTACGGCGCCTCGGTACTATTAAGTCTTTAACCCTGGTAGATCTAATGAAAGAAATATAATTTAGCAGAAACGATGGAGTACCAGAATAAAGAGTCTTATGCAAAAAAATTAGACACCGCAAGTTAATGTGAGTGACAAGATCACAGCCTAGAAATCTTACAACAAATTCCGAAATATGGTCTGTTTTACTTAAGCTAGCATCAGACGAGCACACAAAACCTTAACACGTGTGATGACTGACGTCACGAAAAAAACTCAAAACACTTTTCAAACACATCTGACACGACACGTCCTTACACTTGAAATGTGTTGTTATCAGACGGTGTGAAATTTTTTTCCACACAATCGGATTTTTGTCCCAAAACGTGTTAACGTCGCTAGTCTTCCCACGAAATTTTGTCACACAATTACACACTGTGTTACGCAGATTGAGTAGTTATCAGACGGAGTGAAACGTCTCAAAAGGTGTGATGATGGAAGACGTGTGACAGCAGTCAAAATCGTCTGATTTGCTATGACACACTGATTTGCTATCAGACGGTGTGATAGCTCTCTGACATTTTGTGTATTTTTCTCAAGCAATTTTGACAAGCAATTTTGACAAGCAATTGTGCGGTATTTTAAATTTGTGAAGAAAAATAAAATTAAATCAAAATGTCAAAAAGGAAATATGAGGAGATGATGGATATGGCGATTTTGGCAGCCTATATTGTGGAAAGCAGTGACGACGACGACGACGACGAGTCAATGGCTCGAAAGCGCAGTTGTTGGACAAAGGATTGGGTGTCGCGTCGCGAGAAGCAGGGTTTCTTTGCCAAATTGATGGTGGAATTGCGCTCTGAAGAACCCGAATTGTATCGGAATTTCTTACGGATGTCGGTCGGTCAATTCGATAATTTGCTAAAATTGGTGAAGTCGCAGATAGAAACACAACAAAAGCTATAATTGAAAACCAGTTTGGTGATATGGCATTGCTTGAAGTTTAATTGAACAGCGGACAGTTGTATCAAAATTCCACTTTGAAGTCAAACTTTTCAATAGGATTTTTTAAAATTTATTCCAATCGAATTTTGATGTATGGGAGTTTTATGTAGAATCATATCCTAAATAACTTTTGTTCTTGCACTTTTTTGATAAGATGCACCGTTTTTAAGATATTCGCTATAACACAGTGCGTGTGAAATGGCACGAATTCATGCCAGTTTACACATTGGGACATTTTCCCACAGTCTTAACACAGACCGAAAAATGTCAAAACACATACCACGTTTTACACAGGGTTATCAGACGGAGGCAAAATTCGTTTAACACACGTCAAAAAAATTGTGGTAACACAGGTTATAACACGGTGTGTAAACAAAAATTCTGTCACAATTTAAGTTATCAGACGGTGTTAACTGGTGTTACAATTTTGTGACGTCAAAATTACGTCAGTCATCACACGTGTTAAGGTTTTGTGTGCTCGTCTGATGCTAGCTTTAGACTGAAAACGAACCTCATCACACAATTAAAGCATTTACGCAGTCGCACAAGATTAGCTTGAGAGCACCCCGAGTAAACCTCACAACCATAATTAAAAAAAGGCATTATTAAGGCAAAGGCTAGTCTAGTTTTTATATCCACTGGTAAATATAATTTAAGAGAGTTTAGCCGACTAATAACGCTGAAGGTCCGTTTAATAATGGAGTTGATGTGGTAATCCCAGGAAAGAAGTTCGTCGAAAATTATTCCAAGGCTTTTAACTTTTTTACTGAAGCTTATAGTGGTATTGTTAAGAATAATCGGGTCACATTGGATCACATTGGAGTCTTTGCCATAATTTTGTGAATCGAATACACAAAAAATATAAGACAACATTTTTTTTCTTGGAATGTGGCCTTACAAAATTAGTGACTGTTCCAACTTTTTACACGAATGACTCCTATATTTAGCCACTATGTCGTTTTTTGCCATAAATATGGGACTGGGGCATGAGATCTCGGGGAATGATTCCCATATGTTTTTTCTGTATGTAGGATTGCTTACAAACATTTGCACGATTGAACTATTCGGCACTCTATTGACTGTCGAACATGCAATTACAACTAACTAAATGTACACGAAATTTGTAATATTTCAATCAATATTATAAATCATCCACATCCTATACCAGTTGGCAAAGGAATCTGTTGACCAAAGATATCGAAACTTTAATCTTTAAAAATATTTTTCATAGTCTGCAGAACTTATTAAAAATATTTTAATGCAAAAATGTAAGAGCAAAAACTTGAATGTTCAATATCGTCGACTAAATTTCATAAAAGTGAAAAGCCATAGTACAAATTGTAGAATTTCAATATATTTATAACAAGTCTTTATAGGTCTAATGCAAAGAAATTGAAAAAATCGATTTTATGATATTCAAATAATGAAAATTGATTTCCCACTTCACTTCATCAGATGAAAAGCATTTTCTCGTATCTAAAGAAAAATCGAATTTGTTGCCTTGATATTGTCCTCTAGACCAGCAGTCACCAACCAATGCTCCGCGAGATAATATTGGTGGTCCGCAGAAAAGTCTAGACATTATTCGCATTTTTCACGCTTTCTTACAAGCTCTTTTTAGTTTCACTTGCTGTTAGTTTGTTAGGGTCAAATCTTGTAATCTAATTTTGACCCACTTCTTCATCCGATTGTCTTGAAATTTCGCACAAAGACGTAACCGTGATGATAAGGCAATCTGTGTGCATTTATGTACGAGAACAAACGAAGTACTCATCGTGTTGGGTCTCAAATGCAAGAGGTTTGCAAAAGAAATAGGAACTCGAAAGACTAAAATGGATGAATAAAAAAAAGCATCCATTAACTTCTTTCAAATAAGCAGGAACAAATATTACGGAATTTTAAATGACGAATTTAGCAGTCCGTACGGTTTGAAATGTTGACGACCGCTGATTTTGGCGTATAGTGCTTTAAAGCTATTGATACCGTTTTTATCCGATTGAAAAGATTTTCAATCGAATTGGAAATGATTGATAGAGATTCGTGGAAATAATTGTTAAACAGCTGGTTTATGAGTTGAAACGATTGTATGATAGAATATTTAAACAATGGTAACGAGAATGGATTAAAACACCATAAACTAAAAATTTATTCATAAAAAAAATATCCTTTTTTCTGAACTTACTATCCTTTAGTTGTGTACGGTCCAGCGAAAGTACATTCTTTATGCTTTTTTAACCGACTTCCAAAAAGGAAAAGGTTTTCAATTCGAATCCCATGTATTTTCTATATATCTTTAAATTTACCTTTTTAACAGATAAACTCCTCAACAGTAATATTAGAGAATTTATCCCCGGAGACACTATATAATATATCAGCAGCTATTGTACACGGAAATAATGAAGTTATCGAAATAGTTGATAGCCTGCAGATAACAACGTTGAAGAAATTTTTCAACCCAGGAGATATTACGGACATAACCCTTTTGAAGTATGTGCGAAATGAATTCGAAAAAGGTGTTATCGACGTTGAAATTCTGTGGAAACCAGCCAAGGGTATGTGAAATTCGTTGTAAAAAGTCATTCAATTCAAGTATAAAAATTTTAATTTAAAGATATGACATGTCAATACGATGTGGTTCTACTGTCGCTAGGAGACGACTTGCATGTACATGGAGAAGATACAATGATCGTAAGTATATTACCTGTTGCACATAAAAACATTCTAAGTAATTTCCTAAAAGAATTTTTCAATCGATTTTAGATAATGAATAGGTATGCTTTCACATTTCGGAATTTGTCATATGATATGGAATATAAATATGGAGTTCGAGGCGCCAACAGCCACCTTAGCCATTCGCGGGATTTTATTTGGCATTTTTTCAAAACACCGTCATGTTTGGAGATTTACAAAAATGACACGTCATATTGTCGTAAGTTTTTATTTCATTTCCGAATTTCCCGAATACTTTTGAGGACATTTATCCTAGTTTCTATCCTAGTTTCAATCCTAGTTTCTTTTAAATTTCGTATAAGAAAAAATATCACGAAATTTTTAAAAACTAAAATACAGTGTGACCTCGATTATCCCAAATATAGTAAACAGAGCCGGTTGCAATAACCGAATAAAAAAAAATGTAGTTATACCAGAACATAAAAGGAATTCACTAAATTTTTAAAAACCAGAAATATAAATATGCCTGGGGTGTGTTCCGAAATGCCGCAGTAAAGTTTACTGTGGACCTGTCAACGATAGAACTTCTTATTGCTGATGCAAATAAAGTAAACTTTCCTGCGGAATTTCAGATCGCGATTTGGTTAACTTTGGCAATTGCCAACTGAAACATTTGAATGGAAAATATTTCGAAAATATTTTTCATAATTAAATACCTCCATTACATTTGTTTTAAACTTAAATAGGTATACAGTCATTGTTTTTCAGAAAACACTTAAATATTACTCACAAAACTTTACTCGCGTTCCGAAATGGCCGAGTAAAATTTACTTTACTCAACTCTGTTCTCGAGCAAAGTTGAAAAAGCTAACAACTTTTTTAAGCTTCATGGAACTGTTTTAATTAGCAAAAAATTCCAAAGTTCCATATGTTGATATCAAAAAACTCAGTGTCTGTATTTTTTTATCAGCTTAGTTAGTTCGAGAATCAATTAAACCATTTGGATACTGTTTTATTAGCGATATTATTTCCATGTTTTCTTTTTTCCATTATTCGAAATTTTTATTAATTGGAATTTGCCAATGATTTTTTGCTTTCCAGCTTTCATAAACATTTAACCTTCTGGAGTACGTAATAGGATGGGAAAACTTTATAATTGTAAGAAATACGACAGAAATGTAAATTTTAATGGACATTTTCTGCAATATTTCAACCGCGCCCTCCTTTAACAACTTAAATTTTAGTTCAATAGAATAATTTAATGCTGCAACCTTAAGATTTTGATCACACATTTATATTGTTATTTATTTTTTACAGCAATTGAACCGGAGCTAAACACTGTCGATGTGATCCATGTTGTTGATAATCAATTTTCATTCAATATTACGTGGAGTCGAACAGCGATACTTCCTGATTTTTTTACATTGCAAATATTGGACGTAGATCCACCAATAAATGGCAACAGCCTTTTGCTGAACATTTCTAAGGTAAATTCAATTTTTGGTTTATAATGGACGACTTGTAATAATAATGGACGACTTGTAATTATATCGCATGTAAATTATTGTGTCCAATACAATAATTTTTCGGTTTTTTCTTCAAAATTACGTTATAACCTTAAAGAAATCTAATTAACATTACAATAACGAAAAACGTAACGAAAACCGAAAAAAATGTTTTCGTTTTTCGTTATACGGTGTTATTTAATCGCTAGAAATTTTCATTGTGCAAAATTGGTGTGTTAGTTGTATTTTAGCAGAGAAAACATTTAACACCAAAATCTAATGCTACATTTACACGAATGACAAATTTGTCATTTTTTTCTTGTCATTATGTTAATTCCCGTGTAAATGGCATAATTTTTGTAATTTTTTCTGTCAGAAAATGTCAATCTCTCATAAAAGAATGAACTTGTCCATTCTTTTATGCCAGATTGTCATTCGTGCAAACGCAATATAAGTTATGACAACTTTAGTATTCAACTTTTGTCATAACTAATATTGCGTTTGCACGAATGACAATCTGGCATAACAGAATGGACAAGTTCATTCTTTTATGAGAGATTGACATTTTCTTACAGAAAAAAATACAAAAATTATGCCATTTACACGGGAATTAACATAATGACAAGAAAAAAATGACAAATTTGTCATTCGTCTAAATGTAGCATAAGTTTATCATGGCACGAAAGAAAAAATTCTTCAGTTGTGATCAACACAAAACTTTTCTATGCTATTATTTAGTTTAGGGAAAGATATTTTTTCAAATATCTCGAGAACGGTTAAGATACGTAAAAACCGTTAAAGATAAAAAATACAGGAAATTTTATTTCCCTTAAGGATTTTTTTTTTGATTTTTCCATTAAAGCGCATAGTTTTCGAAAAAAAATCAAAAAACTATATTTTTTGAAAGAAAATTGTATGGGATATGGTAAGTGCGGGTATTGTGGACCACCATTCCTATTTTTTACTCATATAAGGCAACTATAAGAATTTTTTAAAAAACATGAGTTTGTTATCCAAGAGAAAATCGTAAAATTAAAAAATCCTGATCTGATGATTTTTTGTCTTTTTAAATCGAAAAATGTGAAGATTGACACAATCCGTCAATTAAAAATATGCCTACATTTTGTATGAAATTTTTGCTCTATTGTAATGTAATAAATGTTCGCATATTAAGGTATAGCTTCCCAACAAACAATTTGTAACCGTGGTTACAAAAAAACCTTCAATTTAGATTACACTTTGGTTACATTTTAGATGGTTTCCGAATAAACTCGCCAAAAACGGTGTTTTTGAAACCAGCTTCTAAAAAGGGTTTCTGAAACGTTTCTGAAAGGTTACAGAAACCAAATGTGAAACTTTTGAGTTTTGTTACCATGGTTTCAAATACGTTTCTTAACGTAAGTTTACCATCTCATAAATGAAAAGTCAAAATTAGTATATAGAAAATCTTTTACGAAACCCTCGTAAGTTTTCGAGACGATTTTGGTGTGCAAACAACCTGGTAAACTTACTCATACGTCAATCATGGAAATTTCCATTAATTGAATTTTGTTTGTGCAATTTATTCCCTACATACTAGTCTAAACGAGTATGATAAAAAACCAATGCTCTTACGAAACCCCTAAAAATATAAAAAAATTTCTAAGAAACAAGGTAAGCTACAGGAGAAACTCTAGTTAAAAACTATTAGTTTAAAACTAATTAAAGTAATACCAGTTATACTCCGTGATACTGATTTTATATATCTCTTGGGTGTTTCTAAAAACCTTCAGGGCGAGAGTATTATATCGATTCCTAACTGATTAAAGGACATTCTTTTTATTTAATTAAACTATTTACAAGGCTAATTGTGTTTAAGGTATTCGATTTCACATTTTTTATGTTGATAGAGTAATTAAATTGAATGTATATAAAAACATAAGATATTTTAAACCAACTACAATATGATATGATTTTTTTTTGTATTTAGGAAAAAACATCAATATTTGTGGATAATATGATATTGAATGGAATGAAATATGAGGTGATTTTAACAGCATACACTTCGGGTGGTCACGAATTCGATATAAAAGTTGGTTCAATAAAAACCATCTTGGAACTCTCTCGTAGGATATTCTTTAGATTCGTGAAAAAAATTTATGTCTAATAGTTTTTTTTGTACCAAAAACAGATCGAAAACATATTCAAAAATTACTCATCGCTATTATTGCGCCCATAATTTGCTTGACATTCACGTCCTTATTTGTACTTGGAATTTGTCATCGAAGGGCAAGGATCAAACGTTACCAACAGCGATGTAAATATTTTGAGGTAAAACCATAAAAGTGAAAAAAAAAACTTTATCAAAATTTAACCCATTATATTATTTTTTGGTTGCAAAGGAGTTGGAGAAGAAAGCTCCGGTGGACCCAAATTCAAATTTCGAATTTCTAACGAAAAAACTTCCAATTTTGCCGTCAATAAATCACTTGAATACTCTTCAATTGGATCTTGAAACTAAATTGTATATAAATGATGAAATGGAAGTTGATAGAAAGTATGTCCAGTTATTTGAAACATTGGGAGAAGGCGCTTTTGGGCTTGTTCGACGTGGGATCCTTAATCTGGAAAATGGAAACGAAACCGAAGTTGCGGTCAAAATGGTCAAAGGTTTGTGTATTTTGTGTATTTTTAAATAGTAATTTTAACTTTGATTGAAGTTACTGACTCCTAGTGAGCAGTTACACACAGTTTAAATTTCCTGTTTAATTAGCAACCACAGGAAATGAATTCCTGCCTGTACAAAACAGAGAGAATAATTTAAGCACAAGAAATTGTAATTTGTTGGGTGGCGACTTGACGAGAAATTTAAACTGTATCGGGTAAAGAACCGGATACTCAATTCCGAAAATTTTCGGGAACGAGTTCTGCAAAAAACGGGTAACCGGTTGCGAGTCCAAGAACCGAGAACTATCTGAGAACCATCTGAGAACCATCTGAGAACCATCTGAGAACCTGTTCCGAGTTGAAGACAAAAAAAAAACAAAAAATACGAGAATTTTCAACAAAAAAAAGAGAAGAGAATTTTCTTCTTTATTGGGCTTCGCAACCGGTTCTCAGACGGTTTTCAGACTGATAATCGTGACACCAGGTTCCTAACAAAACGGGTACGCGGCTCCAGAAAATCACGGTTTCAACAGTCCTTGTTTCGTGTATGAAACTGTACAACTTTTCCCTATACAACTTGCGAGTACTGTTTAAAATTACCTCTTATTGATTTTCCGAACTTAGATCAACCGTCTGTAGATGACATTAAAGAGTTTCGCCGCGAGATAGAGGTCATGAAATCTGTGGGCACCCATCCCAACATCGTTGGATTAATAGGACACTGTACCAAGGACTTAAGCCAAATGTGGCTTCTAACCGAATACTGCTGCTATGGGAATCTGTTGGACTTTTTACGGTAGCATAGATTACTTTTTATACATATTACAGTAATATGAAAAAAAAACTTTTTCCTGAAATATTTAGATCAGAATGGGATACTTTAGTGCAAATCAAAAGCGTTAACAACTGTACGAATAGTGAATGTTTTACACCGGTTTTAACACTGCAAAAAAAGCCCGAAAGTGTTTTTAATTTTGATAATTCAATCATCGATAAAATATCAGTTAAATATAAAAATATAGATGTCCACAAGAATCCATCGACAAATGATACCAATGATACCAGCAACGATGATGTAATACCGCGAAATCTTGTTATTAATAAACTGTACGAATATAATCAAATGTGCACAAATTCCTGTCGATGTAAGGTGGATATTGTGGACGACAAGTGCCTTGGAAATAATGAAGGTGCAAATACACCAGAATCCAAAATACGTGTTTTAAACTGTGAATGCAGATCAACGAGACCGGCGAGCGATGAAGAACAGCCATCTTCCCCGCTGCTTGTAGAAAATAAGGGATACTACAAGTTACTTTGTAACAATAATCAGAAAAATACAGACAACAATAGATCGTCTACATTAAAGTCATCCGTTACTTGCGATGATCTTTTGGATTTTAGCAAACAAATTGCTAAGGGAATGGTGAGTAAAAACTTTTCATATGGCAATATCGCATGGTTTTATAAAACGCGGCTCACTTATGCTCACACATGTAAAGCGTATTTCTTTGCCTACCCTAGCTGACATAACATCATAGTAGAGTCGGTTTTGGGAGGGAGAGGGGGGGGGGCGAGATTGTGACGAAGATACACTTCTCTGGCAGCTGTCAGATCAATTTAAGGGTTTGTTTGACCTTGGAATTTACGAAAAATTTCTGCATATATTAAATTGCTTAATTCAAATTTTGCCTGCGGCCCAATTTTTGTTGCTTACCGAAGAAATAATACAGTAGAATCCCGATAATTCGTATTTCAAGGGACCAGCAAATTCATACGAATTAGCGGGATATATGAATTATCGGGGTACGAATTATCGGGATTCTACTGTATATCATTTTATTGGACAAAGAAAAACATTTAAAACATTAAAAAAGTATAATTAGCTATCTGAGCTTTGCCTGTCAATACATAAAATGTTTTCATATTTTGAATATTGAATTCATTGCATTCACTCGCTTTTTTATGAGTTTGTTAATAACCTTATTTCATTCAATAATAAATAATTGTATAAATGTACCACGTTAGTGTTTGATTATAACCTATTAATTATGTAAAAAAATTAAACCATGTAAAAATAGCGGTTCGATTAACAAATCGCGAAAATTTCGTTCTATTTAACAAATATACGTTGAGGGATGTAAGCAATGACGATTAAGGCAATAAGTGAAGTGGAAAAAAATGTATATCAATTTGAAAGCAATTTCATACAAAAAAAAATTATATATAAAAAAAATCTTACAAAAAATCTAAAATATTTTTCTCGTTGGATAATATCAATTGTAAACATTTTTCTTGTTTAAAGATTACTGTTTAACGTATAGATAAAAAAGCTTTTAATACATAAACGTTTC
Organism: Chrysopilus asiliformis; assembly: GCA_964034945.1. Lineage (NCBI taxonomy): Eukaryota > Metazoa > Arthropoda > Insecta > Diptera > Rhagionidae > Chrysopilus > Chrysopilus asiliformis. Next base: position 102,727,372 of record OZ035961.1, read on the forward strand.
TTTAAAAAAGATTTTTTGCCCCGAATGGGAAAACTGCGAATTCCAACATATATCAAAACTAATATCAAATTTCAATATCATATGAGAAAATGAAATATTTTCCCTTTTCTTGGAAATTGTGGAAACCTCCTGTATTTCAAGCATCTCTCAAAAATATTTATTCGAAGAAAACACAAAAACTTTTTTATATTGTATATGAGAATCGTGTATGAATTTATTAGATTTGAAATGATTTTGAAAGTATTTAGCTAAAGGCTTGAAATTTTGTACAGTTGCGATTCTAATAAGTACTTGAACGAACAAAATCGGAATATTCCTTCCCCCTTCCCCATACAAACGAAACAGTTTTTTTGCAATTTTCTCGCAGATTATGAGTCGTATTGAAAAATTTATGATAAAAATTTATATAATTTTACATAACCGTTCCATACATGCAGTGCAATAGAGAAAAAAATAAAAAAAAAGCGTAAAAAATCAGTGAGGATATTATTCAAATCCATTTATCAATATTCTTCGAGGCGGCAATCGTCAATTTGTTGGTCTGCTGGCCTGTTTGAGATTACAAAACTCAAAAACTACTGGACCGATTTTTACGCAAAATGATGTGCGTTGCCAGGAGCAACTGCGTTGCCTGCGTTGCCTGGTTTTTAGCTGTGGTTTTTCCCCAAAAATATGGGACTGGAGCATGCAATTTTGCTGGAACGGTTCCCAGATGTTTTTTTCCGTGTTGCAGTCACGTTTCTTCATTATAAAATAATTATATTTACTATTTTTTCTCTGTGTGTAACAACATTTAAAATCAAGTAAAATTAAACACATTGATGTAATGCCCATAGAACTTTCAATAAATGAATGGGAGTCATGTCCTAAAATTTGGGCCGATTTTAAAAGAAAAACGAAAGTAATTAGTCTGCCTGAAACCGTAAAAATCGTTTTCTCAAATTGAAAAAAAAAATCTAAGTGAATGAAATGAGTGGTTCAAATTACGATTCAGAGCAAAACTTTTTGTGTATGCTTTATTGAGTGTGGTATCATTGAACCTTATTTTATATTCTAATATAAATATTCAAAAGAAAAATTCTTTTTACGAAAAATATTCTATTCACCGACAAGGTAAATATCGGTTAAAACGAATATTAAAAATCTTGCTGTCTTGGTTACCCCCCATGAAACTCAAAATACTTTGAATCCAGTCAATAAACTTTCCTAGAGACGCAACATCGTTTTATTTACAAAAATTTTTCACTGATTTCAATAAAAAAAACAGCGGTCAATTAAAAGTGAGCATTTCAATAGCATGGAAACTTCGTACATTCAAATAACTTACTCTCAGCATGTTACCATGTCAAAATTTTATCAATACCAGCAAAACTGATAATTCCCGCTTCTGAAAAATATTAATGGTGCACTTTGATGTTTCTGGAGAACTGAAAAGTATAATCTGATTTAATAAAGGTCTAGCCATCAATGGACTTTTGAGGGAAATCCAATGCTCTTCCTGTAGATCAGTAATTCCCAACCAAGCGTACGCGTAGCTGGTTCTAGGGGGTATGCAAAACCTTGAAAACAAAATGTCGGCAATCAAGTTGTGAAAAAGCTGCTGGTGTGGGTAAACACTAAATTTGTCCCCTCTCCTGCTCTCTCCAGAACCGTTAAAGCAATCTTGACACGGTTTGCACCATTAGGTAAATTGTCCCCCCCGGACAGTTTTAGCCCACTAAAATAATAGCGTCCCCCTTGCTTGTAAACCCCTCTCCTTCAGTCTCCTGAACCTTAGGCCAATTTTGACGAGGTTTGCGTAATTGAGTATATTGTCTCTCAAGCTAATTTTTCACGCACTGAAATCTACCCTTCCCTTTGCCTGTAAACCTTTCGCCTGCTATATTCTTAACCGTTGGAGCAATTTTAAATCAGGTTTTGCGATTAACTTAATTAGAATTAAAGACCGTCATATGACGGGTGACTGCAATCTTGGTAGGAATTCCGTAAGGTCACAGGCGACTGTTTTCAAGTTAATCGCTTCAGGTGATAATTTTAAAGCGGTACCTTTTTTATTGCAAATTATTAACTTTGATGACTGGGTAAATTGTCATTGCCCTCAATCGCCTGTCAAAAACAAATTTTTACTTACAAAAAAAAGAAGAAAGAAAGGATTAAATCCCTAATAATCAGTTTTTACATGGAATTCTATCAACTCTACTTGGAATGTTAGCCAAACTTTATTTAAACATAAAAAAACTTCTCCTCAAATGCAATTGTTCAGTATCTGAAAGGTTTTTTGTAAATTTTACTCTGTAAATTTCGTATCTGAAAAGTTTTTTTTTAAACTTTTTTCCAGGAATTTCTAGCGAAAAACAAAGTTGTTCACAGAGACTTGGCCGCCAGGAATGTTCTTGTTTGTGAGAATAAAATTGTGAAAATCGCTGATTTTGGGTAAATGTTATTCTGTGAATTTTGTATATTCATAATATTTTTAAAAAATTTCGTTTATTAAATTTTTTCAATTTGTTTTTGTTTTTAATAGTCTCAGCCGTGATGTTTACCAGGAGAATATGTATAAAAAGACTGGAAATGGCAAATTACCATTTAAATGGTTAGCTATAGAATCATTAACTCATCAAATTTATACAAGCCAGAGTGATGTGTAAGTATTCAAATTATTGAAATATATATAAATGACCAGAGTTCGAAATTAAACGTAAGTGAATATTCAAAAATTATTCGAAAAATATTCACTTTGCATCGAAAATGCCAGAAACTTTTGTTGAAACTTTTTAGTCATTTAATTATTCGAGAAATTGAATTAATTAGATATGGACATGAGCATTGCTATGGATAAATAAACATTTTAATAGTTTGCTATAGAAAACTAAAATTAAATTATTGCAAATTAAATGGTCAACTTTAGTTGTAAGAATTTGTTAAAATTATTAAATATTAGGTCATGCATAACATTTACTAATTTTAACCAATTCTTACAAATAAAGTTGACTATTATTTTTTTTTATTTTTTCCAAACTTAAAGTTTACGAATATTTCTGTGGCAGCAAGTCATAAGAGCCTAAGTCGATTTTCAGATCAAGATAAAAATATCTGTATTTACTTTAATAGACAGAGCAATTTGGCTTAGCATAAAAACAGACTTAGGCCCTTATGACTTGTTGCCACAGATTTAATCCTTCGTTGGTGTCATACCCGATACCCCACCAAATAAACGAACGATTACGAAGCCGCCATTTTGGCCACTTCTGGTCAACAGAATTTCACCAAAAGTGAACAGAATTGATCCATTGATCCATCTCTGTGAAATTTCATTACTGTAGCTCAAGTAGTTTTTAGATATTTAAACCTTCGTTACGACGATGAGTTATGTCATATTCTACACTCATAGAACAAGAATAAATTCTTCGATATGACTTACCGTTTTCGAGATATTTGTATAAAACTATTTCGTTTGTATGGAGGAAGGGGGAAGGAATGGTTCAATTTTGCCCATTCAAGAAATTAGCCAAGCCATTTACGAAAAACATAATTATACAAAATTTCAGGTCTCTAGCTCAATCCTTTCGAAAGTTATGGTGTTCACAGACGGACAGACGAGCGGACATGCGGAAATCAAAATCTTTTGTCAACCCTAACACCCTGGTCTAGTTTATTTTTGTATCCGATAATTGGTTCGATGCGTTACAAATGATATACTAATTCTAATATACTTCTATATCGTCGGTGATAGTGCAATACCGCGTATGAGCAGTTTGTAAATACCGCGTATCTACAAAAGTAGCAATTTTGAGATTTCGGGCCTAAATGTTCGAAGTGATGAATTGCTTACTTTAGGAGTTATGCCATCTGAATTATTCAATAGGTAACCGCTATTTGCCTAACGAAACAATACTGCGTATCCGTCATTGTTGTGAAGTTGGCGGCAAATCCAAACTTTTTCTTCCCCCTGTAAAATATTCAAAATGTAGATACGCGATATTTACAAACTCCTCATACGCGGTATTGCACTATCACCGGTATTGCGATATCACATCGAGTATAAAAAAACTCAAGAACAATTTTAAATGAGATGATTGAAAGAAGACATTTCTTGGTAGAAAATTGAATTTCATTTGACCTTTTTCGATACTTTTTATGGCATTTGTACTGTATCTGCAATGACGCAAGATTTGGTTTTTAAGATGGCACTGTAAAACAAAACAAGACTATATTTCGAACAAATTTAATTTTTTTTAAATTATTTTTTATTTTACATGATTTAGATTTAGCAACCGTTTGTAACACATCGAACCAATTTCGGACTCAAAAACGAATTACACTCAATGACTTATCATGCACTTATTGCCGCCTGGGCGGAAACTCGAATCCCCTACCACTGCTATAGAAGGAAAGTATTGTATGAGAAACTTTTTGATCAATACAAAATCCGTTTAATAAAAAAGGATATCCATGTATCTGTCTATTGGTATGTCCAATGTATGTATTTTAAATAACACGAGAACGCGTTGAGCTAGCGACTTGAAATTTTTTGTGGATGAATTTTACCGAATACACCAGGGTATTTGGTATCACAAAAGTTTTTGATTTTCGCATGGCCGTTTGCATATCTGCCAGTCTGTCTCTCCGTCTGTCTGATTCAGAAAATTTTTTATGGCTGTGTTTTTCGTAAATTGCAAAGCTAAATTCTCGAGTGGGTAAAATCGGAACATTAATCGAACCACTCCGTTTCCCCCTTCCATGTTTTCATAGTTCAGTTGAAATTTTAATCAAATGAATCCATTTGTATGAATTTAATTCCTTTTCATATTCATTGTTATTCCAAAAAAAATTAAATTATTTTTTCAATTCAAGCTGAATGAAAATAATCTATTTCTGGATGAATGTATAAGTATTCGAACGCCCATTTCACATAATTTACCTTTTTCCGCGAACGATTTTGTTCTGATGAAATTTATTTTGATTTTTTCTCCCATAGCTGGTCATATGGAATCCTTCTCTACGAAATAGTAACGCTGGGTGCCAGCCCATACCCTTCAATTCCAACAAATCGATTGCTGAAATTGTTGAAAACCGGATATCGAATGGAGAAGCCGATAAACTGCAGTCGGGAATTGTAAAAATATTTTTCTGCAGCAATCCATGTAATTTTATTTACTTTTAATTCTTCCGCAGATACGATTTAATGCGGTCTTGTTGGCATGAATTACCAAGCGATAGACCAAATTTCACAGAAATTTGTTCCACATTAGATAATATGCTTCTAGATTCAACCAAGGGCGAATTGATAACGCTAGGTTTCATAGAATGCGATAAAAGGTAAATTGCTCTATAAAATAGTTCTTCTTAAAAAGTTTTTCAACTTTTTCTTTATATCTGTGCAAATATAGGTCAAAGTCAACATCAGATGATTCATATTTGAAGCCATTATAGTGAAATGTCTCATATTTCCGTGTAACAAGTGTCAGGTGGCAACCCTAGCCACCAGTTGTTGCCGAAAAACCGACGCGAACAGTCGTGTACTCTGAACGAAGAAATATACTTACTAAATAAAAACCGGCCATCTTTTATTTAATTAATCGCTAAATAGGTCCGTCCGTCCGAATACGAATTGTCACCGTCCGTTTACCGTATTACGGTGACAATATCAGAAGTGGAATCGAATAACTCGTAATTGTCCGGCGCGAAAAAAAGGAAAAAACGAAAAATGAAGTTTTCCGAATTAAAAGTGCCTCGACTCCGAGAACTTTGTAAAAAAAACGAATTAAGCTCAACCGGGGTGAAACAAGAGCTGATTGAACGACTGATGGAGAAGCTGGGAACGGAGGAGATGCAAAGTGATGAATCCGGGGAAGATTACGCGAGTGTAGGGGACGATGAAGCCATAAATGAAGTGAGCGAACTAAAAAGAAAGGTCGAACAATTGTCCGCCATGCTGGAAAAAGTAATTGACTTGCAATCCTCCGCGCCGCCGCCGTCCGCACAAATAAAAACAGGAATGCGAGTGAATTTCCCCACCGAGTCGTTGAGGGGTGCTTCGGTAATTGGAGCTGCTGAGGCATCGTCGTCTGTAGCCCCACGTGGCGGGGATCGGGTCGAAACAAGTATTGGTGTGTCGTCGATTCAACCGCATTCAATGTGTTGTTCAACACATTCCGTTTATGATGCGCCATTGTCATCCGTTTACAGTGTGCTGCCATCAACACATTCCGTTTATGATGCGCCATTGTCATCCGTTTACAGTGCGCTGCCGTCAACACATTCCGTTTATGATGTGCCATCGTCATCCGTTCACCGTCCATCAGCGGCAACACATTCCGTTTATGATGTGCCAGCGTCATCCGTTTGTAATCCGTCACCGTCGTTCGCTGGGCCGTCGTTGCGCTCCGTTTATAGTTCACCGCTTGATGATACATCGAATTTCAGGGGAAGTTCGATGCACACCGTACATCAAACGCCGCATACCGGATATGGCCTGTTAAATCAGCATTGCCAGTCATCGTTTTTTTCGTCAGGCGAACCGAGAGTGCCAGGCGTTGTTTTTACCATGAACGAAAATCAAAATACCCCGAGTAGTGTGGCTATTGACCACCAGTTGTCATCACCTTCGTGGGGAAGATTGGTAAATCAGTGGTCAATCAAAGACGTATCGGAAATCTTGCCGATCTTTGATCCTGCACAGCCGTCGTCGCTAACGTCAGCTCAATTCGTACAAAGGGTGGAAAGGTTGAAGACGTCGTACAAGTGGAACGAGACAATCCTTTTGTGTGCAGTGCAAATGAGAATGAGAGGTTTGGCGAAAACTTGGCTGGACGGGTGTCCCGAAATTCCGGAATCGTGGAGATCGTTCGCTGACAGACTCCTTAAAGATTTTCCGTCAGATGAAAATGAAGCAGACGTGCATGCCGCCTTAAATAGAACATATCGAAAATCAGGTGAGAGCGTTCTTGAATATTTCTATAAAATGTGTGCAATAGGCAACAAGCATAACATCAGTGATGTGGCGATTAATCGATATATTTTGGGAGGCGTTAATTTTTCAAATTTGCAACAGTCTTTGTCGGGACTGGAGTTCAGAACAACAAATGATTTGCTTACCGCAATGAACCGATATCTTGCAAATCAACCACAGCGAGAAAAACACAATCCCGCCGGGAAAAAGGAAACATTCCTGGAACGAGGAAAACGACATGAACTTGCGAGGCCTAAAGTGGAAGAGACAACAAAAAAACCAACTAATCCGAAGAACATTGTTTGTTACAACTGTTTTGAGCCGGGACATATGTCGGCCGAGTGCCCAAAACCACAACGTAGACCTAGGTGTGGTCAGTGCAAGAAATCTGGGCACACATCGGAAACCTGCCCGCAGATTCAACCGAGTACATCGTCGTCGACGCCAATTCGTTGCATAAATGTCAACAGTCAACCAAAACCGGGAGTAGTGACGAAAACGATATTCATAAATGGTCAGCCGACATCGAGCTTCATTGACAGCGGAAGTCAACGATCGCTGATACAGAGCAGCTGGGTGAGCAGCTTGGGAGCCGAGAGGGAGTGCAGCCCGATCATCATGAAAGGATTCGCAGGAGGGACATACGAGTGCAATAGATGTGTTCAACTGCGCATCAAATTCGATGAAGTGGACATCGAGGCTACTGTGTATGTGGTCCCGGACACGATGATTCCGCAACCCGTGTTGTTGGGGCAAGACATTTTATGTGCGCCATCGACCCGTCTGGTGTTAACCTCAGAAACGTGCACTCTGGAGGAAAATCGCACTCAGGGTGTGATAACGGGAAACAACCTCACCGCACCCGAATTGAAACAATTACACGATTTGATAACTAAATTTTCTGATTGTTTTTCCACAGATGCGTCTCAGCTGGGAAAAACTAAATCCGCCACGATGTCTATCGAACTGACTTCGCAAAAACCGATCGCTCTCAAACCCTACCGTATTCCGTTTGCCAAAAGACAACGTGTGAGCGAGACAATCAATAGTCTTTTGAAGTCCGACATCATCAGGCCGAGTACTTCAAACTACTCATCCCCAATCGTTCTGATCAAAAAGGACAACGGAGAGGACCGATTGTGCATCGATTACCGAGCACTAAATGCGATCACCGTGAAGGAACCATTTTCGATGCCCGTGGTCGAGGAACAACTATCGGCCATCGCAGGAAATCGGTTCTATACTGTGTTGGATTTCAACTCCGGGTATTACCAGGTGCCTATTGAGGAACTGAGCAAGAAGTATACTGCATTCACGACTCACGAGGGGCATTTTGAGTTTAACCGAATGCCTTTCGGCGTAGTAAATGGCCCAAGTATGTTCCAAAGAGTCATAACGCGAATCGTCAGCCGAATGAGGCATAAGGCCGTAGCTTACGTCGACGAAGTCATAATCGCCAGTCCAACTGTACACCATGGTTTGCAAGTATTGGAGGAGTTTCTGGAGCTGATAAAGGAGGATGGTCTCACGCTGAGACTATCAAAATGTAAGTTCCTATCACAAACTATATCTTTCCTTGGCCATGTAATAGACGAAGAAGGCATTAAACCGGGAAGGATGAAAGCCGAAGCGATTCAACAGTTCCAAGCGCCTGCGTCCCAAACGGAAGTCAGAAGATTCTTGGGATTAACAGGGTTCTTCCGAAAGTTCATTCCATCGTATGCCACTATCTCGAAGCCATTGTGCAACCTATTAAAGAAGGATGTTCCGTACGAATGGGCCGATACGCATCAACACGCTTTCGAGACGTTAAAACAGCGGTTATGCTGTGAACCGGTTCTCGAGATGTACAACGCATCGGGAGTTCACGAATTGCACTCTGACGCGAGTTCCCATGGGTTGGCGGCAATCTTAATGCAGTCCACGGGAAACAACGAGTTTAAACCGGTCTTTTACTTCAGCCGCCATTGCAGCCCGACCGAACAGAAGTACCACAGTTATGAGCTGGAGTTACTGGCTGTCGTCGCCGCCTTGGAACGATTCCGAGTTTATTTACTCGGAAAACCATTTAAGGTAGTAACCGATTGCAGCGCCATCACCACGCTTAAAACCACGAAGCAAGTTACGCCCAGAATTGCGAGATGGCTGCTGAAACTGCAAGAATACGACGTTACTTTCGAACATCGAGCCGGAGAAAGATTACCGCACGCCGACGCGCTAAGCAGAAAACCGCATGAACCGCCAACGCCGACTCCTGGAGTGGCTGATCAGGTGCTGACGGTGGATGTAAGCCAGAAGGATTGGTTGACCACTCTCCAATGGAGCGACCCGAAGATCCGCGAGATCGTCAGTATCATCAAGGGAGAACGTCCGTCTGACCAGGCGAAACAGTATCATCTTGAGTACCTGGTGAAAGAGAATAAATTATACCGCAAGGACAAGGGAATGGTGAAGTTCGTGGTTCCCTCAGCCGTTCGATGGAGAATACTGAAAAGCTACCATGATGATATGGGTCACGGGGGACTAGAGAAGACGATAGATCGAGTCAGCAAGGAGCTTTGGTTTCCGAAACTCAGGAAGTATGCCAAATCATATTTATCGGCATGCCTCGATTGCATTTACAACAAACGAAAGTACGGCAAAACCGAAGGAGAATTGCATTTAGATGAGGTCGTCCCAATACCTTTCCGTTCTATGCACATCGACCATCTGGGGCCGTTTCCACGAAGCAAAAGAGGAAACGTCTACGTTCTGGGGATGATCGATCCATTCAGCAAGTACTGCATCTTGAAAGCCGTAAAAACGACAAAATCGCAACCAGTTCTAGCCGCTTTGAGAGAAGTATCGACATATTTTGGGACACCATCACGCATAACTAGTGACAGAGGGACTGCTTTCACGTCTAAATCATTCGAGGACTATTGTAAAGCAGAAGGAATTCAGCACGTGAAGAATGCTGTCCGCACGCCCCGCGCCAACGGAGCAATCGAAAGAGCAAATCAAACGATTTTAACGGGTTTGCGAACTTCCACAGTAGATCCGCAGGACTGGGACTTGGAATTGAGAACTATCCAATGGTCGATGAATAGTACACCGAGCAGCACTACAAGGTACAGCCCAAATGAAATCTTGTTTGACTTTACGCTGAGAGACATCGTTCCAAACCGACTTGTGCAAGCCTTGCAAGATGACGACCCGGTGAGTGCTCCAATTGATATGTTCCAGCGACGACAGGAGGTAATGAACAACATCGTGAACGAAAGAGAGACTTGGAAGCGAAGATTCGACGAGAGCCATAAGAAGCCTACCCAGTACAATGAAGGCGATTTGGTGGTATTGGAGAACATAGCCCCTGCAACAGGCGAGTCCAGGAAGTTGCAGCCAAAGTTCAAGGGACCCTTCGAAGTGCTGAAGGTCTTAAGGAATGACCGATATTTGATTGGGAGTGTCACCAATTTAGACTCTACCACTCGGAAGTTCACATCCGTGTTTACATCCGACAAATTAAAGCCCTGGTGCACATCTTACCCAGAGTTAGATGAGCTCAGCGATGAAGACATCCCAGAAGACGACGCCGAAGTTCAGGAAAGGCCGAGCTGTCAGGTGGCAACCCTAGCCACCAGTTGTTGCCGAAAAACCGACGCGAACAGTCGTGTACTCTGAACGAAGAAATATACTTACTAAATAAAAACCGGCCATCTTTTATTTAATTAATCGCTAAATAGGTCCGTCCGTCCGAATACGAATTGTCACCGTCCGTTTACCGTATTACGGTGACACAAGTATATTAAAAAGATCTACAGAGCATCAATTATTGGACGCGCAAATGTACAATTTTTGAATAGAATATTAATAAATAAAATTACTATTTTGGACAATTTTTACAGTTTACAATTAAGAGAGATATTTAATGTTATTGTATTGGATATTTCATAGACTAAGGAAATAAAATGTTTAACTGGAGTTCATTTCTAATTTATATTCTAGATATATTATTGTATTTTCAGATTACCTTAAAATGAATTTCGAATACTACTGGAAGTAAAACGTTCGGCTGACTAAATAATTAACAAGAATTTTTATTTATAGGTACCTTACAAAAAAATTTGTTCAAAAATCCAACAGGCAAATCCCAATCGTTATGATTACATAATAGGCCCCTAGTTCTTTGAAAAACTTCTGCTGGTACTGCATTCTTTCTTAAATAACATTTACCTACGACGCATTTTGTAATTTTATGTACAGCGACATCCTTATTTTTTATATCTAGATAACCTTCTTCCCTCAGGCACACGAAAATTTATTTTTATCGATTTTCATGCATTGCCCTCGCATAATTCTAAATCTATTAAACCTTTCTCATACAAATACTCCTAAGCGAATCTAAAATTAATGTCCGTTTCTAAGACTTTATGGACATCACAACAATCTTATTTTAATTCTCCAAGGTAAAGATTTCATTAATCGAATAAAAAAAACTTCCGTAAAAGGGCACCAAATAGTAAATTTGAGTTTCGAAGAAAGTTAGTCTACGGTTAACATTAGTTTTTTTTATATCTAGCCCACACCTTTTTTATGTTTAGACATCCTTAATTTTATTTTAAATGATTCCAACCTTGGTTATTTTAATTATTTTTTTTTCATATTACACTGAATAGTCAGAAAAATAAAATTTGTGTATTTTAAAAAAGAAAAGCGATATATTTTTAGCTTTAACATTGAAAATTGGACAAATATGGACTTATGAAATTCCTTAAATAAGAAGTATGAAATACTCGTAATTCAACAGAGCAAAAACACCTTTCAAAGTTATTTAATTTAAAAAAAAAACAAATTTGAAGCATGATTATGAATGAATATTTTGATTCTTTATATTATTTATTCCCCAACATTCTCCGATTGTGCTGAAAATCACAAAATAATTCTTGCTTGTAATTCAGGCAACCAAATGTAATTTTAGCCATATAAAATTTACCAAGCATAAAAATGTTTGCAAATAAACTAAGCATGTATTAATAAATATTTAAAATAATATTGAATCAAAGAAAACCCTTATTACAAATTACGAGCATAAAATTTCTAGACTGTTTAATTTACATCGGGTTTCAAACGTGTTTATTTTTCATTTACAGATCCTCTTTAAACATCATGTGTTTTTATTATACTATGGAAATGGGTTGTACTTCCGTCATCCGATTCGGGTGGAAAAATTTTCCAACTGACAGATTTTCCATTCAAATACCCAAATGATTTTGCATCTCAAATTAATTAGTGTAGCAAATACTCATGTATGACGTATTTTGATATATAATTAAAGCGTATCATCGTTTTTGGATAATTGCTACACTAATTCAATAATCCTATTGCAAAATTGTTGGTATTTCGTTATTAAGTAACGTTGGACATAACTTTTAATCCTGTGTTCAATTTCCCCAGTTTGAGATTTTTTTATACATAGGTAAATTGGATACTATTAATTAGAAAAACCAATTGATTTATACTGGATTAACTATCAGAGTAACTCAACAAAATTTATTAAGAATTTTTTTTTTTTAATATTCACGGTTAAATACAATGTAACCGTGAATATTATAAAGAATTTTTTTGGTGAAAATTTTTATGAAGCCAGAAAATTAAGTTAATAAGAAAAAAATAATTAGAACTACTGACATTTTTATACCCGTATGGTGAAACCAAAGGGTATACTAACTTTGCCTTACCGTTTGTAACGCCAAGATCTCGTCATCACCCCCCATACGAACGAAAACGTTTTTTTGTGAATATCTCGAAAACGGTACATCTTATCAAAAAAGTGCAAGAACAAAAGGTATTTAGGATATGATTCTACATAAAACTCCCATACATCAAAATCCGATTGGAATAAATTTTAAAAAATCTTATTGGAAAGTTTAACTTCAAAGTGGAATTTTGGTACAACTGTTCGAATTTTGATTCGAATATAACCATACGGGGTTTCAATATTTGCCAGATTGGCAATTATAGCTTTTGTTATGTTTATCATTCTAAACACACTGATGACGGGATCTTGGCGTTACAAACGGTAAGGCAAAGTTAACTAAAACCCCCGATCTGGCAACGGTGACCTGCAGTAGGATTCTTGGCAAAAATCGATAAATAACGATCTGGAAAGATCGCTAAGGGTATTATTGTGCACAGGTGGTTAATTTTCCCTCTGGCGGCGAAAATTTAAATACAATCTTGACAGTAGCGGCAAATTTAAAATTTGTTTTAAATTCAACATATTTTGAAAAGTAAACAAATAACAATTTTCTTTCGAAAAAGTCTAATATTTAGCTGTGAAAAGTATTTATATAAGTCGGGCGGCCAGCCGGCAGTTTTTTATGCAATTCTAGATGGATTTCCGCACACTTTTCCTTTGAAAAGCAACATAGAAAAGTCTCCGAAAATCGTTTTAGAATTTCCCCGGATTAGTCAAATGAAAAGGTTTTACGTTTTTGGGAAAAATTTTTAATAATCACAACAAAAAAATGTCACAGAAATAAACACAAATGGTTGAGGTTAAATACAAAAGATTTTTTCTTGCTGTCAGCAATTTCGATTGAATTCAATTTCATTGCGCTTTCTTGCTGCCAACATGTGTTTCCCTTCCTCTTTCCGCACTACAACCGGTTTCCGCTGTTGGCCTCCACAAGCAAGAGTAATTTTTATTTCGCTGTGCGTGAAAGATTTTTTTCATCAGCAGTTTGAAAATTTCAACTTGATCACAAGGTAAAGGCGAATTTAATTTCGTTTTTTTAAGGAAAAGGGAAATGCGAGTAATGTTTAGACAATTAAGGGACGCATTTAACATTTTATTTCGTTTTTGCCAACGCGACAACAATTAAACAACATTCTTAAGTGGACGAAACTCAAACATTAGTGTTTATCGACTGGTCCGAGAGCTGTCGTTATTCGTATTGGAAGGCTCAGCATTGCCAGAGGCATAGCCGAGGGTAATTTTATTGGAAAGTTGACAGCGAGAAACAAAACAACGCCATTTTATATCACTACCACAAACGTAAAAGCTCTTATTCGTATTTATGGATAACGACATCGCTATGGATAACTACATCGTTATAAGTGCCAAGAATCCTACTGCTGAATACTCCTCCACGCTCTGTAACTGGACACAATGGTCGATAAGGCTATGTAATGTCGGCCAAGTCTTCGTTGCAGTGGGATGAGGGGAGTATTCAGAGTGTGAATGAATCGTAAGAATGGTTGAATGAATGAATGTCTTGAGCTGTGCTTTGGCATTAGAGGCAATTTGCCTAAGCTCCTGACATAAAGTATAAAAAAAAAAGTTTAAGAACTTAAACATTTTTTTAGTTCCTCCTTATGTGCTCCGGCAAGGGTGGAAAACCACGACAGACAACTATAGAAAACAATATGAGTCGGCCATTCGCAGAGGGGTATTGCCATCCTCAAAATTGTTTCCATATATGCTACAATACAAAGGCAAAGAAACGTAAGGTAATTAATAAAGATTAAACAATAAATAAATATTTTTATTTTCAGATGGAAAGAATTCAAAGCAAAAATAAAGTCTTTCTCAATCATCGGCCCCACTGCTTCCCGTACCGCGTCGACTAAGTTGCAACGGGAAGTAGACTTGGCCACGACTAAGTTGCAACGGGAAGTAGACTTGGCCACGACTAAGTTTGCACAGGAAGCAGACTTGGCGTCGACTGAGTTTGCACAGGAAGTAGTGGCGTCGACGACTGTGGGGGGAGGGCGAGCAGTGGTGGTTCCTTTCGTACGCCTACCGCCTGCCCCGATGTCCATAACTTTGCACCCCCCTGAAATGAAGGTCACAAAGATTCTAGCCATGCTCCAGTGCCAAATAGAGAACACGATGCGTAAGATGCATCCTGGAGCATGGCTAGAATACGGCATGAAAATGGCCGCGTGCAGTGACCAAATAGAGGAAGAAATAAATAAAAAATACGGGTATAAACAGGTAGGTTTCACCAAAGGATTTTTTTTAATGATGTTTAATGCTTTATTTTTATTTATTTTTTGCAGTTTTAATGTCCAGACGACTCTTTGTTGCAAAATCTCCAATATTGCGGGTTATAGAATTTACAAAAGAAAATTGGAACTTTACGTCTCATCATTTGATTCACGGCAACACCTTGGTATAAATTCCTTTACAATATCGCTGGATCATCGAACTTTTTCCAACACCGCAATTTCCTACAATAACGACCTAAAAATATGACAACATGATGAGCAATAGTATATTACGCAACAAGGGGCGAAAGTCAACGATTTCAAGAATGTGAAGTTAGCTGCCCGAGCGAAGCGACTTCAACAGAAGTAAATTTTAAAAGAAACAAAACAACTTTATTCTATAAATTCGTTTTATTACTAAATGGTCAAAACAGATTTTAATTTTTAAATTTCTTTCCTTTGAAATAAAAAATCAACATAACAAAAAATGGAAATCGACAATGCGCAACTATTGTAAATCACACTGCGCTCGTATAGCTAACTTCACTCGTTCAGTTTCATTCATAAACGTCGCGAAAACACAGTTTCGGCCTGCTAATCGCACTTTCGCCCCTAGGGCCGAAAACGCAACTTTCGACCCGCTACGGAGGCATCGAAAGGCATATTTTCGATGCATGTGTTATGAAAAATATTTATTCTATTACTAAAACAAAAACATAAGAAAAGTTGTTATTAAAAAATATTGTCAAGAAATTGAAAGGAATGAGCGCCTCTAGTCATAAATTAGACATTTTAATAGCGTGCATGTTTAGAATTTAAAATGTGGTGCTTATTGGAAAAATTTACCTTGATTGCTATTTCTAATTCTTCTTCTCTCATGGCAACGAGCGTATTTGTAACCGCTCAGCTTTTTATGCTGTGCGGTATTTCCTTATGCTCACAAGTACAAAGTTTCTAAAACTGTCAATTTTTCCTGCTGCGTTACACTCGGATTCAGTGGTGGCTCGTGTATATTTAAAATGAGGAGGCAAAGTTTTTTTTAGTTCTATAAAAGTTTTTATTATGTAGGAAGACGTATTCCGAATTATGTAGGAAGACCTATTCTTCTGGAGGGGAAAAGTGAAACAGAGATTGGTGTTCGTATTCTATATGTTTCAAAAAAAAAATGCTATGCTTGTTCTTACACCGCGGACCAGGGATCCCGTTTACACTACTATCGTAGTTTTACACTACTATTTAGACATAATTTGACCTAACACTACTTACACTACTGAAAAACTCAAAACACTACCTTTTTCGCCCTATAAAAAACGTGCTACAAAGAAAGTTAATTTCTAGATTTGAAAAGTTCATTTATCTGGGGAAAATTAAAAAATATGTAATTTATAATCATTCAGACTCTTTATGTAAAATATTTAAGTACTTCAGGCATTCCCTATGAAAAAGTGACTGACTAAACGCACTCAATCCTTGAACAAAAGGGACATATAATACTTAATTCCTTCCTTTAATTTTAATTTAAAAAAAATGGATTTTTGTATTAATATAAAAATGTACTGATATGGTATGCAATAAAACATTAGACGGTAACATTCAAAATGTGTTGTCTCAATAAAACTCTAAATGACTGTTAAAAAAGTTGACACTACTGAAATCCCTCTGACACTACTATTTTTCGATCAGTAACACTCCGCTTTTCACTTTTGGGGTGGGAACCCTGCCGCGGACCTGGGATTTTTCATCGCAGAGATTTTTGATTGACCAATCAGAGCTCGAGTTGACGGAGGGGAAAAATCCCAGAGAGAAATTTCTTGAAATCTTGCAATAGCAAAATTTCTTGGAATTTCACAATTCAAGATGGCGGAATCCAATTTCTCCCGACAAGTAATTGCAAAAATAACTAATTTTTACAAAATACGATACAAAAAGCTTTGGAAGAGAATATATAACATTAAGGGGTTTTTCTTTTCGTCTGTTCTTCTGTTTCAGCCTTTTCAATTTCACGTATTGCATTAATTACGAGAGCGGCGACTAGTGTTTTTTTTTCATTGCCAATTTGAGAAATAAAATTTCAAGAGATTTTTGGCCCAGCTGTAAAAAAAATCTCATTGTGGTGAGATATTTCTCGGGATGAAAAATTGTTAATCAAGACGCGGTGTTAGCAAAAGCTGTATGAAAGTATTTGTACGAATCGGAGGCTAGCCTCTATGAACAGAATTTGTAGTTTATGTTTTAGAGAATTCGACATTAGGGAATAGGATTTTCTTTTAAATTATTATTTTTTGAACATACAGATTTTTATACAGTCCATTATGGTATAAAAAATTAAAGGCATACGTTAGAAAAACATTTTTATAAAATGTTATGAGGAGGCAATGCCTCCGTTGCCTCCCCTATAAAGCCGCCACTGGTGTAATCTCTTTTTGCAAAAACTTTTAGCCCCATGCACACTTATTTTACTGAATGATGAAAGGGCAACCCAGCTTACCTCACACAATTTGTGTAAAAAAACATCTTTATAAAATCCAAAAATGAATAAAAAAAACCATTTCATTTTAATAATTACTATATATTTTTTTCCACTTTAGAGAAGCATACAAATATAAAAATTATTTTTAATCAAATACACTTTAAAATGTGTTTGATAATTTATTTTCTTCATATATACAAAAGCAAAAGAAAATGAGGAATATTATTGTTTATTAATATTCGCATGAAATAAAAGGGAAAAAATTATTCATTCATTTCACACGAGTATACAATGTTTTGTGTGTTAACATCAGATATTATATGTAAAATGCCATCATATTTATTTGGCCAATAATTGCAAAAATTCGCATCTGATTGAAACACATGAAAGTATAAACTTTTTACTATAAATTTCATACATACATAATATAAAAATAAGTATGAGTCGAAAACAGAAAATACTGTTCAACATATACATTTTATTAAATATTGATTAAAAAAACCGAAATTAATCTTATTGAGTAGTTAATTTATTGGTTTTTTTTTGTTATTATTATTATTATTAATCTGCTTGCCTGGCAAGTGGATCAAGTCGATCAATTGGCGGTGGCGATGTTTGAACTTCAACATTTGGATTTGGAGCTTGCGTTAAGTATCCAGCTGTTGGATTTACACCTGCATAAATAATAGAAAATTTTAAATAGTTAGTTGGACTTTTCAAAAAACGTGGGTTTTTCTGAAAAGAATAATACAATACCCGTTAAATAGCCCCTAATATTTGTATCAGTGATGAATAGGTCATGTCTTTGGTCTTTGAATTCGGCCCAAACTGGATGCTTAAGTAGAATTTGTGAGACTCGAACGCCATACGTTAAATTATGCGTCATTGCTTTCAATGCAGCGACAACTTGTGCTTTCACTGTTGATGGATTGTCAACGTATTCCATTCGGCTCTCAAGTA
Source organism: Chrysopilus asiliformis (assembly GCA_964034945.1). NCBI lineage: Eukaryota > Metazoa > Arthropoda > Insecta > Diptera > Rhagionidae > Chrysopilus > Chrysopilus asiliformis. The sequence continues at coordinate 102,745,728 of OZ035961.1, forward strand.
AATTCAATAAAAATGGAATTAAACTTGTCTCTAGTGATTGACTTAAAAGGGAATCCTATTAAAATAAAAGAAATCACAAAACAAAATAATTCCTGTGGAACTATTAAATTAAGAATCATTTGCTTACATGCTGGTATTTAAATAGACGACTTAATGTTTCGCACACTTTTTCTATTAATGATTTATGTTGTTCCATGCATCTTTTCAGTGGTAAAATACATTCAGTTTGCGAAACTGCCGACACACAAAGCTAAATTTGAGATAATAAAATTTGGGACGATTAAAGTCATTTTGAAAAGTTGGCAAAAATAATGTTTTTTTTTTTAATTTTCTTTTTTTTAATTATTTAAAGTTTACGGAATATTTAAAGTTTTTCCACTGAACAATTAAATGTGATTTTACCTCTGAAAGTGATAATTGATGTAATACTGTGAGGGTGCACTTTGGTCTGACCGCGAGTAGATTGAAAAGTTTTGGAATATGACCTAAAACTGGAATCTCATCGGCTAAATTTGGCTGAGCCCTCAATAACTCTACCAAAGATGTAGTTGACAAATCAATAGCGTCCTTCTGCAATAAAGAATGAAGTGTATCCATCGTAAAGTATGTAAGATTAAGCCATTAGTTTAATTGAAAAAATTGGAAACTGTATTTGGCCGTATCAAATAGAAGATTCCGCTGTTTAATTAATAACTTCAAATTATCATATGCGATTTTTTCTTTGAACAATTTTTTGCTGGAACAAAAAACAATCGGGGTGTGCCTTTAGACGTTTTTCTTCCTAAAAAAAGGTTCTAATTTCCATATTTTTTTTAAATTCTCTGTTGCACAACCGAATCTTTAGTAGACGGAAAAACGTCTAAATTTATTTAGCTGCCTTTAAAGATCGTGCAATAAGGCAACGCTCAAGTATATGCAATTCAAGTAATCATTTGTGAAAGTAACGGTGCACTACTAGAGTGGACGACAACACAAGAAACAAGGTGGATTCATCTGGCCGTATTGTTTCTCCTTCACACGCACAGAACTAAATAAAACTGAAAGTACTTGGATTGTTTATATTTTGACAACGCACTTGGCAGGATATAGCTCTAAGAACTCTGTGGTATTGAATTTTTCAACCAGCCCAAAAAAAAGGCTTTAACGTAAATTTTCCTTTACTTCTTCACATACGACTTCTTCACATACCAACATTAAAATAAAGATTTTTATACAAATTAAAAACCTTATGAATTCTTACCTCTGTGGAATTTTTACTGATTGAATCGACAACAAAGTCCAACAAATCGGAGAGAAATTGCTTTGGTTTGCGAAGCGTCCATCCCGGATTGCTGACAAACAGACGAAGATAAACTCCAGATACCATGACTTCGTTTGATAGGATTTCTTTCAAAATTTCTGGATCCTTCCATAAGAGTTTCGGATTGGCTTTTTGTGATGTGTAAAATCTGCAAATGTTTTAACAAATCCTTGAATTAATCTTTAAGACATTTCTAATAAATATTACATACCCGGTGCACATATCAGCCACGGCATCACAAACTCGTGTCCTGGTTTTATCGTTCCAAATCAATTCTGGATGCTCATGGATCGATTCAAACATTTGGACGGAAGTTTGAGAAGAGTCTATCATAGCATCAATAAACAAAGGCGGTAGAAATTTGCTAATTGTTATTCTTACCTAAACAGAGAGAATATATAAAAACAGAATTTATTCTAATTTAATGCTAATATTTAGATCATACTTTAGGTCCACTTAATCGATCGGCAGTCATTTTAGACAGAATGTCTGCACAAATTTCTCGAGTTTGTGGATTTCTTGAATTGCAGAATAAGTCCAACAGGTAAATCACCGCTCCTGTAATGAAAATTAACTAGGAAAAAGTACATTTTATAAAATATAAATTGGTAACCTTTATTTTGGGCCTCCTTGATCATTTCTTGGGCGTTTATCAACCCAGATAGTGTCTCCAGAACTCTCATTTGATGAGCCCGAAGATCAGAATCCTTGAGTGCAACTAAATAGTTCCCGAGAATTTCGCAAACAGCAATTTCACCGACACACTCCTTATTACGTGAAACCAGTGCAACAACTTCCAATGCCAATGGCTTAATTGCTTCATTCTGTAATAGTTGACAAATGAAAAATTAAAACAAATATTCATTGATTTCAATTGATGGAACTCACTTGATCACAAACGGTATTTGAAAGAAGTCCAAATATCATATCGAAATGGCCAATGCATTGAATTTCGACTTCAGCGTTTGTTTTTATCACAGATATTAAAGCTCGTAAAACCATAATCGTGTGTTGAACTGTATTTACATTATTTACAAAATCATAAACACACTTTTCATCATCCACGGAGCTCTTTTCAATTTGCGTACGTAACTTGGATCGATTGTAGGCGTTCAATACCTCATCGATGGTTTTATTGTTGGCATCTTTGAATTGTGGATGATTTGGTGCCAGTGTCGGTGACAAAATTCCACCACTACCCGGAGGTGCTGATATTGATTTCCTGCTATTAGCCACAAGATGACGATATGCTTGCTTCAGGAAATTTAAAAGATCCAAAATAAACGATTTTGGATTTACGATTGGGAATGTTGGCATGTCATTATAGATTCGAATGAAGATTTCACCGATTTTCAACTCATCTCTAGAAAATTCAAGCAAAAATTTGAAAAATTCTTAATACAGTAATATGCCAGATAAATTTACTTGTGAGCATCAAATTCAAAATTAACTACAGTGTCATGGACCGATGTTATATCTTCAAATGACTCCTTTGTTGATTGACTTCGCTGATACTCCAAAAAGTCCAACAGTTGAACTCGGGTTCCATTATCCCAAATTAGATATGGATTTCGAGTGTTTGACGTTAAAATTTTAAGGACCTGAAACAAATCATTTTATCATATCATATCCGATTATAAAGGAAAATCCGTTTTTTGGCCACAACATTTCTCAAAAACGACTGAACCGATTTTGATAAAACTTTGCTGCTAAATTTAGGGTATCACGAAAAGTGAAATTGCCTATGGTGTTTTTGAAAGTTCCCCTTCCTCTTTACTCAATTTCCTGGTGTATTTTGAACCACTAGAGGTATTAGGACTGATTTCCACCATTAGATAGGCCATTCCTTGAGAAGATATTGCATCTGCTTTAATCTATCCAAACCCTACTATCTCCTATAGTCCTGAAGGGATTTGGATACAGTTTTCATCATTAACCTTCAAGGCAAGATCAGAGACCATGGGGCGAAATCGCAAACGAACGATTTTTAAATGTAGCGCCACTATGCTATGATCGAAATATATTTCCGGTATAACTTTTCGATTCAAATGCGTAAGCAAAAGAAATACAAAAATGTTTCTATGTCCGACTTTTCGTGCAGTTTTCTTATCAATAGTCCTGCTTTTTTTCAACATATGGGTTTATCTATTTCTTATATTTATACAATTTTAAAAACACAAAGGTGTGATACGGCTTTAAACCGGACAAATTATATGGTCTTGTACGAGTCCAGCTTATACAGATTTCGCTGTATTAAGTAGGGCTGTTGAAAATCGTGATTTTCTGGAATGGGATACCCGGAAGAATAAGAAAATTCTCTCCAAACAAAAAAAAAACAAGAGATTTATTTTTTTAATTGGTCTTTGACCCAGTTCTTGGATTCGTAACGGGATAACCGTTTTTCGCAAAACTGGTTTCTGAAAATTTTCGGAACCGGGTACTCGGTTCTTATCAACAGTAAAAAAAACTGTTTGCTTGATATAAGCCTCAGAAACCTGCAACAAAAGTATTCAAAGTGCAAGGAAGCCGCAATTGTTGAACGGTACAAAAAAGGAACTTCTGGACAACTCGTAGGACAATCATTTCCCTTTGAATCTTTTCAATAGCGTATAATAGTTTGCAGACAGCCATATTAACAACAATTACTAGTTTCACAATAGTCCACCCTCACACCATTTGCAGATGAAGCCATAGAAGGGTGGAAATTAGTTCAACATCTAAAAAAATATTTTAACGTATAGAAAAATTACCTCGTTTTCATGATGCGTTGCTAGTTTATTCGAGATATACGGTGTAAGTAATTTGTCGATAATTTTTTTCACAATAACATTCTTAGCCAATTCACCAATTAAGTACTTTTCATTGTTGATGACATTCTCTTTCTCCATTATTTTAAGAGCTTCTTGGGATGTATCTGAAGCAGTATTTTTATCGCCATTATTGAAATTTGGTGAATTACTATCAGTACTAATACTCTGTACAAGTTGTTTCGAGTTCTGTATTAAATTCTGTGCATTATGTGTGTAAGACGATTGAGTATTTGAATTAGCAGTCGAGTGATTCCCGACAGTGTTAACCGTGGGACTATTAGTTTTTGTTGTGGAGCCGCTGCTACTACCACTGCTATCTTGTCCTGCCGCTTGTTGATCAGATTTCGCTTCTGTACGCTCTTGTTTCACAATATCATAGCCAGCCAATGCAATACATCCTAAAATTGACATTTTTGCTAAATTGTTTGCTACTTTTTGATTGTTTGATTTCTCGTCTGTCTTTACGCCACTCTCGTCTAATGTGTAGTCATATTCGAAGGCGAATAACAGCAGTGACCATAGAACGCCATTTCTCACCAGGCTACACTGCAAATCGTAATTATTTGTTGCCAAACTGGTTACCAAACTCACTGATAATGTGTGCTGAAATTTTTTTAAAAATATTTTAGTATAATTTCGACATTTAATACAAGTAAAAGTTTGCCAAGAAATAAATTGTTTCGTTTGTATGAGGGCGGGGGAAAGAATAGTCTGATTTCGCCCGTTCAAGAACTTATAAACTGTACAAAATTTCAAGTCTCTAGCTCAATCTTTTCAAAAATTATGGTGTTCACGGACAGACAGACGGACGAACATACGGAAATCAAAATATTTTGTCGGTCCGAACACTCTAGTGTAGTTCATTTTTGTGTCCGATGATTGGTTCGATGCGTTACAAACGGTATACTAAATCTAATATACTCTTATATGATATATCATATAGAGCAGAGTTGCCCACCTTTTTATGACCAATATTGTCACTTTTTAAGCTGCATCTCGTAAGTTTATTTCGTCACTTTGTACTGAGAACGTGAGAGCACCCCAATCTCAATTTCATTCTTGTGTGCAATAAGTTACCAACAAATTCCGAGTAGTGATAATTCAACACATATAAATTGAGTATATCTGATATAGAGTATAAAAAGAATAAAACTTACCTTGAAATAAACTACCCGACAGACATCTGATATCAACTGTGGCAATGTGATAATTTTCTGCTTGCAATTTTCAAAAGTGCATGCGACTTCAAAACATTTCGTAACATTGGATATGACTTGATAGTGCAATGCCTCTGGCTTCGAGTCTGCACTCATTATAGAAACGCATCTGGTGTACGCTTCTAGCAATGCTTCAATTCCCTCCTCTCGTCTCAGTTCTTCAGCATTCAAGGCAGAGCAATGCACAGTGTGGTAGCAAAGCTCCGATGCTGCCGTTAGAAGAGGAACACTTTTCGAAAATAATTGGTCGTCTTTTGTTTCAAGACGAATTGTTTTGATGAGTTGAGGATATCCAGCGTATTTATACGGTCTGAGTTCTAAAAATTTAACAGAAGTTTTAATAAAATATGAAAAATTGTTTAAAGTAATTGTCAAACCATCTGAATATCGTTCAAACAGAATACTTTGAGTTCTTAAAATTAGAACAATGTTACTGGGATTCGGTCCACTGTGCCAAACTGATCGTGAACACAGAAACTCGTACGCTTGATTGACTTTTTCGAATTTTTCCTACAAAAAATTTAATCAAATTAAAATATGTTGTAAAAACCCACATAATTTCCAAATAAAATCTTACTCGGCCCTTTGGATTTTTATCCGGATGATACATTTGAGCTAAACGGTAGTAGCTCTTTCTAATTAACGACTCATCTGGTTTTGGATTCTTCTCGAGATCTATGCCTAAATCTTCGTAGGCTTGCTGTATAGTCATTTGAGGTGGTTTCTTCTCAACTTCCTTACGCCATGCATCCAAAGTGTGCTTCAGCAGCTGAACGGGATCAGATATTGGCCAATTGGGGAATTTTTGTGTATCACATAAATGCCGAAGATAATAAATATGACAGAATAGTTCGTTTTCCAATTGCGGATAACTTATCACAGGAATTGCTAAATATGGATAACTATTTAACGAAAATTTTTCATTCAATTAAAAACGGTTAAGCTAAAAATCAATGTTCGTTGCTAACCGTGCCATCGTGTGACCTTTTAGGCGTGGTGTAAAATCAGCAATATGTGCTGAGATCTTTTCAATTAGCATTCGACGCATTTCTGAACTCCAAATTACTTCCGGTGTATCGAATTCACCCAAGAACGTTTCCGCGAATTTTTCTGCACTGTGATTTTCCAGGAAACAGACCATAGCCTCTGGTAGCATTTGACCGAGAATACTTCGGTGCATGATTCCTGATTGTGAAGTCTACAAAAATAATTTTTAATTCATTTTGTTGTTGAGAGCAGACAAAAAAAAACTTCAAAAGTCAGATTTTTTTTAAATTCACAAGACTTTAATTCCCTACCTCCTCACTCCTAAAAGCCTGCTTCATGTGAGTCATCTTCAAAAATTTGGCAATTGGTAGAATATTGCTACCAGTATACATTAACATAAAGTAAAATACTCCAGTCAAATACACTTTGGGCATTTCGGGATTATCCTAACCCAGAAATACAAACATTAAAAAAAGTGTCAGTGAAATATGCAAACACATTACTTCCATAATTTGATATAAAAGCGTTGCGACCCGCTCCAAAAGGCCAGGATCATGAGTTAGGCAAACTTGAACGATATGTGGTAAACAAATAAATTCGGAAAGTTTCCGAGATAGTTTTGGTCCGGGTATTAGAACAGCTTCTCCATCTCGTGCTCGACTGGGAAAGAAACTGGTGCACTTGATTAAAATGTCGAGAATATGTGAGGCTAGTTCGGTTTCATTGTACAGCGGTGAGCCTTTCGCCATTAAACACCTAAAAATAAATAGTGTTTTTATATTAAAATGCGCAGCGGTTTTTATATGAAACAAAAATCAAACCATTTAAGCTGCGGAATTTGCTGTAAAGACCGCCATCCATCCATTCCGCTTGCCCAGAGGCGAGTCTTTGGTGTTACGGCATTTTGCGTCCATAATTCTTTAAGCTACAATAATCAAACCGATTTTTTAAAATTTAATCGCATTAAGGGATTGTTAATAAAGTATATCACAATTTTAGGGGGAGAGTGGGTCTGTGGTAGTGTAACGGCGGTATTAAATCGCAAACAAAACATAAGAAAAACTACAATTGCCAGGGAACAATCGTCAAATACTCTATATTAGGACGTTAAAATATTTATTTAAAAAAAATCATTTGTATGTTAGAGGTATGAAGAATTTATCCGACTGGATTTTGATGTATGGGGCGCGGTTATGTAAAATCATATTCTAAACACATTCTGTCTTTATAAATTTTTCGATATGATACACCGTTCTCGAGAAAATAGGGAAAAAGTATTCCATTTGTATGGTGGAGGGGGAAAGGAGTGGTTCAACTGGATTTTGGTGTATGGAAAAGTTATGTAAAATCTTATTTTAAATACATTTTGTTGTCATAATTTTTCGAATAGACGGTTTTTAAGAAATGTGTAAAATACTGTTTCGTTTGAATGGGGGAGAGAAGAACCAATGGTCCGATTTTGTCCGTTCAAGAACTTAGCCTAACCATTTACGAGAAACGCAACTGTAAAAAATTTTAAGTGTCTAGCTCAATCCTTTCGAAAGTTATGGTGTTCACGAGCTGACGGACAAGCGAAAATTAAAATGTTTTGTCATACCAAACACCCTGGTGTAATTTATTTTTGTATCTAGCGATTGGCTCGATGCGTTACAAATGGTACACTAAATAATTTTATTTTATAGAGGATAAAAATCGCAAAAATAAGGAAGTGGTGGGAAGACGGAGAATCCGACAATTCTAAAATTTCCGTGACATATTTTATGAAGACCCCTAAGTGTGAAATTTTACCTCAGAATACGTAACCGGTCCATGTCGTTCGGGTTTCTCATTATCCTTTTCGGTATTATAATACCAGTCTTTTTCCTCGTGCAATTGCATATTGGGGCCAGCTTCGATCACATTCGTTTTGGTATTAGGAATAGCTCGGCCCTTATGCAAATGTGCTAGCGTGATTAGATCAACCAAACAATTAACGTGATCGACTAATGGTCGGCAATTCGATTTATTCAAAACTAAAACTTTAATCGAACTTAAAAGTGCATCTCGAACTGATGACGTAAAACACTGTTAGAAAAAAATTCTATTAAAAACGGACATTTTACAATGATTTCGTTCTTACTCTATCTAATAGTTGAAGGATATACGACATATCACTAAATGTTCCAATTTGTTCATGATAACGTTTATAAACTTTAGCTAATGCTTGTAGTGATGTCACCGTTAATTGATCATCATTTACACGATTCCGGCAGAGTACTCTTCGGTAGAGTGCGTTAAATAATTCCACTCTAAAAAATATTTATTACAAATAGTTATCACAACTAAAAATGGCTAAAAAAAATCTTTTCATAATAAAAATCATTAAGATTAATACTTACGGGTCTTTGACTAAATGTTGCGGCCAGTCATCCTTTTCCAATATCAACCGAACGTAATAGTCACCAATTTTGATTTCATCTGCTAAACACTAACATCGATAAAAATGTTATTAGTTTTTTTTTAATATTTCAATTATAAGAAATTAATAAAATGGGTTATGGACGTGTTTATGATAAAATAAAAATAAAACAAGTAATTTTAGTTCATATCAAAGGTAACTGATGTGAATCGATTCATCTTTTGAAACACGCTGGTGTAATTCTTTTTTGTACATGACAATTAGTTATATGCTAAACTTCAGTCCAATCGGCTCGGTAGTTTCCCCGCGAAAGGGTAACATAGAGAAAGAGCTAAGTTTCGAGATCACTTTACCCCCTCCCCTTACTCCCCCACCTCTCGGACTACTGTTTAATGGGTCTATGTTGCGGCTGGACCCCCGACGAACATCTATGCCAAATTTCAGGCCAATCGGTTCAGTAGTTTCTCCGCGAAAGAGTAACATAGCGCAAAAACTAAGTTTCGAAATCACTTTACACCCTCCCCTTACTCCCCCACCCCTCGCGCTACTTTTCCGTATGCCTATGTTGGATCCAGAACTACCACAGACACTCATGCCAAATTTCAAGACAATCGGTTCAGCCGTTTTTGCGTGAAAGAGGAACAGACAGACAGACAGACAGACACCAACTCATTTTTATGTATTAGTATGATTTATGGTTTCACCATATAGCGTATAAATATCTCAACAGCGGTAAAATACAGTGGATTACGGTGAAATACAAAATTCTGTATTAATTTTCGGCGAGTTAGTTTTTGAGAAAGTCGCAAGAAACTGTTTATTTTAAATAAAGGTATATCTGGATACTTGGTGTGTGATATCGAAGAATAAATCGCAAAAAACAAAACTGAGCTTTTTAAAAGGCCGCCATTTTGGTTACTTTCGTATGAGAATGTAAAACATATGACATGATGTTTCCGACTTTTGCAAACTTTTACCTGTTGAAAAGTTTCAGAAATATTTAATTTTTGTCATTTACTAACTTGTATATTTCTAGAACTGAGCCCGCTTTCATTGGCTTACGGCCAATTTATTCACTCGCAGTTAAATCGCCTTAACTCCCTTAACTCACCTTTAACATGGAAAATAAGGTTAGCTTAACTCCTAGTGAATAAATCAGGGCTAAAAGTCAAATTTAATAACTCTGTGTTGAGAACAAATGAACGGTTTTAACTACAAAACCTCAAATATTAAATTTCTGTCTTTCCTGCGAACTTGTATTTTAATTTCAAGGTTTTATTTTATTTATTAGTATTGGCCTAGCAAAAAAAACTTTAGCGTGTGTTAGCGTGAATCGTAAAATTTGTAGTAAAAATTAATGTGTCACAGTTACAATAAAAACTACAAAGAAAATGGAATAAATCTTACCTGGTAAGTAACTTCAAATTCTTCATAATTCCAAGCAACAATCATGTTGCCAGCTAACTCCTTATCAGCCATAAACTGTCTAAGCTCATTTTCTAAGCACATTCTAAGCTCTTCTCTCGTCTAGAAATAAAACAAGAATCAAAAAGAATTCTAAAATTTCGATTGAAATATTATATATTTGGTTGAAAATAATAATCCACCTTATGATTCCAAATGAGATTTGGTAAATTGTGATCTTTGACGAAATTATAGTAAAAATAAGGCAAATTAATGATAGCATCAGTCGTTTTCTTCTTTTTTCGACGGTTCCTAAGAACTATTGGTCGATTTTTTACCGCTTGATTGACCTTCTCTTGATAATCAAGTAAACTCAATCCCCAATGTTTAATCCCCTGTGAAAAGAAATGTGCAATAAAATTAAAAACACCAAAATTCGTAACTTGTGTCAAATTCAAGGTTTTAGCACAATATAATTGCGAGTAATTGTGGAAAATAAATTTAAATTATAGTTGTGAAATTCACACAAAAATAGTCATCTACAAAACACACCTCTAAATGCTTTCCGATGACATTTTTCTTATTTTTATTGGAATGTTGAATAGCGAGTTTCAAATTATCCCTAAAATTAAGTTTATCGTCTTCCACATCGGTTTTTGGGACGGGATCGTCACTTTCCAGGAACATTAGCAAACCCGCCGGCTAAAAAAATACGAAATCATTTTAAAAATATTTGAAAACGTTTCAATGTAAAGATTAACATACAAATATTCTTTTTAGCAAATCCATCGCTTCTTTATTGTCTGTAATCCAAAGGCCAACTAAATGGCGTGACAGTTGCCGATGTGTAGCCAACGTTGGATCGTTAGAGGGTGTGTAAAGTGCAACAAGTAAATGACGGCAAAGAGCGGCTTCATCCAAAGCTAGGGCTTGCATTTGTTGGGCCACTTGGATTTCTCCTTCTTCGATGATTGCGCGTAGAACGAGCCCGGCACCTTTCACAATTGCCAATGATGGATGTTGGAAAAGTTTATACAGCGATCGTCCTCGTTCAGCGACCATTTCAAGCAAAATATCAAATTGCTTGCCATCAGTTGTTTCGCTGTAGGGCACACAAAGGGCGAATGTCAGAAAGTCCAGCATTGCAGATAAAACAAGAGCTCCACTTCCATGCGCCTGGGAAAATATTTATTTTAATCCGTTAAACATAACGAAACTTTTGTTATTCGAATTTCATTTTGTAATACGCACAACATGTTTAGTCCACATATTAAGTAAAGTCTCGAGAAATGACTTTGACGATAAAATTGATGACTTATTTAGTTGTTCCTGCTTCAAATCGTGATCTGCATTCATTGAATGCAGCAACGAGTTGATCATATCAATAGCAGCATATGTTACGGCCAAATCATTTCTTCGCAATGCCGCAACAACTTTCATTCCGATTATCTCGCGAAATCTGAACCAAATAGAATTTCATTATTTTTTCAAAAACACCAACTAGTCGTATATACCCCGGCAAATTAGTGAACGCTGCATATCCAACTTTGCTAGCCAGTAAACGCCGAAGTGCATAGAAACTCGCCTCCAGCTCAAGATTACTGAGTTGTGCTGTTGGATTGTCGACCTCCTTCTGCGCCAAAGCTTGCAAAGCCCCTAAAATTAATTTATCCTTGTTCTCCGCAAACAATGTCTGAAAAATTGTCTTGCTTTATAAATTTCTATCTCGCAATGATAATAAAAATGCATACATCCTGAGTTACACTGTAGTTGAGGCCACTGTGCGCAATATTGGCGTTGAATCTTTCTAAAATGTCAAATCGTTTTGTGGGATACTGGAAATTATTGATAACCATTCGCAACAAGTTTGATTCAGTCTCCTCATCCACAAAATGGCTGAAGGGCACAACCCTCTTGCCGCGTGGAGTGCTCGTGATGCGTACATGAACATCCTGATTGCCACTCGATCGAACTGCATCCAATAATGTTGCAAGCAACGAATCCCTAAAAATCCATTCGATTTTACAACTAAAATTTATAAATCATTAGCTCTTTTACCGATCATTGGTGTGATATCTCCGTATTAAACCATTTTTGTATTCGATACAGAATTTCTGTAAATTGTCCTTGTCCCGAACCAAGCCGTAGATATCGATCAATGGCCGGAGAGTGCAAACGCTATACGTTTGTGGATCTCTTTCTAGGATCGTTGTTTCAGTAAGGCAGAGGATTCTTTTCACTGGTTCCGGATGGCGAGTAGTGATCTTTTGTACAGTGAATTCAGTCGTGGATGTTTGAAATTGATCACCGCTAAAATACAAATTTAATTTAGTTTATGTTTTACGGTTACGAATTTCAACTCCAAAAGTCCAGAAGCATTAGTGTGCGAAACCAAAAGCTCATCTGTTGCATCTTTAGTAAGAATATTAATGTTTTCAATTTTTTTCAAAATGAAAATATCTGTTTTAAAGTGTTATAAAATTCAATAAAGTGTTTATGTACAACTGGATCTATTGTTACCAATTTTCAGTGCATGAATTCAATGTTAGTTTTAATATTCTATTTACACACAAGTGAATGGAAATTTTTGAATTTAAATGAGTTCTTGGTTAGGGTGACTCAAAAATGCAGTACCAAATCTCAATAGCATATTTTTATACTACAAGTAATCGATGAAGAGGAAAAATTAAAGCAGAGGAGGTAAAAAAATATGTAAATTTTTCTGAAGTCACAATGGGAAAAAATAAAACCAAATACCCAATTGGGTAAAATTATTCTACAATACAATATGGCGTTGAAATACTACTTTCGACATTTTTTAATTCAAATACAATCTTCTACACATCAAATTGACTATTTTTACACACTTTCTATTGACTTTACTTTGAGTTAGGTATGTTTCAAATCTTCTAGCCTTATTTTGGCCCATTTCCATGTATCCATTTAAATTGAAATTTTGCAAACCTATACATTCCTAACGGAATTTTAATTTTCAGACGTCAAAATTTTAAATTCAGACCGGAAGAATAACGACGTGATTCTTTTTCGGAAAAAAACCTACACAAAACCCTTTCTTTTCTTGGTCATTATCACAGTGATTCAAGTAAAGTTTTCATGGATCAAAGGCTTAAAAATATTTAAATAGAATAGATTTATTGAAAAAATGAAAACAAATATCATTTTTTCAACACAATTTTCGAAACTTTTCAAACTGTCAACGGTTTGACAATGGTCACACTCTATAGCGTGTTTTATTTTTAACAGCGGACTGCTGACTCCGGAGAAGTTTATTTCTTGTTAAAAATTATGTCTGCTCCCAAGAGTGTTCGAATTTGTTGGAGTTAAGAACTGTCAAAATATTCCAACTGGTTGACTGACGAACTTTTTGCAAAAATTCGATTCGTTTGATGCTGCATAACTCAATGTTGTTGTTGGTATAAAACACTATCAGCAACATTGAATTTACGATCCGAACCAATCGTATCGTGTTCGGTGAAAGAGCCTCAGTGCTAAAAACGGATACACGCATAGTCATTCTAATGTGGAACAAGCAAATTTAAATTTATAAACACAATTTCAGAATAGGGCTATTAATCAGTTGTGTAAGGGAATTTTTGAAAGCCCTGGTACTAACCCAAACTGCCAGCCTGGCAGCCCTAGGCTGCGAGGTGAAGGTAGCCGCCGCTGTTGTTGGTGAGGTAGTCGAAGCGTCAGAGGGGAGAAGAAGAGATCTAGAAAACATTGCACTAGACTGCTGGCCAAAAAGCTTCGAAAACCAGCCAACGGAAGGGCCTCAGCGGCGGTTCACAAAGAAATCGGCAGCTAAGTATTAAGAATATTTTCCTTTAATTTAAATCGTTATAGTTGTATTTCAGTTGACATGTGTCCCAGTCTTAATAGTAATGTCAATCCAAGAAATTTAAAGAATGGTTGAAAATTAGTAAGTCTTTTAAATGAGTAACTTCCATGTGCGAAGAATTGACATGTTGGAAATGACAATTTCTAAATACATAGTACCATTGCGTATTTACGAATTTACATAGTTCCATCAAGCCAAAATCAACTCCAAAATCAAAGTGCAACGAGCAAGGAAAAACCGTCCAAAAAAGCCATCAAAAACGAGAAAACCGAAAGCTTCTTACCAATATGCTCCGAATCGTTCTCGTTCAAATTGTTCAAGTGTGATTTGACTTCGAAGAATTTTAATTTCAAATGCTAGAAATTGCAAAGCACACTGAACAATGTTGTGAACGATTTCGTGATGATTTAATGCTTTGAATAAATGTAATCGACTAAAACCGCCGCAAGCGATTACGATACCGCCCTCGTAATCTTGAATACCTAAAAATAGTTTAATATTAATACCGAATGGCATTCTCGCTAGGAGGCAATAAACAAGGATATCTCACTACCAATGACTCCTTCGATGTCTTTATAATTATAGCTAGCGAGCACTTGATCAGTAGTTGGATCGAGCTGGTCTAGCGAGCAGGGTGTGACTTCAAGAACTGTAGGGAAACTAATCCCGGACCAATGGTACTTGTAGGCTGGAAATTTCTGAAATCGATCGTGCCATAAGTTATGAAATTACTAATTTGAGCAAAAGTAGTCAAACCTGAGTTGTTTTCGGTTTATCAGAGAACTCCTTGTGGTATTTCAGGATTGAGGTCAGAATCTCGTTACGAAACTCTGAGGACCACTTCAACGTCTCGGCCTTACGATCCTTTCGGATGGTCAAATGGAACTCGTTCGGGACCTTAAATCAATCAAATGGAATTCAATACAGCACCTTTAAACCGAAAATATCCTATTTAACTATACATACATTGGAGGTTTTGTTGGGGACAGCGGCAATCACGTCCGAGTAGAGCCATCTATTCGTTAGGTCGAACTTATCGGGATTGTAAGTTGATATACCGGCCGTGCCGATCGACAGAACTCTCTTGTATTTACCCTTCCACGAATGTTTCGTCACAAGATAACATTCTTGATCGACGTTGTCTTTTAGGGGGACCATGTTCCTACTTTTGTTTAGCAAACAGTCCGCCTGTAAAACGTTATAAAGTGATCAGTTGTTTTCTATCGATGGCTTCGTTATCTCAAAACAATTGCTAAGAAAAAACTTTGAATGCGATTCTGAACGGCGACCGAACAAATTAGAGCGATAAATATACACGCAAACTGCTGTAAGTGTGTTTAATTGCAGGCAATGAAGATGGGCCCCAAAAAAGGGGAGGAAACTCGTCATTGCGAACAAGAGAATTTCTATGTTGTTTTCCGCTACTACTCACCCGAAATCAAAACATATTCTAGAGAGACTTCGTTTTTACACTATTCTCTGTCGATTTCACCACTAAAATCTTTGTTTCAAGTTAATTTTGGAGATTAATTACAAATTATTTCACACAAAAGCTCACAAAAGCCACAGAGAATTGACAGCTGACTCCCTTTCTTTCTCACACATCATTGCAACCCGCTCAAACTGGTTGCATTGTTGTTGGACCTGCGCAGTAACCACCAAAAAGGCGTTAAGTCGTGCGATGGTTAACAACCACACCAATTTAGACTGTGTGCGGGTGACATATGCTACAAAAACGGTTTCCGCGTCCAAATTTTCCCACAAAATCCCAGTGTTGCGAATCCAATTGGATTTTTCAGGACCCTATTATAATTTTCGTGAATCCGAATAAATGGCTTCACGTATTCTTAATGAAAATAAGCGATCCAATCGCAATTTATGTGCAATGAGATTTGAGTTATTGGCTTTCATATGGAACTCAACAAAAAAACCCCTTTTCAAAGTCGATTCTTGTGGATTTATTTGAACAAAACTTTTAAAAAAATGTTTGATTTCAAATTAATTTAAAAAATAATTATGCTTTCCCGAGTTCTATTCTTTTGCATATCTCGTTAAGTTCCATGTGCAAATTTGCAACATTAGACATATTTGTATTAACCTTTGTGGACCAGGAAGTGAACAACAATAAATTAATACCCAATACTTTTTTTCGTTGAAAATGGTGACAGAAAGCATTTAAAAACAAAAGACATGAACTAATTTTATGGAGGGGTGGTATTTACGCCTGTGTGTATATAGAAGTATATAGAATGTTGATACTATTGAATAAGCAAAAAAAAAGTGGGTGCTACTTAAAAGCACGGCATACAGACAAACAAGGTATGCTGTAAACTTTTGATAGTCAGGTGTGACGTCATTTGTGCCGATTTTTTTAAATTAATTTTTATGTTTATTGATCACTATTTAATGCAATCAGTCCACTAATTTACAAATATCTTATTTAAATCGCACAAATTTAAAAAAAACCACCCAGAATACAAAATTCCTTCTGCACTTGACGAACTAATCGGCACAAGTGACGTAGCAACGAAATGTCAGATTTGAGTTTACAGCATACCTTGTTTGTCTCTATGCCGTGCTTAAAAGTACCGACTGTCAATAAAAAATTAAATAAAAATTCGGGAAACACAAAATCCCTACACTGGGCAATAAGAAAACTGGCCACACTGCGACGACGTTTTTAAATGCGAAAAGGCAACATTCTGATCAAGATTTTGTTTTTCTTGCATTTTGTGCTAGCTCGCGGAAATTTGTTCACTTTCTGTGCTAGCTCGCGGAAATTTGTTCATTGGAATACCTAATAAATATTGTGTACCAGAAATAATAAGGAAAAGGAAAAATCTGCAAGAACTTTCACATCGCTGGTAAAAGATGTGAAAATGGTGAATTCCGAGATTCAAATTTTCCACATTATTTAATTTTAGAAATTTCTACAAATTTACAAACAAAACATTGAGAATGGCGGAACAAGAAATTATCGTGGACGAAATCGACTTTTCGGATATTATTGAATTGGAAATTCCGTATGAAACACCTACCCAAATTATGGCTGCCGACGCAACCGACCCTTTTAATGTTGAAACTACTAGTGGCTGGGAAATAAAAACTGTAGATGTCATAACTTTGGCGGGAGAATTCAAGGTTTCCAAATGGTACAAAACAGAGGAGGAAACGTTTAACAGTGAAAGTGATAATGAAGAGAATTTACACCCGGGACCGCAGAGCAGTTTTCAAATGTGCACTCCCAAAAGAGCTCGAAAAAGATATTCGACCGAAAACCCTGTACTTATATGTCCACTGTCGCCCTGTAGAAAGGTATTTCTTCGGTCTGGGTTTCGCAGGCATTTACAAACTCATGAGCCCAAGCGTCAAACCTGTGAAATCTGCTTGAGAGCCTTTCGAGACCGTTCAAACTTGAAACGCCATCAATTGGTTCATACAATTTCATTCAAGCCGTTCCAATGCGACTTTGAGGGATGCGAAAAGAGATTCTCACTTCATTCCAACTTGGAAATTCATCAACGGATACATACCGAAGAGAGGTCTTTCCGATGTCCTGTACGCTTTTGTCATAAGTCCTTTACACAAGCCGGGAATTTAAAATCTCATTTTATGATTCACCAGAAGGCAGCTTTTCACTGATTTATTGTAAGGATCAATTATTGGATTGCTGTACTAATGCTTGGATAGCAATAAAACTAAAATGTAGAAATAAAACGATCTTTTATTATAGCCTCAAGTTTAGGTTTCAATGCCTTCTGAGTGCAAAAATCTTAAAAAAAATCTAATGATGTTTTTAAAATTATGTAAAATTATACAGAATATCGTAAGTTGAAAAGTGCAATTTTGCAGGAAATTGATTTTAGTTTTTTCAACATAAAAATTCTCGAAAAATATTAGATGTTAAGGTTTTATTTAATGTCCTCGACCTCCAGGATTTACAATATCTTAATTTAAATAATTTCGGGATACAGAATACCGACAGGAAACCAACGGCAATGCCAACACTTGAGAATTTTCGACGTCGAATGTTTATTAGCTCCAAATAACAAAAAGTTTTATCATCAAAAGGACGAGAGGCATATCAATTGAGATGAAGCTTTTTACTAAAAGCTTTATAAGTATAATTTAGATAATTTCTGTGACCGATTACTTTCTTGAGATGGCTGTGACTGACTCAATATCGGTCTAATTTTCCAGCAATAAATAATTTTTTTGTTTTCGAACTACACGTTCACTAAGCTTACTGCACTATGCTTTCACTTTTTATGCGAGTCTATGTCTAAACTCATTTTCTATTTAGTAGTATCAAGCTACTATTTAGTAGTCCGTATTCAGTCTTGGAACGTATCTTTAACCTTGCATGTTTCACATTTAGTAGTATGTGAAACATGCAAGATTGTGCAAGATTAAAGATACGTTCCAAGACAGAATAGGGACATAAATTGAATTAAACACCTGGCATTAAGTAATCTCTAGTTTATAGGTTCTCTAGAGCATTACAACAGAAAAAGCGGACGTGAAACACAATCTTGTAAACACTGTGAGAAACTGTCACTCGGGATAAAAAATACTTCTTTGAGTGAGTACCTTCTTGTTGACAATATTGCAATCATTCGATAAGAAAAATTATAAATCTAGTATTAATCGTAGTCCGGCGGTTATAATCTTGTTAGTTTCTTTAAGTGTTGTAGGACTGCAATCTTGATTTCCCTGCCAATCAATCGGAAAACTTTTTGCAGTATTAATTTCGAATCTTCCATGGATTTGTTTGTCAAAGGTTTACAGAAGATTCTCCGGTTATTAGCAACTCTTATTAAATTTTGAACGATACTAGGTTTATTTCACGCCATATATTGTAACCAAATGGTATCAATTTATCAACCTAGCAATTTGGTTACCCAATTAACCAGGGACTTCAAGATTCCATTCTAGGCTTTCTTCTGTTAGTAATGTTTCTTAAAAATCTCTGGTTCATTACCCGACAAGTTTTAGTAACATTAATTGCCTTAAATGGTCAATATACGTCCTTTAATTATATTGTTTAGTCCAATTGTGGTGAATTTTTGCGATTTTTATCGATTTTTTATTTATAGAACACTTTAAATGGTTATGCCCTTTAGTTAATTATTGGGATAAGGCTCATAATCATTACTAACAATACTCATCGTTACTCTCCTTATGTTTATAAAGAAGTATCGTTATACCGAATTCACAGATCAATCAAAAAAGGGTTGATCGTCAACCATCAACTCGTTGACGGTTGCCCAGCTATCCACACGACGTTAGTTCGCCAAAACAAAGTTGAAAAGATGGCCGTTCCCGTTGACGGTGGATGGAGGAACATGTTTAATAAACGGTAGACTGACAAATTCTGTAAACAGGCAACATGTTTTCACTATTTTGATTGCCAATGTGGATTAGACTTTGTAGTTGATCCGCACAGTCAGCCAAATTAAGGAAAATACGTTAACTATCAACAGAAATTACCACTAATCGTATTGTAGCACATCATCATCGGTTAATTATATAATTTTTATCCACTTTCAACGGTGAACCATTATCCTAGTGCAAAAATTGTCTTTCCTTCCAGTTTTGTTTTAATTGTGCCACAGATGTGATTTTCTGTTTCAATATGGCATTTGAGTGGACAGACGAAAAAACACAGAAATATATAGATTTGTTGGAGGAACGTCCAATTATATGGAACACGACATTAGCGGAATATAGGGACAAAAATAAGAAAAAACTTGCATTTCGAGAAATCAGCGACGAATTGGGTATGTAAAGCTACATTTTTATTTCTTTTGATTTAATATTATAATCTGAACACAATTTTTAGGATGTCCATTCTCTGAGGTTGTAAATAAAATGAAGAAACTCCGGACAAGCTTTATGCGGACATCTAGGATGATCAAAGAAAAACATGAAAGTGGAACAGCATCTACCAAAGTATGGAAATTTTATAATTCCTTAATGTTTATGTACGAATATACTCGGAATGAAATAGGCTCCGTAGATAATCTGGTGAGTAGTTCACAATTTCAAGTCATTTGTCCCTCATTAAAAAATATACAGCAATAGTATTTTCCCGGCTGATAACGGCGTTAGGTAAATTATCCCCAAACGTTGTATTTATTAGAGATATCACCCTCTGAAGTTCGTTTTAATAAGATAAAAAATTGATTAATAAAAATTATCAAATAAATTTTTAAAAACTAGGGAGAGCATACATTCCCAGCGCGAACGAGGACGGGGCACGAGGGTTTAGGGTAATATAAAAGAGATCTTTAAACTGTTAGACTTGAATTTTTATTTTCTGTCGTGCAAAGAGGATTTAACAAATAGTTTAATGTTTAGTGATCTCACATCACATCAAGAACCAAAAATGTTGCCTCTAAAAGTTACGCCCCTAAGCACAATACAGTAGTCCTCGCGTTATTGTAAACTTGCATTAATGCAAAACCCGTTTAGCTGCAACCGAAAAATTAGCATCAAAACAATTATGATTTATGTTTAAAAAGAATGTTAGAAAAAACAATATTTTTTCTTCGATGTTTGTTCTCGCTATACCTAATTTATTTAGCGATTTTTTGATAAAGAAATCAATTTTGAATATCAAAAATCGCAATTTTTTACAGCATTTTTCGACCTTGCAATTAAAGTATTCACTGCAACATTTAAAATATGCTTTAATGTTTACGTACTTTCCATCCAAAGCAAAAATGAAATTCGGAGAATTCTATTGCCCTTCGGAGATGATAATAATATATATTTTCTATTGAAAGCATCTGCAAATAAAAGAGTATATCAATAATTATTTTTTACTGCCTTAATGGCCTGAATGTTGAACGTTTTAAAAGGAGTATATAAATTTTTAAATGTAAACTCGTTTTAGATGAACGCAACTGCCATTTTAAAACCACAAACGACCGAATACGATGTACCTGCAAGGAGAATACATCAATGCAAATGTGAAGAAAATCATGAAGCTTTCTCGAATGACTTTCAGCACTTTATGGCTCCATCAGAAGAAACGTCATCATCAATGTTGGACACTTTAACACCAGATTCACTTTTAAATACCGTTCCGTCATCTGTGCGAAGAAGCAAACGGAAAGGCGAAAACCTATCGGAGGTATCTGACCTGAATTCGACTAAGAAACAAACACAGGAGCGAAGAAATGATCGTGACGAGGATCCTGCACTTAGGGGGTGGGCGAACTGGATGATCGGAATACTGAAAGAGGTGGAAAGCAGAGAAATTCAAAATGATATCCAGTTGGATGTGGCCAACTATTTAAAAGCGGCCGTCCGAAAATATAAAAATTTTATAATTGTTCCGGTCGAAAATGTTGTTAAGACAGAATTTGATAGCAATTGTGAAATGGAATAAAACAAAATTATCTTCAAAAAATTCGTCTTTCAATTCTTATGAATGTAGTTCTCTTTTTTTTTTGAATGAATCAAGTGCTAGTAAAACATTATGGGTATTTACAGGAAGTTGTAGCTATGCTAATTCATTAAGTTTTGCTAACAACAAGAAAATCATCGGCATCATTTTTTGCAAACTTATCACAGGTTTTACTAAAATTTTAATTTTCGCGGAATATTTTGAGGTTAAAAGTAGTATTGGGTGAAAGCAAGTATAATTTGAAAGAAAAATTGCCATGAGTCAGTAATTTTAACAGAAATTTTAACAAAACCAAATTAATTTGAGTCAGTAATTTTAGCAAAAACAATGGAGCACTTTTTTCAGAAACATAAGGGTATTCACGCTGCGAAATTTCGCTTTTATACTTCTCTTATTCCTTTACTGGAATTTGTGTAACATATTCATAAAAATTTTCCATTATTTTTCATGCTAAACAAGCATTGTTGAAAAATACAAAGTGATATTTTCTTTAGCGACTTAATACACTTGTTTTGTTGGAAGAAGTTTGATATATACTAAAATGTCTGTTACACTAATGATTCCGATGCAATTTTTTAAATTAAACTAAATTTTATTGAAATATCCATGTATATAATCGTAAAAAAAATTATGTTTTTCCCCACGATAAAAAATTGGCACGAAAGGGTTAAGAATAAAAAAAATCAATAAGTGTAAAAATTCTTTAAAAGTACGTTTTGAATGATCATTCATTGTTCATTCCCCAAGTTGCGGTTAGGGGCTATCCATAAAATACGTCACGCTGATTTCTGAACCTCTACCATCCGCGCTCTTAGCGTTTTTTTGCGATTTTTTTTAGTCCGCTGTCACACAACCATAAACCCACCCCTAAATTTGGGACGTATTTTGTGTACAACACTTAACGACTATTTAGGTAAAAAATTTACCGTTAATAACTAACTTTATGCAAATTTTCGATTAACAAAATTCTAATTTTAATTTTTTTCTTTCATTTAGCCTCTGATTCTATGTAGTTTTAGTCTAAAGACAGATACCGTGGCTAATCGCTTGACTTTGAAGTTTTGGGCCAAGATGCAGAAATACGAGAAACTGGAAAAGATTGGAGAGGGGACGTATGGCACGGTAAGTGAAATGTCCTCTTGTATTAAAAGGAATTTAGTTCAAATATACCGTAAAATCGGAGTTTCGATTTGGAACGCCTTCCGGTTCAAGCGCTTCTGTGAACCTGAATCCAAAATTGTTAGTGTTCAAAGCAGCGTGTGAAACTCAATCGGTTTTAATATAAATAAAAACTCAATAAAGTTTTTAACAGAGCTAAATTTTGAATGTTTTAAAGGTCTTTAAAGGACGAAATCGAGACACACTGGAAATTGTTGCCCTGAAAAGAGTCCGCCTAGATGAAGACGATGAAGGAGTGCCATCTTCTGCACTTAGAGAAATTTGCTTGCTCAAGGTAAACTCATTGTTCGGTATTCATTCAAATGTTTCCTCGTATTTGGGATAAACATCCTTATCAATAGTGTAACTAGGCACTCTGTTTCAGATTTTTGTTTATGTTGTTAACCACATTTTGTAAATTCTTTCTTAAATTTCAGGAACTGAAACACAAGAACATTGTTCGCCTTTACGATGTCTTGCATTCAGACAAGAAACTCACACTAGTCTTCGAACACTGCGATCAAGACCTGAAAAAATACTTTGATAGTTTGAATGGAGACATAGACATGGACGTGGCGAAAAGTTTCATGTATCAATTGCTCCGCGGTTTAGCATTCTGCCATAGCCATAATGTTTTACACAGGGACCTGAAGCCACAGAATCTTTTAATCAACAAAAATGGAGAGCTTAAACTTGCGGATTTTGGTTAGAAATAAATGACATTTTCTCATGCAACTTTAAATTGATGAAATGCATTGAAATTATTTCAGGGCTTGCAAGAGCATTCGGTATTCCCGTAAAATGTTATTCAGCTGAAGTTGTGACGCTTTGGTATCGTCCACCTGACGTCCTTTTCGGCGCAAAATTATATACAACAAGCATAGATATGTGGTCAGCCGGATGTATTTTTGCCGAGCTTGCAGATGCTGGACGTCCACTCTTTCCCGGCTCTGACGTTTTAGATCAGTTGATGCGAATTTTTAGGGTTTTGGGCACACCAACCGAGGAGACGTGGCCAGGAGTCACTCATCTCTCGGATTATGTTGCTTTGCCATGTAAGAATTTTCTCCACTTAAAATTTTCTATTAACACATACAGTAAAAAAAATCTTTTATTTCAGCATTTCCCCCTATTTCGTCCTGGAGCCAAATAGTTCCACGATTAAATTCGAAGGGCAGAGATCTCCTTCAAAAGTTACTAGTATGTCGGCCAAATTTGCGAATAAGCGCTGAACAAGCGATGCAACATCCCTATTTCACAGAGAGCTAAAGTAAACAAAGTCTAATGGCATATAAGATTTTCTATTTCAAACACACTGATGTGGGAAAGAAAAATAACCGAACAAAAAGGGAATAAAAAAACATTAAAAAGTAATGCAATAGAAATCTGTAATCGCTTATGATATTTGTACAGAGAATTTTATAATATAAGTATAATTATTGGAAACTAATCATTTTAAGATCTAATTATTTTTTATTATTAATTACCAAAATATTTATTTGTTATGGCATTTGTTTTATTGCAAAAATTAATATTCTGTCTTTTTTTTTAACCAAAATATTCCCTCGTACAAGTACCAAGACTTATAAATCAAAAAATTGGGAGTTTTGAATAAAAATTTAAAATAATTAGTTTTAATCGAAAGTATGAGTAAAAATATATAAATGATAAACAAATACGGTATCTTCTTGTTTCTAGGAAACAATTCCAAAGAAATTATTGTATATTTAAACTTAAAAAATATTCCAGTTATTGTTACGAGAACTTTGTAATAAATAAACGTAGGAATTTATTTAATTAAAGTGTTTTATTAACATATTCATTTCAGATCCACATTTAAGTATGTGGGAGGTGGACAGTTTCATTCAAATGTTGTTTGTATCACACTAAAACAACCATCCTCTGTTGTTTTTCGAAGAAAATGGTTCAAATCTCCACGAACGGGTTTAATGCAACGTTCTTTTTTTTGTTGCTTATGTGGACTACTGCAAAATTTGCTAAACTAATTCTTAAAATCAGCATGTTTTCTAAAACTCCAAAAATTTGCAACAATTTGACCAAATTTTAAAGCGTAACTAAAGGTTTGGCGCTCGCTGCTGCGAAAATTAAAAACAAATATTTTGCTGTGCCTAGAAATTTTGAAACACCAATCAGAGAGAAGAAGGTTTGCCTTATTTTTTTTTCTAAGTTCTGGAAAAAAAATCTGATGTGGACAACATATGACTTTCTGATGCAAAATCTACCGTCTTGCACAATTTGCATTGTAACCTGACGACAAAATTTTTAGTTTATTTAAAAAAATGAATTTTTATTTTACAAAATCTGAAATATCTCGATAACGGTAAAAGATATCGATTTAAGATGAAAGGCAAAAATGTGAATTTCGATATCTTCAATTCTTCCCTTAACTGTTTTTTCTTCTTCGAAAAACCGTCAGTTTGCAAGAAATTTTATTTTTTTAGTTTTAAATGAAAATATCTCGATAAGGGTAAAAGATATCGATTTACGTCACAAGGCAAACATGTAGAGAACATCTTTAATATCTTTAGTTCTTCCTTCAACTGTATTTTTACGGGGAACCGTTAGTTTGCAAGCAATTTCCAAAAGTCTTCTTTTTACATTTTAATGAAAATATCTTAATAACGGTAAAAAGTAATGGATAACGAAAAGAAACAAATTTGTGGAGAATGCCATTCCCATTAATTTATCATATACGTATAACCAGCAAAAAACAATTTTTTCGAGTTAATCGCTAAAAAATGATTTTTTAAAATAACGGTATATCTCGATAACTGCTTGAGATACACAATTCTATTGTAAGACAATAATGTAGGAAACTATTTTGTCTCCAACTTTTGCCATACATATAAGACTACTGAAAAACTCGTAGTTTCGGAATAAATTGCGAACAACGAAATTACGATTTTTATAAAGCCAACGTTTTGGTTACTTCCGGTTAACTGATTTCCACCAAAAGTTGATAGGATCGTCTTATTTAAGGACCAAATATCCCTGTAAAATTTCATGGCTTAGTTTTTCAGAAATATTGTACACAGACTGAAAGCTAAAAAGACATTTTTTTATTAAAAAAAAGTCATATTTGACTCCAATCGACTCGGGAGTGCGCGGGAAATGTTTTTTTTATGCAAAATCAAAAGTTCGAAATTTTTTATGAATACATAACTTTATTATACTTCGTCCCAATTGACCAAATTGGTTGGAAAACCAATTGGATTTCCATTCATCTTGTACCAAGTACCGAAGGTACGATTTATGGAATTTTGACTGGAAATCCAAGATTTTTTCCTGTGAAAGTGGTCCTTTTTGTACCATAAGGTCCATAATTCCAAATGTTCCCACAAATATTCTTAAACTTTATAAAGGAAAATTGCGTGGTACATTTGGACACGGTACAAAAATTCCAACATTGGTCAATTGGGGTATAAGAAAGTAAAAATATATTTGGGTTTTATAAAATAAAACGATTTTAATTAAATAAGTGGCTAAAACGCTTTATTTCCGATTTTTTACATCACACATAAAATGACATACACATGAATTTTTTTTATTTTGTGTTTTTTTTTCTTCTGTATTTTTTCATCAGTTTTCATTAAATTTTATTTAATTAATAATAATATTTATATACTTTGTTTTTTTTTTTATTTATTTATATATATATATGTATATATATATAAGTTTTTGTTTCTTTTTTCATTTTTTCTTGTTATTTAATTTTAACTTGTTAGTTTTGTTTTATACTTAAATATTTTTGTAATATTACAATTATAATAATTCTGCTTCAGTTTTTTTTTGTTTCTATTCTGAAATTTCTTGGATTTTGTTCAATATTTTCAATCTTTTATTATTTTGTTTGAATTCACTTTCGTGTAATTGTTCACATTTTTTAAGTTTTTTTTTGTTCGGCAATTTTTTTGTTAATTCTTTTTCTTTTAAATATATTTATATTATTTTAATAATTTGAATAACTACTATTCATTATAATAATCATCTTATTTATAGATAATATGTAGATGGGAAGTAGTGGGGAGGGAGTGTATTTTTTACGCTTTCATTTCACTTATTTCTTTTGAATTTCTTTTGTTTTTCATCATACATGTATAATTATTCGGAATTAAGATTTAAGTTTGTTTTATATTTTTATAGGTAATTCTTATAAAAAATTTTAGTAAGGTTTTATTTAATTATTTATTAATTATTTAATTTATTATAAGTAATAAAAAAAGAAACTAGTGCTGGTGGTTTTGATTTTTATTTATTTTATTTATTATATAAAAAATTTCTTTCAAAATAAGTTTTTGTTTGTTTGTTCAATAAAAGTATTCTGCTGTAAGTTCATTTTTATATGTAAATAATAATCATATTTGTTATTTATATAGATATACCCAAGGCCTAAATATGTTGCATAGCACACTATTATATTTATCTTTGTTCACATAATAATAAAAAAATGTGAAATCATATTTCGAATAAATGATATTTTCTTCTTTACATACGAAAATGATTGATTTTGGTTGCTTTCCATTTTATTCTGCGAGATTTTATTTTTCATTATCGTTTTATTTTCGTGATAGATTTGATTATTTTAGTAAAGTTTACAATTACGAATTAAATGAAAGTTGAACAGTTTAGTATGTAATCATGAAAAATATGTGCAATGCACTTATTTTTTTTTTTGGTTTTAAAAAAGTTATTTCTTGGTTATATTCTTTGTAAGATTTTAATATTTCGTTTGTGGAAAAATGATTCTACTTCAACATGAAAATCCTCAACTCTATAAATTGTTTATTAATTTAATTTGTTATAGAGATAACAGTTACCATTTTTTATAGATTCACTGATAGATCCCATAACGTTGTTCCAATTGGTTAGTAGTTGTACCAAAGTAAATCGAAGTACAAATTTGAGTGCTGGTCTGAAGATACTTCATACTAAATGCCCTCAACGTGTAAACAAATACCTTATGTGCAACTACGAAGTTTAAGTTTTGTCTTGTCGGTAAAAAAGATTTTCTTTAAATTGATTGAGTCGGTAAGGATATTAAAAAGAAAGAAATGATGAGAAATATTATCGATTCTAAGAATTTTTCGGTGAATTTAAATAATGATAAGATACTTTTTAATGAAATTTTATGCTCACATAAAAGTTGTGTAATGCTTATAGAGAAATTGTCAACACTACCTAAAATGCCGATGATTCTAAAAAAACAAACTTTTTAGAGAGAAAGCTGCTGTTTTTTTCAATTGAATTTTTTTTTAAATTTAACTATTCTTTTGTAAACACAAACTTTTATCTATGTATCCAAAAGTGGGACTGGACCACCTTAATTAGAGTATCGCAACAATTTTTCTCACCTGCCATGGATTGATTGCAGCATTTTGCAACCCACAGTATAAATTGATGGTGTCTTTAGCACCAAGCCGTAACTTTCAATTATCTAAACATATTTAAATGCCTGTCATAACCTCAATTTATTTTAGAAAACAAGCTTCAACATTTCTCAAAAAGCATTTAGGCGACAAAAAATAAAATCGGTTTAACTCTAAAGGTCCCGCTCCACATGAGAGTAAATACGCGAGTAACTCTCAAAAACTCTCGAGACTTACTCGCAGGAGGTTGTCCATTTGAGAGTTAATTTCGGCGATTTTTCTCTTTTCCAGACCAATATCTTGATTTTTTTGACATTTTGCTTTGGCGAGTTCTCGAGAGCTACTAGCGAAATTCAAACGCTTCAGTGGGTGCGTGTCGACTAGAGAGTAGAATCGCTTTTGACAGCTCGCACTCGTTTTAGCGAGTTTCTGCGAGCGACTCTCAGAGACGAGTTGCGACGATTTGCACACCCTCTTTGTTTTGAATACGACTCAACAGATTTTAATAAAATTCAGACTTTTTGGGGACGAGAAAGCGATTGAGTTAAGTTTCAATTATGTAAAAATTCGTTTAGGTCCTGTAAGGATAACGCAAATATACTTTTTCCATTTTATTTCGGGAAACTTTTTTTTCGGGAAACTTGGAGTTTTGTTACTGCTGATCACGAATTGGATGTCCAGATTTTAAAAATTCGGATTTGGAGGACATTTTAAGGATAACAAAAATATCCTTGTCCCATTAATTGTTAAGAAAATCAATCCAGGGTTTTTTTTTGTGTTTCTTTAGGGAAATGTAAAAATGGAGAAGAGGAACAGCGAAACAATAATACATCTAGAAAGATATTAGGCCCTATCACAGAATCCGATACGAATGGTTTGAATCGTAAACTCAATGTTGTTGTTAGTGTTTTATACCAACAACAACATTGAGTTTACGATCCGAATCATTCGTATCGGATTCTGTGATAGGGCCTATTGTTTTTGAAAACACTATGTGTCTCTCAAGCAGAATTCGTGACTATTAGGGCTAAGAGTAACTAACACCGAGTTTCACGAAACTGTTAGCGGCCATCAAATCGAGTAAGCAAGCCCTTTCTGGTTGAAATACACCCGCCAACTCGATTTAGCGGACCTTAAAAATTTCGTGAAACCCGATATAATTCACATTGTTTAATATGAAAGATTACTCTCTTCAAACGATCGCATTGGAAAAAGTTTTAAAATAAGTATGGAAAACTGCACTAAACCTAATATATCTAGTGAAATTTACCACATTGCTACAGATTTTAACAATGAATATCTCGACTGATGACGCCAAAAATATTTCTCACCATTTCGCGAAAATAAAAATATGTTGTAATTTATAAGACATTAAAAATGATCAATCGAATTAGTTTCTCACATAAGCAATACTTTATTTATTAGACAAATAGATAACTAACTATCAATATAATTGAAATGAAAACAAATATAAACTAATTAATTAGTATTTCATAAACATTAAAAATTTTCAACATTATTGCAAATGGACTTCTGATTGAACTTCTCATCATTTTTATTATTTATTTATATATAATTTGGGTTTTATTTGTTTATCCAAAGAATACGATTATTTTTTACACATTTTCTTTACTCTTTATGATCCGCAATTGTTTGTTTTGCATAATTTTTTTTTTAAATTTTATAATTTCTTTAAGTACACCGTTGATGTTTTTTTTTAATTTGTGATATGAACATAAGAATTTCAATTATATTCTATTTTGCTGCTTTTTGATTCGATCGAGAAATGAGAGCTGCAAAATGTTTATTCTTCAGTATCACTTCTTAGTCGGTATGCATATTGATTTTTTCTTCTTCTTTTGTATTTAAGTTGTTTGATTCTTCTCATTCATTATTCAATTATTGGATTTTATTAATTATTTATTATTTTTTTACAACCTTTAGTTAGTTAATTTTTTTTACCATTGTATATTTGAGTTTTTTTTTTTTTAATTTCTCTGGTTATTTCACTTATATTTCATTTAGAATTTTTCAATTTTCTTGATTTTTGTTAAGACTTTTTTTTACTCTACCATTGTTTTACATTTCCATAATTTATTTTTAGCTATAAGAAGTTGTTTTTGTTGCTTTTTTGAATTTCTTTCATCATTTTAATACGCATAAAAGAATTTTTGTATTGGTTTTTAATTGTTTTTTGGTTGGTTTTTACTCCATTTTTTTTGTTTTAAATATTTTCACTTTTTTTAAGCTAATGTTAAATTAATTTATAAAGCTTAATTTTAATGATTTATATGTTATATTAATTTATATATAATTTTTTTTATTAAATACAATGTACCAATAAATAAACTACTTATCATGATTCACTTTTTGTTTTGTTGATTCTTTTTTTGAATTTTAGTTTTTTGTATTATTATTTTTATTTTTTCACTTGTTTTCATTTTTTTCTTGTAAATAATTTCGAATATAAGTATGTATATGTTATTTTTATATTAAATTTTTGGATTTTTGTATTCATATAGTAAATAGCAATTTATTTTTATTTTTTTAATATAACAACAATGCTTTTATATTTGTACATAAAAATAACAAAGTTTAAGAGTTCTTTTGAGACAAAAAAAAATATTTAGAGAGCTGAAAAACATTCCATGTGCGTTTTTGCGAAATTTGTGCCACATTCCAAAGTAGCTTTGCTTATTATCATCAAATAATTGTCTTTTATTTAGCTAAAATTTTGGAGATATTGAGAAAGTGGGCGTGAATAAATAGAAAAGCTTTTCGAAAATTCTAGGTTTATAGTCCTAGAACTAAAAAAACAGGAGTGATATTCCGTAACTTGTTTCAAGTGTTTGTTTCGAGTTAGAAGAACAAGAAGTATTCGCTGTCTCTGTTTCTACCGAAATAAATGACAGAGCGGAACCGAGATAGCGAATACCACTTTTTCTTCTAACTCGAAACAAACGCTTGAAACCAGTTACGGAATATCACTCCTGAGCACCCAAAAGTTTTTGTGCAAACGACCTGAGAATTAAATTTGTGCTAATGCCAAAATTAAGATTTCGTAACAATTATTTCTCTGTCGTAGAACCGACACTTTTGCATTGGCTTCGATCGATCTATGGATTGAAATTTAGCAACAATTATAAGGTTTTACTCCTTCCCTTTGATATTAGAGGGCGTTGTAACAGAATGGAGCTAAATAAGGAGTTAAAAACACCAAATTTTTTTTTGTCACTTTTTAGAGGTAGTTACAATGTAATAAAATATATCACCGATTTTTTGCGCAACAACGCGAATGGTTTTGATTAACTTTCCAATAAAACTCCAAAGTTTTAGCGAAACAACAA
Organism: Chrysopilus asiliformis; assembly: GCA_964034945.1. Lineage (NCBI taxonomy): Eukaryota > Metazoa > Arthropoda > Insecta > Diptera > Rhagionidae > Chrysopilus > Chrysopilus asiliformis. The sequence continues at coordinate 102,777,009 of OZ035961.1, forward strand.
CAATTTGACATAAAAAATGTATTGATCTCAAGAAATATATTTCTATTGAATAAAATTTTATCATTTTACATACTTCTAGCTTCTGTTTGACTTTATTTCAAGTTTGATTCTAATTGATTTTGATAAATAAATGTGTTTGCGTTATTTTTTTATAATAAAGATTATGACTAGGTTATTTTAAAAATGACTTTTCAAGTTTTTAACAATTAAAAAAAGGTAAATATTGCGAAAATATAGAACTAATGGTTTTAAAATCATATTTTTCCAAAAATTTACTAGTAGATATACGATTTCTGGTCTTTTTTTTATAAAAGAACTATTAAAAGTTTTCTGTTCTGTTAAAATTCTGTTTTGATCACTGCAAATTTGAAAATCTTGTTTAACCTTTAATTGCGACGTAGTGGAAAAAGCGTTACTTTAGTACCGAGGAAACATCTGGTAGAGGGTCATATTTAATGTCTACTAAAAAGACAAAAAAGGAAAATTTATAACCCATTTGTTGATTGTGGCATTTTACGCTGATTTTTTTTTAAGATTTTAATCAAAAAATCGATTGTATTAAGTGAGAATTAACATTTGTCCATGGCATAGTAAATAAAAACGTTAGACAATGATAAACCGATGTCTTGTGTGGTGTTTGTGAGGCGTATACCACGTTAGGTTAAGAGACCGAAAATGAAAAGACTTTGTTGATCGATGCTCAAGAACACCCAAATCCTCGAGGTCCTCTCGTTGCGGGTGTATGCTTTCCTTAAGGCTGATACCTGAGGCTATAAGTTACTTACAATATTGTTATCCTACCGCCAAATGAACCGTTTTCGATTTGCAATGAGAGAGAAAATCTTTTCCATTTGTATGAGAGAGGGTTGTCTGATTGGATTTTAATGTGTGGCAGAGTTATGTAGAATCATATTCTAAACACTTTTTGTCTAACAATTTTTTTTTTGAGAAAATGAGCAGTTTTCGAAAAAAAAAACCCAAAACTCTTTTCCATTTGTATGTGAGAAGGTATTTCGATTTTCGCAATTTTCGGAAGAAATTTAACTTTTAATAAAAGTTTAATCAAATTTCACCTTTCTTACTTCTATTAGTTCTCGAGTTCTCACATGTTTTTGTATAAAAACTTTCAATATTATACCCAATTATTCATCATATGAGGTTTAATATAATAAGGGTATCATATCACCGCTAGATGGATTAGTAGACTGTGTTTTTTATTGGCTTAGCGGTCTACGGATTATTGATTGTGATATTCCATTTTATATGTGTGTTTTTAATTAGACAATTTGCCTGCGGCGTATTTTTTTTTTTAATTCTTCACAAGACAGTAACTTTCGTCTAGCAGTGCTTCTAAAATGATAAAAATTTGAGAAATCCTCAGAAAGATTGATGGTGAAAGAAAATTTGACCAACTCCGAGGGTATAAGTTCAAAATTTCCCATATCGAGTGTTGTCTCCCATATCGCAATAGCATTTGGTTTTGTTATTTTATTTTAAGGGAGAAAATTCGCAAATTCTTGAAAACGTATATCTCAAAGCTGAAAAATTTCATTCGTGTAAATTAAACCATAAATTAAAAATTAATAAAAACAATTTAATAAATCATAATTTGATATATTATTTCGGGGTTAATTAAAGAAAAAAAACCCCCCAATTGAATAGACAATTATAGTAATTAATGTTATTTCTTCTTTTTTTTACAATTAAGCTGCAAAAATATATGAAACTCATTTAATTTTCATTCATCTTTAGAACATATTTTTATATTTGTATCTAAATTTAATATTATTACTTTCATTTATTGAAAATTGATTAAAGCCTTAAATGCATTGGATATTTATGTTATACAATCATAATAATAATCATAATGAATAATAATAATCATAATAAATGCTTTTCATTTTAATAAAATTTCTTTTTTGCTTTGAATTAGTCCTACCTGTCCCATGTTCTCATTTTACATGTATTTATATAAAAAATACGATCTTAACTGATTTTTTTTTTGTTGCTTTCAATGAAATATTTTTATTTAGGTTTTGTTTATATTATGTAATATTAGACGTTTCATATACATACGTTTCACAATTGTTTTGATTTTTCCTATGAATTTAAACAGAATTTTTAATTAGTAAAATATTTCATTTCACTGTTATATATTTTCTTTACATAGTAATTTTTTTAAAAGAGATTATGTTTCGCGTCTATGTCATCCTGTTTATTGATTATTTTTTTTTGTTAATTTCGCTTTAAATTTTTTATTAGTTTTATGTTTATAATAAAATAATTTTACACTTTTTTTAGTTTTAATTAAATATTTTATTTTCCATAAAGTTTTATTTATAATTTTTTGTTGATTTATTTATAATTTTAATCATAATAATCTTTTATTACATTATTTTTAAATTTATTAAGTTCTGTTTCTCAACTATAGTTTTGGTTGCTTGTTTTGCAATTGGAAAAATTCTCTTTGGTCTCACAGATTTCCTTTTTTTTTAAGTTTAATAATAGTAATTTTAATATTTGTTTTAATTTTTTAATATATCCTAGTTGCTAAATATTAATATTGTTATTCTTTATTTTATTGGGATTTTTTCCATTTTTTTTTCGACTAAAATATAACAATAAAACTAAAGACAAAAATGATGAATGTAATGCGAAAAATAGAATATAATCACTATTAATTAATAAATGAAAAACAATAGTTATAATAATGGTATTTTATAAAAATTACAGCAATTGATTATGAATGTTAAGAAATTCTAAACATGTTTTGGTTTTTTTTTTTAATTTAATTTCTAAGTTTTTTTTTCTTCTCAATTTAACTTTAAAGCGTATAATACGGCACAACATACTACTAGCGTTTGTCGAAAGATTTAGTTCGTAAATACACGTAAATATTTTCCCATGTTTAAATAAATTTTATCGTATTTTTGTTTTACTTCAAATCTTTTTTTTTTGTTTTTCGCTTTCGTTTGTAATTAAAATAACTTCTTGGTGAACTAAAAATTAAAACTACACATTTTTAGGTTTCTTATATTCTTTTAACATTTTTAAAGATTTATGTGGCAGTGTTTTTCAAATACGTGTCTCATCATTTTATCGAGCGTAAATTTTTCTGATTAAGAATTTTTTTTAAATTTATTGTGTGGAGTTTTGTGATTCCTAATGTTAAATGCTATGAAAAAATTTCTTATCTAACGTATTTCCAATCATGATCAGTTTTATGGCACAATAGTGAAACAGGTGAGACAAAAACAAATAGATTTAGTCGCTATAATGGAATCTACTTTTGGATAATGATTTTTTTTTATACATATGGTGGCATTTTGTGTCAATTGGAAGTTCGATGCATCAGACCTGGGCACCAATCATGTATTCCGACGCGTCTCTACCTTTCGACTTCGACGCAGCTTTTAACTCTTGCCTTCGTCATATTAGCAGCTTCAAATTTCCTAGAATGACAGTCAGAATCACGTTTCGATTCATAGTGACGATTCCGCGAAATTTCAAGCTGCAGATATGGCGAAGTCAAGAGTTAAAAGCTGCGTCGAAGTCGAAAGACAGAGACGCGTCGGACTACATGATTGGTGCCCAGGGCGTCAAAACAGACAAAACTTAGACTGTAAGACCTATTTCCGACACTGCGGAATTCGCAAACTTTATGTGTGAACGTCGAATAAGAACACCATAGAAATAGAACTCGCGCATTTCCAACCGAAAGGTTGGATCCACGCGGATTCAGCTCTAAAAGTCTAAGCGCTCAGTTGAAGACTGTATTTGACCTTGAAATGCCAAAATTTCACTGGTGGGACATTTTTTTAAAATTTTCCCCTGCTGTAGATTTTTAAAATTCTTCCACTGTGGTACGTCCTTTCTGTATTTTTTATTTTCAAAACTCATAAATAAAATAAATTTGTCTCAAAAATTTCGATATTCCGTCAATTCAGCAAACTTTTAGTGCAATTTTGGCATTTGAAGTGACAAATTTCGCTCTGGCCATACAAAGAAAGTTACTAGAATGGTCTGTTCCAAAAAACTTCACGCAGCCTGTATATCGAAGCTAAATTTCATGGAACCCGACATTAGTCGAACCGAGCAACTTTACCACAAAAAGCAGTTCTTTCAAATTTGCCATAATCTATTACAATGTATTTTGCATCACTAAATCAGATTTGCTGGTTTGTTCAAAAAACCTGTTTTACTTTATTTGAATGTAATATATGAATTTTTTTCACACATCTATACCAAATACAATCGACAAACAATCTAAAAACACTTGACTAAAAACGAAAACTCATTAAAAGACCTAAGATTATTGAAAATAAATAAATATTCAATAAAAAATTCACAATATAGGAATAAAAGTATTTGAAAAAATGATTATTATAGCATTTTTTCGGGATTCGGGTAATTAGAAATAATTCTTAATTATTTTGCATGGATTTTACATTGGTTGAGGACACAGTAAAAATTCAAAACAATACTAAATTTTAATTATATTTAATGACTTCACTTTTCAAGTATTTTCCTAGCTTATAAGAAAAATATTTTAATCAGAAATAAATTTAAAATGGCTTTTTGATTGTACATATAAATCTAACAGAAAATTCGACAATTTAGTATGATTGGCATTTACTAAAGAAAACAATTCCAATGTTAAAGCCGTAACACAATAAAAGCGAAAAGCAGCACATCAGTATTTATTGCGGTAGATAGAAAATAGCTGCAAGTTTTTTTCCTGTTGTTTTTGTCATAGCCAAAATATTTAATGATATATTTTGCAGGATTTTTTTTTTAAATCTGCTTCAAACTTTTTTTTTGAGGAAGCGTAAATTTAGTTTTCAACAAATTGCTGTTTTGTTTTATGCAAAAATTTTAATCGAGTAAGTCTATTCGGCTGCTGCTAGAGTTTCTTCGGATAACAACTTTGATTTTGCATTAATTCTCCATTCCATAACTTTCAACCTTCTCTAAAATTCTCCTTTGATTGTATTACGACCCTTATGCCAAATAACATTGCCTTGTATACTTGTCGTACCTTATAAAAAATAAAAATTATAAACAGAAAAGAGTAGACAAAAATGTCGTGTTAATGTGCGTTAATAATAATAAAATCATTGCGTGATTTCAAATAAATATTACAGTACAAAAAATTTTAGCAAAAATAATCCTATAGGTGTTATTAATTAGAAATATTAAAAAAAAATATGGCATTTGTAAGTATGTTCCATATTCATGTTTATGTTATGAATATAAAATGTTTTGTTAAGTTTTTGTGCAATTATGAGCGTTTTTTTTTTGGTTGAATGTAATTTATATCATTTGTTAATTATTATAAATTTATTATAGATTTTAAATAATTTTATTTTTGTTCTTTTTTGTTTAGAATAAGAAAAACACTTGTACGTTTGGTAATATAATATTTTATATATGTATAGGCTTTTAAAAAATATTCATTTTAATAGATTTTTTTTGTTCATGTTTGTTGTTATTCTTGTGTTATCCTTTTTTATTTCATTACAATTTGTTTAATTACACAACAAAAATGTCATGAAAGAAATAATAATTTCACTATTAAATAGATGGACCGTTAAATTAAGAAATTAGTTGTGATTCTTTCATTTTAAACTAAAGATTCTGAGTTGAGTGTTGCTGAAATCGAAGTAAAATTCTGTGGTCACAAGGAAAAACAGCTTAAGTCGAGTTATGTAGTTTTAAAGGTTGGCGAATATTTGAATTCTCCATATCCCGTTCTATATTCTGTCAAAATTTGGTTTTCATGCTGTACCCCTTTGAGAAATTGCAGAGCAAAAACCATATAACCTAAGTCAGTTTTGCTTTCAAAAAAGAAATAATCAAAACTTTAAACCCAAATTACTCAAAACTCGCTTTTTCGACTTAAGCAGTTTTTCCTGGTGACCACAGAATTATTGCTGGTTTTGTAATTATGTTCTCAACGGGTTGTTGATAAAATACACCATATACGTCAATACGCCATTTCGGCCCCCTCCCCTCCCCCGTGATCTGATCTAGATGGCGTAGCAAGAACCGATGGCGTCTCCGGAGTAAATATTATAATTAACCGCTTTTAAAGGTTTTCGCCAGTAAAATTTTGAACAGCTCTGAACAGTGTGATTTTCTGTCCTGAAAACGAGTTTCTCCCTGATTTAAATATTATTTCACGGCTGCAGTAATCCGTTCGCACCAAGTAACATAAGGGGCTGTTCACATTTGATATTTTATTCGCCGAATTTTTTGTTTCAACACAAAATTTATGTTGCCTAAAATTTATGGTGGCAATTTGTGCCAATTGGAAGTTCGCTGTATGAGACCAGGGCGTCAAAAACGCCAAACCTTAAAAGCTAAACAGAATTGAAGCGTCAACGGCGTGCAGCAAGGGCCAGAGTTATGTTGCGATCGAGTATTGCCGTCGACTTGGCACAGTGGGAAGCCAAATGTGAGCATAGGCAGATAGTTGTGCCACTCGTGATGGATTTTATTACTAATTCTGCGTAGTAAGAAGCGTCCACAGATATCCTACTTCTAGATCAAGCCATTTGCTATCTCAAATGGGCCACTGAAACGTCAAAAAGCTATGACGAAAAAAAGGGACAAAGCTAGTAATTCTGGGAAATTAAAATTCTGGAAAAAAAATATGAGTTCGACGTAAAACATATAATTCAAGTGTTATTGAGTTTGTTGATTCGAACGTTTGACATCACTAAAATTCGAAGACAAAATGAGACAACCATAGTCACGCTGTCCCATATTTTTGCTATGGAATTGTTCGAGTGCCGCGATCTAGCAGTACGATATCTGTGGAAGCGTCGCTCTTTGGAGTTTTGTACCTTAAAATAAAGCGGTAGTGGTGCCTCGACATCTTTTTCGTTCTGATTTTCTCCCCTGAAAACGAATTTCTCCCTGAACAAAATGTTAATTCACGATTGCAGCATTCAATACCACGTCCATTTCCACAGATTTTCCTCCCCTACAAATTTGTGACAATATTGATACAAAGGTCCGAGCATAACAATTCACAATAATCCGTAATAAATTGCGCCTTTTTTTTCAAATATAATCCAACCGTCTAACATCACGGTATTTTACTTTCAATTACCAGCAACACAGTTCAAAATTGATTAAATTTAAGAACAAACTAATTTTTTACATTAAATTTGTTGCTACTATTATGTATATCCAGAGATTTTTGGTGATTCTATCTACTGTTAATACGAGTCTATTTTTATTTAATTATTACTTTCACCGTTTTAAATACAGAATTTTTATCCTTTTTTTTATATGATATAAAAAATACATATTGGTCAATTTTGGTTAAATAGTAGTATAGATTATCATTTTAATAAAAAAAAATTTGTAAAAAAAAATTCAAAAAATTATCATTTTTAACTAAATTTATAAAAATAATTATATAAAAAGAACACGATAAAGCTAATGATAGAAAAACTACACTTTGACTTTCTAAATTATAATAACTCTGATTTCAAAATAAAGATTTATTTCTTTTGTTCTATCAACTTTTAATTAATTAATTTTTTCCTCTTTTGTATCATTCACTAAACTAAATCTACAATTTCATTTTATTAATTTTTTTTTAAATTTTTTAATTTACGTTATTTAATGAGCTCTTCTTTTTTTTGCATTTATTTGACTTTTGTTCATCATTTGTTCTCTGTTATTGGCACAAAAAATTTTGTTTTTCATAATTTTTTATTTAGTTTCATCTACTAAGAAATCATAATTTGATTTGCTCTTTTAAATTATTCCATTTAGTTGGGATATTTATAACAACATAACTATTTTGTTTTACCCAAATGCTATTATTACGTTAAATGAAAGTACTTTGTCAGTTAAGTAAATTAATTTGCGCGAGAATTTCAATTTCAAATAATTATAAAACAATTGAAATGTCAAAAAAATAAACATTCGCAAGTGTATTTATATTGTGCGAAAAAGAGAAATTTTATAAATTTTAATGGCTACATTTTTACAAAAGTCTAGATTTTTTTTATATTTGGTTTTGTTTCTTTGTATTTGAATCATTTCGATACTGTTTTTTAACTATTTTTTTAAGTTTCCAATTTAAGTTCATCTAAATTAGTAAAAACAGATAAACTCAATTAGAAAACTTTTTTTTTTTAAAATGTCCATGCATTTAATTAGGAATGTTTAATAGTAAAAATACGTAAATAATTTCAATTCAGAATAATTTAAAAAAAAAGTATATCACCTTCCGAACAAAACATAATCGTAAGGAACTTAGAATTTTTTTTTAAATAAAAACAAAATCGATTTCTTTTTTTAAATTATAAAATTAAATAAATTATTAAACATTATTCAACGATCAGAATATAAAATATTATTCCACTAAAATAATATTGTGCGAAATGATTTCATAATCAGTTTTGGTTTACTTTTAATAAATAGTTTCATTTATAAAATAGTTCGTTTCGAAGAAAATAAATTTGAAAATTTTCTTTTAAAGTTAAATGAAAATTGCAACAGTTTTTGATTTAATATAAAAAATTACAAAAAATAATGTTAAGATTATTAAAATGTTTCCTTTTTTTTATATATATATTCGTGTGTGTATATAAAAATGTGTATGCGTGTGTGGATGTTATGATTTCTGTTTGTTTTCATTCTTTATGTTTTAGTTTAAATAATTATGGCATTTAAATTTTTTGGTTTTTCATAAAAAGATTTTTTTAAATCATATATATATAGATATATATATATACTTTTAAGTGTGTGTTTTTTGTTTGTTTTGTTATCAATTTTTTAATAGTAGTTTAGTAGAGACCGCATCCTCTTAGATTATTTGCAATTATGACATCGGTCACAGCATCGAACACAAATTGAATATTATTGGTATCCGTAGCACACGTCATGTGGCAGTAGATCTCCTTTGAGGTTGATTTGTTTTTCGCTTCGAATTGAGCTTGAATATAGGCAGCTGCCTCACCATATTCTTGTCCACCTATGGTAAAAAAAATGCAAATTTAATATTGTGTGTGGTATAAAATTGACGATTTGTATATTCAAAAAATATATTGGAAACAAATTGAAAACATTTCTATTTGACGGAAATTCTTTGAATTATTTTTAATCGGTATATTACCATGCAATAAAATTGTGCAGATTTATTGGAATTTTACTCGGGTGTTAAGGCCTGTGTCCACATGGAAGTTTATTTGCAGAAGTCGCTTCTAGCAGAAGTTTTTCCCGTGGAAACACTAACTGCAAGTGAACTTCCGGAAGTTGTGACACCAGAAATCTCTTCTAGTAGCGACTTCTGCAAATAAACTTCCATGTGGACACAGGCCTTAACACGTTTTAGTTGAACCAACATACCAGCTATCATGACAGTAAAATTTCTCGTGTAAACGCGTTCGATGTATTTTTTGGAATGAACTAGCATATTGGTAAGGGAAACACCAACCAAACTAATAGCTCTGGTCAACGTGAAAAAAGAGGGAATACATTCACATCAGTTCTACTAGCACATGTCAACCCGGCGTTAAAAATTGGGTAAGTTGTTTGAAAACATTACAATTGAGGGTTTTCAGTACAGGAGTGAGACAAAAAGCGGCATAATATTGTTGTGCAATATTATTGATCAATAATACTGAATGCGTCCCTAGACAGTCCAATATTCTTGTTCAATAATTCAATAAGTTCTAAAATAAATTTGCTTTCCACTTCCTGCATGATGTTCGTTTTTCAAAATTCGCGGTCGAACTGAGACCACATTGCACAATGTAGCCCACAAACGGTATAATATTTTCCTAGGGTGAAATCGCGTAAGGTGATAGTTGATGGTGACTCTCACTCGTCAATTTTTCGAACTTCAATAAGATTGCAACTATCAACATTTTGTCCTACATTTTCTAATAAAAAGCGACAGCTGCACGAGTACCACAGCTTTGGGATTTCATTTTAATTAAAATTTGCAAAACTTTCGCACTACCGAGTCCCGAAAAATTGACGGGTGTTCTTCATTCATCGAATTTATTGAGCGAATTCTATTCCGTGATAGAACATTCATGCTTACATCACGATACGAAATTCTGATTTTTTTAGCTTTTACTGAATTTTTTCATAGAAGATCGTCGCAAAAAAATATGAATTTTGTGACAGAGTAAATTCTGAGAGAGAAATTCCGCCAAAAATTGCGCCTAAAGGTACCGCTCCACATGAGAGTAAATACGCGAGTAACTCTCAAAAACTCTCGAGACTTACTCGCAGGAGGTTGTCCATTTGAGAGTTAATTTCGGCGATTTTTCTCTTTTCAAGACCAATATCTTGATGTTTTTGACATCTTGCTTTGGCGAGTTCTCGAGAGCTACTAGCGAAATTCAAACGCCGTTCGTATCTGGCGAGCAACTCCCCGAGAGTTCAGTGGGTGCGTGTCGACTAGAGTCGAACCACTTTTGACAGCTCGCAGAAACTAGCTCGCGAGTTTTTGCGAGTCTCTGCGAGCGACTCTCAGACACGTGTCCATTTGCGAGTAGCTGCTATCGATAGGTTCTCGCCGGCATTTACTCTCATGTGGAGCGGGACCTTAATATCATTTTTTATGCGAAATATATCTGTACAAAATTTTAAGCCTGTAGCTTAATTTCTCGTAGTTACGGGCAGATTTCTACCTGATTCAAAATATCATGTTGTGATTAAAATTTCTTCCGGCAACAAACGGTAAAATGGTGTATTTATGATTTATTCTTCCACTAACGCATGTAAACCCGTCATAAAAGTCATAAAGAGTCACGAAATTAAAATCTTTATCTCGATTTTTATCAGAAACTGCAATAATAATCTTTAATATTAAGTCAAACCTCGATAGCCTGAAATTGCTCGATAACTTGGATTTTTTTTCTGTCCGCTTCCAGGTTTAAATTCTCGACGTTCGACTGTATTATTTAATAAAAAAAAAATCTCACCTGTGTACTCTGGAAAACAGATTGTCAGCGGGCTTTTACGAATTTTCTCTTCGAATAAATCCTTTTTGTTTAAGAATAAGATAATAGAGGTATCGGTGAACCATTTATTATTGCAAATTGAATCGAATAATTTCAGTGATTCTTGCATTCGATTCTAAAAATATAAAAATAAGAATAAATTAGTTTATAGTCTAAATAAAAAATATTTTATTAACAAATCAATGTAGAAATCTGTTCAGTAATTGTACATTTTAATCCTAATTACTTCATATAATGGTTTAAAGAATAAAAGTAAAGTATTTCGAAATAACGTGTGGATAATAAAATACGAACAACTGATGAAAAGGCTAAAAAAATGATTGTGGAACATTTGGTTGGTTTTGCTATTTTGGATAAAAGTCGATTTTAAGTTTTTTTACTTAGCTCAATCTATTCTTCGCGAAGTGAGCAGAAGCCAGATCAGGCCGAAATGCCACTTATTATCGTGATGTTGTGAGATGAACTTTTGAATTTCTGGCTGGCGGTTTTTAATGTTAAGTTCTATATTTACTGCCATACTGCTCTTTGAAAATACTGGTGCACTTACACATTTCTCGCTAATAGCGATCCCCGACAAACCCTTGCCAGGAAACTTATGGCGTATTCAAATAGCCTCCTCTTTTTGCTCGAAAATTGCTCGATATAGATTGTAAATCAAATAAAAAATTTTGACAAATTTTTTCTAACGAAATTGTCTTGATAAAGTGGCACTCTTCGACTCCACAGTAGAGAATACTCTAAATCTGTGATTCGAATTCGCCATTAATCTTTTCGAGAAACCACAATTTATCTGGAGCTGCTTTTCTCTCGCTCTTTTAGTATGAGTCCTGTTGACATTCATTGTCTTCAACTGTAAACTACAATTTGTCATAAGGAAATATCGCCGAAAAAAAAAATTGGGACAGCACAGCTTCAATCTGGACATAATCGCATTTTTTGACGTTAAGTAACTAATGACGCAGACTCCAAATACCTGTTGGTTGTTTCGAGATTCTTGCATACTAGTTCCCTGGAGGACGACTTTGTACTTCGTCCCGCTAATTTCAACTTTCAATTTCGATCAGACTTTGCCGGACTGCAACTCGCACTTTTTGTCACTTCACGGGATTTTGCCGCATTTTTATACCCGTATGGTGAAACCAAAGGGTATATTAACTTTGCCTTACCATTTGTAACGCCAAGATCCCGTCATCGCACAAATAAATGAATTACACCAGTGTGTTTAGAATGACAAAAAAAAGTTGAATTTAGCATGTCCGTCCGTCCGTCCGTCCGTTCGTCTGTCCGCCCGTCTGTGGCGCGGATTGCGGGCGCACGGATTGAGCTAAAGACTTGAAATTTTGCGCAGATGCGTTTTTCGTAAAATGAAAGGCTAAGTTCGTTAATGGGCAAAAACGGACCATTAGGGGGGGTACCACCATACAAACGAAAATGTTTTTTGTGAATATCTCAAAAACGGTGCATCTTATCAAAAAAGTGCAAGAACAAAAGTTATTTAGGATATGATTCTACATAAAACTCCCATACATCAAAATCCGATTGGAATAAATTTAAAGAAATCTTTTTGGGAAAGTTTGACTTCAAAGTGGAATTCTAATTTATTAAAAGAGTTTTAAAAATCATGTGTGTATTTATCAACACAGAGACGCATATTCAGTTGTTCGTATTTCATTATACATACGTTATATAATTGGAATTTTCTATAAAACTCAAGCTCATCTAAATTTTTTTTTTTTTTCAGGAAAACCTTAAACGTTCTCAAAACTGTAAATGTTAAAAATAGTAAATATTTTGGGACTTTTTCTTTTGACGAATTCTTGATATCTCCCAGATTTTTTTTCTAAATGGTAATCAAATACAAATAAATTTTTACACCAAATATTAGCGACCTTGGCAAAGTTTAGGCAAAAATGCGGAAATTTGTCTAAACGCAAAGTAACGAATAAACCGAAGCTCTATTTGAAGTATTGTACGATGACAAACAGTCCAATGAAAAGCAAATTTAAAGTTATCTACTCGTATTTAAATTGGGAAAACGGAAAAAATCAATTCATAAACAAAAACCGATTTAAAGAATGACGTGAGAATTTAATATTGGTACTTCACAAAACATTAATCGAAGGCCACACGGCATGCAATTCACAGTTTTATGAAAATTTCAGTCGTATAGATTTACCATTAATATTTAAGAGCATTGGTAATCGTCGAATCGGCGGGAAATGTCGAACGGCAATTAAAATTAATTACCAATTTTTATTTAGGGAAGGAAAATGCCAGTAACTAAATGAAATATTAAGTTGAAATTTGCCGAAATGAGGTCAGAATCTCGTATTTTATTTGTTATGAAAGCCAAAAGGGTGGAACTTCTTTCCGTTTGACGAGTATTTGAAATTTATATTAATATTTAGTAATTTTCAACCAAATATAAATCGAAATGTAATAGGAAAATAATAGGATCCGCACGAATGGTTTCGCATAAGATATATAGAAAAGAAACAAGAATAAAAAAATAAAGTCGGATTGGATGTCATTAGACAAACATAATATTAAACTTATTGTCATCTTGTGTAAGTTACCGTGGTCTCATCTTCGTGTAACACTTGATCGTATTCCGACATGGCCACGCAAAAGATGATTGCCGTCACGTCTTCAAAGCAATGAATCCATTTTTTACGTTCAGATCTTTGGCCTCCGACGTCAAACAATCTTTAAGAGAAAAATTAAATAAACAAAAGTGCTCTTTCCCTTCAAATATATGTCAAAAAGGTTTTTTCTTCATATTTTCCACTTACTTGAAATTTAGATTTTTAAATGAAAAATGCACCTCAACGATACCAGTCGTTTTGACTCGAGTACGCAGAATATCTTGTTCAGTTGGCTGATAGTCTTTCGCACCTAATCGATCCAAATCATCGAGGAAGCTAAAAAAAATGCAAATGAAAATGCAAAATATTAGTGAAAATGTTATCCACAATTTTATGTTCTGCTTTAATTAAATTGTCATTCACTCTAAATAACGTAATTTTTCGACCAACGCGCAGAGCAATTAAAATGTTTTATTACGGAAATAACAGTGGCAAAAAAAACCTTTAGTGCAGTAACCTTCCCAGTTTCATGTTTTCCCGTCCGTTCACAGAAAAACTGTACATTTTTTTTCTATTGCAAAATTTGTCTTTATAACCTGAGTATAAGTTGAATTTGCTGCATTTAACAAAGATCAAGGTTCAATGGATATATTTCCTAACTTGCCTTTTTTTTTTGCAAAATATCTTTTCCAATTGAGTAAATTTCTTTTATTATTATTTCTCATTTAATTCCATATATTATTAGATTGCATCAGTATACGGTTTAGTTTTAATCAAAGCTTCACGAATAACTTTAACTTAATTGCAAAAGAACATGGAATTGGGCGTTACAGATTTCGTATGTTGTTTTTTACAATTTTTTTTTGTGACAAACTAGATTAATTTGCTGGTGATTAAATTTTATTAAATTACACTTTTCAGGTAGTAAATGTAAGTGTACAGTACACAGTAAAGAATCCTGAAATACTTTTCAATCAAAAAATTATATTGAAGAAATCTTAATACAATTTTGGATTAGAATTTAATATATGCGAATTATTGAAAATATTTTAGTATTTTTTGCAATATTCTAATGGGAGGTACCCGTTAAAGTTACCGTTACTTTTTCAAAAGTTAAATTTATTGACAAAAAATTTCAAGTCGCTAGGTCAACGCTTTCTCGAGTTATTTACGATACGTACAACGGACATACCGACACACTGACAGACATATGCACGGACATTTTCATAATTTTAACTGAAACGGATTTCGTACGGATCAGAAAATTTCTATCCGCCCCGTTCTCGAGTCGGTCTCCGGCGTGAATAAAATTATTTCCGTCTATAGAAAAGGAAAGTAAAAAGGAATAAAAGTTCCCCAGAAGAGGAACTATTGAAATGGTAAGAAAATATGTAACTCCCACAACATTGTTTTCTCTATTATGGAAAATACATGTATTGCCACTAAAAAAATCCGATGCTAAATGTGTTCTTGCTCCACCCACCAGTGCATAAGCTCCAACTGTTAGTGCGTCAGGAAACCTCATATTTACGTCTACTTCCTAATTTAGATCAATTTTATTTACAACTTATGCTCTTCCCTCATAATTTCCCACGCATCCTATTGCAAATCGATGTAAAAGCTTTTTATAAATAGTACATTTATTGTCATGTAATAAGAGCTCTTTTATTAATTTACTACACAAAAGAGTTCAGTAGTACTAATGCTATCGCACTCAACACTTAATTTGGTTTCATGGAGCCCTTAAAAAGGATATATTAATAATCTATTCTTACGTCGCAGAAAAAAAAATAAATAAAAAGTGTGCAACAAGTGGATCGCCAAGTATAGTAACTCTAAAAGTTTTCACCTAGAAATGAATGAGAATATATTTATCCACCTCCGCCGTTGCGAGCTCCACATATACACCCCTAACTTTAAATTTGGAATTTTATGCAACAACTTTTCTAAGAATTTCCGATTTCGTGTGGGAGGCGTCGATACTTCATTGTAGTGCACCATCAACCGCATTCAAAAATCCCTTTACTTTGCACAGAGACAAGTTTTACTTTGCATTTTCAATTGCACTCCAAAGTCGGCGGCACAAACCATTAAATATTAAGGAAGGCTCACTAAAGAGGCCCTGCGATGGGCAAGTGCCATCAAGTGGCAGTAGAGACATGAGAATCATTTCCATATGAACGAACGTCTATTGGATGGCATCAACATAATTGAATTTAAACTCTTGGTCGCCGCATAGCAATTTGATAACTTCCTTTTTACTCATAATTGAAGCACGTCAAACATTTTGATTAAAGGAAAATGAAACCATGCGGAGATTTTCGTATATGTTTGTGGCCTATAGTTTGCTGTATTTATCCATGAGTCTCTTCCAACTATTTCAAAATTCAGCCATAGGCCTATACATCGAACTCTTCTATTAAATCTGTGCAACTTTATATCATGTGGAACATAAATTAGTAACTATTGTAATAATAGCTGCTTCAATAGTCGATTACTGCATAAACTGTATGGCATGTTGTAAAATACATCGACTGAACTTTAACAAAATTGCACATTTGCATCACAAAATTACATCAAAAGAAATGAAATTGTGACTGTGAAATTGGTAGCGTTTACCACAATGACTTCATATTTCCCGGGTCAACCTGAAATGGTCAAGAGTTCTTTGTAGACCCCTAAATGACATAATCTTTCCACCCCGATTGGTGAAGAACAATAACATAAAAAAAAGTTTCAAATTTAGTAGAAATGGAGAAAAACCAGGCAAAAACTTGCGTGACATAATAAATTTTTACCCTTACCTAAGGTTTTAAAAAAAATTAATTGTGTTCCATTAACAATGTTTTTGTTTTTATATTTTTTAATGTTTCATGTTGACTATGTCTACTCCTACCCACATGACATGACCCTCATATACGAATATATGCTGTTTGTTCAACAACGATATTACCAAAAGCATCACAGAGCATGTGAGGAATTTATTTACCAGGAAAACTCGTTTCCCTCGTATGATGTGCGTCAAGTCCGAAGTAATTGCATAATGTCAGGAGATATTTTTTTTTTGTTTACGCTCATGTTGAACATATTCGGGTCTGGGTTTTTGGATGTGGTGAAGCATCATCAAATATCTCATTGTCTGTCAATTATTCGGCAGGTACATCGAAACCCGTTGATAAAACTCACGTATGATTTTGGGAATATTACTGGGGCCGGTGTTCCGCCTTGTGTGTTGGCCAAAAATCATTTTAAAACTTACTATACGGCATGGAAATGGAAAATTTTGCTCATTGCTTTACTGTCGGACAGCAGCCGTAGCCACCCGTTTGTAGATCCGTTGGGGAATTAAATGCCCTCTGGCGACCATTAAAGCATTTTATGGGCTTTGAAAATTTCATCACAGCACATCGAAATGTTTTTAACAGACATTATGGCATTTTTTTCGTATTTTTTTCAAATCATTTTCCAGTTTAATGAATGTTATCTGAAAATTTAACGAAGACCGATCGTTTTACGGGTGCTTAACAAATGTTCAAAAAAAAAAATGTGAATTGTTAGAAGTTATTTGATTTTTATCTTAATTTAAAGTTCGCTAATTAACATTTTTCGACTTTTTTGGCTATATACTTGTTTATCAAAAATATAAATGAGTCAAATTCCACTGTTAAATAATTGACTGCAAACAAAATAGTTTTGAAACCTTTTCATTGATCAAAAAATAGTAAATCTCTTTAAACTTTCGTAGAAACCGAAAATTTCAGCCCAAAGTAGCCCAAGTTGTCTTCAAAGGACCGTGGAGGCCAAAATCGCGCCCGGAATAAAACCTGCATATATTCAACGTCGTCTTTTCTTTGAAAAAAATATGCAAACCGATATTTTTTTGTGCCCACAAAATTTGAAAGGCCGTTTTAATTTTTGTTCGTGGTTCTTCAGATATAAAAAGGCGTTTTTTTTTCGAAACACAACAAAAATTGCGATGCGAAAAAATTTTAAAAAAAATATCCCACTTTATAATAAAATATCAGCAAGGAAATTGTTTTAACAAGAGCATAATTTTTTTTTAAAGAATAAATGTCTAATAGACTTTTAAAATAGCGTCACAAATGCCGAAGAATAATAAATTTCATGTTTTGTTCATCGCGGATTTCCAAATGTCTCAAAACGTCGCTTAACACTCTAACTGCCACGACAGTTTTAAGCCTTTTTCGAATATTTAGTTGTCAGTCAAAAAGGCACTAAGAGAAAAAAAAATTGAAACAAAATTATACCTAAATGTTATTTTATTACCATAAAATGTGTGCAACTAAAAAAAATCGTTGCGCACTTAGAAAAATGGAGGCTAATTCGACGACCTACATACGGCGTAATTGGCCTCGGGCAGGCGCGTGTTCGCCTGCATGTGGGCAAGTAAAACTGAGTTGACCTGTGGTCGGAGAAATTCTGAAATTAAGCCACCAGCAGGTGAAGTAGGGCATTGGGAGCTGCACGAGTTGACCTTAGATAGGTTAACTCTGACCGCTAGCTGGCTTACAGACACCTCTGTCTAACTCTGACCTTACAGAATCTTACAGTATCTGTAAGCCAGCTAGCGGTCAGAGTTAACCTGACAAAAAGTTGACCTGGACATTTTTCTCAGTGCGGTTGCAGCGAATACTTTAATAATTTTCATTGTGGCCGTTGTGTAGAATTTGGTGTCAGGTCTTTTTGACTGACGTGGCAGTTAGTGTTAAAGCACTGCCTCAGAATAAAAATCTCATCTGGGTGTTTTTGGGATTAATGAATCCGATTCGAGCATTAAGAAGTCTGTAAGGATATCTCAAAGGCAAGGATATATATTCGAAGACTAAAAAGTCATATTGAATTTTTAGTCATACTAATCAAACACAAAATGACTATTATTATTATTATTATTCAAAATGCCTAAAAAGGATGAAAAAAGTTTTTTTTTTAAATTTAGTGAAAAGGAAAAAAACAGGGTGCTGTAATAAAATATTTAATACGCTTTTATTTCTGATACACAGCGCCCAAAAAATAATGATTTTCCTTTTTAGTACAATTTTTAAATAAAAGCATTTAAAAAGAATTGTGTCTGATTTGTCTAACAAATTCCTTATCATCATACTAATATATAAAAATGAGTTGGTGTCTGTCTGTCTGTTCCTCTTTCACGCAAAAACGGCTGAACCGATTGTTTTGAAATTTGGCATGAGTGTCTGTGGTAGTTCTGGTTCCAACATAGGCATACGGGAAAGTAGCGCGAGGGGAGAGGGTAAAGTCATCTCGAAACTTGGTTTTCCCTCTCTGTTACTCTTTCGCGGGGAAACTACTGAACCGATGGGCCTGAAATTTGGCATAGATGTTCGTCGGGGGTCCAGCCCCAACATAGGCCCATTAAAAAGTAGCCCAAAAGGTGGGGGAGTAAGGGGAGGGGGTAAAGTCATCTCGAAACTTAGTTTTCCCTCTATGTTACTCTTTCACGGGGAAACTACCGAGCCAATTCACCTGAAGTTTAGCTTCAACATTACCCATCAAAAAAAAAAAAAAATTGAAAAAACTTAACCCGGCAACGACGAGTATGCAAGCTAGTTGGAAATATAAAATTGAAATGTCATTGTACAAATTAAAAACATTAAAATCAAAATAAAAAGAAATTGACTACTTTTACTTTCTAAAAAAAACTTTAATCGAAAAACTGCATGAAATGGATTAAGTCGAATTGAATTGTATCTAAATTTGTTAAGAAAAAAAGGTATTGCCACTTTCACACTACCAGTTAATAAACTTATTATTATTATCTCTCTTTAAAATCACAACATGTCAAAAATGTGTTGGTTTAAATTCACTCGTAGTAAAAAAAAAATGAAGAAAAATTTTGAATGATTGATTGCTTTTTTAATTGTGTGTGTTGTCTAAATTTTTTAATGGTTAGCAAGCGATCATGATGTCAATTTGTATCTTAATCTCGTGGATTCAATGAATAAATCATAATCGTTCGTAAATCTAATATTATACAATTTTTTGGGGAAATGGGTTACAATCATGCATTTGATACGTAAATATAATGAACGTAATTGTTCATTAAAATACATTGAGACTCTATGATAAGTGGGTAATATAAAATCATCAATGCCATAAAGAGTTTAGAAAATTTTTCAAACGATAAATATAAAACCTTTTTATCTTCCATTGTGCGTTTTCATGCAACAAAAAAACGATAAAATCTTTGAATTTAAACGTTTCTAGTACAATAGTAATTTTGCAATCTATGTTCGGTTTACCTATATTTATTTACCTTCATTCTATTAGTGCGTCTTATTGTCAAATATTAGGCAATCGAGAAGAAAAGAAAAAACTCAAAACGAATGCCAACAATTAAAAAATTTTAAAAAAAAAAAAAGGTATTTCACATATGCGTAATTACGTAAAACTATTTAAAAGTCTTTGTCTTAAGATTTGACACTTATGCTACATTTACACGAATGACAAACTTGTCATTTTTTTCTTGTCATTATGTTAATTCCCGTGTAAATGGCATAATTTTTGTAATTTTTTCTATCAGAAAATGTCAATCTCTCATAAAAGAATGAACTTGTCCATTCTTTTATGCCAGATTGTCATTCGTGCAAACGCAATATTAGTTATGACAACTTTAGTATTCAACTTTTGTCATAACTAATATTGCGTTTGTACGAATGACAATCTGGCATAAAAGAATGGACAAGTTCATTCTTTTATGAGAGATTGACATTTTCTGACAGAAAAAATTACGAAAATTATGCCATTTACACGGGAATTAACATAATGACAAGAAAAAAATGACAAATTTGTCATTCGTGTAAATGTAGCATTAGTTTTGCAATGTTTGCTTTTTGTATTAGCGACAATGCGTTAACGGATAAAACTACATAAAAATTGGTTAAATTTTTCTTTTCATTTACTGATTTTTCTTCACTGTTATTTTTAAGGTATTATGAAACTGAAGAAAGTTCATTTGATTTTTTACATCACACAATAGTTTTCTTTTATTGTGAAGTTTACAGAAATTTGCATAAAAACCGAAAAAGAACCTTTAAAACTCTTTTGAATTCTTATGTAAAAATGTTTAAAGTAGATGTAAATTGATTCTATGAATCAGATTATATTTATTAATAATTTTCCTTTTAATATAGATAAGTTAATGGAATTACTGAAAAAATTGAATTATACAAATGAGTTAGATTCTGAAGGCATACTGTCGACATGGGAAATATTTCAGTCATGTATGCGTGTTTCTTAGTTGCAAAGTTTTATTAGGCGCTAATTAGATTTTAGTTCCATACAGGAAAAACTTTATTAGAGAGGAGTTTTTACTGAACCCACAATATTTCGAAATTGCTTTACAAATATCAGTATCATATTGAAATTGATGATAATAAAATTAAAGAGGATTCAATTAAGCATAGAAATTCAAGGGTAGTAGCAATGGTACATTATTAAATCTAACTGTTTTATAATGCGAAATCGGGAATACAAATAAAATAGTTAATTACAATTACAAAAATTATCAAAAACCGATTGTTTTTATAATAAATTTAACTATTAGGTAGTAAAATTTACAATTTTGTGGTTAAATTGACTATTTTTGTAATTGAAATTAACTATTTTGACTATTTTTACTGGACTACTTAAAGAGGAGTGGCAATGTGTTTGCCTGTAATGTGGTGGGCGGGCAAACGGGCGGATACTCCAATTTTTGTAACGCTCTAAGTTAATAACCCGTGAGCCGATTTTGACAATCACCCCGATTGCGAGTGTCGTGTCGTTTTCGACAAGAGTCGTTTTACGTGTAGTTGTTGGTAGAAAAACACTAAAAACAACACGTGCAACCATTCTTGTCGAAAACGACACGACACTCGCAATCGGGGTTAATGTAAATATCGTTGGAATCGTATTGGTATTGACATGAGGTCCTAATTATTTTGTCTAAATCGTAAAAGAATTAGAAATGTCATGATGAGTGTCAAATACTCATAAATAGATACCGTAATCCCTCCAACTGCGTGGTTTTTAGTTGCGCGGTTTCGCAACTGCGCGGTTAAGTTTTTAATACCAAATTTTCAAACTGCGCGGTAAAAATTTCGCAGCTGCGCGGTTTTTTTTTTAAATTTTCGTTTAAAAAAGCATGTTCCTAACCCCAAAATTTCATACAAATTAGAGTTCACAGTGCGCGGTTTCGGTTTGCGCGTTCTTTTTGTGGAACGTATCTACCGCGCAGTTGGAGGGATTACTGTATGTACAAAATATTCCAAAAAAATCAAAATGGCGAACGTCGGACGTCATTTTGCATAAATCGTGTCAATATAAAACCTAATACAATGGGTGTCAAATAAAAAATTTCACAAAAAAAACTCGCAAAAATCTATTTAAAAAAATTGAGGAAAAAATGCGAAGCGGACTATCAAAGAAAGAATTTTAAAATTTTAAAAAAGTGATCATCCCTTTAGAATGTTCAAACTTAAAAGTTCAAAAAAAATTAAAAAACTTAATGGCAAAACGACTTCCAGAATCGGAATTAGTGACGCCAATTTAATCAAAAATGATTGTGATATTTTCGGCATAATAAGTCATCATCACCAAGTCTAAAAAAAATATTAAAAATCACCACGAAAAAATGTCAAGTTTCTAAGACAAAACCTTTTTTAGATATTCAAGATATCTCTAATATATTTAGAGAGAATCAATGGACAACCAACTTATTGTTATTTTTTCGTAAAAGAGTTTCGTGCTAATCAGAAATAATCTTATCTGGTCTAATTTCCGAGATAGTATCTATTATTGTAATAATTTTGCAGCAAAAAGTATATACAAACACACAAATCAAAGCAAAATCGGAAAATTTTAGCAATTTGATCTATGAGTATATTAATATTCTTTCTGTTTTATTAACCCATTTTATATCTTTGATTTTTATAACCCGAAGGAAACATTTCTACAAAGCATAAAATTATCCAGAAATTATCCATTTACAAATTATATTCTCTATTCTTCAATGGAATTACGATAACATGAAATTAAAAAAAAAGTGAAATTACAGCACAGTAAAACATTTTCAGAGCTCTAGCTTAATAGTGTAATAAAACAATCGAGAAGATGATATAAAAAAAAACTAAATTCGTGGTGGTGCATAAACATAAAAAATATATGATAAAAAAATATGAAATGAAATGAAACGAAATGGATATATAGATGAGCAAACGGCTTTCCCATACAAACATTTGAAAAATCGATCCGGAAAATGACTTTTTTTCTTGATTCTATCATTTAATATATGGAAAAAGGATGGATTTGTATGCCGTTCATGATTTCTATTACAATTCACTGACTGACTGGCTTGACTGACTGGATGACGACTTCTATCCCTTTGCGAGCATAAATAAGAAAGGCAGAAATCAACTCAGATGGCATGGGTATTTTTTTTTATTCACAAGAAAGAAAAACCAAAGATTGGCAGGCGTAGAAATAAAGGACACCAAAGAAAAATCGTATTTGGTATAAGAAAGGATTTCTTCTGGTGACATGTGATTTTTTGGATTTTCCATCGTTTTTCACTTCTTTTGCGAATGTTGTTCATGAGCATTGAACATTATATTAGCCCGAAATGTCATCAGTCATGGGAAAGTTTTGTTTTCAAGCACCCCATCAAAACAATACAGCCAATGAATGAACCGGGGGCACATTTAATGAGCACCAAAAGTTTTTCATTTCTTCTGTTGCCTCTTGCGATATGCATATAAATATGAAATAAATGGCATGAAAATCAGGCGACAGAAATTTCGCAGCAGTCTTTTCAAGGATTATAATTTTTCAGATACATAGGTTATTACAATACACAAGATACGAGTTGGTTTTGCCGTAATTTGGGATGGATTTTTTATTTCATAGTATTCGTTATCCTCCTACCACCTCCATCCCGACTGTGTGTAATAAATAAAAGGCAACCCGGAAAATGTGAAGTAAAAATTCTCGTCGGCAAATGGAAAAAGGATTTTCGTTGGGAAAAAGTTGGTTCGCTCACCACGACCGACACGGTCAACATCAGCAAACGTATTTGGGTGGTACAGGCAGCGCAGGATAAAGCTCCTATCTATTTACTATTCGTACTGGTATTGGAATAAATGAATGAGTCAACATTGGATCTTGTGTTTAGTAAAGATCAGGATCAGAATCAAAACTAAAACAACCAACAAAGACTGTAGGCCATAGTGGAGGATTTTCTTTTATGTTGTACCATTTGGGGGTTTATGTTTTCATGTCAGAAGCATATAAAGTGAATGAATTTTCCCCGAGACGACTTTTTGTCTGGTAATCACATAACGACAACCATGAGGGAGAATGACAAATGATTTCAAAGTAATTTGTCTTCTTGTGGCGGCATGGCACAGCGCCAGCCGCGGTGTTGCTTCTTTCCTTCATCCACTTATGTTTGATTGTGAACTGGATTCAGATTCTGAATAACTTGCAGACACTACACACTGTTGAAATGCCAATGGAAATGGAATTAGAGATCGAATTGGAGCAGGAGACGAGAAATGAAAATATTTTTCCTGTTCTTGATTTGAAATACTAGAAACTATTTTAGAAATAAACTTCCATTCTTTATTAAATCTGGAGGAAATGAGAAGTTAAATTGGATTTTCTTTTTTTGATAATATCAATTTTTGTGAAAACATATTATTTTACTGATTGTGTTCTTAAATTCGATCTTCTGGCTTTCTAAATGCGTTGTCCACGTGTTTAAATAGTTGTTTTTTCTTAGAACATAGTTTTTACCTCCGAAAGAACGGAGAGGGTATTTAAGTTTGGGTGAGAAATTGATTGATTGGTATTTATCATTCCCGCAAACGTTTTGAACCACTGAACCGATGAGAGGAAGGTTTTCATGGTTGATTTTTACCATTCCCCTTTCACTCTAAACCTCTTCTCCATATAAGTGTTTCAATCCAAAAGTACATTCTTAACTGAGCGTAGAAAAATTCAAAATTCAATCGAATATTAGAAAGTTTAATCACTTTAAAAAAGTGAAAAAGAAATTTTTAGATCTTTTATAATAAACAGCGCTATTTGTCTGGTTATGTATGACTTGAGAACCACGGCACCGATTCGGACCAAATTTTTAGGTGGTGATCTTAGGATCAACACTCTAAATGGTTTGGGTAAATTCACACTAAATATGGTTGCAAAAAATTCATTTTTACTTTCTTCTACGGAGTATAATAAAGTATTGTATTCATGAAAAATTTTGACCTCTTAATTTTTCCTAAAAAACATTTCCCGATCACTCCTGAGTCGATTGGAGTCATATTTAAAAAATGTCTTTCTGTCTGTCAGTCTGTCTGTCTGTCTGTCTGTCAGTCTGTCAGTCTGTCAGTCTGTCAGTCTGTCAGTCTGTCAGTCTGTCAGTCTGTCAGTCTGTCAGTCTGTCAGTCTGTGTACAAGATTTCTCAAAAACTAATAGAGCTAGCGCCATGAAATTTTATAGGCATGTTGGGTCCTGAAATGGGACGATCCTATCAACTTTTGGTGGAAATCCGTTAACCGGAAGTATCCAAAATGGCGGTTTTTCAAAAATCGCAATTTCGTTTTTCTCGATTTACTCCCAAACTACGCGTTTTTTAGTGGCCTTAAGTATGACAAAACTTGGAGAAAATAAAATTTCCCACACTTTTGTCTTTAGCTATAACTCGATATCTCCACCTGTTATCGAGATAAACCGTTATTTAAAAAAAAAAAACAGTTTTTTGCGATTATCTCGAAAACTAACGAGTTTTTGCTGACTGAATGTATGAAGTGAATTGATGAGAATGGCATTCTGCACAATTTTGTTTCTTACCGTTATCCGTTATCTTTTACCGTTATTGAGATATTTTCATTAATATGTAAAAAATCATATGTTTGCGCATAATTTGCAAACTAACGGTTTTTCGACAAATCAGTTAAAAGAAAAATTAAAGATGTTAACATTTTCTACATTTTTGCCATTTACCGTAAATTGATATCTTTTACAGTTCTCAAGTTATCTCAAATTTTGTACGTTTTTGATATTTTTGAATAAACCAAGAATTTATTGGGAGGTCGTCTTAGGTTAACAACGCGACAGGGCTCTAGCGTAAATTGCGCAGGGTCGTAGATTTTGTAGAAGAAAGTTTTGTGTTGACCACAACTGATATTTTTTAAATATTTTCACACTTTTGGTGCATGATTCCCATTTTTGTTGGATTTTTGTGTGAAATCATTACACATTATGTTGGAATTCACGCTCTATTTCTAGGAATTCAGTTTTTTAGCCCCCTCCCCCCTCCCCCTCCCCTTTACTTCCTGCAAATTCCTGAAGGAAATTCTGATCCAGATTTTACTTTAACACTCTAACTGCCACGACAGTTTTAAGCCTTTTTCGAATATTTAGTTGTCAGTCAAAAAGGCACTAAGAGAAAAAAAAATTGAAACAAAATTATACCTAAATGTTATTTTATCACCATAAAATGTGTGCAAGTACAGTTGCGGTTGCAGCGAACACTTTAATAATTTTCATTGTGGCCGTTGTGTACAATTAGGTGTCAGGTCTTTTTGACTGACGTGGCAGTTAGAGTGTTAAGATAAGCTCAAGCTCAAAAATCCACTTACATTTTCCTGAGGAACTGCCTCTCTTGCTAATTAAAAAGTTTTATTCCACATGATAAAAGCAACAACTTATAAGGCCTAAGTTTATTTGAGAGTGCTAAAATGTGACTATCAAAAGATTGACTTATGCTCTTATAAATTATAAAGATTGACCCATTTATGTTAATTTTATATTTTTTTTATAGTTGCGTGTAATAAGGAAATATTTAACTGTAGCGTAACATCTATCTAACTTTTATCATTTGCAATAAGTACATTATTTATATCAGTTTTAGAAAAAATCAAGCTATTATTCCTATTCAACTAAATTTGACATAAAATATATCCAAAAGTTTTCTTTGCTTTGTAAAAAAAAAACGTTTCTAGCCGAGTACCTTTGCCGCGATTACTTGCAGCTCACACATTTGGACACAATAGCATAAAAAATTAGTAATCGTAAAATAATTTGCTGATCACCCACCACGGAATGGTTATTTTCTTGCCGCCTGGATTATGATCGGATAATCCAATCCACACAGCGATAAAAACACTTGAATAAAAAACTGAAAAATAATGAAATTTGAAGCTTTTTGGCAGGTTGGTAACCCTTCCTAATAGTAGACTTTCATTTAAAGAAATTTAACGGTCTACCAGGTCACAAACGGTGCTTTTGGGTGATTATTAATAAAGAGTGTGATGCCAAGCAGAAGCACAAATGTGAAAACGACTTTTTTTTACACACGCCCAAAAAGGTACCAAGTGCTAATTGAAGGTAAAATGCTTTGTTGACCCTTCGTGAAACTTTTCACTCTTGGTAATGAAGGCAATTTCTAACTTTTACCATTTTGTGATAAACATTTGATTATTACCAATTACAGTATATTTTATAGATTTGAAAAAGGCAAATTTGTGAATGAAGCAAAAAACGAAAAATATGAAAGTTTAACGTAGATTAAATGCATATCAAAAGAAAGGCAAATAGAGTTTTCAATTATCTTTTTAGCGTATAAACAATTCAATAAAAAGTTTATCCATTAATGAACACATGTTAAAAAATCCTTCTTTTTAGCATATGGGGGAAAAAATTATGAATTGCTGGCGAGACTAATTTTTGGGGAAAAAACCGAAAATTCCTATCCGTCGAGCAACTTTAGATTAATATTCGATTTATAGTTTCAAAACCTTTAAATATACCATTTTTATAAGTAATCAATTTTACCATTTAACAAAAAACGATTTATAAAAATCGATTGGTAGTAAGAAGGATTTTTTTCACTAAAATATACTGTAGGGTGGTGCTGAAAGTGCCACTTTTTAGATTATCCAAAAAATAACTTTTGAACCGAATGCTACTAAATTTTGCAGTCATATAGCTTATTTCGAACCTTTACTAATGTAACCCCTAATCTATGTAATCTGAATTTTCGTGATTTGTATAACGCGCGATTTGTCAGAAACCTTCACTCAAAAACAAATTTTATTCAAATCACAAATTGTTGTATTATGTCCAAAATCAACAAAATTTTTAAAGCTTTTATTTAGCTTGCCTTCGTGTTAGGGATGTCAAATTTTTGAAAAAAACCGGTGTTAGGTTAAACCGGTTTTTTAGACTTCGGTTTAAACCGGGCCGGGTTAACCGGGTCCAAAAAACCGGTTATTAAAACACCGAAAAACCGTTTTGTTCAAATAAGGTAGGTTAGGTCTTCGACGCAACAAATACACTATAATACAAACAAAAGACGTGAAGTGCCATATAATCCATTAAGAGCCCATAAATGGCATAATAAAATATTGTATTTGGTTTAGAGTGCCTAAAAATAAGTGTTTCTAACAAATCAGTTGCACGAAAATTGGTTTAAAATTATTTTTCCGTACAAAAAAAATGATCGGTTTTTTTGAACGGTTTTTGGCTTAAAAAAACACCGGGTATAACCGTGCAAAAAAAACACCGAAAAAAACCGGTTAACCGAAGCAAAAACACAAATTTTTCCGAAACGAGCAGGCTAAAGTCTGTTTTAGCCTCTTTTTCAAATCGGGGTGTAGGTTTTTAGGGGCTTAACTCGACTTTAGCCATTGATTGTAGCCATTTCTAAGACATAAAAAAGTTTTGAAAGAGTGGCTAAAGTAAAATTATCCTTAATTTCTCTGAAAATATTAAGTTTGAATAAACCAGATTAAACCAATCGTAAAAAGCTTATTTTTCATAACGTTTTGTAGTTATAGGTTTTTGAATTCGGTTGAAAAATGAAAAAATTCGACTTAAGCCTTGTGACCACAGATATAACTAATAAGATCGTATCACATCTTCTCTATTCCCCTTAAAAACCAGACATTGTATCACAAAAATTAATAGTTTTAATTCGATTCACCCAAAGACTCGTCTAGTGGCTACATAATATTTTTAGGCCAAATATTCAATGGTTACCGAACAGAATGGAATAATCTATAGTTTTTTGAGTATAGAAATCAAGTTCAATATCCAGTAAAAATTGATGAATCTCAACCTATCCTAAGAAAACCTCTTTTATGTCGACCAAACACTCAAACCGCGAATTCAAGCATAATTGGTTATGCAAGTGTAACCAAAAAAAAGCATTTAATTTATTCCAAAAAGTGTTGACCGAAGAAGCGAAGAAGCTCATTCACATATAGTATGACATCGAGAGGATCCATTTTTAACCATTCCCCCCGCAAATTTTTGTTTTTATTTTGCACTTTCTGCTAATATCGCCATGAGCACGTAATCATATATGCCAAGTTAGTGTTCCGAGTGTGGTTATTAATGTCGCATAATCTTCAAGATGTTACCCTAACTCATATATCTTGATGACATTTGAAAAGAAACGCCAAAGATAGTGTCTTTTCTAGCACTTTCACTCTTCTGGCCGTCTGTAACCGAAAGAATTTTTCTTCAGTTAGCCATAGGTTTATATATTTTACAAGATAATATTAACGTCTTTCGCAATAGTAAGCTTTACGATTACACCTCTTTAGCAAGCTATGTGGACAACTATTTCATTGAATGTATAGCTTCTTTCATGGAGATACGCGGAGTTCACCGTCTATAGATCATCAGTGAACCCAGCCAAGCATCCAACGTCTTGAAGCTTTGACACATTCAAGTTGTTGGCATGGACAAAACACCGGCAATCTCAGTGGTAGACTCAAATCTATCTAAAGTCGAAGTTTAGCTTGACGGTGATGTCTGCAAATTACAATTTCTTGGAAGTTCCCTTTCCTCCAATTACGATGGGATTTTTACATTGTGGTTCGCTATAAGATTTCATGAATTTACTGTTTTCTGTTTAGTACAGTGCGATCCGCGGCATGCAATGAGGTAAAGCATCAATAAAAAAAAACACTTAACCAGATATACTATTAGCAATATTACCGAAGCAAGACAGCAATAGTAGAAACAATAATAAAAAAAAACTGTACGATCGTGTACCATCGAATTCGGGTTTCTAATCCACCTTGAGATTTCTGCAATTAAAAGTAGTTTTTCGTAGCCATTGGATGTATCTGAAACTTCTACTATATATAAGAATTCAGGTCGATATTTTATTAAACGCTATTCGGTATTTTTGTTTCAAGCGCAAACGGTCAGCGCATATTCCTTTCGCAGAAACAGTGAATTTTTCTGAAAAATTGTTAAACATAATTTTTTTTGACAAGAAAAAAAAATTGGACAAGCCACAAAAAAGAAAATCAAAATGGCTCTAAGTGATATTGCAAAGTTTTTCTGTTCAGTGATTGTGTTTTCTGCAATTGCAAAAGAAAATATGAGAATGTGTTTCTGATGAAATTTATTTCGTACGCAAAATTTCCATCACAAAAATTTCCATCCTACTGGATTGCAATATCTTTGCGACAGGACTTTAAGGACATTGAGATTTGTATTTCACAGGTTGGCGTTTTACGCGTGTAGTGCTCTTTTGTGATATTTTTGGCATTTGTTGAAGTGTATTTCCACATATGTTGACTGATGGTGAAGTATGCATGCCAGGAAAAGCAGATCCTGAAGAAACTTCTCAGGGGCACAATAAATTTTAATAAAGAACAAACAGCATCACTGCTCAACATAAACAGCAGACAAGCAACGGCAGCATAAAATATAAAGAATTGGCCAAAATTAATGCTTCACGCGAAAAAGTGAAATTGAGGATATAATGTCGCAATATATTTATTTATGATATGGGCTGGCATCCAGTAGACAACATGTGTACCGAGTTCAAATTTATGCCACAAGTTGACAATGTTGGAGACAAGAAATTGCTTAAAAAGTTCACGTTCTTTTTTTAAATTGCTCCATTTAATTTTTTTTTATCTTTTGGGTTTATTAGCGCCAGACAAAAAAAAATGGTTTTCCTCCACGTAATTGATCTGAGTGAAAAGTTGTTTTCTAGCCTACGGTTTTTTTGTAATAATTTTTTCCAATGTAAAATCTTTGCGTGTTACTATCCAGTGTTGGTGCACTCGTTACTTAGTTACGTGTGTAACTTTTCACTGTATAATACCTAAATCAGAACAAACACTGCTGTACATGGTGAAGCATAATTATTTTAATTGAAGCTATTGCGGATTTTACGTGAAAATAAAAGTGTACTTTTTAATTTGATTTGTGCAAAATCAATGGATACCCAAACGCTTTACTTTGTTGGAGATTATTACTTACATAAATGTTTTGCGTCTATTTCATACGCAGGGCAAGTTTTGCCATTCTGCTTCAGGTGAATCAAAATCAGTAGGTTTGGATGAAAAAAAAGAAACCCGTTGCCCTGCTATTTCTAAAATTAATAGTCTTTGAATTATCGCAAAACTATAACGAGCCTAATTTTTTAAAAGGATCATCCCAGTGGAAAAATTAATGACCAACAAAGTGCACACGCCTGTACTAATCAACTAGCGGCTAGTTATCTTTCAACTGAGACCTTCCTTTAAAAAAAATGAAGCTCGTCATAATAAGTCCGCTTCAGATTTTGTGAAATCTATCAAGTGGCTGCCCTGCAAAACTGCCCTGCGTGTGAAATAGATGAAAATGTTTTCTATACGATTTTTGTCTTCAATTATTAATTTTTCAATTCGTAAAAAAATCAGCAAAAAAGTTCAATCCACATTTTCGAGTGAATTTTGCAAAATATCTGGTCTGAACAGTGCATGAGTTTCTTATACAAAATCTATGTCCCGGTGCAATTTTATCGATAACGGTTCTAGATACAGAATTCTACCGAAGGGAAAACGTGTAGAAAATTTTATTGTCTTCAACTTGTCATAAATAAGGCAACTGAAAAATGCGATTTTTAAAAAGCCGTCATTTTTGGTGACTTCCGTTTAGCGGAT
This sequence comes from Chrysopilus asiliformis, assembly GCA_964034945.1. Lineage (NCBI taxonomy): Eukaryota > Metazoa > Arthropoda > Insecta > Diptera > Rhagionidae > Chrysopilus > Chrysopilus asiliformis. Next base: position 102,808,570 of record OZ035961.1, read on the forward strand.
TTCCACCAAGAGTTTATAGCATTGCATGGATGTTCGCTGGAGGCCTGATTCTAACATAGGCATATTGAAAAGTAGCCGAGGGGGGTGGGGTGAGTAAGGAGAGGGCGGTAAACTTAACCCGAAGCTTGGTTTTTCCTCTATGTTGTCTTACGCGGGGAAACTACCGTCCCGATTGGCCTGAAATTCGGCATAGATGCTCACCGCGGGTCCAGCTCTAACATAGATCCATTGAAAAGTAGCTCGAGTGGTGTGGGGAGAGGTGGTAAGGGGAGGGGAGTAAGGTAAATCCGAATGCAGGCATTCTCCGAAGAAAAAAAGCTAAAAAAAAGCACGGAGGCTATCTAATTTATAACCAATTGAATTTTGTTTTACTCACGCTTTTACTAAAGAAAACCAAAGAATTCTACAACGCAAACATTTCAAAAATTCAAATTTTTCCGCCGTTTATCACTCACTTGACAAGCAGTACAATTAAATGTTTTAGCCACGAATTAAATCAGAGACCCACAGATTTAGGCGAAGGGGTACTAGTGTACAAAGAACGGTTGGGTTAGGTTTCCGGTTTATTCAAGGAATGGCTGAGACAGGACCTACAGTATTTGAATAGCCGGTTCTGAGACCCAATTTCACAAATTCCCTACTTTTAAAAGCTTCAACAACTAGTATTCGAAATACTCATATATGTAGACATTCCTTCATTCAATTTTGGCGGCAAATCACGCTTCCAACAAAAACGTTTTACATTGCGACTATTGAAATCATAGTAAAGCAAACAACATTACAAATTCACTTTACATTTTCATAAAAATAATGAAGTTTACTTTACTATTCTGTTGACTTTTGATTGAAGTTGTTTTAAGGCGTCGCCAAAACGTGAGCATTTTTAACAGAGGCCAGCTAATGAAGTTTCAAGATTTCGCTAACACCTTTAATTTTAATAAATGATCACAGACAGGTATAAACCGTCAAACGTTGTGACCATATTCATCCAAATTGGTCTGCTTAATAATTTCAGAAGCTCAACAATAATGTGGATTTGTGACAAATTTTCTTATGCTCGTTGATTTCTGTTTGTCAAGATGCTAATAATGCTTCTCAAATACCTACATATATATGTATAGTAATGCGACTGTAGTATGTATATTTTGGGACAAACAATATTTTCGGTTTTCTTCTTTTCATTCACGAAAATTTGGCTTAAGAAAACAAAGTAATATTACGTTGATGATTTTATGTACATTTCGGGCTTTACAATGAAATTTTTCCCCTATTCCCATCAGACTTTCCAGTGCGTCTATTTTTGTATACTTTAAGCCCAATTTCTACATTTTTATACATCAGCTAAGAAATGGTGTCATTGCGGAATCATTTATTCTTAAACGGAAATCTATTTTTAGGAATGGTTGGGAAATTGTCGCGAACGGTTACACAGGAGTGCGAGCGACTCAAGGATGAGTGTCCTGGGAGTATTTCGGAATTGCGACGGATAGAATCGCCCTTTTTTTGTCTTGATTATGATAAAACATTTACAAGCGAGTCCTTTTCTCTCATGGAATATGAATGTGGACTCGAGATCGCCCGGAATTCACAATTCTGAATGTAGGTTAAAGGGAAAACTTTTTCCTTGGAATCAGTTTGGTTAGCTGAAGCTTGTCGTGGGAAACGAACTAGTACTACATTCAATTCTTACAGATATCCCTTTGGTTTTCGCACAGTTGGTCCTCCTTAGTGTCCTATAAAATCTATTTTTAACTCGATACTTCGGCCACACGTTTCTCCTTCGATCCATTTAATTTTTCAAAGCCCTTTTTTTGGGGATCAACCGCTCTCAGTGTTGAAGGGTAGGGCAAACGGCCATATCAAATGAAACTATTTTCTCCATTTTCAAAAGTTTGAAATTAGAAACACAATCCTTAACTAGTTCACCCTAAAAGTGTAAATATTTTGGTGTTTTTTCACCCTTGTTTGCTCTTAACTTAAAACTGCTTTTGGAATGGGCCCAAGATTTCTCGAGCTCCATTTAGACTATCGATTTTTACGAATCATAAACGGAATCGTATTGAAATAAGCAATTTAGGATAAATTGGGCGATGTTATTGGCCATTTAGATAAACGTTTTGTTTGCTTCCACTTTTAGAACAAATATGAATAACATTTTTTTTTAGTGTTTTAACGGCATTTGAAATTGTATTTTTTTCAGTATTAGACTAACTTCAAGATCAGAATTGTTTTCCTGTAAATTTTTGTTAATGAAAAAATGTGTTAAAACATCGATATGTATATTCACGTCTACGATTAGTTGTCGATTAATATAGTTACGAAATTTTCATTATGATAAAATAATAAATTTCTTAGGGTAACATTACTCCCTAATGCCTGGAGCCCAATGAACGCAACGCGAACGCAGAAACTGTCACTTACAAGTTTGTTCCATAGAAATCATTTGAAGTGAGCACAGTGAACGCATTGAACGCACCTACAACGCAAAAGTTTGCAAACTTCTAACTTTGCCGCAGAATTATGCGTTGACAGTTCATAAAGTGAGGTTGGAGAAATGTCGTTCGAGGAAAAATTGATAGCCTTACTGCAATAACATACAAATAACAAAGATAAAGACCAACAAAGCAAATTATCGCTTCAAAATTATCTATTTTTGTAATTTTGCCAATTTTATACCACTTTATATTATGTCACTTGTACTACTTCAAGAGATGCCATTGGGCTCTGTTGCTGAAATGTTGCGCTGCGCAACAGTTTCTGCGTTTTAGTTGCGTTCGCGTTGCGTTCATTGGGCTCCAGAGGTAAGATCAATCGGTTTAGGCGTTTCCTTGAACGAATAAAATATATGGCGTACCAAGTGCGTTGTATTGTCGCATTGCGCGATTTAAAAAAAAAAAACAAAAAAAACAAATCAAGACGTTTGTCCTTTACAAAAAAAAACAGTTTTTGCACAAATTTTTTTTGCTCTCATTTAATTTGTTTGAATGTGCAAATAGAAACCTTTTGTAACAGGCAAAACGTCTAAATTTGCTTGGCTGTCTTTGAGAATCGCGCAATGCAGCATCGCAACGGACTTGGTATGCCATTGTTCTAATAGACAAAATGCTACGTCACTTTTCAAGCATGGTTATTACTAACAAAATTTTACTTTCTCGAAATATTACATCAAGATGGCCCATTATATTCTTAATAGGATTTGAATGAGTAAAAAAAATATATAGAAAGCATAACTAAGCTAAGAAACTCAGTAATAAAACGTCTTCCATGACATGAAATGTAAAAGTATAGACACGTGGGCTCCATCATTATTATCATCAAAAACAGCAACAACAACAACAACAGCAACATAAACATAAAGAAAAATCTTCACAAGAGCACAACAAACGTTCCACGCCAATGTCAACATTAGCTTTAATATAAGCATTTCGCATATTATTTCGTACAAAAAATGTCGGAATGAAATGATCTTGAAATATTCCTCGCTTTTTTCCTCCTTATTTAAGATTTGTTGACAATAATACAAATTATTTTCAGTCAATATAAATGTCACATGGTTGATATTTGAACACACATATACGTTACCAAAAAACGATCATAAGAGGAAAATTACTGGGAAATCGAGACATTTCGGGTACAGGAGGCTGATTTGGGCTGGAGCCAAAAACATCGTGGCAAGGAAACTATCAGAAAAAAAAACAACAATAATAATCGTAAAATATAAAAAATGACTGCGATTGGAACGCGAATTAGTGGAAGACTAGTGAAAAGGACATCATTCTCATCGGCGGCAATACAAATTCCCAATGATATAACAACAAACATAGAAGCCGTTCTCCACGACAAACAAATGTAAATTAAATGAAAATCCACTAAAGTTTCTACGACAACACAAACTGTGAATTTTATTTGCAGAAGTGATAAAAAATCAACGGAAAATGTTCCCGTCAAACCGTATTCGGAGGTACCAGGCCCCAAGGGATTACCATTTATCGGGAATTCATGGAGATTTGCACCACTAATCGGTAAGTTCCATATGAAAATTCTCCTCCAATGCCCTTGGATTTTCCAGCTATGGTGAAATCGATGAAATTCAATTTAAAGTTTTCCACTTCTGATTTTCACCAGCATCTCGTTAACGTTCTGATGGTAACAATTCAATTATTATGACATGCAAATCGCGTTGCATCGGATTTTTTATTTCATGTGTTTCAATTTATCGATGATGCATAATATAATACAATTTTCATATGTAGTACAATTTAAAATTTAACTTCTTTTTATTATTACATAAAATATTCGTAGCAATTTTTTTACATAAAAAAATACTGTGAAATTTTCTGATGTAATTTGTAATTTCCTGCAATTTCAGTCAATCGACAAGTAATTTTTCAAATCAAGTGTAAAAACTCCTTGGAAAATTGCAATTTGGAAAGAATTTAATAAAAATGCACAATAAAAAACCATAACAGCGCATGTTACAGAAAGTTTTCATAAAGCTCTGAATATAAAATACTTGATTTAATGTATAAATATTATTAACCTTTAACTGACGTATTGTCTACTAAAATGACAAAGAAGTGAAATTTATAATGACTTGTTGACTGTGACACAATCTCATTGCATTTTTTTAAATGAATTTTGTAGATTTTAATTTAAAAACATAACAAAAGCTATAATTGCCTATCTGGCAATCATTGGAGACCCGTATGGTGATATTCGTATCAAAATTGGAACAGTTGTACCAAAATTCCACTTTGAAGTCCAACTTTCCAATAAGATTTTTTAAAATTTATTCCAATTGGATTTTGATGTATGGGAGTTTTATGTAGAATTATATCCTAAATAACTTTTGTTCTTGGACTTTTTTGATAAGATGCACCGTTTTTGAGATATTCACAAAAACCGTTTTCGTTCGTATGGGGGGTACCCTCCCTAATGGTCCATTTTTGTCCATGAACGAACTTAGCCTCGCATTTTACGAAAAACGGATCTGTGGAAAATTTCAAGTCTCTAGCTCAATCCGTGCGCCCGCAATCCGCGCCACAGACAGACGGACGGACAGACAGACGGACAGACAGACAGACGGACAGACAGACGGACGGACATGCAAAAATCAATTTTTTTAATCATTCTAAACTCACTGGTATAATTCATTTTTGTATGTGACGACGGGATCTTGGCGTTACAAACGGTAAGGCAAAGTTAGTATACCCTTTGGTTTCACCATACGGGTATAAATATCTGATGTGAGCAGCAGATGACTTTTTTATACAAAATCTACGTTTCAGCACAATTTACCTGATCAATGAAATATTAGTTTGCAGAAAAATCTGAATTTTTATTTTCAAAATCTGAAGTATCTTGGTATCTTGATAACTGTAAAAGATATCGATTTATAGTAAAAGACAAAAATGTAGAAACTTTAAAAGTTTCTGTTTTTTATTTTCAAAAAATTGTTAGTTTGCAAGAAATTCGTAAAAATATATTTTTTCAATTTTTAATAATAATAAAAATCACGATAACAGTAAAAGACAAAATTTAAACATAATTCTCTTCAATTCATCTCATTTATTAAACAACCAAAAACCCGGTATTTTTCGAGATAATCGCCAAAAACCGATGTTTTTGAAGTAACGGTATATTTCCATAACGGCTTAAGATACGCAATTCTAGTAAAATAAAATAAAATGTAGGAGATTTTATTGTCTCCAACTTTTGTTATACCTACATAGGACTACCAAAAAAATACGCAGTTTCGGAGTAAATTGCGAAAAACGCAATTGGGATTTTTAAAAAGCCGCCATTTTGATTACTTCCGGTTAACGGATTTCCATCAAAAGTTGATAGGATCGTTCCATTCCAGAACCAAACATCCTTGTAAAATATCATGTAAAATATTGAGAAATCTTGTACTTCCCGAGTACTCGGGAAATGTTTTTTCGGCAAAATTAAGAAGTCGAAAATTTTCATGAATAAAATATTTGATTATAAAGGGTGATTCAATAAGAGCTTCCTATTGTTTTTTAAATAAAACACCTAATAATTAATATATTGAGGAAAATCTTTATTTAAGTTGTTAGTTTGGTTCATGCCATTTAATGCTTAAAGATAATTTCCTTCAAATGTTGCACACGACTAACTCTTAAATGGTCCATTCTGTTAAATGGTCTATTCTTCGACCACTCTTTCAAGCATATCGGTCGGTATTCCGCGAATAGCACGGGTTATGTTTGCTTACAAAGCTGTAATCGTTCCGGGTTTATCGACGTAAACAAGAGATTTCACATATCCCCACAGAAAGTAATCTAATGGTGTCAGATCACAAGATCTCGGTGGCCAATTAACAGGACCATTTCTTAAGATGATGTTTTCATCGAACGTTTCCCTCAATAAAGCGATTGTATCATTAGCTGTATGACATGTAGCGCCATCCTGTTGAAACCACAAGTCAGCTACAACAATATCTTGAATTTTTGGCAAACAAAAATTCCTTGATCATTGCTCTGTAGCGAGCTCCATTGACAGTAACACGCACTCCTTGCGCCTTTTTATAGAAATACGGTCCGATGATGCTAGTGCAGCAATATTCTCATTACTACGGGCTGTACGCACTCTGGATGAATGTCTAATTGTGTAAAATTAGTTCGTTTGGTGATGGTTTCACGAATAGTGCGTTCAGTGGGACGCACTATTATGACGACCAAAATGTGGACGAAGAGCTCTATAACAATTCCTAACTGAGCACTGATTTTGGAAATAAGTTTCCACAATTAGTAAACGTTGTTCACATGTAAGTCTATTCATGATGAAATGGCACTGAATACTGAACACAAACGTCATATAGACAAGCCAGTTGACATATCTGTACCCCACAGGTAAACTGTCGTAACTGACATTTTGCAAATTTTACAGGAGAGCCATTTTTAGTTCGGAATTGCAAACTTTTTATATAATATATACGTCCCCACAATGTAGTTACAACAATAACCTCAAAATCGCGGTTTTGGCAGTTACGACAGTTTACCTCTGGGGTACAGATATAAGAACTGTTAAGTACCTGCAATTGGATCACCCTTTAATACTTCGTACAAGAAAGTAACAATGAAATTTCCTAGACTTTTGTCTTTCCGTATCGCAAACCGTTATTAATAATATTATTTCAAAAAAAAAACTTTTTTGCATGTATCTTGAAAACTAACGGTTTTTTGGAGTTCAATATGTGCTGCAAATCTAAGAGAGTAACAACTCCCACATCTACCGTTATCAGCTATCTTTTACCGTTATCAATATATTTCAGATTTTGTAAAAAAAACCATCTTTTTATATAATCTGATAGTTTTTTTTGTAACAAGAAAATTGCACAGGAATGCAGATTTTGTATAAGAAAATCATGCCCTGTTCACATCAGATATTTTATGTCAATCTCATTTCAAACAATCTGAATGGCACAGAAATCAATTCTGCAGAGATACAAAACTATCTAAACGATTTTTAAGATCCATAAGTGTTTTTTTTAGATAATTTTCCTAGTTTTTGACACCTTTCATGATTTCAAAAAAAATCGATTTACGAAAAATGACCCAATTTGACGTTTGTGGGCAAGGGCTGTCAGATGAAGACACAGTGTTGAATCTCTTAATTTGTTAAAATCGAAATGCACGAAAGCCTTTTATCGAGAATACCGATTTCTATTAAAATTTCAAAGGTAAAAGTTAAAAGTTAACAGGTTAATTAGAGTCTATTATATAGAATTAGGGGGTTAATTTGAGAATAGGAAAACATAAAGAAAATGGAAAATTTTATTTAGAGCATAAAGTTATGTATTGAAGTGATAGTAAAAAAAATGATTTTTTTCTTATGACCACAGAATTTCATATCGCACATTTTGCGTAAGTTTAATTTTCATTGCTGCTATTTTGTTTACATAACATTATATCATAACAAAAAATGAAAACGAAAGTATGAAAAACTAAGTCAATTTTCCACCGATTGACCGATATTCGAGAAATGTGATGATAACGAACTAACCAAACAAAATTATTAGAGAGTTTTCACTTTTTCGTCGACGTGATCGTGATGGTTATCGCAGCCGGAGACAACTTGATTTTTTTTCTATTTTTTGCCACACACATAATCAGCATCATGTTAATGTTGTAATTACGAGATTTACTATATCGAAGGTGCTAATACTCGTATACAGATGCTAAGAGGACTGAATTTTATCATTTTCTTACTGGTCGTCAGTAAAACGGTTATCTTTGTACGAGTAGGTGGAGTGACTGCCTTATGATATTTTAACACCGTGCCGCATAAAAAAATTGCATAAAATGCAAAAGAAATAAATTCTCTGAATCACAAATGCCACACCGATCGTTTTTCATTACAGCCGACAGCAAGCATCGCAATTGCATGCAATGCAATCCACATTTCGGTAAAAACATTTTGAAAATTTCCTTATACTCATGACAGGTTAGTCTGGTTGTTATGCAACAATTTATGTTGAATTTCTTGTTCTCTATTTTCAACTGAGATAAGTCATCTTCTTCTCATAACTAAAGGTGACATCAGATAAATCAAGCGTCAATAAAATACAAAATTGTATAAATTTCGTAACTTGCTAAATGACCATTTAATTTCTTAGATGCTAACAAATTAAGTTGCCTGGATTTTTTTATTTTGTGATAAATAAAAATTGTTTTTTATTTTTATTATTTTGTTTTTTTTTTTTTTATTTATTTTATGATATTTGCAGGACATTACAAAATCAATGAGCTGGACAAAGTGATGATGAATCTTCATGAGAAATATGGGAAAATTGCCAAAGTTGAGGGTCTAATTGGACATCCAGATTTACTTTTTGTATTCGACGGTGATGAAATCCGAAACATATTCAAAAAGGAGGAGGTTTTACCACATAGGTGAGTAATTATTGTAGGATTTGTGACAATCTTATATATGGATACACTCAAGGCTTTTTGTACGATTTCAAAAAAAAAGACTATACTATATATGCGTTCGGTTGCCCATGTATCTTTTGAATTTAACGCAGAACATTGAATATTGCATTGAATTGCTTGAGATGACGCGGTGTTTTAAGCCACGTTCGCAGCAAGAAATCAGAAAAGTACACTCAGAAAAATGGAGGCTAACTCGACGACCTACATACGGTGTAATTGGCCTCGGGCAGGCGCGCGTTCGCCTGCATGTGGGCAAGTAAAACTGAGTTGACCTGTGGTCGGAGAAATTCTGAAATTAAGCCACCAGCAGGTGAAGTAGGGCATTGGGAGCTGCACGAGTTGACCTTAGATAGGTTAACTTTGACCGCTAGCTGGCTTACAGAAACCTCTGTAAGGTCAGAGTTAACCTGACAAAAAGTTGACCTGGACATTTTTCTGAGTGTACCCGAAAACCCCATAAGACTGATAAAAGATTTCTTAATTTTTTCCGCAATTGTTGTAAGAAAACTTTGTTATTTTTTTTATTATTATCTTTCTTTTGGGAGATCGCAAATGGCATATTTTCAGATTTTTTTTAAATTCTTTTTTATATAGTTGTTTTATTCTGAATGAGCTTCGCATAAATTTTTTACATAATGAAATTTTTAAGATTATTATGATCGTTCTTAGAAACGTAGGATGCAATGATTAGCGCATTGCGCTTCATAAATACACATGCCCACTTCTAAATCCGTATCCACAAAAATTAGCCGATATGGAACCTGAATATGCTACCCCTGACGAAGTTCAAACTAACTTCTAAATTAGAAACAGGCTGCTAGCGGGCTTTTCAAAGCCAACTTACTGAAGCCTATTAGAAGAAATTTTCAACTGCATTTTTTAAAAGATGTACCAAATTTATCTGATGATTTTTTTTCTATTTGAAAGACGTCCGTGGATAAACAAGTATGGTGTTTATTTCATTGTTTCCTTTTAAATTGATACTTGAGTTTCCGGTCATTTTCGGAAACGATATTTACGTCTCAATAAAAAATATTTTCTTTCTTTAACGAGGCTTTTCCATTTTATTTAAAATGCAAGATTCGGTATGTTATATACTATTATAAAGCTGTGGCTTTTGTTTGTTCAACAAGTCATTCTCACTGAGGACTCTCGAAAAAGACCCAAAACTCAAGGAAAGCCTGAAAAAAAAAATTTCTTGAAGATTTTTTGGACCGTAAGAATTGTTTTTTGCCACTTACCAAGAATTCTTGGCACTGGATACGAAATAAATAAATAAATAATCCTTAAAGAAGGGTTGTTAAGTTATAGATAGATGTTAAATAAACCAGAAATATCTATTCATGATAGTAAAAAAAACTCCAGTGATGAAACTTTTTTTTACAGAAATTTATGATGTTGGGAAAAGTAGGTCCATTTTATATTCCCGTGGCGGCAATCTATAAAATCGGCAATCTAGAATTTTGACATTGGTGTGGAGGCTATGTTGAGTGGGTACAGCTTTTTCCTTTGGGATTCTATTTGGCGAGGAATTTAAACTACAGTAATCCCTGAATAACTGCACAACCCTTTTGAGTGCAACAGTAATTTTTAAGAATTCCATACAATAACTGTCGCTTAATTGTAACCCGCTTAAGAACAAAATGAAAAATAGTCTTCAATGAAGTATTATTCCCTCATATATTTTCCCTCGGATAAGTGCACAAGTGCACTCAGAAAAATGCAGGCTAACTCGACGACCTACATACGGCGTAATTGGCCTCGGGCAGGCGCGCGTTCGCCTGTATGTGGGCAAGTAAAACTGAGTTGACCTGTGGTCGGAGAAATTCTGAAATTAAGCCACCAGCAGGTGAAGTAGGGCATTGGGAGCTGCACGAGTTGACCTTAGATAGGTTAACTCTGACCGCTAGCTGGCTTACAAACACCTCTGTAAGGTCAGAGTTAACCTGACAAAAAGTTGACCTGGACATTTTTCTGAGTGTGCTTTTTTTCCTTTTAATTTTTAATACTATCTTTTCTTGATCGTGTGTATGTATCTTTATACCCCATTGGAAAGGGTAGAAATCAGTGCAATTACATTTTGACAATCCTAGAAAGTAAATGGACAATTTTCTGAAATTAGAGACCCTGATAAGTACATAATTTTGTGCAGTAAAAAGGGTCCCGCATAAGTGCACAATTTCTGCTGTTAAAGGAGTATCGGATAAGCGCAAACCCTCGTAACTACACACGAAATCCAGGATTTTTTTCCATGTGCAGTACTGTAAATTAAAATGACCTGTGCGTGGAACTTACCCACTCTCTCTTAGCAATTTTTTTTGCGTTAAGCCTAGCTCTTAAAAAATTGGGACACGAAAAAATTCAAATACGTTGTTCGATGTTTTCAATATTTTTTTTTATTGCGTTGAACACTTGATTTTTCCAAGATTCAACGATTCACTGGCGAAAATTTTCCAAATGTATTTTCTCAGTTTTTCCTGTTATGACCTGAGTTTTACAAATAAAAATCTGTATAACAATCGTCCAAGAGGTATCCTACTTAACCCTTTGAAGTGAGAACTGATTTTTGACAATTGGTAAAGTTAGATAAGACTAATTCGGTCGATTTTTCTTTGTCTTGATACTTGTCACGGGACCATAAAATCCAAAAACAAATTTTCATTTTCTGGCGGGGGAATCCAATTTCCGCTCCGGGCAGCACCAAGCCTCGGTACGCCACTGTTGTCTACCACATCCTTTTTTAAGGATGTATTACACGGATTACAGACTTTTCGTTTCAGTTATTATTTTTGGCATGTCGAATAGGAAAATATTCCCTCCAAACATTACAATGAGAACACAAAAAACACGTTTTTATGTTAACAAATAAAAAAAATCTTGACCTATTTTACAACATTTCGTGATACATTTTCCATACATGCGAAATATTTTTCAATTTCTTCCACTTTTTTTTATTCTTTTGTCGCTTGCGTCTGTATCTTGTTTCGGCTTAGAATGGTTCCTGGATCGATATTAGTGTGCCCTTAGCCTTAGGATATGTTTCTTATTTCAATGTGCACAGAGATTTTCCTTACCGAAGCAGCTCATCTATGTTAGGTTTAATTTAAAAATGGGAAACTGAACCTAGCTCGAGGTGGCATAGAACACAGATGCTGTGCCTACTTAATTTAAGCGAAGGAATATGTAGAGTATGAGTAGGAGAGAAGCTAAAAGCTCCAAGAAGAAGTAAAAAAGAGTTGGAAGCGGATCCGTGCCTTGAATCAAATTGAATGCTTTGGAGAGAAATAAGTAAAAATATAGAAATTTCCTTATTTTTTTTTTGTGGATATAGGTATATCAAAAGGGTTTATTCCCGCCCAGATCAGTCAAGTTGCGCTGAAATTTTTAAGGATGGGTAAATGAATTCAGGGTTGAAGAATGGAATGGAAAATTGATAGAATTCGGTGGAATACATTTACTTTGTAATTTTTGTTATTGACGACTTCCTGTGGGAGTGAGGGGTGAAAAATGCGCTTTATAGACAATTTAAACTGAAATACACGTTGAATATTTAATTTTTTAAAGTGTTTTATTTTTAAAGAATCTATGTTGAATTTTTTAACTAAGCTCTAAAATTGAAATTCCACTTATTAATAGTTTCACTAAAAATTGAAAAAATAAGAAATAATTAAACGTTAAAAAAAGCCTGGCTCTCAAAAATTTGGAGAATAAAAAAAATTCAAAAGTTTTTTTTATAATAGTAGGTAGTGAGAGGTCACAGTGGCGTACCTACGAGGTACAACACAACCCCGAGTTTTATGAAAAGATGATTAAGGACAACTTCCAAAAAATTTCCATACCCGAAATGTCCATAAAGAGTTTTTAAATTTAATTTTTTATAATTCTTCCATACATCAATATTCAATTTTAAGTTTTATTATACACACAACCCTTGCGGCATTTTTACATTCACATTATTCGGCCACATATATTGAAATATATGTGGACGCATATTGTGAATGTGGCCATAAACTACACGGTAAAAAATTTGGATGAAATCTTATCAACCCAATATATTAGGGTTGGGAAAAAATATCGGGCCTTTTTCCGATGGTTTTAATGCACCATTAATGCAGAATTATTGGTTGCACTCTGGCAATGCTGTACTGTTTGACAGCTATTGGAGAAATAAGCTGCTACTATTGGAAAAAAAGCTACTATTGGAAAACAAGCTACTATGTACGTATGAGTGACATTTCTGAGTGCCATTTCTGAGTTACATTTCTGAGTGGCAAATATGAGTGACATTTCTGAAAAAATCCGGTATATTTTGCAATTTTTTTACAATAAAGAACGAATGTTGCGCAGGCACGTGAAAAAACTTGTGTTGTCTATGGTTAGGATACCTTATTTAAAAAGAAAACACCCAAGAGATGGTTCAGCCGCTTTCGAACGGCAAATTTTGATGTCAAAGATGCACATCGCTCTAGTCGTCCTATCATCAAAAAAGCGAATGAAATATTGGAAAAAAGCGAGCAACACCGGCATGTTAATCAGATTTTAAAATTGCTAGAAAATTTTCAAATATTTTCATCGCACTCTTACTATGGAATTGTGTGAAATTTTGTGGGACCGTTTGAGATAGCAAATAGCGCTCTAGGTTATATTAAATCTGTGTTTTTTAAAACCAAAATTTAAAAAAAAATCAAGTTGAGCTTAGCCTACTTAAATCTTAGAAATTCTGGGCTTAACTAATTTAAATTGGGCTTAAGTTGCTAAGGTTTGTTGAGGCCATTAATACTGCATTCAATCTTTAAGTTGGCAAATACATTTTCTATAGTCATAGATTCGATGGAATCAGAAAGCAAAAGCATTTAACATCCATTATATATGGTCTATGCTAATACCTGATATTATAATCAAAACCTGTGAATGTGGCAAGGTTTTGATTGTTTTAATTTTTTTTCCTAGGATTTTGCGCAGTGCAGCCAATTTACTATATTCTGGTCTGATGCAATTTATTTTATGCTTCAATGATTTTGTTTAGCGGTGGGCTTCATAATTCAAGCATTGAGCTCACTCCTTTGTAAATACGTTTTACATGTTTTATGTGAACTTATGCTGTACTCGTTATAACTTTGGTAGATAAATAATAAATGATACACCTGTGACTGTTGGTGTTTGGACTTACCTCGGTGTATAACAATTCTGTGAATCTTTACGACAACAATGTATACATCGCAATTACGTCAACTAACGACCAAAGACAGGATAAGCAGACCCGAAGGTGAACAAAATTGTCTTGCATAAATTTAGTCAAAGACCAAAGACTTTACCGTTTGGCGGAGCGCCCCCTGAGGTAATAGGGGCTCTTTGGTTTCTGCATTTAGGCTGCAAGATAAATAAGTTTTTAAACTGTTAATGATAAGCCCGATTAGCTTTTCGCATGATTTTTACTTTCCTCTGCTATAAAGGGAAAGTATTGTATTCATGATAGCATTGACTCGAGAACGGGGGCAGATCGAAATTTTCTGATCAGTAAAAAATCCATAATAATAAACATAACAAAAGCTACAATTTCCCATCTGGCAAATATTGAAAACCCCTATGGTGATATGGCATTGTTCGAGGTTTAAGTGAACAGCGAACAGTTGTATAAAAATTCCACTTTGAAGTCAAACTTTCCAATAAGATTTTTTAAAATTTATTCCAATCGGATTTTGATGTATGGGAGTTTTATGTAAAATCATTTCCTAAATAACTTTTGTTCTTGGACTTTTTTGATAAGATGCACCGTTTTTGAGATATTGGCAAAAATCGTTTTCGTTCATATGGGGGGTACCCCCCCCCCCTCGCCCCTAATGCTCCATTTTTGCCCATTAACGAACTTAGCCTTGCATTTTACTAAAAACGAATCTGCGTAAAATTTCAAGTCTCTATCTCAATCCGTGCGCCCGCAGTTCGCGCCACAGACCGACGGACATGCAAAATTCAATTTTTTTTATCATTCTAAACACACTGGTGTAATTCTTTTTTGCGTGTGATGACGGGATCTTGGCGTTACAGACGGCAAGGCAAAGTTAATAAACCCTTTGGTTTCATCATACGGGTATAAAAATCCGTAAGTCTGAGTGAAATTTTTACCACTTCGGCCTCGTCCTAAATTTTTGTGGGCCCTATAAATTGTCTTTCGATATTAAATTTTTGAAACAAAAAAAAAATCAAGGACACTTTTTTAAGAGACCGAAAATTTGCATCTTTTGCAACTGTACTTCGAGTACCACCTCGTCCCGTTCCTCCCACATTTTTGTACTGCTAATTGCGCGGTTGATTTTAAAAAAATTTTCTACAAACAGTAATTCCGAAAGTGAATTCAAGCACGACCCAGATGTTTGTGAAAAACCGGTTCAATTAATTATGGTCTAGAAAATCTGTCTGCAAATTCACTCCCAACGACCATGTGAGGGCATAATATTCGAACAGAGAATATATAAAAACGTCTATATGCGCTGTGTTGTGTTCAATAAGATGACATTGATACTCCTTTAGTTTCTTATTGTGATTGCATAACCAGATCCAATAAAGATATTTTCCCATATAAGAGTACTCATATTAAACAACTTATAATATGAGCAGCTATGGTTCATAAAAGTTGAATGACATTGCAGTTTTTGCCGACTGGTAGCAGTATTTTCAACAAAGCGTAAAGACTTGAATTTAACTTTAAATAAGATCATTTCACGAGTATTTGTTGCAAAATAAATTGAGAAGAATATAACCAGGTTTGTTTCGCTGATGTAATTTTACTCAATGGTCAAGGTGTTAATTCACATAAACTGTCCGTTGCCATCGTATGTATTTTGTCCTCTCAATCGTAGATTTCTACACTTTTCAGGTGAAACACACTGTATTACTCAATGTCAGCCAGAGAAATGTAATTATTTTCCACTTGGCTTCCCCCTTATTTACCACTTACGAGTAATGACTCCTCGCAATGACAACAAAAAGTGAAAAATTAATAACAATAATAATGAACTTCACGCTGGTTTTTCTGTCAAGTTGGCCTAATTTAAGGCTGACTTTTTCTTGGAGAACATTTGCACGCAATGCTGATGACCCCCGCTGTCCCAACTATGAATGAAATGAAAGTTTTAATTGTAATTTGGAAATTTTTTCAATTACCAAATAGAATTAGATGATGCACGTATCATCTATGGTTGCGTGATTCTTTAATTTTGTACGATGGTTTTTTTTTCCTTGTTCCGAAGGTAATTTCGCGAGAAAACTGCCGTGGAACTCTTCTGGAAAATCTTCAAACTGTGTTGTTGATTATGTTTTTTTTTCAATTTTGGCAATTTTTTTAGTAAAGTGAAAGTTACTGTTTCAATTTATTTGCTATTCAATTGAGTCCGGATTCCATTCAAAGCTACCCGTAGTGCGTTTTTTTGTTGCGATAATGGAATATTAAAATCATGTACAAAGCTTTTTTGTTTGTGAATGACTGATTTTTAATCAATTTTTAGAAATTTCAATCATGAACTTGGATTGGAAATTTAAATTAAGAAAGTTAAAAAAAATTGGCCCTAAACTTTAATGTCGCAATGCATATGCAGTTCGCCTTGATTTGCTGTTATTCGCCTACGTTTGGCTGCGTTCAGCTAAGTTAAGCAAGTATACTAACCGCTTGCCGCCTTTATAACTCTTGGAGCACAATGAACGCAACCAAGCCGCAACCATCACGCATCCAAATGTCACTTACAAGTTTGTTTCATAGAAATCATTTGAAGTGAACACAGTGAACGCATTGAACGCAACCATCGACGCAAAAGTTGCCAAACTTTGAACTTTAACGCAACAACTCTGCGTTGACAGTTCATAAAGTGAGGTTGGGGAAATGTCGTTCGAGGAAAAATTGATAGCCTTAGTGCAATAACATACAAAAAACAAAGATAAAGACCAACAAAGCAAATTATCGCTTCAAAATTATCCATTTTTTATATATATTTGTCTCACAACGCAACAGACGACGCTTCTATTGTGCTCGACCGCTCCTGAACTGCGTTGCGTGACAGTTCGAAGCGTCCTTAGTTGCGGCTTGGTTGCGTTCATTGTGCTCCATGAGTGAGTCTTTACGTAAAGAGATTCAATTCTGTGTTCTTCTCTTTGTTTTTTTCTTGTATTTTGAGCTATCGTTGGAAGACTAACTTTTTATGTTGAAAAAAAATTGAGTGATGACTGAGGCACTCGGCCAATCTTGCCAAGAATGTGGATGTAATTTAAAGAAAGGAAAAGAGTGGTGGCTCCATTATTAGTTATAACTTATATTCAGTATGTTATTTTTCGTTAAGAGAAGTTGTGTAACGGCGACGATGTGACTATTGTTTGTATTAACTAACTTATTTTTGATATTATAAAAAAAACGAAACCAAATATCCGCCCCTCGGCCTTTAATCTGAGGTAGAAGTTCAGGCGATAACAGGAAAGAGTGTTTACAAGCAAGCAGTAAGATTTAGGTGACCAGATTTCTGAAGTCAGAATGCGAGATGCAAGCAATTTTTTTTTAAATTAATCTATTCAAGAATTATAAACAAAGAGAAAAAAATCGGTATTCAGAGCATTCACATCCCGATGAAGTCATTTTACACAACTCCATCCAAATTTGTGTTTTTTTTCTGAAATTTTATTTCGTTTCAACGTACACGAGTTACGAAATAAATAATAAATAATTAATTGTTTACTACATATTACGAGTGCGTACCTTATTAGTGAGGATGGAAAAAAAGCTAAAATAATTATTTTATTTCGTGCAGTAATATAGTCTAATTTTCATCAGAAATAATTCTAATCTACTCATGCGATTCGCTATTATGCCAATTGAAGAAATGTTACTTGAGTTTAGTCCAAAAGTCGTATCTTGACTGATGGAAAGACCCGGAAAATTGACTATGAACTAATTTCTAATTTCTTAACAATCTCGCTTCTAGAAAACATTCAACACAAAAACAATATCTAGAGGAAACGAGAACCTAATTAAGGTTATAGGTTGTCGTAGTTAATTTTTTTTTGCAAAACAAGAAGTTCAAAGGAAAATGTAAACCATAGGGGAAGTAATTGTCGCAATTACGTAAGCTACATTTACACTGCTTTCGTATTTACTTGTTTTTAAATCGTTTTTTGTATTATACAATACTTTTTAGTCCTTGAATATATATCTTTGCCTTTGAGATATTCTTACGGACTTCTTAACGTCAAAATCGGATTCAATTCGGGGAAATGGATAATCCCCTTATTCTTATAGGACCTTCCGTTATCCTTACAGATTCCTTAATGTAAGAACCAGATTCAGCGACCCCAAAATCCTTAAGATGATATTTTTTCGGAAAATTTGCAGAAAATGATAATCACGTTATTCTTACAGAACCTTCCGGGTCCTTACAGACTTGTTAAAGTCAGAACCAGATTCAGCGACCCCAAAATCCTTAAGATGATATTTTTTCGGAAAATTTGCAGAAAATGATAATCACGTTATCCTTACAGAACCGTCCGGGTCCTTACAGACTTGTTAAAGTCAGACTCAGATTCAGCGACCCCAAAAACTCCCAGATTAGATTTTGTTTTCCAGAAAATTTGTAGAAAACAATAAACACGTTATCCTTACAAGGACAAAGTAGTGAAAATATTTTTTTGTCATCGGAACTACGTAAGATGCCAAATTTCATCTTCGTAGAATTTCTAGTTTCGGAAATATCAGCATGTAACGATTTGAAAATATGTACAGTGAAAGCTTTCTTTGCGGACACTTGCGATAAGCGGATAATTCTTTTAAGCGGACAATTCCTTTCACCGGACCCTTTTCTAAGAATTCGTGATTTCCATGTTAAAAGTTTGCCGATAAACGGATACCCCGGACAAAAATCTTGGTCCCGTGAGTGTCCGCTTTTGGGAGCTTTCTCTGGTAGAAAGCCACAAACCAACTTAATAGAAAGTGTATAGAACTCTATAAACACAAAAATTGTATACTACTTGGAGAATTTTCAAATAATTCTAACAAACAAAATATTTTATGAGAACCTGCCTTAAGATCACTTTATCACAAACTGTTTATGGATTTTTACTGTACGTTTTTTTTTTCTTATGATTTTTTTATAGGCCGTCAATGCCTTCCCTGCGACACTACAAGGCGAATTTACGAAAGGATTTCTTTGGAGACAATGCTGGGCTCATCGGGGTGTAAGTATTCAATCCCATAGCAAAATTGTTAAATGTTTAGAATGCTAAGAAAATGCGAAAAAAAGTATAAGTATAAGAAAAATACAACTGAAATAAAAATAAAATTTATTTTCATGACCTTGTGCTATCCACAACCATAAATTCCGCATATTAACAACGACGGGAATAATTCCGACCAATCCTTGATTGCGGTGCGACCAACAATGAAACGGACCAACCAACTCGGAAAATTTCGTCCTCACAAAACTTTGTACGATTTTGTCTCACGTGCGGGCATCCGACAAAAATAACTTCCAGGCACGGGGAGAAGTGGAACAACTTTCGGGCAGAAGTACAGCATGTCCTTTTACAACCCGCAACGGCAAAAAAGTATATAGCGCCCCTGAATGACATCGCCGAGGACTTTATGGAGAGGTAAATTTGCGATGACAGAAATTTTATGGTTTTCGGTTGTTAGGTTCGTTTAAGAGTAGTTTTAACGCAGAGAACAAGAAATACGTGCATGTGTCAAAGTGATTTCGTACATGTGAACCTATTAACTAGAATCAAGACAAATAATAGTAGATCCTACCTTAAAATCGGCCTCGCTAAAAATCACTTTCTTCCTTTTCAATGTTCTATTACACAAAAAAAAACTTTTCCAACAATTTTCCTTTATTTTCGCTATTCTATTGTTGTTGTTCTTAATGATGATGATTACTGCCCTTTTATTATTTCAATGTCTTTTCATTTATTTTCAGAATACACGAAATGAAAGATGAAAATGACGAGTTACCTGGAGATTTCCTGCATGAGTTGTACAAGTGGGCGTTAGAATGTGAGTAAAATGTTTCTATAGAAAACTCAAAACAAAATGCGCAAAAGACATATTCAGCAGAAAAGTTTGTGTCATTACATCTTCTAGAAAAAATTTAAATCCAAAACAAAAAATACTAATTCGAGGCTATAGGCGCGAAAAACTCAGTTTTTTCGTAAATCATAAAAAAAAATTTAATACACGATGGAAAATATGGGTCGAATTTTTAAACTTCACTCAACTATTTTGGATTTAAAATGATTTTTGAAATTATTTAGTTGAAAAATTTTCAACCGCCAGGGTTTAAAATAAAACATCTAATTTTTTCAAATATCTTGGGAACCGTTAGAAATACGTATAAATCTTTAAAGCAAACAATATAGAATATTTTATATCCTTAAAACAGACAGGGAGACAGACAGACAGACAGACAGTCAGATAGACAGACAGACAGATGCACGGACACCCTCATAATTTTGCTTCAAACAGATTTCGTACTGAATAGAAATTTTCTATCTGCCCCCGTTCTCGAATCCGTCTCCGTCATAAATACAATACTTTCCCTCTATAGAAGAGGAAAATAAAAATAACAAACAATCTGATGAAAATAAGAACCTTTTGCAGACGGAAAGATGTCTAAATTTGTTTGGCTGTCTTTAAGATTCGTGTAATGCGGCAACGCGACTATAGCATTCAGCACCGAGACAATTTTAAGGAACCGGGTTTCGGTGCTAGAATCTCCGAGAACCGGGTACCCGGTTCTGGAACCGGTGCTGAAAATGTAAATAAAAAATAAGAAATTACCAATAAGAAATTACAGTTAAAAAATTCACTTTTTGAATAACTCTGTGGCATTAGAAGAAAACATCATATTTGATTTTTTTTTCATCGAGTGTATGACCATAGTTTAACTAGTTAGGAAACCTAGGGATTTTTCCGTGTACCTACGTTGGAGTAAAGATAACCGATATACTCGTGGACGCGGTTTTTCTTTCTTTCCTATGCGTAAATTACCAACAAAACACAACACATGTAAAACCTAGCCACATTTTCATACACCACCAACACATGCAATCTTCCGACAATCTTCCGCTGTCGGAAGATTGCATGTGTTGGTCGTGTATGAAAATGTGGCTAGGTTTTACATGTGTTGTGTTTTGTTGGTAATTTACGCATAGGAAAGAAAGAAAAACCGCGTCCACGAGTATATCGGTTATCTTTACTCCAACGTAGGTACACGGAAAAATCCCTAGGTTTCCTAACTAGTTAAACTATGGTATGACAGCAGAAAGGGGGAGTAAGACAACAAAACCAATTTCTATAGTGTAGTGCTTACTCTAGTGGAAGTTAATGAGGAAATGTCTTATTTTCTATTCTATATAATAGTTGTTCCCTGCCTATACATAAAAAAACCATTTTAACTTTACAGGAAATTTAATACTTTCTGTGAGCGCATATAAATCTATTATATTGTCGTTGTTTTAAAGAGACTTTGTAAAGAAAATGTAATCGGATGGCTTAATTTTGCATTAATCTTTTAATTTACAGTTATTATTAACAGAAATATGTAACACATGGATCAATAAGTCCCGAGACTAACAATGAAAACAACATTTTTTTTGCCAAATTTTTTTTTATTCATCAATATAATCACCTTTTAGGGTGATACAATCGTTCCAACGCTTTTCCAATTTTTCAATACCATGTTTATAAAAAAAATTATCTTTCGCTTCAAAATAAGCTTCAGTTTCAGCGATGACCTCCTCATTTGAGCCAAATCTTTTTCCCTGGAGCATTTTTTTAAGATCAGCAAAGAGCCAGTAGTCACTGGGGGCTAAATCTGGCGAGTATGGGGGGTGGGGAAGCAGATGAAAGCCCAATTCGTTCAATTTTGCCATTGTTTTCATCGACTTGTGGCAGGGTGCATTGTCTTGGTGAAAAAGGATTTTTTTTCTCTGCATGTGCGGTCGTTTTTTTGCGATTTCCTCCTTCAAACGCACCAGCAAGTCAATATAATAATCACTGTTGATCGATTTACCTTTTTCGAGGTAGTCAATGAAAATCACGCCATGCGTATCCCAAAAAACTGACGCCATGACTTTGCCAGCTGACTGCTGCGTTTTCGGACGCTTCGGACGGCTTTCGCCAGCTGTGCGCCACTCAGATGACTGCCGCTTCGACTCTGGAGTGTAGTGATGTATCCATGTTTCGTCCATGGACACGTAACGACGCAAGAAATCTTTTTTATTGCGAGTAAATAGCGATAAACAGCTTTCTGAATCATCGACTCGTTGCTGTTTTTGTTCCATCGAAAGCAATCGCGGCACCCACTTGGAAAAAACCTTTTTCATGCTCAATTTTTCATGAAGGATAGTAAATGCACTTCCATATGATATCTGTGTTATCTCAGCAATCTCACGGAGCTTCACTTTACGATCTTTCATTATAATTTTTGTCACTTCACTCACATTTTCCGGTGTAACGGCTTCCACAGGTCTACCCGAGCGTTCCGCGTCATTTGTGTCGGTACGACCACGTTTAAACTCGGCAAACCACCGACAAATCGTTGCTTTTGATGGACAAGAGTCCGGGTAACATTTTTCAATCCATTGTTTCGCTTGCACGGTGTTTTTACCCATTAAAAAACAATGTTTTATCAGAACACGAAACTCGGTTTTTTCCATTTTTTAAACAAACTACAAAACGACTTTACTCCAACCTCGATAACTCAGCTGTTTCTGGTCCGATCGCCTTAAAATTTTGACACGTTTCAAGCAAAGGTTAGTACTCTAGAAAGACGTGGTTACTGGTTTACTACGAGCGTCATCTCTGGGTTAGTCTCGGGACTTATTGATCCATGTGTTACTTACAAATATGTATTTCGTATATATTCAGCAGCGAACGAACAGTATTTTGATATTTTAGCATGTAAGAAATTGCTTGCTTTCAGCACCGAAAACCGGGTAATTTTACCCAATTCAAACCCGGTTTTCGGTTCCAGAAAATGGCCGGGATTCCCGGGTACCCGGGTTTCGGGTACCCGGGATTGAATGCTCTAAACGCGACCCATTTGGTATGCAATGGGTTTTACGCCTCTGACTAGATTATAACTGGGCAGAAAAATTTGCAAAAACCAAACCGTTCCAGAAACGAATTAAAATATCTTCATCATAATATTGCGCAATAACAATTTTGATATTTTTTTTATTGTTGCAATCAATTTGCACAACTTTTATTATCGCAATCATTTTTCAGTCTTCAGACCAGCAATATAAAAAAAACTTCATTAGTTTGTTTCTAATTTAATTGAAGACACAAAACGGAAAACACGTCCCTTAAGGGCTACTAAAAAAAATATCACAATGATTAGTCAGCAAACAAAATGAAGCAATCTATCTTTATTGTAGCAAAGAAATTGTAGTTAATTTCAACTTTAATATTACACATGTTAGCTGTAATGACTGTGAGTTATATTGACTTAAGGTAAAATCTCAGTTTAAATAGCTTCCCACAAAAATTTACCGAATTTACGAAACGAGATTAAGTTGACATTTTGGCAGGTATTACTCATGTCTAATTAACCTTTCACCTATTCTTTCCAAACCGTATATAGCTGTGGGACGTGTTGCATTAGATACTCGTTTGGGATGTTTATCACGCCAAGGGAACGATGAATCTAGAAGAATTATTGACGCAATTAACACGTTCTTCTGGACGGTGGCCGAGGTCGAATTAAGGATGCCTGTCTGGAGAATCTATCAAACCAAAACATACAAAAGTTATATCGCCGCTTTGGATAGTTTTATTGAGTAAGATCGAAGTTTTTTCTTGTAAATTAATTTTTTTACTTGAAGTTCCTTAAAACGCGAAAGAATTTAAAGACATATGAATTTTTGTTGCAAGTCAAATCAATATTTCTTAGCATAATTGAAAGGGCTATGACTTTTGGTAGTTGAAGACATCGTTTTTTAAAATTTTTAGACTCTGCATGAAGCACATTAATATTGCAATGGAAGAGGCGGAGAAATGCAACGAACAGAAAGACGAAGCCGATATATCGATCATTGAAAGGATAGTGAAGAAGACTGGGAATCGTAAAATTGCAGCAGTTTTAGCCCTGGATCTATTTTTAGTTGGTGTTGACACGGTAAATACATATGATTTATTTTGAAACAATTTCAAAGCTATCTTTTTTAATATAACTACACTTTTGAACAAACACAGTCGATCACGCGCTGAAATGGAGTTTGAGGGAGTCCATCCAGAGGGATGGGGGGGGGGGGGGGGGCGTGTCAGCGCAAGTGCATATGATCTGGAGTAACATAACGACAGTTTTGCTTGTCAACAATGTTTATTAACACGCATAATATGGATAAAAATGCGTAAGAACAGTCACCGACACAACATCGGCACATTTGTTTTCAAAAAATTTTGCCTGCGGCGCATTTCTTTCCCTTTTTATCGTCCAGAACGTAATCACTTCCTTTTTAAGCAATGATAAGATTTTGACAAATTCTCGTGATGATTGATGATAAGTCTCATACTTTTCCAAGTTTTCTGAATGAAAGTCTGATACCGCGACTGGTTTACTGTTCTAAATTTCCATGGCCGTACCCCCTCCCGGTATTAATTTGTCCCGAGATTTTTCCGAGAGTGCAGCCTTTTTTACGCACTCGACATTAGTCTTTTTTGGATAATTCGGTGCCGTTGATTTTGATAGTAGCAATGGCTTCTATGATCAGTACTCGTATTTGAAAAATGCAGTGTAGTTTATAAATGAATTTATACGTTTATGGATATTTAAGGGTATCTCAAAAACTAGTGCTGACCCAGCCGAACCACTGCCATATTTGGCACTCCAAAATTACCAAAAAAAAAGACCTCATATCAAGTACACCAAATTAAGTGTTATTTTCTTTAAAAACCTCAAAAATAATGGAAAACTTGTAAAAATTAACTCGAAAAAAATCCTGAAAAATGGCATGTATTTTCTCCGAAAAATCATCAAAGCTGAAAAGAATAGCTTTTGAAATCTTTGTGGGTTGAACGTTGTGTTCATTAAATAAAACAACAAATAAATGATTTTGTAGCACAAAACACTGATGATTTTCTCGTTACCACTTTATTTTCATAAAATCCTAAAACACAAATACGCTTCGGGGAAGATTTCCTTCCTTTAAGCATACAAACTCATTTCAGGCTCGCAGTCTTAAGAGTTTCCCATTAACAACACGTCAATTAATAAAAAATAAAATAAATTCATTTCAGACATCAGTGGCCGCATCATCAACAATTTATCAATTGAGTAAAAATCCGGAAAAACAAGAGCGCCTTTTCCACGAACTGAAATCAGTTTTACCTAATCGCAAAGTGGAGATAAATCAAAACATTTTAGAGAGTATCCCATACCTGAGGGCGTGTATTAAAGAAACTTTAAGGTATTTTACTCCATTGTATTCCAATGAAAAATTAAAATATTTCCATGGGAATTTTAGGATGTATCCGGTTGTGATCGGAAATGGACGTAGCCTACAAACGGATGCAGTCATCAGTGGATATAATGTACCAAAAGGGGTAATAGCTCTTAGTAATTAATAATTTAGAATGTTTAAAATTGAAAATAATTTTATTGTATTTTATAAACGGAAATATTAATGCGGTTTAGCCTGACATACAATCACAATATTTATTATGTTTTTACTGAAAAATTGTACAATATATTTCACACGTACATCCTGGTTTTTTATCATTTTTTTTTATTAATAAAACTTTACCTAATTGCAGACGCATGTTATCTTCCCGCACCTTGTCGTGTCAAATGAAGAGCAATATTTCCCTGAGCCAAAGAAATTCATACCTGAGCGTTGGTTAAAACAGAGCGAAATGAGTGAGTGTTTTACCGTGTTCCGAAAATTTACAAACAAATGTTTTTTTAATTAAGTTAATTATGATCATAATAATGAATTTCTTTTTTATTTTTTTAGCTGATGTGACAGAGTGTCCTCATGCTGGACAAAAAATTCACCCATTTGTTAGTTTACCCTTTGGTTATGGCAGACGAATGTGTATCGGAAGGCGTTTCGCCGAAATCGAGCTGAATATGCTTCTGTCTAAAGTAACGACAAAAAACCCACGAATTATTCAACTTGGTGTGATTAAATGTCATGATTTTTTTTTATTTATTTCAGTTATTCAGAAACTACAAAGTCGAATACAATTACGGAGAATTAACGTACAAAGTGAATCCAACATATATTCCAAAAGACCCATTAAAATTCAAATTGACCAAAAGAAATAATTAGAAGATGGAGATCTTCAGTATTATTATGTAGAAATTTAATGAAACGCTGATTTTATGCTAAAAATTATTGCCGTTTTTTTTTTAAATTTATTGAAATGTTCAAAAAAGAGTTGCAAAATTAAATATCATATTTCTTTAACACTAGATTGCCCAAGGAAGTCAAGCAGTCAAAATGACTGCTTTTGGCAATATAGGTATAACACATATACGGGAAATGAAGGGGGGGGGGGGGGGGGGGGGGGAGGTAACTACAATTATTAATAAACGCATTTATATGTTGTACAAAAAGTCACAAAATTCTAACAAATTGTGTCATTATATACATAATTGTTTTTCTGATTGAAATTAAAAAGCAGTCAAAATGACTTGCTTGGGCATCTTTAATTGTTTTTGAATTACAGAAAAATACCGTTGTTTTTTTTCCAAATCTGTAATTTTAAAAAGTCGCAGCTCACGGACGGATATCAATAATCATATTTGCTATCACAACCTCTGCTAAAACCTTACAAATGTTGCAAGCCATCTAAAGTTGTAGGTGCACAGCAGGAACGAGACGTCAATGAAGGAGGCCCTACCACCTTGGGATGTAGTATTAGAAATTGTATTAGAAACCGCTAACTCATACGTTTAGATTTTATTGTACCCAAATATACCAAAAACTTTATGGGAATAATGTATTGTCCTAAAAACAAATTTTCTCTATAAATATCCTTTTATTTATGTCAAAATCACGAAAAATAATTGAAATAGAGTGGTAAAACAATACCGAGATAAAATCACTGTTAACATACGAGTAATTATTTGAGTATAGCTAATAATAATAAAAAAAAATGTTCGTGACTTTTACAAAAAACCATTAGAATAAACCTTCTACAAACAAGCAGATAATGAATCCATTTCACTTAAACCGTTAGCTCTTTGAAATATAAATGCAGCAAAGTATAACATTTATTTCTAAATGATTGCTTTTTGTGTATTTTTACAGGGTAAAACAACCAATAATTCCAAAAGAGGTTTCAATTTGAAATATATTTGAATTTTGTAACAAAATCATGTCGATATGAAGTATCTTTTTAAGTAAGAAGTATAAAAAAATGTTGATTTTGATTTTGGGCAATTTTTTTTTGTGATTTTCATTATTGAATGTTAGTTTAACCCTTTTGTTGACAGTCGGTACTTTTAAGTACCACCAACTTATAAATTCTTATATTTTTTGCTTCAATAGTATCGACATTCTATATACTTCTATATACTGTGGTATAAGGCGTAAATACCAACCCTCCATAAAATTAGTTCATGTCTTTTTTTTAATGCTTTCTGGAACCATTTTCAACGAAAAAAAGTCATGGTTATTGATTTATTATTGTTCACTTCCTGGTCCACAAAGGACCAAGTCTTCGATTATAATTCGCACGAGGTGTGCGAACTAGTGGTTTATATATTTATTTTAAACCTACCTAGTATCACACTCTAACAATTATGTGGCAGAAATCTTTTAATTGCACTAGCATTTTGTTACTCGAGTCGCTTGATATCTTGAATATTTTCAAGTCCCTCGAACGTCCCTATCTCGTTATATTCGATAACTGGAATTTTCGTTTATTCCCTCTATAAATAGACCTTGTTGCTATAATTATAGGAGCGAAACCTATTTAAAAATGTGGTTATCTGGGTATTATTTGACTCTCTCCTATCGCACAAATATAGGACACAGTCCAATAACCAATGGAGACATTGCAAAGTTTTATTAAAAATTATTTCCATCATAGGATGGATACCACTATTTTTGACCTCTATTTTTTACACCCCGACCAGGGACATTTTTTTCACAAAAATGATATATTTTGAATAACCAACAAAAATTTAACTTTACCTACTTTTGCGTTTCTATAGGGAAAAATATTTTATAGGGTAAATCGTCCGTCTTTGGTACCATGTCATATAGGCACCTTATAAGTGGAAACAACTTAAAACCGAATTACTGACCAAATAAAAAAACACGTATCGAAAATTTTACCATAATTCTACAAATGTTCAAATATTCAGTGAAATCGAAGAGTGGCAATTCCGTAAGTTTGCTTGTTAGTTGCGATACACCCTGTATATTAAAACCTTTCTGCAAAATATCCTAAATGTGTAATATTCGATTTACAGCATTTGTCTATTGCTCACGCGTGTTTTGCGAATCATATAAAATCATTTTTGATAAGCGATACATGTCGATATATTTACAAACCTATATGTCCGTACTTTGTCGACCATATTAGATAAAATCATTGGAAATTTATGCATGACACCAATCAGAATTCTATACAATTATTCGCTTATTTAAGTCATACTTTTGCGACTTCAATCAAATCAAAGTCAAAATATTTCCGGTTGCCTAACAATATGAAATCGCGTGCAACATAAATTATAGCCCCTTTTATTATCATAATCCAATGATATCCCGCTCCACGATCTACCAACACCACTTTATTAAACTATTCAACTTCAAAACAAGCCACAATTCTGGAACAGAAGAACATCGACATAACTTTGATTTGTGAGTATCTTCGCATGAATTTCAAAAACATTTCAAAATATTTGATGGCTTCCAATATAAACTTTACAGTAACTTTAATTTAAATGTCTAATGGATGGTTCCACGATATTTTTAGCGACCACTAAATCGAGTTAGCGGGCGAATTTCAAGCAAAAAGAGCCTGTTAACTCGATTTAGTGGCCGGTAAGAATTTCGTGAAACCCGCCATAAAGATATTACGGACAAATTGTATAATCTCCAGCGCAATTCCGGTATTCGCTCTAATTAAACAAAATTTCGTTTTATAGACGTTACTAATTGGAGGGAATTGCTGTCCGAAGAAAATTTATTTAAGATTCTCGTCCGTTTGAAGTGTCAATAACTCTTTTTCATTCATTTCTTTTGTCGATTACATAAACAAAAATCTATTTTGAAAAGTTGAAAGAAGAAACACAAGATGAAGAATGTTAGAAATTCGACTTTATGCGAAATTATTAGAAGAAAACGTTTATTGTTTTAATGGTGCTAAGAATGTGAATTAAGCTTTTAACAACACAAAATCAAATGCAATGCAATGTTAAGACTCGACACGGAGAGAAATAATTCCGTTAAAAATTGTAATATACTGGCCTTTTTTGTAGTGACTCCCAGAAAAGGGGAAATTTATACAAAAAACAAAATGAAATTCTCACAAAATTTAATTGCTTATTTTTAGTACATATATTACAATTTTTTGTAAGAATCTGTCCTTTTATTTCTCTCCGTGTACGAAGTTAATTTAAATCATTGACCTTTTCGATTGTGAAGTTTTAAATAAAGGGTGTTTTTTTTAGACGTGTGGTTTTCAAGAAGAAATAAAACGCATATAATTTAATGTTATGGCCAAGAGTTTAGCTTTATTATAAAGATAAGGGTTTGCCATTATGTTTTAAAAATGATTTCGGGCAAGTGGCCGCCGCGGCTGCCTCGAATAAATTCCAGCCGAGAGGCCCGATTTTCGACCACTTTTGCAGCAATTGGGGCCATATGTCAGCAATAACACGCCGAATATTCTCTTCCAAGGCGTCAATCGTCTCGGGCTTATCTGCGTATACAAGCAACTTCACATAACCCCACAAAAAATAGTCCAGCGGTGTTAAATCGCACGATCTTGGAGGCCACGCCACAGGCCCACGACGCGAGATAATGCGCTCACCAAAAGTTTCCTTCAATAAATTGATTGTTTCGTTGGCTGTATGACATGTAGCGCCGTCTTGTTGGAACCAAAGGTCGTCCACATCAACATCCTCCAATTCAGGCACGAAAAAGTCATTAATCATGGCTCTATTGCGTTCCCCATTGACTGTAACATTATGGCCGGCTTCATTTTTGAAGAAATATGGACCAATGATTCCCTCTGCCCATAGAGCACACCAAAAAGTGACTTTTTGAGCATGTAACGGCGTCTGAAGAATGGCTTGTGGATAACCATCCCTCCAAATGCGACAATTTTGCTTATTGACGTACCCATTCAACCAAAAGTGAGCTTCATCGCTGAACAAAATTTTCTTGTGAAAATCGGGATCGGTGGCCATCTCGTTTTGGGCCCATTCACCGAACGTGCGACGCGCTTGATGGTCGTTTGACGAAATGGCAAACCAAACTGAGCATAAATCAAGTGACAACTGTCAAAAAGACCAACTCCGAAAAAAGTAGTGCCAGATTGAAAACCACACGTCTAAAAAAACACGGCATACAGACAGACAAGGTATGCTGTAAACTTTTGATAGTCAGGTGTGACGTCATTTGTGCCGACTTTTTTTAATTAATTTTTATGTTTATTGATCACTATTTAATGCAATCAGTCCACTAATTTACAAATATCTTATTTAGATCGCACAAAAATTTAAATTACCATCCACAAAACAAAATTCCTTCTGAACTTGACGAACTAATCGGCACAAGTGACGTAGCAACGAAATGTCAGATTTGAGTTTACAGCATACCTTGTCTATCTGTATGCCGTGTAAAAAAACACCCTTTAGTTTGACTAGTTTCGGAAAATTTTAGTAAAAAGTGTGTTTTAGTCAAAAACTCATGTAAATTTGGAACTCTACACTTCTGGTTAATTGAATTCAAACAAGCAAATTTTCTTTTAACACTCTAACCGCGGGAAACGTAGAAATCGCGTTTCACTTATTTTATACAATTCCGCGGGCGACGCTGTTGTCGCGTTGCATAAAGTTTTGTTTTAGGATATCTGAACATCAGGAAATGCTATAACTCCGTTCTCATATTTTTATAATAGATTAATATAATCATTATACCTGTTATAAAAAGCCCGGGATTTTATACAAAAAATTTGTAAAATCGCCCGCGGCTTTAGGGCTTTTAATTAAAAACATCATTTCGATTCATTCAATAAAACAAAAAAAAATTAAATTCCACTGAAATTTTAGAATTTAAAATGTACGCGTAAAACAAATTAAAAAAGGTTTAAGAAAATATATTTTAATTGCTCCGCAATTGCGTTGTCTCTCTATTGTCCAAGATTTTTTTTTAATTATTTATTTTTATAAGATATGGAAATAAAAACCTAATCCTGGTACTCACTATTTAGCTGAGTCGTTTAATTGGTATTCGTTGCTGCGAGAGAAACATTCCTGTACACCGGAGTCCTGCCACAGTCTTTTCATAGCCGCTAATAATTCTTCTGAGAATGGTTCTGTATCATGCATCCTTTGACAAACATCGAACACCATTTTTGCATCACTCTAAATATTAAAAAGGGAAAGAAAAATGATTTAATTTGTATTATAAATTGAAAAAAAAATTGACTAATTTACCTCTCTTTCATTATTGCCATACTGAATACTGAGGTTTGGCATGGCTCTAAGAATTGCAACTAAAGATTGTATTGTGTTGCTGTAAACAACCGGCCGATATTGTTTAAAGTCTTCAGATGTGAATCCACTTTCGTGAATAATTCTGAAAATTAAAGTAATAAAAGAATTAGTTAAAATTTTGTTTTTTTTTTATGAAAATGTCTTAATTGGTATCTCTATCAGGGAAACGTTACCGTAACGTAACAAAATAATGCAATGATTATCTGACTTTTTCTTCAAAATTGCGTTATAACGTTATAGAAATTTAATTTCGTTACAATAAAGAAAAACCTAATGAAAACCGGGAAAAAATTCTTTTGTTTTTTTGTTATTTATTTATTTTTGTCTTTTTATTTCGTATTTTTTTTTTGTGAAATTTTCCACAAAAGTTTATTAACCCCACAGAGGTGTATAAAATATCATTGGGGTAATTTGAACTTAGAATGTTGGTGTTGTAAAACAAAATATCCAACGTTACGATTTTTTTTCTTTTGCCATCCTTGATATTTATACAAATAATAAAATTATACGGGGTATAATTTTTAAAAACCAATTGTCCAACAAGTACGGCTCGATTAAGAATGACAGGTCGGAACCCACACTCAGAAAAATGGAGGCTAACTCGACGACCTACATACGGCGTAATTGGCCTCGGGCAGGCGCGCGTTCGCCTGCATGTGGGCAAGTGAAACTGAGTTGACCTGTGGTCGGAGAAATTCTGAAACTAAGCCACCAGCAGGTGAAGTAAGGCATTGGGAGCTGCACGAGTTGACCTTAGATAGGTTAACTCTGACCGCTAGCTGGCTTACAGACACCTCTGTAAGGTCAGAGTTAACCTGACAAAAAGTTGACCTGGACATTTTTCTGAGTGCAGTCAAACGTGTTTCTTTCCTTCCGACTTAGATGTTTTTCACATGCAATTGCAGTAAAATTTTGGTGTGAAAAAAAAATTTGGTGTGAAAAAACTCAGTAGGAATTTCACGCGTTTTTGTTGGAAATCATTGATTTCGGCATGTGCGTCCGTAAACACCATAATTTTCGAAAAGATTGAGCTAGAGACCTAAAATTTTGTATGGTTACGATTCTATAGCTCGGCTAAGTTCTTGAACGGGCAAAATCGGACCAATCCTTCCCCCCTCCCCTATACAAACGAAACAGTTTTTCACAATTTTCTCGAAAACGGTGAGTCATATTGAAAAATTTATAATTGTGTTTAGAATAGGATTTTACATCATTCATCCATACATGAAAATCCAATCGGACCACTGTTTCCCCCTCCCCCATACAAATGAAATACATTTTTCCTGTTTTCTCGAAAACTATGCTTCGTATCGAAAAATTTATAAAGATAAAATGTTTTTAGAATGTGTTTTTACATAAGTTATCTATACATTAAAATCCAATTGAATCACTCCTTTTCAGATTTATAAGTCTTTAACATCGAAAACCCAAAATTCGATTCATTGTTTACAAACAAAGCGCTGCATTTAGATGAGGGCACAATCTTTAAAGATCCATGATTCAAATAGATAAATGAGAGCTAAATTTGTACAGAAATAAGACTTGAACAAACATATGATATTTAAGGACATTTGGAATTCATTCGCTAAATGCGCAACATGAAATTAAACGCTAAACATTTTCATTTGTTTATTTTATTTCTTTAGTTACGTCGTATAAATATGAATAAATATTCCTCGAATACAATGAATTACTTTTTTCTTTAAGGATCATAAAATTAGGGCAAAACACGAGTATAACATATTTATGTATCTCTCAAGTAGTTATATAAAACAAATGTTAAATCGTAGACTGTCATTTTGGTATACAAGACGAGAAATAAGCCAACTGGTGTGCGTTGGGAGTGTGGCTGTAGAAGCATTTTTAAGACCTGATGGACCCTTGGTTTAATGTTTAGTGTACCTCGAGCATATCGTTCCTTCCACATGGGCAATTTCTATATATGAGTAGGTGGATATTAAGCAATTTCCTGTTCTATTTCGATGTAAGGACGACGGTGACTAATGAAAAGTGTTTACGCTTATATCTGTTTATGAAAGGGATATCGTATTTAGTAGACAAATTGAGGGCTATCTTAGTAAAAATAAATAAAATCCCACGGAACAATTTCTAAAGATAAGAAAATTTTAACATTTCCCAAGAAAGAAAAAACTGAAGTTGTTTTGATGTTAAATGAATGTGGGCGTATAGAACAATTCAATGGCTACGCATCGTTTTTTTTTTCACCCACGCAAAATTCTCGCCTTAAAAAGTCAAACCCAGTGAGGACAATTAAATAAAATTTTTCGCCTGAAAAGAAAATAAGATCAATTTTTCTATTTCGAAGTATCAAACGATTTTATTTCAGACAATCAAGGATCCGTAATTGCATTTTTGTACGTACAGGAACTTTAAAGTTTAACCGTTAAATAATTTACATAATTTAAAGTTTACATTTTAATTTGACGTGACAAGTGGAAACAATATAAGATTATTAATTTTTTGCCTTTATTTGCGTATAAGAACACGATTATAATCATTTTTAAGAGCAAAGTCGCGTTTTATTGCTCTACAAGTCTAAGGAATTTTTTTTTAAGAAAACGTAATTTTCCAATTATGTAGTAAATAATGGGTTTTATCAAAGACAAGTGCGTATGTAAGTTTGTTCAAACCCGGCTATTTTAAAGGTGCCGCTCCACATGAGAGTAAATACGCGAGTAACTCTCAAAATCGCCGCAATTAACTCTCAAATGGGCAACCTCCTGCGAGTAACTCGAGAGTTACTGGCAGGAGGTTGTCCATTTGAGAGTTAATTTCGGCGATTTTTCTCTTTTCAAGACCAATATTTTGATTTTTTTGACATCTTGCTTTGGCGAGTTCTCGAGAGCTACTAGCGAAATTCAAACACCGTTCATATCTGGCGAGCAACACCCCGAGAGTTCAGTGGGTGCGTGTCGACTAGAGAGTAGTTGACTGTTGACAGCTCGCAGAAACTAGCTCGCGAGTTTTTTCGAGTTTCTGCGAGCGACTCTCAGAAACGTGTCCATTTACGAGTAGCTGCTATCGAGAGGTTCTCGCCGGCATCTACTCTTATGTGGAGCAGCACCTTTAGCTATTGTTACCATTTAAAGGCGATCTGCACCAAAAATTTCAATATTGGGTTGCTTAGGTATTTGTTAATGATATATGTAACAGGTTCAAACATAAGCCCCAGAAAAACTGACATGTTTTTCGCGATTCTCTTGATCAATTTGATAAAATCATAAACACAAAAAGTATTTAGTATGTAATTTTACAAGTTCTTCTGTTGTTCAAGGGAATCATCTGCGGTAGGAAAATCGGTTGGGGAAATCCGAACTTTTTAGAACTGCAGAAGACGACAAAATTTGTAGGTTGATTGTTTTCTCCCTTTCTATCCAAGTTGTCTTGACATAAGTGCATCACACACTTTTATCAGATGAAAAAATCGGCTGTATGGAGATCGTGCTTCAAGCGGTTATTGCTTGAGGCCACAGAAATGAGAAATAAAAAGTAAATGGATGGATAAAACGACAATGATTATGAAGAAATGTAAAAGATTTTACGATGCAATTGGGAATCTCCTTCTTGTTCTAATTCACAAACAAATTACTTAGTTTTTTTTCCGATGTTTTTTTCCGATGCAGTGCGGTGAAAAGTGGTATTTCCCAATATTTGGTCGTACATCGACCAATCTGCGCCGTATATCGAAACAGAGACACAACTCAATAAGGTCGTTACAGTGAAACCTGTATAAACCGGACTCGCACGGGATCAGGAAATTTTCCGTATTAGTCCAGGCACATACCGCGTTGATAAGCACGTAGAATAATGCGAAAGTGGCTATTTGAGTTTTTCAAACCCGTCAAGTCAAAACTAGTATTTTAACGTGCATTGAGGTAGATTCAAGTAGAAGTATTAGGTCTGTTCGATATAAGTCCTGGACTTACTCCGAATATTTTCACTTTACTCCACAAAATGGCGGATTTTCTTACTCTGAATTTGTTTTTATCGAACAACTTGGAGTAAGTTCAGAGTAAAGTTAAGTGCACACGATATGATCACTGTTCATATTTTTGAGCAAAAAAGTGTCCCAAACGTGTTCATATCGTCTGAACACCATATTTTTGTGTTCATACGTATGAACACAAGGCATATGAACACATTTGAACATGCCGTGAGCAAACGTATGAACACGACCTGTTCATACCGTGTGAACACTATTTTGGGACCGTATGAGCCCAGTTTGTAAAATTCGGACGTATGATCACAGATATGAACACACTGTCACATTTGAACATGGGCTAAGTTTTCAACATGTTCAAATGTAAAATTTTGAGTCAAATTTGTACGTAAATTGATGTTTTCTGGTTTTTATTTGGGTCTAGTAGGTTTTAGATTTGTGGCGTGGATCGCTCAGTCAGCTAAGTGCTTGCCTTGTGATCCAATGAGCAGTGGTTCAAATCCCACTCTCAGGGTAAAAAAATTCGATTCGAATTTGAACTTTTCTGTTCATGGACTTTTTAAAACACGGACCAGTTTGGTCTTCGCCTCCAAGCTCCTGGCATATAACACAAAAAAAAAGTTTTCGACAGTTTTGTAATTTGTTGTGTTGTGTGCTCAAATGTTCTTAAAAATTGTTCATATCTGTAATTTGAACAAAACGTTCATATCGTCTGAACACTGGTTCACACGCGCAGAAAAAATATGAACACAATGCATTTGAGCACATATGAACACACCTAAAAATTTGAAGCTTTGGGACAAAATGTTCATATCGTGTGAACACCTTTCATATATTGTATGAACATATGAGCATTTGAAGCTTATAAGCAACATATGCGTATGTTCATAAATATGAACAGTGATCATATCGTGTGCACTTACCTTAAGTCACGTTTGAACTGTCGAGGTTGAGGTTAAGTTTTACGTTTGTGTACAACATTTTTAAAATGAATATCAAGGAACTAATCATGTTTAATTTGATTTCTGATGATTTCGATCAATATGAATTAAGTGAAGACGACTTTTTAAGTGAAGAGAAGGAAGAAATCGTCCGCACAAAAAGGAATTGCATAAAAAATTATTTTGAAGAAGTTGTTCCGTCGTATTCGGTATACTCGCAATTTTCCAGAATGATTTTCAAC
The DNA here is from genome assembly GCA_964034945.1 of Chrysopilus asiliformis. NCBI lineage: Eukaryota > Metazoa > Arthropoda > Insecta > Diptera > Rhagionidae > Chrysopilus > Chrysopilus asiliformis. Next base: position 102,845,386 of record OZ035961.1, read on the forward strand.
ATATAAATTTTCATAATTATACATTTTATAAATTTTTCTTGACTTCCAAACACTGTAAAAGAGAGGTTATATCTGACAAATATCAGCTGTCAAAAGTTTACTCCAGCTAAAAGCAAGAGTAAGTCCAGGACTGAAAAGATGAGTCCTGGACTTACACTTTTCTGTTCGATATGTGTTCGGAGTAAGTTCAGAACTCATATCGAACATAAAAGAGTAAAAATTTTTACTCTGAGTAAGTCCAGGACTCATATCGAACAGACCTAGTGACTAGAAATATAAGTTTGATGCGACCTCCACAAATTGGTTTCAAGCATTTCAAATACTCAAATTGCCACTTTAATACCATTCTATATGCTTGGCAACAAAAATTGTATAATTTACCCTGAATCGTCAATGAAAAATCTGCACCTCTGGAGAAATCCAAGATATAACAGAAACATATTTCATTTAGCGGGTTTCATTTGCCAGCTACAAACAAAATAATAAAAAAAAACTCGATTCAATATTTAAACATTTTGATCCAATGAATTTTCAATATTATTTATAACCCTTTCATGCCACGAATTGTTGCTAGACGGAAAAGGCTTGAATTTCACATCCGTTTTTCATGCCTCATGAATAAACAAAAAAAAATTTACATTTCACAAAAAGTATTTGCATGACTCCATGAAGTTCGCACGTTCCTCGCAACAAAACTTTTTTATTCCTGCTGCCTTCCATCAACGAATCACAAATCAAATGGGCGCCGAATAAAAATTGGAAAGCTTTCATCAAAAAAATTGGGAATTTTATTTTACTACCTCTGTAGAATTTATAAAACATCAATTTTTAGCAAATGATCAGAGAAAATCGATTTTGCACGTGGCAAAAGAGTAAAAACATTTCCACTTTTACGTAAATTGCAAAAGTTCCGTGTGTTATTGAACAAAATTTCCAAGATTTTTATTTAATTTTTCATTAAAGTGAAATGGTATGAAGCTATTGAGATTAATATAAATCAATTTAATGCAAAATTAAATCTTTATTTCAGAGGAGACAAATTTTTTTATAGTTTATAATCAGGTAAGAGTACATTTTTGCGTCCAGTGTGAAATGTTTAATTTAATCTTTATTTCATAAAATATTTAATTTCATATTCTCGAAATTTGTTTCGTGAGTCCTTTAGGCATCCACAGCCAGCCATTATGGCATTTATCTAAATTGCGTCGGCAATTTGCAATTAAACATTTAACATTAATGTTGCAATTGAGAAAATTTTAATCTGGAATTTAATAAAATAATGTGAATTATTGTTTTTAAATAGAGAATTTAAATATTTTAGAAAATTTCATAATGGTGATAAAGTTTTATTGTAAACAATCGACCTACTTTATAATAGGTGAGACAAATGGCACGAATTTTAGCATTTGAAGGATTATTTTTTTATTTATATTTTGTTTGAAATTGAAATTAATCCAAATCAGGGTTGTGAAAACCCCGAGAATTTTAAAAAAAAGCCCAACCCACTGGATTTTTTTTTCGTTTTTAAAAACATTTTGACTAACATCAAATATTGAAGATTTTCTTCTATTTTTCTATTGTAAATATAACGGTAAAATCTATAATTAATAACAGGTACTCGTATTATCTAAAATAAATAAGAAAAATCAGAATTATCTAGAACATAAATGATATTGGTAAATTTTTCAATTTTTAATGATCGTTTGTAACCACATTACTTATTTTATTAATGTAAAAAAAGGTTAAAAATACCAATAAAATTACAAAATTTAAACTGACGGTAAAAACGCTAAAATTTGTTTGAAATGGACTCGAAGACGAAGAGTAGTAAAGGCCGAAATACAATTGACCCGACACAACGTTTACGACGACATTTCAGATTTTAAACTCATAGTCCCTTTGGTTCTGTATACAATTAATGCGACCAACTTTGTCGTAGTAAAAAGTTGAATGGAATTCAATTTTTGTCGGTCAGCTCTCCGACAAAATTTCATGATTGATTCAAAATGAAATCTTAACCTGAATCGTACGTCGATGCGTCCATCATGCGTGCGTCCGGTTGACAGTTCGATGCGGTGACAGTTGGGTACGGCAACGAATCTGGAGTTAATTAATTGTTTTGCACTTCTTCTATTAGTTTATCGTCGAAGCAATTACTTTCAATTTGTTCCATACCTAAATTGCTTAAATCGTAAACAAACTTTTTTGCGAAATGACATTTCCGTGCGTTGCCGCATGTAAAAGTAGAAAGTCGACCTACTCTATGCGGTTGCCGCATCGGAAAACGTATTATTAGGGGAGTACTCATAGCAGCCCGTTGATTCTACTCGAACTGTCAACCGGACGCACGCATGACGGACGCATCGACGTACGATTCAGGTTCTACCTTTATGCGGAAGTCATAAAATCTAAATTTGATTACAATTGTTCACATTCCTTTTATGCATGATAATGGATAACAAAAAATATTACATGTGGCTCACCGTCCGACTGTCAAAATCAAATGAAAAACAAATGACGTTTAGAGCAACAAAGTGTGCGCAATTGTATATGGAGCGCGACATGGTCGCCGTAAATGTTGTGTCGGGCCAATTGTTTTCCAGCCTTAAAGACGTCTACTTCTTATCAAAAAGTTCCTGGATTATTATTAAACACACCACTCAAGAACAATTTTCCCACTAGTAGATTTCATGAAAGCCAATGATGGGATTTTTACTTCTTAAATAAAATGTATTTATTTTTGTAAAATTATATTTTTCGACTTACGATAGTCTTACACGGAGGCGTCGAAATATAAGCAAACCTCCACTTAAAAATTATTACAGCGTATTCCTTGATTTTTTTTAGCATATTAACAAGACTTCAGAAGCACAAAAAATTATTTCATAATTCCGATAAATAAAATACTTACTTCATTTGTTTAACGATTGTACTTTTCCCCGATTCACCAGCCCCTGAAATAGAAGAAAAAAGAACAAATTTACTACATGATAAACTGAAATTGATATCATAGTAATTTAGTAAATTAGAAGTAATCTATTTAAAGAGATCTTTGACCCATTCGATCAAACGTGACAAGTAATATTCAAATAAAGACGAAAATTCAAAGTGGCTATTTTGGAATATTTTGATATTACCTAAATATAAAACGAACCGTGCCTGTTGCTAGTCATTCCTATTCCATATTCGATTTTGCATAAATGCAAGTCAATATTGTGAAATGCCGAATGAAGAAGGGGCCAAACTAAATCGACCCTTAACACAAGTTAATCCGCCATCCTTTTTAACAGAATAAAATACACTAAGATGGCTATAGAGCCACAAAGTAAACACCTGCTCTAATAGCAATCAATCATATACAATTCAAATGTCTGCTAAGGATGGGCGGCGACTCCAGACCGAGAATTTATGGCCATGCTAAGATGATAGCAGCAACATTGTGCTACTAACTCGTATCTATATTGTATTTTATGATAACAGCATCTATATAGAATAGTTGACTGGATCGGTGACGGTTACTTGCGAAAAACTCTTTCTCCGGAGAAACTCCCGTCATTTGTACGACATCGGTCCAGATTGAGATTCGCATTTATATCCGAATCCGGCACATCCAGATGAGGCTGTTTGCCTATTGACGAAGAAATTTATTTGGACGTTTCGATCGATTCTGATGAAATTTTAAGGAGAGGATGTCGAATGATTTTGATATTTTTGTGCGATTCAATCTTGTCATGGCTGTTAGTATCAATTTATCTCAATGCCATATGTATACCATAAATGGATGAATAAATCGATATTAGGAAGAAGAAAAAAAAACAATCGCAGGAAGGAAAACATATTCTGCTTTCAAGTTTATGTAAAATTTGCATGCGGCTATAGCGAGTCGACATTTTTTTTTGCTTACAAATGTCAAAAGCATAAATATGGCTGGAAAATTAGAAAATTATTTCAATTTGAAATGCAAATCAGATGCACGTCCCCCCCGGAAATGTTATTAAGTTGAATTTTTTGCCAGGGGATATAAACGATATGTTCTGTTACTTATGAAATCCAGAGGATCAAAGTACACCAACTAAAAACTTATATCAGCAATAAGTCTTCATGTAAAAGAATTTCAATCAACTCAATTAAATTGAAACATGAAAACGATATCTGATGTGAACAGCACATGACCGCTTTCTACAAAATCTAAGTTTGTGCACAATTTACACTATAAAGGTGCCGCTCCACATGAGAGTAAATACGCGAGTAACTCTCAAAAACTCTCGAGAGTTGCTCGCAGGAGGTTGTCCATTTGAGAATTAATTTCGGCGATTTTTCTCTTTTCAAGACCAATATCTTGATTTTTTAGACATCTTGCTTTGGTGAGTTTTCGAAAGCTACTAGCGAAATTCAAACGCCGTTCGTATCTGGCGAGCAACTCCCCGAGAGTTCAGTGGGTGCGTGTCGACTAGAGAGTAGAATCACTTTTGACAGCTCGTAGAAACTAACTCGCGAGTTTTTGCGAGCGACTCTCAGAGACGTGTCCATTTGCTAGAAGCTGCTATCGAGAGGTTCTCGCCGGCATTTACTCTCATGTGGAGCGGCACCTTTACCCTATGAATAAAATATTAGTTTGTACACTTAGAAAAATGTAGCAAAAGTCGTCGACTTAGGTATAGCGCAATGGGTTTCGTGCATAAAAATTTAGACTATGCTAGGCGCGCGTTCACCTGCATAACACAGCCTTTACACGCGTCTGTAGAGCTGACACAGTCGCTGACACAGTCTCGTGACAATCGTATATCCCCTTTTTTGTAAGAATTTCTCCTATTATTATAGTATTGCATCTCTCCTTTAATCCTTCATTGGTGTGGTGGAATATGACATAACCCAGCACAGTAACGAAGGGTTAAATATCTCAAAAACTACTTGAGCTACAGTAGTAAAATTTCACAGACATGTTTGGTCATTCAATGAGTCAAACTTGTTGACTTTTGGTGAAATTCCGTTGACCAGAAGTGACCAAAATGGCGGATTTTTAATCCTCCGTTTCTGTGGTGGGGTGTATCATACCCCAACAATAATGAAAGGTTAATCCAAGGAATCTATACTAAAAGTTTTCTGCATGATCTCCATAAATTTCAAATTCAATGACCGAATATAACTTGAAAGAAAATTCAATACAAATGTATACAAACCCAAGCCAAACAGTAATAACGAACATTGAACGACTGAACATCATAAAAGCACAGCGCAAACAAAATAAACATAACTTAACCCTAATCTATTGGAAAACTAAAAAATAACTTAAATAGCAAACAACGAAGAACTATTCAAGCAAGTGGCCATGAATTATCCGTGAGAAGGTTAACAACCCGCTATAATAAAATAAAAAACAAATCCTTTTATCTAAAGCCTTAAATCAACCGAAGATTAATGAGTCCTTTGACTTAAGCGACATGGGGTATCCACGATTAAATGTATTTAATTGAAAAAAATTCGTCTAACAAAATTTATGAAATGCGATTGGAAAATAAAACAGTGTTGGGATTTTATCAAAAAGGGCAACCGCGGGCTACTGAATTGTAGTGATAAGAAAGCCTTGGATCTTCTGTACAGTTTCTTTCACCATAGAAGCGCCCTTGTCAAGATCACTCTACAAACAACCAACGAACATGTAAAACTAGGTGCGCAGTTTGTAGGCGCAAGCAAACTAATGGCAGCTCCTTCACTTCTTGTAAACAATTTCCCCGACGAAAAATTGTTTTAACAAACATTGCGCGCATCCAGTGCAAATGAAATTTCTAAAATTAGAAGCAATTCAGTAAACATGAAAAGAGATTTTCCTGGAAATTATTACATTAACAAAGTAGAAGAAAAATTGAATGGAAATTGAGTGAATTAAAATATTGTATAAGAAAAACAGTAAAAACAATGATTTCATGAAGATTTTTTTTTTAGAAAATGTTAGACACATAAAAAATGGTTCTAACTGACATAATATTTGTTTGAATTCGACTTTGTCGAAATGTTTCATGATTTGTATCTAAATTTGAGAATCATTCCGAGATGCGATATTCAATTAGTTTAAGAACTATTCTACTAGTTACATCCTTAGCGGCCTGACTGTATAATAAACTACAAAATTTGGGCTCCAGCAAAAAGTAAATGTGTGGGCCCAAAAACTTAAAATTTTCCTTCGATGACTGAAAATTAAAAATCTTTTTTAGGAAACCGGAAATTAGAAAAAGTGAGAATTTGCAAACCAAAAAATTAATTTCTATACATCCTTAGTAATGGAATTCTGCCAAACCGATTTAAATATTTCTATTTTTCGTCGAAAATCACTATTATATTGAAAGTTTGTACAAAAGTCAAAAAAGTTGATTTTATTTCAATTGCGTCTGCTATTTATTTGCTTTAAAAGACTCGGTACTAAGGCAATAATAAACGTCAACGCATGAAATTAATTATTGAGTTGAGAACCTATATTATCCAATAAGCTGCGTGTTTACTGAAACTAGAGTACCTGCTAAAAATTTTGTGACGACATTCAGAGATCAGAATTTGTTTGACAGAATATTTTCTCTCACATTTTTCTCTGAGAATGTTTGTGGTTCCTTAAAGGTAGAACCAGAAACATACGTCCGTGCGTCCGCCATGCGTCCGTCACGTTGACAGTTCGATGCGGTCAAAGTAAAATCAACGGGCTGCTATGAGTACTCCCGTAATAATGCATTTGTCCGCATAAAGTAGGTCTACTTTCTACTTTTACATGCGGCAACGCACGGAAATGTCATTTCGCAAAAAAGTTTGGTTACGATTTAAGCAATTTAAGTATGGAACAAATTGAAAGTAATTGTTTTGACGATAAACTAATAGAAGAAGTGCAAAAAAAGTGAAGAAGAAGTGATTCGTTGCCGTACCCAACTGTCACCGCATAAAACTGTCTACCGGACGGACACATGACGGACACATCGACGTACAATTCAGGTTCTAGCTTAATGGGGCGAATTATAAGAGAAAAGAAAACAAAAACTTATAGTTTTGTTGTTTTTTAAACAAAATTTTTATAACTGATCGTAGATAAAGATCCTTTAATCTAGAGAGTTGACAACCGGAAGTTTATAAATGACAACCGGAAGTTTAAAAATGACCGCCAAGCTGAAAAACGAGCGTGAAAAAGTTTAAAACTTTCATTCATTATGATTCTGAGGTATCAAAAAAATGGCGGGTGAATACATATTTCCAATACATATTTAAAATAAAGTGGCTTTACCATGGAAGCCGCAAACAATTTTTTTTTAAATTTCAAATCGGTATAAAATTTTTATTTTCCAACCGATTTTAAATCCGTAAACGTCAAAAAACGGGTGTAAAAAATTTTTTTTGGTGCCGGGTGTGGCGACACCCCTCCCCCTCTCACTTGAAAAATACACGTACGCTACTGGAAAAACAAAAATCGCTAAAATTCAATTTTCTCGCATCCTGGAGCTGTTAAAAGTTATTTTGAGCCAGTCTTGCATTCTGGAGCTATTAAAACGTATTTTGAGCGCAGATTTCAAGCTACAGGATACATGCTAAAAACTTTTGGGAATAATCTTGAATTATTTAAAGAAAAATCTACACTTGGCATTCGAACGACGTTTTTTCGAGAAAATCCTTTAAATATCACAATTTTTCTCATTCACCGCAATTCGATTGGCTTTTTATTAAGTTTTTGAGAACTTATTCTTACTGAAGCATCATTTTGAATTGGATTCCATGGAAAAACAAATTGGCACTTGATCCAAATCTTTTCAAAATGAATTTGTAGAAACTAAACTGTTGGTTCAGATGAAACGTTCACGCCAAGGCCATCGAAATAATAAAATTGACGTGAAACATTCATGTATGAACGATGCAAATGTAAACAAATGAAATTTTCCTCCTGACATCCAAAATGTTTCAAGAGTAGAAGAAAAAAATTATTTTTTGACGTGTTCCAGCAGCACATTTGTTTTCACACTGCGTTCAGTTGAACTTAGCAGGGAAAATAATCAATTTCAATACGGTTTAAGTACTAAGACTGTGCGGCTTTTTATACATTTTCAATTTCCACTCCTTATGGTTTTTTTTCGTCTTGAGAAAATGTAAGTGTCTATATTGTGGCTTGAACTTTGCGGTTAGTACTAGAATTTTACGACACGGAGGGGTGGGGTGATTGAGGCGATAAACCGGGGCTGGCACACGTGTGTTTATAGACGCATGATGTTGGACATTTATTTATGATAGTATATGTATATAATTTTTTTTTTTCAGACACCTTCGTTTTCCGCAACAGAAATATTAAAAGTAAATGCCAAACACAGGAAAGATCCAGGAATTCTCTGCTCTATATTTATTCATACATTTTGAGGAGGAAAATGAAGACAGTAACGTCGACTGTTTATGGATCATCCACCTTTGCCTCGATACAACTCACCTCGACAGTTTCCAGATTTACGGCGAGGATGTGAAATATTTGCAAGGTGAATTACCTTAAAATTGGATTTGGCTTCTTCTTTTGTTTTCTGGTTCTTTTCGAGGGGGTAGATAAGATATATGTAGAAGATACAACGCACCTGTAGATAAGATGCTAACATCACCGAAATTCTCCTAAAACTCAAAATATACCAACGAGAAATTCCCAAAGGAGGTGTTTTGTAATTATAGCTGGCATATTCGAAAATGAATAAATTTTAATATTAAATCAACTTAGAGTATGAAACATAAGAAAAGGGTTAATAACTTTTGACTGGAGGTCTACACATGCAAAAGAAGATTTTAAGATGATTAATAGCTAACCTCAAATCCAATATTTGAATTTAAAAAATGTATTCATTATTTATTTGTTGCGATAATTCACCTCAAAAATAAGATTTAATTTACTTTTGATTCTAAAAAAGCCAGATGCTAACCGTTTTTAGGGTACATGGACACTTAATTTTGTCTTAAAACACTCAAAATTAATCAAAAGTAATCAAAATTAAAAAAAGTGAAAACTTACACTAACCGTGTACTGGGGTGAAATACACTCCAACTACAAAAACTTTAATGCATAGACCGACTCTCATGGTGGAAACTGTGTGTAACTTCACACAGAATTTGAAAAATTTCATGAAAATCGTTCAACTAGAGTAAAGTAATATGGCTTGAAAGACAATCAAAAAACGATCAATTCGAAATTGGCTTGAGAATTTTTGAACCTAGTATGATTTTTTTGAAAAGGGTTTTCTTGTATAGGTTCTCAAGAGCTATGCTGTAAAATTTAACCACAATCGGTCGAGTGGTTTTGCAGTTAGAACTCTTTAAAGCGAGTAAGGCCTGTTTCTGGAATTTTATTCAAATTTTTCGACAAATCAATATAAGAAATCTACAGTATTTTCATTTTTGTGAAACTAATACTATTTTTATATAATATTTCTGCGGGAAAAAACAACCAATTTGCCAAATGCAAAATTTAAAAAAAAACTAGATTTGGATGTATAGATAAGTTATGTAAAATACTATTCTAAACACATTTTACTTTTATAAATTTTTAAATATGACCCACCGTTTTCGAGAAAATTGCACAAAATTGTTTCGTTTGTATGAGGGAACTTCAAGTCTTTAGCTCAAAATCCTTTCGAAAGTTATGGTGTTCACGGACAGACGGACGGACATGCGGAAATGAGAATATTTTGTCATCTCTAACACCCTGGTGCTGTAAAAAATATGGGCAATGTTTCAATTTCTTTTTTTATGAGTAGGATTTGTTTTTATTTCCAAAGAATCTTGAAAACGGTTTTTATGAATCCAGTATTTTCATTTTCCTTTAAGGGGCTTTTCATAAAATACGTCACACTTCTATGGGAGTCTGCGGTATAAAAAAATCGTGAAAAATCGCGACGAAGGGAGGGGGGGGGAATTTGAAAGGTTGAAAATCAGGACATTTTAGGGATAGCCCCTGGATTAACTAAAAATTTTTTGAATATTAACAAGAAAAATCTCATGTATTTCGGTCAAGCCTTTTTAAATCATGCAGTATTTTAAAATTCCACACCAGAAATCTTTTAAAAATTAGGTTTATGATCAAATAAACTAAAAAAATGTTTTTTTTTTTAAAAATACGGGGATACCAATACCAGCTAAACTATGCACAAATAAGATGTAGCAAAACGCCCGATGTCATTAACCACTCGAATATAACAAAGATTTTTTCACTTAATGCAACTAAAAGTACTAGGCGAACGATAGAATCTTAAATTTGCATATGCTAAATAGTATATAGAACGGAAATTCATTCATCATGAACTGAATAAATTATGTTTAATTTAAATGCGACAAAAACAGAAATTTCATACCACTTTCAGCTAAAAATTATGACGAAACTGATGCAGAAACACTATCCAGAAAATCATATTGAGGATTAGTAATTTCACAAATAAATTTTAGCTGCTCAGAAATTGTTTAGTCTAAAGTGTAAGCCGTGATGAAAAAAAAAGAAAACATACCAGCAGATAATGTTTGATAATGAAATATTCAAGAATATCTGCAAGAAATGATAGCAAAAAAAAATTGGGTGTTCATTTAACTGCAGATGTTCTCCAAATGTTGAAAGAATTTTTTTCTTTGAATTTAAATGATCAATTTCCATATTATCCACCTTTGTAAATCGAATCTAATAAAGTCCAACTACCAAAGTCAATATCCGTTTAAACAAGGTCAGCTAAAATCGAAAAATATAAATACAAATCCCAAAGATGTATAAAAACAACCCCAAGATGAAAAAGAACTTAGAACTGATGATAAAGAAATGCGAATCTGGAGGAGTTCATTAAGCTAAACAATGTTGACACTATGCTAGCATACAAATCAGAATCAAATAACATTCAGTAGATACACAACAGTATAGTAAACATGAAAAAAAAAGAAGAACACATCTATATGATTGTTAACAATTTTATCTACTTCAGAATTCGATGCGTGTACATTTTTAGACGCACGTAAATATCATAATATTTGAAGTCAAAGGAATAGAGAAGGTGATGTGCTTACTTGGCAACCACACAGCATTCAAAAAATGTCCTTTCGATGCACAACAAAAATATACATAAATATCCGTATAAAAATAACAAAAAAAAAAAAGAATCGAGGGAAATGGGTATGGAAGGGAGATCAGACTGTTATAGACAGTGGATTTACTGTACTGTTGGATCAAATGAAAAATCTTTGGAAAATGTAAACATAACAAAAGCTATAATTGCCAATCTGGCAATCATTGGAGACCCGTATGGTGATATTCGTATCAAAATTCGAACAGTTGTACCAAAATTCCACTTTGAAGTCAAACTTTCCAATAAGATTTTTTAAAATTTATTCCAATCGGATTTTGATATATGGGAGTTTTATGTAGAATCATATCCTAAATAACTTTTGTTCTTGGACTTTTTTGATAAGATGCACCGTTTTTGAGATATTCACAAAAAACGATTTCGTTCGTATGGGGGGTACCCCCCCCTAATAGTCAATTTTTGCCCATTAACGAACTTAGCCTCGCATTTTACGAAAAACGGATCCACGCAAAATTTCAAGTCTCTAGCTCAATCCGTGCGCCCGCAATCCGCGCCACAGACAGACAGACAGACAGACAGACAGACAGACAGACAGACAGACAGACGGACAGACGGACGGACAGACGGACGGACATGCAAAATTGAATTTTTTTTATCATTCTAAGCACACTGGTGTAATTCATTTTTTTGTGCGATGACGGGATCTTGGCGTTACAAACGGTAAGGCAAAGTTAATATACCCTTTGGTTCCACCATACGGGTATAAAAATCTTTGATGGCTGTTTGAGTGTAGAGTGAGATTTAACTGGCCAAAATCAAAATATCTGATGTGAATAGCACACGACTTTCTTATACAAAATCCACCCAATTTAAACTGTAACGTTGTCGGTAACGTTGTCGAGTCCCACCCAATTTAAACTGTAACGTTGTCGGTAATAACATATTAAGGGTATTCACTCTTTATCGTAGTTGATTGTAAACTCGTAAAATTATAAATAAAATCGTAGTTTTTTGACAGTTCTCCATATAATTTTTTTTACGACGAAAACTACAATATACCACACCCGAAGGTATGGTAAAATAGTAGTTTTTGTCGTAATTCTAATAAAGTGAGGTTAAGACATGTTTTGTGACATGACAACTTGGTGCCAACTCTAAAATGGACATTGGAAAAGTCAGTAAATTAAAGTATTTATATGATTTAGTATAAATTAAGAGTGCTTTAAACAATTTAGGTAAAGAAAATAAATAAAAGAGTCAAAAATTTACGACAAGACCAACAACCTCTAGTAAAGCGCTGCTCACGCTTCGTTGTACTTTTCCATCGTAGATGTACAGTACAATCTACGATTTTACTATCTACGATCAAGAGTGAATAGCCGTATTAGTTCACAAATATCATTTTTTTACAACGTTTTCGGAAGTAATATTGCTACTTACAAAAAAAAAATATTGCCACAGCCTACAAATAATTAAATTGAATAAAATCAAATGTGGAATCTTGGTCTGCTTTTTAAAATACTTACTTAAGAAATACAAGTACAAAAAAGCGATTTATTTAATAAAAATTTTGGGCGATTTTTTCTGAAATATGATTTCTTTTTAATATTGTGAATTATATTGAGGTGCAATTTGAAGTTTTTCATAAAAAATTGCCGAAATAAATCCGAATGAACTTTTACTGAGTGAACTTATTCTGCAATAGGTGAATAAAATTCGCAGGGAGATTTGAAAAAAAAAAACGCAAATGTCAACGGGGTCTTAGTTGCTATGAAATTTAAAAAAAAACAATACGAAAACAATATTACTACATAAAAGAAGAAATTAAAATGGGAAAAGTTTGTTTTTTATACACTTTTTGGTTGTTTTAAGTTCTTATCTAAAATACGAGAACATATATGAGGACTGCCGTGGGTTGATATTGAAGTGGAGAGCATGTACTTTGGATGTTATCCGCGCGTTCACTTATGGATAGCATTCAGTATTCGTTGAATGTCAGTGACCTGGAGCGCTAGATCTTCGTAAATCCCCCATTTAACGAAAACGCAGATGGAAGATATACATAGCAGATGGAAAACGATAGCAAAAACGTGCCTACAATTTTTCGTCCTTTCTCCATCCGACACAACCATCAGTAAATATCTGAAATCTCCTCCCTCCACAGGCCTCTACACCCACTTTGCAGTAAAGAAAAACCACCGAAATTTTTCGAATTGTATACAAGTAAAAAAAAAAGCAGAAAGAGACGAGGGTGAGGCAAAGTTTTCTATTTTTCTCAAGTTCTCCTGTCATATATTATAATATATCCGAAAGTGTATTTATGAATAATGGAAAACAGTTTTTTGTCAGTGTCGAACAGCACACTAATTTTTTTTTCACATGAATGAAGAAAAATGTTGAACAAAAAAAAGTTGTAACACGAACACTTGAGCCAAGTCTGTTGAGTATTTTGGCCCATAAATGACTCATTTCTAGATTGCTCAAGCATAAAAAAAATAAATGGAGTGAAGAGAACATACAGATGGGAAATATTGAACACAAAAAAAAATACAAAAGAACATTTTCCGATTTTCTTGCTAACAACTTGTTGCAGTGGCACCAGCAAATCGAACAAAAAAAAATCATGAGGGCAAACAAACGTTAAGGGACAGAAAGGTATCAAAATTCAATTCCTTCGCCGTCGTCCTTTTGATAGCGGTAATTACATCGATAAGGAAAAATAATCCTTGGCCATGATGTTAGATAAAAATCAATTGCTCCGCACAAATAGAAATTTAATGACGGCAGTTCGCATAGAAAACATGAATCGAGGGAAACATAAAATAATCACCCCCCCCCCCCCCCCGCTCCCTTCCCGGAAGAGATATTTACGAGTGGAAAAAGATTTCACACGCAACGATATTCAAACATGATTATGTCTTCGATTGACACCAAATTAAAATATTCATGTGGGTAAACTTTTAGTCAACAATAAATACAGTGGCAAACAAAATCCGGTACATGTACCATTGGAGTAGGTGCCAAGTCTGGACGGTATGTTGAATGGCAAACGATTATATAATTCTCGTCTACAAAATTTACATGTAGCTACAATAGGCGCCAAATTTAGACTGTACTCATATCGTGGATATTCTATTTATAAAGATTTACCACACGTAAAATGGCAACATTGATTTATTATTTTTATGATAAACAAAGAGAATAATTTTCCTCACTGTCTCGGAAAATGAACCACTAATAAAGCCAGATTTCTTTGTCGTCACAGAAGACACAGTCACCGTCATCGTCATTGACATAATCAACAACATCGTTGTCATCATCGTCAGTATAATTCTTTTCCGTGTTTTTTGTTTTCAGCTATAATTTTGCCTATGCCTAAAATGTTCGAACTCTAATCAAACTAAGTACACGAGGGTATGTTGGGATAGATATATTCTTTCCCCTAAAGAGCAACATTCCTTCAACATCAATACTCGAGGGTTCACCTGAGCTGTAGGTAAAACTGTAGGTAAGTCAGTATATGTCTTACAATAAAAAAGGGAATACAATGATTTATTGACGAATGGAATGACAGAAACAATGATTTGGCAGCCATTTTTATTTCATTCCGGATATTTTCGCCTTGTTCCAGTTCGCTGTTCGACTAGAAATAAAATTACTTTACTTAGAATAAGAAATTTTCATTTACTTGTTTCGTGTTGTTAATATTTTTATTACTAAGATAAATTTTCATGTAATTTGGCGTTCCACAAGATTTCGAATTTTAACCTGATTTTTTCTCAACCTTCGAGAAAGATATGTTAAATCATTGTTTTTGGGGGAAGTCCGTATAGGTACTGTTGGCAATGAGAAATTGCCCTTTATATTATATTGTACCGATTGCACTGTCATATAAAGGCTAATCGGTCAATCTCGCATCTCTATTATTGTTATTATTATAAATACGGATGGTGCATCCTAAGGCAAGACTGAGCCTCCTCAATAAAGATTTTGTAGCAATATTTATTCCTGCTGCCTGCGTCATCAGTTTTACATGGATTGCCAATCAATGACCTAATTGATGTATTGGGAGTACAAATGAAAAACCGTTGTTTTCCAAAAGATGGCGCTAGAAGTAAAATGCTGGTTAAAAATGTCAGATCAGAAACGTCAAATGATGTATTGATAAATGATAACGGTGAAAAATTATGAGCAGTTGCAACCGGATGAAACCATCACAGGAGCTCGCTACCGAACATTAGTTGTGTTTGAGCCGATCATTGAAGAAAAAACGGCCACAATTTGACAAAGTGACAAAGTAGGGCAATTCACTCTTGATCGTAGACAGTAAAATTGTAGATTGTAATGTAAATCTACGATGGAAAAGTACAATGAAGCGTGAGCAGCGCTTTACTAGAGGTTGTGGGTTTTGTCGTAATTTTTTTACTCTTTTATTTATTTTCTTTACCTAAATTGTTTAAAGCATTTTTTAACTCTTAATTTATACTAAATCATATCAATTACTTTAATTTACTGACTTTTCCAATGTCCATTTTAGAGTTGGCACCAAGTTGACATGTCACAAAACATGTCTTAACCTCACTTTATTAGAATTACGACAAAAACTACTATTTTACCATACCTTCGGGTGTGGTAGATTGTAGTTTTCGTCGTAAAAAAATTTATATGGAGAACTGTCAAAAAACTACGATTTTATTTACGAATCTACGATTCTACGAGTTTACGATCAACTACGATAAAGAGTGAATAGCCCTAGTGATTTTGCAGCACGGCAAAATTGGGACGTCTTTCCCCACCGGCCGTATGCTTCGGATATCGCCCCTTGTGACTACCACCTGTTCCGATCGATGACACACGGCCTGGCTGAGCAGCACTTCCGTTCTTACGGAGAGACCAAAAATGGGGTCGATTGGTGGATCGCCTCAAGAGACGAGCAGTTTTTTCGACAAGGAATCCGGATGCTGCCAGAAATATGGGAAAAAGTTGTGGCTAGTGATGGACAATATTTTGAAGAATAAATATGTAAGCATTTTTTCACAAAAAAGCCTCAAATTTTGATAACAAATTGGGGTTTTTCATTTGAACTCCCAATAGAAAACTTTATTAAGAAGCCACAATGTGCCCTGAAAACTTTTTCAATTAATTAAAAAATGTCTAGTTTTCTTTTTTATTTCTCATTTTTCCAAAAAAAAAAAAAATTTCACATTTTTTAATTTCATCACTCGATGTTCAGTAAATTTATCGCTTTTGCAGCGCAATTTTCATAAAAATGTTATGCTTTTCCAACTTTAGTCCAAAAACTTCGGTTATCTCAAATTTCTTGATGAGTAAAGACTGAGTACAATTTTTTGCTCAGAATCCTAAGCCACCGAGAATTCTCGGAGGACTCCGAGCAAATAAAATCACGGATAGAAGGTCGAGCAGAGCGTTCAGAGTTTTCTGAGATAATAAAACATAACAAAAGCTATAATTGCCAATCTGGCAATCATTGGAGACCCGTATGGTGATATTCGTATCAAAATTCGAACAGTTGTACCAAAATTCCACTTTGAAGTCAAACTTTCCAATAAGATTTTTTAAAATTTATTCCAATCGGATTTTGATGTATGGGAGTTTTATGTAGAATCATATCCTAAATAACTTTTGTTCTTGAACTTTTTTGATAACATGTACCGTTTTTGAGATATTCGCAAAAAACGTTTTCGTTCGTATTTTTGCCCATGGTCCATTTTTGCCCATGAACGAACTTAGCCTCGCATTTTACGAAAAACGAATCAGAGCAAAATTTCAAGTCTCTAGCTCAATCCGTGCGCCCGAAATCCGCGCCACAGACAGACGGACAGACAGACAGACAGACAGACGGACGGACAGACAGACAGACAGACGGACGGACATGCAAAATTCAATTTTTTTTATCATTCTAAACACACTGGTGTAATTCATTTTTGTGTGTGATGACGGGATCTTGGCGTTACAAACGGTAAGGCAAAGTTAATATACCCTTTGGTTTCACCATACGGGTATAAAAAAGAAGTCATTTTTTGTGACCGTTTAGCATCAAAATATCTGTGCTTTTATGACAAATTCACGACCCGATTTAATTTTTTTCTCCGGTAAAACTTGACAAAATCCCATCAAATTTTACTGAAATCCGGTCAAAATGGCAACACTACACCTATTAAATATTAAAGACTTTAAATTATTTCTGACCATCAAGTTTTTGGTAACAAAAGTAAGTCTTATTTGTTATTATTAACTAAATTTTTGACAAATTACAATCGCTCCACTTTTAAGAAACCTGCAAAAATTTTATTGCCTCCTTAATTCAAACAATTCGCGTGTTATTGTTTGTCATTTTTAAATCAACGTCTCTTCTTTCTCCAAACCTCTGCACAACAACGAAAAATAATTAACACAATATCATGTTTAACCACATTATAAGATTTTTCATTCCTGACCTTTTCCATGAAATCATATTATAAATATGCTAACGTACTATTCGAGAAAATTACGGAACTTCTAGAGGTACGCACGCCAACCTTATATACAAAAATAAGTGGTTCCAAATTTTAAGGTTAAAGGTTACTCGTAGATTGCTGTTTTCCTGATCAATGACTGCCTAATTTTTAATTGCAACACACATTGAACAAAAGACACCCGTTGGGGGAATTAAATGAGGGTTGGATCAAGTGAAACTAAATGCCACCCACCCCAAATTTAAAAACGAACCAAAAAAAAAATAATCCCCTGTCGAATAAAGAAAAAGATGTTCAACAGAAAAGTGAAAAAAAAACTAGGAAAACTAAAAGATAACTGGGAAAATAGAATGAAACCAAACAAAACGTAACCCTCTTCCCCCTCCCCAATTCCCCGCTTATGGAAAACTCGCATGGAGAGAACAATGTTTCGTATTTTATATTTCCATTCCTTCGTACGTTCGTTGGCTCTTTTTTTTGCTGTTTGATGGCAACTTACCCAGTAGAAGCAGTTTAATATCCTTCGCTGCCTGTATGCCATCCTCCTTGAGATTCCTTTCGATAAGACGACTCCTAGCGGCTGCGGCCCTCTCCTCGGCAGACTGTGCGCAGCCCATTGTGCGTATTGCTTCAACACAAAACGTTTTGAAGGTCGTTGGAATCGGCCGTGAATGGCCGAACAGGAGAAGCCCGCAAAAAATAAGTTTCACTCGATTTTATTTCGAAAAAAAGGAAAATCTTACGTTTTCCCACAGTTTCAAGTTTGTATTTTCTTTTTAGTTTTTTGTCTCGTTTGTTTCTTTGCTCCCCGAGAAAGCAAAACAAGTGGACAATAATGTGGATTTTTCACTATTTATGGTTGACTTTCTGCAGAGATCCTTTACTGAAATCTGTACATTTTTTTTTAGGTGACTCGCACGTAAATTTCTTGATCTTTAAAAAAAAATAACAGTTCGTTAATTTAACTCATTTTTGTGCAATTGTGAGGTTTTCAACAGATCAATGTAAATAAAATTGAAAATTTCAGGAGAATTCGCTTGCGAAAATTCCGTTTTCCGTATAAATTTTCACCTGTCACTCACGTTTCGCGGATGAGTTTTTTACAAGCGGCTGCCACAAATTACCCTCGGTAGGGGTAGTAAAAGATGAGATGGCGAAAACGTTAGGTTGTACGAAAATTGAAATTAAACAAATGAAAATATGATATGTTTTAACAAAAACAATTTTCTATTGAACGTCAATATTACTAGTTCTCCTTGACTACTTTTTTCGGTATGCTTGATTTTAATTGTAATGGCCTCTTGATGACCGTAATTGGAGACTTTTTCCAAGGGTTGAACGACAAGAAGAGTCCGTCACCAAATAGTAATAATGTTTTTCCTTTTGGGCTTCCGTTTTTCCTAATTTTCGCCTGGCTAGCTAATTATATTTTATTTTTCTCCTTTCAATCTTACTCCACTTGTGTGTGTGTCTCACAATGTCGCCGTCTTTCCCCGTGATCCCTTTTTTCCTGTTTTATATTTCAATAAAATTGGGAAAATTTGTGTGTATTTTTTTTTTTGTTTTTTGCCTATTATTTTAATAGTGGCATAAACTGACCCCCTCGCTTACTATTTGGTATTTTTTTCACTACTTTAATGTCGTATATTGTCGCTGTTGTGTATTAATTTAATGGATTGGACGGGAGGAAATGCAAATAACCACCACTTCACCCGACATCAGCAATTAGTTAGACGGCAAAAGAGTAAACTCCCTCGAAAATAAAAAAATCAATAATTTTATTCAAACACGACACGGAACTTCACTGAACTAAACAGAAAATACCAAAAACCGAGTGAAATCGAGCCGCAAAAACAACAGCAGCAACAACAATACTACGAAAAAAAACTCACTAAATTTTCACTTTTTTTCTATTTTTGATGTGATAACGACTGATTGTTAGCCAGTGCTACTTGTACAAAATTATGACTGATAATAATCCACTCCACTTTGGTCTAAAATAGAATGTTAATAGTGATTATATTATGAAATTTTTATCCATTCGTAGAGTAACGCTTGTCCAGCGGAACTCACAGTATTCGCGTTTTTTGAACCCAGCTATAAGGGTGGCGATGGGTCGAGGGAAAGCGGAGCTCTGCTTCGTAAGGTTAAAAATGAATGTCAAAAAAAAAATAACAAATTCCACAGTCACGAATTTTTAGAGGTGCAGCTCCGAAACCGCAAAAACCGCAGAAGTTCACTATTCCCGCTGGCACCAAAATTTTCTATCGAACTTTTCCTACGTTGCCCTTAACTTTTGTGACTTTCAAACATAAGCATTCAACAAATTCTCGCTCAAACTTTAATCCACAATTGGTGATTTATCAATTTTCAACACAAAATTGGGGTGCAAAATTTCGCACCTTGCGGAAAATTCACAAAAAACCACGACAAACTGAACTTAACCGCAAAAATCGTATCGAATCCGGATTTTTTATTCTAAAATTTCACCTTTTCGGAATCAACAGAACACCAAATCGAATTAACCGAACGAATTAAACCGAATTGTTTCAAACAAATGGATCACTTTTATTCAGAAATTCTGATTAGATTCGTTTGTGCGATTTTCCCTTGGATATTTCCTCAAAATGTCGCTTCGGTATATAAAAAAAACTAATCACAGAGTAACTGATAGGACCGATTAAGAGGTATTCATCCGCTTTACGTCAGCGAACCGCCATTTAATTTTCATTGGCGAGAGTAATACCGAAAAGTGTCTTTTTTTTCCTTTTTTTCGAAAATTCCTACTTCGAAGAAGTCTTGTTCTTGGCTGGTTTTACCAATGAATTTCTTGTGTATTTGTTTTCGTTCAGTTTTGAGAAAATTTCCCTCTATCTATCGAATATTCGTCAAGTCAAGGACGAAATCTGGAAGTCAAAAATTTTTTACCACGATTTCCAGGCTGGACACCCCTCCGTTTTTACTGACTGTCTTAACCAATGTTCGATAAGTTTTTAAACCGATGGTGGAAAATCACTCATACAATTACAACGACAAAAATCGGAAAATTCACAGCACTTAGATGGGAAACTTGCACACTTTCCCATTCCCTCCAAAATGAATTTGGAAGATTTGGTCAAAAAAAAACTTTACTTTTCAAGTAATTCTTTTCTAGCGATTTGCTTAAAATTCTTTTTGTAAATTCGGTTTTCAAATTAATCGCACAATTTTTCACACCCTATAATTTTCAAATGTGGAATTCACAACTTTTTTTTTTGTTAAATTAGAGATAGCCGTAATTTGCAGCAACAACCCGCTACGGAATGATCTTCGATACCGGAAAAGAACTTTTCAAATTTCACGTACTTTCTAATCGGGGAAAACACTGAATTTAATGTTTTTTGCGAATCTCCGACGAAAATTAACAAATCAAATGAAATAAGAATGAAAAAATTACTATAATTCCCTATTATTTATCCTATTTAACGTGAACCGTTCGAAGAGAGCGAATAAAACTTTCCGCGATTTGACAACAAGAAAAACGGAGCCGCCCTAAAAAGCTTTCTCTATCGCACTTCCACATGAAAACTTTCAATAGAATAAAATTCAAAGCAACAACAAAAATCAAGTAAAGTTCAGAAGAAATGGGGAAAAATTGTAATTGAAATATGTATCACAAATACTTGTAAAAATATGAACAGGGATTTTGTTCACGAAAATCGTTTCTATATGGAAGATTTCAGAGTCACTGGAAAATCGGAGAATTCCTTTGAAAAGCACCAAAAATTCACACCGCTGGAAATACGAAAAATCAGTTAGGTTTTTCGCATGAAAATTTTTAAAGAAATTTTAAATTAATATTGAACGAAACTCAACCGACTGCAATTAAAATAAGTACAGAATAAAATCGGTTCATATCAGCAAATGCTTATTTGTACACATTCGAGAATGTGTCGATGGTTTGGTTATCGGTAAGTAGATTACTAGAGGGCAAAATACTCCCTTCTGCCACCAAACATCGGACGTATGGGAATAAAAATTTCTCTGTTGAATCCAGCACCCAGTCCCTGTGCTTCATACGGGAGATGGAAGCTTTTTGGCGGGATAGAAACACAGAATACCCAGAACTGGGATGGTATCGTGTTTCGTTCAGAAGTGTGCTTGCGTTCAACTGAATATACATTGCTTCGTTACATATAGATTATAATTTTGTGTATTTTACATATATACGAATTGACAACATTACCAACAGATCGAAATAGCGAGGGAAATTATTGAAAATTAAAAAAAAATTGCTTCGATTTGATGACAAACGAAAATTTTTTTAATGTTTAACCATATAACTGAAAGACTACATAATTTAAAAATATCTTATGTGAACAGCACATGACTTTGTTATACAAAATTTACGTTTCTACACAATTTATCTGACGAATAAAATATTAGTTTATATAAAAATATGAATTTTTATTTTACAAAATCTGAAATATCTCGATAATGGTCAACGATATCAATTTACATAAAAAGGCTAAAATGTAGAGAATTCTAATATCTTTAATTCTGCCGTTCACTGTTTTTCCAAAAAACCGTTAGTTTGCAAGCAATTCGCAAAAATAGATTTTTTTAATT
Source organism: Chrysopilus asiliformis (assembly GCA_964034945.1). Lineage (NCBI taxonomy): Eukaryota > Metazoa > Arthropoda > Insecta > Diptera > Rhagionidae > Chrysopilus > Chrysopilus asiliformis. The sequence goes on from OZ035961.1 coordinate 102,867,527, forward strand.
TTTAATGATAATATCTCGATAACGGTAAAAGATATCGGATAACGGTAACAGACAAAATTACAGCAAACATTATTCTCTTAAATTCGTCTCATACATTAAACCACCAAAAACCCGTTATTGTTCGAGATGATCGAAAAAAAAACTAATTTTTTAATCGGTATATCTCGATAACGGCTTGAGATACGGAGTTCAAGTTCGAACGTGGAGGCTTCTGTCCTTATAATGGCTTAATGAGACGGCTATTTGAGAAGGTTGTTCTTTTTTCGGTTTTCAAAAGCACTGCACTGAAGCTTAGTTGAATGAAGGCAAGTAAACTATTTACCATCCTTAACCAAAATGTTTGGTCGTCATAGCCAAACCTTTTCTATATAAGGACTCGCAATAATCGTCATAGCCAAACCGTGAAATGAAATACTTCTTATCTAGATTAAAGTGTTTTTTAATATAAATTTAAATTTGTTAAAAAATCGAGAGCTATTTTACTTACAGCTGGGGATTGAACCCTGGGGCCTTCCAATTACAAGTCTGGCGTCATTACCAACTGCTCCAACGATACTTAAGTAGATAAAACGGAAGACACATGTACTTAAAACGGAAGACACATGTGATTGTTCCACTAAATTTTGATCAGTCTACTGTGCTATTAGGGAGAGGGGTCTCTGGTAGTGTGGTAGTGTGAATACTAAATGTCATATCAAAAATTTAAAAAAATTGGACAAGGGGAAGGAGGTCTGAACAGCCTAAAATCAACATGACGTTTTTATTGAATAATCCCGTTAATAAATTATAATACCCTGGCAAAATTAATTTGTATTTTATTTTCCACTTCGTCCGATCATTTTTTCGCCCTTTCTATAAAATTTCTCAAATTCTTCCAATATTTTACGATAAAATTTGAAGCTTTACTTTCAAGTTTCAGCAAACATTTTTTAACAAAAAAATTTTAAACATTTAAAGTCGGCATTTTCAATTTCAATAAGAAATTCCCGTTGATGTGGCAACATCGATTTCGGTTTTCCAACAGGGAAAAAACGGACGACTTTCGATTACTCTTCACGAAACCATTCAACGGCTGAACCGAACCGTCGTCAGGATAAGGAAAGTCAAACTTGAAGATTTCCCCAGGAAAACTCCAGGAACCAAATATTATGCCATGCGCACCTCATTTCATGCTACGCACACATTCAACACATCTACGCGTGACACACACGCACACATCGAAATAGCTCAAGTAATGGGAAATTTATTCAACAATTTTCCCGAATTCCAATCGCCACATTTTGTAAGTACACAGCCCTCTGTTATTTTGCCAAGTGCTACTTTACTGTTACGATATCAACAATTTTCCGGAGACTTTTCCAGATGAAAAGTGAAAAAGCTTTACGGGAAAAAGCTCGAAATCTCAGTGCCAATGGCCATCGTACCAAAGGTTCATTTGGAAGTGAGCAAAACGATGTGATTTTCGCAAATGGAAATTAAACATGACCACTGCGCCCCTTTTCCCCTATATAAACGCTTTTCGACACTAGCCAAACAGATCTAATACATGAGCTAAGCTAAAGCCATCGCAAATCTGAACATTGATTTATTCCAATATGGAATTAGCGACCAGAATTAAAACTAGCCATCGTCAAATGGATTCATGGATGAATGAATAAACAGAGAAGATTAAAGTCAGGTTGGTGATGTTGCGTTGAACTTCTTCTTCCCTCTGTGACCATATTTTATATCAGGTCAGTGTATTTGCAGACTAAAGGGTGATTAATTTCTACACCTAGAAGTACCCATCAGGTTATTTAAGCTTTACATATAAGACACCTTGACCATAGGAAGGATTTGGTAATTAGTTATTCCTTTGCTGTAAATTTTCTTAAAAATGTTATTTGCAAGGGAAAAGCTAAGTATAATACACGTATATTTAACACCTCCCCCCTAAAATACTTTTTCACGATTTTTTTGTATAAAGTTTAGTGCCACCTGTTACAGTACCTACCACACAATCCACAAGTGTGAGAGTTCTTATTTACTTTCATTGGAATTGAATGTATGGCAAAGCAACGGCACTTGATATCTCAACACTTTTAACCACTATAAAGTTTTGGAAAAATGCATCCTTTTTCAGGAAGTTATAAAAGTCTCTCTAGCCTATGTTTTAATCCTCATTACTTTTAACACAAAGTTCAAATCTGGCAACACTGCCTTAACCGCTTTTTCAGTTTTGTGGCAGAAATAAATTTAAAAATGTCCTTAAAAGCGTTTATTTCGCTTGCTTTTCCGTCTGTGTGTCAGGGTCAAAACTTGTAACCGAATTTTGACAAACTTCCACATATCCGATTGACTTAAAATTTGGCACACAAACACAACTCCGGTGAACATCCAATATGTATACACGCATACAACAAACATAAGAAAAGCTACAATTTCCAGGAGCCAATCGTCGAATACAGACATACATTTTTATAAAAAAAACAGTCCATTTGTGTGTGTGGGTCGGGTGGTGGGAGAGGGGTGGGAGGGGGGTGAGGTAGTAGGAGGAAGGATCCGATTGGATTTTGATTTATGGCACGGCCACAGAGCTTCTATAGAACAGAGGTTAAAATTGACACTGAGCGACAAAAATATGGCGTGAAATATGGGACTTTATCATTAGCACAAGCAGAAAAAAGCTTTCGTAAAGCTTTCGAGCTAATGATAAAATCCCATATTTCACGCCATATTTTTGTCGCTCAGTGTGATTTTAACCTCTGTTCTATAGAAGCTCTGTGGCACGGCTATATAAAATCATATTCTAAACACATTTCGTTTTTATAAATTCTTCGTTACTGTGCACCGTTTTCAAGAAAATTGAAAAAAGGTATTCAATTTGTATGGAGGAGGGGAAAGTAGTGGTGCAAGTAGATTTTGATGTATGGATGAGTTATGTAAAATCCTATGCTAAACACATTTTACCTTCAAAAATTGTTCAATGCGACTCATTGTTTTCGAGAAAATTGCAAAAAACTGTTTAATTTGTATGAGGATGGGGGGAAGGAATAAAAAATCTTAAGTGTGTAGCTTGATCCCTTTGAAAATTATGGTGTTCACGAAGGAAGGAGGGGGGGGGGGAGGCTTGCTTCTAGGACTGTCAGAATTAGCTAACTCGAATTCGAGTAAATATTTATCACTCATTTTCGCAAATTTACTCGTTTGAAAGGTGATTTGCTCTTGTTTCAGGAACACTTGTTTCAGGAACACTGCTGGTGATGGTCAGAATCCAGGATCAAATATTCAAATCAAACATTCTCAACCTGATCATCCCCCTGCAGTTCCCCGCCAAAAAAGGGCTTGTGTCCAATTCCAACGCTAGTACACTGAATGTGAAATCTAAAAGTTAATCAAACGACATTTTCGTGCATCGTTCTTTATGTTATTGCAATGTTTTTTTTATATTCGGAGTTTTACCATTTCAGATCAGATCGCATAAATTAGAAACATACAATAAATTGAAAATATTGGAGTTACCTTAAAATTTCTGAGAGTGTAAAATAGGCAAGCACCTATTCCGCCTCAATTTCCATTTCACTAAAACTAAGCAGACATCCACATCTCTTCCGGAGGGTAGTTGGCATGGGTGGCCTTCTTATTCCCTGCAATAAACCAGTAGCAGACTGTGTCGGCTGGCAAATAAAATAATACCAAAGTAGGGTGGCTAGGCGGTTTCGATCTGTTGAATTTTTATGCATTTCTACAATAATTCATTCCCTAGTCGTTTCGGAGAAGCAATTTCTCCATGCCGGTCATGTTTTTAAACCACATCCAAAGTCTCTTATAGATCTATAGATTCATTTATATTTCCTTCGTGTGTCTATTTATCTACCTATCCACACCATTCAAGTTAAGTACATCGCATGGTAAGGAAATGAATGAATCACCGATGGTGGAAGGAATGAACCAACGAGCAAAGAACGATATTCCGAATTGACATCTGTGACCTCTTCCATAAAATTTGATTGAGTTCGTTTAAATTCAGAATATTTTCAGTACACGGCTGCAAATACGTCGCTATCCCCGAACACTTGAATAAAATCGCTCTAGAAAAAAAAACAAACATTCATCCATCCATCGGATTATTTCCTGATGCTACTAGCTATAGGGAACCTACATAATATTTTCAGCACATAGACTTCAAAATTTAAGTAGGGGCAATAAAGCTGTCGTGCTGTGGCACAGCCGGAGCACAAATTGACTTCGGTGCCGCCAGAATTGGCACGGCTTCGTTTTTCATTTCGATTGTGATTACTGTCGAGTTTGACTTGAGGTTAAACGCGATAACCATCGAATGAATGCTCCTCATATGGGCGATCTGTGCCAATAAAATGAAATTATCATCAAAAATGCATTTCAATCATGGCTGATTGAAGAAATGATTGATCAATTACTGGACAGATATATAACTTTGACAAAACAAAAACAACGAGAACTCATTTGTCAAATCATCACAGGTACTCGATGGGAAAAAAAATATTTGGAAAATGTGAAAATATGAGGCAAAATGGAAAATCAATTAATATTGCTGACCGCGATAACCGAATGTAAACAAGCCTGGAGATTAACACTTAGCCGAAAATTCAATCATTCTGAATATTGGCGGCAGCAAAAATATTTTTATTTTTATTTTTTGCTGTTCGATAAAATAAATTGGAACAGAATCTCATTTCATCGACAATATAGAGAAAAAAATAGAAGAAAAATTTATCATTATCACATTTGACGTCAAATGTTTTGAAACCGCAAAGTATTTGATAAAAAAAATATCCGATGTGAGCAGCACATGACTTTCTTATACAAAATCTAGGTTCTCGCGCAATTTACGAGTAACCTGAAGAATAAAATTTTAGTTTATATGTGAATTTTTATTTTACAAAATCTCAAATATCTCGATAACGGTAAAAGATATCGATTTTAATCACATCAAAAAAAAATCTTCCCTCTACTGTTTTTTATCGAAATTGGAAAATCATTTTTTTAGCTTTTAATGGAAATATCTCAATAACGGTAAAAGATAGCAAATAACAGTAAAAGACAAAATTGTGGAAAACATTATTATCTCATATATCAAACCCCCAAAAACCCGTAATTTTTCGAGATAATCGCAAAAACTGATTTTTTTGAAATAACAGCATATCTTGATAACGGATTGAGATATGCAGCTCTAGTAAAAGACAAAAAAGTAGGGAATTTCACTGCCTTCAACTTTCGTAATTAATAAGACTACTGAAAAACGCTTGGTTTGGGAGTGAACAGCAAAAACCCAAACTGCAATTTTTTAAAAGCCGCCATTTTGGCTACTTCCGGTTAACGGATAAAGGGTCTTACCCTAAGCTCTGGCTGTAACTAGAAAAAAAAACTTCAGTGGTTAATAAGTGAATTTCAATTACGGTGGCTCAAAAATAAATTGCAATACTGCGATTAGGCAAGGTGGAAATTTTGGGTTGATTTTTTCACCTATTTTTAGGTTCACATATTCAGTTGATTGAGTTTAAAGTTTCAACCAAAGAGTTTAGAATTTATAAACAGAAAAATTACTAGGCCTTTTTCAACCAAAATAGTTCAAAATTTGAAATTCGATGGAAATTCTGAGACTTTTTAAATTGAACAAAAGTTACTAAAGCCCTGTTTACATTTATGATTTTTTCCTGAATTTCTTTGCGATTTTTTTTGAAAATTTATTTCGCAAATTTTTTTATCTAACGCAGAATAAATTCACTTAGCAAAAGTTGTCAAAATTTGATTTTATTTCGGTGGTTTTATATGAAAAAAATCGAGTTCCGGCGGCTTTCAGGAATAAATTTCGTTTCGTAATGTTAAACTGTTGTGCAATAGGAATTTAGTGTCGAAAAACAAAATTCACATGTTAAAGTATTAGATGTAAACGAACCCTAAGCTCTAAATCAGAGATGTCCAATTTAGATGTGTTGAATTAACACTACTCGCAATTTTTTAACTCCTTATTGCACACAAAAACAAAGTTGGCACTCACGTTCTCAGTGGTAAGCTGATGTCATATCAACGCAACATTTTGATTTCAAATAGACTTTCGACATTTCGGAATAGAATGAATAGAATGGCGAAGCATTATAATGGCCCTCAAAAAAAAATTTCATCAAAATATAAACATTACAAATTTTTATTATTGTCTGCGATACCTAAAAATTGCCAGGGTATGAGCGCTTCATTATTGAAAATAAAAAATGGCAGATACTTAGTTCCAGTGTTGTGCCGCGTAGTCTACGTGATGTAGACTACACCATTGTCTACGCGTAGACTATTACTGTAGACAATGGTCTATTCTCTACGCGTAGACAATGTAGACAATCAATAAAATAAAGGATAGCTGATTTAGTTTTAAAATCTCATTTTCTTCAATTAATTTTAACATAATAAAGCACAATTTCCAGGAAGCAATCGCCAAATGCTGTAACGGAGAACTTCGGAGCAAACTTTAGTGGCAATTCTAATTCTTTTCATGCAATCTAAGCGGCTTTTTTTTTAATTTTTGCAATTGAAATCACATTGAATTCTAAAATCTTTTTGCTTTACACATTTTTCAATATAACGAACCGTGTGTTTAAAAAACTGATTAATTTGTATGGGATGGCTTTTCTCATTTAAGAATATCTGTTTAATTTGTTCGAAAAACACGTTTGTTTCTAGTCTTTAGCTTAATTCCGTTGAAAGTTGTCGTATTTACAGATAGACGGAAATCTATATGGAAGTAATTCAAATCAAATAATATATAGACCTATCAAAGGTCAGTCGATTTCGGCTTTGACAATATATGACTCACTAATGACTTTGTTTTGACAGATATGAGAAAGTCTACATTGTCTACGCAAAGTCGACATTGTCTACGCCAATGTCTACATTGTCTACCCCAAATCGATTGTCTACGCTATTGTCTACACTAAAGTGTAGACAATTAAAGTCTACGCGTAGAGGAACAACACTGCTTAGTTCATTACGTGAATTTTTGTACCTCACTGTACATCAGTCTACCATAGGAAAAAAAGCAATACACAACCTTTGATTGTGTTTACATTGGGATTCATTTTGAGGCGGCACATCTTTCGCTCCGACCAAGTGAAGGTGAGGGACGCAGTGGGGAGGGAAACCAAAAAGAGCGAACGAAGTTTAGATTCACTTAAAATTATTGGTCGCAAACCGGTTTTTGAGTCTGGTCGTTGAAACCTGTGTCTTTAGTTTTGTTGATGAAACTGGTTTAGTGAATCCAGATGAAGCGAACCGTGTGCACACGGCAGAAAAATTACGAAAGACGTGTGCCGCCTCAAAGTGAATCCCAATGTAAAAACACTGTTTCGCATCAACAGCAGAATTCGCTCATTTTTCGTCCGCCGTTTCATACTTGCACAAGTTTTTACGAGATAGAACTTCAAATATGACAATATTGGTCATATTTGCGTAGAATGCTCTGTCGCTATAGATAAAAATTTTAAGCATGTAAGGAGCTTAGTGAGCCAAAGGTGGACGACTCTGCTCTAAATATTCTTTCAGCGACCGAAAATTTCAGAACGGTTTTTAGGAGCCCAAAAATTTGAGAACCTTTTTTGGAGGCAACCAAAATGTCGAGGTTACGAATATAAAAAACATTGCTTCAATTGAAACACAGACAACGTTTCATACATTCAGGCAAATTTACCAAAATTTCTAGGTAATTAGACAAGCTGCAAACCGTTTAAATTATTAACTCTGTGGCGACATTGTGAAAACGACGAGGAATTGGAACCTCTTCAATTGGAGTGCAAAATTTCCTTGTAATTTTGGTATTTTTACAAGGAAATTTCGCACGCAACACAAATAGATTATAATTTACAAACGTTATTACAGACAGTTCATTCAAAAAGCTGAATAAAAACGTTACAATGAAAACCATTTAATGGGTATGTAAAGAGACGCCAATTCTCGATCCGCTAAGGCTCATGAAAACTTGATGCCCCGCACCCAGTGAGCCCATTTAGGCCACAGTTTTGTGTTTTTCTATCTTTTTTTTTGCTTTCTGTATTGCCATAATGCCTTCGAGTGGGCAGATTTAGATAACAGTATCATGGTATCATCATGATAAACAACAAAAGCAAGATTAATCCATAACATTACAACATCGCACTTGTGTGGTTACGACTAAAATGTAAAAAGCCACTCATCCTGACAACTCTTCGCTCTCCACAGCCAACCATAAGCCAACCCCCGGACCAGGCGACCATTCCAAATACACATTACAACCCCCAGTGGACTCTTTTGGCTACATTTGCCTCCATCCTATGACTGACAATTAGACCTCGGTTTGATTCATTGTATCTTTCTAGCCAAGGGTATAGTCATTGGGGTTGCCGGAGGGGGAGTTCCACAGCCGGCTATCTAGTAGGGGCTACTACCAGCACTTCTTTCAATTGGACTTTGGCTTAAACTCGCACTTAGACCCGGTCAAAGCAGAGTTTTTACATCAAGAGCTCTGGTTTTTGCATTCATTCAAGCACTCCATCGCTGTCTTCATACCACCCAGACCCCTTAGAGGACATCCATTAAAATGTAAACAAAGAAATGATTTTCTGTTTGTATATATGTCCATTTGCGCTGTAATTTAGCTCCCGAAATACAACGAGAAGCGACCAACAGAGGAATATATGAAATATAATAAACAGAGGGGCATTCATTTATGACTCATTCACCCCAGCAAAAAGTCAAAGGGGTTATCAGCTTCATGCTTCATCCATCTGACTTTTCAGCACTTTTCATGCTTTTCCGGCAGCTGCAACCACACCGTGGATGTGGAAAACCGCCTTAAAACAAAACAAATAATGAATGGAAAAATCGGAGCATAAATCACTCAAGAAAAAAAAACAGCACAAGTGAATGCATCTAAAAAGTCTCGGACTAAAATGACCAAAAGCGAGTGAATATTCATGAAGCTCGGACAACATTCGATACACTGTAAGATATTATCGACGTTTTAAAGTTTTGGGTAATTTAGTGCGATTTAAACCTACTGAAGTTGGCCACTTAAGCCAAACTTAATTTTTTTAAGTCCAAGAATTTCTACGGTTTAAGTAGGCTAACCATAACTTAAACTTTTAAGAATAATACGCGCAAACGGGCCTTAGTGCCATTTAAACCTACGAAAGTTAGCCACTTAAGCCCAACTTAAATTATTTAAGTCCAAGAATTTCTATGTTTTAAGTAATCTAAGTAGCTCATATTTTTTTAAGAATAGTAGTCGGAAATCAAGGTGTGAAAAACCCGTTTTTTTTTTAAAAATCCCAACCCATTGGGCTTTTTAGGGTTTTATTGTTTTTTTTTGGGTTTTTTGGGTTTTTAGAAACATTTTGACTAATATCAAGTATTCAAAATTAATTATTTTGTATTTTTCTATTGCAAATTAAACGGTAAAAGCTATAAATAATAACAGGTACTCGTTTTATCTAATATAAACAAGAAAAATCAAAATTATTTAGAACATAAATTATAGTAATACATTTTTCAATTCTTAATTATCTTTTGTAACCACATTTAAGGAATGAAAAAACCAGTAAAATAAAAATTTTTAAACTGCCGCTAAAAACGTTAAAATTTATTTGTAACGGACACAAATACGAAAAGGCGACAAGGAAGACTTAACCTCAGATGCCGTCACCAGGACACGACGAGAATTTGGATGCAAAACTGAAGGACATCGGCACGTGACCGGGACCTCTTGCGACAGTCCAAGACCGGAAACCGGTTGTAGTGCTGAGAGAGAGAGAGAGAGAGAGAGCGAGGAGAGAGGAGAGAGGAGAGAGGAGAGAGGAGAGAGGAGAGAGGAGAGAGGAGAGAGGAGAGAGGAGAGAGGAGAGAGGAGAGAGGAGAGAGGAGAGAGGAGAGAGGAGAGAGGAGAGAGGAGAGAGGAGAGAGGAGAGAGGAGAGAGGAGAGAGGAGAGAGGAGAGAGGAGAGAGGAGAGAGGAGAGAGGAGAGAGGAGAGAGGAGAGAGGAGAGAGGAGAGAGGAGAGAGGAGAGAGGAGAGAGGAGAGAGGAGAGAGGAGAGAGGAGAGAGGAGAGAGGAGAGAGGAGAGAGGAGAGAGGAGAGAGGAGAGAGGAGAGAGGAGAGAGGAGAGAGGAGAGAGGAGAGAGGAGAGAGGAGAGAGGAGAGAGGAGAGAGGAGAGAGGAGAGAGGAGAGAGGAGAGAGGAGAGAGGAGAGAGGAGAGAGGAGAGAGGAGAGAGGAGAGAGGAGAGAGGAGAGAGGAGAGAGAGAGAGAGAGAGAGAGGAGAGAGAGAGAGAGAGAGAGAGAGAGAGAGAGAGAGAGAGAGGAGAGAGAGAGAGAGGAGAGAGAGAGGAGAGAGAGAGAGAGAGAGAGAGAGAGAGAGAGAGAGAAAAGTTAACAATCGAATGACATCTTAAAGTTATTGAATTCTATTATGAAAACGAGCGTTCAAACGAAAATGCAATTCGCATATGTCGTGATTTTTTTGGTCAACAACTTTTTTGGCCTGAATTGGATGCTATGGATGTCGATGATTTGGGGTTTCTATAGGATGGCATCACATGACACACAACCAATGGAACGGTGGTTTTATTGAATGAAAATGGCCGCATCATCTCTCAAAACAGCGAAGTAAATTGACCACCAAGATCGTGCGATTTAACGTCTTTGGACTTCTTCCTTTGGAGGTTATCTCAAGAGTAAGGTCTTTGCCAACAAGCCAACAACAATTCAACAGCTGTAGGATGAGACAATAAAGCATATTCGTAGGATCGAGGAGCAATTATGCAGAGATGTCATCAAAAAAAATTTACCATCGAGTGGAGGTGTGCCGCTGAAGCCTCAGCGAACATTTGAGCGACATTATCTTTCACACATAATTGTCATGTGCTCAACATCTACAAGATCTACATTCGACTGAGACTTGAGTACAATTCGCACATTTGGGCTGGAGCTCCAAAAACTGTCCTGCAACTCATGGACAGAATTCAAAAACGTGCAATTCGACTGATTGAAGACAAGTCTTTCACACATTTATTACCGTCTCTCGAGCATCGTCGCTCGCAAAAAATTGCTAACTTCTTGATTCATTGGTAAATTTCCACCAAAAAAAAAATTTCTTTATTAAATTCGTGGGAAATTTGAGATTTTTAAAAGCGTATGTGATAAAAATCGAAATTAATTCAGTTCTGAAAGGGTTAATAATTACAAAAATTATCCTTTAACAGATTTACTGTTAATATGCGTATAAGAATAATTTTTCAAAGTGTAAAACTTTATTCAAATTGCACTTTTCACAGGATAAATGAAGTTGCAGTTTTATGATAGTGACGCATCTCCAAATCGATTAACAACTGATGACGGCGGAACGTAAAATACCATAAAAAAATAGCCAATGGTGCATGTAATAAAAATTTCATTCACATTCACAACATCAGAAACGACTATTAAAGAAATGCTGAAATGAAAAACTATAAACCAAAGCTATATCCGCTCCCAGATGAGTCTTTAAACATGAATAAAATATATAAAAATACAGAATAGCAATTGGAGCTCATTAGTTAAGTGGGTGAAAAGTGCACTTTTGCATTCGCACTTTTCACATCGTTCAATCGGGTTGGCTTGATGTGTGAAGTGTTGATGACGATGGGATCTAATGCCAAAGAATGAAACAAGAAAATCTCCGAAAGGGTTTTTTTTCCACTCATCCATTCGTCGAAGAATTCTTCGTAATCCCTCCAAGTAATTGACTTCTTCCTGTTCCTCATCCTGATATGACACAACGAGCATGCATTATTTTCAGATTTTATGCTTCCATTATCGCCGCTATTTAACAAACCCATACGTAAAGAATGGTTAATATGTGATAAGAGCTCCACCCACAAACTATCCGCCCGATCACTTTAGCTTCAAAAACCTGCTTGTATTGAAAAAAAAAACACGCTTTTAATGCTTCTGACAATAACCACTTGAATAGCGAAAGTGGCAAGGATTGAGATATCAGAACTTGTTGCGCTCTTATGTGTCTATGATTTATGCAGAGGGCATAGAATCAGGTGCAGAAATAAAGGCAAACTTTGAAACTTTTCTCCTTTTTTTTTGCAGATAAAATTGAAGAAATGAACCGAGAAAAACTTTTAATTATATTCAATTAATTTATTGATTTATGACGGTATCGTTCTGAATTTTCCGCATATAAATTAATGACCATATACAAGCATGAGCCTTGAACTCTAGACTGTCAATTTACTGTTATTAAATATCCCTGTGGCAAGAATATCCTATTTTACCATCAAAATTGCCCAATTTTAATAATACTTGAGTTTCTCAAAGCGAAAAAAAGTTTATGCAAAATTCTCTCAAGCGTTTTTTTTTATTTGTTAGTTTTCATTGTCCAACTTAAGTCTAAACCCCAATTACGCGTTCGCGCGTGCGGCATGATTTTGTTCTGGCATCTAGTAGTTGTCACCGCGTCTAAAAGTAGAAACTGAGCCTACTCTACGCGGCAGGCACGCGGCAACGCGTCTGAGCAACACGCAATTATACATTTACTCATATATATACGTAGTTTTTACCTTCACCGCGTGGCTGCCGCACGCGCGAACGCGTAATTGGGGTTTAGGCTTAATAAAGTTGGAAACTTTATAAAATCTTAAGAGGAATAAACTTTTAATGCAAATAAAACGAATGCTTTATACATTAGTTGAACAAAACTTTTCATATTTTTTTTTTAAATTTAAATTGAAAGGTTGCTGTTTTGTGGGCAAAAACGAATTTAAAAATTTTGAGTCTAAAACTAAATTGAATATAATAAAAATTGAATGTTGGCATTTTTCAGCCAAACAGGTTTGTTTCCATGTGCGTAGTCTCTTATCACAGCTTCCAAAAAAAAAATCTGTACCGAAACTCGTTTTATAACTCCCTGACCCCAAAACAATCGTGGGTTGAAATGTGACGGATCAGTGCCTACGGGAGCTAACGACCACCCAATGGCTGCTCGCTCAGTCTTCTGCTCGATCCATCCTTCCAAATTCGCCTTACCTTAATTGTCCTTAAACACATGGAAGTACATACGTGCAAAATTGCTCGAAAAAAGTCTCCATAAGAGAATATAAATTAAAATATGAACCGAACCACAAAAAAAATTTCGAGTTGGTACGATAACAGAATTTGTTTTAAAAACTGATATGGTTTTACTTCTACCACATTTTTTTCAGAGTGGTTCGGTTTATGGTTTGGTTTTTGTTTATAAAAATTTCAATGGTTCAGTGATTTTTGGTTCGGTTCAAAAAACTGGTTTGGATCTCTGCTGCGGTTTGGAGAATGATAAGAAATATTGATTGGTCAGAACAAAAATATAAAAGTGTCATTTAATTTTTTACTTTGTTATGCATAGTATAATAAAGTATTGTATTCAAGTAAAATTTCGACCTCTTAATTTTGCCTAAAAAATATATCTCGAGCACTTTTGAGTCGATTGGTGCATTATTACAAAAAATGTCTTTCTGCCAGTCTGTCAGTCTGTCAGTCTGTCAGTCTGTCAGTCTGTCAGTCTGTCAGTCTGTCAGTCTGTCAGTCTGTCAGTCTGTCAGTCTGTCAGTCTGTCAGTCTGTCAGTCTGTCAGTCTGTCAGTCTGTCAGTCTGTCAGTCTGTCAGTCTGTCATCGAATTCAGTGATCCCAAAAACCCCGAGATGAGATTTTTTTTTTCAAAAAATTTAAGGATAATCACGATATCCTTACAAGACCTTGCTTTATCCCTACAAAAACAAACTATTCAAACTAGGAAGATGAAATTTTGCCACTTTGCGTAGTCCCTGTAGTGTCACTGTAGTGAAAATAAAAGCTTCCAACGATTTGAAAATATTTACAAAGCAATTAACCGAAACTGTATAAAAAAACATTAACAATTCTTCTCTAGAATTCGTCATTTATCAACGAATTAACCTCAAGATAAATCCCATGATGCATTCAACCCTACAAGAAATCACCGTGCGTGCACTTTAGATCCAACAAATACTGTGACGAATCTTAAAAGATGACTAATGGTAAACATTGGCCAAATTCTCATCTTTTAAACTGATGAAAACTCTGAATTTGATCGGGAAATCCCGTCAGGATAGCAATAGAGAGGGGATAGCAGTACTTTTTAGGCTAATAATTTTCAAAAAGTAACGTGAAAATAACTAGGTGTGAGCTTGTTGGATAAGTCAAGCGTTTTATTAACAGATTTTTTTAGCCCCACGAAATTGATTGAAAACAAACTTTTGGATGAGCTTTTTAGTAACCAGTAACAAGAAGGTATTTTAGGATACACGCTACTAAAGTCCCCCTCCCCCTTTCTTGCTCCCTTCTTAAACACTCCTCTGATATCTCGTGAATCGTAGAAAAACTTAAATAGCTACTTTCGCATCATTTTAAATACATGCTTACCGCTAATCTGCAGTCTCTTCAACTGATGAAGGAATTTTGATCCAGTTATCATCATTTTACAATATGTCCCCAAAGGAAATTCTTGCCCACTCAAATTGCCCCGCCCCTGGGGTTATACCCTCTCTCCGATAATAATAAAAGATAAGCGATAGTTAAAAATGAAATTATTTTTTATCGAAAAAAATTAAACAGAAAAATGACTCTTTTATAAAACATGAATTTGAAATGAGGTTCTCCATACTAGTTCTTGGAATTGGTTTTTCAGAGTTATTTTAACCTATCTGTATTAGCAGTGGTAAAGGCAATGTAGTGAAATTCCTTGAATGTAGCCATTCAAAACTTTTAGTGGTGATAGATCTAATTTCGAGCTGCCTTCGATTCCGATCTAATTTATTTATCTTAAATGATTAATTTTAGATTTGTTTTAATATTAATATTAAATAATAAATAAATCTGAATAGAACTCACCAAGAAGTAGAAGTTTAATATCCTTAGCTGCTTGAATTCCATCTTCCTTTAGATTCTTCTCTATTAGCTTGGATCGAGCGATAGCTTCTCGTTCCTCTGCTGATGATGCGCATCCCATTTTCGTAGTTTTAACACTGAATTTACTTTGCTCCTATACACTTCACAAAAACTAAGCTCTCGCACTTAACTAAATTCGGTGTATTTCCACTTTACGTTATTTTCTTTGGAACGGAATACTATAATCGTTTGTATATTCCGGAATTTAAATATAATTACAGAAGACTACTGACGCTTAAGATCTAGGATTTTTCTTTTTTTTTCTTCAACACTGGACAAGCTATCTGAAAAGACAAACACTAGACAATTCAGGATTTCGTTCTGTCCGTGAAAATGGAAAAATTCAGTGGCTATGAAACATTATTAGCAACTCCATTTAACGGAATTTTCTAGCTAGATTCACCGCTTATTGAGCAATATAATGACCCAACTAGCCGGCAAATTAAAAAAAAACGTTGAAGTTCTATGGAAAATCGGGGAAACGCGATGAAGTTGGGTGGTAGGGTGAATGAAAGGTGTGTTCTATAGTTAAAAGATCGTTAGAAAAACAACTTCGATACGAAATAATGTAAAACGGCTAGTATCTGATCCCAGTTGTATTATGAATTATTTTCGGTGTTACTATTAGGTAAATTTTACAAATTAAACTACTTTAAAGGCAGTAAACATGGAACTGTCTCCCACCCTAAAAAATGCCGACTATCAACACTTTTCAATGCACCATAGCCACTGGATTTTCTCAATTTTACGGAAATTAATCTAGAACACAGGGAATTTTGATTATTTTCTAGTAAAATGTTTGGAACAAATTTACTTTACCGGCGGGACGGCAAACTTAAAAAAAAACACCTCACACTACACAATTGGGGTCTGCACTTTCCAAAAAAGTAGCAATTAATTGGGGCCGACGCCGTTTTCACAATAAATTTTTTGTTTTATTTTTCCACTTTTAGTACAACTCTTGACAGATAAGATGCCATTGAACATGCACGCCAATACCTCGATAGCTCATGCTGTGAAAAACATTGCCATAATTTTCGGTGAAAAAAATCAACAAAAACTAGTCGGGCGGTGGGAAAAAGCGGGATGGGGCAAAAAAGTTTTTCCGCTCTGGGGGGTCCGCTGGCGCGGACCCCTGGCTCCAAAGAAAAATTGGTTTGTAGCTAAAGTTTTTTTTCGTCAGAAAAGTGGTTATAATGGTTAATATGTGCCAAAACAGTGCGATTTCGGGAAATTTCAAAATCGAAATTTACCTATAAAACGGCGTCGGCCCCAATCAATTGCTACTTTTTTGGAACGTGCAGACCCCAATTGTGTAGTGTGAGGTGTTTTTTTTTAAGTTTACCGTCCCGCCGGTAAAGTAAATTTGTGCCAAATGTTTTTCTACACGGTTTTTCAAGTAAAACGAGAAAAATTGCAGATTGAAAATTCGCCTTTGATCCTTTTTTTCTAGCGGATACGGAAGTCCGTTTCCACAATCCTTTTCCAAAAAAAACTTACGGAAACTAACCGGACTAAATTTGCGGAACCTGTCGAGCCTCTTCCATTCAATTTACTTCCAATCTCGGCCTTTTTTCAACGCGTTTTCGATTTTCAGATTCGGCTTTGCAATATGACACTTGAAACCAGGGTGACCATAAAGCCAAGAAGTTTTGCCCTGTCGTATTACGAAAAAACCCCTTGAAACTAGAGTAACTATACAAAACTAGAGTGTCGCCACTGCAAAATAGAGTGACTATTATTAATACTAGAGAGACTACAATCTAAAGAGTGGACATCACCACTTAGGTCCATTTGCGCGTACTATTCGTATTCTAAAAAAATTAAATTGCGGTTAGCCTACTTAAACCGTAGAAATTCTAGGACTTGAATAATTTAAGTTGTACATAAGTTGCTAGGTTTCGTTTTTTGCAACCGGCACTTAATAGACTAGTGAGTAGGACTGTCTATTAAATCCAATTAGAACAGTCTATAAGACAAGTTAGAATAGATTTTTTTTTACCAGATTAGAACATCAAGATTCAAATTTGAAACAGCTGAATTGTCATTTTTCAAAATCTTTTGAAAAAAACGGCCGTACTTCAAATGAGTCATAAAATTTTCGTCTATATTTTCAGTGAATTGTAGAAACACCTACTTATAACGAATCGTTTCTTCAAATTTTATTTCTCGTTAATCTTTCCAATTAATTGTTTTGAAATACCTAGCCATGAGGATAACGAAGGCTTTAAAATTTTAATTAGATATAAAACTGTTGGATTTAAAAAACAAACATACCCAAAATCATAAAAGCATTTTTAACATTAGAACTACCAGACCCGTAATAATCATGGAATTGAGATTTTAAACCCGAATCCATAGAAAATAAAAGAACTTTTGTTGAATAATTTTTTTGAGCCGTTCACACCTGACACTTTATTCCGTAAGTTTTATTCTTCGACACTTCAATAGTCCACAGCCGTTTACACTACGACACAAAATTCAGAAATTCTTTACTGAAAGACGCCCGAACTCGATTTTTTTCATATAAAACCGAATAAACTCAAATTGTGACAACTTTTGTAAAGTGATTTTATTCTGCGATTGATGAGAATTAAATTCGCGGAGAAATTCAAGAAAAAATCGCAAATGTAAACGGGCCCTAGTCTTTTTTTTCGACAAATTTTCGCATATTGAATGATCTTACGTGCAAATAGCTAGTTTAATTTAGCTGAAAATATGAAACTTGCATACTTACATCCATTCTCTAGGCATTCGTTTCTTCCCGGTGTCCCCCTTTCCTGGTTTGTAGTAAACAACTAAACCGATTTGTAAATTTTCGGCATTGGGTAGATTACTACATAATGAAACAATTGCGGCAGTTTTTTTGTTTACTTATGTTTATAAAACCCGGCACCAGACTTCAAAGTTGACCGTTTGGCTTGGATTTTTTACTGTAGCTTAAAATTTACATTATCGATGGCACATCCATTGCAAATTTTAAAATCTTTGTAAAAAATAGATAAGGATCACAAAGGTGGAATATCCACTAATATATATCCTATAATTTGGCCGGATACTCAAGTTTCGTATAAAATAATCGGTTAGGTAGGTTTCGAATAAGCATTTTTGAAAATTTCCATCAATTTATCGGGTTTTGGTAGAAATACACAAAATGCTGGTAGTTCTAATTTTTTTTTAAATATTTGTTCATTCAAAAAATACAGTAAAACCTCTTTACTTGGGATTCGGATGAGATCGAACATTTCCTTTAAACTAGAGCAAAGATAGATAATTAAAGATAATGAACAGAATTTTTCATATAACTTTTAAAATGTGTTGAAAATACTGCAGAGTTATGAATATCAAAAAAGTAACGCATGCAATTTAAATCTTTTATTTTTTATTTTTTATTAGTTAAGCGTTAAAATTTAAGGTAAAATAACCGTTTTACAAGGCATACTAAAGATTCCATTTCCGTTGTTGGATTTTTTTGGGACCCTAAAATTTGTTCTAGTATTCTTATCTTTATTTACTTAATCTTTGATTAGAGAGTGTCTCAATTAGGAGATTTTATTGTATATATTTGATGGTTTGTTTTCGCATACGAATTTTTTGTCGTAACTTTGATAAAACAAAAATCATGACACTTAATTCGAGGAGGCGCAATCCACATTCGGGACATTATAAGAAGGTGTGTGAATAAAAACAATTTAACGTAAGAAAATGTATTTTATTGTTATTATTATCCTTTTATATATACTTTTACTTCGTAGTTAATAATTTTTTATAAGTTTTTTTGTCATTGTTTATATTTTAAAATTCCTACATTTTCATTAAATATTTTGTATCCTTCCATTCTTCATTTATAAATCACTTAATTATTATTTTCCTCAATCTGTTTTTGTTGTCTTTGTTACGCATTTATTTCACATCCCAAAATAATAAACTGTGCACATTTTTCAAGATAAAAACAAATTAATTAAAAAGCATCACAATTTCATTTAAATTTTTCATCATCTTCTTATGTAAGGCCTCGTTTCCTTGCATAAGAACATAAGAGAAGAAAACTCGGAAAAGGTTTGTTCTCGGCGAGTCATTTTGTAAGTAAAAACATCTAAAATTTATTGTTTAAAATTTGTAAAATTGATGTTTTTTACTGTAAAAAAAATTTCTGCGAGGCAAACTTACAAAACGACACGCCAAGAGCAAACCTTCTACTTGTTTTTGTCTGTAAAAAACGAAGCATAAGATACTTTTATTTGCACTTCTCAAATAGCAAAATAAAAAATTATTGAAATATTATTATTATTTTTGTACAAAAGCTTTAGTGTATTATATTATCTCTTCAACAAACATTCATTTTTGTAATTCACTTTTCAAATCATTATCGTGCTTCTCTTTGATTCATATTATTATTATTTTTACGTATACAATAACATAATAATAACGACAACAATAAAAACTTCCTGCAAAGAGGAAATTATATAATAAAAATTTACAAAATCAAAATAGTTATACCGAAATAAATTCGTTGAGCAAAATAATATCTAAAGGCAAAAAAGTAGGTATGCATATAAATATTTTTTTAGCAATATCTTATTTGGTTGATTTTATTAATAATTTTTTATATAACGTGTATATTTTTAAACCATCCTATGATATATAATATCACGTCTATTGCAGCAAGTAAACTATTCTATCCAAAAAATGATATTTTTTATATATTTTTTTTGATTTAAATCTATGATCTTTATTTATTTGGTGATCATATTTAGGGGAACACAAATCTGCATATTTGAAATGCCACAAAAGAAAATTGTCATAAACAAACGGCTTGTTTTTTCCTAAGTAAATTCATTAAAATACAAAAAAAGGGTCTGTACAAAATGATCAGAAAATGTTTTAATACAATTTTTTTTAAATTTGGACGTCTTTGTAAATAAAAAACTGGATGAACCTCTTCTGAGTTCAGGCACTAGTTCGATTCTATTCGGACTTACAAATTTTCTGATCGAATTTATACTTGTTACGAAATAGAAAACATATTTTTATTCGAAAATTACATAAAGTAAAAACGCTGGAAGGGACAGTTATAGCAATTTTTCACAATGCTTGTCCTACACTCTTCTACAATATAGGCGAATCACAGTCCCGACAGCCAGGGTGGGCGCTTGTTTTGTATATTGTATCACCTTTTTCCATTTATAGGACTTATAATTCCAGTTCACGATATTGTTAAAATTTTGTCCAACGTAGCAACCGAGGCTGTGAATCGCTTACATGTGAATCAGGAATAGTGTGGAACTAGTATTAGAAGATCGAATTTTTTAGGGAACCGAAAAAGCTTAAGAACTATTTCGGAAACCGAAAATTTTGAGAACGATTTTTTAGGCGAATAATCGTCGGGGTCATCCCAATACTTCGAAGCATTTTACCCTTAAAATGTGTTGCTTTTAAAAATCACAAATTTTATAAATCATTTAAAAAAAAATCGTTTTAAGAAAATTATATTTCGGATTTACCAAATGCGTTACATTATCATTTTTTAAAAGTATTTTTAAAAGTATGTAAAGTGTAGAATAAGAGGTATGGAAGAATATTACATTTAGTTAAGATGGAAGAGTAGACATTCAATAAATCCGATATGATTGAAAATTCGTGAAAGCTCCATCTAACAACGTTTTTTGAATGCAGTACAATTAAATTGGTTAACTCACTTCAATAAAAATTTTAAAGTCGTTTAATCAATTACACTACCCGACAAAAAAACTACTTTTATTGTGTTGTCAAAGATTTTACAATCTTTTAAGGATTATTTGACGTCGCTGATTTCGAATCTGCAAGTGGTTTGGCCAGATTGGCTATGGTTTTTGAAAGAAAGATTTTTTTTTCGAAAAAATTCCATTAAACTGATTTTATTTTTTATTTTTATTACTAGCTTGCATACCCGTCGTTGCCGCGTTAAGTTTTTTCAATTTTTTTTCAATTTTTTTTCAAATTTTTTTTTATGGCCTATTTTGGAGTTAAACTTCAGGCCAATCGGCTCGGTAGTTTTCCCGCGAAAGGGTAACATAGAGGAAGAGCTAAGTTTCGAGATCACGTTACCCCCTCCCCTTACTCCCCCACATCACGGACTACTTTTTAATGGGTCTATGTTGGGGCTGGACCCCCGACGAACATCTATGCCAAATTTCAGGCCAATCGGTTCAGTAGTTTCTCCGCGAAAGAGTAACATAGCGCAAAAACTAATGCTACATTTACACGAATGACAAATTTGTCATTTTTTTCTTGTCATTATGTTAATTCCCGTGTAAATGGCATAATTTTTGTAATTTTTTCTGTCAGAAAATGTCAATCTCTCATAAAAGAACGAACTTGTTCATTCTTTTATGCCAGATTGTCATTCGTGCAAACGCAATATAAGTTATGACAAAAGTTGAATACTAAAGTTGTCATAACTAATATTGCGTTTGCACGAATGACAATCTGGCATAAAAGAATGGACAAGTTCATTCTTTTATGAGAGATTGACATTTTCTGACAGAAAAAATTACAAAAATTATGCCATTTACACGGGAATTAACATAATGACAAGAAAAAAATGACAAATTTGTCATTCGTGTAAATGTAGCATAAGTTTCGAAATCACTTTACCCCCGTCCCCTTACTCTCCCCACCCATCGTGCTACTTTTCCGTATGCCTATGTTGGAACCAGAACTACCACAGACACTTATGCCAAATTTCAAGTCAATCGGTGCAGCCGTTT
The DNA here is from genome assembly GCA_964034945.1 of Chrysopilus asiliformis. NCBI lineage: Eukaryota > Metazoa > Arthropoda > Insecta > Diptera > Rhagionidae > Chrysopilus > Chrysopilus asiliformis. The sequence goes on from OZ035961.1 coordinate 102,889,242, forward strand.
TTGCGTGAAAGAGGAACAGACAGACAGACACCAACTCATGATTGTCGTGGATATTTCAATCATTTTAGGGTTATTTGATACAACTGAATCCGAATCTGGAAGTAGTTTGGCTGGATTTACTGTAGTTTTTAAGATTTGATTTTTTTCCAGTTATATGGGTTTTCTTAAGAACAATAATTCCTCTATTTGCTAAAAAATGGAACGAATTCAGTCAAACTATTTCCAGATTCGGATTCATCGGCTCCAAATTACCCTAAAATGATTGAAATATCCACGGCAATAACAAAAATGAAAAATTTCAATTTACATGGATTTGTTTCGAAAAACGTATTTTTTTGCGATTTTCTCAAAAACTAGAGCCAATCTGGCCAAACCACTTGCAGATTCGGAATCACCGACGTCAAGTTATCCTCAATAGGTTGTAAAATCTTTCGCAGTAAAATTGCTGTTGTGTTGTGCAGTCATTTTGTGATTTTATTTTCTATTTTAGAGATCAAATGAACATTCATGGCAATTTTGAAGTCAGTCAATGAAGCAATTTTGCATAAAAAACTAACAAACAAATAACAAATTTATGAAATAGGGCCGTTTTATAAATCTACGTCTTTTTTTTAAATTCTACATCGTTTCCAAACATTTAACCTAATTGCAATAAAAAAATCACATGCTAAAGATAATCCGCGCCCGGTGGTTTCAAGTTTTACGCTCTATAGTTTGAACGGGTTCTTAGATCTTACGTTCTATAGTTTGAACTGTCTCGATTTTCTCAGTTTGTATTAAAGAGCACTAGATCTTATAAAAGTCATAAAAATTTGATTTTATAGGAAAACTTAATTTGATAGTAAACTTAGAGTACCTAAATTATGTAGAAAAAAATATCTAAATAAAAATAACGTTCAAAAAGTTTTTAATTGTCGGCCATTCCAATAAAATTTGTTCTTAGCATGAAAAAGAAATGTCAAATTAGAACGATGACATATCAAATGCGTTACAAAGCCGCATTGCATGAGTTTTAAAGCCACCACAACTAATTTAGACGTTTTTCATCTACAAACGGTCCTTATTTACACAATCTTAATTTTTCCTTATATTATTCGTTTGATTGTGCCAATATAAACCTTTCATAGAAGACAAACCGTCTAAATTTGTTTGGCTGTCTTTAAAAAAATGGCAAGTTTGGTATGCTACAGTTCTTACTCAAAATTATCAAAATGGTTCATGCGGATTTGCTTGGATTTCAGATGTAAAAATATCTTTCGGTGGTTTTACGATTATTAGCGAAGTAAGAAAGAGGCAAGCGATTTTCAAGGATGGTAAATTTCGGTAGGCGATAGAAAATCACTCAAAACGATGCAAAAAAAATTATAATTACATAAAAATCTTGAAATTTTGGGCGAAAAAACTTTTAAAAGCGAGAAATTTCAGTAACCGCTTAGGATATAGTTCCTAGGCTACCGCCAAATGCAATTATGTTCTACTACACACCAATATTTAATTTTTAAATTAGAATGGATTTTTCTTCATTAAAAATTAAAAAAAAAGAAAAACATTTCAAGAAAATCAAACTACATATTTAGAAAACAAGCCGTTTGTGAACAGTTTTTACAAATCCATGAACAACAAAACTAAAAACAATAAAAATCGTAAAAAAAAATAAAAAGTTTATTCAACGAAATTAATCTCTAAATTAAATAACTACACCTCTCGTAAATACAACTTATTTTTTGGTTTTTTCTCAAATATTTCTTTGTCTAAAACTTAACCATTCTCCATCTCCCGCCCCCTTAACATACACACACAAACGCACTCCACACTGTGTGATTTAACTTTTTTTCTTCATTTCTTTATGAATTGAATTCCTAATTTGTAATAATTTATATATAATAGAGAAATATAATTTATTAAATTATATTTTAGAGAGTAGCAAGTATTCGGGTAAAGCCTAAGCAAGCAGACACGATTGTTTGTCCAACGCCCCAAACCATTGCATAAATTGGTGACATTTGTATACTAGATGCCCGATGTACGAATGCGATAGCCGCACTACTCACAATGCCGCTGGTTGCTGGCGATACGAAACCCATTAACAATATTAATATCGAGAAGAAACGTCCGAATTTATGTTTGCGTAATGTAACGAATGCAACCAATGCGGCACACGTATGAATGAATATCGATGAGAATAACGCCCACAGAAATATATGATACCACATTTCACGAAATGTATTCAAACGGCTCTGTGACCGTAATCCCATAACATCGGCAATTGTATCCAAATCATCCGATTCATATGGATCGGACAACATCACATTTGACTAATGATATTCCACTTAGTAATCTATATGTGTATTAATCCGATATAATTCGTTAGAAATTCTTTTGTTTTGCTCTTTTACTATTATTAATTATAATAAATGACTAAAATGTCCCTTCTATGTTTGATTTCTTTTTTTACAACAACAGTTACTCGCCTGATTACGTTCTTATTATTGTAAATTGGAAATTGCTTCCTTTTATGTGTTCGAAAATCGATCACTTCTAGAAACTAGGATTTTTGAATTCTCTTAAATTACTTTTTACATCCACAATTATTTATCTACAGGTTCAAGTTTCCTTCTATTTAATTTATATTTAAGTGAATGATGTTACTTTTGTGTTTCACTACATTACACGTCTAGTGGTTTTTGTGTCTTCAAGATTTTTCGTTTGAAATAATTTTCTTTTTAAATACTCGACTAAAAAGTAATAAATACAATTATTAGAAATATTATTAATTCAGTATTCATTATTGTTATTATTAATATTATTATTTGTTTAATAATTGATCCGTTATTTGTAAATTTCCCTTTTTCAGTACTGATTTGCTGCAGGAAAGCGATTATAATGCTTCAAAGTTGATCTCCAAGTGGATTTTTTTCTTTGTTAATGCTTGTAAAAATTCCCTTTTAATCTGCAAACTAAACGCTGATTCGTTTCTTTTTTACTACCTCAATAATTCGAATTACTTGTGATTGCTACTATTTTTATTTCACTTCGAATTCAGCTTTTCTAATGAAATCTTTAATTACGTTTTGATTGTTTTTTTTTTCTCTTAATAACATCAATCAATCGATGTAATTTCGTTCCAGTAGACTTTCTGTGGTTTTGATGGAGGCTCAATAAAGCGCCACCAACAGCGCTCATCAAATTTGGTTGTTTCGTCTTTGGTCATTATCATAAAAATAACCTAAAAAATCAAAATATGAAATATTAAAAGCGTGGTATTATGACAACCACATCTATATATTGTATATAAAAGTCAAATACCACTCTCTAACACACTCAATACAGTGTATTCCGAACCACTAAACCGATTGCCAGGAAATTTTGCACACAGATTTGTCTTACCTCGCGAAGAAAGGATTTTTCAAAATTCTAGAGAGTAAACGAAGGGTTGGTGTGAAAAATCATTGATTTTTGCCATGAAGCGTTCCCGTTAGGAGGCTGAGAAATGTGACTCGGGGGTTTTCGGGGTCGCTGATCATGAATTTATTGTTGGAATTTCACAATCCAAATGGGGAGATCCCGTAAAAGGGCCCATAGACGGCCAACTTTGTTGCCAACCTGGTCGCCAACATACAATGTTGGAGTCGATGTTGTACGTCTGTGGCCAAGTTGGCGGTTGGTTTTTCATGTTGTCGACCAGGTTGGTGTAAAATCAAAAAATTTTGAAAACTTGGCATGTTGGCGTTCATGTTGGGGTGTCTGTAGCCAAGTTTACAACCTGGTTTCCAATCTCAGTTGCATTGAGTACTCCAATGAGGACAGTGAAGTGTCAAAAATAGTTTATTTGATTAAGTTCGGTTGAGTTTGGTTAATTTTACTAGGGTTTTTATCGTACGACCTGACTCCAAGACTTTGTGGCGATATTCCAGTGAGAAATTTTAAATTCTCGAAGCTCTGGCCACTTGTTAAAAGCCGTAGGATTGCAGACAGCCTTTCATTTGCAGGAATAGCTATTCTCATTATCGTGTCCTTCTTTTCAATGAATGGTCTTACTGCATCCAATAATTCATCGTAGGTGTTGCTGTCCATTCTTAACAAGTTTTTGTAATCGTCAGATGCAGTCACACGTAGCTCACGCATTAAATTTGAATGAGAAAACTGAGCACGGTTCTGATACCACTCCTTTGCCCAAATTCTTCGCACAACTCGTTTAAAACTACTACCAATAACAAATCCTTACTCATTTTTCACTAGTCAACATATACCCATATAGTAAAGTATAAACAATAAAAAAATTAGAGAAATCACCTAAAGTCGACGGGATCTTGTTAAAAATGATGTTGACAACTTGGTTGCCAACATTCCGTCTCGTCTGTGGTAAAAACTACCAACCAGGTTGGCGACCCTCGAGTTGGCCGTCTATGGGCCCTTTAAGGATGACGCCTTTTCTTTTTTCTCATTTTTTCTCCAATAAATTAGCATTTGCAATTTCTTTAAATATAACGTCAATTGTTTACAAGATTTCTCAAAAACTACTAGATCTAGAGCCATGAAAATTTACAGAGATGTTTGGTCTTGGAATAGGACGATCCAATTTTTGGTGAAAATCCGTTGATCGGAAATAACCAAAATGGCGGCTTTTAAAAAATCCCAATTTGGTTTTTCGCGATTTACTCCGAAACTACTCGTTTTTCAGTAGTCTTGTGTATAACGAAAGTTGGAGACAATTAAATTTTCTACACTTTTGTAGTACCGGTTTTATCTCAAACCGGTACCGAAAAATGCCGTTTTTCAAAAACGTCAGTTTTTCGAGATTCTCTCGAAAACTAATGAATTTTCGGTGGTTCAATTTATAATATGAATAATAGGAAAGTCATCTGCACTTACAATCGAGTCGACAGTGCCCGAGAAAAGTTTTTAGGCGAAATCAAGAAATCAAAAATTTTCACAAAAATACTTTCTATATCATATTGAAAGAACATAAACTCAGTAAATTTATCAGTAAATCAAGGGCTTTAAAAGTTTCAAACTAAACAAATTATTTAAAAATGTTGTTTTTTCTTATAGAAATCCATATATTGAATTAAAATTGTTGAAATTATTAATATTGTTAAATTATGAATAAATAAAATACATATTTTATTACTGGAAAGTATTATATCTACTCTATTCGAGTTGAATATTGAAACAACTGTTGTTTTTACTGATTTTGAGAAGTTATCAATATCCCATCCCGCATATTATCGCAATCTAATCAGGAAAAGAATTTTTTTAACCTCTTTGAATTTATCGCCAGTGCGATTGGTCACAATATTGATACAACTTTAAACAGATAAGTATATTTTGTGTCAAAACCCCCTGGTGCCTCTCTAGTCCCAATAGAGATACGAAAACTCGTATTGCAGTGCCACAGATTATTGAAATCTTTCGCCAATTTATGTTTTTGGCACTAATCTTTAATTCAATTAGTTCTCAGTGACTCATTCGGTTGAGATATTTTGTTTATTTCCTAACAAAAGGCCCAGCGAATAGGGCAAACGTCCCGCCCGCTTCATTAACACAAGACGCCCACTTTAAATGGGACAAACCGTTTTACGATTTATTTACAACGAAATCTTTTTATTTCTAAATCAAGTTGATGGGAAAATCGAAACCTCAAAAAATTTACCTAATTTCGCTTTAATGAATTTCGTTTGGTGTCATGGTCATTCTGCATTCAGGTCGATTGCAACTTCTGTATTTTGCCGTTGAATTCAGCGTTTTCTGTAATTAATTTCTTGGACTTTTCAACTTCTTGGCGAATTAAATTTTGCTCACTGGAAGGAGACGAAATAATTGTTTTCTATCCCAACGCAACCTAATTTCAAATTAGAAAGATATATATTTTAATATCAGCAATTGTTTCACTGTTATTACTCGTCCAAGTCGTGTGTATTTGGGTGAAATCCTGAAACGTCGTCCTGGAGTTTTTCGTTTTTAAAAAAATTCTATATTTCGCTGACAAATATGGCTGACACTATTATTATGGCGTTGAACTGTCAAACTGCAAGAAGATTCGCGCTAAGTGAATAAGAAGAAACTTTAGGGAAATCGCAACTTCCAGGGTGACTTCTTTTATTTGCGCAGTTGAAACGAACCGATCGATCGTTTTCGATTTATCCTAAAAATTCTAATGTACATTCAACCTGTGACTATATAAAACCAGAGGGAGACCATCGTGAAAATGATCGATTAATTTAAGTACTGGATGAAAGTATTAAAAAATTTAAATGAAATAAATTTACTAATAAAAACTGAACTTTTCGAATGTTTTCGAATGTTTTCAAACCGTCAATATTTTAGTATTATAGTACTACTTATTTGGTTTTCGGTACCAAAAATTAATAAATTAGGCGTGTTTTTTTAATGTTCTTGTGCTATATAGAGCAAAGTTTCAGTTTCCAACGCAACATAAATAATCTTTTCAGTATTGTTCACATGCCAAACATCAAAAACTTAGCACGAACTTTCGTTTCGCAAAATGATATGTAACTGGAAACTTCCCAATCAAAACTAAAATTAAAACGCGAATTAGCATGAAATTAGATTGTTTCGCATACGGTCGAAATATTTCAAGAAACGATTTAAAAGTTTGTGGATTTTTTGTATTCATTTTGTGCATTTTTTGTATTCAAACAGATTTTATTTTCCGTAATGCCAATATGGCTCACTTTCGATTTAGTTCCTTGTTTGGCTACAATACTCGAAAAGGCTACGTTGAGGAGAAGAATTTTCGATAAGAAGAAGACTTTTTGAGAAAAGTTTCAGTTCTTCAATAAGTTCGGTGGTGAAAGAAAGGAAAAAAAATCGAGAAAAAAAAGTTGTGAAGAAAAACTGAGAAAAATTCAATATCCGTTCCCGTTAGCTTTTCCGTTTCTGTTCTTTTGTTCGAATGGCTGACAAAGTGAGCGCGAACTGCAGTGACGGGGTTTTCGGTGGCAGTTGCCTCAACAAAAAAACTATGGACAGTCAGCAAAATACGCATCACTCATCTACTTCATCTTCGTCGCAGCACCCTCCCGTAGTCACCGATAGACTAAAAATGCTTTACCCAAACGTCTCCGAGGACGAGACTCCGCTGCCTCGCTCGTGGAGCTCCCAAGACAAGTGCCATTCGATTGGGCTATCGCAGAACAACCTACGCGTGCAATACAAAGGTTTTAGTATGTGTGATTAGTAAATTTATCCTTCTTAAAACAAAGAAAAATCAAAAATTATAATAAACCCTTAAAAAATTTAATCGCATCCCACTTGTGGGCCCCATTATCAGTCCCAGCTGTTTCAGTTCTCCTTCAACTGGAATACAAATCGCGATCAATTTTCCCTTTTTTTTCCTCCATTCAATTCCACTCCACAGATCGATTATTTTGCGTGTGAGGGGACAGACGAAAACAAAGAAAATCCGTTTGTCTTTGACTGTTTCGCCAGGAAAACGGGACTTTGCTCTGAAAATGTGCAGAAGTGCAAAATTCCTGTGGAATTATTTCGGGAAGCGAAAACAATTCGAAACGCAGATCCAATCAAGCTGAATCATATTTTCCTCGATTTGAATTTTCCACGTTTCCGAAATCGTCTGTCTGTCTGCTGGTTTTTCATTCACGTTCCAGCTGAACCCGATTTGAATTCAATTTTAGTTCGATTGGGGTTTTTTTTTCGTTTCGTGGTTTCTGAAAATAATTATTGTCATGGCTGATGCTGTCGCGACTTGTGCTGTTGGCTGCTCTGCTTTGTCGCTGCTCGCAAGGAAAATCGAATGGAAACAAAGAAGGGGTCTTTGAAAATCTCAGATTTTCCTCGATTTGTGTGGAAGTCCCGTTAAATTGACTATTGGATGGTAGATCGGGGAAATTGTGGAGTCAGTGGTGTGTAAATCCATAACGAAAACGCACGAGAAGCCATTTTCCTGAGCACGCAAAATTTTCTAAGTGCGTAAATAATGGAAGTGCCAGCCATCAGCTGATTTCCATCCAAGTTTCTGTCAATCGAAAACAAAGTCGATCATCGCTAGACAACGCACTCAACGGTTGCTGCCAATGGAAAATCTATTCGCTTTTCTTGCTGTCCAGGGCTCGCTGCGCTCAATGGTTGTTTTTGTTTGTTGTTTATGTTGCATTGTTCCTACATCTGGTTTTCCAGATTGTTTTTTTTTCAACCATTCGAGTCTTTTGGACAAATGCTTCAAAATGCGGTGCGGGGAATTTTGCTGTCGCGTTGGCTACTGTTGCGTTGTTCGACGATTTTTTACATTTATAGTTTGCTCCAATAACTCGGAGGGGGGCCATAAAATTCCTACAAAATATCAAGATTACGTATGCTATGCAGCATTTTATTCACGGCACAGTCGAGTAAATCGTTCGACATCAATGCAACGCCTGTTGAAGGGCTTTCAAGTGCTGCGCTTTGTGTCCCAAATCAATTCCCAGAAAATGTACACGCAAGCCAACGCAATCGACCATTCGCAGTCCTTATGGATTTTTGTTTACATTTTTGTTTGTCCAATGGGGTTGCCAGATGATAAAAACTAAAAGTTTATACTAGCATTTTTTGGCGCTTTTTTTAAAAACGAAGACTGCAATTATTGGTTGTTAGGAGTCTGCAAAATCCCGAATTGATAAAAACTAATCCCTTCTGATCATTTTAATTGCAAATGACTGGTGGACATTTGTTTCTAAAAGAAGGGTGTGAAACGGAATCCCGTCGGCGTCGGGTTACAATTTCCCAAAAGTTAGAATTTCCAGGTGTCACTTTCAGTACAAACTATTAACACGTTGACGGACAGTTGCGTCTATAGCCGTCAAGTTCAAGTTCACTATGTGACATGACGGCAATAGCCGTCCAATACGAAACGGTCGTTTTTAGACACTGCGGCTGTAGCAGCACAAATGTGCATTTACCAGCGTACAAGTAGAAGCCTAGTGTCATGTTTTCGAAAAAAAATTTAGTATGCAAGGTTAACACATTGAGTATGCACGTGGTTGTGAACGGAGTAGTGCGATCTTGTTTTCTCTTCAATTATAATAATTATAAAATTATAATAAATTTATTTGTCATTTATTTATTTTTGTTTGATCATGAACTAACATTTCGTGTAAAACTCCCAAAAATACTTTGTTGCTCACAAAAAATTGCTTATTTCAGTCATTAAACCTGTCATTTACGTTTTTAAATTTTTGCTGTTATAGCCGCCATCGTCCCATTACATAGTGTCTAGAGTCCGCTGGCGCCATGACGGTTGTAGCCGCAACCTAATTAAAGGTGCTGAATTAATCAAAATTAAGTGTATTTAAGCAGAAAGAGTAAAACTATACTTCTAATATTCTAAAAATTACAAAAACATATAGTGTCAATTTTCGAATTTCACTTGTTTCTACTGTCCGTCAACGTGTTAAATTTATATTAAAAAAAACACAAAATTTTCAGGATTTCGTTTGTAATAATAAAACATAGTTAGGGAAAGATACAAATTTAAGTAAATTTACTGTAAGATGAATCATTCTGCGACGGACAAAAGCCACATTTGTTGCGAAAACTAATACAAGATAATTTTGAAAGCAATTTAAAAGCATCTCCTAATTTGGTCGATTGCGTTGACTTGCGTGTACATTTTCTGGCTTAACTATAAACGGAAATATTCTAAATGGCAAAAAGACTAAAACAAGAAAAAAGCTGAAAATATAGTCAAAGTCTTTACTAAAGAACTGACCGCTCCAGTGAACACACATATTTTTACATTAGCTGCCTTATAGAGAGAATATTTTTGAACATTTTGGACAATTTTACAAAAGTTTATTTCAAAAGGTTACAAATTCCAAAGGTCCGTTATAAAAAACATAAGAAAAGATACAATTTTCAGGGGCCAATTGTCAAATACTCGATATGAGGATGGACAAAAGTTTTGTTTTTAAATCCATTTATATGGGTGAGGAATGGGAGGGGGGGGGGGGGGGGCAGGGGGGGGGGAGTGATCCGATGGGCTTTTGATGTAAGAAACAGTCACGTAAAAACATTGCCTTTATAAATTTTTGCGATACGATGCAGCATTTTTAATAAAATTGCAAAAAATGTTTCGTTTGTATGGAAAAGGGAAAAGAGGAATGGTCCGATTTGGTCAGTTCAAGAACTTATCCTTGCTATGGACAGGCGGACAGACAGACGGACAGACAGATGCACAGACAGACAGACAGACAGAGAGACAGACTGACTGACTGACAGACTGACAGACTGACAGACAGACAGACTGACAAACTGACAGACTGACAGACTGACAGACTGACAGACGGACAGACAGACGGACAGACAGATGCACAGACAGACAGACTGACAGACAGACTGACAGACTGACTGACAGACTGACAGATAGACAGACGGACGGGCGTTCGGAAATCAAAATCTTTTGCCATAAATCTTTTGGTGGTTACACATTATGTTTTTGTTTTTTTGCATATCCATGAGGCAGTTTTCCATCAAGCATGGAACTTTGAAACGATAAAAAATTGAACTTTGCACTGATTATCGTTATTTAATTTCAATATTATGTTTCACTGTGTAGTTGTGGGGAATATTAAATATCGAAACTTGTTTTCGGATATGCCTTTTATGTTTGCATCAGCAATAGTAAAGTTGAATATTAAACCATTGTATTAGTTTTATGCTAAAAAATCAAACCATTGCATTAGTTTTATCATAGATGAAAGTATTTATACTGTTTCAAATCCAAAAAATAAAAAAAAAGAAACACCTGTAAATCCTTTCCATTTCCAAAAAAAAAATCAAAAAATTAGGTGAATTCTGGCAACCCACCGTTTATCCAATGAAAAACAACGCACTCGATCGCATCGGAGTTAATAGCAATAAGCATAGCTGCCTTTGACGTCGAACACAACATAAATAGCACGATACTGGGAATGGAGCAGGGGCAGGGGCAGGGGAACTGTCACAGCATATTTATGATTGTGATACCATTGTTGTTGTTGCAATTGAAGAAAACGAAAAGCAAAAGGCAACATAAACGCCTGGCCTTAGAAATATTTACACACGATTTTTTCTACAATTTCGCGTTGGTTGCGAAAAACGAAAACGCTTTTTTTACTCGAAGATTTTCATGGTCAAATCGTATTAGCAAATATTTTCAGTTTGACCAACATTAGCAACAGCATAATGACGAAATGCCCCCTCCAATAATAGTCGTCACTTCCTCAGTCAGTGCCACTGGCTGCGTATTGGATTTTCATAGTTTGTGGAGCACACACTTTTCCTATTCCCGCACAGTCCCGTCGCCCGTTGCCACTTTGATGTTTCGTACCCTGGGGCCACTACTGACTGTTAATCTATTTAGAAATTGGCCGAATTCCCTCTCCGAGCTCCGGACTCTGCTAATGAATTAATACTGGGCCCTTGGATTCTTGCTATGAAAATCATCCTCATTTTTGTACCTACTTCGCTTTGCCACAACCAACTGTCAGTCAGGTCGAAGTTCGATTGGAGTACATAGAATTACGTATTGTAGAGATTGCGGAGCCCTTTCTAGTGCTCTGCTTTGCTTTGTTTTACGACTTCTTCCCATGTCAATGCGTGCGCAATTTCTCAATTTTTATTGCATTTCGCTAGTGGATGGCAAATTGAGGGTGCAAAGAGTGAAGGTGTCGCGTTTCCTCACTTCATGGGGCTCTTCACTTAATCCCCAACCACCATTCGATTTACTTGAGTGGGTGGCTGAGGTGGCTCCAACATGACTTCACTGTCTCTAATGGCCAAATGCTGTATTTGTTGCTCTTTAGCTAAAAGAGGCAGAATTTGATTTTTCCTTGTCATCAGCTCGGTTTGGTTTAACGTAATGGTGGCCCTTCATCTAAGTGCGACCGTATCGATAAACTTGAGCTAAATCGAAAAGGGTCAAGGCGAAACCTTCAGCTACTCCTTCAATGAAAACTGCTTATATACCTAGTTTGGCATCGAAGCTGTACTGCTATACATCGAGGTAGGGACAAAAAACATCCCCGCCTCATCTCACCTCAAAATAGTTTCGAATTTTTGTTGACAGAGGAAGAAAAAAAAGGTTTCTGCCTTGTTTACTCGTCACTGTTTGAATGCTTCACATTTTTCGTACATCTTTGATTTCGTTTGTTATCCTTCCTAGACGTGGAAAATTCAGCCTGAAGAGGATAACGAATTGACCCTAAACTCGTCTCAGTGGTTATGAACCTAGGAAAATTTTGGATTGTCGAGAGAATTTTTTGTGATCTTAAAAATGTATCAACACTGGCCAACAAAACAAATCGAATGGTCATTAGAAAGCTGAAGTTTTAGAATCAGGAATTTTTTTTCGGAAGCAAAAAAAATTGAAAAAAAATAGACGAGCAAATTTTGGCTTTTATATTCAAAGCTTGATAAACTAGAAAATATTTTAATACAAAATCTGCCGTTTGCCACGCTTGTTTATACTTTTTATCCTTACTTTTGAGATATCCTTACAGACTTCTTAACGTCAAAATCGGATTCATCGACCCCAAAAAACCCCAGATGAGATTTTTCTGGAAAATTTGAGGAAAAGGAAAATCAATTTATGCTTACATAACCTTCCTTTATCCTTACGGACTTGTCCACGTCAGAATCGGATTTAGCCACCTCAAAAACCCCCAGATGATATTTTTTTCCTGGCCTTCCGTTACCCTTACAAGGACGAAATAGTGGAAATATTGTACTGCCATCGTAGTTACGTATGTGTGCCAAATTTCACACCAATCGGATGAGTATAAGTGCGTCAAAATTAGATTGCAAGATTTGACCCTGACTAACCAGCAGACAGACAGCCAGATACAAAAGCAAACTAAATAAATGTTTCGTAGACATGTAATTTTTCTTTTGTGAACTATTTCTAAAAAAGAATTTGCACTCTTTATTTTTTTTAATTTTTTTTTATAGTTATATATTTTTATATCAAGGTAATTACAAGACAGTATGGCCTTATGGTTTTTGAATAAATGAAATGATATATTCTAAATCTGTGATTTCAATTCGCCATAGAGGTGTCAAATTAAATGGTCTTGGCGGCCAATTAACATCTCCGTTTCGTGAAATCAAGCATTAAGAAAACTTTTCACGGAAGAGAGGGTTCGTTTTGCGAATTGCGTGGAACGTACTGCAGTCCTATCGGAAAAACATGTTTTGGAAATTCACATCAAGCAAGCAGTTTCACAAAAATTCGGTGATTATCGCTTGATACCTCCTCCCATTGACGATTACTGCAAAGCTCTCAAAGATTCCCACAACTCCGTGAAAGTATCATGAGGAATATTTTTTCAAATATCTCGAGAACCGTTAAAACATGTAAAAACCGTAAAGCAAAAATGTAGAAAATTTCATTTTCTATTAATTTGGTTTGTGTATTTTTCATAAAAGTGCAGTTTTCGAGAATTTTCAAAAAAAAAACTGAATATCTTGAGAACCGTTAGAGATACAAAAAAACAGTTGAAGCAAAAAATATCCTTTAAATTTTGTTATATTCATTTTTCTCAAAAGCGCGTAAGTTTTAAGAAATTTTCAAAAACGGTATTTTTTCAAAAAAAAAAAAATTGTATGAGAGGTACCCGTTATACTAACGATACATTTTCCAAAGCTGAAAGAAAATTACGATTTTCTGAAAACTCATTTACGAAAAATTTCAAATCGCTAGGTCAACGCGTTCTCGAGTTATTTAAGATATGTAAAATGAACAGACCGACAGACAGACAGATAGACCGACAGACTGTCAGACAGACAAATAGACCGACAGACTGTCAGACAGACAAATAGACCGACAGACTGTCAGATAGACCGACAGACTGTCAGACAGACCAACAGTCAGACCGACAGACAGACAGACAGTCAGACCGACAGACAGACAGACAGACCGACAGACTGTCACACAGAACGACAGACTGTCAGACAAAAAGAACAGTCAGACCGACAGATCGACAGACCGACAGACAGACAAACAGACCGACAGACCGACAGACAGACAGACCGACAGACAGACAGACAGACAGACCGACAGACAGACAAACAGACCAACAGTCAGACAGACTGTCAGACAGACCGACAGACAGTCAGACCGACAGACAGATAGACAGACAGACAGACAGACTGTCAGACAAAATGACAGTCAGACCGACCGAGAGACAGACAGACCGACAGACAGACAGGCAGGCCGACAGACAGACCGACAGGCAGACAGACCGACAGACAGATGCACGGACATCCTCATAATTTTACCTGAAACAGAATTCGTACTGATCAGAAATTTTCTATCTACCCCCGTTCTCGAGTCGGGCTCCGTCATGAATAGAATACTTTCGCCTCTATAGCAGAGGAAAGTAAGAAGAGAGGCTAAACTTATATCGCCGTGTGGTATTTGTGAGACGTATGTAGGTATACCCCGTTTGTCAAATCGTTTAAATGGAAAACGGAAGCTATTTTAGGAACAAACATGTGTGCAATATATTCAATGCTTTTTCTATTACCTACAATTTTCCTAGTATAAACAGTTATTCATAATTTTTGTAAATTATTTGTTTCGCCCAACCTGGACACGTTGAATTTCCATCTAATGGTTAAAATCTTTTTTTTTTGCAAATTTTATGTCTCGCAATTAAAAAAAAATTAAAAATCCATTGCGTATGGGTTGACCATCACTGCATTTCAGTTAGGCCTGGCCATGTTGTAAATTCCCTTTAAAATGCTGTTTATACGAAACTAGTTCTATTTTTACCTGAAAACTATCTGCCCATAATGTGTTTTTTTGTGTGTTCTTAAATTTTCGGTAACGTGTTTTCTTGTAAATCTTTTGCTACGTTCAAATTGAATTTCAGGGCTTTGTGTACGAAAATTTTCACTGTTGAAAATCGCTACAGGGGAAAATTGTTTAATCGAAATTTGTAACCGAGATTCAAATTTGTACTGGATTACGGCGACTTGTTGTTTGTGGCTTATCTTTTTATCTTCTCTGTGGTTGTACGAATTTGTTTACAAATATTTTTTATGGAAACAATTTTTGGTCTCAAAAGGATCGGGTTTTCTTTGTGCCTGTTTACATTGAGACTCACTTTGAGGCGGCACGTAATTCGTGAAGGTGAGGGACGCAGTGGGGAGGGAAACCAAAAAGAGCGAACGAAGTTTAGATTCACTTAAAATTATCGGTCGCAAACCGGTTTTTGAGTCTGGTCGTTGAAACCTGTCGTTTAGTTTTGTTGATGAAACCGGTTTATGAATCCAGATAAAGCGAACCGTGTGCACACGGCAGAAAAATGAGGAAAGACGTGCCGCCTCAAAGTGAATCTCAATGTAAACACAGTCTTTAGAGGCATTAGCAAAGGAATAAGTCACACAAAATATTTTTAAAAAATGTTGTGGAAACTTACAAAAAGATCTTAAAATTTTGAGCGGAAAAACGTTTGCCACATTCAAATCCCGTTGGGGCCCAAAATCCTTATTACGCAACTGTCCACTGTTTAGAGGGGGAAATTGTCATTCAGTTTTTAACAGAAAATTGCCTGAAATTTGTCCAATTTTAATATAATCACAGATTATTGACAAACTTTCTAAATTTTTATGTAAAATTCCAAATCCCCTCCCAATTTGGTAATTTTTAATTCCTAAAAATTCATTACAACAACAATCTCACGATAAATGTTTTTATTTAATGTTACAGGAGCAGGTAAATCACACACTGATGCCGCATCAGTACGAACTGCATATCCGATTCCGGCAGCTTGCGGCCTCTACTATTTCGAAGTGAAAATCATTTCAAAAGGCAAAAATGGCTATATGGGAATCGGTTTAACCTCACAGAATTTCAAAATGAACAGGCTGCCAGGTAAGAAATCGAAATCAATTCAACTTTCAATGAAAAAATTCCATACATATTACAACAAGATATTTTCAAATTCTGCTATTTTCAATGAAATTCGTCTAACGTCTAATGTATTTTTTTTTAGGCTGGGATAAGCAATCATATGGCTATCATGGTGACGATGGCAATTCATTCTGTTCTTCCGGTAATGGTCAACCATATGGGCCGACATTTACTACTGGCGATACAATTGGTTGTGGTGTTAATTTGGTTAATAACACTTGCTTCTACACTAAAAATGGTCTTGATCTGGGAATTGCCTTCAGAGATCTTCCTGTAAGTGAAATTTAAATATTTTTGTGGAAAACAATTTACAAAAACTAATCCAGCTTTTGCCTAAATTGAAGGTGTTTCGCTTTCGAATTTAGAATGGACTTGACAAAGAGTTTAACGGAAAAATGTCAGCGAATAGACCACAGAACATTATCTGAAACAAATTAATTTCACTATTACCTGGATTACCGGAAATAATTTGATTTCACTAAAATTTTGCGACATATTAAAATTTCGATTTCACCAAATATTTCAACTAACGATGCAACTAACGATTTTCCCATAAAAATTTCTAAAGATTGGAAAATGTGGCGTGCTTTATAAATTTTTGTACGATTTCTAGGGATAAAATAATCTTTCGCAGAAGCAAACAAAGCAACAAACGTTACTGTATTCGAAGTATGAAACCCTTTTTCTAGAAATCTTATCTGAATGATAAATGCTGAAAGATGCCACAACATCTGTCTGACCAAATCAATTTCCCCAGAATCTCCGTGTTAGTACTTGGCCTGAGTCTTTCTTAGCAAACAAAAGGCCGTTTGATTATAGTTCAGTTGTCGAGTCTACCACTTGATATTTATGCCCTTAAATATATTCTGACAACAAAACAAAAATTTCCTCCACTTTTGGTTAAATGGACTTAACGACTTTAGTCTCTGTACGAATCACTGATTTTCTTTACAGTTAACTTTATCCACATTTTCAAGCAATCGTTAGTTGCCCAGAATATTTTTTTTAAATAATTAAGCAGTGGCGAAGCGTCAGAGTAGACTATCTACTAAACAGCATAGACAGGGTATGGTGAAAAAATAATCTTTACATCCTAAAAAGTACAATTTTTTTTTGCTTAGTCTTTTTGCTATTACGGTAGAGTACGTTTAAATGCAACACGAATAATTGCGTTAAATGTCAAAATTACATTAAATTTTAAACGCTTAAGTGCATAGCACGAATTAATGTAAGTAAATTGCGACAAAAATCACTGTACATTTAAGCGTATTCTATTGTATCACATTTTCAACAGTTTCTGTTAATTTATGTCCGTTTTTCTACCTGCGCTTTTTATCCTGACGCTTCGCCACTGTAATTAAGATATTTCGAGAAGGAAGAAATATAAAGAATAACGGTAAAACCCATAATGGGACACCCAAGTCTTCTTTTCTTAATTTTATCGCCCACATACAGAACTAAAACTGAAGATTTTTTTTTAAATATTAATACCCCAAGAACGGTTTGAAAGTTCTGATTTAAATAGTATTTTTCAAACTTTGGGCTTATGGTTTCTCCACTTGCGTTATATACTCGTATAAGACTACCCAAATCCCCGTAGTTTCGAAATAAATTGCGAAAAATGAACTTGGAACTTAAAAAAAAAATCGTTTATTCTTACTGTATGTGGGTAACACACTACAAGAAAGTAGTTACTATTTTCAGGGTTGTTATTTTTACTGGGTTTTGTTTAAAAAGCCCACCCAAAAAAATGTACTAAAACACCATTAAAAACCGAATAAAACAAAAAAAAAATCAATAAAACTCACAAAACCCAGTGGGTTGGGGTTTTTTTTTTTAAAAACCCCGGTTCTTTTCACAACCCTGACTATCGTGGTTGTTATCATGGCGGTTCCACATTTTTGTATAAATAAATTTTGTTCAAAAATACAAAGTTTCATAATCGAAATTTGCCTAATGCACAAAATTGAATTTTTAAAAACTCTTAAACGTGTTTTTTCTAATTTTTCTAGGCAAAACTGTATCCAACAGTTGGATTGCAAACACCAGGCGAGGAAGTTGAGGCGAATTTCGGACAGGAGCGCTTCAAATTCGATCAAATCGAGGACATGATAAAACAAATGCGAGCTGGAACAAAAGCCACAATTTACAATTTTCCAATGCCAAGCGATCAAGGCGATTTAACAGCTTTACTACACAAGTAAATTCTATCCAATTAATAAAAAAACATTTTTTTAAATTAATTTTGTGGTAATTTCAGGATGGTTTCATCATATTTAGTTCATAATGGCTACAGTCTAACAGCGGAATCATTTGCTAAAACCACAGGTCAAAATTTTAGCGAAGAAATATCATCGATAAGAAACAGACAAAGTAAACAATTGCCTTTTTTTTAATCTTATTATAATATTTGATTGTTTTGTTTTTCTATTAATCTTTTCTCTTTTTTTTTATATATAGAAATTTTAAAATTAGTCATGTCCGGCCGAATGGGGCAGGCAATAGAGCAAACTTTACGCTCATATCCGGGATTGTTAGAGAATAACCAAAATTTGTTGTTTATGCTGAAATGTCGGCAATTCGTTGAAATGGTTAATGGTTCAGATTTTGAGGTTTTCATTTTATTCATTTGAAAACTTACCGACTCAATATTTACTAATATATTTTTTTTTTCTTTTTGTTTCTTTTTTTTGTGTGTGTGTGGGTTTATAGACTGATCTGCAGTGTCCTAGCGCTAAATCGAATCCAGTTCAAACATCTGTTATACAGTCAACCAAATCATACCAAAATGGTAATACACAGACCAACACTGTGATATCCGAGTGCATACAAGACAATCAGGATTTAAAAAATTCATCTAGGTGAGTTTACTTAGGGTGGTTTTTGTAATTTAATTTTGATTTAATATTTTTTTTTTCGTTTTGAATGGGATTTCGTTTTGATCTGGAAGTAAATAAAAATTCGATTCGAAACTCTGGAACTTTTCTACTCATGGGCCTAAACACGGACCAGTTTGGTCTTTGCCTCCCGTCGCCTGAATACTCCTCCAAGCTTTGTAACTGGACACAATGGTCGATTAGGCTATGTACTGTTGCGCCAAGTCTTTGTTGCAGGGGAGTATTCAGTGTGTGAATGGATTGTATGAATGAATGGTTGAGCTGTGCTTCGGCATTAGAGGTAATTTGCCTAAGCTCCTGGCATCAATTATAAAAAAAAAGTAAATAAAAAGATATTACATAAAATTCGACTATTTCTAATGTTCACTTAGTCAGCCCTGACGCTACTCTGCGTATCTAATAGAGACCAGCCGAAGGTCCGTTTTTGGCCGAATCCGAACTTCGGCCTCTTTCTTAACCTTCGCCCAAAGCCGAAGGTTTGCATAAAAGCGGAGATGAATGTTTAACGTACGGGAAAAGCGGTTGCGATTTTATTCAAATAATTTTTTTTGTCGTTAAAAATAATAGAAACATTTGAAAATTTAAGGTAGAACCTGAATCGTACGTCGATGCGTCCGTCATGCGTCCGTCACGTTGACAGTTCGAGTAAAATCAACGGGCTGCTATGAGTACTCCCCTAATAATACGTTTTCCGATGCGGCAACTGCATAGAGTAGGTCGACTTTCTACTTTTACATGCGGCAACGCACGGAAATGTCATTTCGCAAAAAAGTTTGTTTACGATTTAAGCAATTTAAGTATGAAACAAATGGAAAGTAATTGTTTCGACGATAAACTAATAGAAGAAGTGCAAAACAATGAATTAACTCCAGATTCGTTGCCGTACCCAACTGTCACCGCATCGAACTGTCAACCGGACGCACGCATGACGGACGCATCGACGTACGATTCAGGTTCTAGCTTTATAAAACCAAAGCACAAACAGTTCCCATCACAATTTTTGTCTAATCGAGATTTAATACAGAGTGATTCATACTTCTAGTATAATCCATCAATGATTTTTCATTTCTTTTTCAAATATTCTAATAAGAATTGACAGATTTTTACTATCGTTAAATCTACAACCAAAAATTTGGAGTGAAACGTGTTTGCTTCGAAATCACTGGATATGTTTGTGCTATGAATTTTTTAAACCCTTTTGAACACGAGAAAGTGTTTGTTTTGCTGCAGATAAACACAATTGCCTGAATTATTCAAACGCTTAAACCAATATTTTAAACTCAAATTGTGTTTCAAAGATAAAAATTTTATTGAAAAATTCTTGCTTCAGGCGATTCTATTTATGGTTTTAAATATTGAAGCCCATAGTTTGTATGGTTCATCAGTTGTTCGGTAAAAGGATGTCTATCAAATACGATACGTTAATTTTTGCCTTTTCGAAATCCACCCTTTTCCCCTCCTTCCCCCCTTGTTGCACTTTTTTTGGGAATTTTTGTTTAATTGCGAAAATGTATAGCCGTCACACTACAGTGGAAAACTTTCAGATGTTAAAGTAGTGTAGGGTAAAGGGTTTCATATCTTTGGCGAATTAGAAAATAACTCGAAAGGAGATTGAAGGGGAGAGAATCGGACAAATTTTTTGATGATATAAAAAATTGGTTTAAAAATTAATGGATGAGGGACTCCGAAGTAGTAGAGAAAGGAGAGGTTACTCCTTAAGCAAGAATTACAATACACGATGTAAAATACATTGACTTGACGGCACTGAGAATTTTTCATTTTGGCTTTCACTGAAATTCATAATTCGTTTAGTGCTGATTTTCCTTAAATCTGTTAGTGTTGCTGCTGGTTCATCGTAACTCAAGCTTTCTTCTGGAAGTTAGTCTACCAGCTTAAAAAATTTCATTGAAATCGGTTTAGCCATTTTTGCATGATGCCGGAACAAACACTCAGACTAGCATAGAGCAAACAAAAAGTTTAAAAATGTTTGTTTTTTAGTTGCAGTATGATTAAATATACTACTAGATAAAAAAATTTCTTAATGGGCTCTCTCCATTGCCAGGATATTTTAGTTGCGATAAAAATGTGTTACAAATAGAAAGAGACAGATAGCTGTAATTGTCAATGGGAAAGACAGAATACGGGCACGAGTCTTTATAGAAAGTTTTATAGGATAAAATCATAGGAATTTAAACCGTATTCCATGTCCAAAACATTCTATTTGCATCTCCGAATCACATATCTGTATGTCCTCTAATATCGCCCAAAGCCGAAGGTTTGCATAAAAGCGGAGATGAATGTTTAACGTACGGGAAAAGCGATTGCGATTTTATTCAAATAATTTTTTTTGTCGTTAAAAATAATAGAAACATTTGAAAATTTAAGGTAGAACCTGAATCGTACGTCGATGCGTCCGTCATGCGTCCGTCACGTTGACAGTTCGAGTAAAATCAACGGGCTGCTATGAGTACTCCCCTAATAATACGTTTTCCGATGCGGCAACTGCATAGAGTAGGTCGACTTTCTACTTTTACATGCGGCAACGCACGGAAATGTCATTTCGCAAAAAAGTTTGTTTACGATTTAAGCAATTTAAGTATGAAACAAATGGAAAGTAATTGTTTCGACGATAAACTAATAGAAGAAGTGCAAAACAATGAATTAACTCCAGATTCGTTGCCGTACCCAACTGTCACCGCATCGAACTGTCAACCGGACGCACGCATGACGGACGCATCGACGTACGATTCAGGTTCTAGCTTTATAAAACCAAAGCACAAACAGTTCCCATCACAATTTTTGTCTAATCGAGATTTAATACAGAGTGATTCATACTTCTAGTATAATCCATCAATGATTTTTCAAAAATGGTTTAGCCATTTTTGCATGATGCCGGAACAAACACTCAGACTAGCATAGAGCAAACAAAAAGTTTAAAAATGTTTGTTTTTTAGTTGCAGTATGATTAAATATACTACTAGATAAAAAAATTTCTTAATGGGCTCTCTCCATTGCCAGGATATTTTAGTTGCGATAAAAATGTGTTACAAATAGAAAGAGACAGATAGCTGTAATTGTCAATGGGAAAGACAGAATACGGGCACGAGTCTTTATAGAAAGTTTTATAGGATAAAATCATAGGAATTTAAACCGTATTCCATGTCCAAAACATTCTATTTGCATCTCCGAATCACATATCTGTATGTCCTCTAATATCTCAAATTTCATACCTGTAAATATGGTTATTATTATTATTATAGTTTGTATACCAAAACATGTAATAAATATAAATACCTTCGTTGTTATTCATTGTATTGTAAGTTTTGAAACTGCATTTGTCAAAATCAGACAGATTTTGACTACTTTTGTAGTTTATTTTATAGGAAGCGTACGTCAGTTCAAATACATCTACCAAAGCGACACCTGGCGACGAACGTTTCCTATAAAATAAACTACAAAAGCGACATCTGGCGACGTAAGCTTTTTTTTGTTTTCTCTCTTTCTTACCAAGCCTTTGTTATATAAGTGTGTCCCTACATTTTATCGCAACTAAAATATCCTGGCAATGGGGAGAGCCCTTTAAACGAAAAAAATTACGATTCACTTCAAATTTCTTTAATTGCATAAATTTACTTATTAAACTTTTTTTTCTTTTCATTACGTTTCTAGCTTTTCGCCTTCAGATAGCACCTGCGATTCGAACAAGAGTCCAGACGTTGAATTAAACAATGAAATCAATTCACATAACGACTTTATGAATGACGTTGAAATGGAAAACGGTCATATATCGAACGGTAAACAGCTAATAGATATTTTATTCAAACAAATGTAACTAAATATTGTTTTTTTTTTCGCCCCCCAGGAAACACATATAAAAATGGTAGCACTGAAAATAATTTCGTCAATTCTTTAGACACAGATGAAGATATGGGTAAATGTGAAAAACGCTTTTGGAGAAAGTTTTTAATGTTTTTTAATATTAAAATTTCTGCAGAAGTTGATATAGCTCCACCTAGAAAAACGTGCAAATCAGGAGTTGAAAGAATGTTAGAATTTGGACGTGAATTATTTCAAATGAGTCAAAGATTAGAAAAAGAGAACGGAGCCAATGAAACCAATCAAAAGATGTTAGAGGTAAAAACGTTTACATATGCCATGCGCGTTTAAATGCTTGATAAATTTGGCTTCATGGATTTTTCATTTTCATTTCTGTTGGCTTGATTTGATTTTTCCCACTTTTTTTGTTGTGTTCAGTGTTTTTATTTGGTGTTGCTTTTTTATTTATTGTTGTGAACTAAACTGATTTTATTTTACTGCTTCTTTCTTAACTCTTGCATTTTTTTGTCGTTTTTGACATTTTGAGAGGTTTTTTTTAACATTTCGAGTTTTTGCTTATGAAAAAAATTAACAATTAAACTGTTTATAGCTATTTTGTGGTTTTCTACTGATTGTGGTTTCTTTATTTCTTGTCTCTGAGTAAAATTTGCTCGATTAACATGGACTTCCTAAATGCGCTTAGATTGATGTATTTGTGAAATTTAAGTTGAAAAAATTGTGTCGCACACATTTTTGTGTGTGGAGTTGGGGGGGTAACTAGGAAGAGAGTGACCTCGCAATGGTCGACGCTCCTACAAGAAATTCTCATAAGGTTTTCAAAGCCCTTCATTTTCAAAGTTCTTTGTTTTTCAATGACCAAATATTGGACTTAAAAGACTCGTGCGCGCAAAAATTTTTTAGCTACTTTATTGCATAAAACAAATAAATGTGAAACTAATTTTAATAATTTTATACTTTATGGCACTATTTCCTGCATAAAATGATGTATCAAAACACTATGCTCAAAACTTGCTGACCCAGAATGATAATAACTATTTAATACATACAACATAGAGTCATTTTTAAAATACAGAAGTAATTTGGTTCTTCCATTTCGCGGGACCTTTCACTATGATTTTGTGGAAATTTTCACTACGAATGCAAATGTATCTTTACAGGCCTATTTTGACGACTATCAGTCGTGGTTGACTAGTCACTTGTGACTTAACTGTCATAACGCCAGAATAGGGCTGTTAATATGCAAAAAAATCCATTGTCCATTAAAGAATTTTCGCCTGCGGCTCATCTCTTTAAGACATTTCTGTTTCTTTTTTGATTTCATCAGTGGTTATTTTAAACATAAAAAAGCTACAATTGCCAGGGTCAATCGTCAAATATTTACTCTATATGAGGAATAAAAAATCGAGATATACTGTTATTTAAAAAAACGGTTTTTTTGCAATCCATTCGAGAGCTAGTGAGTTTCAGGTAGTTTAATGTTAGAGATGATGAATTGCAAAGAATAACCCCCGTCGCACACTTCAACTAAGCTATATGAGCGAGGCTAGCTATAGTTACATAGCCTAGCTGGGTTAGCTCACCTCGTTGCACACTTGAGCTAAGCTACGCGGCGATATTTTCGGTAAATGTATGCATTTTTCCACTTTATCTGCAGTCATTTTTAGATATAAATTATTTAACGCGATTGAAAATATTCCGCAAAAGAATTCAATTTTCACGTTTTCCTAACACTTATGTCCACAAAATACTACACTTTTGCAAACACCGATTCTACACTGTATAACGCTGAAAATATTTATATGTGAGTGCCAGCGATGCCAGCGAAGTCGTTCGCGTAGTTGAGGTCTGAACTACGTGAGCGAGCTTAGTCCGCGTCGCCCATGACTACGCGATGTAGTTTCATAGTTTCGCTGAAGTGTGCGGTCGCCAATGCAAATCCTAAGGATTTTACTTTCAGCGAGAAACTTAGCTCACGTAGTTGAGCTCGCTTAGCTGAAGTGTGCAACGGGGGTAATATTTGCCACAATTTTGTCTTACTATCATTCGCTATATTTTACCGTTATCGAGATTTTTTCATTAAAAGGTAAAAAAAATAGAATTGCTTGCAAACTAACGGTTTTTCGAAAAAAAAAACAGTTAACGCTTAAAGGCTTGGTGGTACACGCGATGTACCACCTTTTTTGTAACAAATACTGCACGGTGGTATCAAAATTGTACCACCAATTAAACCGTCTTTCATTGCCGTATGATACTTTAAAATGGTACAACTAAAAAAATAAAAAAAAAAATTTTGTTTTCGAGTGCCGGAAGGGTGAAAATATTTGCTATTTTTCTGTGCCTCTAAGGGTTAAGGGAAGAATTAACGATATTAAAATTCACCACATTTTTGCATTTCATCTTAAATCGATATCTTTTACCGTTACCGAGATATTTTAGATTGCTTAAAACAAAAATTTGAGTTTTTATATCAATTAAAATTTTATTCGTCGGGGTATAGTGTAAATTGTGGACAAACGTAGATTTTGTATAACGCGCACTCGTACTTTGATTGTTACGTTAATGCAACGCATTCGGTATGCGCGTTAGTGCGAACGTACACGCTTCTTCTCATCGCGGCGACTTTTATTCCTCAAAATGCCTTTCCGACGTACACGCTTCTTCACTTTTTAGTAGGAAAAACTTGTGTATAACAAGCGATCGCTCCTGTGTGTGTGGTTGTATTTCCAGCTCATTCCTTTATTAGCTAGCACCGAGGCAATATCAATTGCCAAAATATAAACTACCAACAATAAAAGAATAAGGAATGGTAATATGTTATGGCACTTACTCTTTCCTACCTATCTGGAAAATAAAACTACCTGCAATTAGTATTTCACTATTTGCATTCAATTTTGGTTTATTTGGGATATGGTTACGACTCGGTGGCTAAGCACCGACTGACTCATGCTGACGTACTACACGAGCGACTTCGTTTGTGTGCGTAAAAGATGAAGTGAAGAACACTTTTCGAGTGGCGACTTTTCTCCTCTTGCCGCACTCGTTTCTTTCCTACAATTTGGTGAGGCTGCGGTATGTTGATGACCGAAAGTTGCTCCGTGTACGTCCTCGTTTATAAATAAAATATAAAATAATCAAGGAGGGACAGTTGAAATACTATACAAAATATTTCGAAATTTATGGTATAAAAAATTCCTTGGTTTAAATAATTGCTCTTTAGCAGAAAATTGTGGTTTTCTAAGGACTTCAAAGTGCCATAACTCTGAAACTACTGCAAAAAAAAAAACCTAATTAAATATATGACAAAATTATGGCCTAATTGTTTTCGATTCATGCAGTTTTTCATAGCAAAAGCTACTTTTCATAACCCTTCTCAAAAAGCCACTTTTCCATTTGCAAAACCGATCTTCCATGTAAAACGGGGGATACTTATAAATTCATCCTTACTTTTTGAATTTTCCTTATAAACATAAAGAGGATTATTTTAAAATTATTGATATTTCAATGTTCTGCAAAGATACAAGTCTGAATATTTGGTTATCAAATTTTCTTTAGGCTCATTTAAACTGTTATCTTCCATTCAAACTGTTCTAGGCAATTATATTGTTCATCTTTTGTATCATTTCATGAAAATCATTTCCATTTGACAATTTAATCATCAAATGTTAATCATTATGTATTTTACAGCCGAGCATAAAAACCTCAGTGTATAGGCAAAGTAATTTCTATTCACAGAAGATAACTAATTGAAATGTTTTGTTTTATTTTAGGATGCATTTAGCCTTTTAGCTTACTCAAATCCATGGTCGAGTCCATTGGGATGGCAGCTGTGTCCGTCTAGACGAGAAACTGTATGTGCAGCACTCAATTCGGCCATATTAGGTGAAACATATTTTACAAGTTTTAATGAATAACGCTGAACTTCATTAAATTATGATATTTTTCAATATTTTAGAATCAATGAATTACTCATGGCGGCCGCCCTTAGAGATATGCGTCGCTCATGCATGTGAATTACTTAGATTAATGGCAAATTCATCGTTAGGCTCATGTGCGTTCGTCAGTGTCGAAGATGTTTTCCCCAATTGACCAGAACATTCATCGTTTACACCAAAATTTCTGTTTGCCACCCTAATTTAAGGCTACTCCTCATCATCTTCCTAAAACGTTATAAATATATATATATATTTTCTCTCTCTCTCTCTCTCTTGATTTTAATTTTTACTTTCCTGATCATATATTTTGCGTTCCATTTTAAATTAATTATGTTTTTTCTATTCTAAATATAATTTAATTGCGCGTTCACGTTTATTTTAATAAAACTCTTCGATTTGTTGATTATAAGAAACTAATAATAATGAATTAAATAATACTAAGTAAACTTGAGATATATATATAAAAAGAGAAAAAAACCACATAACGAAACTAATAATGATTATTAATTAATATTAATGAAAATAATAAGATGAAATTACATGCGAATTATGTACATAAGATATGTCGCGATTAAATTTTTTTAAGAGTTTAAATTAAATTCAACAAAAAAATAATAAATACCATTGGCTTGAAGTAATAATTAGTAATTGACAACAAGTAAATAATATAAAAATAACTTTAAATTTAAAATTGATCGAGCAACTATTGATGGATATTTAAATGCAACACAAACGAAACAGAAAACAAAAAATAAATTTAAAGATGGTAAAAAAAAAATCTAAATAGAAATTTATCGAGTAAGTAAAGTAAAGAGTTGAGAAATTTAAAAAAAAAATTGAAAAAAAAATTTGATCAAGCAAAAATGAGAAAATTCAATATCTCTAAAAGTTAATTATATTTTTTATATTATTACTATTATTCTTATTTATAGCTGTTTAAGTCACTGTTTAAATTAAGAATGTCATAAAAAAAATTTGAAACACAACAAAGGTATGTCGTCGCGATTCAATTTTGAGCGATTATTAGGTAACTAGATTTTTTTTCTGTTCATTTGTTCTTTTAACTTTAATATTATTATTAATTTTTTTTTGTCAAACAAAACGCTATTGAATAATTAGTTCTCATAAAAATAATGTTAATTTTAATGAAACTTTTTTTTTCGCAATTTTTACACTAATGTTAAATATCAGTCTTTTTTGGGAAGAATTTAAATGGTTAAAAGTTTGGAATGAACGAAAATAAAAAATTCTTGATTCAAACACAGTCTTATTATTTAACATCTTTTTTATGGTTTTCATTATTTTATATCGTCGGTGCACAAGTAAAATCCACTGAGCCAAAAATTTTGGTGTCGAAAATTTTCGAATCGAGTCTTTCATTGATGGTACAATCGAACCCGCTTAACAGCACATCAATTAGGCTTGGCAAATTTTGTACTGCTAAGCGGGATGTGCTCTTGTCTAATTTTCTAATAAAAGGAGTAATAATATATGTGTTATACATCGTAATGACATTCTTTAAATAAACATATTTTGAAGTAAAAATATACAGCTTTTTCCACCTAACGGTGAGATTATACCTATCTTACAAATCAAACTTCATATGGTGAATATAATTAATTTTTTATGTACATATTTAGCGAAAACGGCAACAGGTTTTAGGATAGTATGTTCGTAAGCAGTTTGTGCTGCTAAGCGGTTCGACTGTATTCAAATCTAATGAATGTATTCTTATCAACCGTTTTTAGTCTTTCTTGTTTCTGTATTGATCAACGTTGAAATTCTGTTGCATTATTATTTTTGGCAGAGGTAGGTATTTTCATAAACAAATATTTCAAAGTTTTTTTTATCTAATTTAACTTGTTGGTGCTATAAAATACGTCATACTGCGATAACAGATTTCGTTCAAAACCCTGATGAAGAAACGAGTACTCCGAAAAAGCAAAAATTGGTGTAGCGTATTTTATGGACATCCTTTTTTTTATATAGTAAGAGCCAATACATTTTCCAAACAGGATTCCCATGTGTGGAGAATTTTAATAAATTTTTAATTATAAATCTGCAAAAAACTGCGAAACATTTTTTCGAAACAACCGTTTTCGAGAAAGTCGCCCCTTGATGAGATATGAATCAAGATTTTGATTTCGCCGAAGGAAAATCTATGCCAATGGAAAAGCAGGGAATATTTTCATAACATGATAGGTTGGAATTTCCTCAAAATCTAGAAACCTGACTTCTCGAATTATCAGAATGAGCCTGTTTACACACGGATTGGGCATGAACATGGGACTGAACGATACTGTCAAAATGTAGGCAAGACGAGGAGGTGGGGATGACCCCACTTCCTCGTCTTGCCTACATTTTGACAGTATCGTTCAGTCCCATGTTCATGCCCAATTTGTGTGTAAACAGGCTCAATAGTTCTACATTTGATAGGCTCTCTAACATCGAAAGTGGCGCCATGGCGAAAAGCAGTATTATAAATTTGGCCATCGTTACCAGATAGTAAAAACCAGTAGAATAATTAACCATTGGAGTGAATTTTGTGAAAACATTTTATACATAATATTAAGAGGAAGCTTGTGCTTCTGAAATGGTTTATTTATTAAATGTCTGCTTGAGGAAAATAACACAAATAGCATGTTTTACAAGTCCTAGATGGCTTTCGCTCGCTAATAACACTGCAAAATCGTCGAATATTCTTCCAAAATGCCGCGAGTTTTCCACAAAATCCTTCGAGATTCAAACAAATGTCCCGAAAGATGTGATGCTCTATAAATACGAGAATCCAAAGTTTTTCAATATTATAAACATTTTCGCGTTGTGTCAATTCTTCTTCTGGAATTATCTTTCGCATTTCGCTTACACAACTTTGAAAGATGCTCCCGTGGAAAAAGAAAATTCTGAGGCTTGGTATAGGAAAATAAACCTCGGCGAAAACAAATACCGGAATGCAATAACAGTGTTTTGTTTTTTAATTGGTAAATATTTAATCGAAAATTTAAAAATTCTATATTATCGAACAACTTCTAGGTTATGGGATTCTTTTTGCGGCATGGATGTTTACACTGCGATCTGTACGATTATTGGTGCTACGAAAAGGTGGAAATGAAGTTACGATAGTTACGTATGGTCCATTCAATAAGAACAGGATTATGGATGTACCATTAAAATGCATTTCTGCACAAGAAAGCAGAACGTCTGCCAAAGTTCAATTGCCGATCAAAGTGAAAAATAAGTCGCTTTACTACATTTTAGACATGCGAGGGGAATTCCTCAATCAGAAGCTGTTCGATTACACGGCAGGTCTCAAACGACGATTTTAAATTAAAAATGTTTGTTAGAAAATTACATGTTTTACTTGAACTTAAATTACAATCTTATTGCTACGCTTTTTAATCGTCCTTTCAGTAAATTGGCTGTGGCCGCTGAGTCATAAGGAGGTTGAAGCGCTTCTTTATGATAATCCTGTACCTAGAATACTTGTCCTCAGGAGAAAATCTGGCTGGATGTGCGGACAGGGTTGGTCTTCCTGTTTCTGTCTTTTTCTGTAAAGATGTTGCTAAGGAATGCTTTCTTCCCACTGAATCAAATCAACTTGCCTTCAAGGTATAAACACGCTCCCCATTTTCGTTTAGTGTGTACATTAGATACATTTTGATTATCTATTCGTTCACTGGAACCACAAATTGTAAAAACCGAAAAAATCCAAATTATCAACAACACCGAAAAACGTGCACTCCGCAAATGTCAGAAAATCTTTCAGATTGACTGTATCGCCACGGAGAAATGTGGAAACCCTTTGGTGGTACCCGATCGCGAAATTAATGAAGGTCCATTAAACTATGTGTACACGGTAGAGAAAATGAGCTCTTCTGAAAAAAAAACTACAAAACATGTTTAAACGAGGTGATAATTTCTCTCGTGCCTTGAAAGAAAATTAGTGTATAATTCTATATAAAGCAGGGTTTATACACAGCAAGTAACTTGCGGCAAGTAAAGAGAGGCAAGTAGTTTGCTTAGTTTACACGTTTCAAGTAAATCATTTCAAGTAGAATGACAGCCGAAGGAAAACATAACCTAAAATTTTCTGAGAAAAAATATCACGACTCTTTTTTGTGGAAAAATTTGCGAATTTCGACCTGAAACTGTTTGTTGCCGACGAGTTTTTTATATCTGTGTCGTTTTTTCCTTAAAATGTTACGACGTTTTCTGGCAAAGCAGCAAATATAAAATGAACCGAAACACACACACATAAAACCACTTCATTTGTACGCGGTTCCATGTTCTTGTATTGGTTTTACTTGCCACAAAAATAGAATGGCTTTCTATTATTTTCGAGAGAGCGGCAAGTATTCTCACACATATGCGAGCGTCGCACACTAGGTCAAATCGCGTGTATTTACGTCTACTTGCCGCAAGTTACTTGTCTCGTCTAAACCCTGCTTAAGACTCTATCGAGTGTTTACATAGTTGATGAGATTTTTGTCTCGACTAAAGCTCGGTTTAGACGAGACAAGTAACTTGCTGCAAGTAAAGAGAGGCAAGTAGTTTGCTTAGTTTACACGTTTCAAGTAAATCATTTCAAGAAGAATGACAGCCGAAGGAAAACATAACCTAAAATTTTTTTAAAAAAAATATCACGACTCTTTTTTGTGGAAAAATTTGCGAATTTCGACCTAAAACTGTTTGTTGCATACGAGTTTGTTATACCCGTGTCGTTTTTTCCTTAAAATGTTACGACGTTTTCTGGCAAAGCAGCAAATATAAAATGAACCGAAACTCACACACATAAAACCACCCCTTGTGTACACGGTTCCATGTTGTTGTATTGGTTTTCACTTGCCACAAAAATAGAATGGCTTTCTATTATTTTCGAGAGAGCGGCAAGTATTCTCACACATATGCGAGCGTCGCACACTAGGTCAAATCGCGTGTATTTACGTCTACTTGCCGCAAGTTACTTGTCTCGTCTAAACCGAGCTTTAGATACGGCGAAGCGAGAAACATTTGAATTTTGATGTTTCGCCCCGGTTGCGTTGAAAACAGTTACATAGGAAATACATTGACTTTTATATGTTGTTACACCAGCTGCTAACCTTTTTAGTCGCAGCCGGTCAAATTTCTTCGGTGGCCAAATTCTGGCAAAACAGTTCAGTAGGTGAAATGTCAGTGGGCAGGGGTGGTTTAATGTAACTTATTATCAATTGACTGACTAGTCGAACAAAATCTCATGGTGCTCACAATATCAAGGTATATTATAGGTAATTTGGAGTCCTCCAAATTACCTATAATATGCCTTGATATTGTGAGCACCAGTATTGGCTTTACAATGATGGTAATTACATTTTGCGGTGGTGTCTTTCGTTACGTGCCCAAGTGAGGAACAGATGAAGTGCGGGACTGGTAGGGGTGAGGCACGTAGGATCTGACGAACGAAACTGAAAATTTCAGACGTGCCGGGCTGTGATTGGTTGAGCTGAAAACTGTTTACTTTTCTTGCCACATCCGTGCGAACCGTCGTGGCGTTGTGATAGCTAATATGCCGAAAATGCAATAGTTGAAGGAAAGAAATATGCTTTTTAAGATTGAAATGAATTTCTCTTGCATTTGATATGAAAATAAATCCATTTAAAGAACAGTAAACATTGATTTTAGTAGTCTTTCTGTCATACTTTTCCATACATAAAAACAACGACCAAAACCACGTAACTACCAGTCTGAACACAAAAGGTACGTCACGAAAGACGTAACGAAAGACACCACGTCGAAATGTAATCACCCACAATGTCTGGAAGAGGAGGAATCTACTCTCTACCATCTGAAATCTACCCTCTTGTAACATCTTGAATGTGTATTCCATACACGGCATACAGACAGACAAGGTATGCTGTAAACTTTTGATAGTCAGGTGTGACGTCATTTGTGCCGACTTTTTTTAATTAATTTTTATGTTTATTGATCACTATTTAATGCAATCAGTCCACTAATTTACAAATATCTTATTTAGATCGCACAAAAATGTAAATAACCATCCACAAAACAAAATTCCTTCTGCACTTGACGAACTAATCGGCACAAGTGACGTAGCAACGAAGTGTCAGATTTGAGTTTACAGCATACCTTGTCTTTCTGTATGCCGTGTATTCCATAGGCGTTATTTTTCTCACGGCATAGAGACAAACAAGGTGTGCTGTAAACTCAAATCTGACATTTCGTTGCTACGTCACTTGTGCCGATTAGTTCGTCAAGTGCAGAAGGAATCTTGTTTTGTGGATGATTATTTAAATTTTTGTGCGATCTAAATAAGATATTTGTAAATTAGTGGACTGATTGCATTAAATAGTGATCAATAAACATAAAAATTAATTAAAAAAAGTCGGCACAAATGACGTCACACCTGACTATCAAAAGTTTACAGCATACCTTGTTTGTCTGTATGCCGTGATTTTTCTCATAAAATATAGAAAAAGCGCAATATATAATTCCACCGTTTCCGCCGTTTTAATCTTGTGATCTATCGAAATTGTCGAACTAGAGACTATAATCTAGAGAGTGGACATGAGCACTTAATAGAGAACAGTCGATTAGGACTAGAACAGTCTGTTAACATTTTTTTAATTTATTAAAACAACTACGATTTTCTAATTTGGTTGATACCTCAAACATAAGTTTTCTACTTATATTAACCGATTTCTGATATTTTTGTAATAAGTTGTAGCAATGAATCAAATTTTAAAGTATTTCGCCCTCATTTTTCAGCTTGACTGCCATTTTTACACGTTTCAGCTTGACCACACTCCAGATTATTGGCGCTCTAGTGCGAAATTCTAGTACGTTTTCATTCATATATCACAGCTAGTGAGCCTAGTCACTAATCACAGCGAACTGCAAACTTTTCAACAAAACTGGAATTAGAACGGGAGTCACCATGCAGTTAGATCGTTTCGCACATACCCTAAGTGCACTTTTCGCAATCCAATTTACTTGACAAAGCTGTGTCAAAACGTCTTTGAAAAGCAGCTTTGATAGTCTAAATGTAGCTCAATTTATTGCGCGATTTACCCGTAGACGCTCCTCCGGAGTGCTACTCCAAGTTGATATAGTTACCAGCTAAAATCGCCAGAACAGAGCAAAACATAAATGACGTTTTTGGACACGGAAACCATTTTTGTACTGTATGCCATCCGCACACAGTCTGAATTGGCCCGCTGGGTTCCCAGTCATCTCATTCCCACTAGTGGCGTTGTTGTTGACATGCGCACGACTCAACTGCTTGTCATTGTTACTGAGCTGATCCAACAACAATTCGACTAGTGTGAGCGCGATGCAATGATATGGGAGAAAGAGAAGCAATCAGCTTCCACATTTTACGAGAGCTTTTTCCAGCTGTTTTATTCTGTCATTGTTCCATTGTGCTGAGAAAAAATTCGACGAGTTTCTAGAATAAATTTCGCGTTTAGCCACCCGAAAACGAGTTTAATTAAAAGTGAAGTGCGTGAACCTTCTCGACTCCGAATCGTTTTTGTGGGGGATAAAATTTGCGTTTTGTAATGGTTTTCGTTTTGTTACAAAACTTTCGAGACGCCATTTTCCTTGGGACTGTGAAAATTCAATCCTAATTGCCAATTCAGTATTCCACTATTTTTCTGTCGTTCACTGTTTGAAAATCCAAATCAATTCGTTTTCCACTGCCCAGAAACCGTTTGGCAATAGTAAAGTGTACCGAGTACCAAGAAATAGAAGCAAAAAAAGCATTAAGAATAAGTGCGGAGTGCAATATTTTCATTAATCCGTGATAAAGACAAGGTAAAAATCCAGGCAAAGTTACTGACAATGACGACAACAACACCGAGCAGCTCAGCAGTGCGGGCCTTGATGTTGGAATACAAAAGTCTCCAGGAAGAGCCCGTCGAAGGATTTCGGGTGAAGCTGCTCAACGAGGACATCTTTGTTTGGGAAGTGGCTATATTTGGACCCCCAGATACACTCTATCAAGGCGGATATTTTAAGGTAGTTAACGATTGCTTCACTTTGATGTCAATCTCGTTTGTACTTTGTGCATGGATGATTGACCGCCTCCCCCCTTCCTGCCCGAACACAACTCATTGTGTCCATTGAGCTTTGCTTGTGGTTTTCCTCGTGTGGCCCGAGACTGGGAGCTGCGCTGTGCTAAGCTGAACGTTGCCCCACTAAGTTTAGGGGGGTGCTTGTAGTTGTTGGTTTATTGCACACACATCTTTCAATTTCAGAGAACAGCAAGACAAAGACTCAAGCATGACGTTGTTCAGCTTTTTCTGGCATAAACAAAATCATTTTTTTCCTGTGTTATTTTCCACTTTATTTCGAATGACGAGAGTGAATAAAAAAACTACGTTTCAATGAAAAATTCAGTAAATTATATTGAACCGATATGATTCTGAGAATTAAAACTAACAGTGCTTCACGCACACGACGGGGCAATGCCCAGAAACTTCAAGGATCCAAAGATTTCGTGGTATCCCGATGAGTAATCAAGTTATGAGTATAACAAAATAATTCATTTCTACAAAAAAAAAAACTCCCCAAAATCATAATTCAACGTGGCGATTAGTCGGAAAAATTAATGAATCCTCAATCCGTTTTCAACTCGTCCTCTTTCATCTCCTCAGCTAAAACTTCCTTTGCCAGCTGGAGTTTTTTAGAGATTTTCTCTAGTGTAGCGTATTTTTCCTTTGCATTGTCGAATTTCTTCTTCTCAATGGCGTATTGTTGTTTCTAAAATGAAATTACCGTTATCTAATAACTAATTGAATTACTGAAATTACTCGTCTCTCTACTCACGTATTTTAAGACGACATTCGAAAAGTGCTTTCGCTGTCGCAATTGAAATGGCACAACGTCATCGAAGTAGGCAAAGTTTTCCCAAGGACGTTCAACGAAATACCGTTTTACGGTTGCGTCCATTTCCGAGTTGATCCACTTGCCAGAAACCTTCTTCTTGCAAAAGTGACATGATTTTGTCTCGCTATAGGTAGCTGAAAGTTGAAATTTACGTTTATTCGATATGGAAAAAACCAACAAAAACTAGTAAAAAAAACACCTCAGTAAATCATCGTTTAGCGATTGAAATCGAAATGATTCGCTGGCACGTGGAAGAAACGGTAAGATTTTTTTTTACATATAAAATTTCGTGTCTAAATCGCTGTAGATCATGAATAATAAATGAATAAACAATGAAATATTTTTAAAAATTAATAAAAATAAAATTACAAGTGAGGCATTTTTCACAGAAAATATGTGAACATCCTAATATGGCGAATCGTTGTTTTTTCTTTGAAAACATTTCACTGCATTTGTTGCAATGGATCCAATAAATCTGCTCCTCCATGATCAATAAACTTCCGCTTCGATTGGAAACTGGAATCGCGACGAAAAATTGTTTTGTATTTTAATTAGTACCGATGACCAACTGAATATTTTACTGAATTTTAATTTCCTCAATAACGGAATCACTCTCCGATTTCCGCCATTATGATCGGGTGTAAAAAATCCGATTTGATTTCCGTTACTTTTTCGTATTTTCGTATGCCTCAAGCGATTTTTACTCCATTGTAGTATTATTTCGATTGCCATAAAGTTGAAACTCCCAAGGGAGTTACATTTACTGTATTTTCTAAAAAAAATCTCTTTGTTTATAAAGTTTGCCATCAATAGAAAAGCAATGCGTAGAAAATTATTTCCATCAGATTGTGTTATAAAAATAAATCGCAGCAATGATAAAATATTAGCATTTTCTTTATCGTACAAACAACTTTGCGATAAAATAATGCGTTTTTTTAGAAAAAATACATAACGGTATTATGTTATCAAGTACGGAACGGATATCATGACCCTGAAAATGTCAATGAATTTCTGCGATTTCGAATTTAATCTCTTAAAATCTATCTTCAACAATTTTTATTTGCCAAATTAATCATGAAAAATGTGGACCTCCTAATTTTGCCTAAAAGATATTTACCAAGCACTCCTGATTCGATTGGGGCATTATTCCAAAAATATTTTTCTGTCTGTTAAGCCGGCCATACATTATGAGACTTGTTGTACAACTTGGTTCGGTTGTAGGCAATGTTGGATCGTGTATGGGCCGATTGTGGTGCCAAATTTTAGGTTCGACAAAAATCAAACCCCTGTTGATTTTGCCTCCGCCAAGACAAGTTTTACAACATGGTTTTAGAACAATTCTCATTATGTATGGTCGGCTTAAAGGTAGAAATAGACAATGCGATGGTCGCACCGACTTGTGTTGGACCGTTATCTGGCCGACGGTCGTATACAACACACACACGATACGATTTACTTGCGATTTTGATCGGACAAATTTCTCTAATCAGTTGACTTTCAGCATTTTGCTTAAAGAAAATGTCAGATCTACACAGCACAACAATTGTGAAATAATAATATCGTATCGATGTCCGCATGCCCGACCACAATCGATACAATCTGCCACATGCGACCGCAGGTTTTGGGTCAGCGACGTACGAGCGTGCATCGGGCCCAACCGTCATTTCGTGCGCATATAATATACAATTATCGCTTGCGACAGCAAATCGGCCCGACAATTGTACCGACCATCGCATCGTCTATTTCTACCTTTAGTCTGTCAGTCTGTGTACAAGATTTCTCAAAAACTACACAGAAAGAAAAAAATAGTAAAAATAGTTAAAATTGCGTCAACCTACGAAAATAGTTGTTTAACCATGCTTATTTTTCTCAACCCTTACTACAAACATACTTAATTTAACTATTAAATTGTCAAAACTGTTTGTAATAGTTGGATTAAGTACGTGTGTAGTAAGTTTTGAGAATATTTTACCACGTAAGCATGGTTAAACCACTATTCTCGTAGGTTGACGCAATTTTACCTATTTTTTTTTCCTTTCTGGGTACTGGCATTGAAATGTCACAGGGATGCTTAGTACTAAAGTATGACGATCCTATTAACTTTTGGTGGAAATTCGATAACCGGAAGTAACCAAAATGGCGGGTTTTTACCAGGGCAGCAATCATGTATTCCGACGCGTCTCTGTCTTTCGGATTCGACGCAGCTTTTAAGTCTTGACTTCGCCATATCAGCAGCTTTAAATTTGCTGGAGTGACAGTCAGAATCACGTTTCGATTCATAGTGACGATTCCGAGAAATTTCAAACTACAGATATGGCGAAGTCAAGAGTTAAAAGCTGTGTCGAAGTCGAAAGACAGAGACGCGTCGGAATACATGATTGGTGCCCAGGGTTGTTATTATTTTCTCCAGCCCAAAAAAAACTCTTTTACCACCCAAAAAAAATCCAAAAATATTGCACTAAATAAAACACCGTTAAAAACCCACAACAAAACAAAAAAAAAACCCAATAAAAGTGAGCAAAAAATATTTGGTTTTAATTGTCGATATAAGATAAAAATAAGTACATTTTATTTAAAAACAAAAAAATAAAAATTCCATCATTGATTTTCGAGAAATCCACTAGTGGGAAAATTGTTTTTGAGTGGCGTGTTTAATAATAATTCAGGCAGTTTTTTATAAGAAATAGACGTCTTTATTCTTCGACTCTTCGTTTTCGTGACCATTCCAAACAAATTTTAACGTTTTTAGCGGCAATTTAAACATTTTAATTTTACTGCTAAATTTAATATTTCCTTTTAAGGGTCCGATTAGCGAATTTTAAGTTATTATTTTTAAATGGGCTTTCGTAAATGTTTATGCCAAATATGTTGAGAAACGTTCTTCATGGAAATATGCGCAGTGCTGTGGAAAGCGAAGTTATTTTTATAACTTAGAAAACATTTCACGAAAAATAAGTATATAAATAAATCGGACATGGTTTTCACAAGGAATTTCTGGAAATGCATAGTGATATATAAATTCGCATTGATGTGATTTTTCTTTGCTTTGAAAATAGTATTGTACTATTTATTGTACTATTAAGCTGGGGTGTTTTATGCATAGTTTTCTTAAGTTTTATTTCACGTTTCCCTATCAAAACAGAAGAAAAATCGAAAGAAATTGCGTTAATTAAATTAGGATTTCTGTGGTTCAAGAAAGGGGTGCGTTAGACTTTCTTGCTTAAAATAGGCACGTTTTAAAATTATGATTTCTGTGATTTTTGTAATTGCATCATTTAGATATTTTTATACTCTATATGATATATCATATATAAGTATATTAGATTT
Source organism: Chrysopilus asiliformis (assembly GCA_964034945.1). Taxonomy (NCBI): domain Eukaryota; kingdom Metazoa; phylum Arthropoda; class Insecta; order Diptera; family Rhagionidae; genus Chrysopilus; species Chrysopilus asiliformis. The sequence continues at coordinate 102,928,031 of OZ035961.1, forward strand.
AGTATACCGTTTGTAACGCATCGAATCAATCATCAGACACAAAAATGAACTACATCAGGGTATTAGGGATAACAAAAGTTTTTGATTTCCGCATGTCCGCCCGTCTGTCCGTCCGTGAACACCAGAACTTTTGAAAGAATTGAGCTAGAGACCTGAAATTTTGTATAGTTACGTTTCTCGTAAGGCTCAGTTCTTCAACGGGCAAAATCGGACCATTCCTTTCTCCCTCTCCCATACAAACGAAACAGTTTTTCACCATTTTCTCGAAAACGGTGAGTCTTATTGAAAAATTTATTAAGGTAAAATGTGTTTAGAATAGGATTCTACATAACTTATCCATACATCAAAATCCAGTTGGACCACTGCTTCCCTCCTCTCCCATACAAATGAAATACTTTTTTCCTGTTTTCTCGAAAACTGGGCATCAATCGTTTAACGAGACGCGTCTCCGTCTTTGAGCTGAGACGGCGACATCGACGCGACACATTTTTCTAATCTTGTATCGCGACACTAAAAAAAATTCTTAAATGTCTGAAATAATATAAATTTATTATAATTTAAATACAAAAACCTATACTATTTACTTTGGTTCGTCCATTGTGAAATGATAGATGAAATGACACTGAGCGACGCCTCGAACTGTGTCGCTGAACGAAAAGACGCGTCGCTAGTATGCAACGACGCGTTGCCATATACGATTGCTTGTCTTACACCGCGTCTTGATTAACAATTTTTCATCCCAAGAAATATCTCACCGCAATGAGATTTTTTTGACAGCTGGGCCGAAAATCTCTTGAAATTTTAGTACTCAAATGGCGATGAAAAGAAAACTCATAGTCGCCGCTCTCGCAATTAATGCAATACGTGAAATTGAAAAGGCTGAAACAGAAGAACAGACGAAAAGAAAAACCTCTTAATGTTATATATTCTCTTCCAAAGCTTTTTGTACCGTATTGTTTGTAAAAATTAGTTATTTTCGCAACTACTTGTCGGGAGAATTTGGATTCCGCAATTGCAAGATTTCAAGAAATTTATCTCTGGGATTTTTTCTTGCCGTCAACTCGAGCTCTGATTGGTCAATCAAAAATCTCTGCGATGAAAAATCCCAAATCAAGACGCGGTGTTAATGAAAGACGCAATTTCGTGTCTGCGTCGCGTTACACGATTGATGCCCTGATTATAATGGATTAGTGGTTTTTTGTTTTGGTTTTGGTTTTTGGTTCCTATTCACTGGTTTTTGCGTTTCCTTTCCAAATTAGTTAGATTTCTTAAAATACAAGGCATGGAGAATGTTTTTCATGATAAATTCACCTAAAAATTCGCAAAAATCTTTTATTGAAAATATCTCAATTATGGTAAAAGATAGGAGATAACGATCGAAGACAAAAATGTGGGGATCGTCATTCTCTTTAATTCGCCTCATATGTATATTGAACTACCGAAAAACTGTTAGCTTTCGTGAGAAGCGCTAAAAACTGTTTTTTTTAAATAACAAGACTTGAAAAACGCATAGTTTCGGAGTAAATCGCGAAAAACGAAATTTCGACTTTTCAAAAACCGCCATTTGGGTTACTTTCGATTATTGGACTTTCATCAAAAGTTTTTAAGATATGCAGGCTGATCCATTCCAGGACAAAATATGCCTGTAAAATTTCATGGGTCTAGCTCTAGTAGTTTTTGAGAAATCTTGTAGATTTTTGTAATATGACTCCATACTCAAAAGTGCTCGGAAAATGTTTTTAGGCAAAATAAATTAAGAGGTCGAATTTAGAGTCTATCTGGTCGCGAATTGAAAATAATAAGAATTTTTTGATCTTAAAAATGTAGATATGAATCGAACCGAACCACTAAAAAAATGAAAATGTCTGGCATTTGATTTGATTACAGCAAATGTTTTAAAAACTTGTTTGGTTTGGGTCGGTTCGGCCATATTTTTTTTTTTAGAAAATAGTTTGATTTTGGTTGGGTTCGGCCATATTTTTTCCAGAGTGGTTCGGCTCTTGGTTTGGTATTGGCTGACAAATATTTCAATGGTTTGGTGGTTTTTGCTTAGGTTCAAAAAACCGGTTTTTATTTCTGACCTTAATTAACACGCAAATTTTTTTTTCAGGCTCACATGAAATTCCCGCCAGATTATCCATACTCTCCTCCATCGATTAGATTTTTAACTAAAGTTTGGCATCCAAATGTTTATGAGGTAATGAATTTATTTAAAAACATGTTTTTTATGATTTTTAATGCGTTTTTTTTATAGAATGGCGATTTGTGTATTTCAATTTTACATCCGCCAGTCGATGATCCCCAAAGCGGGGAACTGCCATGCGAACGTTGGAATCCAACGCAAAATGTTAGAACAATTTTACTCTCCGTTATTTCGCTATTAAACGAGCCAAATACATTTTCTCCTGCTAATGTCGATGCATCCGTGATGTACAGGAGATGGCGTGATTCACATGGAAAAGATAATGAATATCCAAATATTATAAGGTAGGTATTTGTAATTAATTTTAAATGTGATAAAAAAATTACTGTATTTTCGAATACACAGAGAAAATTAATAAAAATATTTTACGCAGATTCGTTTTTCCTAAAATGCAAGGCTAAGTTCGTTAATGGGCAATAATGGACCATTAGAATGAAAACGTTTTTTTGCGAATACAGTGGAGTCCGCTTAAAAGAACACTGAAAATGTCAGCAAAATTTGTTCTCTTAAGCAATAATCTAGAAAAGTAAATGCCACAAGAAATTGTGATTTTAAGCGGGATGTTCTTTTAAGCCATAGTGCTCTTAAGCGGACTCCACTGTATATCGAAAACCGTGCATGATTTATTTTGAATTTATTTCAAAATTGGCTCACGAATCACCCTTATTCTTGAATACGAAGTTTCGAAGTAAAACCAAACGCATTCGATTCGATTCGCCACACAATTGCTATTCTAAAATGCTGTTACTAGAAATTTATCAGGTTTTAGTACAAAATTTATATGGATTTTGGCATAAAATGTGATAATCTACTAGTAAAAGCATTTGGTAGATTTCATTCACTCGGCCCATTGTTTCGAGATGATTTACTTGCTAGTTATTTTAGCAACATGTTTTTGCCATGCTGTGATATCTTTTATGTGCGAGCATGAGCTGTTTAGGTTGAATTCTATGTTATTCCAAAAAATTTAGATGTTTTCCGGTTTTTTTTATTCGCGATGTTCGAATTTTTCTTCATCCTTGCGATTAATAATTCGAACTTTGAAATATTCGTAGAGATTTTCTTGGTATTGCTATTTAAAAAAATGATTTTTACCATTAAATAGAAAAAAAAATATTTGCTAAACTTACATATTGATAATTACGGCCAACATCGAATGTGAGAAAATTGCACCGAACAGGTTTAAATTTAAAAAAAACGAATCACAGAATAACAAAAATCAAGCTCAATCGAACTCATACGCAATTGAACACAAGTGTTAAATTCTTCGAAACGCAGCGAATTCAAGAATAAGAATTTTATTCAATGAACCGAAAATCGAATAAATAAATGCAAAGTTGGATTCAAAAATAATTAGTGCCTGGCCAAAATTTCGGTTTTGGCCTGTTTCGGCCAAAAAATAGAGTTTCGGTTTTAAGAATGAGGGTAAATATACGCTCAGAACTAGTATAGAATGAAACATTTTAGACATTCATTTGCAGTAGTCTCAGAGTTACAGCACTTTGAAATCCTTTGAAAAACGCAATTTCTGTTCAAATCCAATTACAAAATAGAGATAGAAACTAATTGTAAAATGCAATTCAAAGCTGATTTTATAAGCTGTCATTTGATATGTAGTATGATGTCTTTTGGACGGATTTTAATGCAAGGTCACGTCATATAATATTTAACCTTGAATATCCCAAAAAGTTGCATTTTATAAAACTGAAAAAAAAAAATCTTTCATATCTTAGGATCATTTCTGTATGGATTCATGATGGGACTAAAATAGGATCATATTTTATTAATTTTCAAAAAAAAATATGCAAGAAAAACAAATTTATTATAAGAGAATTCACCTTTTTTTGTGCTATTTATTATAAGAGAATTCACCTTTTTTTGTGCTATTTTAGGAAACAAGCTCTGGCCGCCAAGGTTGAAGCCGAAAAGGAGGGCATCATTGTCCCTACCACATTAGAAGATTATTGCATTAAGCCAAATGTTAAATCCTCAAATCAAGAACCGCAGGTAAAACCGCAAAATTCTTTCATATTAAGACAATTTCGAATTAATTACTGTTTTCGTCTTACGAATTTTAGCTGGATATGACCGATTTCTATGACGATGACTATGATCTCGAAACTGAGGATGATGATCAACAGTCAGATGATTCTGATTTTGCCGACGGAGATGATAGTGGCAATGGCGAAACATAATAAAATAGCAATTCTCTCTAATTCTAATTATCGATTATTAAATATTGATTATTGATACAAAAATACACAGACCCATACACATACATTTATAACAGAAACAAAACAAGACAGAATAGAATCGAATGCTAAAAAGCAAAAAAAAACTAATTCTTGATTCTCTTGTATCTAAAAATAACGACATTTTTTCGATTTTAATGAAATGTAGCTAAGAAAAAATAATAAAAAAAAATAAATAAATAACAATGGATTAAACAGATTTAAAAAAAAAATTCACAACAGTTAGGTTAAATCTTTGCGAAGTGATAAAAATTAAGATCTTTCTTTATTTTTTAACAATATATGATTGATCATAATGATTTCTGCAATTAAATATATTATAATGAAGAAAAAAACAACAAAAATAAAAAAAAAATTAAGTGAAAAATGACTGTAGAATCGGTATATAACTACATACATATATTAATTAAAATATATGCATAAAATAAGTTAATTTTAAACGAGAAAGAATAAAGAGAAAGAAAAAAAAAAATATTTAAAATAAAAAGAAAATAATGATGAATAAAGCAAATGTCTTAGAAACATAAAAAAAAAATATATTTTCGTAATCATTTTGAGTTTGAAATTGGTAAACAAAATAACCGGTAAGATTAGAACTCATCTATAATTTCTATTTTTTTAGTTTATTTTTTTATTATACTTTTTTATTTATCGATTAACGATTACATTTAATTAATTTAAGAATTTTGAGATAATTCTGTACATAGTTAACTGTATATCATATAAATTTACAATAAATTTAATTCAATTTATTAATTAATTCATTGTAAAAAGCAATCGAATTTAGTTTTTTTTTGTCACATGTTTTACCCCTTCCATTTTAGACAGTTTGTGATGTTATGGACAGTTTTTACTAATAAAGTTTGAGCTAAAACAAAATCAAATCGCTTTGAACCTCCAAACGAATAAAATATTGTATTCATGAAAAATTTCGATCTCTTAATTTTGCCTAAAAATCATTTCCCGAGCAGTCCTGAGTCGATTGTAGCATTATTACCAAAATTTCTGTCAATCAGTCAGTCTGTGTACAACATTTCGCAAATACTATGTTGGGTATTTGGTCCTGGGCACCAATTATGTATTCCGACGCGTCTCTGTCTTTCGACTTCGACGCAGCTTTTAACTCTTGACTTCGCCATATCTGTAGTTTGAAATTTCTCGGAATCGTCACTATAAATCCAAACGTGATTCTGACTGTCACTCCAGGAAATTTAAAGCTGATGATATGACGAAGTCAAGAGTTAAAAGCTGCGTCGAAGTCGAAAGACAGAGACGCGTCGGAATACATGATTGCTCCCCTGGAATGGGACAATCCAACGTTTGGTGGAAATTCGTTAACCGGAAGTAAAATGGCGACTTTTTAAAAATCGCAATTACCTTTTTCGCGATTTACTCCAAAACTAAGCGTTTTTCACTAGTCTTATGCAGGAAAAAATTGAAGACAATTAAAATTCCTACATTTTTGTCTTTTGGTAGAACTGCGTATCTCAAGCTGTTATCGGGATATACCGTTATATAAAAATATATTTCAGCGATTATCCCAGAAGATAACGGTTTTTTGCTGGTTGTTTGAATGAGATGAATGAATGAGAATGGTATTTTCCCCATTTTTGTCTTTTAACGTTATTTGAATATTTTCATTAAAATGTAAAAAAAAATCGATTTATGCGAATTGCTTGGAAACTAACGGTTTTTTGCAAAAACGCTTAATCGAGGAATTAAAGATATTAAAATTCTCTACATTTTTCCTTTTACCGTAAATCAATATCTTTTACCGTTATCGAGATATTTCAGATTTTGTGAAATAAAAATTCATACTTTGTAAAAAAACATATTTTTATTTTGTATAAACTAAAATTTTATTTGTCAGGTTATAACATAGTATGTCAAAATCCATTGGTGGTCCATTCGGATTCCAAACGCATTTACCTTAATAAATTTTTCGAGAAGACAAACCGTTTTCGAGAAAATAGCATGAGGCTGTTTGAGGGTTTGAGGGATAAAGGAAGGAATGGTCCGAGTTTGCCCGTTCAAGAACTTGGCCTTGCCATTTACGAGAAACGCAACTATACCAAATTTCAAGCCTCTAGCTCAACCCTTTCGAAAGTTATGCTGTTCAAGGATATACCTGTAGGCAGGTGGACAGACAGACAGACATACGGACGGACATGGAAATCAAAATCTTTTGTCATCCCTCGTATATGGTTCCAACATAGGCATACGGAAAAGTAGCGCAAGGGGTGGGGGGAGTAAGGGGAGGGGGTAAAGTGATTTCGAAACTTAGTTTTTGCGCTATGTTACTCTTTCGCGGGGAAACTACTGAACCGATTGGCCTGAAATTTGGCATAGATGTTTGTCGGGGGTCCAGCCCCAACATAGATCCATTAAAAAGTAGTCCGAGAGGTGGGGGGGAGTAAGAGCAGGGGGTAAATTGCATCCGAAGCTTGGTTTTTCCTCTGTGTTACTCTTTCGCGGAAAAACTACCGAGCCGATCAGCTTGAAATTTGGCACAAATGTTCGTCGGGAGTCCAGATCTAACATACATCCTTTAAAAACTTGCTTGAGAAGTGGGGGAGTAGGGGGAGGGGGGAAGGGATAAAGTGAACCCGACGTTTGGGTTTTCTTCTATGGTACTCTTTCGCGGAAAAACTACCGAATCGATCGGCCTGAAATTTGACAAAGGTGTGTGTCGGGGGTTCATCTCCAACATAAGTCCACCAAAAATTATCCCGTGAGTTGTGAAGTCAAGTAAGACCGAACATACTGTTTTCAACTTTCACCCCGATTGCGAGTGTTGTGTCGTTTTCGACAAGAGTCGTTTTATGTGTTGTTGTTGGTAGAAAAACACTAACAACAACACGTGAAACGACTCTTGTCGAAAACGACACGACACTCGCAATCGGGGTGTTTGATATAAAGTTCTTTTAAACACAGCTCCCATACAAATCAATCTCAAACCGACGTTTTTAATCGAAAAACTTTTTTTTCCTATATTAAAAAAAATATTTCAGAAGCTCTAAAGTTTGCAGGTTTTAAAAGTTTTGTAACCAATTGTACGTTTCCCATCCCAAAGGAAAAGAAAAAGCTTACCTGTCGAGGTAAAACAAGGAGATATTCTGCATAAAAATGCAATGTGTTGAAAAAAAACCCTAAACAAATACAACAAATTATGTTGTGTTAAATCTTTAAAAAAAGTAGAAAATCATGATTAGATAGAGACAAGTTTGGCTAACACTGTTTAACTTCAAAACTTTCCCTTTTGCAATTTAAGAGGGGGTTTCTTACCCAATAATCTGAAAGAAAATGTTTAAAATGGTATGTAGAGAAAATAAAACAGCATTCAGTTTTTTTTTGGCACATTTTTAATTGAAGTCATGTAAAACCTGTATAACGTTGAAAAAATAATTTTTAATTACATGATAATAATGTTAACGTTAAGATGCATGTCTCATTTTTTGGGTTTTTTTTCTTCTTAATTTTCAAAGTATCAAAGTGTTTATTTTTTTATCATTTCTTTTTTACGTTTAAAAATACCAATTGAATTTTTATATTAAAACTTTACATTCAATTGCGTTTCATATATGATTTAAAATCAACAACAAAATTATTAGTTTGTTACGTTTAAAAAAAAGATGTTGATTGATAACAGAAAACATTCAATTTGTTTCACTTAATTGGTTGAGATGATACAAATATGATGACGTGTATGCATATTTTCTTATTATTTGTGAGTGGGTTCGTTTCGGGAATCTACACAACATAAATTACTTTTCTTTTCTCGTATATGTATATTTTTTAAAATATTTTTATGTTTTGGTTTTTTTCTCTTAAAATATTTAAATCGGTCTTGTGTAAATGGATGTAGTGTTATTTAATGTATACATTATTAATTTAAATTATTTTTTATAGGGGAAAGCATTTCGTTTTCCCGCTTAAATTGCCCAACGATTGACTACGGTTTTTCTTGAAACGTGCGGCACTCTCCTCCTTGAAGTGTGCTGTTACGTCGACGACACTCTCGAATTCGCTTGGTGTCGGACCACTTCTCAGCCGGTGGTGATCATCATCGAATTCATCTGGTATGTGATAGAGTTCGAGTTTCTGCATTGAATATCGCGACGGTATCCTAGTTGCGGATGCGGCAGCACGCTGCTGATTGTTAACGGGACTAGTTGCGGTCGTATAATCGGACAGGATGATGCTCTGATCGAAGTCCTTGCAATATTCGTCAGCCCGTGAGAACAGTCGGTCGAATTCTTTGGTCAATTCGGAGGTGAACAAGGAAATGGTCTGATCGTTCTCATCGAAGAGATCACCAACAGTGTATCCGCTCGTCGATTCTGTCGTGCATTCGGCTGGTTCGGCGACTGTGATGGGATCAGCCGTTGTTGCGTCGGCGGTTGTAGGATCATCCGAAGAGTGGGGCTCGGTACTTGTGGTTAGAGTCATGGATTCGGTCGCAAGTGGAGCCTCCGTTAACGCAGTATCATCAAAAGAGTGCGGTTCTGTACTCGTAGTGATGGTCATAGACTCCGTCGCGATAGGGGCTTCAGTAGTCGCAGGATCATCTAAAGAATGCGATTCGGTGCTTATAGTTAGCGGCTGAGATTCCATTGCAATTGGAACTTCTGGAATAGGATAATCAGGGTGCTCAGGTAGGTCGGAAAGCTCTTGAGCATTTGTGAGCGTTTCACTTGCAAGATTAACGCAACTTCCTGAACCATCTCGTTCGCTGGTAAGAAACTTATCCACGATGATGATCACTTTGTTCTGGTCATTGTCATCTTCGTCTTCCAGAGACGGCGCGTTTAGCGAAGTCGGTTCCGGAATGGTCATTAAATTCGACTGATTCTCGTAGGCGGATGAGTCCGGTGTCAGCGTGAAGTCCTCGAATTCACAATTACGGATCGGTTTCCCCTCCTCAGGAGTCATGGTGATATCGTCGAATATTTCACTCTTCAAGGACAGACTCAATTTGGAAGTGCTGCTGCTCTCCAGATTCAAATTCTTGACTGTGTCGAAAGCGTACTCCGTAAGGGTGCTTCGCGATCGACAAGTGCCACTGGAACTGCTCAGCAATTCTAATGAATCCACACGATCGAAGCTGAGTTTGATGTCGATCATTGGGTCAACTGCCGCCACTGTTTTCATGTATGTGTTGACGGCGTTTTCCACCGAGTCCTGATTAGATTCATTTCCCGATTCACTGTCATCCTGCAGAACTTTCTCCTTGGAGCATATCTTGTAGATTGTCAGAACCTCGTCGTCCTGGAACTTTGTGAACGACCGTTGGTCAGCGAACTCATCATTTGATATTTTATCGAGATATTTGAGGGACACATTTCGGCTGCTTGCGCGACCCAACATAGTCTGCTCCAGGGAGAATTGTTTGTTCTCAAAACCGTACTCATCGTCACTGCACTTAATCTCTTCTGGCATCAGGAATATTTCATCTACATCGGAATCCGCTTCGGCGCAATTCTCGTCAATCTCTTCGATTTCCTGAATCTGTGGCTCTTCTGATCTTGTCGACGCCACTTCAACGTCGTCTTCGTAGAAGTCACATTCCTGATCTTCGTAGTAGTCTCCTTCGATGTCCTCACCGTACTCATCGTTATACACATTATACTCCTCGTCGCGTTCATTGTAAAACCCGTAAAAGTTGCGACCCTCTGCGTCCCTGTAAGGATATTCGTCCTCTTCGTGGTAGTACAACGTGTCGTTCTGGAAGCTAAACTTTGGTTCGCTCTTCTGTTTCAAAAGCCGGGCGTTTTTGTTGTAGCGTCCGATCGCACGGAGTCCCTTCTTCTCCAGCCGGTATTCGTGTTGGCTGGTCAGGCGCTTTCGACCTTCGTCGTCCATGCCGAGTTCATGCTTGTAGAGACCACGGAAGTCTTCCGAGCAGAATTTCTCGTATAGTTCAATTGCGCTTAGTCGGACGCTGCCCGTTTTGTTGTAAAATTCCTCCGATAGTGGTGAATTGCATATTGTATTCATATTAACAGCTGAATTGTTATTCTTCGAGGACATTTTCTTCTTGGTGCTGGCTCGAAATGGGCTGGCCTTGTACTTGCCTAGCTCCGAGCTCGACTTGGATATCTCGGGACATTTATGTTTACTGGATGACCGTGATGATAGTTCATTATTCGACTGTGATGTTGATTTCTTGTAAAAGAAAAACGACGATTTACCACCAGTCTCTATTTTAGTCGTAGTTACTGCAGCACTACTCGCAGATGTCGTTCCAGTCGCCGATGCTGCTGCTGCTGCTGTATTTTGATTAGCATTAGTAGTAGGTAAAGTACTAGGGGATGCTGTTTGTGTTGAAGTTTTCTTATCATATAAAGTCGAGGTACTAAATCTCTTACATTTAAGGAGCTTGTTAACTTTTTTGAATCTACCAAAACGTTTTTCGAATAAGCTCGTAAAGGTCCCTTGTTCATTGGAAATTTTCGAATTATTAGTAGCGTTATTATTATTAGTAGTATTTGTTGACATTTTTGTTGAAATTTGTAAAATGGACGGACGAGTTGGCGGTATTGGCGGTGTCATGGAACTATCACGATCATATAGCTGTCGATCACGATCGTAGTATGGATGTTGAATTGGATAGTGCTGCTGCTGATATTGATGTGGATATTGTTGGCGATGATCGACAATAATGACACCACCTGGACCGCAACCACTTCTTCTTGCCTCTATTGGACTGGAGGAACGATCTAATGTTTGGTCATCACTAACTGATGTATTTGGTATTAGTAGATTGAAACTAGTTTCTTTCATCTTATTCGGGTTGAGTCTTTCCCTTTCGGTGGGCGTTTCACCAACACGTGATGATGAATAAACACGATTACGAATTTTAGCGTTTATGATGTGATCCTTCATACCGGAATCGCTATACGATCCATTCGTTATTGGACTACATATCCGAGATATATCCTTAATGTCTGCGGAAGTTTCACACGATTGACTGCTAATAGTGCGATTTTCTCTTTCAATATCTTCCTCCTCATCAATCGGTTCGTCACATTCATCGGTTGTTTTAAGCTCGATCTCATGCTCAAGGCTCTGGTTCTTCCACTTGCCAAATTCACTGCGTCGCTTTCCAGCTTCATCTAAAGTATCGCCATCGCTTTTGTATTCTCGCTGCAGACTCGATTTCATCAGTTCCTTGTACTCCTTCTCTAATTTCTCAATGTCGGTGTTGGAATCCGAGAACACCGCATCCATTTCATCGGCGGACATATTCCTGGAGCTATCGTCAGTCGACTTAAGATAGTCTTTGGGTGAAATCAAGTCATCAACATCGCTGGAGTCCTTACGGCTTTGCATTGAGCTGGACGTTGCAGATCCCTTCGGTTCCAGTCTGCCAGGCTCTTCCGACTTCAGGTCATCCGAAGATTGTCCTGCACCTGTGTACTCAAGGTTTTCATTAATTATCCCTTCGTTAATGATTTCCGAATCCGTCCGGACAATCCGTCGAGACTTCCTCAACATCGATTTCCGCGTCTTATTGATCACTCCTCCCCCCTCGGTTATTGGTTTTGGCTTTCCGGCGCCATCTTCTTCGATCCTCATGGGATCCTTACGATTGTCCAAATAACTACTCGTGCTCAAACTTCTTGATTTCTTTACGTCATCAATCCGTACGACCCCTTGCCGCTGAATACAGTCGTCAGCTGAATGCTGTGCTCGTATTCCGTACTCTCCCACTTCCCCGTAATAACTCTGTTGCATTTTTACATTGCTGCCAGTCACCATTCTGTAACTACTGCAGCTGTTATCCCGTTTCCGGGTTTCCGGTGTGCTCAGTGAGCTCTTAATTGGTGGCACCATACGTCTTGGACTGTGAGTGCTATAGTTATCGTCCGACATTATGCCACTTAATTCCCCTGTAATTAGTTGCTCGTTTAAATTTCTTGCGACTTCACTTAAATAACCCATCTCCGTTCCCAAATCGAATGTTCCGACCGTTTTCAAGCGATCTAAACGGCCCTTGTAGCCCTTTCTAACTGGCTCATTGCCACCCAAACTGTAGAGACGTCCTTTCTTCTTACGTTCCAGAATTTTACCTGACCTTTCATTACGTGCTAGTGGATCTTTATCAACTTGCTGTTGTTGTTGTTGCAACAATGTCTCCCGTTTATCGATCTTTTCTATATATTTATTCACGATAATTCGGCCTGTGTTACATATTTCGGTTGGGAGATCGGCGTTTAGGTTATCCGGCGTGAGTGGAATGCATTTCCCACGACCAAACGCTATAAACCTGAAATTCGATGGTTTTAAAAATTAAATTGAATAATTTTAGATCTATTTTTTTGAAATTAAATATTGTTAGCCATCGCTTTAGGAATGTTCGAATTCAAAAAAATGCTTCGGTTTGTGAACAATGTTTCGGTTTGTGAACGCGCCTCAGGAACAGACAAGGTTCACAAATCGAGGTTCCACTATACATTTTTTTTAAAAATTGGAACGAAATATAAACAAAATCTTTGACCAAAATTGATATGCATAATAGCGGCCGTCAGTATTTTAAAATATATTTTTAACTCACCACAGGCCATCGTGCAATTCGCTTTCTCACTTCTTCTCCTTGTGCTCCTTATCTAAGAAATGTAGGACATAATGCAATACAAGATCATAGCAATATTTGTATTCGGTCTGTAAATTAAAAGAGAACACAAATAACAGCCCGTAAATTCTTCATTTTAATTATTTTAGGTAGTAGAGTATATTACCATATTGTCAATTAATTGTGGTCTGTGCCTTCGCACTGTTTTAACGGCTTGAAAGACATCGACTTCGCCATGTTGGATAACTTGTTCTATACACGCGTTGGCGGCACAGTAAACACCAGCTCTACTCCTTCCGTCCCTGAGTAAATTCAAAGATTTGCGGTTTTATAAATTCGTATTAAGCAGGCATTTGTAGGATTTTGTGGTTAGGCATAAAATCTTTTTCAGAGCATCTTTTTGTTGTTGTTCAAAAATGTTTAACAATTTTATGTACCAAAAATTTGTTTTTTTATTGTTTTAAAAAAATTTAACTTACGGCGATACGACACAAACTGGACCGTAATCATTTCTTTGCCTCCAAAGTTCCACCATATTCATTAGAAATACCAATGAGTTTGTTGACGTTGGAACCTGAAATGAAAATGTGTACATATATTCAAAATGTTGAGTTTAGAGGTTTATAAAAACAACAGGAAATTGTAAAATATGTGAGTAATACATTAAAAAAGAATACAAATTTTGATACCCAACAAATTTTGATACCCAAAATTTTGATACAAATTTTGATGATTTTAGTTCAATTTGATATGTTCTCATATAGAGTACTAGCTTGCATACCCGTCGTTGCCGGGTTAAGTTTTTTCAAATTTTTTTTTTTTGGTCTATGTTGGAGCTAATCTTCAGGCCAATCGGCTCGGTAGTTTCCCCGCGAAAGGGTAGCATAGAGGAAGAGCTGAGTTTCGAGATCACTTTACCCCCTTCCCTCACTCCCCCACCCCTCGCGCTACTTTTCCGTATGCCTATGTTGGAATTGGAACCAGAACTACCACAGACACTCATGCCAAATTTCAAGTCAATCGGTTCAGCCGTTTTTGCGTGAAGGAGGAACAGACAGATAGACAGACACCAACTCATTTTTATATATTAGTATGATTTGATAATTGGGCCTTGGCAATTGCAGCTTTTTTCTGTGTTTTGACAAATCGACGAAAAATTTTAATCCAGTATTTTTTGCAATATCCAAAATACGTAATCACTATTTTAATTAAAATTTTTCATACACAAGTGGAAACTGCGTTTGCCAGGCAATCGTGAATTACCCTATATGCCGAAAATCTAAACTTTTAAATAATATGGGGAACGGGGCAAGGAGTGATCCGATTTTGTCTATTAACGAATTCGACCTTCCATTTTACGAATAACATGGGTGCACCAAATTTCAAGTTTTTAGTCTAATTCGTTCTCGAGTTATCGTGTCCACGGACAAACAGAGAGACGGACGGACAGATGAACAGACGGACAGATAGATAGACGGACATGCAAAAATAAAGTCGATTCATCATTTGAAACACGCTGGTGTAATTCATTTTTTTGTCCGACGATTAGTTCTATGCGTTACAAATGTTAGAGCAACCTGTTATACCATATTTATGGCTTCATCATATAGGGTATAAAAATGTGCACTATTATATTTTAAAAATGAAAATATTTACCTTGTGTCCCATTGGCCAGCAAGTCAATTGGAAAAGTTGAACAGTTTTAGTTGGCGCTTTAACACCAGCCATCATTTCCGTGAGAGAAATAATCTGGCAGATAATTAAATATAAGTTAATATTTCAAAATGGATAAAAATTTAATAACCTTTTTATTTATTTTGTATTCCCACTGTTTAATATTTTGGAAATGTTTCCCCGATACAAAATGAACCGAAAAAACTGGTCCATATTTTTCCATTTTGGATTTTTGTGGCCAAAAGGATGGATATTGTTGCTTTAAAAAAATTTTCCGTATAATTATTTATTAACTTAATAAAAACACGTGTATTTACCGAATTTGGTGGCGGGTTGCACAATACAACGACAGCGGAACATTCGTGATCATAAACCAGTGACCAGAATTCACCTAAAGTATGTTTTAATGGCCACTCGGTCACGATATATTCGCGTGGCTTTGTGTACCCCTGGAAAATTGTTTTTTAATTCAATTTAAACCTCGTTTCCAGGATATAATTAATGAAAAAATACTTACATCAACGAAAACTGAATTAATATAATCTGTAAATGCATTTCCTTGAAATGATGTTAAATATGGACGAAAGTTATCAGCTAAAAGGATACAAGAGAGAAACCTTGTTTAATATTTAATTTTAAAAACACTGTTTTACACTATGTATTTCTCATTTTAAAGGGTTTATTTTTTTTTATGAATAACAAAATTATGTTAATTGACTTAC
Source organism: Chrysopilus asiliformis (assembly GCA_964034945.1). Classification (NCBI taxonomy): domain Eukaryota; kingdom Metazoa; phylum Arthropoda; class Insecta; order Diptera; family Rhagionidae; genus Chrysopilus; species Chrysopilus asiliformis. The sequence goes on from OZ035961.1 coordinate 102,943,457, forward strand.
GAGGTACGCAGAGCACATCACGATTTTTCTCCCTGTTGTCGGCTCGATGTCCACCTGCACAGTCACCGATTGTGAACCTTGGAGTTTGTTTCGATATCTGGGCATATTCCCGCTGATATTCGTTCATTTTTGTTAGTAGATCCTTTTTTGCCTTTGCCTTTAGGCGTTCGGATAGTTCAGCTACGGGAAACCATGTTTTACCACAGACAATATGTTCCTCTAGCGTGTCATACACAAACTTATATTGGTCCTTGCCGAGGAAAATGCAAAGAAGTTGAATATTTTATTATGAAAACACCCATAATTTCGTGTTTAACAAATGTTTATTTTGTAGATAAACATGAATAACATATGTGCAGAATATTAGAATAAAATTCGAGAATGATATGGAGGGCAACTTGTGAATCGTACCGGGATTTTGTAAATGTAACCAGTTTGTGGTTTAAATATTTAAGCTGTTGACACGTTTATTTACTTATTTTTATTCATTTCTTTTGGTAAGAAAACCATTGGTTTTTAGCTTGAAGCAAGAGTAAAATATAACTGAGGTTTTTAAGGCTGTAGTCTGGAAGTAGCTCATGGATTTTCCGACCAATGGGCTCCCACAAAAAGGATCTGGGGTCTCTAACCGAATCTATCTTTTTTTTAAACTCTCATTTGCTTTTAGATTATTTTTAATATTTTTGTGAAGACTGAAACTGACAACAGCACCGAACAACTGGAGCGAGGTCAAAGGTCAAAATAGTGGAAGTGAGCCTTTTTCAATATTTCAGTACAAAAAATCTAATTAAATAAGCAATTAAAATGTCCTCAAATATCCCACATTAATTTTATTATTTTATTTAATAACGAAAACTTCTAATCCTGGTCACTTTGAATATACATATGACGTGATTTTGTTAGTTTTTGTCAGTCGGAAAAAACCGGATAAAAAAACTCTTAACCTTTTTCAGTTCCTCGGGTTATTTTTGACATCAACATTTATCTCGCAGAAAAACTTTATTTGTGAAAATCCCGTAGTTCAGTGAATTTGGCCACAATAAAAAATGTGGTTATTACGGACGGGGATGGACGCAGTTAAAGACCAAAAGTTTGTAGGAAAAACCTCGTAAGGATTTATTTTTAACAAAATTACTTTAAGCATTTTGTTTCGGTATTTTAAATGCATCTTGTTTAACCCTATCTTTGGGGTAAAACGTAAAAATTTGACAGGCCTTGAAAATTCAAAATTTTCTCACCCATAACGATTCAACTCAACTGACGTCTCCCAGCAAAATTAAGGTAAAGTCTGTAACTTCTGTAACCAACAAAATCTCACTTTTTTTGTTGAAACATTCTTTATAAAACTCTTGATATAGCAGTTAGAACTCTAGGGTCACCGTTTTTGACAACTTTCTCCTAGGTTTAGGAGAGTAAAAAATATCCTTAAGGATCGGCCTGTATAATAATTAATATTGGGTGAAAATTCCTTTGACGGCTCAGGATGAACGAGTGAAGGTGATTAAATTGAAGTGAGATGATAAATTGTCACAAAATCTTTACTCTTGTTATCACTTCCATAAATTTAACCCAGAGGTCTGGTGGTTAGGGCAAAAAAGGGAGTTTTGGACCACCCTGAAATTTCTTGGCTAGTTACCTCATTGTGGTTTTCATTTTCAGATGCTTCAAAAATGAAGCCTTCAATTGTTTTTAGGAAAATCTGCAACCAACAAGTCGATACAGCGACCACATTCTATGAAAAAAAAACATCTTTGTGTATTGATATTAGCAAATGCTATGTAATTGCTGATTTATCACGATTTTCGTTAAAATACAAAAGGCCCTTTGCATGATTTGAAAAATTTCGTTATATGGAGAGCAAAAGTCGAACAAATCAAGGGTAATGTACAAAAATTATTTCGGTATATGGAATTTCGTTATATGAAGACGGATTTATTTCTGTTTCTCTTCCTAAGTCAAAGCTGCCGGAAAAATTTCGTTATGTCGAGAATTTCGTTATATGTACAGTTATATGGAGGTTTCACTGTATATGGAAATAAAGTGACTATCAAGGTTTCAAATAAATTTGTTTGAATGCTGAAATAAGAGAAAGACTTTTTAGAAATTTAGAAAAAAAATACACGGCTTGTAATAAATCTTCTAAGAAAATGTGCCGCGATTTTTTTTAAACAAAGGATGCAAAAGTAATAAAACGGAAAAAACCATTCGTTAAGTTTTTATAATTTTTACAAAAATATTTCGTGGTTCACAAGATTTTCATCGTTCAAGAATCATTCTAAGAATTTACGAAATTTGACTTTAATTATTTTTATTTCATGCATACAAGTGTAATTGTTTGGTAAACATGTTTAACTGGTTTTAAATTTCAAAAGTAAGGGAAAAAAAATTCAACACTTACAACATTCTCAATTAAGCCTTTTCGAGACTGGCGTAACTTTTTCAAATATCCGAATACGTGAAAGCAATCTTCCTCCTCTGCTAGTTCTAAATTTGCATCAACGGCCAAATAAACACCGGATCTCCCGCCGCCGTCACTTTGGAATAAAAGCAGTATAATGTGTTATAAGATTTAGTCAAAAAAAAAACAATGTTTATTAAATTTCGCTTCATACTTGCAATGAACTAGCATTGGTCCAATCATACTGTTCGGTTTTATAATATTTCCGACGACTGCTCGAACTCGACGTCGAAATTCCAAAACGGCATTCGAAAATGGACAAGTATGCGAATGCCATTCTGTATAATGAAATTGTAGTATAAGGCGCTCCTCGGTTACAGCCTATTTAATTAAGATAAAATATTATTTTCTAAATATTTTGCAGAAAATAATTATTTTCTGGACTCACTTCACCGTTTTTCTTATATAATCGAAATGTTCGGATTTGAAAATTAGCTAATTGCTCCTCCTTAACTATGTTTATGTTTATATCTCCATAACTCTCATGAATTTCTATATTTGGAGGCCAATACTGGACGCACATCACCTTTTTAAAGCAAATTAAGGATATGAAAATTTTATGGAATTTTCAATTTAATACTATTAAGAAATAAAAAATCAAGGTCTCAAAAGTAAAAAATCTGATGTGAACCGCACATGACTTTCTTATACAAAATCTACATTCTTGCTGAAGTTACATTCTCGGATTATAATATAATAGACAAAATTTAAGTTTATACAAAAATATGTTTTTTTTATAAAATGTGAAATATCGCGATAACGGTAACAGATATCCATTTATTGTGAAAGGCAAAAAAGTAGAGAATTTTGCAATCAATTCTGTAAATTTGCAATCAATTCGCGATAATCTAATTTTTCAGAATTATATTAAAATATCTCGACAACGGCAAAATAAAGGGTGTTTTTTTTAGACGTGTGGTTTTCAAGAAGAAATAAAACGCATATAATTTAATGTTATGGCCAAGAGTTTAGCTTTATTATAAAGATAAGGGTTTGCCATTATGTTTTAAAAATGATTGCGGGCAAGTGGCCGCCGCGGCTGCCTCGAATAAATTCCAGCCGAGAGGCCCAATTTTCAACCACTTTTTGCAGCAATTGGGGCCGTATGTTAGCAATAACGCGCCGAATATTCTCTTTCAAGGCGTCAATCGTCTCGGGCTTATCTGCGTAGACAAGCGATTTCACATAACCCCACAAAAAATAGTCCAGCGGTGTTAAATCGCACGATCTTGGAGGCCACGCCACAGGCCCACGACGCGAGATAATGCGCTCACCAAAAGTTTCCTTCAATAAATTGATTGTTTCGTTGGCTGTATGGCATGTAGCGTCGTCTTGTTGGAACCAAAGGTCGTCCACATCAACATCCTCCAATTCAGGCACGAAAAAGTCATTAATCATGGCTCTATAGCGTTCACCATTGACTGTAACATTATGGCCGGCTTCATTTTTGAAGAAATATGGACCAATGATTCCCTCTGCCCATAGAGCACACCAACAGTGACTTTTTGAGGATGTAACGGCGTCTGAAGAATGGCTTGTGGATTACCATCCCTCCAAATGCGACAATTTTGCTTATTGACGTACCCATTCAACCAAAAGTGAGCTTCATCGCTGAACAAAATCGCGTCGCGCGAACCGAACCATTATTTTGGTAATAAATTTGCACGATTTGCAAACGTTGTTCAGGAGTAAGTCTATTCATTACGAAATGGCAAACCAAACTGAGGATAAATCAAGTGACAACTGTCAAAAAGACCAACTCCGAAAAAGTAGTGCCAGATTGAAAACCACACGTCTAAAAAAACACCCTTTATATCACATAACGGTAAAAGATAAAATTATAGGAATCCCTGTTTTTTCTATTCATCTCGTGCATAGAACCACCAAAAAACCGTTATTTTTTCGACATAATCGGAAAAAATCAATTTTTTTGAAATAATGTCATATCTCGATTATGGCATAAGTTCTAGTATAAGACAAAAATGTAGAAAATTTTATTGTGTCCAATTTTTGTCATAAACTACTGAAAAACGCGTAGTTCCGGAATAAATCGCGAAAAAAAGAAATTGCGATTTTTAAAAAGTCGCCATTTTGAATACTTCCGGTTAACGAGTTTCCACCAAACGTTGATAGGATTGTCCATTCCAGGACCAAATATCCAACATAGTTTTTAAGAAATTTTGTTCACAGATTCACAGTAATTTTGCGTAATAATTCTCCAATCGACTCAGGATGAAAATCTTTTTAGACAAAATTAAGAGGTCGAAATTTTTCATGAATACAATATTATTATACTACGTATAAAAAAGTAAAAAAAATCTGACCAGGGGGCCAGGATAAACTGAAAATTGATATTTTTAGGATTTAAATAGACTTGTATAAAATATATATAAGCAATAAAATTACCCCCAGATATTAAATTCAAATTACTGCCAGCCTGGCAACTCGTTGCTGGGTGAGGGCAGCCCGCTGACGTGGTTGCAAGGGAGATAAAGCGTCTGCACTCGAATATAAGTAGCCAAACCGGCAACAGGCCTTAAGTTTTACCTGCCTTGCAGCGAGGGGGCACGGCAGCGGGTTCGCCGATATAAATGGCATAGTGAATTTAATTGTGCGAATAGCAAAGAAAAGAGTGTATTTATAAATCAGAAGTGGGATTGTGACCGAATTGTTTAAAAACAAAACAATAAATAAATTGCAAAACCGATCAGTGACAGTGGAAAGAAATTGGATTTATTCCCTTTGCCGTGCTTGGATTTTTTTTTTGTGAAGCCGAACTCTCTTATAGCTCGTTTCGGGGTTTTCATTAGCGAGGGACATAATTGGCGTTGTTTGTGGTCTTGTGTGAGTTGATTTTGTCGAGTTTGAGAATACTTTTAGCACTGGCTTTAAAATTTTCGGATACCGTTATTTGTGGCAAGAACTTTCAAGACAAAAAAAACGTTTGATCTGTTGTAGTGTTAGTGCGTTGTTGCCAGTTTGGCAAGCAGTTGCTGTGCTTCGAAGAGTCGCAGTGCTGTCGTTTTGAGATTTTAGCGAAGCTAAAAAAAAGGCTGAAATAAAAAGGTAAAATTTTTTTGTTAACAAATTATTTGAAAATGGGAGATAGAATGGGCCGGCGTGCTAAAAAAGCACGACAAAATGCTGCACCTTCTGATGCATTAACAAATTCACCGCGACAATCCATGGAAACAACGAGTGTTTCAAGTTTTCGATTAGGACCGGAAGAGGTCAAAAATCTTATTCCTGAACTAAATCCGGGAATCAGAAGTTCTCCCGGAGTCGGACAGTGGGTTTCGTTTATCGACAATTTGAAACGTGTCTATAACTGGGACGAACGGACCACTTTATTGTATGCCACTTTACGCTTATCGGGAGCAGCAAAATTTTGGTGGCAGACCCAGATGAATACGCTAGATTTATGGGAACCGTTTAAAATTCAACTTCTTCAGAGCTTCCCCAATACAGTCGACGAAGCGTCTATTCATGCCCGTCTGTCCAGCTGGAAACGAAAGCCTGGCGAGGCAATAGAGAGTTACTTCTACGAAAAAATGGCTTTGGCTAAATCTATCAATTTAAAGGAGGAAGTAATCATTAAATACATCGTCGGGGGGTTAAAGGACAAAGACCTCCAGAACATTTTAGCCTTGACACCATTCTCGGATTCCATCGAAGTGTTAAGACGGATAAAAATCTACGAAGGAATGCACGGTAGCTCGCCCCCATTGATTGAACGGCCTGGCCCTCAACCTCGCGAGTTTGAACGACCGAGTACAGTGCGAAGACATTTTGGAGTTAACGATCACCAGCGAACTTTTAATGCGACGACAAATACAAACCAGGCCCGACAACCGCCCCGATCGGTTTTTAAGGGCAGGTGCTTTAAATGCGGTCAGGTGGGACATATGGCTGCCAGATGCTTTGCTCAAAACTATCAAAATAAAAAAAAGGCGAGTTCAGTTACCAGTTCGAACACAAAAATCAGTAGGGTTAAAACAAATTCCGAACTTAACCAGAGAGTTATGGTTGGTAACGTTTTATTAGATGCCTTCATCGACTTGGGCAGTGATGTGACCACAATTCGAAAAAGCGACTGTTTGGCTCAAGGGTGGCGAATTGAGAATGACAGTGGACAAAAACTAAGTGGTTTTGCTGGAGGAGTTTGCCAATCGTTGGGAAAAATAACAAAAACAATCAAGATAGGAGAAGTTGCTCTTGAAACTAACATCCTGGTTGTGGAAGATGAAGTTCAAGACGTGCCGGTCTTAATTGGTCAAACTTTTACTAACAGACCAGGGGTCCAAGTGGTAAAAAAATGGAGAAACATTGAAATCCTTAAGGACCCAGCCAGTAGCATATTTTCTGAGATGGAATCAGATCAATCAAGTCATCGACAAATGCGCGTAACACAACGACCCATTACCCGTGAGGAATTAGTAATTCAAAGTTCTACTCGAGCAGAGGACGTGAACCGCCTAATGAATTTAGTTAGTACGTATCGTGATTGTTTCGCCGTGGAGACAGCCGACCTGGGGAAGGGAAATCTTGTAGAATTCGAAATTATTCTAACGGACCCTACTCCTGTCCGTTTTCAACCCTATCGCGTCGCTTACCATCAGCGTCAAGCTCTTAAAGAAATCATCGAAGACTTGCTACAAAACGGTATTATCGAGAACTCCACCTCCGAGTATGCGAGCCCAGCTCTATTGATAAACAAGCAGGATGGAAGTCATCGATTATGCGTGGACTACAGGGCCCTCAATAAAATCACCAAAGTAGAACGATTTCCACCACCAAAAATCGAGGAAAGCTTGAGTGAGCTGTCCGGAGCTTCTGTCTTTACAAAACTAGATTTTATGAGCGGTTACCATCAGATGCCAGTCAAAAAAGAACACCGACACCTTACTGCCTTTGTTACTCCGGATGGGCACTATCAATACCGGCGTACCCCTTTCGGTGTAACGAATGGACCTGCCATATTTATGCGCTTGATGGCAAAAGTCATTAGGATGGTCGACGATGAGCGATTAACGGGCTATTTTGATGACTTGATCGTTCGTAGCTCCAACATCGAAGAATCGTTCGAAGTGCTTGAAAAAATACTGAAGGTACTGCGCACAACCGGATTAACACTTAACGTAAAAAAATGTTCATTTTTTAACAAAACGGTCCAATACTTAGGACATGAAGTCAGCTGTGGATCCATTAGACCGGGTGTAGGAAAAACAGATGTCCTCAAAAACTATCCCGTCCCTCAAAACTTGACTGAAGTGCGTCAATTTTTAGGGCTTACAAGCTACTTCCGCCGTTTTATTGAAAATTATAGTCGTATTGCCGAGCCTCTTAACCAGTTATTGCGGAAAAATGAAAATTTTAATTGGACAAGCGAAAGACAATCCGCCTTTGATGAACTTCGGTTGCGATTGTCTGAAAGACCAGTGTTGGCAATCTATCAACCCTTTGACTCTCACGAATTGCACACCGATGCGAGCACAAAAGGACTTGGCGGAATTTTACTTCAAATAAATAGTGACAACGTACGAAAGCCAGTATCGTATTTCAGCCGCGCTACGACTGTAGCTGAACAAAAATATTCTAGCTACGAGCTCGAGGCACTAGCCATCGTGGAAAGTCTTGAGCGCTTCAGATATTACCTCTTGGGAAAACATTTTGTAATAATAACTGACTGTGCAGCATTAAAAACCATTCATAAACAAAAAGATATTATTCCCAGAATCGCAAGATGGTGGTTAAAAATACAACCGTTCGACTTCGAGCTGCAGTATCGCTCGGGAGTAAAAATGTCCCATGTTGACGCTTTGAGTCGCGCCCCTTGCAGTGAAAGTATCGAAGCTAAGGAAATCGGCGAGGAGGTTTTCGTGATTTCATTAAGTGAACAAGATTGGGTGGTAGTATTACAACGGCAGGATTCCAATTTGAATGAAATCATCAATACTCTGTCGGATTCAACCCTTGCTAAGAAATCACCACACTCTAAAGACTACAACTTAAAAGGAGAAAGGCTGTTTAAGAAAACACCAGAAGGCGACCGTTTTGCTGTTCCAGCGAAGATCAAGTGGCAGATTGTACGAACGTCTCATGAAGGCCTAGGACATCCCGGACTCGAGCGAACCTATGACCATATTAGACAGTTTTACTGGTTCCCAAAAATGAAAGTTTTTGTAAAAAAATTCATCGATAATTGCATTCAATGTGCGTTTAACAAGCGGAGCAAGGACGAAAATCGTTATCAACTAAAAACTTTTACCACTGAGGCCATCCCGTTTAACACTATTCATTTGGACCACCTAGGTCCATATCCTAAGAGTAGTCGTCAGAATATGTATTTGCTAGGAGTAATAGATTCCTTTACGAAGTTCATCATTCTTCGGCCAGTCCGAAATACAGGCACCGCTCCGGTAATAAAAGTATTGGACGAACTTTCACAATTTTTCGGCGTGCCGTCTCAAATTGTGAGTGATCGTGGAACGGCATTCACATCAAAAGCTTTTCAACAATATTGCGAGGAGAATGGTATCAAACATACCCAGAATGCTGTTCAAACGCCCCGAGCCAACGGGCAAATTGAAAGATATTTTCGTACTATCAGCTCCGCCATTGCAACGACCACCGAGCGAGCGGACGGAAAGGACTGGGATGCGCACCTCTCGGAAATTCAGTGGGGTCTCAATTGCACCCCTCATAGGGTGACCAAACAAACTCCACAAAAATTATTGTTGGGATATTCTCCGAAAGGAGTTTTAAACAATCGTCTTACTGCCGTTCTTCATGACGATATCGCTGACGAGGATGACATTCCCTTAGCCGAACTTAGGCAACGGGCGTCGGAAAAAATATTCATCGATAGAGCGAGTCAAGCAGAAAGGGTGAATAAAAAACGTATTAGTCCCGAAAAATATAAGGAAGGTGATTTAGTGCTGATTAAATCGGAACCTGCTGCTACGGGAATGCCTAGAAAACATCTACCCAAATTTAAAGGACCGTATGCGATTCAAAAAGATTTAGGAAACGATCGTTATGTTGTCGTCGATCCTCCGGGTGTCCGGATTTCTAGTCGACCGTTTAACTCCGTGTGGGCGGCAGATCGACTTAAGCGCTGGTGCAATTTTGATGATATGGAAGCAGTTCTGGAGTCAGATGAAGACACCGAAAATCAATGCAATAATTGAACTACAAAAAAAAAAAAAAAAAAAAAAAAAAAAAAAAGTTATTTGGTTAAATCAAAGAAATAGTTGAATAAAATTTTAATTTTCTTTTTGAGTTTTTCTTTTAATACTAGAATAAACGGCGTCTAGACGAAATCAACCCTGATGGATCAAAAAGCTGGACATCAAAGCTGGACCTAAAAAAAAAAGCTGGATGCTGACCTGAGCTTGTGGTACACCAAGTTAGCGTAACAAGACTCTGACAAAACGTTGTGTGAGGTCTATGGTAAACTTTAGTCTTATCATAGTTGGGCGATCAAGCTCTTTGATTTCGATTCAATTAGCTGAAGTTGTTCAAAAAGGAAACTGGTCCTGGGCTGCGTAATGATATACTTTTGTCTTATCATTGCATAGCGGCTAATTTCTTTTATGTGGTACACCAAGTTAGCGTAACAAGAAACTGACAAAACGTTGTGTGAGGTCTATGGTAAACTTTAGTCTTATCATAGTTGGGCGATCAAGCTTTTTGATTTCGATTCAATTAGCTGAAGTTGTTCAAAAAGGAAACTGGTTCTGGGCTGCGTAATGATATACTTTTGTCTTATCATTGCAAAGCGGCTAGTTTCTTTTATGTGGTATTATCAATGAGTTGATGAGTCTGATAAGTTGAGATCAGTTTCTGGTAGAATGAGATAATGGGTTTCACTGAGGTCAGTGAATTCGCAAGGATGGCCGAGTTATAAGCAATAAAATTACCCCCAGATATTAAATTCAAAATACTGCCAGCCTGGCAACTCGTTGCTGGGTGAGGGCAGCCCGCTGACGTGGTTGCAAGGGAGATAAAGCGTCTGCACTCGAATATAAGTAGCCAAACCGGCAACAGGCCTTAAGTTTTACCTGCCTTGCAGCGAGGGGGCACGGCAGCGGGTTCGCCGATATAAATGGCATAGTGAATTTAATTGTGCGAATAGCAAAGAAAAGAGTGTATTTATATATATTTATCATATAAAAATCTTTTTTTTTACCTTTGTAAAATCAAATGTTTTTGTTAACATGACTATGGCACTAACGTTTTCCTGCCAGACCATCCTCCAAAATTCGTTAACAGTTTCTTCAGTTGGACCCTGGGTTACTATATAAGCATTTGGTTTTAGCAGACTCTATAAATATTTTTGGGAAAAAACAATTTACAAAATTTTAAATTACTCTCCACAATTTGTTTTAATGGTTTTGTTTTGTTTGAATTTTAGTAATTTTAAATATATTAATACTGTTACAAAGTACTAATCTTATATTTATGTCTTTATAAACTGTTTAGCATAATTACATCAACATAAGAGGCATTCACGTAGTCTGAATCAGCAATTCCAGGAATTTTTTCTAATACTACCCGATTGTAGTCGTAAGGAATGCACTTTTGATTTTGATTCTTCTCCAAATTATTTTTACGTGTTGCATGTCTACATGTGTTTGTTTCTACTTTAGCAGCAGTCTAATTAAATTTTAAATCAAAGAAAACAAATAGAGAAAAACAAGAATAAAATCAATCAATGCGTTTTCATTACTTCAATGGTGAATTTTATTTAAATTAAATTAGCATAATATGAACCTGAAATTCAAGCTTGTACAGCACTGGAAATTTTCTTCTCTGTTCACATAATTTAACAAAATGGCGGAGTTCTATTGGTTTGTCGGGTATCGTTTGCGACAATGAATTATTTTCGTCTATGATTTGAAAAATAATAAAATGTTAATGGAAAAAGTTCAACATAAATTTTTAAAACGTATTTACCTCGAGCTTCTAATTTTACTTTATCTGAAAGAGAGAGAGAGGAGATAAAAAGTGTTAAAAATGCGAAATTTCTTAAATTTTTCATAAAAATTTTATTCATTCATTGATCATTTTGGGAATTGGTTTGAAATGAAAAAGTGTTCAAAATAAAAAAAATGTAATTCTCTTTTGGAATTGCTTTTATTACCCGCAACCTATTTCTTTTTAATTTGAACACAATTTTGTTGACATTAATTTAAAAAAATCGTGAAAAATTCCAAAAATCCATGATTACCGATTTCTAAAAATCATAAACGCATATTTTGCGCAAAATATCAAAGTTGTTTATAAATGACAAAATTAAAATAAAACGCCGTGAAGATAGGCATGGATTTTTTCCCTAAAAGTGTGTAAAATTTCAAGTAGTTTTTGAGAAATTTGATTTTTAGGGTAGTTTGCATGGTACGGTTAAGGAACAATTTTTTTTCGAAAATTTCCGAGAAGAGCTCAAGGTTTTCATCCCCAAAAAACGAACTTTAAAGTTTCGATCGTCGAAAAAATACTTTGGTGCGCCCACAAAAAAGTTTCGTACAAGGCGTAAAATTTGTATTTACACCACTTCTCCTTCTTGGAACTACATGTCAATGCATATCAAGGGGAATAATGACCTCCTCAGGTGAGGTGACAATTTTCTCACCCGCTACCCGCTTTACAGTTTTCAATTGGATACTAATTATCGACGAATTGCAACATTTGTAAGGTTTATTGCGATCCATTGCTTATCACTTAACGTAGTTTTTTTTGTATTTAATAGTTGAAACTTTAATGCTGGGAGTACAACCAACGCCGTCTTGACGCTACCTACGCAATGAAACGCCGCCATGAAAATGTAATGGCTACAATGAGAATGTTAGACATCGTTAAAATGATATTGTTGACAGATATTTTTCAACGTCGATTTGTAAAAAAATAAAAGATTTTTATTCTTAGAACCTCCTGATGACTTTTTGTATAATATTGAGTGATTTTTTAATGAAATCTTCAAAGCATCGGTGGCATTAATTAAATTTTCCAAAAACCTCGATGGTGGTAAATTGAATTCTTGGAAACTCAGTGGTTGGAACAGGCTACAACAAACGTCAACATGAAAGCTACAAGTTGGTCAGTATTTTTCGGTCAGCGCGTTAAGCTGCGTCCGATGGCGTCGGTTCTAGGCGCTCTTATACAGAATGCATGAAGTTAACTTTTTTTGCGTCAAGAGAGCGTCAAGAAAGCGTCAAGAGAGCGTCAAGAGAGCGTCAAGAGAGCGTCAAGGGAGCGTCAATAGAGCGTTATGAGCTCATTGGTTGTATTCCCCGGGTAAAACAAAAAGAAAATTAAATTCTTCAAAAATTCTATAAATGTTATTCCAAAATTTTAATCATGCCACGGCAAAAAATCCGGGAGTGTTTTTCAATCCAAAAATTATATTGACGAAATCTTAATACATATTTTGGATTGGAATTCAATACATGCGAATTTTTGAAAATATTTTAGCCTTTTTTGCTGTCATATTTGAAAAGTTTTTTATTATGTATTGAACTTAAATACTTTTAACATTAATGTCTACAATTTAATCAAAATTTTAGACTTTAATACTGAATTAAACCAAAAATAAATTTATAAAAATTTCCAATCCATATTATTGGATTAGAATTTTCCATTGGATTACATATAGGTCCAGCGTAATCCAGTTTTGATTGGAATTCACTCCAAGATTTTTTGCCGTGGTAATTTAAAATGAACATCATTTAATTAGTGTTTCTTTGTAAATGAATAGAAATAGCTCAACAAATTGACATTCAATGACATTACCCGTCATTACCTTTTTAAAATTTCACCAGCGCTTTCAGTTTATACATTATTTGGTATATTATCTTTCACTTCTTTATTTTTTTTTGCAGGTTAACTGGTAATTTTGATAAAAAAAACTGCGGTATTGAAGTATATGATGTCCGTATAAATGTTCAGAAAATGAACAATTTTGTTTGGGAAAGAATTAAAAATAAAAAAACAAATAAAACAAAACAAAAACAATAAAGGTTGAAGAGTTGAAATATAATTCGGATTTTTTTTGTTATGCTACGTTAAAATTCCAATTAATGTTTAACAAATTTTCGACAGGGGAAGCCACAGTAACTATAAACATGGAGCTTTAACAGACATGACTCAATTATACTGAAAAGCCAAGTAGGTAAAACAAGATTCTAACATAATTGGATTAATTGGTGGCATAATCGAATCAATTAAAGATTTTTCCCGCCCCCCCCTGCCCCCTTTCCCGCCCAAAAAACCGAGTACTCATTGTTAATTTTTAACTAAATATCACATTTTGTTCTAAAAGTCTTTAAATGAAATTTCCGCGGTAATTGTCTCATTAAATTTTTATCACTTACTTTCAGTATCTTTAGTAACGCTCAGTTAGAGAGAATAGAGAGCAAAACGATTTTTAATTTAACCGAAAACGAGGTGAATATCTGTTGGGGAGACATTTCCCTTAGACCCAATGATAATGTAATTTAATTACATACCATTTCATAAACTGAGGTTGGGCCTTTTCCAAGGAAAATTTAGCTTGGCAATGGCAAATAGCTATATCTAGCTGATATCCTTTTTACGACTAAATATAGTTTGGTGCTGCGATAATTTTATAGTAGTGGATATCTTTTTGATTAATACCCTTTTTATTTGGGGAAAAGGACAATGAAAAACTGCGGTTAGCTATGGAACATTTTTCTTAATTTCCTCAGCCAAATTATTGTCTTTGTGTTGAATTTTTTATTGTGTGAAAATTAGATATACGCTGCACAGTAATTTTGAGGAAACTAAACACTAAATTACACTTTAACTCAGTTTCAATAAATTTTGTAGGTTGCACGCCAGAATAACTAATATTAATTTCTTAATGTATGACCCAATTGTTAAAAGCCGTTTAAATTAGAGTGTTGGCATTACATAAAAGCTACAAATAAGTAGAATTTGAACTTTTCTATGGATTTCTTTTCTTGATGATATTGCAAGCTCTTCTTATGATCAAATTCCATATTTTCTCGAAAAAAAAATCGCAATTTTTAAAACATCTTTCATTACCGATTTTTTCCCTGCAGTTAGAATTTTTTTTAGTCGGTTGTTGTTTTTAGTCCATTAGAGGCACCATGCAAAATTTGAATATTTCACATATGTATGAAAAACTTTTATAAAAAGTCATACGAAAAATAATTTTAAAACATAATAATTTAAAGCAACATTTCAACTGTGCGCAGGAAAAATGTGTACTGTATTCTTATTACACTGGTGAACAAAAAAAAATCTTGCCAAAGGTATCAAACAACCCAGTGTTTCACTATTATTTCCTTTTTCCTATTTTCTCGAAAACGGTACATTGTATCGAAAAATTTATAAAGACGAAATGTGTTTAGAATATGATTTTGTATAGCCATTCTATACATTCAAATCCAATCGGAAAGTTGTGGAATTACTAGGTTCAACACAATAACTAAATACTCCATTTGATAAAAGTGCTTTTGGGGAAAAATGTGGAATTCCTACACAAATAAAATATTAGAAACTTCTATACAAATTTGACGAATTCAATTTATTTGAAGGTAACTGCGTGACATATCCCTGAGGGTGTATAGCATTAATGTAAACAGTATAAAATGTGTCCACATAAAAGCTCCCGTTTCCATCGCCTTCACGACATCATAGTCCATTAGGCATAAAATATGATTAAGTAATACATAATCAATGATATGTTCAATCGTACTCATGATAGATAAACTTTTTTTTATCGACATACTGCCATAGATATGTGTATTTAAATTGGGAAAAATCAATATCACTCCATTTCGATTCGAAGTAATCAAAATAAAGTGTTATGCTTTAGTTTGAATTTTCAAAATAATCTGATAAAGGTCCAGTAATGACTTTTATGCGACATGGTTCTATAAAATTTATTGCTATGCATCTATATATCTACCAACTGATAAATAAATAGTGTAAGGTCGATATTTCCAGCATTCGCCTTAAGTAATTACACTCCATGTTTTAATAAGGAGAGTAAGAAATTCTAAAGGATAATAATTATTACTTTACCACAAATTGTTGCTATATATAGGTCGTTTAATTATGCAATTAGCGGTGTAAATTGACCTGTATATACTTTTTGATTTACTGGGAGAGATTAATATTCGATTTCTATTTTGGGTAATTTATCGTTTCAGTGTGCCAATAAGAAAAACTGTTCTGACGTCAAGGGGTTTTCCAAAGAAATAATTCAATGATATTAAAGTATTATTATTACGAAATTGATTTAAATGGTTCGTTTTCATTTTTCAAATTTATTACATAAGATTTTGGTTGATGACTGTTTGTTATTTTTGATGTAGTTTTGTTAAAAAAGAATTAGAATATTTCAATGTCAAGGAATTGAAGTTTGTCTGACATTATATAAAAAGATTGCGATTTGCTCCGCCTCCACCCACGAATTTTTTTGTAGATTCCTAAATCTTCGCCCGACGACATACCTCTAACAACCTTTTTTATGAGACCAAAAATTTGAAGGTGGTTTTTAGATACCGAGACCATAACTCCAGAATTATCCGTGTCAGTTCTGGATTTAGGCATGTTATCCCGGTATCCCGAAAACTAAATTTTTGTCCCGGATTATTCAATTTAGTGTCATATTTTTTTTGATCGCTAAAAAAACGATTCCAAATATTCAAATTATGCTTTATATCGCTGGGGGTTGCTGCAAATCAATTTTTTTTCTCCTGCGGGTCATTTTTCCAAAGGATTTTTACCCAGGGTGCATATATCTCAAAATTTTCCGAGTATGACGCATTACTCTTTATGGACTGTCCATAAAAAAGTCACATTTTTAGGATAGTAAGACATTAAATTTTATAAAGCAAATTGCGAAAAAACGTGACGGGTTGTTGCGATTGGCGCAAAATTGACGGATATGCAATGGCGAAGATCGTAGAAAGGTCCTGTAAAGATAATAGAAATTTCCTTTTTCCCTTTTTCCCTTTTTCCGGAAAAATTCCTTTGCATGCTTCCAGGGAAATCTTTATGCATTAAAACAATTAGCAAAATAAGGTGTATTGAAAAGAAATATTATTTTTGCAATTGTAGGTTGCTGAGGGGGAATGGGGTTTAGTCACAGAACTATATAACATAGAACAACTGTCACCATACAAAGCTCTGCTGAAAAATGGTCCCAAAAGTATTTCCCTCTTTATCGTACTTGAACGCATCCACTGAACTGCATAAGGTCGCGAAATTCAAATTTAGTTTGTCGCGAAATTCAAATTTCACAAGTTTGAGACTAACTTTAGGCGCAAATAATAACTTTAGGCGCCAACACCATTCCGAAAGTCTATTTTCCTTTGACAGCTCACGGTTGAAACGAGAGGACTATATTTATTTTCATACGGTTATCTTGCTCTTACTTGACTCGTTCTGATTCACTGAACTGTATTGAAATGGGACCATTTGAGACAGCAAATCGAGCGATCTAGTATATCTATGGGTTTAGTTTAGTGGGTGAGAATTTTTTTAGACGACAATCGGTCTTATTGGCAAAACTTGGCTAATATTTTCTTAAAAATATACTCCGCCTCCACGCGCTAGTTCTTAAGTTCCAAACACTTCAGAACTTGCGCTTGGAGTCGGGGTATATGTTTAAGAAAGTTTTTGGTCATCCAATAATTTAATTTAGGTTTCTGCGATTTTAAAACACTAATGTCGGGTTTCACGAAACTTTTTTCGGCCACTAAATAGTGTTAAGCAGGCAATAGACGCTCACGCATGCCCTACAACATTTCATGTTGTCACGCCAATTTGAGCGTGTGTAGTGCTGACGGACAACAAAAACTCGTGTTGGCGATCATGATCGCCAAATATCAAACTATCTTTGATTTTTGTGGGCGTGGCTTAGGTTGGCCAACATGATCGCAGGTGTATTGCTGTGATGTAGGACATTCGTTCATTCTTGTGAAATTTTTGAACGAGTAACATCTGTCGAAGTCAAAAAGTGAATTCAAAAAAACAATTAGAATGGCAATAAAATAAAAAAAATGGCTTATTTGAAAGACAAAACATTTTGGGAAGCATTTTTCGAAATGCTTCATCCTCATTTTGCAAATTCAAAATTCTCTATTACGATCTCATCTCCTTGAAAAAATGGAAACGAATGAAGACTGACAACATGATCGATACGTGTGTAGCAAAACCAACTTTTGGAGTGACAGCATGTTGTAGGGCATGCGTGAGCGTCTATTGCCTGCTTTATTGTCGTTTACAATTTCGTGAAACTTGCCATTGTAAGCATTTAATTAAATTTTCCCTGATATCTGTAAGTCGATCCGCGTTCTATGAAAAATTGGAAAAGTCATTGACAAAACTTTTCATAGCCTACTACCGTGAAAATATTAAAATGAAATGAGATTATTCTGACAGTGTTTAGCACTTTCACACTAAACCCATAGATATACTAGATCGCTCGATTTGCTGTCTCAAATGGTCCCATTTCAATACAGTTCAGTGAATCAAAACGAGTCAAGTAAGAGCAAGATAACTGTATGAAAATAAATATAGTCCTCTCGTTTAAACCGTGAGCTGTCAAAGAAAAATAGACTTTCGGAATGGTGTTGGCGCCTAAAGTTAGTCTCAAACTTGTGAAATTTGAATTTCGCGGCAAACTAAATTTGAATTTCGCGACCTTATACAGTTCAGTGGATGCGTTTCAGCAGAGCTTTGTATGGTGACAGTTGTTCTATGTTATATAGTTCTGTGACTAAAACGGAATCGAAAACGCACACTTTTCATGGGAAAACATTTTCATTTCAGTTTTCATAGAACGCGAACCGACACCCTAAAGTTCTTTAATGACGCCGAAATAGATGTTTTTGATCTTAGTAAAATAAATACATGTTTTTCACCTTATCCTTAATGAAATTCTAAATATTTTCGTAATAAGAACTTATAAATTTTTGATCAAAAAGTAAGTAGATACTTACCAAAAGACAATAATCCGCTATTTAGCATACTAAGCTTAATTGTATTTGGTATTGAAACCAAGCTAGTTGTAGCGCTTAGTGTTTTCTTCTTTTTTGGTTTATCTAAATCCGCATATCGTGATGTTGATCTGTAATTAGAAATACAAAAAACGAATAACGTTTACTATATGTCAACACGTTATCATCATCCAATCATCATAAAACTTAATTTCATTGAGTTATAATATGAATGGTTTTTTTTATGAATTATTAAAAAAAAGAAATTTCTGATGTGAACAGCACATGACTTTCTTATACAATATCTACGTTTGTGCACAATTTACACCATTAGTGTCCAACCGAAACAGGATTTTAGTCGAAATTTCAGCCGGACAATAATAGAAATATGAATCTGTAATATCTCGATAATGGTAAAAGATATCGAGTTTTGGTAAAAGGCAAAAATTTAGAGACTTTTATTATCTTTAATTCTTCTTTAATTGTTTTTTTAAACTATAATTTGGAAGCAATTGGCCAAATTATTTTTTTTTCTACATTTTAAGGAAAGTATCTCAATAACGGTAAAAGATAACGGATAGCGGTAAGAGACAAAATTATGGGATATATTCTCTTCAATTCATTTCGAAATCATTTTTTCGGTTTTCATTACGTTGTTCGTTATTTTAACGGAATTAAATTTTTATAACATTTTTACGTAATTTTGAGGAAAAAACCAGAAAATCGTTATTTCATTTCGTTAATTCGTTACGTTACGATAACATTTTCCAACCCTGCTCAGGAGTTGTCAGGAAATGTTTTTAGATAAAATGAAGAGATCGAAATTTTGTCATGAATACAAAACGTTATTATATTTCGTATAAGAAAATATAAATTTATTTCCATCGACTGTCCATCGAGTCATTTCTACCTACGCGTAAGGGTAAATTTTGAATCCGAAAATAAATTTAACATGGTCTTTAGTTAATGTCAATTAGGCGATGTCATCAATGGAAATATTTCAAAAACGACCAATTGTCACGTTTCGAAAATGACAACCGCAAAAATAGAGGGAAAAATCAAATAAAACAAAATGAAATGAAATAAAATCATCGAATGAAAAAGGGAAATTGTGATCCGTTTGACATCGGAAATGAAAAGCTAAACAAATGCTATTGTGTATCAATTAGGTATCCTTATATATTGAATATTTCGTCTAAATGCAATCGAAAGGCTTCTTCACCATCAAAGCGTAATGAATATTGATCCCCCGAAAAATTTTAATTAATTATTGCTAAACCTCTAAGCACATAAACGTAATACGGGCTACGATGATTCCACTGGCGCAGAGTACAAGTTCAGCGGGGGCAAGCGGGTCGAGAAGGCATTGGTATCTAAATAACAAACAGGTAAGCATCAGGTAAATGATGGGCTTATGTTAGTCAAGGAGGATTGTTGTACGTTTTAAGCACTGCCAAGCAACCGACGATCTACCATCAGCTTTATTCATTCATTCATTCAGCGGTTATTCGCTCATTCGTACATTAGGGGATGATTTTTGGTGTGTATAAAATGCTTTTGTGACCTTAAGACGGGGCGAGGAAAGGTCGCGGTGTGCGGTATATATAGGGCAACATTCGAACAAATTGATGTTCGGCAAGGACACGATGCTGTAACAAGCTATCGTCTCGTTTTGGTGGTCGGAAATTGTTCCGGCACTAAGCAGGTTAACAAGGGAACCGTATCTCATTTAGAATGGAGGGAGCTCCTTACCCATAAATCACAATTAAGTCAAAGAATCCATTCAAGTAAATGAAGAGCACTTTTCCATGAGTTTTCCCCACAAAGGAAAACCACATCTGATGACGGGCCTGTGATTTTCTAGTCTTTATTATTAGTATAGCTATACTAACCAATTAAATGTAGAGGAAGTCAAAGGTTTATGCATAACAACAAGTTTTTCCACAAGGATTCTGACCTAATTAAACGATTCATTCGACCCTCTCTGCATCCCTTTCTATCTACAGTATTATCCAACACCCTTTTATGTGGTGGTCCTTCAACCATCTCTGTGTAATATTCGTATACTGTGGCAATTTAATTTCAGTTGAATGATGATTCGTAAAAAAAAATACCGAAAAGGTTCAATTTTCTTAGCCTTATGCTTGGAATTTAAGTAAATGGACATTCTAAGAAGGATATTTTCGGTATAATTTCGATGGAATCAGGGAATTAGGAGTCGTTTGACATTTTATTGCGAATTAAGAATTTATTTCAGAAGTTTCTGTTGTTGAGAGAATAATCTTAATCCTTTGAATTGGCTATTTGTTTTTCTTTCAAATTAATATTTGATTGAAAAGCCCAGATTATACCAACAAAATGTTGAAAAAATTGTTTTCACCTTTTTAAAGCAAAAAAAAAAAAACAAAGAGAAAAGAGTAAGAACATTTTTTTTGAATGTTGGGTTTCTCAAAAAATTGGAATAAGTTGTATTTTATCATATAGGGTAAGGTACGGATAGATGCCCGATGGCAATTCAAATTACTGAATATAAAACCCACACCTACTAGGGGCGGTAAAAATTACAAACAACAACAATGCCTATGAATTTTATGAAAGTTTTTTAAAAAAATCACATTGTAGTAACAAAAGGCTGAATATGTTTTGTGCTGTCAGAAAATTTTTACGTGACAACTAATTTGCGTCTATTTCATACGCAGGGAAAATTGCCGGGCATTTCATATTCCAGCATGGCACAGAATAATTTGATTTTACAGCCCAATATAACTATTATCAAGCCCTGGTTATACCAATCACTGAAAAATTAAAAAAAAAAGGTCTAAAGCTTACTTACTATGACGATACTCAATATTTAAAAGGAAAATCTCATTTAAAAAATAACTAGCAACATATGAAATGCAGGGCAAATAAATAAAATCTATTTTACGATATTTCAAAAACTATTAATTTTAAAAACAGTAGGGCAACGAGTTTCTTATTTTTTGATCAAAACCCACTGTTTTTGATTGACTTGCAAGCAGCATGGCAAAACTTGCCCTGCGTATGAAATAGACGTAACTAATTTTACGAGTAATTTGAGATTTTTTTATTTGTTTACATTAAATAAATCCTATAATATAATACGAGGAATGTTTGCACAACGATCTCGAAAACCCGCGTAACGATTTTCACGAAACTTGGGGGCTAGGGATTTTCGGGGACAAAAAACCGATTTAGATAGGTCTCACCTCTGAGAAAATTCCCCTCGATACCCCTCGCCTGTTATCTTCGAATTGGGTGGTCCGATTTAAATGAAACTTTACAGTATTACTAAGGGGGCTAAGGGCTTTCGATTTTTCCACTACAAACCTGACTTTTCCCTCCCCTCGATACCCCTCGCCTGGTATCTTCGAATTGGATAGTGCGGATATCCCGCGGATTTACACTACTGCGGATTTACACTATAGGGTTTGTGAGGTCACTGATCCCGAATATGATGTTGGAGTTTCAAAATCTGAAATATAGAATATCGCGAATATCCTATTTGTTCTGGAAAATATACATTAGGGAGTTTCTGAGGTCGCTAATGCCAGATCTGATGTTGGAAATTCAGTATTCGAAACCAAAGGTCCTGTGGTGATAACAAAAATATTCTTTCTTTCCTTTTTCTCCGAGGAAGTTAGCGGAGTGGGCTTTTGGATCGGAAATTTAAAACCTCAGGAAAACTACTGTGAAGTTAACATGAATCTACTTTTTTCCCCAAAAAAATTATCAAAAGGAGGATTCTGAGGATTCCGAGCATGGCTCGGCCTTCCTGGTACTAGTATTTATGTTTATTTAATAGTTTGTTTGAATATTTTTGAAGTGAGAATCATCGTTCAATTACTTGTGCTGTGTTAATTCTAATATTCCTGAATTGTGTCCAGGGATTTATTTTGTCAATAAATAGTGGTTAATTTTTATTCGTTCTACCCAAGGGCATCTATCCTTACCTACTGAGGTATCTATCCGTACAAAAATTCGATTTTTTTATATCCCCCCCGGTTCTTAACCTACTTGGTCCAAGGTGCTGAAATTTGACAGAGATATAGCTGAATAATGAACCTATCCAATAGATTTAAAATTATATAAGAGTTTTGGAAAATGAGAATCTGTTCAAATTTTCAAAAAAACTAATTTTTTTGAAATTTGTTGAGAACATCTAGAGATACGTACAAACCGTTAAAGGTAAAATGTTGAAAATTTTACCCCAAAATTTCATTCAAAAAAAGGGTTTATAGTGCGCGGTTTCGGTTTGTGCGCGGTTTCGGTTTGCGCGCTCTTTTTGTGAAACGTATCTACCGCGCAGTTGGAGGGATTACTGTATTTAAAAAAAACGTATGGGAGATACTCGTTATAGCTACCGTTATCTGAAGGATTATCCTGTATAGATAATATGTACAAATTCCCTTTTTTCCTCCTTTTTCAGGGAAAATTCCTTAGTATGCTTCCAGGAAAGTTTTTATGCATTAAAAAATAGCAAAGATTTAAATCAAAGCACTGTCGAAAAAATAATCGCCATACTCACTGGAGTGTTTTTTTGAGTATTTTTTTGGAATTTAAAGAGTTTGATTTTTAAATTATGATCATTTTATACCGAAAAATGTGTTAAAACGTCAATAATATTAAGTTCACTAAATATTTAGTATACATTTATTAAGCGAAAACATGGTATCTAATATTTCTTTAATCTGTGATCTTTTGATATATAATAATAAATTGTACAATTTCAAGAAATTGTGGTTTGTCAAAAATGTCGTTTACAGAAATTACTAGGTATAGATAATCTCAAGTGACCTTAATTTGAAAATAAAATTCCAATGTGTTTTAATGAAACTGCATTAAGGCAGAGTTATTTCTATTTACTAATCGCAGAAATAAAGAGCAAAAATATTGGAATGTTAATATCAAGTTTTGTATTTCAGGGTAAATTGAGATTGTTATCTTTCACGATTAGCTCTCAGATAAACAAAAAAATATTAAAGAAAGGAAAAAATGAAAAAATGAAAAAAATGGGTTTTTCATCTTCTCTATCCTATAAAAATAATGGAGGAAATAGAAGCATAAATGGTGAAATCAAGCCGTCAAGTGCAAGGAGGTTTCGTGACAAAGGACATTTCCGTTCATGTACGTCATTTACAACGGTTAGGTGCTTAACAATATAAAAGGATATATCCATGTGAACCAACTAAACATATACAACTTTACGGTATATCAAAGTGGCGAAAGTAGATATGACAACATCTATGGTGGATATATGGTATTCGTTTATTCCATAGGTAGATAGATATTGATATCCATAAAACATTCATACGAAATCCATAAATGATTCATGAAGATAGTCTGCACTAAATGACATAACTGGATGGATGGGTACCACGTTTCAGTGATAAAACATCAAATCGATTTATGTGTCAACAAAGATGCAAACATCTGAAATTATAATTTAATGATTTTACCTTCTGTATAAATCTTGAGACTCCATTTTATTAACAATAATATACGATATATGCCGACCATTTATTGTTATTACCGCACTAGGGATTTCACCAAACCATTTCATATACATTAAGTACATAACATAAAGTGTTGAGAACTTTTCTTTGGAATATAAATAATTTCTTATGCGCACCGCATCATGTCCTGAAAATTTAGTTTTAATTGAAACACACCCAAAAAAAAAAAATCACCCCTTTTGGTTTAAGTAACCCTGTTGGGTTGGTGCGAGATGAGAACTAGATTTTAGTACCTATAGAACATATAACATAATTTAAATTCAAATTGAATAAATTTTAATTCTGTAGGTAAAATTGCCGCATTCCCGCAATAATTTATTTAGTCGAAAATTAATTTCTTTTTGTATATAATAAAAACGTTATTTAAATAAAGAGAAAGATAATTCCGGGAAATTAAGGGTTCCGAGTCGAGGGTAAAATTTATGCGAGATTTATGTAGTTGGGTAGTGCGGCCTAATTACTGGAATGTCAACGTCAAACAAATAGGGGGGGAAACATATTTCTTGTTCTTGTGAGGAATTCATTAGGGTAATAAAATTGTTTGAATGAAAAGTTAAATGCTTTAATTTATGGATTTGTTTCCAGAAATCTTTGAAACTTTTTATATTTCAACAGTCTAATTTAAAATATTAAAAAGTAATTTAAATATATTCGGCCTAATAAATAGTCATAAAGATTAACTGAAGTTTTTCTAAGCAGGATAGTAAAATTAAACACGCAACAACAGCCTATTAATAAACAAATTTAATCCGGAGTTTAGTTAAACAACGAAACTATTGTGTTTTCGCTTTAAATCTAGTACAAAATTTCAAAACGTTAAACATCAAATGGACTTTTTATGCGATTTTATTGGTAAATAAGTGCAAATAATACCTTTAGGATGCATGAAAATTAAGTTTCCCAAAAAGCTATTATGTTCTTGCTCTTTTATCCCATTGTCAACATTTAGAAAATAAAAAAGTAGTAAAACAATCAGAATTTGCAGTAGATTTCAGATGGACACTCCCCATTACAACTTATGATTTTCACTGGCAAAACGTTATAGAATTTGAAGTTAATCAGTCACTAAAACATACTTTGGAGGATATATTATGGCTTCATGGGAAACTTGAATGTCAAAATGATCAGTTGATATTTAGTAAACAGGATAACTGCAACAAAAAGGCTTTTCCACTTCAATTTTTTATGAAATTTCAATCACAACCAAACGTAAAAAGCAAATTCCTTCAAATTCGTAGTTTTTTATGCATCAAAACTTTTGTACGAGTTTTTTCCTTTTAAGTTTTTTTTATTGATTTTTAACTTAAGAATCATTATTTTAGTTTTTGTTTTGTTTTTGTTTTTTGTTAAGTTTTATTAATCATACTAACATAAAAAAATGAGTTGGTGTCTGTCTGTCTGTTCCACTTTCACGCAAAAACACTGAACCGATTGACTTTAAATTTGGCATGAGTGTCTGTGGTAGTTCTGGTTCCAACAAAGGCATACATAAAAGTAGCGCGAGCGGTGGGGGGAGTAAGGGGAAAGGGTAAAGTGATTTCGAAACTTAGTTTTTGCGCTATGTTACTCTTTCGCGGGGAAACTACTGAACCGATTAGCCTGAAATTTGGCATAGATGTTCGTCGGGGGTCCAGTTCCAACATAGGCCCATTAAAAAGTAGCCCGAGAGGTGGGGGGAGTAAGGGGAGGGGGAAAATTCATCTCGAAACTTAGTTTTCCCTGTAGGTTACCCTTTCGCGGGGAAACTACCGAGCCGATTGGCCTGAAGTTTGGCTCCAACATAGACCATCCCCGGCAACGACGGGCATGCAAGCTAGTTTTTTATAAAATTTATTTTTATGGAAACTGAACGGAATTACTTCGTGATAAATAAACTATTATTCAAGTGCTAAAAGAATTGCACTTTCAACAATGTGTAACGAAATAATAGCGTTATAACGTAACGAAGTGAAATTTTTTATCGTTACAAAACGAAATAACGTAACGAAATAAAATTTGAATTTCGTTACATAACGAAATAGCATCACGATTTCTTTTGCGTTAGCCATTACTGCTTCTGAGAGCTTTTATTTGCACTTCTTAACAACAAAAAATAACATAAATAGCGCCTTTGACGTTTTGAAATTTTATACTAGAGCTAAACCGAAAACATAATAGCTTTATTGCTTAAATAAATTTCGGAGTAAATTTGAAACGGTCCAATTGGATACTAATTCTACTACGTTTTCATTCATTCACCACAGCGAAATGGAAATTTTCCAATAAAAATTGGAATTAGAATAGGAATTACCATGGAATTAGACCGTTTTGCACGCCTCCTAAATAGACTGGTGTTTAAGTTGCGTGTTTAATTTTACTATCCTGGTAAGCAAAACTTCAGTTTATCTTTATGGCTATTAATAGGGCCCATTGTCTTTAGTTTAAGCTGAGACTATTTCCTTTATTGACAGACAAATGGCAAGATTTATAAAACTCATCTGATTTTCTCAGTTGCAACACTATATTATTCCCTATGATCAAGATTTATTTAGGTTCTTAGCAAATTTTTCGAAATCATTTTAAAAGTTTGTCCCACTCAACTTGTAGCTTTTTCTTTCGGTCATAAATTTTCGATTTAAAGTGATGTCCAAAAAGGGTAAAATATAAACTGTGAGAGGGTGGATTGTTTTATTATTGTTTCAAACAAACATAAACTTACGTTAATTCCTTGCTTCGTAGATAAGACCTAAACGAAGGGAAATTCGAACATCTGCAAAGTTATGTTTAATTTTCATACGGATTAAAACTTTTGTATGGTGTTCGTGTTATTGATATGACCAAAATTTAACATTGTTGGTCATTAATTTGTTAGTATCATGCTTACCCTCATAGATTGCGTGGTATAGCAAGTTGTCAAATAATTCACAGAGATTGTAATTTTATGTAACGCGTTAAGAATTATGCTTACTTAAAAAAAAATATACGTACGTGGTAAAAGTAAAAGTTCTTTCTCATATATATTCAGAATTTCTCTGAAAAATCTTTATATATAAAATTCTTGGTGCGTATGTGTGAGGGCGCACGACAGTCAAACTACTAGACCGATTGACTTCATATTCACAACATATATTTATTAGTTAGGTTGCGAGAATGGAGTACAGTTGGGTGTGGTCCCGGTATCGGGTCCCCTTTTACCCCTGGCCTGCTATCTTTAAAGCCACTGAAGGGATTTTAATACTGCTTTTAATGTCGGAAAGGTTTCACTCACTCAAATCACTGCTACATGATGCGAAACTCCTCTCCTGCTATATCCTCAATTACTTTATGGATTTTATCACGGTTTTTGTGTTGGACCGTCAAAGGAAACTTTCGTCCACTCAAACCACTTCCTTCCACGTGATGCGAACCCTTTCTTTTGGCATCTCCTAACCCAGCGTTTTCCAAACTGGGAGGCGTGGACTAGTCTAAGGGGAGGCGCGAATATTAGCCATAGTATTGACAAAAAAAAGTGCACGTGCAGCTAATACAATACGTAACATATAGGTACATATTAACTACTATGCTGCTGATGCTACCCTTACCCCGTAGCAAACATAACGGTTCAAATATTTTTAAGGGATGCGTGGTAAAATAAAGTTTGGAAACCACTGTCCTAAACTATTAATCTGATACAAAATTCGGATTTCACATCTCTAGAAGGCTTAGCAACCAAGCAATATTGTTATAAACAATAAAGTATTAGTTGCTTTATAATGTCGCGAGTTTTTAAATTTTTTCCTTGACACAACATTGACAAGGTGGGTGGTATTCGTGAAAAGGAAAAAAAACTAAATTTTACTCTACGTTGGGAACTGTGGAGCTATCAATTTACAGAGTTATTTGCCTTTGATCCGTAAAAATATGCGCCTGCGGCGTATTTTTATACCCGTATGGTGAAACCAAAGGGTATATTAACTTTGCCTTACCGTTTGTAACGCCAAGATCCCGTCATCACACACAAAAATGAATTACACCAGTGTGCACTCAGAAAAATGTTCAGCTCAACTTTTTGTCAGGTTAACTCTGACCTTACAGAGGTTTCTGTAAGCCAGTTAGCGGTCAGAGTTAACCTATCTAAGGTCAACTCGTGCAGCTCCCAATGCCCTACTTCACCTGCTGGTGGCTTAAGTTCAGAATTTCTCCGACCACAGGTCAACTCAGTTTTACTTGCCCACATGCAGGCGAACGCGCGCCTGCCCGAGGCCAATTACGCCGTATGTAGGTCGTCGAGTTAGCCCCCATTTTTCTGAGTGTGTTTAGAATGATAAAAATAATTAATTTTTGCATGTCCGTCCGTCCGTGTGTCCGTCTGTGGCGCGGATTGCGGGCGCACGGATTGAGCTACAGACTTGATATTTTGCACAGGTCCGTTTTTCGTAAAATTCAAGGCTAAGTTCGTTCATGGGCAAAAATTGACCATTAGGGGGGGGTACCCCCCATACGAACGAAAACGTTTTTTTGTAAATATAGCAAAAACGGTGCATCTCATCAAAAAAGTCCAAGAACAAAAGTTATTTAGGACATGATTCTACATAAAACTCCCATACATCAAAATCCAATTGGAATAAATTTTAAAAGATCTTATTGGAAAATTTGACTTCAAAGTGGAATTTTGGTACAACTTTTCGAATTTTGATACGAATATCACCATACGGGTTTTCAATAATTGCCAGATTGGCAATTATAGCTTTTGTTATGTTTTTTTATAACTCTGAATTAACTCAATTCTTTTTAAAAAAATTCGCCTGCGCCGCATTTTTTTTGAAAAATGTTGAAATTTGCATTACATTTGTTTATTTTTTCTTCTTTCTAGGTTTTTTGTAAGCATAAATTTCTACTGACTGTATTTTTCTATTTTTTGCTTTTAGGCGTCTTGAAAAAGGGATATTCTGACTTTCTAACATGTCTGAAAATAATTGTTTTAGGACATAGATTAGGCAAGATTTTTTGCGGCGTTTTTCAATTTTCAAAATTAAAAATACGTTAAAATATTAACAAAAAACTGACTGGTAGCTCATTTAAACCCCATTCAAAAAGAAGAAATTCTTTGAAAGATTCTTTAAGTTTTTAATAAATTTGTAAATGCGAATTTACCTTGACCTATGACGTCTTTGACTATTGGACTGACTCGATCGGGATACTCCGCCGCTAGCTGTACTATTTGGTAAACGTGACGACATTTTTCCAAATCAAAAAATTTATTCACTTATTTTGTTACAAATTTAATTCAACAACAATTAATTTTACTAATTATTATATAATAATAAATATATTTTATTATTTTTAAATAAATTCACTTAAATTCTTCACTAAAACCTTTTTTTTATTTTTTTAAAATTTTATTAAACATTTAACAAACAATTGAAACATTCTATTCTCCGTTTCTTTTTTCAAAATATATCCTCCCACAAAATATATATAAATATACTCTTCTTTTTTATCTACTTCAACTATTCAATTATTTATAAAATATTCATTTGTTTTATTTATTAATTTATTTATTTAATTAAAATGTTTTGTTTTGTTTTGTAAACATATTAAAACAGCTTTTCACTTTCCAACCTAAACGGATTCCATTGAAATGAAGTGAAAGAGTTTCATGATTAAGCAAAGAAACATTTAGTAACAATTAAAATTCACAGAGCAAAAACGATATAGAATGGAACGCAAATGACTATATCTAAAAGCGCTTTGTTGCGTTTTATTTATTTTTTTTTATCATAAAATAACAATTCGTTCAGTTTGCCTGGCTTTTCTCGACTTGGTTGGGATTTGTTTAGTTCAGTTGAGTGTGATTTGGTGCCTTGCAAAACAGAATTTCTATTTTAATGCACACCACCACAACTGTAAATTGTACACAACTTTTATTCTTATAATTTTCTTATATAGCTATCAGACTTGCAAAAAATAAATGATCAACGAAAAAAAATGTATAAACCATAAACCAACACAAAAAATACATAATATAGCAAAATAGATCTAATACATTTTTAAGTAACATACAAATAAAATAAAAAAAAACAAAATTTTTATCAAACATAAAGTGATTTTATAGGTCATATTTTGTACGTATAACAGCATAAAATAGATTGATAAATAATTCTTGGTGTCTACGTTAATTTGCAAACTTAGGTATACACAAGGGAGAGAAAATTCTATTGAGAAACATATCTTCTGTAAGAAAAGTGTTGTTTCCACTTTTTTATTGCGAACAATAAATTGAAAGGATGAATGAAAGCATAAAAAGAGGCAACAACTCCCATTGTAATGGTGTGCAATTTTTCAGCACCACTTTTTTAATAAAGAGTGTAGAATTGTATGTGCATGTCTTCTCTATTACCTTTGAGTTGTCAGTTATTTCTTATCTACATTTCTTATAAAAAACAAAATTAATAATTCAAGAATGTTCTTTTTTTTGTCTATATTATGATGGTTACGATTTTATTGTTTTGGAAAGAACTCTGATTGAGAATATGACTTTAGGTCTTTAACCTTTCAAAGAAAAAATTAAGATATCTCGTTTAAGGATGTGTTTAGTATTTTTTTACATACTTTTCACACTATGATTATAGCTGGCGAATTCAAGATTATGGGGTGTATTCATAGTCGTTTTTAAACACAGTTTTTCTTTAATATGAGTTTAAAATGACAGAAAACCATAGCAAATTGTCTTTTTTCAAATTAGAATAGTGTTAAAACCACAGAACTATATAACATAGAACAACTGTCACCATACAAAGCTCTGCTGAAAAATGGTCCCAAAAGTATTTCCCTCTTTATCGTACTTGAACGCATTCACTGAACTGTATAAGGTCGCGAAATTCAAATTTAGTTTGCTACGAAATTTAAATTTCACAAGTTTGAGACTAACTTTAGGCGCAAACAAATAATTTTAGGCGCCAACACCATTCCGAAAGTCTATTTTCCTTTGACAGCTCACGGTTGAAACGAGAGGACTATATTTATTTTCATACGGTTATCTTGCTCTTACTTGACTCGTTTTGATTCACTGAACTGTATTGAAATGGGACCATTTGAGACAGCAAATCGAGCGATCTAGTATATCTATGATTAAAACGAGTTTCGTAACTAGGGTAAGGGAAGCCCCGCCTGTATTTTATATATTTTTTTAGATGTTAGGAACTACTGCGAACTTAAATGTGTGGTAGACAAATAGTAATTTAATTAATAATTAATTTGTAAGCCTAGGCTATAGAACATAAAGTGGCAGAAAATTTTGTTAAAAAGGTATGTAACTGAAGAACTAAAATACTTTTATATATTTTGATCCATATAAGCACAAAAAAATAGCGCCGCAGTCAAAAATTTAAAAAAATGTCCAATATAAAGAAATTCTAAGAAAAACTGCGCCGTAGGCAAAATTTTAATGAAAAAAAAACATAACAAAAGCTATAATTGCCAATCTGGCAATCATTGGAGACCCGTATGGTGATATTCGTATCAAAATTCGAACAGTTGTACCAAAATTCCACTTTGAAGTCAAACTTTCCAATAAGAATTTTTAAAATTTATTGCAATCAGATTTTGATGTATGGAAGTTTTATGTAAAATCATATCCTAAATAACTTTTGTTCTTGGACTTTTTTGATAAGATGCACCAATTTTGAGATATTCACAAAAACCGTTTTCGTTCGTATGGGGGGTACCCCCCTTAATGGTCCATTTTTGCCCATTAACGAACTTAGCCTCGCATTTTACGAAAAACGAATTTGCGCAAAATTTCAAGTCTCTAGCTCAATCCGTGCGCCCGCAATCCGCGCCACAGACAGACGGACGGACAGACAGACAGACAGACAGACAGACAGACAGACGGACAGACAGACGGACGGACATGCAGAAATTAATTATTTTTATCATTCTAAACACACTGGTGTAATTAATTTTTATGTGTGATGACGGGATCTTGGCGTTACAAACGGTAAGGCAAAGTTAATATACCCTTTGGTTTCACCATACGGGTATAAAAATGCATTATGGGCAGAAATTACAAAAAAAGTGCACCACGGGTGAACATTTTTGAATGCCGAATTGACATAACCAGTGCTTCAGTACGACATTGATTGAAAGTCAGGTATTAAATGGTTTTTGGGCTTGTTTGGGACTTTTCCTTTAAACTTGTCCGAAGAAACATAAAAAATCATAAGGCATAAATTTTAATTCCAAAAAATTCGGTCTCGACTAGACATGAATCGCGCCTATTTATATGATCTGCAATTGTACCCGGATTTTTCCGAACAATTTTGACCAAGACATCAGAAATGCCCAAAAAAATGCTGTCTTCAAACTTTTTCATGGAAATTTTTTTTGTTGGATATAAAAATAAGCGACTCTTACGCCTAATCGAAACGAATAACCCTATTCTGTGGACTGTCAGTGACCGATGACTAGTCCCAACTCTGTCACAAGAGCCTCAAATTCTTGAGAGTTCTCAACTCTGACTTAAGTGTCGCAACGCCAGAATAGGGTTGCAAGTCTGATATTCGAACAAAAGCCGAATAAATCAAGATGCCCATACAAAACTTTACAACTTCCAAAAAAATTTGTGTATATAAAACATAACAAAAGCTATAATTGCCAATCTGGCAATCATTGGAGACCCGTATGGTGATATTCGTATCAAAATTCGAACAGTTATACCAAAATTCCACTTTGAAGTCAAACTTTCCAATAAGATTTTTTTAAATTTACTCCAATCGGATTTTGATGTATGGGAGTTTTATGTAGAATCACATCCTAAATAACTTTTGTTCTTGCACTTTTTTGATAATATGCACCGTTTTTGAGATATTCACAAAAAACGATTTCGTTCGTATGGGGGGTACCCCCCCTAATGGTCTATTTTTGCCCATTAACGAACTTAGCCTCGAATTTTACGAAAAACGGATCTGCGCAAAATTTCAAGTCTCTAGCTCAATCCGTGCGTCCGCAATCCGCGCCACAGACGGACAGACGGAATGACGGGATCTTGGCGTTATAAACGGTAAGGCAAAGTTAATATACCCTTTGGTTTCACCATACGGGTATAAAAATATTTCAACCAACGGTTAACAAACTTAACTTTTATATTAAACCTTTATATATCATCCCTCATACAAATAAAAATGTTTTTTTGAGATTTTCTTGAAAACGGTACATCAGATCGGAAAATAATTTTTTTCTAAATCAAAAAGTAAATAATTTTACACAATTCTTCCATAGAAAATAATTTTACACAATTCTTCCATACATTTGAATTCAATTGAACCACTCCTTCTTCTCTCGCACATAGAAATCTACCTTTTTCTTGCGGTTAATGCCGTAAGGCTATATTTTGGTACGTATATAAAAAAAGAAGCGAATCTATTATAGTGGCAGATACAAAAATGCTCGAAGGGAAGATGTTTTTTTTTAATTTTTTTAATAGCGATTAACCTTTTCATTATCGGTGTTCTCTTGGAGGACATGGATGGTTGGTTGATTGGTTCAGGAGGGAGGCTTAATAAGAAACCCCACCCCACGTTGAGGCCCCAAATTGCTCCCATTGTACACCTCTGATGTCCCTCTATGGAGCAGATTGAGCTCAAACCTGATTATTCAACCACCCCAACAGTGCTATGTACTTTTTAATCTACTCCCAGCCGTGAGTTCCTATCTCGTGGAATTCTTCTAGAAAGGGATGGTCGAAGCATTTTACCGCGAGTACGGGTTAAATCTTGGAGGACATTTTTATTTATGACTTGATATGCGAAAAGTGATAATTGCAAAGTATTAATTTTTGGCTTGTCTTGATTTTTCTGTTCTTTCGGGACTGAAAAGGTTATTATCGCCATTCCGTTCCGCATTAGAAAGTTTCTTTACTATTAGAGTTGCATTCTCATCTTTAGATATAATACACATTTCTTTACGATTTTTTCTCTGGCACGAACGAAATCATATTTTTTAATCCTCTTTTGATAAAATAAAATATTCACGACTTTCCTGAAGAACTTAAAATGCTAGCAACGGAACGTTGCTGTGGTGAAAAAGGTCTTTACTTTTCAATATTTTCTTAACAAATTCTATATCTAAATAATACATTTTTACGAAAGAAATTTTTCTACAGACAAAATAATTAAACAGCAATAGCAAAATCATAAAATGAGCACAAAAACATTTTTTTTTCTTCTTCTGTGAAAAGTATATGAGAAAGAATTTTCCCGTTTCTGTAATAGCTGTAGAAACATTCTACTTTGCCCGATTTTTACTAGGTGTACACGTACTGGTGTACACTTGAAAATTTTACTGATAAAAAAAGAATTCATCTCTCAGATGGCTGTTGGCATATTTTTTTTTCTTTTTCGAGAACAGATTTTCATTTGGCTTCCCAGCTTTTTGGCTTCCTTTAAAAAATCGGGGGGATAAATTTCCCAGATAGCTACGCTTATTTTGTGTTTTCTGAATCTCTCGCGAAATGTAAGAAAAATATAAGGAAAATAATATCATTTTCATTTTATTACGTTTGATTGAGACATTTTTCTCTTAAAGACTTAAAATTTAAGCCAACGTAAAATGAATAAATAAAAAAAAAAAGAAAAAGAAAAGGAATGAAACGAACTGACGATGATGATGAGCAGGGTCTTGTTTTTTTTCATGTCGTTTTAAATTGGGGTGGGGTTAGGTCGGAAAAATTCAATGAATTCACCCGCTAGAGATTTGTAAAGATTTTCATTGAATTTTCCGATGAGTACAGTATCTAGGGAATACGGTGGGTGCGGCATGGCGCGATTTAGTGCGGTGCGACGTAAACGAATATATGTGTCTATACACGGTGTGATGTTTGTATAATTTTTGGGGCAATAATAATATGGTTAGATGCTAAATATATTTATCTATAGATACTTAAATATCTATAGATACGAGTGTTATAAACCGAAATTTCACATCATTCTCATCGATACGCACCACCGAACGGGCACCGCGCCCGCCCTATTATCTCATAGCAAATATAAAGATAGTGTGGTAAAAACGACAATGTCGTATAGAAAATCCTATATAGATTCAGATTGACCGACGCTAGACGTGTTTATTAATAGACAAAAGCTTATTGATTTTGTATGTTTTTCTCTCGTCAGGTCAAGAATAATTTTCATGATTTTTGTTGATTTTGAACCTTAAACAATCCTAACTGAAATCATCTTGTCTTATTTTCCACTAATTAATTGCATTCACTTTGATTTGATTGGAAATTCCTAAAAAATCAGTTTATAAATTGCGATAAAATCACCTCATATTGGAGAGTTAATGAAAAAACAATGTATATAAGAAATTACATTGATCCCCTTGTAATAAAATGATTACGAGGAAAAATCACTAAAAGAAGTACTCATCCCAGCATCATTTAACACTTTGGCATTTTTGTCGAACGATTTTGTTATTTTATAATCAATGGAAACATATTTTAATGGTTTTCCCAAAGGAAAACTCAAACTTTACACTTTTCCTTTCTGTTATGAATTGACTAAACGACAAATGAACACGGGAAACAACAAACAATTAAAATTCTTCTACTCTAAAAATTTTCAAATAATTTTTTTCTTCTTTTTTTTGATTTTCTTTACTCTTTATTTCAAGCACATTTTTTTTAAAATTTTTTTCACTTGTTATCGGTGAACTTTCTTATTATATTTCCTATTTAGTATTTCGATTTTGATTTAGAATGAATAGATTTGATTTACAATTTATTTTCCATTATAACGAACTAATAAATTATGCGTTTGATTTTCTCTTTTTTCCATAAAAATATAACTAATAAAAAATGCACAAAAACGAAGCTCTTCTTTTCAACACCGTATGTTTTATGGCTTATGCTCTTTAGTCGACTGAATTCCAATATACTGAATTTTTTATAGGTTGAAATTAGGTGAAATGTGGATGCGTTTTTCCTCTGTTCCTTCTTTTCCCACTTTTTCTTAATTTCATTTCGTTTTTCACAGAATTTTCCATCCTATTTTCTCGTGTTGGCTTTCTTGAAAACATAACATTTACACGCAACTTTGAGCTAATGTACGACAGGGATAGACGAAAGAATTTTCGTCATGCGCCCAAATTGTAATTTTCTCACTTCGTATGAATTTTCCTTTCAGTTTTTGACAGGAGGGGTAACCGGCGTATTGAGAACGCGCATTATCTGTCATTTTCTCGTTTCAATAACATCGAAATTGAAAACTACACCAGGCGACAAAATTTGCCATTCTTGTTTAATGGGGAAATCCCATTACACGAAGAATTTAACTTAGATTAGAATTTTTTAAATTTTTACAGATGGATAGTTTCCGTACCACTACATGTCAAGGAAGAGTTGCGTTTTCTTAAATTTCGCTTGTAACAATTTTCTTCCCGGTAGATAAGATCCGTATATTTTTTTGCATGCGGCGCATTTTTTTAATATTTTCACAGTTTCAGGAACATTAATTTTTGCAACGTAAAAAACACAAAAATTTATAGGTATCTCTCGATTTAAGACATTGCAATTGTGCGACGTATAGTTTTTTATCCCCGGTTTCCAGGTCGGACGACAAAAAACGACCAGTTTTTTAATGTTCAAAACTTCTAAATTTTGCCATTTTTCAAGATTTTCAGCGTTATCATTCCACAATGCAGAGCCAGCACTAGGCACTCTCTTTAAGTTATCATCATACTAATATATAAAAATGAGTTGGTGTCTGTCTGTCTGTCTGTTCCTCTTTCACGCAAAAACGGCTGCACCGATTGACTTGAAATTTGGTATGAGTGTCTGTGGTAGTTCTGGCATAGAATAAGGAATCATAGAAAAAACTCTGCCGAACAAATTTTCGACAAATTTCCCCGTCGAAGGGGGGAAAAATGTCCCTATCATTCACTAACTACGGCCTAAAAGTTAAATACTTTTAGACTAGGGAGCACGAAGCAGAGAGAATCATTTTCGTCGTATCTATTCAATGAGATGGAGGAATCGAATGGATAATTTTTTTGCGTGTTACATCGGATCCTCTTGCTTCATCTCACAGTGGAAAAATTTTCTCTAAAAATTTGTTCTAAGAATTTATTCTCTAGATTCTTTGTTCTCTGGTTCTGGTTCCAACATAGGTATACGGAAAAGTAGCCCGAGAAGTGGGGGGAGTAAGGGGAGGGGGTAAAGTGATCTCGAAACTTATCTCTTCCTCTATGTTACTCTTTCGCGGGGAAAATACCGAGCCGATTGGCTTGAAGTTTAGCTCCAACATAGACCATAAAATTTTTTTTTTGAAAAAACTTAACCCGGCAACGACGGGTATGCAAGCTAGTAAATGTATAAGTTACGCACTTTTCGATTCGTTTTTGCCCTCGCCTGGTCTAAATTGTTTACAAAACGAAATTCTTTTAACACAACTTTTCCTTTATCGACATTTTCCTATAGCTGTTAATATTGCGTGGCGTGCTTGGCTTCTGTTACATTTCCGCCCTATCAATAATTGAATATTTTATTTATATGGTTAACAACCTTAGAATGGTGTTAAATAACAATCTTGTAAGTGGGTGGGTGGAGGCCTATGTTGACATTCAGTAGCACATTTCTTGAGAATTTATGAAGAAATTTGGTTGTATTTTGGGTTTAGAAAACTAAACACCATAAAACATTAATTAGATTAAATGTTTTCTTATTTTTTAGAGTGAAGCATTTATTTATTGCTTTGGTTTGTTCTTTAATATTCAAGTGGATAATATATTTCAAGCGAATTACATTTGAAATTTTTTAAATTACAGTGCATATTATTACTCGAGTTGTTTGATATCTTGAATATTTTCAAGCCCCTCGAACTTGCCTATCTCGGATATTCGATAACTAGAATTTTTGTCTGCCCCCTTCAGATTGGACAGAATCCAATAAAAAAAAATAGTCAATCCTATTCGGATAGGGCTTGGTGCTATATATATAGAATCCTATCTATAATAGGAACGAATCCTTTTTCAAATGAGAATGTTGCGCCTATATTTAGGAGAGAGTCCAATAATCAATGACTCACATATTCAGCCACTATGCCGTTTTCCCATGAATATGGGACTGGAGCATGTAATTTTGCTGGAACGGTTCCCTTATGTTTTTTCCGTGTATAGAGTGTAAAAATGCGCCGCAGGCAAAATTTCTTCAAAACAGATCTGTCAGACTTGAAAATCTTTTGAAAAAATGTGTTTCGAGTGAAAGAAATTGCACACAAAAAAAGATCATATAAAATTGTTGTTTTTTTCTTAATTTTAGGTACGTCCCAAGAAATTGAAAAAAAACTGAATATTTTTAACATTTTTAATTTAAATTAAAAACAATATTCTATAAAATAAGTTAACTCTATAGCCACAAATTTTTTTTTTCTTAGTTAAAATGATCCATAATTGGAATTATAATCTTCCCGTGGGTTTAATTTGATCCACAATCCACCGGACGCTCGCAAAGTTATCCTAAATATGGCGTTAAATTCTGTTTTTCCGGGCACCGGAAGCAGTTGATAGCTTCTGAGCAGCTTGGATATCACAGTTTTCATTTCGAGCATTGCGAATTTATTACCGATGCAGTTCCGTGCTCCAGCACTGAACGGTATGTAGGCGTATGGATGGCGTTTTTCACAATTTTCCGGGGAGAATCGTTCTGGGTCGTATTTTTCTGGGTCCGGGTAAATGTGTGGCAATCTATGGGTTGTGTATGGTACAATAATAACATTACACCCTGCCGGAAGTGTGTATTTCCCGACTCGAATATCCTCGTTGATTTTACGTGCGAATACAGGAACACTTGGATACATGCGAAGTGTTTCCTTGATACACATTTCCAAGTATCGCATATCCCGTAAGTCACTCATGGTTGGTGGTCGATTGTCACCTTTAAAGATTCCTTCTAGCTCCTGCACACATTTATCCTGGACATCAGGATTTTGAGCTAAGATGAACAAAGTAAATGCGACTGCGGCACCAACAGAATCTTGACCAGCCAACATGAACGTTGAAGCTTCATTGATGATATCTTCCTCCGTGAATCCTGGATTGTTGTCTGATATCTCAATCATGTAGTCCAGAAGGCATTTGCGACCAGAATCGTCACCGTCGAGTTTCATTTTGCGTCGGATTTCGACCATTTTCCGGGTAAATTCATCCAGTTTCTTCTTGTGGTTGATTTCCTCGGTAGCCGTGGTCGTCATTTTGTAAAGCGCATCCATTAGGAGCCATGGTCGCGTTATCCGGTATGGAACCACAACTTTTCCCCTTTAAAATATAAATTTCGTAAATTTCTAGTAAATTGTTAGGATTATTTTCATAATTACTGTCTAAATGGTGATTCTTCTCTAAGCGTATCCTTTGTTTTGACGGGAATTCCTAGAACTGCCTCTGAAATAGGAAACAATCAAAAAAATATTGCTTTTTTACAATTTTCTAAAAAAATAGCATTGAAAGGAGAAGTTCCACATCACATAAAAATTGTTAGGACTGAAAATAATGACTGTAGCTCCTATAAATTCCACGTTTTTTTTTGGATAAGTTTTAGAAATATCACAAAAACCCATAT
Organism: Chrysopilus asiliformis; assembly: GCA_964034945.1. Classification (NCBI taxonomy): domain Eukaryota; kingdom Metazoa; phylum Arthropoda; class Insecta; order Diptera; family Rhagionidae; genus Chrysopilus; species Chrysopilus asiliformis. The sequence continues at coordinate 102,983,012 of OZ035961.1, forward strand.
ATCACGTCCTTGGAAATTTTGGGGGGAAAAATTTGGAATTTCAAAGTTTTTTTTTCAAAACTTCAAAGTGCTTAGTGACTAGAAAAACTCGGACCTCCCGTTCCGAATTTTGAAGTTCCTGCATTAGATTCGTGCTCAGTGGCCTGTTTTTCCGAGGTAAAATGGGAAAAAGGATATTTACGTTATCCTTATAGGCCCTCCAGTTTCGGATTTTGAAATTAAAACACCTAATTCGAAATCAGTGACCCCGAAAACCCGCTAATGCCAGTTTTTCTGAGGTAAAATCGGAAAAAGGATATTTACGCTATCCTAACAGGACCTGGCGTTTCGAAACCTACCTAAGTGGTAGGCTTCATGGCAAAAATCAATGTTTTAAAACATCAACCCCCTGTCCACCTCCCATTTGCCCCCTTTAGGGGTGCAATGTCGAAAAATCTCGGCTTAGAGAGTGTCTTTATATATACTGTAAAATACTATAAAATACGTCACACAACAAGGGGGTAGGTAAATCTCGTGAAATATCCAGAAAAGGGGGCAGGGAGACGACCCGAAACAGCGACAATTAGCATGACGTATTTTTTAATATCCGAAAATAACATGACGGTAACAACATCATCTTTTGTCTGCGAGTGTTTGTAGCAAAGCCTCGCATTTGTTAATTCGTAAGACGTAGTTCACCAGTTTTGCGAGACTATAGGTGCATCTGCACGGAAATATTGGTTTTTGTTAAAGCGCAATTTGAGAAATCTCAACTTGAGTTGGAATTTTAAAAAAATCCAAAGAAAATATTTACTGTATCAGGGACGATACATTACAGATTTTTATAGTAGATTTTATAGTTACCAGTCCTATATTAAAGAGATTCAAAGCTCAAATATATAGCTTACACGGGGAAATGTTTTATTACAATACATTTTGTATATCCTAAAAAATGCCTATAAGCTAGAGGCAAAAAAAACTTTACTAAAATTGTGGAAAAACATTCAATTCCAATATATGTAAATACAACTTACCATTCAATATGTCAATCACACATTTGTTAACGAATTGCGCAATATTTATTTCATCCTTATTGGGGTCAAGCCTCTCGAAAAATGCCTCGGATGCATCCACAAAAGTCCCAATAAATTTCTCAAGTATGTTCAAATGAAAAGTAGGCTGAATGAGTCTCCGGTGGGTGTTCCACTTCTCCCCGCTGCTTGTTATTAAACCTTTTCCAAGGAAATTGTGCATCAAACGATAGAAGAAAACTTTGTCCGTATGCTTCTTAGACGATAAAATCACCTGCAGGTCCTGTGGCTCAAGGACAATAAAGAATGGAAACAGTGCCACCCATACACGAATGAGGGAGCCATACAAACTGAATGCTGTTGTCGCCCGATTCGTCATCACTGGAAAGAGAAATTGAAAATCTTAATAACAAAAATCCCTTACGACATTTTCGACATTTATTAAATTTCTAGCCTATTATTGAAGATCCACGTGTGTTTTGTAGTACATGTACGTCTAACAAAATGGTGGTTATCAGAAATCTCAGGTGTCATCATCATCATCAAATTAAATCCTTAAAAGGAATCGATGACCCCATCGAGCAGTCAAAACACATGTCGAGTGAACGTTTTCAGGAAGCCCAAATAGAGATATTCATGTTCCATTGCCATGACAAATTCACCTACATTGTGAATATAATTCCTGAAATGGTTATCGGGACTTTCACCCCAATTGGGAATTGTGTGATATTTCACACTATTTTCTGTCGCCTTTATATGGCATGTATGTGACCTCGCCCAACTACCATTTCTATCATTTTGGGAGTTATTTACCCCTTAAAATAAATCGTTTTAACCTGAATTCCTTGGTTATCTGTTGTCCTTCCGGTATTCATAGTAAAATTTATTTTATTTTCAAAGGAAGGTCAAAAACCTGACCATCGATTTGGAAAATTATTTTCGGTTCTTCTATGTGGGATTGTAAGTATTTGAATAGGGCTCTTTTTATTACATTAACCCCAAAACTAATTTAGTTAAATCTGTTATCGATATTAATCTTTTGGAAATAGAAAATGGGAAATACCCAAATGGGAAATATTTGTCAATGTATTATAAAATTGAAAATTAATTGTATTCATCTCGAATCAATAATCTGCTTAATTTAATTTATTAATTGTGGAAACGAATGATTAATGGTTTTTAGTGTCTATTGGTTTCTGTGTGGTGAAGTAATTATAGATTATCATGGCGGTTTGGTTGAAATTTTGGACAAAAACACTTTAAAGTTTATAAAGTTACATCGTAAAGGGTATTTTATTATTGGATCCTTCAATTTGTAAAGCTCAATAACAATTCTAGCAAATATCAAGGACTCTCTTCATTTCAAGTAATTACTTTCTTATACCTAGTAGAATTCATGAAATATTTCGACATCTTTTTTTTATCTAAAAATATTTTCCGACCCTTTCTATCAGTCTGTGTACAAGGTTTGTCAAAAACCACTAGAGCTATGAAATTTTACAAGCATGTTTGGTCCTGGAATTGGACGATCTTATAAACTTTTTGCGGAAATCCGTTTACTGGAAGTAACCAAAATGGCGACTTTTTAAAAATTGTAATTACAATTTACTCTGAAACTACGCATTTGTCGGTAGTCTTATGTATGACAAGAGTTGGAGACAGTTAAATTTTCTAGATATTTGTCATTTATTAAAACTCTCTATCTCAAACCGTTTTGAAGATATACCGATATTTTAAAAAAAAAACTATTTTGATCTCGAAAACTAACGGTTTTTCGGTAAAGCAAATAAAAAAGATAAAAAATTCACACAATTTTGTAATCGTTTTCGTTTACTGTTATTCAAATATTTTCATTAGAAAGTAAAAAAAATAATTTTTTTGCGAATTGCTTGCAAACTAACGGTTCCTCGAAAAAATAGGAGAATAATCAAATAAATTAAAATTCTTTACATAGATATCTTTTACCGTTATGGAAATATTTTAGATTTTGTACAAAAAAAAATCATATTTTTATGTAAAATAATAGTTTATCTGTCGGGATACGATGTAAATTGCGCTGGAACGTAGATTTTGTATAAGAAAGTCATGTGCTGTCACATCAATTTTTTTATTCGTCTGGTTATAGTGTGAATTGTGTGCAAACGTAGATTTTGTATAAGAAAGTCAGGTGCTGTTCACATCAGATATTTTTCTATTTATTAATTCTTAATGGTAGTACTTGTGTTTTTACTTACAGTCTTTCTCTTTAATTAGAAGACAATTTCCAAGAATTGGAATTGTCGGAGGTCCTGGCAATTGAAGCGACAAAAACACTGATTTTAGGTAGCCAGAAAGAGTATAAATTATTCCTCCAATAATTATTAATGTGACGAAACTCCATAATTCGGATGGTGAAGCTCTTTCAATCTGGAAAAAAATGTGTTGATTTTTTTTAAAACAGAAAATGAAAAAAATTGATATCTAAATTATGTCCCATTAGAAATAGATTGCAATTATTTTATCTGTCATTATGCAGCCTCATGCAATTCTGTCCATAGTTAAATTTAAAAAAATAGCCTTTTTTAACCTTAAAGCAATAACGGGAATTTCTACCTACTGGCCATAAAATCTGTCGGTCTGTCGGTCTGTCTGTCGGTCTGTTCAAAAACAGTCGCAGATTCAGAATCAGTGACGTAAAGTTTGTAAAATCTTTGGCAATACAAAAAAAGTGGTTTTTTGTTACATGTAAAATCGATCAAAAAAATTTCTACAGTGCGGACCATCTTTCTTTCGCCCATCTTATATTATACTAGCTTGCATACCCGTCGTTGTCGGGTTAAGTTTTTTGTATAAGTTTTAGAATACGAAGAAAACCGGAAAGAACTTAAAAACTTTTGAGAAAAATCTCATCCTGGCAGGACTCTCCGTTGCGAATTAGTCTAACACCGGATTCGTGATCAGCGACCTCGAAAACCCCCTAATGCCATTTTTCCCCGGAAAAAATGGGAAAAAGGATATTTTCGTTATCCTTACAGGACCTTCCGTTTCTAATTTTGAAAATCTAACACCAGATTCGTGATCAGCGACCCCGAAAACCTCCGAATGGAACTTTTCTGCCTCCTGTTGAGCAGAATTCATGGCGAAAATCACGGTTTAAAAACACCCAAACCCCATTTACCTGCCGTTTACCCCCTTAGCGGTAAAATTTCGGAAAACCCCTCCTTAGTGAGCGCCTATGTGATGATTGGGACATAGGGTAAAATACCCAGATCTGAGCCCCCTTCCGTGTACTTTCTGAGAAACTAATACTTACTGGTCGAAAGTATGGAATGTTTAAATTAAATTAACATATATACATATTTCTCAACAATTTGGGTAAAAAAAAAGAATTATGTGCAAATGTGGAAATTATCCCAAAATCCAGTTCTGAGCCCCCCGTATTAAATTAAGTACGCCTAGTAACTTATAGAAATAAGAATTGAATTCGAAGAATAATTGGTTTCATCACGTGGGGAAATGTGGTTTAATCGGCTCAATCGCGCACAATTCTTGTTTTAGCCGGAAAATGAACAGGGGTGCTCAGAACTGGTGCCGGGGCTCAGATCTGGATACTTTACCCTATTGTGAAAGTTTCAAGTTTCTAGCTTCAGGGGTTTGGGCTGGGCGTTGATGAGTCAGTCGGTCATTCAATCAGGTTAAACGATTTTATATACATATATAGACTATTCCTTGACAACTTAGGAGTTAAAAATTTCTTTTTGGTTTTGCTTATCGCACTAATTACGGCAATACATTTAAAGAAATGAAATTTAAGTCATTTGAAACAAACGAATATATCTAAACACAACTTTATAAAAAATTAAAGTTAAAAGATATGTAATTATGTCGCGTATTGAAAAAAGAACGGATAAAAAAATCATATAAAAAAGTAAAAGTGTTTACAAATAATGTTCTGAAGTATTTTTTCTGTCAATTGTTTGTTGAACTTAGCTTGAAAGCTTTTAAAAACTATATTGTGCATGAAGGAGGATCAAAGAAAGAACATTCACGTATTTTTTTTCTATTTTCCGTCAGTTGTTTATTAATTCTCTTTATGAAATTACTTAAGCCCACCATCAATCATTACATTTGCATTGAACTTTCGATTTGGAAAAATATCCCGAACGTAAAAATCTGTAACAAATATTTGCTTTATACGCGCAAAAGATCATTCAAGTCTTTAGTCTGAAGAAGATTACGTGACTACATCTTAAGTTGTTTATTGAGTAAAAAGAATGACTTATGTAAGCCATGGTGACACTAAATTCAATGAGATTTTTTTCGACTTTTCGACATTTGAATGGTAAATCTCAATTGCAACTAAGATAAAAAAAACTCGAAAAGCCTTTTATTCTATAGTTGTCAATAATTCTATATGTAAAGTATTGTCCCTCATTCAATCTGATGACACATATTTTAAAAACCATTTGTCGCGTTTACTTGTGAAACTTTCATCATAAACAACTTATGATTTGAAAATTTATGCTTAACCAAAAGTATACGATTCGAGCTATTTACGAAGAAGTTTTGGTTTAAAATTAATTAGATTTGATTTTTTTTCATCATTTGAAGGTGTCACTAGAGTAAATGTTGTTTCGTCGAGACCGCAGATTTATGAATATTCTTGGTTCATTTATAAATTTGTCAGTTCTGGCTTGTTGGAATCCTTTAAAATTCGCGATAATGCGCATAAACACACAGTAAAGTAAATTATCACGTCATTAAGTTGTTCAATGAGGAATTTCGAGAAATAACAAAATTTAAATATGATTATTTGCTAATTTCAATTTGTATAGTTATTTTGCGTAGAATTTTTTCTTTTTTTTGAATCGTTTTGTGTGTAACGTTCAAGTGAGATTGTGAATATGCTATTAGCTAATAGAATAAAAAAAATTAACAATTACATAATAATAACAAGAGAATATTTTAATCGAAAGGTATCTGATTAAGGCCCATCAGTATGTTTGTCACATTCTAGACTTTAGTCTACACAAAGTTATTTGTTATTCCTTGGCATTCAACAGTTAAGCAAATTTCATAAATTGCAATGTTTTCTGTGTGCATGGAAAATCTATGGAAAATCGTTGTTTTTAAATAAAATTTAACTTTGACATAAATTGTTTTTGATTTTCTCAGGAGTAGCAACCGCACAGTAATTAAAAAAGTGTTAAATTGATCATAAAATCAATCGTTTAACCTCTGATCATTTTTCACCTCTCATAATTTTTAAAAGCGGTGCGACGTCATGACGATCATTGGTGATTGAAAATTTTGAGAAAACAAAAGGGAAAATAGTTATGAATGTAATCAGTATGCAATGTAACCGCACATTGCCAATGACAGATCAATATTTACAATAGTATAAAACCGTGAATAAGTAAGTTCAACAATAAACTCAGTTGGTAATCTTAATACGCAATCAAATTCACTCTTATATCAGTTTTTACAACTGTTTTGTAACAAATCTTTTTAGCCATATATCTTGGGTTGTCATGAAAGTATTTTTTAAAAGTTTGGCATCAGTTTATTGGGATAAAAAATATTTTCGCTTTTAAATTTGACAACATCCGTCCATATCAAGGGTCGTATAAGTAGTTTAGACCACTCTAGGGGTCGATTTGAATTTGTTTTTGTGACCATGTCGACCACCAGAGTCATATTCTACATTTAATCAATTTAAAACTTCGCTTGTGGCGTAATTTACAAGCAATTTTTCACCTTCATATACCTTGTGAAGGTTTTAATAAGAAAAATCTGTATACAGGGAATAAAAGAAAGGCCACCCTTGAAAGGGGTCCACATTTGACGGTCATTAAGTGTGCCTGTTGATGGATTGCGAAACCTTACAAATGTTTTTCCATAGCTTCCGCCAGAGCTTGGAAGGCGACACTTTAATGCCAAAGCATGTTTTGCAATCCAATTCACGCGAAACTGTGGCTCAATCCCATCTTGTAGTATTCATAATGGACTATTCATAAAGAATTCCCTCAAAATTATTAGTATTTAGGTGAAAACTTGCAATTTAACAATTTGTTTTGCGTTTCTAAGGCTTTAATCTTTCACTTAGTTACAGCTATTGTATAAATACACTCAGAAAAATGTCCAGGTCAACTTTTTGTTAGGTTAACTCTGACCTTACAGAGGTGTCTGTAAGCCAGCTAGCGGTCAGAGTTAACCTATCTAAGGTCAACTCGTGCAGCTCCCAATGCCCTACTTCACCTGCTGGTGGCTTAATTTCAGAATTTCTCCGACCACAGGTCAACTCAGTTTTACTTGCCCACATGCAGGCGAACGCGCGCCTGCCCGAGGCCAATTACGCCGTATGTGGGTCGTCAAGTTAGCCTCCATTTTTCTGAGTGTACGTTATCGAACTCACTTTCTTAAAGTGATTTAGGTATTTAGCAAAGACTAAAGTCATCATTACTGGCACATCAATCTAACACTTTCTTTGCTACCACATTATGATTGGTTTGTGAACGATGTATTTATGCTGATCACTTAGTACTCTCGGGCAATAAGTCTTAAAGAAGATGCTTTTTGTTTGTTTTCTTTTCTAAATGCCATAACTGCAGTTATGGGTGGAGTAAGTAATCAGGGCTCAGCACATCAAATAGATATTTTTTTTAAATGAAATTTTCAGTAATAGGTGTCAATAACTTTTATGTAGAACTTGTAACCGGGTTTGTGATTATTAGTAAGTATTTTTATCTATACGTTGTTGAGTTAAGTTATCAAAGAGATCATGCAAATTACTGAAAAAAACTATTAAACCATCATTTAATTTCAGAAGAACTCAATAATCAAACAAAGTTTCTAATTTTCCTAGTTAGGTGCTAATTGCTGGTGGAAATTGAGGAAGTGATGTAAATATAAGTGCAATAAAATATGTACTTGTCTTCCATGAAGTGATTTATTTATATGAATTTGCTAATTGAAAAGAACTGATTGGAAATTGCATTTGACGAAATTGCTAAGGTTTTATGTAAACTATGTATTTTTGATTGTGTGTAAATATATAAATATTGAGAAATTAAAAAAATTTCTGCGTTTATTCTACTCGGATAGGTTTTTGTAAAAAAGTAATATGAATTCATGGTCATTGAATGTTCCTTTTTGATCAAATTTTTGTTGTCAAAATTTTAGAAAATAAATATGTATGTAAAGATGAGATAATTTTTTATCTGTCTGTTTGTAAAAAAATGCAGGATTTTATTTTCCAACAAACAAACAAACCACAAGTAAACTGCTTAAGGCGTGGAAAGCCTCTCAAAACTCAGATTTTACCTTTTCGGTCATTTTTTGGTTATATTTTTTTGATTTTCAAGAAAATTGAACACAGGAAATTGAACACAGCCAAAAATGGGAAATCCTTGATAAAAATGAAGGCAGATTTTATTTCATTTAGAAATATCTCTAAGTTTTGTGTTAAATAGAAAATTTAGAATTGATTTTCAAAAATTAAAAATGATAACATTGGTTCAAAATTAGAAAATATTTCACCCTATAAAATTTAAGTCCTTCATTAAATTGACAATATACACTTGAGTGAAAAAAAATCGCTTTGAAGATAAAGTTAAATATAATTTTGAAAAAATTTATAATTTTCCGATGAACATTCTATTTTTTTTAAATAAATGGACTTTAATTTTTTGGTATTATAAATAGGGTGACCATACGTCCCGGTTTGGCCGGGGTAATCCCGAATTCAAACATGTTACCCCGCCGTCCGGCGTCCCTGGAACAAAAGTTTTGTTCCGGATTTTTCAATTAAGTGTTATAATAGTGTTATAATAACGATTTTCCACAAATGCCGTATGTTTTTCAAAAAATTTCGCCTGCGGCGTTTTTGTCTTCATTACTGGTTTTACAATTTTCGTTGCCTATATTTATAGAACGTAAAGAACGTAAAAAATTAAGTTAATTTTCGCTTGGGACTGTTTAGTTTTGATCTAAATTTGTACGCCGCACTTTGTTTAAAAAATTTCGCTAGCGGCGCATATTTATTAATCCTTTAGTTTTGATTTTCGTTAAAAAAAGATTTTCTTTGTGTAAAATTTTTGTTGTTTCGTTGGTGTTCCGATTCAGTCATCCACCACCGTTCTCATCTTATCCCGGATTGACCCAAAAAAAATCTGATCAGCCTAATTATAAGCCACAAATTTCAATACATAATATTTGCCATTTTCACAGTTTTTCACACTTTAAATCTATTGTTTTTAAAAATCCTTTGAGGTAGTGCTGCAATGCACTAAATTAAATTTTCCACAAACTCACCGCTCTATAAACCACCATAATTCAAACCGTATTAGAACTGATTTGGATTCGCACTGAACAATTATTAAAAATTGCCGCAAACGTTTCTTATCGAATGATGATCACTTTACTTGGCAGTTAACCGATTTAAAAAGCTTTTCCGAAAACTGTCTCGATGGTGGAAAATCATAAAAGCATTATAGCCACGGCGATCAGCACTGAAATGGGCGAAAGTGAGTCTCAAAGCTCCTATTTATGATATTCGGTAGAAGTGGTGATTATGTGACTACTAATGTCGAGTTCTTGAAAATTTGGAGGATCATTTTTAGTAGGGGATAGAGCAAATAGCAATACAAATAAGAAGTAATTAAACAGACACTATTCATTTGCAGATATTCAGTAATTAAAAAACCAAACTGCAAATCTGTTGTATGCATGCTTATAAGGTCCTCGGTAATTAATTTGAGCGAAAAATTTAGTCATGGATTTTTTAAATCAGTTAACGATACTTTTGTATGAATTTATAAATATGCTTTTTGAATATGAAAAAATTTTCAATGGTAAAATACATAAATTTTTACGTGAGTTTCTTTCAGTATTTTGAATATTTATTTCTAGTGATTTTTTCCTGAGATTTTTAGTATGAAATTGACATTTTCTGTAAACATTAGTGAAGTTTCATTAATGATGAATTTTTAAGATATCCTTCATAGAGATAAAGAAGTCGAAAAACCCAAGTGGTTTTATATAAGATTTTTAGAAATGCTTAACATATTTAAATTCCGGAAAGTAGAATCTTTATTGACAACGCATAATTATAAGTAAACAAAATGAATTTGATTTGCTGCCACTTAAATTAAAATACTGAGTAAACTACGATTAGGTTGAAGCTAAACTCTGAAGAGATTTCTAAAAATTCTTAGATATTTAGTCAATAAATGACGTCGAATGCTTGAAGTTTCAACAACTTACGGTAAGGGTGAATCCATACCAAGTGAACGAGTAGAAAATTTGCGATGCAAATTGAGACCGGAAAATTCAAAATTTCAATTATATTTTCAAAGAAATAAAAAAAAATTGATCCCATTGCGGTGCGATCATGAAACTTTACAGGAATCGAAGTCAGCGACCTCAAAAACCCTGACATGAGATTTTTTCCGGAAAATTCGAGGAAAAGAATAATCACGTTATCCATGCAGGACCTCCCGTCATCCTTACTGACTTTTTATTGCCAAAACCGAAGTCAGCGAACCTAAAAACCCTTAGAATATTTTTTTTCCCGAAGAATTTGAGAAAAAGGACAATCACGTTATCCTATCAGGATCTTCGCTTATCCTTACAAGGACGAAGTAGTGAAAATATTGTATTGTCATCGAACTTACGTATGTGTGCAAAATTTCAAGTAAATTCGATGAGAGGAAGTGGGTGAAAATTGGATTGCAAGATTTGACCCAGGCAGACAGACAGATAGGAAAACAAGTTAAATAAAAGCTTGTAAAAAAATGTGATGAATTCGACGGCACCGATTGAGTATTTTATAAAAACGATAATTTTAATCTAATTCGTTTGGAATTATACAATTTTACATTTTATTTCGGATAAGATTGTCTTTTTTTTAATAAATAGTTTTAATAGTTTGTAGTATAACTAGTTAGGTGTGATTTTCAAGCAAATTTTTTTGGTAATTGAGGCGTTAAAAGCTAGAGTGGACCAACCCACATGTCGAAATCGTGAATTTTTTTGTGTTTGAATCATTATTGCGAGTGAGTTTTTAGATAAAAATGTTTGGATGCACAAAAGAACATTTCAACATTGAGTAATAAAGTCCACAGAATTTTTTTTTTCCAAAAATTTACAGTCAATAATAGTACAAAAGTGGAAAAGCTTCAAAAACTCGATTATGTGGCTTGGTCCACTCTAGCTTTTAACGCCTCAATTAGGCTTTATGAGCCGGAGCTGAATTCTGATGGAAATCGCATTCCCCGTTTTTGTATATGAGTTTTCGTTTAAACATATTTTAAATAGTTTTTGATAAATGTTGCTTGATGTTTCCACCGATTTTCACAAAAATTGCTTGAAATCCTTCTACATACATAACTTCATCCGTTCAAAGGTCCGTCTTTCGTAAATCCAGCCCTTAACCCTTTAGATCATAAACTCGATGGAGTATAGAGCGCATGGTCCGCCAAAAAGACATCCATTGAATCCTTGAAGAAAGATTCCACACAAGCATTAGAAAACTTTTCAATAGATCGAGCGTGTGTTTTGCAGCACTTGGTTTCATCGTCAAAGGGCTCGAGACAAAGCAAATGCCGGAAATTTGAAAAGTACTTTTTTAAATTCTTTTCTAATAAATTATGTAATAAAACATGTAAAATACCTAAATAATATCCACAAGGATTTTAATATTAAACAAAATAAAACCCTGCAACAGTATTTATGATACTGCTAAAAGTATAGTCTAAAAAATCGAAATTTTAAGTAAAGGTCGACATTCCAACGCGGAATACATAAATGACGGTTTCATTCAAAAATTATTGTATGGAGTCGATCATAAAGTGAGATTCAAATTATGTAAATATTTATCACAAAATGTTAAGACCACTTTAGATGAGTGGAGCAGACTGGATCTCTGGTTTATCATTATTAACTCAAGTTCAAGTGCTGTTTTTAATTATTCGATTTTTAAAATATATGAAAATAAAAAATAGGAAAAAAGGAATCTGAGAATTTATCAGTATTGTTATTTTTCTTATATATACGAAAGATATTTATCACATCTTATTTAGTTTATATTTTTTCTGTTTTATTAATAATTGCAATCAAAATTATTGAGTTCTGTGGCTTTAAAATGATGTATTCAATTATAAAAATGGTTACAGACTCACAAAAAAAAAAGATTGAAAGATTGATAATTTATGCAAACAATTAAAAATAAATTAATATTAGTGCAATTCAAAAAAAAATAGTTCATTTAGATTCACGATGAATTTGTTTGTTGATATTACTTGTACCCAAAGAAATTTATGTTTGTTGCTACGCAGTGGTTTTGCCGTGGACGAAATCCTCAAAAGTTTACGGCTGCATATCATAAGTGATGTAAGCAAAAGGTGTGTTTTCATTACTTGGCGATCACTTGACCTGTGCCAGATTTTAATGTACTCAGACAATTTCTTGAATATATTTATAAGAATTTTATATTATGTAAAAAAAAAATTAATACGATGACATAGAATTTTCCGTGTATGACACGTCTACGTACTATCCTCCTCCTCTCCCTTATTCCTCAATCTCTTAACAATCCCTTATTCCTTCCGTATTAGAAAAAAATAGTTTTTATTATCCAAAAATCACACACCTTGGTTTTAATTTTTTGTCTTGGTTTTAATTTTTTTTATCAAACTATTAACTATTATTGGGTTCTGTGGCTGTAAAATGACTTCTAATAAAAAACACTTCAAATAAATACTCAGGGTATTCACAGTCCTCTTTTAAATTGCGAGTAATTTTACCGCTCGGTAATTCAGTCAAATTTAACAGATTTTTACCGAGACGGTAATTTGGTTCATGTAAAAATGAATTACCGGATTCGGTAATTGTAGACATGCCTTGAGTCGTGTTTTCCGTCCCGGTTATTCGGTATCAAGAATCAACCGCAAGTGGCGCAAGTAATGTTTTTAGTTGTCAAATTTTCTCGCTGGTTTTTTTGTTAATCTCATCGGACTGCAAATTTTTTCAAATTTAATAGCCGTTACCACAATAGAAATTCAAAAGAATACATCAAACATGGATTTAAAGGTATGTGACAATCAAATTCGCAGTTCATGATTTGGTCACGTATCAAATAAAAGCGCTGTTCTCAAATCTGTGCTGTGGGATGTTCACAGCAAAATATTTTCAGTGTTTTAATATTACCGAAAATACCTAATACCGAAAATTAAAAGAGGATTGTGAATACCCTCAATATTTACAGCCGTAAAAAAATATGAGAGTTTCGGCAGGAATCAGAAAACTTCTGATTGTAGAAATTGTTTTTTTTTTTTAAATTTTGGCTCGGTCTTTAACTTATTTGTGAAAAATGCACTGTGATTTTAATCTGGCTAAGCTCAAATTTGTTTTTTGACTTTTCATCAGGGATGCAAAACGTTATCGTAACGTAACGAAATAACTCATAGATTTTCCGACTTTTTCTTTAAAATTATAACATTATAGAAATTTAATTCGGCTACAATAACAAAAAAACGTAACGAAAACCGCAAAAAACCAATTCGTTTTTCCATTGTGCGACGTTTTTTAATTGCTACACGGTAAGAAATTCAAGGATTTATATGAATAAATTTTTGTTTATCAAAATCTTTAACAACAAAAGATTTTTTTGGTACCTGCTTGATTAATAAAAGTAGTAAAAAATCTTTATACAATTCCAAAATATTCAATATGCTTGAAAATGCTTTCGATCCTTTTCTCTGATTTTTCATTATTTTCTATTCGTAAAAACTTAACTGCATGCATTTTTATTGACTTAAAATTCTTTTATATTGTTGGTTTTCTTATATAGGGGAGACTGGGGTATTCTGGACCACGGGGAATTGCGGACCAGCGTCATTTTTTTTCCCCTAGCAGTGGTTGGTAGCTGCAAATAACTGTAATCAGTTTGCCTCATGTTAAGCTAATTTTCCTAACAGTACTCGACTTGTGTATACGCACTATCACCTCGCTTCGATAGCAAAAAGAAAAGTGATACTTCGAAATTTTTTTTTTCACTTTGTGTTTCGCTTAAATTTAACCACATTTTTCGAGAATCAACTCAAGTAAATATATTGATAATATTCGCGGAGCCTTAAGCATTCGACACTGACAAGAAATTTTGCATGAAGTTTGCATTGTGTTACTAATAGCTGCCATATTGTAAAAAAGAGCATTCGGGGAATTGTGGACCACTTTTGTCGGGGAATTATGGACCACTCAATTCTTGACATTTGACAAGCAAACTTCGTGTATTTGATGCATATAAGTGTTGTTTCATGCAAAAGCACAGCATTAGATTTTCGGCAATCATACTAATATATAAAAATGAGTTGGTGTATGTCTGCCTGTCTGTCTGTTCCTCTTTCACGCGAAAACGGCTGAACCTTGAAATTTGGCATGAGTGTCTGTGGTAGTTCTGGTTTCAACATAGGCATACGGATAAGGATCGCGAGGGGTGGGGGGAGTAAGGGGAGGGGGTAAAGTGATTTCGAAACTTAGTTTTCCCTCTATGTTACTCTTTCGCGGGGAAACTACTGAACCGATTGGCCTGAAATTTGGCATAGATGTTCGTCGTGGGTCCAGCCCCAACATAGACCCATTAAAAAGTTTTTAAGTGCTTTCCGGTTTTCTTCGTATTCTAAAATTTAGACAAAAAGCTTAACCCGGCAACGACGGGTATACAAGCTAGTTTCTAAATCGACCGTTTTGACATCGCCAGAGGATGTAAATGACCTTCGTGAGAAGGCTGATATGAAGCGAAAGAGATTGGAGAGAAAAGGTGATAAACCATAATCGAAAAAGCAAAAAGATCGTGTCAAATCGAAGACATCACAGAAGAAACAACCATCTTCAACCTATTGTGAGGTGGAAGAATACATCGATTTCTGCATAATTTGTAAGAAAAATATGCCAAAAAAAAATGAACCGCCGAAATACCATCCATTGCAACGTGTGCGATCGAGCTGTTCACTTGGGATGCTCCGGAATGACTGCAAGTTACTGGACTTGCGAACATTGCGTTTCGGACTGATTTTCATTGCAATTTTTCACTTCATTTCACTTTGTCTGTTATATAATAAATATATGAATCAAAAAAAAAAGTTTGTCTATCACATTTTTCCATTTTTAATCGATTTACAAAGTGGTCCACAATACCCCGAGATTTTTCAAAATCGCAAAAACGCCATTTTTGCACCAACTGATAAAACTTGTATAATTTAATACAATTTGACCGAACTGCTGTGACCCAAAGAAAGGTTATTTATCGTACTACAAATTCAAGCTTTGAAATTTTCAGAAAAAGTTATTTTTTTGCGAGTTTTTAGCCAAAATGAAAATGCGGTCCAGAACACCCCAGTCTCCCCTACCATATAACGAACTAATATGTAACGAAATAACGTTAAATGTAACGAAATGATATTATTTATCGTTACAAAACGAAATAACGTAAGGAAACAAAATTTGAATTTCGTTATAAAACGAAATTTAAAAAGTTGCAATTTTTTCGTTTTTCATCCCCACTTTTTATGTATTAGTTGATTTTTACCTTCTATTCATAAAATTCATTGCGCTTTTCTTGAACTGTTCGGTTTTTATGAGTTTTGGAGTAAATTTTTATAATTCCACTGAAATGCCTAGATATAGGCGTTTTTAGTGCCCAGCAAACTATGATGCGTATAGTTTATAAATTTAATACATCGCTTTTTTATATACAAAGCTAAACACTAATAGTAATACAGTAGAATCCCGATAACTCGTACCCCGATAATTCGTATATCCCGCTAATTCGTATGAATTTGCTGGTCCCTTAAAATACGAATTATCGGGATTCTACTGTATTTAAAAAAAAAATTAAACAAAATTACCATGACTTCTGTAACTGCAAAAAAATGCAGAAAACTAGAGCAAGATAGACTTATGTAGATCTAAAAAGGAATGACTGAATACAAGTTAAACGCTATCCCTTCCAGTTTTACAATTTTATAGCAATCATATCAAACCTTATGCTATGAATATAATGTTCAAATTGGCATGGTAACAAAGCTTTTGACTATGCATGCGAAGAAGAAAAATTACATCACGCTATAATAACAGTTTGAATGTATCCGTTCTTACTATTCACTTACAGGACAATGTGTGATTGTAGTAGAAATCGCCATAAAATCGCCATAAGAAAACAGGGGAAATTATTCTTGCAGTTGCCGACAAATTTTTGCAGTTGATTCTTATCTCCCTTTCTCGCCAAGGTATCTTCACATAAATGTGTCTCTATTTTTTTACAGTTGCCGAAGTCATGGTAATGGAGGGCGGCCTTTAAGGTGATGGTCCAATACAAGCTTTGCTTGCTTCGCTTTCTTTACTCGAACTCCGTGTTTCCTTATTGAACTCCGTGTTTCCTTATTGGAGCTGACCCAATACAAAAACGCTTAAAGCAAAGCGAAGCAAGCAAAGCTTCGATTTGAGCGATTCTCAATTAGACGCTTTGCTTTATACGTTTTGACAGTTCTGACAATTCAGTTTTTCACCTAATCGATGGAATAAAACACAAATAGCATACAAAATACATTTTATTTGCCTTATAAATTAATTTTTATTGTTAAAATGTTTGCACAAATTTTTTTTTTCACTCAGAAGATAAAAATATAATAGAATTTCCAGATGTCAAAGCGCTCATAACAAAGCTCACATTGGGTCTAGAGATGCTTTGCTTGCTTTGATCGCCTCGAATGCTTCAGCAAAGTGAAGCAAGCGAAGCAAGCCAACCTTCTATTGGGCCATCACCTTTAGCTTTATTATTTCTTATTGTATTGATTTCAAACAAATTTCCATTACATAAAGCAAAACAAAAAAAAAGTTTCGTTTTGATTTCATTTTTATTTCTTTTATTAAAAAAAACTTGGCCAAGAACCACAAATGAATAAATTAACAAAAAAAAACTCTACTATTTATGGAGCTAACAAAGATTCAATCGTATTATTCCGGTTTTTTTCCATGAAAAACACAATGTTTTTGTAAATTATTTTTATTTTTTTCACTATTTAAGGTGTTCTATTAAAGATGGAGAATTAAAGATGGAGAATTCTTTCACTATTAAAGATGGAGAATAAAACTTATGAAGAGACTTTTCGTTTCTGTGCACCGGGAGTCAAAATTTGGTGCCGAAACAACCTTAATAGAATGGTGGATATACTTTGAATCAATTTACAAATACGGTTTTTTTCTACTTGTAAATCGGTATGTTCTTTCGATGATATGGGCGTCAAATTCAACTCCAAAGGGGATAAACGGGCATGCTTTTACGGATTTTTCAATATCTCATAGGATTCGACTTGTTTTTTGCAGTTAAAGGTTGCTTTTTAAAATACCCAAAAAGCCCCTAAAATTTTTTTTGTAAAAGTTCAATAATAAAACGGATAGAAGTTAAAACTTGGGTTTTTTGAAACTTTTTTGTGCACATTTTCGTATAATTTTATTAAAAGGAAGTCGAATGATTCTAAATCGCTGGAAACCATATTCGTAAAGTCTTGAGTAGTTAAATCACACGAACGACGCGGCCAATTGATTATGCCATTTAAGGTAGAACCAGAAACATACGTCCGTGCGTCCGCCATGCGTCCGTCACGTTGACAGTTCGATGCGGTCAAAGTAAAATCAACGGGCTGCTATGAGTACTCCCCTAATAATGCGTTTGCCGGATGCGGCAACCGCATAGACTAGGTCGACTTTCTACTTTTACATGCGGCAACGCACGGAAATGTCATTTCGCAAAAAAGTTTGGTTACGATTTAAGCAATTTAAGTATGGAACAAATTGAAAGTATGTAATTGTTTCGACGATAAACTAATAGAAGAAGTGCAAAAAAAGTGAAGAAGAAGTGGGTCGTTGCCGTACCCAACTGTCACCGCATAAAACTGTCTACCGGACGGACGCATGACGGACGCATCGACGTTCTAGCTTTATAGGATAACGCGTACACCGAAGTTCGATTTCAATAACTTGACTGTTTCACACGCTGTCTGGAATGTGGCACCATCTTGTTGAAACCACATATGCTTCAAGTCATTTTCTTCCAATTGAGAAATAGTCAGTTAACATGGCGCTTTCCAGTTACTGTAACTAACTTGCCGTTGTCGTTCGAAAAGGACTATAGCCCAATTAGACCTCCGGTATGAAATTCGCATCAAACAGATCGGATAGAAAAATTATTGCAATAACCAGGCTAGGACGGTCAACATACAGGCAGAAAATTTCCATTAAGGGTCTCCTTTTGTTTTTGATAGTTCTTCTTACACTTAATGGTTATTACATAAGAAATCTAGCATCTAGCTGCTTTACTAGTACTCAAATCGAGTGTCGCGTGGGGAAACTCAACATTATACAAGGATTTCCACAAACTTCTGACCGTGTTGAAGCGCAACTGTGTTTTTATGGACCGTTTTATAAAATTTTTGTCTCCATGTTTACAGATTTTATGGAAAAATCACCAAGAATGTTAAAAAAGAAACTTAGAGGAATTTGGGAAAAGGATATCGACAAGGCTAGGTAACAAAAAAACACATCATTAGAGTATTATAAAAAAAATTTATAAAAAATCTAAAAAACTTTTTTACAGACACCGGAAAATGTACAAAAAAAGTTGTAACAAACCATTGTAACAATGACAAAACGGGATCGGGTGACTCCCATAAAAATTTTTGTCTCCATTTTTTTTTCTTACTAAATTTGCAATTACAATAAAAAATCACTAAACTGAAAATGTTTAGGCAGTCTTGATTGGCTGATCATTTTGCCCGAAAATTCCAAAGATGATGTCGAGAAGACCGAGCTTATTTAGTAGCCACCAGGAGAAGAGTCCAATAATGACGGTCTTGCAAACACGGTCCAAGATGTACAAACTATATTAAATTAGAAGAAAAACATCAGAAAAAAAACTGATTTAAAATAAGAATTTCTTACGCTCTCAATTGCATTCTGGCTTTCGGAAGTGACGACAGTGGTTCTTTGAGGCAGTATTGACGACCGCCAAGAATACTAATTTTCATGTATTCAGCATCATCGACATCTTCCATTTGCATATTAAATCTGAAAAAGATTTTAATTAAATTAATTTAAAAAAAAAGTTAAGGTAATAATGATTTATGATTACATTTGTTGGTCTTTTTCGCCTAAATTCTTAAACAGCCCCGCATAGTTTTCTGATCTGAAATCCCAGCCGCGCATTGTGAAGAATTGCAATACCTCTAAACCAGTTGAGATACGATTTTGAATTCGAATCATGCTAAAAATGCGAAAAAGTGTTAATTAAATTGACAACATTCCCTGGTAAAATAATTAAACGTACAATCGTTTTTGTCCAGCGCATAACATAAGGAAGTCGACAAGATAAGCAGGTATCCAATGGAACAGGATCACGTTGATAGTGTGGTAAAGTTTGTTTGTGGTAATACAGCCGCCTGGATACCAGAGACCAGCATCAAATGGATAATCAAAACCGACTGTTTCGCCGAGTTTCATTACTTCAAACCATGGTGTCTTTTTGTGATCGGCACACGTTATATTGTAGACTGGAATCTGGGCGGGTCTGAGGGAGTTAACATTATAAAATCTTTGATTAAAGAAGGAACTTTAAATCGTTTTACTTCTGTTTGGCGGTGCAGAATTCATGGGCAATTGTGATGAGGCCATTGATAGCATAATCGACTGGGATAACTTCTGATTTATGACGACCATCAACTAACATAGATCGGATAACTCCCTTGGCAGCGCCGACCATAAGACCAATCGGACCGTTTAAGCTGTCTACCCATCCTGGTAGAGGTTCGTATGCAGCTGGTGAAACTGAAAGCAGTGAAAAGAAAAAAAAACATTAAATTCCTCTTTATATTATGTATCTATAACCAGTGGAAATCTAGTCACATTTCGCAAGATAAATAAAAGTTTTTAAAAATAAAAGTTAAAGCGACATTTTGATTCAAAATTTTTATTGCGCGCTAACGAAATTGCAGTTACAGCGACTGTACGATTGCAAACATTTTCTATAAACACGTCAACCTGAATTAAATGCGCCGCAGGTGAAATATTTTCTAAATCCTTTTGCCTCTCATGTGGCACTGAGACTCAAATTCAGTCTCAAATAATTAAACTAGAGTACATTAGAGACTTGATTATCCGAGCTTGTCGGGTCTGCCCACAATACGGAAAATATGATGTACCAGGAAAAGCGAGCCATGCTGGGTCACATCAAAATCCTATTTTTTCTGATTTTTTGAGGAAAAAAGTAGATTTACGTTATCTTTACAATACTTTTCCTGAGGTTTGAAATCCCTGATTCGAAAACCACTTCTGCTAATTTTCTCGAGAAAAAAATAGGATATTTTTGTTAGCATCACAGGACCTTTGGTATTCAAATTTTGAAATCTCAAAATCAGATTCAGGATCAGCGACCTAGGTAAACCCTGTATTGTTAATTTACTCACAAAACAAACATGGAAAATAGGATATTCGCGTCATCCTTACAGGAACTTTCTGAAGATTTAAGATTCGCAATCCCAAAGGCCCCCCAATGATAGTTTTTCCGATAAAACGTGGGAAAAAGGATATTCGCGTTATCCTTATAGGACTTTCCGTTTCGAGTTTTGAAATTTAAAGATCAGATTTTTGATCAGCGACCTGAAAAACCCCGTAATGCCATTTTTTTCCAGAAAAATTAGGAAAAGGGATATTCGCGATATCCTCACAGGATTTTTCCGTTTGGAGATTTGAAATTTCAACATAAGATTCTTGATCAGCGATCGCCAAAACTTCGTAATGCAATTTTTTCGAAAAAAAATTGGGAAAAAGGATATTTGTTTTTTCCTTACAGGACCTTAACGAATTTTCTCGAAGATGGAACCTAGCACAATCGTATTTTTGTCCCCGAAAATTATACCGGATCTAGAGTTATTGAATCATATCATACAAAGTATTTCATAATTGTGTATCTTATATTGTCTACCGCAAAAATTTAACAATTTGTCAACAAAAACATTTTTGTTGCATTGTGTAATTCGTCATTAACAACACCTTTTGTAATAAAATAAACGAAAATTTGCGGATCCAGTATTCTATGAATTTTGAATAAATATTTAATATATATTGATAAAAATCTCTAACGCAAAACTAAAACGTGACTAGCTATGGAAATTTGGTCTTCATTCGGACATTTTTTTTTGCTAAATTTATATAGATACACAATCAAACGAAAATAAAACGAAAATGACGTTTAGTGACATTATGCAACTAGGAAGAAGCTTAACACGAGCTCCGAACCTTAATCTACTACAGGTAGATACTGAGCGAATGGACTTCGGTTATTTAAAAGCGTCTTCGTTGTTTGCTATACGAACTCGGTTTGATATCTTTACTTTTATTCGTCGTTTCTTATGAATCTATTTAACAACTTCATACACTGTTTCGTGTTTCCACAGGTGAGAGACCCCAGAAACGGGAGGAAACTGGGGTTGATCAAACGAGACAAACTAACTTTTTTGCGCGCCAAACTGCTGAACGCAGGTGGTTTGACCACCTCCGAGAAAGTCGACTACGATATTTCCGTGCATAAATTCGCGCATTTGACATCAAGAGAAATTTACCACAGAAAGCAAAACTTTTTGAAATTGCAAGTTTTAGATTTAGTTTAATTTTAGATTTTGCAACAAATTGTTGAAAACTAGAATTTCAACTCTTTGCAGAAGACAAGAGAAATTATTGGTGAAAGGTCACAGAAAACGAACAAAAACCGTTCGTAAGTTTCTACCAAGTAACGAATTTTATATACAAGCTATGATTTTAGGATATACAATTTATAGCAAAATAAATCTTGAAATGGATATTTGGAAATCCATACATTCTATAGACTTGAATTAATAAAAAAAAATGTTTACATCAGATTCTATAAAGATATTTTAGTTAGAGTGATTAGAAAATCTTTACAATTGTTAGCAAAATACAGCAGCAAGCGTAAATTCCTCCGTTTGTATTGAGAAAGTGGCAATTGAAAAACCCTTTATTATTGGGCTACGATCGGATAGCAAAATTATTGCAATAACCAGGCTAGGACGGCCACAACACAGGACTAAAAAGTAAATTTCGGTCCAAGGTACGAGCCCGGCTCCTATTGAACGCGAACTGAAATTTAGTGCGTTTTCGCACTTTTTCCAGTTCTGTGGCTCCATGTTTTCGTGTAGAAACCCAGCATTAAACGTTGCTGTAGCTTATAAATGTGGTCCAATGAATTCTAACTCACCTATACTTGGTCTAGTGATCACAACTGGTAGATTGGGATATTCGTCCCTGACTAGAACTTCGGCTAATCTCTTGGAATATGTGTACGTGTTTGGATGGTGTGGCTTCAATAGGTTTGGTGTAATTGATTCAATGGCTTTCAGATCCATCCATTCCATAAGACGCATCAAATCTTCGGGTTTATGAGTGAAATCGTAGACCTTCTCATACATCACCTCCTGATCACAGTTGCAGAAAGCAGTTGATAAATGAATAAATGCGTCAAGTTTCTTCATTTTCTTAGCAACATCTAGTGCACGTTTAGTTCCAGTTGTATTCATATCAATGGCATCTTTAAGATTTCCCTCCAAGCGCAAAGTAGCGGCCATATGGAAAACAATATTTGTGTTGTTGCACACCTTCTGTAGACCGTCACCACTAAGTCCAAGGGCTAGAATTTTACAAAAATAAACGTTAAGCTTTTTGAAAAAAAAATGTGAACATTTCGTCTTACTATCAAAAGTGACATCTCCTTGAACAATGCTTAGCTTCTTGAAGACCTCTGGTTTTTCATCCCTGATTCGTTGGAAAAGCTATCACATAAATGAAAAAAATTTTAGCATCAAGTTATAATTGGGGTATAATATAAGTTAATATTTACTGGCAATTTGAACATATCTTCGAGACGAGATTCTGGGCCCTTGCCTTTCTTTGGCCTCATTAACATAATCACTTCCTTGACTTCAGAGCATGAGTACAGGAGTTTCTCAACTAAAACCTTGCCCATAAATCCAGATGCTCCCGTAATAAAGATAGTTTTATCTTTATAGAATTTTTGAACTGGTGTTAGATCCGCCATCTTGAATTCTTCTGTAAAATAGCAGAAAATAATATTTCATAGCTTTTATTGTTGTGATAAAATTCAAATGTGACTAAAAAATTCAAATTACTTAATAATACTATAAATGTGCTTAGAAATAAAACTCTTAAGGTGGCCCGTTATCTGAACTTAAAAAGAAGCTAAATTTGTTAAATATTTTGGTGTAAAACTATCTAAATTAAACATAAAAATAATATTTAGTTTGAATTAGAAGTCCTTGATTTGCCACAATCTTCGTTATTTGGATGAAAAACCTAAAACCAAGATGGCAATATTTTGACAACTGCATATTTTCGTTCAGTTTTTCTTCCATGGTTTGATCAATTTTGTTCACTTTTCGTTTAATTGATCAAAGAGACACCTAGGATAGGTGACAAAAGGTCTATTTAACGAAAATGTGTACGATCGCAGTGAATATATCAGAAAGCCAAACCTAGATTCTTATAGAGTTATAACTTATAAGTTAATTAAAATAATTTGATAAAAATTGAACTTTGATTTTTTTAATTTGTTACGAAATTAACAAAATTTCCTAGTCCTTCTCACAATTAATTTTTGGCGAACAATTTTGTTTCTTAATTTTCATAATTACTGCAAATTTACAACTCATACCAGATTGTATCCCACTACTTTTCATGGAAATAAAAATAAATAGTTTTCGTAAAAAAACAAAAAAAAAATCAGTTAAATACAACGCATTTAACTATATTTTAAGTTTAATGAGCTGTTGATTTTAACGTTTATTGCATAAATCTGTTGCATAGCTTTCCGTGTTTTGATTTCTTAGGAAGCATTTATGAATATATTTTTATTCTTTTAAATACTGGACGTTTAATGGCAACAAGTGCACCCTTGATGTTTTTTCTCTATGTGCACCTTCCATGAAATATTTAGAGGTTTTTCTTTGCCTGTTGTCTGTTGGCCACTACACGATATTCGTTTACATTGCGAAATAAAAATTAATTAACGCTTTCCGTTTATATAGAGGTTCACTATTTTTTTTATATTATTCAGGTAAATGTAAGTATCGACTCTGTCAGGTGTTTGCAAATATTTGTGATTTGTAGTATATCTTGTCTGGCTATAATTTGTTTTACGCTTCATGGTTTCGACTGTTCAAAAACCGCGAAAGTGCCTCAATCGTCACGCATTGTAACTGGAACTGGCAAAAATTTCTACAACAAGCCAAGACCTCAGATCTTGAAGAATCATCTCACAGCTCTGCAGACACCAAAATGATTGAGTCGTTTGCGGTGAAATGATAACTTGATGGGAAGATGGTATGCTGTTACTTAAATTTGTCGGTTCATTTGTCAAAATCCTAATTTGACACAAGGCGAAGTTCTTGACACAAATTGTCCCATAAAAATGATGTTGTAACATGGATCATTGGTCCACAGCGAAATAAAAAGAGATTCAATTTGATTTGTGGACACTACAGTCATCTCTAAAGAAGATCTACCATCAATTGGTACTTGCTTCTCAAAATGTGATGATCTATCGACCATTTTAAAGTCTTTGTGATTTTACAATCGGCGGTAATTTTGTTCAAAGTGGAAAAAAAATTACAAACAAAAACTTGGTTGCGGTTGTTGAACTTTATGATGATATAGATTGTAATTTTAGTATATTTTTCCAGACAGTTCTAAGAGTCGAGCTACTCGCAAGCCAGTAAATTATTAATTAAACAGTTTTGTTCAATTATATGCTTTTGCTTTACTTGGAAGGTAAACATTAATAAAAATGTATGTGAATGCGGATCACTGTATTTACAAATGGTTAGAGTAGAAGAATTACGAATATGTAATAAAAAATATTTTCGCATAACAATAAACAGAAACTCGCTATTTAATCTAGTTTTTATATACCATTTAAGCAATAAATGATAACATGTATGATGCGAACATTTTTAATTAGATTTTCAAATTGATATTTAATCGGTCCACAAAATATGGATTGTTTTTCAGTACTAAAACATCATCAAATATTACTTAAAGGACATTTGGAAACTTGGTCTAATGTTCAAAGAATATACACAAATCACGGAGAACTCGAGAGTTCTGTGATTCGCCAGGCTACATTTGGCTTGAAGCCGTGTGCTGTGACTTGATGTTGAATTAAGTAGAAACAAGTGAGTGCTAAGCGTATGAAAGTCTAAGCAACGACTGAGGCATTAGGCGAGTATTGACAAGAATGTGGATGTCAGTCTCGCGTTGATCAAGATTCGAGAATCTGGACGCAGCATACTTAATTAAGGGTTGTGATACTTTTAGTGCGAACGCACACGCTTCTTCTCGTCGCGGCGACTTTTAGTCCTCAAAATGCCTTTCCGACGTCCGACGTACACGCTTCTTCACTTTTTAGCAGGAAAAACTTGTGTACAACAAGCGATCACTCATGTGTGTGTCGTTCTCATATATGTGTTGTATTTCCAGCTCATTCCTTTATTAGCTAGCACCGAGGCAACATCAATTGCCACAATAGGAACTGCCAACAATAGAAGAATAAGGACTGGTAATTTCTTGTTTACCTACCTACCTGAAAAATAAAACTACCTGCAATTGGTATTTCATTATTTGCATTCAATTTTTGTTTATTTGGGGTATGTTTACGAGTCGGTGGCTAAGCACCGACTGCCTCAATGAAATTACGCACACATGCATGCTGACGTGCTATACGAGCGACTTCATTTGTGTGCGTAAAAGAAGACGTGAAGAACACTTTTCGAGTGGCGACTTTTCTCCTCTTGTCGCACTCGTTTCTTTCCTACAATTTGGTGAGGCTGAGGCATCCTGATGACCGAAAGTTGCTTCGTGTACGTCGCCAGTTAGAAAACAAAAATCATCATCATCATCCTCGGCGCTACAGCTCTCGAAGAGCCTGGGCCTCCTCAATTGAGGTTTCATAACAATTTCTTCCCTGCTTCGCACCTACAGTTTTACATGGATTGCAAATCATGGATGAATTACAACATTTGTAAGGTTTTTTTTGCGTCAAATGCAGGCCAAATAAATTAATGCTGTTTTACGATATTTCAAAAACTATTAATTTTAAAAATAGCAGGGCAACGAGTTTCTTATTTTTTCATAAAAACTCACTGTTTTTGATTGACATGCAAACAGTATAATACTCTAAGACTATTGGCAATTGTAGCTTTTCTTATGTTTGGTTAAAATTTGTCAATAAATTTTTGTTGACGTACTATTTTACAGCTAAACTCGAAACTACGACTAATCCAGTCAGTTTTAGCTAATTTTATAATAAAAATAATCACAACTACTTTTCTGATCAATTTAACTTTGTTTGAAGATTTGTTATTCTTTTTCAGTAGACATCTCAAGTGAAATGGAAAAAAGACCTTAACTGGTTTGTTAAATAGCAATTCCTGCTTACCGATGAGAATAAAAAAACTTTTAATAGGTGGTTTCTCTTTTCGTATGAAATGTAACAAAATGTTAAGTTTCCTAACTCAAATGAAACAGTCAACTCAAATATAAGAGTCTTTTTTTTGCTTTTAGCTATTATGAGGATTGTAATTAAAATCAAAGGCAAACATCGCCATCATCATTATCGTCAACGTCGTCATAATTTAACAAGTTCATGGATGAGGTCTCTAATATAAGTATATGTTTCGTTTTGATGATGAAAAGATGCACCTCTAATAATGATCTTCGCTTGTCTTCATGGCGATAGTTTTATAACACAAAGTCATTAAACACATCTCTCAACTCATTACAATTTGTGATAAAATTTATTACTAAATCATTATGTTTTTGTTGGTTTACCATCGTTTTAACAGAACGAAACAATTAGCTAAGGAATGATCTCCATAAAGTCATTTGTTTATATCTAAAATTATTGTATGTGCCTAGTGTGGGTTTCTATTTATATAGTTTCATTGCCCATAGGTCAACCTATGAATAAGATTTTAAAGGCGGTAATTATATTTACTCATAAATTTACCATTAATTCTAAAACATGTATCTTTTTTTTTAAGTTTTATTGCACTCAATCAATCAAAAAGTAATGCTACATTTACACGAATGACAAATTTGTCATTTTTTTCTTGTCATTATGTTAATTCCCGTGTATATGGCATAATTTTTGTAATTTTTTCTGTCAGAAAATGTCAATCTCTCATAAAAGAATGAACTTGTCCATTCTTTTATGCCAGATTGTCATTCGTGCAAACGCAATATTAGTTATGACAAAAGTTGAATACTAAAGTTGTCATAACTAATATTGCGTTTGCACGAATGACAATCTAGCATAAAAGAATGGACAAGTTCATTCTTTTATGAGAGATTGACATTTTCTGACAGAAAAAATTACAAAAATTATGCCATTTACACGGGAATTAACATAATGACAAGAAAAAAATGACAAATTTGTCATTCGTGTAAATGTAGCATAAGAATCTTTAAAATCACACACTGCAGAGTTAAAATTATCATCAATATAGCAATATTAATCACTTAGGCCCGTTTGCGCGTATTATTCTTAAAAAATTAAGTTGTTTTTTTAAGTTGTACATAAGTTGCTAAGTTTTGTTGGTGCAAACGTCACTTAGTGTGTTAATAACTCCGCATTGGTGTTAAAAAAGGAGTAGTTGAAAATCATATAAAATAATTAATTTGTCTGATGGTTATTTGATATGCTAATTATTTGTGCAATATACCAAGTTTTTTTTATTTTATCGACTTTGCTCGGCAAATGTGTATTGCTGTATTAAAGGTAATAATTATAGTATATGAAAAAGTATTGTTATGTTTATGTAGCGTTTTATGTTCAGTGAATAGTGTTACTAGCAAGTGAAGAAAAATATTCGTTCTTGATGTTGAAAAATTAATTATTTACAAGATTTGTTTAGTGAATTTACAAATCTGTACTAAATATGCCGGCCACGATTAAGATTTTTTTTAAATTACATACATACAAGCTCAACATATTTCTTGAATTTTTTATCAGTTTTTGATTGTATCTGTGTATGTTGTATGAATAAAGAAAAATTCCAGAAAAAGTATTTAAAGCTGTTAAAGCCCCGTGCACTGAGAAGAAACTTGTCACTGACGGAAATCATTAATCAGTCCGAGATGAGTTAGTAACTGCTCAGAAATTTTAATCACAAACCAATTCAGTTTCTTTTGAGTTGCTTCGCGTGCACTGGGATTTAGAGTCACCAGCAAACCAAAATTGCTGATCATTTTCAGTAAAATTGTAGTGGACTTCTTAGATTTGTAAGAGAGCGAGAGAGAGAGAAAAATAGAGTGAGAGAGAGAAAGATAGAGTGAGAGAGAGAAAGATAGAGTGTGAGAGAGAAAGATAGAGTGATATAGAGAAAGATAGAGAAAGAGAGAGAAAGATAGGGTGAGAGAGAGAAAGATAGAGTGAGAGAGAGAAAGATAGAGTGAGAGAGAGAAAGATAGAGTGAGAGAGAGAGAAAGATAGAGTGATATCGAGAGAGAGAGAGAGGGACAGATGTGAGTTAACCAGAAACTTGAAAATTGATTAGGAAATTAAAAATTGATTTATTATATTTTTGATTACTTTTTTAAGCAGAGCAAGTGACGTAATGGTCATTTGTTCAAGAACTGTCAGGATTTTTTTTTTCATTTCAAACTTCGTCAATAAGTGGCATCCCTGTCGGTTTGTTACCTTGCTTGGCCTATGGAGCCGGACGTCGCGTAAAAACTGTGCCAGAATCCGTTTAAAGGCTTGAAGACAACTGGAAACAGCAAACACAGGGCGGCACAAAAAGGAGGTTATTTTAGGTGTGAATTTTCCAAGATCGCGGCTTGTTTAAAAGTGAAAAACGAATTAAAATTGCTTTATCAGATAAATTTTAAAATTTATTTTAGAAGCTCGGTTTTTAGTTGCGTTCAAAATCTTGAGATCTTTCGAGAACGTCAAAATCGAAAGAAAGTCAAAATCGCAAGAAAGTCAAAATCACTTTGAAAGTCAAAATCAAAATTGCAAAAACTTTGATTGAATTAGATAAAGTAAGTTTCCTAAAGGACCAATTAATTCACGGCGAGGAACAAATTTAAAAAAAAAGACAATTTTTTCAAATTTTAATATTTGGGTGCACAATGGAGAACATCTGACCACCTAAATCGCAAGGAACTTTCAAGAAAAAAAAAACCGACAAAAGATTAGTTATTTATGGAGTAAGTTTCACTGTCATACTATCGTAAACCCCCTTTTCCCTCTACAATTGTAACGCATTTTATTGGGATGAAATTCTG
Source organism: Chrysopilus asiliformis (assembly GCA_964034945.1). Taxonomy (NCBI): domain Eukaryota; kingdom Metazoa; phylum Arthropoda; class Insecta; order Diptera; family Rhagionidae; genus Chrysopilus; species Chrysopilus asiliformis. The sequence continues at coordinate 103,012,429 of OZ035961.1, forward strand.
CATTTAAAGGAAGCCTGTTTTTAGAACATCGTTCACCGAATTCCAGTAAAATGAAAGGAAATAAAGTATCAATTTTTAAGTCAGTTAAAATCGTCACAAACAAAGTCAAAATGTAGATTTACTGATTTGCAATTGCATAGTATAGTTATGCATACTTGTATAAATTGAGGTTTTAGTTAAAAAAAAAACAATTAAGATTTATCTCGTTAACAGCAAAGAAAAAAATTGAAAGGGATTTACTTTTGTTTCACTTTATCGTTCATAAGATTTAAATCCTTTATTATTTTATATCACTCTCATAACCTTGAACGTAAGTAATTCAGAATGTAAGAGATTTTTAACCCAAATCCGCCAGTCATTATTACCGACATAATTATCAAATTTATGAAAATAAACTCAATTCACCCGCAAAGAAAAAAACATTTAACTTAAACCAGTGCAACAATCTCCCAAGAGAATCCCTTTTTTTCTTTTTTCCGATTCATTTTAATTTTCTTTTATTTTTGAAGATCATGTATTCAACCTGTCACAATTGAAAACTGTGTCAACAATTACCTCATTTTTGTACAGTAATGAACTTGAATACTGTGCAAAATTATCGCATAAAAAAGGACCCACTTGACATTCAACATGTCCCAAAACTGGTTGCGGTATGTAATTTAAAATGAAGTACTTTTTCGGCATCAATTCATATACGGTAGTAAAAAAACCCGGGCAGCCCCATCGCCAGACTAAAAATTGAATGCAATGTTAATGTCGATTGATGCAAAAAATGGAAAAAATGACTGTCTGCGGGAGCTACTTTCGATTTTCAATTATCGATGCAATTTGCAAAAAAGTAACACAAAAAAGAAATCGAATCATCACAAAAAACCTGACCTTCACCAAGATATGTACTAATTTAAGAAAATATTCCATACGTAACGTTTTTTTTTTAGTTTTTCTCTTCCAGTGTGATGCATTTTGGTTGCATCACACACATAAGCTACAAACGCCATAAAACGACTGGTTCCCCAAGTGAAGGTCCTCTATATAAGATATAGTGTTAATTTGAAGTTGCGCAATGGAACTACCGTATATTAAGTAGGCGATATTCGAAATGGATATTCAAATTGCATTCCCCGGAATTATCACATCGTTGTAATGACCATGAAATTACAGATGATCGGTATTCCAAACAGATGGTCAAAAGATTAAAAAAATCATTTGCTGATGACCCAATTTCGAATGGAAAAATAGATGAAACTCCAATGAAAATAGATGAAACTCCAATGAAAATAGATGAAATGGAAAACGGGGTCAACAACTCTATTATTTTTTTTTTGTAACTGAAGCGAGTCCATGGCGATTACTTAATATTTAGGCCTATATAATTATGTAATGATAATTTCTGTAATCCGCTGGATGGATATCTATTAGATTGATCACAGCACGAAACCATGTAATTGATTCGCGCCCAATTCCAGAGAAGATACTATGCTGGAGATGAAAACGAAAAGATCAGATTCGTTTTTTTTCATCACTCTATTACCAATTCGATGTGACATTTTCGTTTAGATAAAAACCAGTTTTAGTTGCAGATGCTTTTTTCATCATATTAAATTGTTTTAATTTTTTTATGTACAGTTCCCACATTATTTTTGTGATTATACGGATTATTTCGTGTCCATAGTAATTTTGCATTTCGTGGTTTTTGCACACGCTTCGGGACTTCAAATGACTTTGCTGCGTTAATTAGGGATTTTTCTTCTTATTTATTGCCCAATTGCGTCTTCATTAAGAAATTTCCGAAAATGATAATTGACGTCAAATACTTTTGCATATCGCAAATTCGACATGAATCTAAAAGTATTTTTATATTTCGTAAGTATCTTCAAAGTTCTTAACCCTACTCTGCATAGTGTATTTACTGATGGTATATAAATGTTTTTTTTTTTCGTTATCATAATTACGGCGTTCAAATTTTAGTAAAACATTCGCCCAGAGGTCAGACACCCTTCATTGAGATAATTAAACAATAAAAACGACAGTCCTGATAAAACGCGTAGAAACTGTTAAAGCAACATATATAGAAAATTTTATATCCTTTAAATTTTGTTATATTCATGTTTAAGCTACAAACGCCATAAGCGACCGTCTTCCTAAGTGAAAAAGTTGATAGAAAATTACGATTTTCGTAAAACTTAGTTACAAAAAATTCCAGTTATTCAGAAAACAAATTTTCAGGCAAATATAAAAGTTCTTGCAATAAAGAGTTAATATTTCAGATGCATGTTATATATCTTTCATTGTGCAACGATTTCTACAATTTATTTTAATTGCTTTAAAATGGAATGCTTGACGTAAAGCTTAGAACTGATCAGTGTTAAGATCAGACAAGCTGCGCATAATACCTCTGTTTCCTTAAAACGAAAAAGTTTGTTTTCTTGTAAAATTTGGCATTTAAAAATCTTTTTTTTTTAAATTTCTGTTTGAAATGAATTTTTCTCAAACAAGTTTTTGCCTGTAGCGTAATTTCTGTTTGTCCATTGGGCGCATTGTTGCTTGCTTAATTTTTTCTTTGCTTTAAAGGGCCCATAGACGGCCAACTTTGCTGCCAACCTGGTCGCCAACATGCAATGTTGGAGTCGATGTTGTACGTCTGTGGCCAAGTTGGCGGTGGGTTTTCATGTTGTCGACGAGGTTGGTGTAAAATCAAAAAATTTTGAAAACTTAGCATGTTGGCGTTCATGTTGGGGTGTCTGTAGGCAAATTTACAACCTGGTTGCTAATCTCAGTTGCATTGAGTACTGCGAGAAATCACCTAAAGTCGACGGGATCTTGTTAAAAATGATGTTGTCAATTTGGTTGCCAACATTTCGTCTCGTCTGTGGTGAAAACTACCAACCAGGTTGGCGACCAGGTTGGCAACAAAGTTGGCCGTCTATGGGCCCTTTTAGAGTCGTGACTTGAAATTTGATTTGCCTCAAAAACTTACTTTTCCAGTCAATTTTGAGTCCTGAAGAGACTTTCAATGCCATATTGGGTCCTTGAGGCGACAAATTTTTGTCTGACCTACACAAAAAATGTAACTAACAGCAGGACCATAACTATTCAATTAACATGGGGGCTATAACTTTATTGTTGCTGTAGGTCTGTTGCTCCTGTTTGATGTTACTCTGCAGCATATTTCTTGTGAATAATCGGCGGCATAAATGGGCTTTGAATTGCTATCTATGATGATCTAACTAGGCTTTTATCACGTGCGCCAAAAACTCAATCCATTCAAAAAAAAAGTCTGTAATTGTCAATTCTAGTTGAGAGGAAAAATATTTACTTCACTTTTCTTCGTTCTCTTTTTCTTCATTTTTTTTCTTCGTCTTCTTTTTCTCCATTTTTTTTCTTCTTGACCTGCCACAATGTCTGTCGTCCGTCATCTTTGCCTTACTAAATTCCAATCCAGGTAAAACTGCTGGTGCCGCAGCGGAGAAGATTAATTTAGTGAACCGCCAATTTGGAGAAAAACGGAGCAAGACGTAAACATATACATGTCATCGATGTCCGAGTCTCAGGTTGAGTAGCTTTGACTACCAATCGACCACATTAACTTTAATTGTTGAACTGTTCATAACATAGCAGCACAGTACAAAAAAAATCCCAATATTTTTTGAATTTTTCCTCACACTGAAAAACACCCACACGAGTAGATTTTGATGCCGAAAATTGTCTGTAGGGCGTTCGTTTATAATAAATATACAAATCTGTAATCATAGATAAGCCATAAATTTTTGAATTTTCTACTGTAATTTATCCATGGTTTTGTAAATAATGTAAAACTGTAGGTGGGAGCAGTAAGAATGAAAATCTGTTATGAAACCTTAATTGAGGACGCCCATTTTGGCCAGAGAATATAGCAACAAGAAGGAAGTGGGAGATAAGTAAAAAGTATATTTTTCCATTTCTTACTAATTTTGACAAAGATCACATTTCCAAATGTTTGCACCTTCTTTCTATAACATGTGCTCAGCTCAATTAATAGACATAATTATTGAATGCACAACTTGTTAAAATTACACGACATCAAATAATTGCTATCTTAACATCTTAATCTCATCGAAAGTAAAAAGCTATGGCAATTAATTTACGAATATTGTGAATGCTGTAAAACAAAAGATTTAAGCGACGAACTTTTTTCAGTACCTATCCACATTCTTTCACAATTCAACCTAAATATTTGTATTGCTAAAACTTGTACCGTAATAAACAAAAAACCCTCCTTATTCCATAGTCTGAATTTATTTTCATTTTCAGTTTATTAAACCCGAAATCCCAAAAAAACCCAAAATCTACCATCAAGAAAGCTATTAAGGCAAAGTAAGTGAAGCTAATTGCATCTTTTTTATTATAAAATGACATTTTGTTATGCTTTTCGTTGAACACTACGTTAATTTTTAGTAAATTACTTGCAGTTAATTTTTACAAACAATCATTACTATAGATAAATGTAGAGAAAATCTGTGATATAAACATAAACAAGTCATCAAATGTTGATAAACTTTCGTTTTAAATTTGCATAGACGAGGAAGCGACTTTTAGTGAAGATCCCACTCCAATTTAAACCTTTTACGAAACTTTACAATCTGTCGGTTTGGTGGAATTGAGTTCAACTCATTTGGATTTTTCTTCACAAAAAAAAAAAAAAGATTGCAACTTGGCACTATAATTATTTCAATTTCGCTTACTTTTTACTTCAGGGTTTATTGTGGAATTAAAAATTATGAAAAAAAAACCATTTTTGTGAAAAAGGGGTAATGAGCGTTAACTGCATGGCGTATGAAGAGAAAGGAGAGACAAATACTGTAGGCTATTGCGCATTTTTAATGCGGTTGGATTAATTTTCGGGCGTTGTATGACTTTAAAGTAAAGTTTTGTCCAGCAGAGGTGGAGTTCGTTAATTGCACATTCTTTCACCAAAAATTAACTTCTTATTCAGCATTTCTTTGGAGCATTTAGCCTTTAGCTTTTTGCTGTCAGCTACTGCAACTTTGTGTAAGAGAAATGCAAATTTTCTAGTGTGAGTGTTCCATGTATAAAAATCATCGTTCTGTCGGGCATGGAAATTAACTATTGAGTAATGAATGATTGTGACCCATTGAAAGATGATCATGATTGATGGCAAACAATAATGTAATAAATAAGATAAAAAAAATATTTTAGACACAACTTTATTCCGTGGTAATGTTGACCTTGCCGTTAGATTAGGTTTACGTTTACATCATTGGATTACACATGAATACGAAAATAATCGATTTCAGAGTTTTTTTTTCTGAATTTTGTTAAGAATGTCAGACAATAATAAACTGCAACCAATAAAAAATCTGATGAAAATCATTAATTTGTGAAAGTTCCATTGAGAGATTTTTAAATGTTTGACTTAAATTTCTGTTCCAAATTTACCTCTGAATAGAATAATTTTTTTCTTTTTTTGGTTCGGGATGATTTTACAAGAGGCGGATTGTTATTATTGACGATGTGAATTTAGTTTGATTATATTGGAAGATTGTTAGTCACTTAATTGGAGAAAGCGCTATTGCTAAGAGTTTTGTGGTTGAATATTTAATGTGGAAATTGCATAAGTCCACTAAATTCATTAGGTTGGTATGTTTATTTCCAAATTTTCAACATTTATATGCATTTATCTTCTGGAATAACAGATGTTTATGTAATTTCGAAAATTTGATAAAAAAAATAATTCCTCGGAATAGAAAACCATCCGATAATCCGCAGAAATTTAAGGAGAACATAAACCGACATCTCCTTTTGTCCTTCCGACCATCGTGAGCTGTGCTTCGGCATTAAAGGGTCTTTCCCTAAGCTCTGGCTGGAATTATAAAAAAATGATAGTTACTGCCTGGTGCTGATGACATCATTAGTAAATATTGCTTTTGGGCCTCTGCTGTTGATTGGTTGCAACAACAAAACCTTACAAATGTTGCAATTCATCCATGTTTTGTGATCTATAAAAAACTGATGGGCATTGTTGTCCATTATTGCCGGTTTCATGTAGGACACAGATACACTTTTTTGAAAACTAAAGTAGTTATTCTATTTTATTACATCATTTAAAGTATTTTGCTTTTCACAATGGTATTGATGTATTTTATGGGTTTTCCTTTAAAGCACGACATTCAATCCTCTTGGTGATTGCATAAAATTATTCCATGCTAGTTAAATTCTTCAACCTAATTTTTTTGGAGTCTCGCAATTACTGCTTCTGCCCAATCATTCAAAAAATGGTTTAATTTTCGACGATTTGTTATTATTTTGTCAAAAACTTCCTTTGAAAAATCTGTATGCAGGGCATGATCTAGCTCTTCCGACGGTCAGGGAAAAAATTGTGTTTTAGTCCCTTATGAGTTAATTTGCTTTGCCGCCTTCAAATGTAACGCTTCAAAATTTGTAGCTCCTGGCAAATGTCCGGCTCGCTCCTTCGCGGGTATATCCTTGTTCTTGTGTATTTCTTCGCGTTTCATATAATTCAATTATTTTCAATTTAAAAGATAAACACATCAATTTAAAAATGATTTACATGGCTTGACGATAGACATCATTTATCAAGTGCAGTGCTTACGATCCATGATAATCTGATTTAGCACGCGACTGAAAGTTCAAGCATTTTTATTTACACTAACTAGATTTTAGTATTAATTGATCACACTCTGACTATTCTGTTAACCACTTTGACCGTAGACATTCAATAAAATGTTAATAGCTTTGGGTTTTATCGTAGAATTGAAGTTGTTTACCAATTTAATTAATTTAATAGATTTCGGTAAACTTTTCGTAGATCGCACGTACCAAAAACCTTGGTCAGTATTTGCGTATTAGTAAGTTTTTAAGCGTTTCCGAAGTGTCTTTAGTACCAAACGTTTTTTATATTCTACAGTTTGTTTGGATGAGTTGGCACTTCTTGATTTCCTTGCACAATGAATTAGTTATTTATTCAATTTTGTTAGATTAAAAGAAAAATTGAATAAAAGTTCGTCAAATAACACTAAAAAATTGATTGAGAATTTGAATACGAAGTCTGCAATTTTAACTTTATTGAAAACATCTGTATTCAGTTGAAAATTAAGGGGAAAGAGGCTCTCTACAGGATATAAAGCCAGTTATCTTAGAAATGGCAAAAATTAAACGGTCTTGAGACCTTTAATCAGCCACAGCAAAGTAAAAGTGTCCGTTTGTGTGTCCTGGAACCCATAGGAAGGAAGGAATTTGATGAAGACCCGACCGATTTGGATATGAAGCCTAAAAATTTCTTCTTCCAGTTTTTATTGGAAACAAGTTACCTGCGGCGCATTTAATTACAACGTTTTCTTGTTTTTACCACTTAGAAGTACGACATGTGCTTCTCAGCCACACCCTTTTTATTTTGAAAAAGATTCGACCGATTTTAATTAAATTTATCATCTTTAGATTTTCGGGGACGTGGAAGCCTTGTATGGATATCGCAAATATAATCTTGGTAACAGAAATTGACTGTACAGTAATCCCCCGCTTTACGGACGGGATGCGTTCTACGGAAATTGTCCGTATATCGAAAATCCGTAAAACGAAACCTATTTTAGTATTGAGATTGTACTGGGAATAAATAGATGTGTTCCAATCAATAGAAATGTCCGTAAAAAGAAACCTATTTTAGTATAAGATCGTATTAAAAATAGATAGATGCGTACCAAAAAAATCCGTAATACGAAACAGATTAGTAAATATATTAAAATAATTATTTAACCACTAGAATAATGAGAAAACTATATAATTATAGAAAAAAAATATTTATACTACTTGAAATGGAGCATAAATCAATTGAATATGTTAAAACCAACAAAATATTATGGGACAAATCATGCCGCGGACAAAAAAACGTAGCTGTCTCTACGTAGGTTTCTGCTAGTTTCGTCAGAATTCAAATTTCATTGTGGGACAGAAAGCAGATTCTGCTTTTGCTGCTGCTTCTGCCTCTGCTGCTGCCTCTGCCCAATTGGAGTTCTCGCTTAAGAATAGCAAATAGATTTTTTAAAAATACACCGCACTGCAGTTTTTTATTGCCTTTTTTTAATTCTCTTTTGTGTATACACAAAATGTGTCAGAAATTTCGGAGAAATTAAGTATGTATATTTACAATAAATACAACATAATTATGGAGGACTTTTTCTTGATTTTTTTTTGTGATTCAAAAAAAAAATTTTTTGTCCGTAATAGCGAATTTTTTTATCCGTATAGCGAATTTGTTCCTATATTAGTCATGTCCGTAACTTCGAATTTCCGTAAAACGAGCGTCCGTATAGCGGGGGATTACTGTACGTCCTTTTTAAGGCCTTGATGTAATGCATGAAGTGAAAATTTTTAATTTGAAATTTCGAATAAAACATTGATATTCGTTTTATTTTACAGGTTCTAAAAAAATTTTGACACATTTACAACCTAGCTCAATCACTTCCTTGTTTCCGAAAACCTAAAGATTATAAATTTCATCAAAATTGGTCAAGTCGTGTTCCTGAGAGGCACATGTCGAGCTATAAAAAATTGCAAAAAGCCCTTGAATTTGAAAAAGGACAAAAATTTCATTTGCGGTTCTTCAAACAAATGCAAAAATTGAGAAAAGAAGCAGTTGTCAATCGCAAAATTTTAATACTTCTATAAAAATATCGTGTTTGAAAATAGGATGTGCCTCTGAAGCACACGTCGTGCCTTTTGAGATTTTCGCTTCCTTTAAGGAGCCGCTCCATTACCATGACTTTTTACCATGACAAAAAAATGCAGGAAACTAGAGCAAGATAGACTTATGTAGATCTAAATAGGAATGACTGAATACAAGTTAAACGCTATCCCTTCCAGTTTTACAATTTTATAGCAATCATATCAAACCTTATGCTATGAATATAATGTTCAAATTGGCATGGTAACAAAGCTTTTGACTATGCATGCGAAGGAGAAAAAGCTTTTAAAATGACATCACGCTATAATAACAGTTTGAATGTGTCCGTGCTTGCTATTCACTTACAGGGACAATGTGTGGTTGTAGTAGAAATCGCCATAAAATCGCCATAACAAAAGAGGGGAAATTATTTTTGCATTTGCCGACAAATTTTTGCAGTTGATTCTTATCTCCCTTTCTCGCCAAGGCATCTTCACATAAATGTGTCTCATTTTTTTTGTCATGGTAAAAAGTCATGGTAATGGAGCGGCTCCTTTATCCAACAAACCAAGAGAAAGTTTTGAATGTCGTTTGCAATATGAGATAAGTAACAGTTGTTTGCCCAAAGGAATTTTGGTTAAAAATATTGCTGCAAATGTTGAAAATAATGAGTTAGACAAATATAGGTTAAGGCTGGGATCGGGATGTAATTTACAAGAAACTTCAAGTTTTAGGTTTGTACCAAAGTATATTAAAAACAGGAAATTTTTAACACGTTTTCCAAAATCAATAACAGACCAAACCAGCAAATCAAAAAAAAAGCAATAACTTTAAATTTTTAATGGATTATATTACCCCAAATCACACCTGGATTATATTATCTCAAATCACACCTAATAACTTAATCACTGATTAAAACTAAAATTGTGTAATCTAATTAACATAAAAGAAACAAATATCTAAATCTGATTGTAAACATTAGAAAAATAAATTACAATTAGCTTCATTTCATCAAGAAAAAATAATCTTTTGAAACCAAAACATCGCAAATGATTAATTAGTAAAACAAATCGTCATTTTTCCCTCCACTGTATTCAGGTGCCAGCATGCTTCGAAATTTAAAAAAAAAATCAGCCCGCCTGGAGGCGATAATTCGAAATGTGTGTAACATAACTGAAATACCGAAATAATCGAAGCGCAATTCATAAGAGTTATAAAAAACCGATCAGTAGAAAAGTTGTCTGTGGTTATGGCAGAAATATCTTGACCAGCAGTAAACTAAAAATGTTCAGTAGGTTGATCAATTGCGGAGGTATTACTTAAACTTAAACGATAGGTTCAAATCAACTCAGCGGAACATTTCATCAATTTCTTCAAATATGTATGTCGACTGTTGTACGTTTTTAAAAAAAAAATTGTATAATGCAACAGAGATAAAATACACGTCTTTGCGACGCAATTGACCAGTTTCTGTGTCTCTCGTAATATGTATAAATGTTAGAGCAAGTAACCTTTTTGGTTTACCTTTGATGACCATGTCCAATGTGATTTTCGAGTGTACTTTAGTCAAATGCACACTTAACTTTTTGTCACGTTTGAGATTTGATTCCCACAACACTTTTCCTGGTTAACCTACACTAAAAATCTTGCACGCTTTTTTAAAAACGTTTAATGAGGTAAACAAAGATTATGTTTGCTGGTTTGAGTGCTATAAGTGGTCAAGTTTCAAGGTCTGGCGGTGGTTTTCACTATAGAGTAATTAAATTCATTTTTGAATTCTTATAAAAGATTTTTAGGTGATTTAGCAGGAGCTTCACCTAACGACAAAACTAGTTTCGTAGAAGCAGATTTTACGTTCTGCAACTTGTTCAATTTGTGAATAATTTTGACGCAGTTGACAACAATTTTTTTCCCCAAAAAATCCCGAAATGATTGTATATGTTTGGGATGATTTTGAATATCTCTTCACTGACGTAATTTTTTTTATCTTGATACTATTGTTATTGAAAGTAAACTGTTTTAAGAAAAAGTCACATTTAATAACTTCCCTGACCTTAAGGTGTTATTTGCAGTAACTACGTTTATTCGACCTAAACACATCAAGTACACAAAATAATGGGAAGTTCCAAGCTAAATCAGAAACGGATGTTAGTATTTAAAAATCCACTATTAAAGGTATAAAAGTTCCCAAACAAGATTCGTATCTGTTAGCAATTATTATTACTGGTAAAACAAATAGATATACAATGATGGTATCAACATTAGCCTTTGTACTATTAGATTTTTCTTTAAGACGAGTCAAAATTAAATCGCAAACTCATAAAACATAATTCGATTTTGTCCGAAGTCATCTTAAGCGAATAAATCGCGTATTAATGATTGTAAAATTTACAACTCAAAGTCGAAATGATAATTCATTAAGAAAAATTATCGATGTCAAAGAAGTCACTTTGAACTGTAGAGTACATGGTGTGCTGTGTCTGGCAATCAAGTCCAGGTACAAGGCCATCAGACTGTATAAGAAATCACCACGGATGTTTCACAGTTTATTGGTGAATACCAATTTTTGAACTTTCTTTCATTCAATCGCTGGATGTGAAACCTGAGTGTAGTTATGACTGAAAAGGTTTTAGAAATGATGATATTACCTTGCATCATATTTTTAACGTGTGAATAACATCGGGAGACAAATGAAATTCCCCACAAAAAGAATGGATGTCGAGGTTGCTGAAATGATTGAAGGCTACTCCGAATATACAACAATTTTTTTAATTTTTTATTCTTGCAATATCCGATAGATTTATTTTTTTTCCTGAATATGTTAAACTGTTGTAAAATGTTTAGCGGCGGCATAATTTGATTTCATGGGTTATTAAGGTTTATCAGCTGCTGGTTGTCCGCATTCGAAGTTCAAGTAAAAAAAAACTCGATCTATTGGTCAACTTTAGCGGAAAATATTATATTGAAAAGTATGTTAGTGAGCTTAAGGTCAATTTAGAAGTTGACTTACTTTTAACTATGCTTTATTGATTGACTTTTTTTTTACCGATTCGCACTGAGGCCGAGATTTTTGCTGTTAAAAATTTAATCCCTGATCTGATTTTCTGCTGGTGGTTATTAGTGTCTTGGGAACTATAAAATTACAATATTTTTGTAATATTTTTGTCTAGACTTTTTAAATAAATTTTAATAAATTGTATGAAGAGGAAATGCCTAAAATTTATAAATCAAATTGTGTAATTTTGAGGGTCATTGGATTTTGGTATTTTTCTCGCAATCTGTGGAGCGGAGAAACTAACGCGAAAAATGGAATTCATTTTTACGAAAAGGAAACAAAATTAAAATAATTTCTTTTTGAAAAATGGGAAAGTTAAATGAAATGGCTTCGCAGGGTTCTATACATTGTTTCCATTGTATTCTATAAAATAAAAAAAGACGCTTTGACAATGAAAGACTATGGGCTCAATTCTGTTGACAATTTTTTTTTTTTACTAAAAATCAGAGTTTCCAGGACCTAATACAAGATTTTGAGTGACTAAAAAAATGAAGGACTAGGAAATTTTGAATTGCACAAGGAATATTTAGCACTACAAATTTTTTTTAACACTCTAACTGCCACGGCAGTCAAAAAGACCTGACACCTAACTGTTCTGTACAGTGAAACAATGAAAATTATTAAAGTGTTCGCTCCAACCGCAACGATTTTTTTGTAGTTGCACACATTTTATGGTAATAAAATAACATTTAGGTATAATTTTGTTTCAATTTTTTTTCTCTTAGTGCATCCTTTTTGACTGACAACTAAATATTAGAAAAAGGCTTAAAACTGTCGTGGCAGTTAGAGTGTTAAACCTAAATATTTTACCAAAGTTTTGATAGATTCCATACAGTGGCTACACGCAGAGAAAAAATAGTGAATCTAATTATATTTACTTTCTTATACGTAGCATAATAAAGTATTTGATGAAACATTGCGACCTCATAATTTTGCCCAAAAAAGATTTCCCGAGAGCTCTCGAGTCGATTGAAGTATTGTTACAAAAACGTCTTTCTGTCTGTTAAGCTCGATCCAGACTACACGATGTACGGGGTACGAGATACGAGGTTTTTGGTTTCCTCGTAACTGCATCCACACTGCACAGGGTTTTGCTCATTCGTGTACGCGGTTACCACGTACGAGGATAATCAAACAGCTTCTGATTTTACTCACTAGGTGAAACCATGTGCAAATTTCCCATCCAAACACTCGATGTTCGGGGTACGTGCCAACCTCGTACCCCGTACATCGTGTAGTCTGGATCGAGCTTTAGTCTGTGTACGAGATTTCTCAAAAACTAAAGGTCGATACAGACTACACGATGTACGGGGTACGAGGTTGGCACGTACCCCGAACATCGAGTGTTTGGATGGGAAATTTGCACATGGTTTCACCTAGTGAGTAAAATCAGAAGCTGTTTGATTATCCTCGTACGTGGTAACCGCGTACACGAATGAGCAAAACCCTGTGCAGTGTGGATGCAGTTCCATGTACGAGGAAACCAAAAACCTCGTATCTCGTACCCCGTACATCGTGTAGTCTGGATCGAGCTTAAGAAAGCTAGCGCCATGAAATTTTACTGAAGTGCGACGATCCTGTCAACTTTTGGTGGAAATTTGTTCATCCGAAGCAACTGAAACGGAGGATTTTTAAAATTCGCAATTTAGTTTTATGCTATTCACTCCGAAACTACGAGTTTTCAGTAGTCTTATAATATGACGGAAGTTGAAGACAATAAAATTTTCGACATTTTTACCTTGCAAAAATACTTTTTTGCGCTTTTTTTTAATTAAATACTAAAAAAAATCAAAGCCACTTAATTTTTTTTGAAAATTTCATCGCATGTCCATGCAACGCAAGCTTGCGTCGAAAAAGGACACAAGATTTCCAAGACTAAATCAAATGTGACGGAATTTGCATCGTTTATCAAAACGAAGAAAGCCTTGCATCGAAAAACTACGCAATATTTTTAAGCGGGTACCTTCCTACAATATAATTATCTTTCCTTTTGTTAAGGAATTTAAAAATGTCTGCCAATCACGGCGCCCGATACGTGAGTAAAAAATTGGTTTCGGGATAAGGAAAGATTCTTCAATCCAAAGTTTCGAGTTTGAAAATATGTAGCAGTTTGAATACTTTTACAGTTTCTAGCCGATTTCGAGGGTTGCTCCAAACATGTCCAAATATATTGAAGATGGGTGGTATTATGTTGTAATTGTTGATTGTGCTGATGATTGTGCTGTTATGCTATTTGACAAAACATTTAATTCTTCGCGACTCCAAATGTCACTATAATTTATGTACTCAGCCAAAGTATATTCGTTTTCAATTTGTAGTTCTACTTTATCTCAGGATTCCTTCTGCGTTGAGCTAGAGCTGGGCAGTGACAGGGAAGATGAGTTGTCGGCTCCTTCTCGTCCACATCCTCACAGCTTCTACAAAAATCAACTTTTGGTGGAAATTTGTGGTTATAATAAAAACCCAGGATTTATTGACAACTCTTGCGTTGACAGATTGGTGTTAAATGTTTTCTCGGCCAAATTAGAACTAACCAACCAATTTTGCACAATGAAAATTTCTAGCAATTAAATAACACTGTATAACGAAATTTTTTTCCGTTTCCGTTACGTTTTTCGTTATTGTAACGCAATTAAATTTTTATAACGTTGTAACGATTTTGAAGAAAAAACCCGAAAATCATTTCGTTATTTCATTGCGTTACGATAATGTTTCCCATCCCTGCCAAAAATACAATTTCAAAGAACATTTCTCTTGAAAGTCCATAACATTAGTCGGAAGACTTTTTAGTGCTTTTTGATAGTGTATAACATTAAAAAACTTGTTTTATATATTTTTTATGTTTATTTGATATTTTTTTAGTCTTCGAACATATAATATTCTTGCCTTTTAGATATTCTTATGAAGTTTTTGAATTCAGAATCGGATTCAGCGACCCCCAAATGAAATTTTCCAGAAAATTTGAGGAAAAGGATAATCACGTTATCCTTACAAGATCTTCCTTTATCCTTACAAGGAGGAAGTGGTGAGAATATTGTATCAAGGAATTTTTTTGTTGTTAAAAACCGCCACTAATGTGCCACTTTAACAAATTTTTTCGTGTTCCATAAACTAGAAGGTAAACAGTTTCAAGGAAAGTGTAATTTCACTGTTTATCCTTTTTCTTGTTCCGTCAGAAATGCAAGAGCGCCACAATGTCTTTATCTTGAAAAAAATTGCCAATCCTTGATGCTCCAAGTATTTCAATTATTTTCTTAATTTTAAATTTAGTTTTTTATTATTCTTTCTCTTCCTCTTTGTGCCTCATGGTGTTCGGGGTCCGCTCGCAAACTTCTTCCAAATTCTCCTGTCCATGACCATCGTTTTAATTTCTTGTATCGATTTCCCCTTTGCTTGAAGGTCCTGCGAGGTTTTTTTCGGTATAGTTATTCCTTTGGGTGTGTTTCTTGAAATCTGAGCGGCGTTTTTTCTGGCCATATCCTACCTGTTCAAACCAGAGAAGCTGCTAAGTACAGATTCTAGCTTCTTGGTTAGCGCTGTGTAGTTAAATTTTTCAAATGGTTAAAACAATATTAGATTAATTCTTTCAGGAATTCAAAAATTAGAAGATGTTTTTTGAAAAGGCCAACTTACAGGTGCTCCAAAAATCTCGAGGACAAGTGTGCTTTCTCTAGCTACACCACCGAATAAATGTCAGAAATGTCGTAAATTTGCATAATTATGACCAGTTTATATAACCAAACTAATGACAGTTCAGATTTAACAAGTATTTTCATATCTAGAGCCCCACAATTTTTTCGCGGCTGTGCAAAATTAGTGGTCGCACCATTATTTTAGTACCATCTTGGTACTGATCTGAAATTATTCAAGATGCAGAATTTCTAAATGAAAAGCACATCCTAAAGTTTAATTGATAAGCGAAAAATATTCTCTTTAGCTTCCCAAGAACAATTTGTAACCGTGGTTACAAAAAAACCTTCAATTTAAATTACATTTTAGATGGTTTCCGAATAAACCCGCCAAAAACGGTTATTTTGAAACCAGCTTCTAAATAGGGGTTCTGAAACGTTTCTGAAAGGCTACAAAAACCAAATGTGGAACTTTTGAGTTTTGTTACCATGGTTTCAAATACGTTTCTTAACCGAAATGTAACCTCAAATTGTTACTTGGGTTATGAAAGGTAAAATCGCAATTAAGTATAGCAAAATTGGATTAGTTAAAATTTTATGCAAATCGATAAAATTGCGAAGTTCTAGACTCTAAAAGTTATTTCATATATCCAAGCTTACATCGTAAACTTAAAGGAATCACACATTTTGAAAGAATTTCAACTACTAATATCTACTTTTTTGCGATAAAAACCAAATAATAACCGCAATTATTTTCTGCATTTTAATATTACACATTTTCAAGTGATTGAACCCATATTTCCCATATCACAGTCGAAATTTCAGCACCGCATAATGAGATGAAAACTTCAATTGCATCAAATATTGTTGCGAAAGTATTGAAGTTTTACTGGTTTTTCATTGACGGTAGTATCTTTATAGGTCCATTACACTATGACGATATTTACCAACAGATTTTTTTTCTCGTCTCACGTCGAGCGACTTACATTGTTGGCAAACGTACTCTTAGCCATTACTTAATCTTGTAACTATTCGCAATCATAAAGATGCCAAGATTTTTAAGTCCACATCTACACCGCAATGACCCAAACTCTGTTCATATATCGTTGCTGGTCCATTAAATTATTACTTTCGGTATGATGAATGCGTGAAGGCAGTCGTTTTAATTGAATGGAAACATTGTTTATTTTTCGTAATTTGGGTTTATTTTCGAATTCTCCAACTATTGATGAGAAATCGATTTGTGAAAATTCAATTCGCCTCGAAATATCGATATCCATAATTATGACGAGGTGTGAAAGATCGTTGATCGTAAACCTAAGAAATTTCTACGAGTCTCAATAGAGATGTGGTGTAAGATGAAAGGCAATTATACATTTATGTGATTTCCATAAAACTATAAAAAGACCGGTTTTTAGTCTGGTGACTAGGAAATACGATTGAATTGATTTAATTACGATTGAAGTTGAATTTAAAATGAAAATATTTCACATTTTCAAAATGATTTTGTGCGATAATAAAATTTTAAAATTGAACTCACCTTTAATTAAATTGATAATTTCCCAACGATGTATTTATGAATCCAATAAAAAGAAATGCGAGCTGGTATCTACCTGTATAGTATAGAAAAACACTAAAATTATTACTCAGCGAAGACTCAAATCACCAAAATAACGCGATCAAATAACACCAGCGATAACGCGAATACCACAAGATCACTGAAAAGGAAAGTAAAAGAAAAATTTCACATCCACTTTTGATAATCTCCTTCTATCTTTTTTTATTATCGCTATTTCATTTCCTCTTGTAACGTTTTTCCGATGTTTGACGTTTTTCTCTGTCTGTTTTATTCATGTGGAAATGATCCGTAGACGTTGTTTTATTATTATTATTATATTATTTTAATTTTCTTTTACTGTGACTGCCTTTTTTCCCTAGCGATGATCGAGCAAGATACCAATAAGTTTAGATTAGGTTTGGTTATACCCCATCAGAGATATGAAACGCTCTTAAAAAACAAGTTTCGCGATATTTTCTTCGCGTGAAGATTTTCTAATGCGTTAAGTAACTTTATACAATTTTTTTTATATATGCCTTTACAGTACGTTTTTTTTATTACTGCTGATATTTTGATATTTTTATACGTTTGAGGTAAATTCCAAAATGATTATCCAAAAAAAGCCTATAAAACGATCACACGCACAAGAAACTTAAATCCATTAATTCGTTAACGTAAATAGACCGCATGCTATTTCAAAGACTGATATTAATTTAATATAACATGTTACGATGGTTACCGAATAGAGGAATTTTACCTCAAAGTACAAAATATATACGCAAAATAACAATAACAGTAAAGATATTTTGAATTACTTTAAAAAAAAGAAGTTTTTTGTTTACCGCCTGTTTGGGATAAAATTGAGACACACAAAACGTCCTAACGAATACGCTGTCCGATAAGCAACTGGACATTATTTTTAAAAACCTCGCTTATTTCAGAGAAACATCCCCACCAGGTGAATGGGCGCTATCCCCACCCACCAATGAGGGTAAACTTTGAGCTTAACTTGAAGCAAGAAATGTCCAAGACGTTGAAAACTTGTAAGCTAAACCACTCAGATGTGGTCTGAAAACCACAAGAAAAATGATTTCAAGTCATAAAGTCTGTCTTGTTTGAGCGAAAGAGGGCTTTTCGAAAAGTTCTGATCCTTGCAAAAACAATATTATATAATTTACTTTTCAACACCTATAATACGATTTATGTTTATGCTCATCGAACCAATCGTCGGACACTACACCAGGGTGTTTGGGATGATTTCCGCATGTCCGTCCGTCTGTCTGTCTATCCTTGAACACCATAACTTTAGAAAGGATTGAGCTAGAGACTTGAAAATTTGTATAGTAGCATTTCTCGTAAATGGCAAGGCTAAGTTATTGAACGGGCAAAATCGTACTATGCCTTCCATCTCGCCCATACAAACGAAATTTTTTTTACAATTTTCTCGAAAACAGAATTTATAAAGACAAAATGTATTTAAAATATAATTTTATGTAGCCGTTCCATACATCAAAATTCGATCGGACCAATCGTTCCCGCCTCTCCCATACAAATGGACATTTTTCATACACTCTCGAAGAAATCTGGGGACGAATTAACACCGCCTCAAAACATAGCTAAAAGTAAGCATCTCGTATGGTGTATTTTGCCATTTATATTTTAAGGAGCTAAATATTCATTTCAATACATTTTTGACCTCAATTTTGAATTAACTTCGAAAAGGAGTCAAAAATTCACTCAAACTCCTTTTAGAAGTTATTTCCATTGTAAAGGGTGTTTACGTTTAGAAGAGGCTTACCAATTGGCTTCCATGGCCTATTGGGAAGGCGAATGGTTTACAAATCAAGAAGTTAACTTCGACAATACGAGAAAAAATTAAAACATTTCAAATGTTTACAAAATAAAAACAGAATTTGTGAAGAATAAGTTGGTTTAAAACCGGAATATTGTTAGAAGTCAAAACCCATAGGGGACCTGTTGTGAACTTCCTAGTCCGGAGTTCGATTTTCTCCGAAAGGTGATGGACCCTCTCAAATTCCGTTTCGGTGGGTGATCGATTCCGTTTTTCGACAGCGTAAAAATTTTGTCGAAACCATATTAAATTAAATATGCTAGAAATATTGTTGATGGTGTTTTGAAATATCCATGCCTGGAACTACATATTAGCATGATTTGGAGAGGCCGCTTCTGCGAAAATATCTATTCCTTGTCCTTTCGATTCATTCCGTCCTCTGGTCCCAGAAAAAACTGTGAAAACGCAGTATTGCTGTATTTAAGGGTAGTTTAGGTTTAGCATAACCGATTTTAAAACATTTTTTTTTTCGAAAAATTACAGTCCTTTGAAAAAATCTACAATTTTCGAAGCAGATTTGGATTGGGGTCAAACTTTCAAAAAAATTATAAAAGTTGAATATCCCACGTCATTTTACTGTTTTATCGAAAACTTTCCGACCTACCTACGCCGTCTGCTGTTGAGGTATGTTTCAAATGATTACCTGTCCGATGATCCACTGATGAGGGGAGCCACTGAATTACACAGGTCGTAGAGGAAATGAACGGGGCCCCACTTTACAACGCTCTCTTCTGAGCTACTTTAATTTGCCCATTTTTTCGTGTTTTCTGAGATTTTTGCAAAAAAAAATTATCTGTGGAGTTTGCTCTTTGAAAAGTTTGAATTCAGCAATTAGCATAAGCTCAACAACAAAATGATACCGAATTTTCAGTGCCACAGAAAATGTAATGTGAAAAAGTATAAGAACATTTTAAATAAAAATCTATACAAAATTAATTTTTGTTGTAATCGGAATGTGACAATTTTAATGGACCATTTGTGGGTGGGTGATATAAAGAAACAGCGATTTTTTTACTCTAGTTTACTCTAGTTTTTTTACTATTTTTTAATCTAGTTTTTTTACTCTTTACTCTAGTAAAAAAATCGCTGTTTCTTTTTATAAGGTATTTTACAAAATTTCATTTTCTTTTTACACTTGGGGGTGTACCAGAGTTAGAATTCATCGGAAATATGCTTAAAATTTAAAGTGTTCGTTAATGACAATTAAGTGTTCGTTAATGACAAGAATGCTTTCTGGTTGCCGAAATATAGGTGGATTATTTTTTTACAATGTGGGACATCTTAACTTGATTCAAGTTTGGTTTGCTATTGCGTTTATTACATATTTCAGAGCCGGGAAAATAAGAAAATGCTTGAATGGAATTTCATAAAACTTAAAGGTAACGGTCTGCATATAAAATACGTCCGGTAAATGTATGTCCTATCGAAAAATTTAGATTTTTCATTACTTTTCCATATATCAAATTTCAATTAGAACAAATCCCCAGAAACGCTTTTCTAATTAAATTCTTTCAAATTAAAACACAAAGTTAATTTCATCGCAACGTAAAACATGGCATCAACACCTAATTTATTAGAGATAGTTTAATAATTTTGAACTATATCACAAAATTTGTTAACATTTTATAAAGTCTACATTGCGGTTTCTTTAATAATTCTATTTCATTTTCAATTTAATATTTTTTCAGTATTACAAAAAAAGATGTTAATACGCAATTTTTTACTCAACTTTTTGAGCTGTTGGGTCAGAAAATATTGCCCAGGTCAATCGGATCGCTTAGACATCTTTTGATGTTGCAGGTACAAGGTTAAGATAACGGATTCAGTGGTGCTTTAGGGCACTTCAGCTTTTCAGACTCTATTGGACAGCTTATGATTAACTTCATCAAAAAATCGATAATGCGGCATGAAAAAGTTAAATACCAACTAACTTTTTGTGCATTCGTTGCAGATTAAAAAAAAGTGGCTTTGTAGGACAATTGGAAATCTGGGCCCAACGTTAAGCGATTTTTTTTTGTTGATTTTCATCCTCCTACTCTAGACTGAATCTATATGGTTACAAAAGAACCGTTATCACTATCGATAGATACATTATTTATGTTGCAATACATTTTCTAGCGATTTAGAAAAAACGTTACGAGCTATGCTCACAACTTTATGGATTTCTATTATAATTTGAATTGCATAATATGTGAGATTCCATTACAAGATCCCGGAGAATAAGAAACACTTTTAGTCGTCTATGGTTGCTGGACGTGATTTAACATCAATTGCAAATTAAATTAATTGTACGTTTTTTTCTTATAAAAAGCTGTAAAGAAACCATTGAGATCGTGCAATGATTGCCTGGAGGTTGCTATTTATTGGTGTACTCAATTTAATGTGATCTTAGGTTGCACATGGAAGGGACATCCGGGAAATTATGAAGAAAGTTAAATTATTTAATTTGCGATCACTTCATTCAAAGTTGCATAAAAGAAATTATTTCTATAAAAACTTGCAGTGCAGCGGCTTAAATGCGTTCAAGGAGGTCATTACATTCAAATTAGACCATTATAACGATAAGGAAATATTTATTAGTAATACGCAAAATGCTTCGGCCATTAGAAAGTAACTAAAGATTCAAATTTCAATAGTCGAAGTGTGGAAATTGACACTTCGACTATTGAAATGTATTGAAAATTAATGATAATTCAACCACAAAATTAGATTACATCGTTCGAACAAAAAGAAAATGTTGCATTTGTATGACTTAAAATGCACTGTAATTCATTTTTTATGTGAAAAAGCCAATTATGCTTTCAAAGAATGATTTCTTGGGGAAAGTGCTTGATACAAAATGTGTGAGATAATGCGAAAATTCGATTGTTTTTGTATTCCTGCACTAAATTGAAGTGAATTTATCGGGAGGTATCTCCCATGAATTAAATTTAATAATTTTTTTTTCATTCTTTTAGAGTTGCTGTTAAAAGTATTAATTTAGGGTCAAAAGGATTAGAAATGGGACAAGAAATATCTATGTTTCCTAGCGCGGTATTACACACGGCAACTTTCGGGCTTACTTAAGCCGATTTTCGGGAGAAACGACTGAGGAGGGAAAAGTTGCCACTCGAAATCATGGCTTATCGACAATCTGCATACATGCAAAGCGTGTGAACCGGTTTGGGAAAAGTAGTAGCCAGAAATCATTTTCGTTCTGACCGTCAGCAGGTAAAGATCTTGGGAAGTATATGAGCAGCAGCAATTTCAATGGTTTGAGTTCACACACACCCATGTAAACTTGTGTAGCATATGCAAACAGGATTGGCTTGTTTAAGCCACAAGTGTAAGCACATTGGCTTATTAAGCCCAAAAGTTGCCGGCTTAAAAAAGCCAAGTGTAATACCGGACTTAGTAATCTTCTTAGTGTTTCATTTTTAACGGAAAAGGTTTGTTTTGAATTCAATCAGAGTAAACAAAAAATATCGGCTGTTAGCAACACTTATCCAAAAGTTTATAATTATTCGACAACGCCGGGTACTGTAGCTAGTATATTACATCAATATAGTGGTCTTAATTTTTACAGTATATAAGGATTCAAAATTTTGACTTAAAACATGAATACCTTTTACACAATTCTTAAAAAATATACTAGAATCAGTAACATATAGCTCAATTGAAAATTATGAGAAATGGGAACTCTAAAATATTTCACAGTTTTCCACTACATTTTTCTGTAGTATAATATTTGTTTTTTTTTTTTGGAAAAGAGGTAAAATAAATTTCTACTGTTGTTCTCTTCAAAACCCCGGAAAAGTTTTGCTTAAAAATAGCTAGAAATTTATTGGAAATATGCTTAAAACTTAAAGTATTAGTTAATGGTAAGAATTCTTTAATGGTAAGAATTGGTTGGCGAAATATAGGTGGATTATTTTTTCAAAATGTGGGACTTCTTAACTTGATTCAAGTTTGGTTTGCTATTGCGTTTATTATTTTAGAGCCGGGAAAATAAGAAAATGCTTGAATGGAATTTCATAAAACTTAAAGGTAACGGTCTGCATATAAAATACGTCCTGTAAATGTATGTCCTATCAAAAAAATTTTGATGACTTTTCCATACATCAAATTTCAATTAGAACAAATACCCAGAAACGCTTTTCTAATTAAATTCTTTCAAATTAAAACACAAAGTTAATTTCATCGCAACGTAATATATGGCATCAAAACCTAATTTATTAGAGATAGTTTAGTAATTTTGAACTATATCAAAAAAATTGTTAACAATTTATAAAGTCTACATTGCGGGTTTTTTATTAATTCTACTTCATTTTCAATTTAAAAATATTTTTTCAGCATTACAAAAAAACGATTAATACGCAATTTTTTACTGATTCTTTTTTTTTTATTGAACTTTTTGAGCTGTTGGGTCAGAAAAAATTGCCCAGGTCAATCGGATCGCTTAGGCATCTTTTGATGTTGCAGGTACAAGGTTAAGATAACGGATTCAGTGGTGCTTTAGGGCACTTATATCTGGCAGCTTATGATTAAAAAATCGATACTGCGGCATAAAAAAGTTAAATACGAACTACACTCTGAAAATTAAAAAAAAAACTCGCTGAAAATTAAAAAAAAAGTGGCTTTGTAGGACAATTGGAAATCTGGGTCCAGCGTTAAGCGATTTGTTTTTGTTGATTCTCATCCTCCTACTCTAGACTGAATCTATATGGTTACCAAAGAACCGTTATCACTATCGATAGATACATTATTTATGTTGCAATACATTTTCTAGCGATTTAGAAAAAACGATACGAACTATATTCACAACTTTATGAATTTCTGTTATAATTTGAATTGCATAATACGAGAGATTCCATTACAAGATGCCGGAGAATAAGAAATTTATTAATTGTACATTTTTTTCTTATAAAAAGCTTGTAAAGAAACCATTGAGATCGTGCAATAATTGCCTGGAGGTTGCTATTTATTGGTGTACTCAATTTAATGTGATCTTAGGTTGCACATAGAAGGGACATCCGGGAAATTATAAAGAAGGTAAAATTATTAAATTTGCGATCACTTCATTCAAAGTTGCATAAAATAAAGTATTTCTATAAAAACTTGCAGTGCAGCGGCTTAAATGCGTTCAAGGAGGTCATTACATTCAAATTATACCATTATAACGATAAGGGAATATTTATTAGTATTACGCAAAATGCTTCGGCCATTAGAAAGTAACTAAAGATTCAAATAGAATCAATTTCCACACTTCGACTATTGAAATGTATTGAAAATTAATGATAATTCAACCACAAAATTAGATTACATCGTTCGAACAAAAAGAAAATGTTGCATTTGTATGACTTAAAATGCACTGTAATTCATTTTTTATGTGAAAAAGCCAATTATGCTTTCAAAGAATGATTTCTTGGGGAAAGTGCTTGATACAAAATGTGTGAGATAATGCGAAAATTCGATTGTTTTTGTATTCCTGCACTAAATTGAAGTGAATTTATCGAAGAAGTTGAACTAACTTCACAGTCATCTATCTGTTATAGAATTTAAAAAATTTCCGTTTTTTTTTTGTTGAAGTAAAGATATTGAAACATTTATTAAATTTAAATCGTTGGTATTTCCTATGAATTAAATTTAATAAATTCTTGCAAACTCACCGTTAAAAGGATTAATTTTGGGTCAAAAGGATTAGAAATGGGACAAGAAATATCTATGTTTCTTAGTAATTTTCTTAGTGTTTTTAACAAAAAAGGTTAGTTTTGAATTCAATCAGAAAACCCAAAAAATATCAGTTGTGATCAAGAGAGTTAGTCAATGACATTTTGGGGATAGATTCAACATACCGCTGGGATCGGTCAATTTCGCATTTACAGAACTACATAGAAGGTATCCACAATTAGTAGAATCTATGCACAAATTGCTCTCAGTTTTTTAGTACAATCTATGCACAAATTGCTCTGAGTTTTTTAGTAGAATCTATGCACAAATTGCTCTATGCACAAATTGATTTGAGCTACCGATACTAAGTTGATAGAAAACTACGTTTTTCGTAGAACCCATTCACAAAAAAATTCAAGTCGTTAGATCAATGCGTTCTCGAGCTTTTTAAGATACGTAAAATGGACAGACCGACAGACAAATGCACGGATATCCTCAAAATTTTACCTGAAACAGAATTCGTTCTGACCAGAAAGTTTCTAGGTGCCTCTGTTCTCCAGTCGGTCTCTGTCAGGAATACAATATAGCAGATGAAAGTAAAAAAAATTAAAGCGCTTATAATTAAAAAATAAACATTTTTAGTCTTTATAATTTTAGATTTCAAATACTGCCAAATTGGAGTGACAGAAAAACTTAAATTATTTCTAAAAACTAGCGTAATGAGTATTTTTTTTTTAAACATGAAGTCAAAGTTGAAGATAAAATATGTAAAGGTAGAAGTTCTGCTAACATAATATTTTCTGTAAATAAATTGGTAATCCTTTCATTTGGTTTTGAATTAAAACCTTTGACATCTACTTTTAAAATTCTCTGACAAAAAATTAAATCTAGATACAAAAAGTTTTATCAATTGTAACCTTGTAACAAAAGTGATTAGCATAAGTTTTTAAGCATAAAGACATGTTGCATTCGAAAAAATGTATCTTGATTATACAAAATTAGATTATTGATTGTGTTAAACCTTAGCTATTGACACCGATACGTTTGTAATGTGGCAATATTGATGAATCTATGAATATTTTTTTGACTATTTCCGTGGAAATTTTAATTTTTTTTAGATTTATTCTAAACATATTAAAGCAACAAAAAGTGTGCATCAATGAACTAGCTTTTATGCTCAACTAAAAATCTATTTCATTGTCACCTTGACCCATAACACGAGTAATATTTAAATTTTTTCTGAAAATGTTCACTTGCGTTTTTCGTTCAAATATCTGTTTGGTATGTTAAATAGATGTGTTAAAAGTCTTCGACATTTAATCTGTTTAAGAAAATGCACAAGTAATCTTTAATTTCGCCGAAAACAAATTTCGCGTCATGTTAAAAAAAAACTTTATCGGTTCTGGGTTAATTAGCATAGCAATATACAATTTTCGGTATTTGTTTTATTTTCTTTCGATATTTTAGGCAAATTTTGCCCTTGAAATTAATACATTGGCAAATTGTATGAAATTGATTTTTTGTGTAAAATTTAAAAAAATATCTAAGCTTTTGGATATTTTTTATGGTGTCTCCGTTTGAAACGTGTAGACGTTTGTCGGCTAATGCCCCTGAACCCATATTGCGATTATGTAAAACCGAAACGATACATCGAAGAAAAATTGTGCATTTGAGAAATTGAAGCTTTTTCCAGTTTGCCACACTTCTTTAATAAAATTTTCAAGATCAGCAAAAAATGAAGACAATTGGGGCTACTGTCAAGCTCAATCAAATTATCAGGTTATTGGATTCATACTTTTCTTCGCAGGTATATCATGAAAGACCTTGTATGGGACGCACAAACCAATATTCAAGAAGTCTAATTTCGAAATTTCGACTTTGAATATCAGCGTCTTGAGTTTTTTCGTACAAGATTCGTTATTAATACAAATTTTAGTTTTTTCTGTGATTTTTTTCGAAAGGTCTCAATTATGCTGTAATTAACATAAACCCATAGACGTCTCGATGACGTAACTAACGTTTTGCAAAATTCTTAACATAATTAAGCATTTATTTAATGGATTTTCGAGAGGTTTTTTTTTGTAGCACATCTTTTGACAAATGGTTTTTTGATTGGAAATTAATGAAAAACTATCTAGGGCTGACATATCGATCTTTAATCAAAATAATTTGCAAAATACAGCTTAAAAAAGAAGCGTTTTTTTAGTTTTTGATCCACTACCACACTGTTTTTGTAGCTTTAAAATAAATATAAAAAACGGCACGTGAGCGATTTAAAAATATTTTAATTAATCAAGCGTGTAAATACAAAGCAGCCCACAAGTATTTTAACACGTTTTAATTTAGAAAATGCAAAAAAGTCATGTACATATTAAAATTTTATAGATTGTAAGCAAAGATTAAATAAATAAAGATAAGAAACCTAGAACAAATTTTGGGGGGCACAAAAAAATCCGACAGCGGAATGCCTTGCAAAATTATTATTTTCTTTGATATTTTGACGCTCAACTGTCAAAAATCAATAAAAATATTTAAATTGCATGCGTTACTTGATTGAGATTCATAACTCTACAGTATTTTCTATACATTTTTCGTAAAACGATTTCGTAAAACTCATTTACAAAAAATTTCAAGTCGCTAGTTATTTAAGATATGTAAAACGGACAGACCAACAGACAAGTGCACGGACATCCCCATAATTTGTACTGATCAGAAAGTTTCTATCTGTTCTCGACTCGGTCTTCGTTATGAATACAATATTTTTCCTCAATAGCAGAGGAAAGTAAAAAGGCAAAAAAGGTTCCTTTTTTCAATCAAGTTAACCATTTTTTAAAACTAAAATGAAAAACTCAGCCTGATCTACCTAACGGTGAGATGATAACTTTCTTACATAATTTAACCTCATTCATGAAAATAAGTCTATATGCCGACTTTTTTATACGAAAATAGTTTTTATACAAAAACATGAAATCCCGAAAATTAGCTCAAGTATAACGTTGAAATTTGGCGTAAAGATAAATCTCTTGCGAAAATGGGAAAAAATTGAACTACCTCTTTCCTCGTCTCCCAAACAAATGTCATTTTTTTCGCAATTTTCTCAAAAACGACTAATTTTTTCGTAAAATTCGTTTAGACCAAAAGTGTTTAGAATATGATTGTACGAAATACTGAGTACATCAAAATGCAGTTGGAAAGAGTTCCCCCTCTCCCATACAAATGGGTGATTTTAATATACATTTCTTATATGTAATAAAGGTAAAACGATTAACACAAAATACATTTTATTGTGAGAATTTGAAATGAATCTTAATAGTAAAGAATAATTACATTTTTTAAATGTCCATCTTAATTTCAAAGATTAAAATAATAATGTTTGATGTCCAAATCTATCCAATTTGTTCAGCTAACATCGATATACATGATAGTTAATCTTTTCATTATTACGTAAAACATTCATTGTGAGCTAAATTCTAAACAAAATTACAGAAACTTACATCTTAATCTCCAAAAAAATAATTATTTCTGAGTTAACTTTTCAAAAGTTTCAGTCACTAATTTTGAATTTGTAGAAAAATCTTTTTTTTTATTGATACAAAGAAATGTAGTAAAGTATACTATGCAACTTAAATTGTTAAATTTCGTCAATATTTTTTATTGTTCAATTACAAAATCAACAATGAATTCTTTATTACTGGAACTAAAACTGAAAAATTAAATAAATATTTCAATAAAGCAACTTGAAAGCAATTTGATATTGTTGTCAACATAATGCAATCGAGTTTTAAAATAAAAAAAATACATTTAATAAAATGTTGCTCACTTATTTTCGCCAAGACATTCTTTTTAAACGTTAATTTAAAAGTAATTACGTCAATGATACAATATAAACTTAACAAAAGCTATAATTGCCAATCTGGCAATCATTGATATTCGTATCAAAATTCGAACAGTTATACCAAAATTCCACTTTGAAGTCAAACTTTCCAATAAGATTTTTTAAAATTTATTCCAATCGGATTTTGATGTATGGGAGTTTTATGTAGAATCATATCCTAAATAACTTTTGTTCTTGGACTTTTTTGATAAGATGCACCGTTTTTGAGATATTCACAAAAAACGATTTCGTTCGTATGGGGGGTACCCCCCCTAATGGTCCATTTTTGCCCATTAACGAACTTAGCCTCGTGTGCGCCCGCAATCCGCGCCACAGACAGACGGACAGACAGACAGACAGACAGACAGACGGACATGCAAAAATTAATTATTTTTATCATTCTAAACACACTGGTGTAATTCATTTTTTTGTGCGATGACGGGATCTTGGCGTTACAAACGGTATGGCAAAGTTAATATACCCTTTGGTTTCACCATACGGGTATAAAAAATGTTTTTTGTGCATTCATCTTTGTTGATAAAAAAATCTATTAATTACAAGAATATTAGATCTCTTTACCCTTTTGTGAAAAACTATGAATTCTCTTTCAAAAATCGTGTACAAAAGATAAAATACAATAAAATTGAAATCGTACGGAAGCTACTAAAAGCATTGCTAAAAGAGTTGTTTGCCTACCTAAATGTTTGTTCCGATATCATGCAAAAACGATTTGAATAAATTTTTGTACATGAATAGAGTAACTTCCGAAATAAAGATAGGAAACTTTATGTCGACATTTTCTCTTTTTTGGGATCCCTCAACTTTTAACTTTTGACTCTTCAAACAATTAAAGTTTATCTGCATTTGATAAAGATCCTTTCTGTTAAATTTCAAGTTTAACCACCCTTTTACATTTAATCCCCTCCCTTGCTATCTTTTGACTCCTCAGAAGTACTATAATTGATTCGATATTTAGCAGTGGACAGTTATCTGTTACATTATCCTCAAATAAGTTTGGTGAAAAAATTTGATTTTTTCGATAAACTCGCAAAAAGTGTCATGTTAGTAGGGAGAGGTGGAAAAGAGTGATCCGATTGAATTTTAATGTATGGAAAAGTTATGTAAAACCATAATCTAAACACATTTTGTCTTCATAATACTTTCAATACGATCCATCGTGTTTTTGTCTGCGAATTTTAATCGGTATTTATTCCGCGAGTTATATTAATCTATCGCAAAATAAATTCACTGAACAAAAGTTGTCAAATGTGAATTTATTCTGGCGGTTTTGTAAGGAATAAATTTCAGAATTTTGTGTAGTAGTGAAAACGGTCGTGCGAAGTATAAAATTCGTGCAATAAAGTGTCAGATGTGAACGGCGCCTTTTAACACTCTTCTTTGCTAGTTCTTACTTTTGTTGTCTTAACACTCTTCGGTGTATTAACACTCTTTCTACAATAAACGTAATCACATTTTTTGCTAAATGGGTTTATGTTTATTTATGGTAAAAAGAAAATTTTCGTTCGTTTTCGTGGAGTAAACTTTGGACAGAATGTTTTTCTCCGTTCACTATATCGAGGGTTTACTGTACTTTCAAATCATTGAAATTTTAAATTTACCGGGCCTTGATATCACAAAAATGCGTCCAGCACGTTGAGAAAGTACGTTTGCAGGGATTTTTACTTCAAAATGGTGAGTCACACGGGTTAAATCATACTAATAAATTCAAATGATTATGGGATTTATATAACAAATACGTTGCGTTTCTATCAACTTATTTTTAAAGAACGATAAACCAATTCGGAGTTCTTTCCTTCTACAAAAGGTTCATATTTCCATAAGAAATTTTCGTTAAGAACAAAGAACTTTTGTAAAAAAAAAGTCTGAATTTGCTTATCGTTTTTTTAAAAATGTGTGAATTCAGATTATTTTTTAATGTAGATATTTCAATTCGTATTTAAAATACCATACTTATTAATAATTGCGAATTTCGAAATCAATTGACATTAGATTTACATTAAAACATCGAAATCAAAAATTACAATAAAAAAAAACCGAAAATGTGAAAAATATTTTTGAAAGTATCGATTCACTTGACATATTAAAATACTAAATCAAATTAAATGTTTCTCACATTTATCTGCATTAATTTAGCGTTTTTATTAAAAAATTTCGTATTTAAGTACATTTGAAGTACAAACGGAAGAACAATAATCAAGTACAGCTAGAAGTACACTCGACAAGTACACAGCTCGTTGGAAGTAAAGTTTCTCCATCGATTTTTGCGGACAGGCGAATTGTTTCTGGTTTCGAGGATGGCTGATTTAGATGATTTTTTCGCGAAAAAGGACAAAAAGAAGTCAAAGGGAAAGAAGTTCGCGACGGCGGAAGAGGTGGCCAAAAAGCTAGAGGACACGACTTCGAAACGGGCCGAGCAGCCAAAGCCCCGAAAAGAGAGACCGGTTGGAGCCCCATTGACGGGGGATGGCGAGGAGACGGGCGAGAAGCCCGAGCAGGTGAGTTAAGAAAAATGGGCCTTCAGTCGGGTGCATAAACGAATCGTTAGAAATGTGTATGGCCACATTTCTAGCGATTCGAATGTGCACCCAACAGCAATATTGATGCTAATTTGCTCGCCTCGTGTTCGCCCATCTTCCAGCATCGCCAGCAGGAAGACGAGTGGAAAGAATTCCAGGAGGAGGAGCGGAAAGACTACTCTGGCCTGAAAATCGGCCAACTCACAATCACAGAAGAACAACAGAATCAAACGAACCTCGGCGGCAACGACGTGGACTCGTACAACGATGGATCGAGCGACGGGGAGGGGAACGAGGGTTCAGACAAGAGGGAGTACGGCCCATGGAAAAAGGTGCATGGGTCGATGGTGGAGGAGATTCCAGTTGGGGTCGGGGGCGGAGGCGTCGGCGGTGGCCTTGTCCAGCTGGATAAGACGGCCAAGGTTTATGTGAGTCCAGCGTTTAGAAATCAGGTAAGAACGCCACAAATCTACGTTTTGCCAACACACTTTCGATTCGATTAACCACAAAATTCTCCTCGTGGAATTTTGCTAATTGCAGCCCTTGCGAGCTGCCAAAACCCGCAATCGCACAGCGCCAGATATCACGAATGAGGACTACTTCCCTACTTTGGGGGCCGCTCGGCCCGAAGAACAGCGCAAAAAGAAGAACGAACCAGCATTTGAGGAGGTCCGTTTGCTTTTAATTAATATTCTTTTGCTAATTGATTAATACTGAGATTGTTAGGTCCGTCATGGAAGTCGCATAACTAGAGTACAGGAGATCCAAGCACCAGCAGCAGTATCTATAGGCAATCGGTTCAAATCGCTAGCCGATGACGATAGCTAGGATATCAATTGCGGTCTAAAATACCTTCTCATCTTTAACCAGAACTAATTAAAATATCTGTGCTTCTTCAAACTCAAAGCAAAACAAGAGACAACAAACGAAATTTGAAATCAATCTACCATAAAAGAGGAAACATCATTCGATCGCTGGTAATTTCGCCATTGCCGCTGAGATTATTATTAAAACTATTGATAAACATAACATTTTGGAAAACAAACCAACTACGATGAGGGCAATTAAATTCAATTTACGTTTAAATGTTCACAGATTTATGAAAGGGAATAATGAAATTTTTAAATTATTCAAATTCTTTTCTATCATTGATTGTTATCGTTGTTTATATTCTGGTCAACATTTGAACTCTCTGCTAATTCCTGTGATTTCTGGTAAAATTAATTGTTTATACAAAAAAAAATAGAAACATCAGCTTATATCGAAACAGAAAAACAATTTAATCGAAATTAATTTAATGGAATGTACACATTGTCTTCTCACCATCAACTTAATTACTATTATTATTATAAAATAATATACAATGCAGTAGCTTTTATTTTTCTATAAAAAAAATTAAAACGTTTTGATTCATTTTGTTATAAACATTTTTATATATTTTTTTTTTCTTTGAATGCTTTCGATCCAGTCGATTTGAGCTAAATCTTTGTTTTGTACTGAACTTTTGTTTAAAAATAGAAAATTCTTTAACAGATGAATATCTTTTCAGTAACTGTGTTTGGTTTTAATTAACATAATTTTGAATTGATTTTGATATCAAGTCATATTCCTACAATGGATCTTTAAAAAATGCGCAGTTGATACAGGGTCGTACTGTTAAAGTAACAATTTCATTAATAGAATTCGGTACAAGTTGAATTCTGCGAGAAAAAAAACATTGATTTTTTCATGGTTGCAAAAATATCCGCCAAATTGAATCTTTTTTTTACTTTGTTTAATTTAACCATTATCCAAAATTATTCATTCCCAACTTCGATCTCATTTAATTCCTCTAAAAGTCAGAACCCATCACTTATTTATTAGCACAAGTGATAAGCAAGCCCTACTCAAGTTAAAGATTGTTTGGTTGACAAAACAAGGAAAAAAGTGCAACTTACACTATTTTTGCAGAGTCATCAATTTCTAAGCGATAACAAATAATCGTACAGTATTAGGGGAATTCTCGTTCACTAGAAACTTGACGAAGTAATCTTTTTACTTTCTTATACGAAGTATAATAAAGTATTGTATTCTGGAAAAATTTCAACCTCTTTTGATTTTGCGTAAAAAAGATTTCTCGAACACTCCCAACTTGATTGGAGTCTTTTTTCGAAAATCTCTTTCTGTGTGTACACTTTTGTCTTTTGCTAGAACTCGATATCTCAAACATCTATATTAACCGTTATTTAACAAATTATATTTTTGCGATTCTCTTTTTTTTACGAGTTTTAAAAACTAACACGTTTTTGGTGGTTCAATAACTGAGATGAACTGAACAAAATATTTCCCACAATTTTACCTCACTGTTATCCGCTATATTTTACCGTTATTGAGCAAAAAAAAAAGTGGATTTTTGCGAAATGCTTAAAAAGCAAAAAAAAAATGGATTTTTGCGAAATGCTAGCAAATTAACGGTTTTCCGTAAAAACAGTTAAAGAAAGAATTAAAGATTAAAATGCTCTACAGTTTTTGCTTTTTACTGTTATCGAGATATTTCAGACTTGGTAAAAAAGAGACTAATATTTTTGTGTGAACTGATATTTGATTCATGGGGTAAAAATTGCGCAGGAACGTAGATTTTGTATAACAAAATCATGTGGTGTTCACATCAGATATTTTTGTACGTTTTCATCTTGCGGTCGATTTGTTGATTTAATCTTATCGGGTGTTAAAATATACTCGTAAGCATGTCCAGAAACATTTGCTCTGATATTCTTGAAAGCAACATGGATCACGTTTTCTAACAAATTAGAGCTAATAGTACTAATCTTTTAAGAGCTAACTCACAGGTTGTTCACTGGATAGAAGTCATTTTTTCTAGACTTCATTTTCACTTTCCTCTTCTATAGAGGGAAAGTATTGTATTTTTTTTATTTATATGTATTCATTGCGGATATCGACTCGAGAACGGCGACAGATAGAAAATTCTGATCAGCTCGAAATCCGTTTCGATTTGAAACTTTTTGTAAATTTTACAAAAAAAACTTTTTGTAAATTTTACAAAAGTTTTACAAAAATCGTAGTTTTCTATAAACTTTTGGATAAGTAACGGTAGCTGTTTTGCTTTGATCCAGCCTAGTCCAAGTGGTAAAGTACCGACTGTGGCACGCTGTGATTCATGTCCAGTCAACTTGCTTTACAAAACGAATAGTGATAGTTACCGCTTGGTGTTCACGACATCACCGATCTAGATTGCTATCACGCCCTCTGCTGTTGATGGGTTACAACGTAAAAAACCTAACAAATGTTGTAATTCATCTATGGTTCTCAATCCATGTAAAACTGTATGAAACCTCATTGTTATGAAACGTCAATTGAGGAGACCCAGGCTCTTCGAGAGCTGTAGCGCCGAGAATCATGATAACCTTCCATACAAATTTTTGAAAAAACAATTTTTTTTTAAATTTCTCGAAACCTATGCGCTTTTGGGAAAGAAATGATATAACAAAATTTAAAGGATTAGAAATTTTCAACTTTTTTTTGCATTAAAACGGTTCTCAGGGTATTTGAAAAATTCAGTTTATTGTAAATCACTCGAATGCTATGCACTTTTGTATGGGAAAATTATGTAGAATCATATTCCAACAATGTCTAAACCAGGGCCAGGAAAGCTTTGAAAGTTCTCGGGCATCCACTACCACTGATAAGCGATTTACTTGTTTATATGGCTTGTTCTCCGAGCCAAGTGAAACAAGCTTGTTGAAAGCTCGTTTCGTTATGCTTGGTTTTGACACACTGTTAATTGTTTTACTTTACGTTAAAAAAAGTTTTGATAATGAAAAACTTTTATATGAAATTTCCGAATTACAATCGGAAAATAAAAATAATTTCATAAAACCAGAAACATTAATTTGATCAATTGATATTTTATGAAACGACTGAAAATGCCTATATAAATTGTATTTTTTTATTGTTTTAATTTCCTGAAATCATAGTAAACATTGCATTGTGTTATCACACCGAATAAGAAAACAATCATGTCCAAAATTCGTGTCGTCTTTTGAGACAGAACGCTTCATGATTTTCAGCAGTGTTAAATTTTTCATGATTTTCAGCAGCATGAAATACACCACTGCTTCTGTCAATGTCCTAATGACAACTGGAGCTAATAAAAATCTCTCGCATAAATGGCCTTACTTAGAGCTCAGCAAAGCTCCATGGTATGTAAAATGCACAAGTGGAAGCAGAACGGGTTATATGCAAGGTGAAACAGATTATTTCTTTCATATGCGTATGTATGCAGTTTTCGTACAAGCCAGAATGAAACGGGTAGCATGAAGAATCGATGTATAAAAGGGCAATTTGAGCTGCGAAAATGCCCTTGGTGCACATGGCTTCAGAGCGATGGTCTAAACATTTTTTTTAAATGAACCGTTTTCGAGGAAATCGCAAAATTTTTTACAATTTGTAAGGGGGGCGGAGGAAAGGGTTTGCTTAATTTCTCCCGTTTTGAAAAGTATTTCAACTTTTGTTAAAAGCCGGATCTGTGCTAAATTTCGAATCTTTCAGTACCTACTTTTGTATAGTAAATTTCAATAGAATACCCAATCTTTCTTCATATGGATGTAAGAAAGGTATCATCTCACCGCTAGGTGGATTAAGCTGTTTTTTTAAAACGATCGCTTTTTGTTGTCATTAAAAAAAGCGATCATATTTGTTTCCAAGTTAATATAAATGAAAACCAGCTACTTTAGATCTAATCACATTTCCAGTGTAGAGAAGTGTGTTACAAGAGCAGCTAGTAAACGGTAAGTGACAATACTTTTTTATGATTCTCTATTTTTTTACCTTTTCATGCCTGACTTTTCCCTGCAGTTTTTTTTGGTCGATTGTTGTTTTTTAGCCACACTTTAGTTCTAGAGAGGCACCATGCAATATTCGAAATTTTCATTTTTGTATGGAGAACTGTTAAAAAAAATGCTTATAAGCAACATTGGGTATAAAAAGGTTAAATCATTAATTGGTATTTAGATATTAGGGCCTATCCAAGAACCCGATACGAATGGTTCGGATCGTAAACTCAATGTTGTTGTTGGTATAAAACACTAACAACAACATTGAGTTTACGATCCGAACCATTCGTATCGGATTCTGTGATAGGGCCGATAAATTTGCAAATAAAAAGACGGATCTGGGGAGAATAAAACAGTGTTGGTTATTGTTAAAGAATCTACGTTTACAATTTCTTCCTTTTCTAAAAATTTTTCTATAATGTAGCTACTACAAAAATTTTGTTTAGTAAAAAAAATAAATTTGAAAAAAATATAGCACATAAAAGTAACACCAATTTTTCTAACTACATTCGGTAAATAAGTCTTCTGGTTGGGATTCCTCGCCAGTCACATAACTAAAACGAAATTTTAAGTCGGATGTGTCATAATTTCAATAAGTTAAGTCATCTTTAGCTTTGATGTTTGGATCACGTTCAGACCTTTCAAGATAAGGTAGCTCAGTGGTATTTTTATAAGAACTAAGCATTGGCTTCTGCAGCATCGTTTCAGGAAATTTACGGATCAAATAAATCCAACACGGGACTGGTCTGAAAATAAAATAAATTTTGAAACAGAAGTTTTTTTTTAAGAAAAAAGTTTACCCATTTGCAGTGGCAATATCTTGAATTTCACGATCATAATATTTGGGGAAATCTTCCAATATGTCTAGATTGCCCATCATTTTCGTATCTACTTCGAAAATCTCGCCCTCGATTTGATGTCCTGTTCCTTCCTTATTTAATAGAAATGGAATATTATAACGAGTTCCAATTACGAGAGGATATTTTTTTGTTGTTTGTCCAGCAGAAAGAAAACGAGAGAAGCCATTCTTAGTATTTGTTAACCAGTAATGGTTCGGTTCACCACGTTTTAAGGTTCCGTAGACGAAAACTTTTGCTAGTGTTGATTGCGCCATCTGGAATTAAATTTTACAACTGTTTTGGTGTTACTATTTTATACTTAATTCATTTTCGTGTGTGAAAAATTTCAATAATTCTTTTTCTTATAGAAAGATTTAGTTTGGTGATTTTTAGAAACTAAAAAAAATCTTTTTGATTGGCTTTCCCATTAGGTACTAACTTAATAATGTCTTTTGAGTGCTAGTAATTTACCAACATAAAAAAATGTGAAAGGAAACCTTAATAAAACCCACAATCATTTTTAAAATCTACACTTTATTAAAAATTGATATTTTTTGTTTCACAAAACGAGAAAATCATTTGCAATACAATACTAATTGCTATTCGAAAATAATACTACGTTTTAAACATTTTAAAATTGATTCTCCAACAATAGATTTGGAATGAAATAAGTACGAAATTGATTACAAAAAAAATACTTTTTTAGAAAATAATTTCTTATTTTTTAAGTACTGTAAATGCAGACTTTCGGATGATTTAAGTGTCTTAGTAAATGGTCATACAAATGCAGTTAATAGATTTTTGAAAGGTTTCAAATACGATTTAATCTTCTATATTTAAGACTAAAGTCGAAACCTTGGGTAAAATGGAAGCCTTTGTTATAAATTTTCTTCTTTTTAATATTAAACTTTTAGTTGTAAGTAATTATGGTTGTTTTTTTAGTTCTGCTTTGAGCTCCTGAGTTTCATTGGTTCGACGCGGTGTAATTCAAATCTTCCTGAGGTGGAAATTTGTGCGTTCTTTGATTTCTGACGACATACGGATGTTCGCCGCTGTTCTTGTATTGCGATAGAAATGACAATTGTAGCAATTTCTCTGGATATTTCTGCAGTAGATACACCCAGCATGGAACAGCTCTACAAAAAATTAATTGGTTTTAAATTGAACAAATCGGTTGTTTTGTCAACACTTTATTTAAAGTTGTGAGAGCAATTATGGTTTAAATATTTAAATTAAACCAATTTATATTCCGCTCTCACAAAAAGTTAATGCAAAATAAAATAAAAAACACAATTGCTTACCCTTCCCCGACACCAATATTCATGTCATGCATTTCTCGTGTGTAAATCTCCTGGCAATCCTCTAAATTATCCAAAACATCCATCATTTTGTTATCGACTTCGTAAATTTCCCCAGTTACATAGTTTCCAATTCCCGGTTTATTCAACAAAAACGGAATGTTGTATCGAGTTGCAATCACTAGTGGCAATTTCTGCGTAGTTGTCGCCCGGCACCAGTATTTTGCATATCCGTTAGCCGTATTGGCCAGAATCGAATGATTTGGCTGGCCATATTTCAGGGCTCCGCATACGAAGAGTTTCTGCAGTGCACCATGGGCTTTCTATTTGGATTTACGAGGGTTTTTCCACATTGTTTAGAAAGTTATGTGGGATAAAAATTAAACAATCAAAATGAGAAAATGCTTTAATATGGACTTAATTTTATTTTTAAATTGGTGTTTAACATAAAGAAGAAATCGCTAGAGGGTTTTGAAGTTATAGTTTTTGTGGCTCAACTGCCTTTTTAACAAAAACAAATCGTTTCAAAGATCTTGAAGTGACGACGCTTGAATATATTAAATACAGTGGCTTGTGAAATTATCCGGAGTTATGATTTTCTTGTAAATCACGTTTAAGATTAATTTTTTTTAGTTGAATTGCACTTCTTTTGAAATTGGGCTTCTAAATTACTTCTGTTATAGCGAACAATGACGGATACGTTAGCTTTGACATTTCAGTGCTCTGGACCCGCTAACGCGTTGAAGTGTCTCTGCTAAAACCTAATAACGCTTCGTGAGATCTACCCACTATTTTTGTTTCAAATAAAATGGAAATAAAGAGATGTTTTAAATCGAAAAGCATTTGAAATACACAGAATAAGTTGCAGAATTAGCACACAAAGCAAATGAATTAAAAACGATTAATGATGGTGCCTTCAAAAGGTATATATTGAAAGAGATACGGACGACTTCTTTACTAAATATTTAAATTAAATAAAAGCCACGATGATTCACAGCGTTTGAAACTCACTATAACGATAGGCAAATACATTTGATTTCTTTCCACCTGATTTTTTGTCTCCTTATTTCGTATTTTTACACAATGTCGATGTCGAAATGCATAAATTTTCATTATTTTTCTCTTTTTCAATTTATGTTACTCTTTATTTTCCTCACGATTTCCCAAAAATCCCTCACAAAACGTAATTTTTATTCAAATCTCAAAGCGCCAGCGCGTCTGAAAGTATGAAGTAGGTTTACTCCTTTTACGAGTATCCCCACACTTTAAAGCGTCAGCGCAAAACGCCATTATAAATCGTCCCATAGCAAATCACAGGTTTCAATGTGTTTTCGCTATAACTCGCTGGCATCTCTTTTCTAATAACCTTTTTTTTTCTTTCTTTTAGGTATAGTCTTGGATTTTCCTGAAATTTCGTATACAGATAGGGTTTGGAGTTTTCTCAGCGAAAGTAAAACAAAGATATTTTAACCCGTAAATTTTCTGGAAAAGCTAAATGTATTTTCCGATTTTACCACAACTCACTTATATAAAAAAAATGTATTTCGCGAACGGTTTGTTGTAGATAAATGATTTTTATGTCAAAACGCTATAAAATTGTCAGAGCTGTCGGAAATATATGTAAGAAATCTTACAAAATTTTCCATGGTACTGGAAAGTTCCGAAAAAATTCAAAACAAAGTCTTTTCCTACCCACCGATTTTTATGAATTGCTAGATGTCAAATTCAATTAGACTCAACTCTCTTTTTATATGGTCACATTTTCTCAAATTCTTTATTCATCTTACAAGGTTTTTTAGAAAACATGGAACGCTATTATTACTACACCCAACTTCTTTTTACACCACAGATATTTTTCTCGAAAAATCGTGTACAAAAAGGGTGGAGTGCCCTTATCTGTAGAAATAAATGTAGTATCAATTACTTGTAACGGTAATAAAAACGCACCCGTAAACATCCAAAAAACGAAACTCCTTTTAGGTATTCTTCCGCTGAGTGAAAATTAAGGACATTTTTTTAACTACCTGCTTAGATTTTTGGTCTACATTTTCGAATAATTTGACAAGCCACTGTAGCTTTTTGGTGCAATTTCCAAAAGTTGAAGAATCTCGGTGATTTGTTGGTAAAACCAGTTCGACCAGATTTGGGTTCACATTTAAATAATAAAATAAATTTATTATAGGAGGCCAGTCGTGCATTATAATTACTGAAGATTGTAATTTTTTAAAGTACAGAACACGTCGAAGTTATGATGATATCGCACTAAACACAATAAAAACATTGTCAAGGTCATGTAATTAAGCCAAAACTCCATGACTATTAACTACACGAAAACGGATTTATCATGTGTTTTATGTAACTAAATATAGAATATTTCCAGAAATTACTTTTTGGTTTGTAGATAAACAAAAAGATATGACAGCTTCATGTTTATAATTGCGTAGATAAATATTAATTTGTTTTTCCACTAAATACTTGTAACTGCTCAATCGACGAGATAAATTGGATTTTATTTTATTTAAACAACTTATAGAAATTGTGTCGCGGAAACCTTCAAACAATTGAAAAAGCACCAAAGTCACGTCACAAGCTGAAAATCTTGACACATTGAGGCAAGATTCGCCACTGAATGATTTGATATGTAAAAATTGTATGCAAAACTGAAGCATAATTAATTAATTGAGGTTGATTAACTTACCCTGAGATTACACATTGTTTGCAAGTTATCAGCTGTAGAAATAATGTAAATACCAAAACAGTTGATTGATCTGTAAATAGATTAGTTCCGTGAATTACTTAACGCTGCTAATGCAATTAGAGCTTTGAATGTGGAATGGATTTGCCCTTACTCACCGTGGCAAGACAACGCGGTGTTATCAATTTCCAGTATCACTGCGGACTAGTCTGGTGTCGTCAAGGCAGATTGGATATTTGGAAAAACCTTCAAGACGCAATCAAAGTGAAGAACCTTTTCCACTGTAGTATCGCTACGATTTGTTGTCAAACGCACGCTCAAACTTCCTCCACTTCTCAGTATTTTGATGTTTTTAGGCTAAAAATGTGGACATAGATTAACAGTAATAACAACCCCGTAATTTCGTCAGTAATAAAAAGCAAGTGAAATATTTTACAAAGTTGTTTTGCCCTCAGATCTTTATTCGTCACTGCCACGAAGCCGTGTGTAAACCACAAATCTAGAAAACAGAACAACCAGCGCCGGCTGTAGATAAACAACTTTTGGACAAATAAAATACTTTTATTGGCGTGAAGAACTTGTGAGAATGTCGGTTTTTCCCCTCTTGATTGGATTTAGGCAGTATAATGGCAGTCGCGATAAGTACTAGATTTGGGATGGATTTTGGCTCAAATTCTTGTAATTAACGCGTTGACTGCCACCGACTATACTCGTAGTTATCGTCTAGGCAGGGACGCCAACTACGAATATACTTACATATATAAGAGTTTTAGCATTGCTAGATCATAAAAAAAGTTTTAGGGTGCGTTTTTATTAAAATACAAAATTGTTATGTCCTTATTGAAAGATCCTTTAGTTGGCGTATGATTTGATGAGCTAATTTAATTTGTGTGGCGTGACGAGTTAGACTCTGATTTTTGGTTAACTCGTAGCTTGCAATGGGTGCGTTGAGGCCGAGCTAATTTGGCACTGCCTAAATTAGATGTGGATATTTCATGGACGCTCAATTTTTTGCATTTATGTAAAATTTTTGCAATTTATGACCATGGTCAGATTGGTGGAAAAAGTTCGCTTAAATAGGACGGATGAAATATTGCTCGTGTTCACATTGAGACTATTTAAGCCAATACACTCAGAAAAATGGAGGCTAACTCGACGATCTACATACGGCGTAATTGGCCTCGGGCAGGCGCGCGTTCGTCTGCATGTGGGCAAGTAGAACTGAGTTGACCTGTGGTCGGAGAAATTCTGAAATTAAGCCACCAGCAGGTGAAGTAGGGCATTGGGAGCTGCACGAGTTGACCTTAGATAGGTTAACTCTGACCGCTAGCTGGCTTACAGAAACCTCTGTAAGGTCAGAGTTAACCTGACAAAAAGTTGACCTGGACATTTTTCTGAGTG
Source organism: Chrysopilus asiliformis (assembly GCA_964034945.1). Taxonomy (NCBI): domain Eukaryota; kingdom Metazoa; phylum Arthropoda; class Insecta; order Diptera; family Rhagionidae; genus Chrysopilus; species Chrysopilus asiliformis. Next base: position 103,054,325 of record OZ035961.1, read on the forward strand.
TAGCTGTGAACAATCAGACTGGCGTGAAACATTTGGGAAATGGAACATTTCTAAAGAATCGCAGGTAATATACGGACAATTTCTTTATAAACGATTTTATTTAAATGAAAGTCACGATGATTCACAGCACGTTTTAAAATCACTAGCAAATATATTTGAATTATTTCCACCAAATTCCTTGCCTTCTTATTCCGTATTATCATACAATTTCGATTTGAGATTGCATAAAGTTTCATTATTTTTCTCTTTTATAATTAATGTTTCCTTAAATGAATCGGGGAGGGGGGAAGGATTGGTCCGATTTTGCCCGTTCAAGAACTTAGCCTTGCCATTTACGAGAAACGCACTCATAGAAAATTTCAAGTCTCCAGCTCCGTCCTTTCGAAAGTTATGGTGTTCATAGGCAGACAGACAGACAGACGAACGGACATGCGGAAATGGAAATTTAGTTCATTTTTGTGTCCGATGACTGGTTCGATGCGTTACAAACGGTTTACTAAATCTAATATACAGCTATAAGATATATCATATAGATTATAAACAGTTAGGTGCTGTTCATCCTTGAAGTTTTGTAGAGTTGCTTTTCTTGCAAATGGCAAGGCTAAGTTCTTGAACGGGCAAAAACGGACCAATCCTTCCCCCCTTCCCCAGATAAACATAACCTTTTTTTGCGATTTTATCGAAAACGGTGAGTCGTATTGAAAAATTTATGAAAGTAAGATATTTTTAGAAGAGGATTTTACATAACTTATCCATACATCAAAATCCAATTCCATTATTCCTTCCCCCCTCTCCCACAGAAACGGATTTTTTTCATAAAAATTCTGTCTGCCCTCATATAGAATATTTGACGATTGGCAATTGACGATTGGCAAATATTTTTCCAATTTTTTATGCTGAATCTTTTCAAATTTTTCTCACATTTCTACTAGCGTACCAAGCTTTATGTGCTCCCTTTACTTTTCGTTTATTTAGTTATCATTTCCCTGATGAATGAATGGTTTCTGGTTTCTATGGAGTGGGAAGAAAGCCCCTTTGAAATCGTGTCTGTGTAGAAGTTATCCGTCCATGCTTTAGCATTAATTCAAGCAAACACGCAGTAAAAAATGCAATTGCAATGCGTAAAGGGGGAACCATCCGAAATTTTAATACGCATTCTGGAAAAACGACATGCTGGTTTCCCTCATATATAAAATCTTCATATGTAGTTATCGGCCTCCTGTGATATGCTTTGGAAGTATGTTTGGAAGGTTTATGCTTTTTCGTGGATAAACTGTAGACCGACCAAACTGCGGTCGAGGTGGTGTCGAAGAGGACTGCGCCTCTTTATTTTTGTTTGTTGATTCATAAAAACGCTTGTACATAAATGATACAATCCCGTAGTGGATCACCACGAATATATTTCGGTTCCCATTCCATACTTGGAAGTCTCCCTTTACTCTTGTTGTTTTTTTTTTGCCACTTTCGGCTTCCATGGCCTCTATTGAACACTCCAGGGATAAGGAGAGTTACCCAAATGAGTGTCTCGTTTTTGAGGCATTTTCGATGGGGAGATAGTTTTGTCCGCCTTTAGTTCGTTGGGATTTAACTCGGTTCAGAGAGTTTTTCGCCTTCGAAGTGAATAATCATAGTCTATTTCATACTAATTCGAGCGGTTCGAACGGGTTACGGGAGGCTCAAAAGTTTGATGTGATGGGGCATCGGTTTTGATATTCATATCTGCATTATACATTTTTCGCTACAATGGTGTAACATGATTGGAATTTTTAATTAGAATCGAAGTTCTTCCCAAAATGATTAATTCATAGTTAACATTCAGTACTGTAAACCAGTTAATAAGTAGTTTTGCCAGTAAATCGACAAACAGTGTCCCTTTTACCTTCAGAAAAGCACTTCACTAGTTGAATTCAAGGTAATTAGAAGAACTTTCCTCATAGATTTTTATAATATTTCATAATAGTTGAAAAGAAAAGTCGTTTTTTTGTTGATATTGAGTGAGTGTGTGGATTTGCAGTGTTGAGACCCTTGAAACGTCGTGCAGCCAAACTTATCTACACAAATGGAAGGGATTTTAATGATCATGTTTTATGTCCAAAGCATAAAGATAAATAAATAAACCCGACTCTAGGGTAAATACCGAATTTTAATTTGGTTGAATTCTTTGCGTTTTGTGCATTTTTCCTCAGCATTTCATTTTGTTTGTTTGTGGAGTCTTCAAAAACCAGTGGCTAAAGAAAATAATGTATTTTGTGCTGAACTTCGCATGATATCCGGCGATTTTTCGCTTCGTTATCGGAAAGTCGGAACTCTGAATCTTTTATCATATTTTCGCTAATTGCTACAGTTTTCCTACAATTTTCAGGGGGTATTTAACTTGAAATTTGTCTTTTTTCCCAGACTTTAATTCAATGACCTCACACCGAGTGTCTATGGTGAACATTCTTCATTCTAATCACTTAAAAATATGTGATGTAGTTAATTGTGATAATTTTAATGATATTGAAACGAGTGATTACCATGAGTTCTATATATTGAAGTCATGGATTGCCTTTTATTTTTGGGGAATGCAGCAACTGCTTTATTTTATGTGATCTTTCGATCGATACGATTTGAGTGGTATTCAATTTTATGGAATGCACTTCAAAAACATAATTACAGTAGTAAACCAGTTTTTCTTGTACGAATAAAATGCAAAATTTTAAGTGCTAATTTGCATTTGGACTTTTTAAATTATTCAAATAATTTTATTTATTCATTGCAAAGTATAATTGTGTTAGGTATGATTTGAAAAATTATACACCTGTATTGCAAATTTGAATAGCTATTGTGTGGAATTTATTTATTCATTGTATTATCTAGTGAATGAATGAATTCAGAGAAAAAAAACTCCTGAGAGTGTAAATCGCAAAATTTTTTTAACATTTCAAAAGAATCTTCAATCCACCTCATTTTCTTATTCCCAAGCGTGTTTTAATGCTCAAACAAGGATGCAGGTGTGCCCAATGTTTATTTGATTTACCTAAAGAAAAAACGAAAACTCTTAATTTGATAAGAGGATAGCCAGAATTGATTACTTTAGCGAATTGCATTAAACAAAATACATTTCTCATTTGAAAAGAAAAGAAAAAAACAGACTCCAGTTCATAGAAAATTGATAACACTACCCTTGTTTTGTGTTGCCAAATATTTTATAAATATTTAAGGATAATTTGACGTCGCTGACTCCGAATCTTCAAATGGTTTGGCCAGATTGGCTCTAGTTTTTCGTGATAAGCCAAAAAGATTTTTTTTTTCGTAAGAATTCCATTTAAACTGAGATTTCTGTTGTTGCCGTGGATATTTCAATCATTTTAGGGTAATTCGGTACCGTTGAATCAGAATCTGGAAATAGTTTGGCTGAATTAGTCTCAGTTTTTGAGATTTGGCAAAAAGAAGAATTATTGTTCTTCAGAAAGAAAAAATCAAATCTCATAAACTAGAGTGATTCCAGCCAAACTACTTCCCGATTCGGATTCAACAGCATCAAATTACCTTAAAATGACTGAAATATCCACGGCAATAACAAAAAAAAAAATAAAAATATTCTGTTTATAAAAATAATCCTTTTTTTTTGGTCTTTCTGATGCCAATCTGGCCAAACCACTTGCAGATTCGAAATGATCCTAAATAGATTGTAAAATCTTTGGCAGTAAATGGCTGTTGTGCAATGTAATGATTTAAGACGATAGAAAATTTTTCTTGTACTGGAAACATTTTCTTTGAAACTAGGAAACGATGTCTTTGAAAATACAACAGATTAACTTATACTGAAAGTAAATCTTCAGACTTGGGAAAATTGTCTTTAATAAGATGCTAAAAGAGATATGTAACCCTTTGGTGTGAAGATACAAAAGTCTCTGTGTGTGGTTTGCTCCTGTTTTAATTTTTTAAAATCAGAAACATTTTTTTTTATATTTCAGAATCCTTCAACCGGCAATAATATTCCAGAATAATTCAAATTCATTGCCATTTGAAATTTTAATGCGTTGAAAATGTGCTACGTTTTAATAACCGGAGGAAGCCTTTTGTGGTTCTTGCTTAGTCTTTTTGCTGACATGTTAATCTCATCGGCGATCGTTACCCCGAAATGGTTAATTGGATCCAATTTAGAAATTGAAATATCGAACGTTTCAAATATAACTGCCGCTCGATATTCATCGGTTGGGATTTATACACGATGCAAAACCATGGGACGGAGCGGATTCCATTGTGGACCCTTCGATTTGGATGGATTTGCAACAAATAAAAATGTTTACCCAACGGAATGGAAAGCTACCATGATTTTCATATCAATTGGATTTTTTATAATGAGTACAACGGTTTGCCTAACTCTTGTCGCGTGCTGTCGGCAGTCGATTTTTGGGAAAAGTATTCATAATATAACTGGCTGCGCACAAGTCGTTGCAGGTAAAAATTATAGTACTTAATTTAAAAAAAATCGGAGTCTTTTCACACCAATTGATTTTCTTTTTTCAGGAATTTGTGTGATGATTTCATTATTCCTTCATCCACTGGGTTGGGGTGCTAAACGGGTGTTAGCGCTTTGTGGTCCAGACGCAGAAGCCTTTTATCCAGCGTCTTGTACAATTGGTAAGAACATTTTCCATTCAGTAATCGTTTTTTTTAAGCTTTAATCCTGTTTTGAATGATTCAACTTTATATTTCACATTTTTTTTAAATTTTGCAGGGTGGGCGTTCTATTCTGCTTCAGCGGGTGCAGTTCTTTGCTTCATTTGCGCTGGTATAAGTATGAAAGCTGAATCTTCGAATATGCGAACAAAGGTGAGACGTCGAGTGGAAGAAGGCGATCGATTGGTTTGTCTGCCATAATTTTTATACTAGTACTTAAATTAATTGATTGTATTCTAAACTGAAGTGCCAGACTCGTACATTTTAGTCGCAAAATAAACATTGTTACTGACTATTCATAATGATAGATTTAAGAAGTCAATAAGCATTTCGTATAGATTGAAAAAGTCAATAAAAAATTTCGTGTAGATTGAAAAAGTCAATAAAAATTTCAATAATTATTAGCTCATTAAACACTGAAACTAAAAAAAACATTTTCGGTGTTACGCAAAGACAAATCAGTAGTATGAAATAGTGAGTGAGCACTTCAGATTTTTTTGTCTCATATACCGCATATGGTGTTGTCCGTTTAAATGGGTTGAAACTTAAAACGCGTAATATTTTAATTTTACATTTTCCAAATTGAAATTAGTTGTATTATTAAAACGATTTCGGCTTTAACTTAAGTCTAAAACCTTTAATTATTTGAATTTCTCGTCCTTTGGGATTTTAACCCCTTGAAACTGCGGGATCAGATATGACCCCACCAGTTTTTTGAACAGAAACGCTAATTTAACGGAGAATTCTTCAAAATTATTTTTGAGTTACTCTCCGACTAGGTCTGCATGTAGCGATATTTTTTGCTAACATATATTTTTTTTTTCATATTTAAAAATGAATTAATGAAAAGTTTTTTTTGCATCTCACGATTTGTAGACCTCGGTCTCAAGGGATTAATATTTTATTTTGAATTATTATTATCCAGGTGATTATCACTTATGACTTTACGAGATTCAAGCCCAGTTCATGTTTCTTAATTCCAAATTCATACTCAGAATCAGAGGCATAGTAAAGTTACAGGTTAAAAATTTTAAGCCATCACAAAAAAGATCAGATTTTGAAGCACCGTTAACCCTTGCTACGTAATTGAAAATACCCATTTTGGTAGATTGATTACAAAGTTATACTGCCATTCTAGACACTTAATAACATTTTCAGTTTGAATTGGAACCACCAAATTAACGTGGAAAATATTATTAAGTTTTTTTATTATTATTTCAAGGAAGTAATTTAATAACTAGTATTAGTAATCATTGATCACAATTAAAATAAATAATATTAAGAAAAATACGAGTAAAAATTGTCACATGTGTGTTTTTTTAAAATTATTTATGTATTTTAAATTAATTGAACAAAACTATTCACTAAGAAACGATCTAGTTTATTAAGTAAATAATAACAATCTAGTTATTTTCTTTTTTTTTTCGAATATCACTAATATTAATTCCAAAGAAATAGAAACTAGTGAAACGTGATCACTAAAAGTGAGAATATTTAAGAACCGTTTAATGTGTGCTCTCTTAAAATCGAAGGTGTCTATGTACAATTAGAGATGTTTCTTTATTAACTTATCGATTTTTTTTATACATTATTGATTTTAAAAATGAATAAATAAGAATTTAATCGTCTACTTATTTCGTTTTCCTTTCTTATGAGTTTCCGGTGCTGCTGTCGTATTAGAAGTCGATGCGGTTGGTTTCTTTGTGGCCTTTGGTATATAAACGCCATGTCCAGTGGATTTAAGGTGATTAAAAAGTTTATTCTTCGATGGGAATTTCGATTTGCAAGTGACACAGCTGTGGTCGAGATCAATTTTACTATCTTCAGTTACTACAGGTTTTTCTTCGTTAGCCGTTGAAGCTTCTACTTTCTCTACTTTGGTTTGATTACTGGCCTTATTCTTTTTCTGTTCTGGTTTTTTCGTTTTTTGTTTCCTAGAGTTTTTCTTATCGTCAGACCATTCGTCGTCGCCATTTTCCAGTGCAATATTACCCAAAAGGTCGGGAACATCTGCCTCATCGTCAGCAGGGTCAAAAGTTTCCATTTGAGATCGTTTGGATTTCTTATCCTTTTTTCCTTTATTTTTCTTTTGAGGAATTTTACAAACTTCCTCTTCTTCCTCCCCCGATTCATGTTCATTTTCTTGGTTTGCATCTTCATCTAAATCTAAGTTATCACAATCAGTATTGCTATCATCTCCATTTAGTTGGCCAAAATTCTCTTCATCCTTGAGCATTTCTAATTTCAGTTTCTCAAGATTTTCTCTGTGTTTCTTGGATATTTCATGATTCAGGAAGGCATTCTCGTTTTTGAAACACTTGTTGCATGCAGGGCAGAAGAATTCATCGATATATTGAGCCCCATCTTCAATCAATTCGGGGTCCTCCTGCGACCCAATTTCGCTGTAGTCGTCATCGTCATAGTCTTCGTCACTGGATCCATATTCCTGTTCCATTTGCCGAAGGTGCTCTTCATAGTCTTCGGCTGATATGTGATTCTGTGAGCTTTTCTGTTCTTCGATTTCCTTCTTCCGGCGAAGGATTTGTTCCCGTCGATTTTGTTCCTGTTTTTGTCTGTTGACCTCCGCCCGTTCCTCCAGGACTTTCTTGTACGCGTGAACTCGTCTGTCTCGCTTTCGAATGAATGCCACCAGATTTCTTACCTAAAATAGAAATCAGTTTTTTTTACTAAGTTTGCTTTATCGGCGCGGTTCGCTAGGACCTTCAAATGCTGAAAAAATAATAAAAAATCAGCCGCTCGGTCACACAAGGGGGCAGGGGCCCACAAATTTCTTTTGTGAAGATTTCAAATTGCCAACTTCCCTTTAAGACCCAGCGACTAATTTCTGTTTTTGAAAGCACTTTACCCCATGAAGATGTGGAAAAATATGAATACTCTAGCAAACCGCACCAATAAAGTAAAATTTTCTCATCTTTTTTTTGCTACCCCAAAGTTTACCTCTTCATTCCGCTCCCGTTTGGCTTTCTGCACGATTTTCTTCATGTCCTTTTCGATTTCCCTGAGGATTCTTCGGTCCTTGATTTCTTTAATGTTGTACGGGCACAGCCACGAGTAGCTTTTCTTTGTGCAATAGCTCTGCCAAAACGCGTAGAAGGGCCCCACAACATCGTCATAGCTGCTGTTTGAGTCACCGAACGAGGGATAATTTGCAATTTCTTCCGGATCTTCCATGAATTCAGCGTCTTCTTTGGCCAGACTTTTGAATACTTCGCTGTAGACTTGGTAGAATCCCCCGGGATCGTCTCCATACCCCTTGAAACAGGAAACAGTAAAGTATTGGAAGAGATCCAGGGATTCATCTTCGTAGTCCGACTGTTTGCCCCTCAAAATCTGCTCCCTGTGATTGTCATACCAGCTTCTTTCGTGGGGATCCGATAGTACTTCATACGCCTAAAAGAATTTAAGAATTAAATTGAAGAATTTAATTATTTAATTTTTTGTTGCCTGCTGCAACAGCTGGAAGTACTCTTTGGCCTCTTCTGCATTTTCCAAATTTTTGTCTGGATGCCATTTAAGCGCCAATTTCCTGTAGGCTGTTTTGATTTCGCTGTCGTCTGCGTTCCGTGAAACTTCCAACACCTCGTAATAGCACTTCATGTTTGTGTAATGCAAAAATCTCAATTATTTCCCTAGATTTAAGCGCACCGAGAGGGGGCAAATGTATTTTTAAATTAACTATTTTTACGTGATTTGACGAAGTTGCAGCGATTATAATTTGGGAAACACGCTTTTCAGTTGTTGTTGTTATACTATAGTTTCTCACAGCAAAATTCTTCTTTAGCACTAAGCCTAAGAAGAATTGGGTAGAAAAATCAATGTTGTCGTTTGCAAATTGAGTGTCTTCCATTTACGTTAAAGTGTTTAAATAAAAAAAATGTACACCGAAAAATTTTTCCGAACTTGTGGAGTAAAATTGACAACTTTTGACGACAGATGGAATGTATTACACATAAATAACAACTGCCAAAAGCATATTTCACATTGAAAAGTTCCAGAATATAATATTTGACATACTCTTGATGTAGAGGTAGGGTGACCAGACGGAACGTGTCGTCTTTTTGAGGTCATAAAAAAGCGTTTAGCATTTTTTTAAAAATATTTTTAGCTTTTTTTTTTTTGATAAGGTTCCTCAAAAAGAGGACAAAAGGTGAAAATATTAAAAAACAATTTAAAATTTTAAAAAACTTCTGTTTATTTTGAAAATATTTCTCTTAAACTTCTTAAAGCCACGTGTACACGATAAAGAATAGAGTCGTGAGCTCTACTGAAAAAAAAATCTCTAACAAACAAGTTTACGCAAAACGAGAATTCAAGTCCTAGAATTACTCTCATCCAAAGTGGCTCGAGAGAAGATTTTAGGAGATCTCTCTCTACGTACAACTCTACCGAGTGTTTACACGGTCTGTTAGGTTATTGTCTCGACTAGAGATACGGGAAGCGAAAAGCATTTGGATTTTTGACTTGAAAATGATTATACTTTTTAGTCTTCGAATATATATCCTCGTCTTTGAGATATCCTTACAGATTTCTTGATGCCAGAATAGGGTTCAGCGAACCCCAAAACCCCCCGGAAGAAATTTTCTACGGAGAATTTGAGAAAAAGGATAATCACATTATCCTAACAGAACCTTCCCTAATCTTTGCAAGGACGAAGTAGAGAAAATATTGTATTGTCATCAGAAGTATGTATGTGTGCAAAATTTCAAGTCAATCGGATGAGTGGAAGTGAATCAAAACTGCAAAATTTGAATCTAACAAACAGACAAACACAAAGGCAAGCAAAATAAAAGCTTTTAAAAACAATAAACCACAAATTTCTAGTCATAAGAAACTATTGATCAATTTGATTTGTAGATAAAAGGTTTTTGCTTCAGAATTTTTTTTATTTCCTCAGATATTGGAAAACAAAAATGCGACTTTTTTATACCGTTTTACGAGTGAATAAAACCACTTCCATATGTAATATTTTTTTTATTCCAAACGTAATTTTTTTATTTATTATCATTTTAAATACAAATTGCGTTAAAATATTTTATACAGACATGATTTGTTTAATAATATAATTCTTTTATCAAAAACCTATTTGTAGACCACGTCATTGCACCATTGCCACCATGAGTTGATGGCTTCATTTACAACACTTGAATTTACTCAGTAATATTACAATATCGACACATAATTTTGTCAATTAGAATTTAAAAAAAACAACTACAATACAATTAAATACGATTTGTTCTTGATTTTTTATTTAAACAATAACGATAAATATTTTTGAAAATTTTGATATGTTTCAGATTATATTCTTATGCGCATTCAACGATCTTAATTGACGATTTTTTTAGTTTATTATATCTTAATTATTTTCACAATGTATAAAATCTGTTTTTTTTATCGAAAAATTTAATAGTTGAGCTACATTTTCTTATGTTTTATGGGCATTCTCTAAAGTTGTAAAATTTATACATAGGATTTGTTAAATATCCTAGAACCATACTTTTACAATATAATAAAAATAAGACAACAAATTTGTTTAACAATAGCGTTTAAAATTAATTTATTTGGAATTGAAAATTATAAAAAAATCATGGAAATGTTAGGCAAATCATCAAAATATGAAATGATTTTACTTTAATTTACAATATTTAATAAAATATATAAAAAATTTACTTAAAACCAAGGGAAAAATTAATTAAATTAAGTTTCCATTACAGTTCGTCGTGTTTTGGGCCTGAGAATTCGTCGTGTGAAATAAATCCGTTTTTGTCTTTATCTTCATGTTGGAAGATTTCTTCCACCAATTTGTCGTGCTCTTTCAGCATACTTTTCAGTTCTTCAGAATCTTGTCCTTCAACAGCAACCATTTGTTTCTTTAGATATTCGCTTACCTGGAATCAATCGAAATATTATATTTCATATTTCCTATATTACATTTTTTTTTCGAAAAACCAATTTCAAAATGTTGTTAGTAAGAAATAAAATGAAATGATTAATATGTCAGGCATTTTAAAAAGATTAAGTGCACCAAACCATATTGAAAAGTTCACATCCACCACTTTATGCGTGCCAAAAAAGCAAAATGAAAAACTTGATCCATACATAGCCGTTTACCTCTTCGCGGCTTAATTGGTTGTCCTTATTGTCATCGATTTCCTTGAAGACATTTGTAGATGGTGGTGAATCACCAATGTTAATCAGTTCAACGTCGAAGATGAGCGTGGCTCCTCCAGGGATAACGTTTCCGGCACCGCGATCGCCATAGCCAAGCTCTGGTGGGATTGAGAGCTTGCGTTTTTCACCTGGCAATTGAAGAAAAGAACAATTTATTTAGTAATTGAAAAACTAAACATTAAAAGTTGAACATCACTCACCGACACACATATCCAGTAGTCCCTGATCCCATCCTTTAATCACCTGTCCAGCTCCTAATTGGAATGTAAATGGCTGATCTCGGTCCAAGCTATAAAATTAAGAATGAAAGACATTTTATATTTATAATTGCAGTTTTAATTAATTTCTGAAGTCGAGATAATTCAATTATTTTTTTTATTCTCCCAAAGAAACATTTCAGATTGTAATGATTTAAAAATAATTAGGTTCTCTAACACTCCGATTCTGATAGTCGTGTCGTTCTTGACAAGAGTTGTTTTACGTATTTTTGTTAGTAGAAAAGCAAAGCTTTTATTTAAAACATAACAAAAGCTATAATTGCCAATCTGGCAATTATTGAAAACCCGTATGGTGATTTAATTGAACGGCGTATCAAAATTTCATTTCATTTGAATTCAAATTTTCCAATAAGATTTTTTTAAAAACTTGTTCCAATCGGATTTTGATGTATGGGAGTTTTATGTAGAATCATATCCTAAATAACTTTTGTTCCTGGACTTTTTTGATAAGATGCACCGTTTTTGAGATATTCACAAAAAACGATTTCGTTCGTATGGGGGGTACCCCCCCTAATGGTCCATTTTTGCCCATTAACGAACTTAGCCTCGCATTTTACGAAAAACGGATCTGCGCGAAATTTCAAGTCTCTAGCTCAATCCATGCGCCCGCAATCCGCGCCACAGACAGACAGACGGAGGGACGGACAGACGGACGGACATGGAAAATTCAATTTTTTTTATCATTCTAAACACAGTGGTGTAATTCATTTTTGTGTGTGATGACGGGATCTTGGCGTTACAAACGGTAAGGCAAAGTTAATATACCCTTTGGTTTCACCATACGGGTATAATAAAAAAATGTGCTAAAAGGGGAATTTTTTTTGACGCTATGTATTAGAAATAAAAGCGAGATAAATATTTATTTTATTTTTTATGTTTTTATTTCGTTTTTTTTTCTCATGCACATCGCACAAAAAATTATTTTTGCCTTTTTAGTACATTTAACCCTTAATTTATGAGGTGAAAATATGCGTAAATGATGAGGTGGGGTCCACGTTCACTACGTTCAAATCACATACCAAATCCGTGCTTTTAACTCGGCATGCAACACCATACTGTATGAAGATTTCAGAGCAGTGATGCTATATCGAGGGGAATTCCCCTTTTTGCGGGGAATTTGACTATAAAAATTGTTAATAGGGGAAAAGGGGAAAACGCTTCAAAAAGAGGGGAAACGATTTACAACGAGGGGAAAATCTTCGCCTTACAACTAAATCCGAAATACTTTTAAAAAATTACGGAAAAGTAGAAATATAAATAAATAAAAACAATTACAATCCAATTCCAAGCTTAGGCAAAGGTAAAGAGTGAAGGAAATGCCTTTATTTATGCATTTGCCACTTTATAATGATCGTATTGCAATTGTAAAGTACACACCAATCTTTTAAACGAAAGCACTTTAAAATGGCTTTGGAATCTACGTTTAACCGATTTTTCAGTGTACTTTTTAACCGTTTTGAAAAAAGCACATTAAAAAGTACCATTTCTCATCTTATTCAAAGTAATTACTTTAACCCTTAGAGGCACAGAAAAATGACAAATATTTTTACCCGTGCGGCACACGAAAATAAAATTTTTTAATTTGAGTTTTTTAGTTATGCCATTTCAAAATTTCGTGCGGCAATGGAAGACGATTTAATCGGTGGTACAATTTTGGTACCACCGTGTAGCACTTGTTACGAAAAACGTGGCACATCGCGTATACCACCAAGCCTCTAAGGGTTAAACTACTTTAAAAGACTTTGATGGAAAGTAACATAGTTTCCATGAAAGTTCATTGACACATATTTTTTGTTCGTTTTTTGGATTTCTTAAATATCATTTCAATAGAAATATTTTCAATTGCAAATCAGCAGAAGTGCTTTGTTTAAAAATCAATTAAATCGGGAATTTCTTGGTCATCTTTAAAATTTGGCTTAATGTTCTAATTTCGACCAATATTCACCAGAAGAATGCATGGACCAGTGGCAAAGTGCCCGGAATACAAAAATCGAGTTCCAGTCGCGACTTGATTTCGTTTTTTTCCATTTTTTGATATTTTTATATTTTTTTAATTCAAAATATGGAAATAATTTTTACCGAATTTATGGAGGACAGGATCATTTTAAGCTCAAAAGCAAAGGAACTACCTTGATTTATACATTTGTGATTTGCTTTGATTATTATCCAATTGTGAATCCCGGCGTCTTTTCATATCTTATTTGACGTTTGGTTGGAGATCCGTGACGTTGTTTGTCGGGAATACAATTAACGAGTATTTTGTTAAAGCTTTACAAAACATAAAATTATTTCCTAATTTGTGCTTTTTTCTCTTAAAAGACTTTAACATGAGTCCAGATGACAATAATTTTTGGTTTTAATAAATGAATTCTTTATTTAAAATTCGTTGTTTTTATAGGGGAAAAACGAGGGGAATTTCGTCATTGAAAACGGGGAAAAAGGGGAATTTCGTCATTTGGAAAGGGGAATGTCACTAAAGGTACATAGCATCACTGTTTCAGAGTCACTGTGCTGAAAACATGAGAGATAGCAACGAGAGAAAAATCAATGTGGGTCCACTGGACCCACCTCATCAATTAAAGGTTAAAAAAGCCTTCTTTTTTCTGTCTGTTTTTCGCCACGCTTATATATACCTTTTAGTCTTCGAACATATATCCTTGATTTTGAGATATTCTTACGGACTTTTTGACTCCAGGATCGGATTCACTGACCCCAGAAACCTCGGATGAGATTTTCTCCGGAAAGTTTGTGGAAAGAGATAGCCACGTTATCTTTACAGGATTTTCCATTATCCTTACAGACGTCAGAATCGGATTCAGCGACCCCAAAAACCCCTAGATGAGATTTTGGAAAATTTTAGGAAAAGGATAATCATATGATCCTTACAGGACCTTCCGTTATCCTGGCAGATTTCTTAATGTCAGAATCGGATTCAGCGATCTTAAAAACCACCAGATGTGATTTGTTCCCGGAAAATTTGAGGAAAAGGATAATCATGTTATCCTTACAGGACCTTTCCTTACAAGGACGAAATAGGGAAAATATCGTGATCGAAATTATATGTATATGTGGGCAAAATTTCAACTCAATCGTATGAGTGGAAGTGGGTCAAAATTTGACCCAGACAGACAGACAGATAGGAAAGCAAGCTTAATACTCGTAAAAGCTTTTAAAAGACGTCCCGATTAACTGACCCATCAACGCCCAGCCCTCCGTTTTTCATGTTGGAGCTAGAAACCTGAAATTTTCACAGCAGGTTAGCCCTAAGGGGGTAAACGGGGAATGGACTGGGGGTTAGGTTGCTTAAAACACTGATTTTAACGTAATATTTGATAGTTAGAAGGATGAAATAATTTACGCGGGGTTTCAGGGGTCGCTGTTCACATATCTGGTGCTAGAATTTCAAAATTGGAAATGGATGGTCCTGAAAGAGGAACTTTTTTTCCTCAAAAGTATTTAAGGTTGTTTCACTTTCTTTTGATCTAATACAAAGAAATTGAGAGTTATGTAAAAACTGTCAATTAATGTTTTCATCTAATAAAAAAATAATTTAAAAACAGAAAATATAACTTGACACCACATTTAGAATTATTAATATTACTCCCAATAAATGTGCCGCATACCACCTCCATTCACAAAAGTCCTCATAAAATATTTTGTATTCGCATCGCAATAAAAGTAGCAATTAATTCTAACTCAATTCGTGCCTGTGAGACTCACGTTTTAAACAGAATTTACAGGAGAAAAATCTACCGAGTTCATTTTGCTTTTTACAAAAATAGGATGAGAATCTAGTAACAACCATTCCTTATTTTTAGCACATTTACTTCAGTCAGTATTTCATTTCTAGATCTAAAGGTGTTTTCCGACAAAAATTGATGCGACTATCAAAAGGAAAAATATAAAGTGGAACTGCATCTGCATTGAAAGGATTTAACTATGAAAGAAATTCTCTATAAATCTGAAAAATCTATTTGTTGTAGATATTTTTTGAACAGAGTTTTGATGCTACAAAAAGCACTTTTTCAGATAATAAAAAAAAACTCTTATACCGTGTGTAAAAGAAAAGTGTTTTGGTTCTTACTATACTGTTGTTATCGTTTTGATGGTGGTTTGATTTGGGGTACGGTAGGATTGTGTTTGCTTGGGGTTGTGCCACATATTCACGTTCGTGTTAAACGTGTATAAAAACATTGAGCAAAAATTCACGTTAAGCAATAGAAACGTGTTATGCAATATGCACGCTGTAGTTAAGGGTTGAAATGAGGGTGAATAAGGGTATCGGTAGAAAAATGGTTCCAAATAGAGAAAAGTTTACAGCATCTCAATAGATATTCATGGCATACGATCTCATAAAATTCAAATAAATGACTAAACACAATTGTGGCTTCAGTTGTAATATGGCAACAGTCGTTTTAGTCTTTATGCTTTATTTTTTTTTATCGTCAAGGATTTTAGTGGTTTTACATCTCGGTTATTGCTTGCTTTAGTCACATTTCACAATTCTTTAATGTGACATATTATTATTATACCCGTATGGTGAAACCAAAGGGTATATTAACTTTGCCTTACCGTTTGTAACGCCAAGATCCCGCCATCGCACAAAAAAATGAATTACACCAGTGTGTTTAGAATGATAAAAAAAGTTGAATTTAGCTGTCTGTCCGTCCGTCTGTCTGTCTGTCCGTCTGTCTGTGGCGCGGATTGCGGGCGCACGGATTGAGCTAGAGACTTGAAATTTTGCACAGATCCGTTTTTCGTAAAATGTGAGGCTAAGTTCGTTAATGGGCAAAAATGGACCATTAGGGGGGGTACCCCCCATACGAACGAAATCGTTTTTTGTGAATATCTCGAAAACGGTGCATCTTATCAAAAAGGTGCAAGAACAAAAGTTATTTAGGATATGATTCTACATAAAACTCCCATACATCAAAATCCGATTGGAATAAATTTTAAAAAATCTTATTGGAAAGTTTGACTTCAAAGTGGAATTTTGATACAACTGTTCGCTGTTCACTTAAATCACCATACGGGTTTTCAATAATTGCCAGATTGGCAATTATAGCTTTTGTTATGTTTTTTTCACTACAAAGGAAGTCACATATAAAAATCGAGATTATATTAACTGAAATAACTGCGAAATGTCTGTTCCTATCTGCCTAAACATAGCTGATGTGAACGGCACATAACTTTCTTAAAAAAAAAAAAAAAAAACTACGTTCTTGTGCAATTTACATTATAGCCCGACGAATAAAATATTAGTTTTTATAAAAATATGAACTTTTATTTGCAAAGTCGATAACGGTAAAACATATCGATTTACAATGAAGGGAAAAAATGCAGAGAATTAAAATGTCTCTGATTCTTCCTTTAACAGTTTTTACGAAAAACCGTTAAGCCCAATTCAGACTAACGATTGCGATTGCGATTGTGATTACGATTGCGATTACGATTGCGATTACGATTGTGATTACGATTGCGATTACGACTACTGCTACTCGATCGATGAGATCAAAGCTTAGGGACATGAAAGCTTTAATCTAAAAAAAAAATCAGGTTTTTTTATATTTTTTTATTGAAATTTTATTCTAGAATTGAGGCGTTAAAAGCTAGAGTAATCGAGTTTTTGAAGCTTTTCCACTTTTGTACTTATATTGACTGTAAATTTTTGGAAAAAAAAAATTTCTGTGGACTTTATTACTCAATGTTGAAATGTTCTTTTGTGCATCCAAACATTTTCATCTAAAAACTCACTCGCAATAGTGATTCAAACACAAAAAAATTCACGATTTCGACATGTGGGTTGGTCCACTCTAGCTTTTAACACCTCAATTATTTTATTCGTTCAAAACGCTGGGGCGAAAAAAAAGTGTTTTGACCAAAACATGTCAAGATGTTTATTATTTTATTAATTAAATTAATATCTTAAGCAAATTAAATTTCTCCCTTTTATGACAAATTAAATTTCCTAAAACAAGTCATGACCCTAACAAATAATTGCTGAAAATATTTTAAATAGAAAACCCCTAGAATGGATACTTCCGGGAGCATAATATTTATGTAAAATGGAAAATACACTTCGGTACTTGTTCATATTTCTTCAACAAATGCTTAGTCAAGCTCGACACTGGAAAAAGTAAAGTGAATGCCAAATTCGGCACAAAGACGTGACAAGAATCCTCATAATTTTAAGAAAACGTCAAGTTTATGTCGTTTTTCACTCTCGCCTGCATTTAAGGTGATTTTTGAATAAATGTACAATTGCTATAATGGTTAAGTGGCGTCAAGAAATGACACAATCGACCATCATCATGCAAATAAACGCCAAACTACCAAATATTGTTGATATGGCAACAGGCAGTATTCAAAATTATGTTCAACCTGTATTCCCTTTTGTAATTCAAATAACCCGCAATCTATAGACTCTCTATAGTATTACTAACCAGACGAGAAAGTGTTTCATTCAATATGAAAACGAAATTCAGCTGAAGACTGCAAAAAATTGCAACTTTCACTTTTGCTTCATCCGGAAATTGTTTCATGTGACTAATAAGATGTCACTCGCGATGCGTGTAGATTGGGTTTTTTGTTCTTTTAAATTGATGTTATATATAGTTCAAAAATGACGTAATTTAACCGTCAAAACAATTTTAAAAATGAATTATAATTTTGTTACGTTAGCCCATGCTATTGAAAATCAAAGCGTGACGAGGATTAGATCTAATCAAAAAATACGCCAATGAAATAAAGCATCCAGGATTTTGTTTTCTGCATTGGGCATTGGGCAAACCCCCATAACATGTAAGTGATTAGTGGAAATTGTAATATTGAGGTGAATGACGATTCTCTGTATTCGTGTTTTTCGAGAAAGTTTTATAAAGTCCTAGTGGTTGTATTTATCTACTGTCATCTCTCTCTCTCACGGCACTACAACCGGTTTCCGCTCTTGGCCAGAGGTCCCGATCACGTGCCGATGTCCTCCAGTTTTGCATCCCAATTCTCGTCGCGTCCTGGTCAACACCAGTGTTGCACTTTTAGTACAATCGTAATAGATTTAGTACATTTCAAGCTCTAAAAATACCTATTACTTACGTATGCCATTTTTAGCCAAATCTAGTACATTTGGGCCCAAACTCAAAATGTATGGATTCTTTCATTATAAACAAACTTTAATTTTGATTCAGCTGCGTGATTTAAAAAAAGAATCTACCTCTCTCTTTTGGAATCTAGTATCCTTTTTCGTGAATCTAGTTTATTGTACTCATCATAAAATGCCATACGTATATAGCCTATTTGCTTGTCCCATCCCTGTTGACATCTTTTACCAGTTGTTCGTTGTTCGTTTACGCTAAAATTGCTTTTCAGAATGGCATTGTACAGGTAAATAATTTTTGGTTATGATGTAAGTCCAAAAAACCTAAAAGACATCTCTTAAGGCATTTTAAAAGGGTCAAGCCTAAGGGAAGCGATGAGCTGCCACTAGAGCCACTGCCCCCAAAGTCCCCCACGGATCAAGAAAACGAGATCCCGTGGTAAGTCAAACCCAAAATTTTTCTTAAAAGTTTGCAAGTTATGCCACTTTTTCTTTCTTTCTTCAGTCTGACGAAAGAAAACAAAAAGTGTTACGTCCAAAAATTCCGCAAAGAATGGTTGCAACAGTTTTCTTGGGTAAAGGATAGGGCTGAATCAGCCTATTGCAAAGTGTGCTCAACAATTATTACTGGCGGATTAACAATCTATTACATTTAGTACATTTTAGACAGGCAATTTATTACTTTTCAAAAAAATGAAAGTGCAACACTGGTCAACACAGTCTTGTCATATGAGGTTGGGTCTTCCACGTCGCCTTGTTGTTAATAACCTACCGCTACTTTCATTTGCAAATATTATATACATGCGGCCAAAACTAGCATCTAGCTGATGACATATTAACCCAAAACTTGATGGAGCCCGTTTTTAAATACCTTTTTTTACGTCGAAGACCAGAAAACCCCCTTTAGGCAATTCTAATTGGAATTTGATGAATTTAGTTGGAAAGTCATGTAGAATCATGTCTTAAACAATAACAAAAGGTAAATATAGTACCCAATCCCCCTGGATAAAAAACCTGCCGACGCCCATGGCATCACTTTCGACTTTCCCATATAGGAAACCAATTTGGACGTTAAACTTAATGTGCAAACGTTAAACAACACGACAAATTACCCAAAAATTACGATTTTCTTTATGTTTCTTAAATTTCAATTATATCGCTTCTCCTTTAAGTGTTATCCATAATTAAACAGACCAATTTAAATTCACATATTCAAGAGTTTCGAATTCAAACAATTCTATATCTATAGCTAAAAAGCAGGTGTAGCTTCCAAGAACATTCATTGATCTCACATTGACTTTAGAATTTCAAGGGATTGGGTTTGGTGTTATTTGTTCTGATGCTTTTTCATCTCTTGCGGAGTCCCCGAATGTGAAATTGTATTAATGAATAAATAATCAACAAAAAGAAAATTCTTATTGGGTTTTTAGGGCGTCATCTTACAGTTGTGCTGTTAAGATACGATTTCGGCTGGCCAAATACCTTAAATCGATAGAAAAAGGATTTTCACGAATATGGAATTTTTTTTCTATAGTTTTAGATATACCCAATCTAAAAAAAAGTTACCCACTGGGTCAAGTCTTCTCCCCTTGGTTCAAGGATTTCATTTTAAATTCAGTTTTCGGAGTGTGAATATAAATTTACATCTTCAACCCGAGAATTAATGTTTTTAGTATTTTGGTTTGTAGAGTTTTTTTAAGTAGGATTTTTTTTCATACAGCACAGACAATTTTTCGCATTTTTTTTTTTGAGGTTAAACAAAAACGATTCTTCTAAAGATATAAGCTGGGATGGGGAAATGTTTTTGATGCCTGATTTAATTAAAAAGATTTCCCCAGCGCAACTTATATTTTCTTTATTGATTAAATTGAACAATAAGAAATAAAAAAATTTGTCAAATTTTCCCACAATTCTTTATTTTATTTTTTCTTTACAACATATGCAATATAGGAAAATATCCCTTTCGTGTTAAAACTACCTATAAATTCATCAACAAATTAAAGTGATTAATGAATGCATGAGACAAATATGCTTGCTTTAATAATTTCCAAGAAATGTCGCTCAAAATACGAATGCATAATGAAAAATACGGAAAAAGAAAATATTTTTAAACCACTTTTGTCGCTAACTAATCACATTTGAATTGCATAAATGAAGTAATAAACGAGATGTTTTTAAGATTCAGATTAAGATTCAGAAGACTATGAAAGATGCCTCGTAGAAAATTAACGAGCATGACAACTTCTAACGTCAGCCATTCGTACAACTATCTAAGATATTTAAAGATTTTATAAAAGAAACATTTTTGCTCTAAATTATGCACCCCTCCGAATTGAGGATTTCGAGATAATATTTTTTCAAATATCTCGGGAACCGTTAAAGATACGCGAATACCTTTAATGGAAAAATACAGGAAATTTTATTGTCCTTGAAATTGGTTACACGCATTTTTACATAAAAACGCATAGTTTTCGAGAAATTTTCAAAATTTTGTTTCCAAATATTCTGAGAACCGTTAGAGACACGTACCCGTTATGGCTAACATTATTTTTTCCAAAAGTCGATAGAAAACTACGATTTTCGTATGACTCGTTCACAGAAAATTTCAAGACGCTAGCTCAACACGTTGTCGAGTTATTGGGGATACGTAAAACGGACAGACCGACAGAGAGATGCACGGATACCCTCATAATTTTGTCTAAAACGGATTTCGTGCTGATCAGAAAGTTTCTCTCTGTCCCCGTTCTCGAGTCGATATTCGTCATGAATACAATACTTTCCCTCTATAGCAGAGGAAAGTAAATATACTATGGCTATTCACTCTTTATCGTAGTTGATCGTAAACTCGTAGAATCGTAAATAAAATCGTAGTTTTTTGACAGTTCTCCACACAATCTACCGCAATTACAATCTACCACATCCGAAGGTATGGTAAAATCGTAGTTTTTGTCGTAGTTATAATAAAGTGAGGTTAAGGCATGTTTTGTGACATGTCGACTTGGTGCCAACTCTAAAATGGACATTGGAAAAGCAAATAAATTAAAGTATTTATATGATTTAGTATAAATTAATAGTTAAAAAATGCTTTAAACAATTTAGGTATTTTATTTACCTCAAAAATTTACGGCAAAACTCACAACCTCTAGTAAAGCGCTGCTCACGCTTCGTTGTACTTTTGCATCGTAGATTTACATTACAATCTACGATTTTACTATCTACGATCAAGAGTGAATTGCCCTACTATATTATATATTTATCTTATATGATTTTTGGATGACATGGAACGCATTGTATCTTTTTTTGCACGGTCCTTTTTGACACGATTTTTCAAATAACATACCTTTCGTGTGAAAAACGAGTTGAGTAGGTTTTGGGTTAAATTTCGTTATTGTATGACATGTGGTATCCACCGGAGAAAGAGAGATTTCGTTTATGGTCAACATGTTTTCAACACTTAAGTTGACTGTGTGGATTGGGTTTAAGGGTTGTTTTAAACGGTGTAGGAAATTTACTCACCTTGAATCGAATTTTTTGCCGTCCGTTAAAGTTCCCGTGTAATGCATAGTTAGCATATCACCGGTTTTTGATTTTGGATCACAGATTTCTGGTACACTGACGACATCGATTTTTAAATCACCACATCTGACAGCGGCCACAAGGCACAGGACTAATATGGACTTAAACATCTGAAATTAGAGCAACAAGAAACAATTAATAAATTATGGCCAAACTGTTAAAAACGAATACAATGTAATTGTAATATACCCAGTTTTATTTAACTTAGAAATCGTAGGAAATTTCACTTCCACTGAGAGAAATATAAACTGATTTTTTTTTCAATTGAATGTTTGACATGAAATCCTGTGAATTTCGTGTAATTCTGACCAAAAAAATGTTGATAACACACAAAATCATGTAAAAATCACAAGAAAACCTTATGAAAATTAAATTCAAAAATAGGAAATTTTTCCTTTTAGGAATTTTTCCTTTTAGGTTTTATTTAACTTAGAAATCGTAGGAAATTTCACTTCCACTGAGAGAAATATAAACTGATTTTTTTTTCAATTGAATGTTTGACATAAAATCCTGTGAATTTCGTGTAATTCTGACCAAAAAAATGTTGATAACACACAAAATCATGTAAAAATCACAAGAAAACCTTATGAAAATTAAATTCAAAAATAGGAAATTTTTCCGTTTAGGAATGGGTTCTAAAGTGAGAGGAATACTTCCTATAAAATGTTGCAATGTCTCCATTGATTATTGGCGAGAGACAAAAATCGTGTTATCGCACATAACGAGATAGGAAAGTTCGAGGGACTTGAAAATATTCGAGAGATCAAGCAACTCCCGTAATGAAATGTCCTGCCAATAAAAAATGTTTTAGAGTGTGAAACTAGGCAGGTTTGAAAACTACATGCGAACTCTAAACAAAGACAAAAATTTGGCTTAATTTAGCACATTCGCTCAATCCTATTTGCATAGGAATAAGTCCACAAACACCTAGGATACGTTCCAAATTTTTTGTGGACCATTATGGCTACGATAATATTGCAATTTTCCCCTCAGTTTAGGAAAAAAATAATTGGTTTAACAAAAAAAATTCGTAAATATTACTGAAGTTTTGTATATACTTCGTAATATTAACAAATTTTAGTAACTATACGAAAAAATATTTGTTAATATTACGAAGTATATACAAAACTTCAGTTATATTTACGAATTTTTTTTTGTTAAACCCATTTTGTAAATAATACAAAATTATTTTTTTCTGTGCAGTGAAAACTAGGAACGCGTGCTACTTTTGTTGGAATATGTTGATTTTCCTCTCAGCCCTATTTATAAACTGTTAAAAAATACGTATCCGTATTTCTTTTCCACAACATGTCAATTTGTTTTCTGTTATATACTAGCAATATATCATGTTTCAATTGAGTGCAAAAGATAAGAAATTGTGTCTTGTTTCTTTAAATCCGATTTTGAGTAAAAAATCTACTTAACAGCTGTTCCAATAAAAACTGAGGAAATATTTGAGAAAAGTGAAAAATTGTGTCATGTTATAATCTTGACGCTTTAAAGAAACCGTATTATCAAAGAAAATACCTTGAAATTTTTTTAAAATTCACAAAAAAATAACCAAGACATTATATGAAACACTATCAGTGATGAAAATATATATAAGTCAAGTGTAATGTTCTATGATTTTCTAAATATATACATTTAATTTGAATGCTTCATACATACATATATAGTTGAAATTCAATACAGTTTTAGGTTCAAAAAACTGATTAAGTAAATTTATAGCATTTTTCTGTCACTATTGCCATTGAAAGGTCAAACGTTTTCGAAAGTTTCATGATTTCAGCGAACATTTGTTTGTTTTTCATTTGTTCAAAATGTTATTAACTGACTGAATTAATTGCTAGTCTTAGCATTTTATTTGTACTTTGAACAATTCACAATCATTGAGAGTAATTTTCACGTACAAATTAAAAAGATAAAAAAAAACAATCCATTTTTTTAAACTTTCACTGATAGTTCTTGTGCGCATTTATCACTATCTAAGCTGTGAATAGCGAAGCGTTATTGTTTATTTTAAACGGTTTCGTTAGTCACACCTAATTAAGAGTAATGATAAACATCAAAAAATTTCACTTTCATCCAAAGCTACTTAAAAAGCGAATGCGCCGGTTTTAATTGCCATAAACTTTTGATATGTTTTTACTTTCTTATATGAAGTATAAAAAAGTATTGTGTTCAAAAGTATTATGTTCGACCTCTTAATATTGCCCAAAAAACATTTCCCGGTCACTGCCGAGCCGATTGGAGGCTTTTTTTTCAAAAATGGCTTTCTGTCTGTCAGTCTGTGTACAACACTTCTCAAAAACTACTAGAGCTAGAGCAATGAAACTTTACAAGCATATTTAGTCTTGGAATGGCACTATGCTATCAGCTTTTGCTGAAAAGCTGGTAATCGTAAGTAACCAAAGTAGCGGCTTTTTTAAAAATCGCAATTTCCTTTTTTTGCCAATTATTAGGAAATTACACGTTTTTCAGTGGTTTATCTATGACAAAAGTTGAAGACAGTAAAACTTCCAATACTGTCCAAAAAATACGAAAAATACTAAAACTCAATATCTCAAACCTGTATCGATATATACCGTTATTTAAAAAATTCATTTTTTTGCTTTTTTCTCTGGAAAACTAATAAAATTTCGTTGGTTGAATTTATGAGATGAATTATTTTTCCCATATATTTGTCTTTTACCGTTATCCGCTATTTTTTTTACCGTCATTGAGATATTTTCATTAAAAAACGGTCAAAAAATAGGTAATTGCTCGCAAACTAGCTGTTAAAAAAAACAGTTGAAGAAAGAAGGATGAAAAAAAATCTCTACTTTTATGCCTTTTACAGTACATCGATAGCTTTTACAGTTATCGAGATATTTCATATTTCGTAAAAAAAAGTTCATATTTTTATGTAAACTTATATTTTATTCGTCGGGTTATAAAGTACGTAGATTTTGTATTTTGTATAAGAAAGTCATGTGCTGTTCAAATCAGATACTTTTTATGGGATTTTACGGCACATTGTTTTTATTTAGGAAATTATAAAATTAAGCGGATGACTTTTTTACATTTTTTCGCGTTTTTCAAATTTTTTATTTATGTAAAGATACATAGTCTAGTGAAATTTAATGTTTATGTTAATGTTTAAGTCTTTTAATTATTTGAAATATGAAAATTATTTTCATATTATTTATGATTTCGGGTTTTCTCTAATTTTGACCCCCTTCGCCTACTGATCGTAATTCCTCCAAACAATAAAATACTGGTAACTACTTTTAGATGCTTAACACATTAATGCCCATGACAAAATTACTGAATATTTTTATACCCGTATGGTGAAACCAAAGGGTATACAGTGTAACCTCGTTAGTTCGGATCAATTAAAACGGAGATGATCCGTACTATCGAAATATCCGGATTACCGAAGAACTTTATTATATTGCTGTAAAAGTTACGAAACAGACTCCCAGTACATCCAAGAAATATATTTTATTGTTGAAGACAAGATACCATGAAAAATAAAAATGTTTATTAAAAAACTCAGTAATATTAGTTTGTTTTACAGTTTTTTTAGTTCGTAAAATGAGTGCAGACTCCCTTAATCTCCTTATAGTAAGGGTGTCTTGTAATGCCGTTTGATTTTCTTCCGCCCATTGTAGACATACACTGAAGCTGTTGATGACGACTCCATGTTTAATACTACCTCTCATTTCAACCACTTCAAGACCTGACTCTTCTTCGTTACGTCTTCTAGAGGCAGCAAGTTTTCACTTCTATTGATCCATTCCTCTATCTATACTTCTGTAAATTGATCCTCTGTTCTTTTTGACGTCCGATATGGTTGAAGTTTCTACTTGGAATTCTCTAGCTAATGCCTTACCACTATCTCCCCTGCCCAGTTTCCAAAATGGTGTTTTTCTCGGCCAGAGACAATGTTTTATGTGATCTTTCGGTGGCATTTTGAAATACTTCGCAATCACATGAATAACCAAATGCAATGCCAGAGACAGGGATGACAGATGCTTACCAAAGAATCACGCTGTGGGCTCCAAATAGCTCTAAAATGGGGTGTGAAACCCCCTGTATATTTTCCTTGGCCAGGAATACCTACAAAATTACTGTCATTCTGTGAATCCGGATTACCAAAATAGTTCAAATCCGGATTACAATATGCATAATGCAATGAATTAGCTTGTCCGAATCATTGAATAATTCGGATTACTGGAGGTCCGGACTAACAAGGTTGCACTGTACTAACTTTGCCTTACCGTTTGTAACGCCAAGATCCCGTCATCACACACAAAAATGAATTACACCAGTGTGTTTAGAATGATAAAAATAATTAATTTCTGCATGTCCGTCCGTCCGTCTGTCTGTCTGTCTGTCCGTCCGTCTGTCTGTGGCGCGGATTACGGGCGCACGGATTGAGCTAGAGACTTGAAATTTTGAGCAGATCCGTTTTTCGTAAAATTCGAGGCTAAGTTCGTTAATGGGCAAAAATGGACCATTAGGGGGGGTACCCCCATACGAACGAAAACTTTTTTTCTGAATATCTCAAAAACGGTGAATTTTATCAAAAAAGTCCAAGAACAAAAATTACTTAGGATATGATTCTACATAAATCTCCCATACATCAAAATCCGATTGGAATAAATTTTAAAAAATCTTATTGGAAAGTTTGACTTCAAAGTGGAATTTTGATACGAATATCATTGCCAGAGTGGCAATTATAGCTTTTGTTATGTTTACCACAAAAACCAATTTATTCTTATAAAATAAACAAAATAAAAAGAAAATTCTGAAAAAAAAAATTTGTACATAAATCTGTGGCAATAAGTTAAAGTAGCTTAAGACGATTTTTAGGCAAAGCTAAAGTGATCTGTCTGTAAATGCAAATTCAGATCAGTTTGGTTTTGTCTGAAAATCGATTTAAGTTAAGCTATTTTAACTTATTATCACAGATATATTCGGTGTACTCGTTTGAGTTGAGCGGGCGTTAATGGGTTAATAAGATATAATCGAAAAAAATTGAAAAGACCAAAAGTGTTTCCCAGGCTCCGTACAAATTGTGCATGATTTGATGTGAAATTGGTCAGAAGCATAATTTAATATTCCTAAATAACTGTGAGGTCTTTTTTGTACATAAGAACAAGAGTTTTTTTTTGTACATAAGATTTTTTGACATCGACTGAAAAGTAAATGTCTTTCTTCTATTAAACAACATTTGGTTTCTAAAATATTTTTTCACGTGTATGTTTTTATCTAATTGGAAGCAGGTACATAATACTAATTGAATAAAATCAAAGCACCTCTTAGATAACATAGCAAAATGTTCGATTACTTTTTTTTAGATAACAAACTAGATGGTGTTGTCAGTCCGGATATTTTGATGCATCAAAAATATTAGTCTCTCCGCCTACGGGAATTTTTCTAGCTTGAAGTTGATCGACCCCTGGCTTATAAATATACATATTCATACATATCTAATATAATATCGTCTGGTGTTAATAAATAAAACATGATCGACAGTTTTTCAAGACCTTGATAATGGCTTTGATAGTTGAAACATGAGATTAAAATTTCTCTTTTGATGTTGTCGATATAAAGATAAATACAAACATGTTTTGAACGTCAATTTAACCACTTGAAATGGATTAAAATATTGGAGATCGAAAACACTTTCTACGGGAGGGCAAAATCTTTAATGAAATTTTATAAAATTCAAAGAAAACCCTCCAGATGTTTATAAACGGTCGAGAGAAGTCAACAGTGTGTCTACGAGACGTACTTTACTTTCATTTAGCATAGTGACACATTCATATGGCATCTTCGACCAATCAGAGACTTACACAACGCGAACAACGCGAACAACGATCGAAAACTTGATTTTCCAACCAAAGCCACGTTCTATTAAAATATTTATTTTAAATTGACGTAAAAAAATGTGGCTTTAATTTAGCTATAGAGTTCCGATTGAGGTTGCGATCATTTTTTCTTATCAGTATTTTTTTAATAATTAGAAAATCTGAAATACTCGGAACAATAAATATTGTTGTTGATATGCAATTAAAATGTAATTTTAGTATTTTGGAAAATCAATTTTACCGAATATTATAATAATAAATCACTTTATATAATTAGGGATTGTCCAAAAAATACGTGTCGGTTATTTTTACATTTTCAATAAAGCATTTTTTGATTAGTTGTCTGAATAACGCAAAATTTGATGTAGTCAAAATATTAAAAACATATCTGATGTGAACAGCACATGACTTTCTTATACAAAATATACGTTTCTTCACAATTTACGTAACGAATAAAATATTAGTTTACATAAAAATATGAATTTTTATTTTACAGAATCTGCATTATCTCGATAACGGTAAAAGATATCAATTTACGGTGAGAGGCAAAAATCTAGAGAATTTTAATATCTTTAATCCTGTCATTAACGGTTTTTTCGAAAAACCGTTAGTTTGCAAGCAATTCGAAAAAAAAATTTTTTTTTCCCAATAAAATCAAAGTTAGCGTTCACATTCAATGGTAAAAATTGTCATCTGCGGCGCATTTCTTTAAAAAAAAATGTAACTTGCGCCGTATTGTTTTTTTTTAGAAATTATTTCCTGTTTTGGTCACTTTCTTAAGAAGTTTTTTTTATAGTTGCAAAGAGGTTCGCCAACCGATTTATTACTCTAAATTTCGGAAAAGCTGATCCCGCGAGAAAAAGTGTTGGTAACCACCACAAATTCAAGTCGAACTTGCTGTAAATTTGCCATGAAAAAAGCTGGAGTGCAAGAGGTAAATAAATAAAATAATTAACTATGGTTATAAATCAAGTTCGATATTTTCAAAAAAAAAAAATTGTTGATCACATTAAGCTATACACTCCAAATGTGTTAAATTTGGCAAAAAATATCAATGGAAATGTCTTTTTGATGATCCGTGACGACCATCTTCTCCGCCCACTTGCCGAGTATTTCGTTCGTTTCGTGCAGGTTTTGCGATCAACCGAGCATAGAAGTAGTCGATGGACAACTTCAATTGGTTTTCCAAAGAATTCAAATAAAAAGAACGGAAAAGGTAACACAGTTACCAACACAAAAGGTTCTTGACCTCATCATCGCCATCGCATTTGCGGTCGGCAGTTTGTGGACATCGCCATCGTGTAAAACGATTGCTCAAACAGCATTCGAAAGAATCCAACTCATCATATCACTGTTTATTGAATTTTCGAAACAATAATAACTCTAATGTAACAAAGATTACTAATCTTGCAATAAAAAACTGTAATTTGGCAGCAAAACAGAAATTACTTCTTACGAAAGCAAAAATTTCTTCACAGATCGTTAGGTCATAGCGGCAAAGAATCAACCATATTCACTGAGTGACGTCACAATATATTTTATATTACTTAAAAATCTAACGTATCTTATTGTGTAATTCTAACTGTTATCATGGTATACCTTTGTGAAATTTGTTTATTAGAACACGTTTGGCATAAAATTTATTTACAAATCGCCAAAGGCCAAAGGCTACAACATGCAATTTAAAAAAAAATCCGGAAACAAGCAGATTATCTGGCAATAAGAAGAATTTCAGGCGGTCCCGGAAGTAACACTTTGAAAAAAAATGTATCGCGTATTTTACAGCACGATGAAATTCTTAAATAAAACTTGACTTTGGTTCCGTTCAAAGCCCTCAAAAGTTGTCTTCAGTTTCCGTTTCTCGGATTTCTATTTTCGAACCGCTTAAAAACTCGAACGCACGCTTTCGAATAACACTAACGACTGAACGAGCGAATTGTTGCTAGTCGAGTTGATGATCAAGAAAACCGAAGTGAAGTGATGGGGAGCAAAAATGAAAACCAAATGAAATAAAATTAAGATTTGGTAGAAACTGCGAAAAATGGAGTGCATTGGGTACAATTCAAATTAGATTTGGCGGTGGTTTCCGAAAGAAGACATACATGACAATTGAATAGGAAGAAACAGACAAAACTTAACTTTCTTTTCTCATCTTGACAGCATGTGGCAGATAAAGCACAGACCGAAGTGTTAATTGACCAAAAAAAGTTCGTTTGTTGATCAAAAATTCACAGTCAATGCCTTATTTTACAGGAAAATAAAATTATTTTAATAAAATTATTAAAATCTACGTTTCTGCACAATTTATCTGACGAATAAAAAAAATTTTGTTTACATAAAAATACAGATAAAATCTAAAATATCTCGATAACGGTAAAATATATCGATTTACGGTAAAAGGCAAAAACGTAGAAAATTTTAATACCTTTAAACTGTTTTCCCGAAAAACATTTTGTTTGCAAGCAATTCGCAAAAACATATAATTTTTAATAATATCTCGATAACGGTGAAAGATAGCGGATAACGGTAAAAGATTAAGTTTGGAAAACATTCTCTTCAATTCATCTCATATTATTTTACGAGATAATCGTAACGAACTGATTTTTTTTAAAATAACGATGTACGAAGTTCTAATAAAAGACAAAATTGCACTAAATTTTATTGTCTCCAACTTTTATTATACATAAAACTACTGGAAAACGTGCAAGTTCGGAGTAAATAACAAAAAAACGGCATTGCGATTTTTAAAAAGCCGCCATTTTGATTACTTCTAAAAGCTGCCATTATTTTTAAAAAGCCGCCATTTTGGTTATTTCTCAAAAAATCGCCATTTAGGAGTTTTCCCGACATTTCCCTAGCATATTTTTTAGGAAAAACTAAGAGGTCGAAATTTTTCATGAATACTTTGTATTGTCTAAGATTGTTATAGTACGTGTAAAAAAGTAAAGGTCGTATAAGTTTTCAAAATTATTTTAGAAGTTTTGTTGAGTCATTTGAAGTTAATGCAAGCATTTTCATATTTTTCGTTGGCTAATAACAAGTTTTTAAATTTCTGTCTTCATTGTGCCTAATAAAATTTTCCCTTGACTGTTTTTGTGAAAATTTATCATACAAATGTGAAAAACAAACATTTCATGTCCGTTTTAGAATACCAGAAAACTGGAAATTACGTGTTTTCTGCTGATTCTCTTGCACACAAAAAGATAAAGTATATTTTGCTTCCCTTTTCAGCATTGAAAAGTATGTCATTATCTCTTTTTAGCTGAAGTATGATAGAAAAGTGCAACGAGATAAATTTAATCAAGAAATTCATCTCATTCCATCTCATTCCACGTTGAAACTCCACGTTGTTCCTAGAAATGTTGAAATTGGAAACTCTTGCTCACTAATTTTAAATAAAAAAAATTATTTTGTTCAACAGCGATAAGTTATCAGTGTTGATTAAAAAATGTACACAATGCAAAAAAGCTTTTTCCAGTAAGAATTACAATCTGAACGGCTATTAACCATGATGAAATTTTTAAAAAAAGCAACAGGTTGCAAGCAGGGATGAGACTTGAAGATGGCGAAAATGATTCTCCCAAGAAAAAGTAGTAGATTGCGGTAATAGTAAAGTGATTTTTTTTCTAAAATGCGCTTTTATTTTTTATACTTATTACATAGGTATGGAAAGCTGGCTCACCGTCATCAGAGGTTTCCATACCAGAAACAGGCTCCTGATGGGTTTTCAGGGCAGACATGTCCGACCTGTTGCGGGGAAATTTGGATGTGAAAACATCCGCAAAAATAATATAATTTTGTTGTTTTTGCAGACCTTATAAGCCTAGAAATTCCAATAGGATTCAATGCTAAAAAGTCGAGTATAAACCATGAATCAGAAATGGTTCAATGGTTAAACACTAAATAGCTTATTACATAGGATTCAAGAAAGATTTAAAACTCATAATTTAAAAGATAACACATAAAATTTGGTTAATTTAAAAGATAATTTAAAAGATAACACATAAAATCAAGAAAAAATTGTGGATAAAAGTATGACCGGAAATAGTTCTGAGTCCCTATTTCTCAATATTTTGTTTAAATTTCTCACAAAACGCTTCTTCGCAAAGGTATTGACAAGGTATTGACATATTTACTGAAAAAACAACCACTAAACAACCACCAATCGAAAGGTAAGTATTTGCCAGCTCATGATATCATATGGTAAAAGTAATCGATAATGTATGTCTCAAAGAAGTGCGTTGGCCTTAAAATTCGCTATTACAGAATCGGTTTTGTAAGCCTTTGTATTGTCGAAGATAAGTTCAGATCTTCTTCACGATCGGCTTAAATATAGCTCCATATCATTAATGTAAAAAAAAAACAATTGGGAAATCATATAAATATAATTACAAATCAAAACTTCTTGCCAGAAAATAGTGAGGCAAGTGAGGATTTTTTAAAGAGAAAATATATATCCAGATAAGTGTAATAAATGATACAAAAAGGTAGAAGATCTACTACATATGTATATAGTAAACTCCCAACCCTGGTCGCAAGGAACTTTACCAAAACTTCATAAGTTTTCAAAGAAGCTTTAAAATATTTTTCGTACTGAGGTGAAAAGCTGAATAATCTTACTATTGAATAGGTATTTGTAATCCCAGGGACTATCAACCTTTTTAATTATGCTCTCAACCTGCTTACTTTTTAAACGTAAAACATAAACGAAAAGATGAGATCCTTTTTTAAGTTCGAACAGGAGAATTTGAATCATAGACTTATTTAAATATTTGAAAACTTGAAAAAGAAAATTAATCCGCGCTTTCAAGAAATTAAAAAAATAGGTGCATTCGGCAAGTGTATGAAGCTGCGATTTAAATTTTAAAAAAGCTTTTAATATATAGATATAAAAATTATCTACTAGAAGTCAGTTACACAAGTTATTTCAGTGCAAATTTAAAACAAAATTGAAAATTCAACCAACATTTTTTTAAAATAACCTTGTGTATACAGTGAAGTCCCGCTAAAAGAATATTGAAAATATCAGCGAAATTTAAGCTCTTAAGGCGGTTGTTCTTTTAAGCGGTGTTTTTGATTTCGAGGCACCAAAAGATTGCCACAAGGATTGGTGCGTTTAAACGGGATGTTCTTTTAAGCCATAGTGTTTCTTAAGGGAACCCAAATGTAACCGAAAAAAACGTTTAAATTTTCTTTCTTGATTCAAGAAGTACCACGATAAGGTTAACTGGTTCTGTCTGCACAAAAGATTATGAAAAATGATTGGATAAAATATAATAAAAAATTTTTTAGGGACTCTAAAAGAATACTAGACTAACAGATTACATTCAGAATTTCGCGGCATGCGGTTATTGGTTTTGAATATATCTCTAAAAATCTTAACATACAAATTAATTCTTATTAATTTTCTCAGTTTAACTCTTGCTTTTAGCACACAAGAACATTAGCAAAAAAGCCTATTTTCAAACTTTTTTATTTACGCTAACAGATTCTTATTAAAGAAATAAATAAGTGCTTAGAAACAATTGACAGTAACGAGCTGCTGATGTCAGAATTTAGTCAAAATACGAAAATAAAAAAATTAGAAAGCAATAAAACTATAAATTCCACACACGATTTACACGACCGAAGTGTTAACATCATTTCATTGAAAGCATAATTGATAGCATAATTAGCAGCAATATCCCTTACAATATTTTTGGCAATTAGCAAAACTTTGAATTGTTTACAGAGAATCGTAGATAAAGGTCTTAATGAAAAATGTAAATTGATTACAGAACAACTATGTATTTGGGAAATCTTCTGCACCAAAGAAACCAATGTAAAAAATTAACACGCGATATGTTAAGTAGTTTACAATTTGAAAATAGTCAAAGTGAAAATAAAATTGTATTATATAAATCAAACAAAAATATAAACGTAATCAAAGTTGTAATTTACCAACTTGTAATAGTTTTCGTTCTAAAAAGCGTTTCTAACAACAAAAAAACCACCTTAAAAAAACATAAAAAAAATCGTTTAACAAAGTTTATTTTAAAATCAAGCAAAACATTTGTTGACTCAACCAGATATATATTTTTTTTAAAATCAGAGCACAGTTATATCAAATGTTTGTGAAAAAAAAGGAAAGTGCAGACGATATGCCGGCATGAAAAACGGACAAATATTGATGGAATTTGGCAATTGAGGTCAACAATTGACAGAGATGAGTTTAATGGCTGAAAAAATTGCATGTTGGACATAAAGATCAATTTGCCGACCAAAATCCTTTGATTTTTTCATTTAAGTTTTGCCAATGAACCCAACCAAACCGGTCCATGTTAAATTCAGTTCGGTAAAAAATGTTTGTTGTCAATTAATCCACATTTGTAACGATGAACTCGATCAACCTGTAATTGCTTATATTACAATGTTTTACAGATATCTAGCAATTGCACCCATGATTGCCGTTAGCAGTGTTTCCCAACGTGGCGTATATGTTCCTCTAGGGATACATCGGCTGGACCCAGGGGGTATGCAAAGTTTGAAAAACAAAATGGCGGCTACCAAATTTTGAAAAAGTTGCAAGGTGTCGGAAAAAAAATACCTGCAATTTAATTCTAAAAGTATTTTGGTATTTGGTTTGGTACTTATGTTAGCTCAAATTCTACGTAGAATCCAGTGGCGAAGTTGACGGTATAGAGACAATCTAAACAACGTCTATTTTTTAAAAAAATTAAAAATTTGTTGCACTTAAAAATAATTGTCGGAGAATGAAAAATGTAAACACGCAATGAAATTTGAGAGACAAACCTCACGAATTCTCTTCAAAACAATGAAATGAGTTTTTTCCATTTTTACGTAATTGTGGCTAGCGAAGCTATTTTTGTTGTTGTTTTTATGGGAATCACTAGACAGAATCAGTTTTCGTATAGGCGAAAGTGACTTAATAATCATAGTGTGGTCAATTTGAAATTAGCTTTTGGCGCTTTTTTGTCAAAATATTTTCTTATAGTCCCAGTTCTAAAAAATAACAACTGTAACATTTTAATATGGAAAAATTGCTTATTGTTTAATAGAGTAGACGACACACACAAATTTGAACAGTCTATATTGGACATTCTAGTTATTAAGTCGCTCTACTCTCGTAAAAAATCGCTTTAAAGAAATATTCCAGATGCCTGATTGTACATTGTAAAGTCAGTAAAGCCTTTTGCTTCATTTCATTTGACATTAAGGGTGCATAAGCCGTACTTTGTCATTAAATGTACATTTATTTTACTCAACCCCACTAAAAATATTCTATAGTCTTAATCAAATCAATTTGTCGCACTTCGCCAATGGTATAGAATCATAAAAACTTTATACACGACTAATGTGTTTAAAAGTCGGGCCTACTCTATATTTGGGAAAATCTTTAGTTCTATTTCCGCCTTTTTTTGGACTTTCTATTACAGTTATCGATTCTGAGAACAAAGATTTTCGCCTGCGGCGCAATTCCCACGCTTGTGATATCTTATAAATTTATCAGTGGAGTTGTCGAACATAATCTTATAATTCTCAAAACTTTATTTTTGCAACTTGGTTTCTGCCAACATTTTGTATACAATGGTGTAAGAGGATACACGAGAAAGAGTTAGCTCGCTAAAGGGCACGCCTGTGAAAAAGGTTGGAAACACTGGCCTATAGTATCTATTTTAGGTTTACGCATTTCGAATGACCGAAACATAAGCATCAAATTGGTATTCATGCCGGTAATAAATGCAGCAATTTGCGTCACGTTACCAAAGTTGTTGCACTAGCATCAAAAACTAGTTAACAGTAGTAACAAAATTTCACTCTTTGCAGTCGATTTTCATGCATAAAATTGGCGCATTTGGAATTGCTGGGAAAACTGGTAAATTGCTTTGTTAGTCGTAAAACTGGAATAGATTTGAAATTCTAAAAATAGTTGAGATGACCGTTGAAAACGAGAGCCGTTTTACAAGATTCAATCGTGTTATAAATCGATAACATGTTTTTGGTATAAATAAAAGTTTTTCTATTTTATCCGTCGACATAATTAGATTTTGTTAGTCGATAAATTTTTATTATCACAGTAAAAATTACTAGTTCAAGATCGTACTGCACTAATTGTTCTTAAACGCCAAGAAAAGTAATAAAATAATATTAAATATGGATAGATATGAGTTTAACACTTTCGGCAGGCTTTCGAATAGTAAAGTTAAGATATATTGTATATGTGAAATGTATTAGATATATTGTATATGTGAAATGTATTAGAGGGGATTGATCCCCTTGGATCAACATCCGATTGGGGTTCAAAATTGAAGTTAAGCGGGTTGAACTAAGGGGGTGGTGGTACAATAATAGACGAACTTCAACATATGTCTTTACGATTTACTAAGAAATCATATAGAAACGAACTTGGTATCATAGAAAGCCAAAAATAATATTTCCAACTTTTAGGAACGTTTAAACTTGTTTATTTTAAAAAATCCATCTGTATGGAAGAAGGGGAAGAGAAGGGTCCAACTGGATTTTGATGTATAGAAAAGTCATGTAAAGTTATATTCTAATCACATTTTATCTTTATACATTTTTCGATACGATTCAAAGTTTTCGAGAAAACAGGAAAAGTGTTTCTTTAGTATGGAGGAGGGGGGAGCAGTAGTCGGATTGGGTTCTGATGTATGGATCAGTTATGTAAAATTCTATCCTAAACACATTTTACCTTAATAAATTTTTTTTATTATTATATACTTCACCGGTTTCGAGAAAATTGTGGAAAACAGTTTCGTTAGCCTAGCCAATTAAGAGAAACGTAACTATACAAAATTTCAAGTCTTTAGCTCAATCCTTTCGAAAGTTATGGCGTTCACGGGCAGTCAGATCAGACAGACGGACGGACATGCGGAAATCAAAATCTTTTGTCAATCCTAACACCCTGGTGTAGTTTATTTTTGTGTAGTTCATTGGTTCGATGCGTTACAAACGGTAAACTAAATCTAATGGGAGGTTTAAACACCCAACCTGAAAGATTCAATTACTGTAAAAATATCAATTTACAATAATTGAATCGGTCTGTTGAAAAAAAGAGCCATATCCGCCATCTGAAAATTTTCAGGAGAAGAAGCACTGTTTAATTCCATACATTATTAGTTAGGATAAGGCCGTTCTTTTTTAACCGACTTCCAAAAAAAGGAGGAGGTTATCAATTCGTTTTGGTCCAACTTTATTTATTTATTTATTTATTTATTTATTTATTTAATTATTTATTTTATATCTGTATGTTCACGCAGTACTTGGGTGCCGTTGCATGGATTTTGTTGAAACGTTGGTGGATGACAGAGTTCACTCCCTAGTTGGTCCCATTTTCATTTCCCCTCTCTCCGACGTTTCCCGGCCTTCCCCTCCCCTGTCAACTCCCAATCGGATAGTCCGATCGATCTGAAAATTTGTATGCGTACATTTTGGGGGACGGCTAGTGTTTTCCCCTTATCTATTTTCCCCTACCCCTTTCGCTTCTTAACCCCTCCCCTATCAACTCCCAATCGGATGGTCCGATCGGTCTGAAAATTTGTATGCGTACATTTTGGGGGACGGCTAGTGTTTTCCCCTTATCTATTTTCCCCTACCCCTTTCGCTTCTTAACCCCTCCCCTGTCAACTCCCAATCGGATGGTCCGATCGATCTGAAAATTTGTGTGCTCACATTTTGGGGGACGGCTAGTGTTTTCCCCTTATCTATTTTCCCCTACCCCTTTCGCTTCTTAACCCCTCCCCTGTCAACTCCCAATCGGATGGTCCGATCGGTCTGAAAATTTGTATGCGTACCTTTTTGGGGGACGGCTAGTGTTTTCCCCTTATCTATTTTCCCCTAACCCTTTCGCTTCTTAACCCCTCCCCTGTCAACTCCCAATCGGATGGTCCGATCGGTCTGAAAATTTGTATGCGTACCTTTTTGGGGGACGGCTAGTGTTTTCCCCTTATCTATTTTCCCCTACCCCTTTCGCTTCTTAACCCCTCCCCTGTCAACTCCCAATCGGATGGTCCGATCGATCTGAAAATTTGTATGCTCACATTTTGGGGGACGGCTAGTGTTTTCCCCTTATCTATTTTCCCCTACCCCTTTCGCTTCTTAACCCCTCTCCTGTCCCCTAATCGGATGGTCCGATCGGTCTGAAAATTTTTATGCGTATATTTTGGGGGGCAGCGAATCCTTCAACCCTCAAATTTTCCAGATAAAAAACAAACACATATGGGGGTTTTTAGGGTCGCCTAATCCAATTCTAATGTTTAGAAGTCTGTAAGGTTAACGAAAGGTTTCTGTCGATCTAAAAAATGTTGGTGACCAAAATTTTTGCTGTCGACCTCTAAAATTTAGTTTACAACTTACTGCCATCCCTAAAAATTCGCTGTTTGGAACGATTAAAGTTTTGCTCTACCCATTTCCTAACATTAAATAGGTATATCCTATAATATAATACTAGGACTGTCGTCCTTCTGTCTGTCAGTCTGTCTGTCTGCACAATGGATCTCGAAAACAGGCCTAACGATTTTCATGAAACTTGGGTGTTAGGGATTTTCGGGGACAAAAATACGATCTAGATAGGTATCCCCTCTGAGAAAATTCCCCTTCGACACTCCTCGCCTGGTATCTTCGAATTCGGTGGTCCGATCTTAATGTAGCTTTACAGTATTACTAAGAAGGCTAAGGGGTTTGATTTTCCACTACAAAACCTGACTTTTCCCTCCCCTCGATACCCCTCGCCTGGTATCTTCGAATTGGCTGGTCCGATCTTAATGAAACTTTCCAGTGTCACTAAGGGGGTTGAAGGCTATCGATTCGTAACGCCGTTTTCGCACGTGGGGCGCAGCTCTACCCATTTCCTAACATTAAATATATCTATATAATATGTATATACCAAAAGTCACTAAAAATTATAAAATAAAAAACTTTTTAAAAAAAAGTAAAAAAACCGACTTAAAAATGCACTAAAAAGGAAAAAATAATTTTTTTGGAAGTTGGGGCCAAAATAGAAACTTAAAGAGGACTTCTATTCATATTTCTTGAGTGTTACTTTTACAGCTATCACCAATTCTATTACTGCTATCCAAATGAAAATATTTTATCTTTCGTGACGACATCTGACAAAAGAATATTTTTTTAATTTTAACGGAGCTTACCCAAAAACAAAAGAATATTTGTTAATGTTGACCTGGGTTAAGGGCAACGTGCCAAGTAAGGAACAATACCGCTGAAATTTTTATACCCGTATGGTATGGAATACCAAAGGGTATACTAACTTTGCCTTACCGTTTGTAACGCCAAGATCCCGTCATCACACACAAAAATGAATTACACCAGTGTGTTAGGAATGACAAAAGATTTTGATTTCCGCATGTCCGTCCGTCCGTCTGTCCGTCTGTCTGTGAACTCGATTGCGGACGCACGGATTGAGCTAGAGCCTTGAAATTTTGCGCAGATCCGTTTTTCGTAAAATGCGAGGCTAAGTTCGTTAATGGGCGAAAACGGTCCATTAGGGGGGGTACCCCCCATACGAACGAAATCGTTTTTTGCGAATATCTCAAAAACGGTGCATCTTATCAAAAAAGTGCAAGAACAAAAGTTATTTAGGATATGATTCTACATAAAACTTCCATACATCATAATCCGATTGGAACAAATTTTAAAAAATCTCATTGGAAACTTTGACTTCAAAGTGTAATTTTGGTACAACTGTTCACTTAAATCACCATACGGGTTTTCAATAATTGCCAGATTGGCAAATATAGCTTTTGTTATGTTTATATTATGTAGGTAGGCTGTAAAAAAATAATGGTTTGAATCTCATCTCTGTGACTTATTAGAAAACAAAAACTTTTGGTACAATTCAATAAATAATAATTTTATTTATTAGAAATTTTTTAATTTTATATATTGTACAATAAAAGAGAGCAAATTGTTTGTTTCTATTTTGGCACCAACTTCCAAAAAAAATTATTTTTTCCGTTTTAGTGCATTTTTAAGTCGGTTTTTTTTACTTTTTTTTAAAAAGTTTTTTTAAAGGCATCAATGCTCTTGCAAAAATATCTTTATAATATTGTTTGAAGCTGAGTGGAGCTCCAGATATTTTTTTTCTTCAGAGATGAACATTTTTTTTCAAAATTGGATGACCCCTTTTCCAAATTACCGTTTCCAGAAAAAGGACAGGCCGCAGGCTGAAGGAGATGAGAAGGTCCACCCGTGGGTAAGGGTTGGACAATGGCGAAGCCACTTGTTTTTAAATAATAGCTATTTTTACTTTTTTGTTTGTTCCACTATAACGCATTTTATTAACAAAAATCAAACTGATTGATTAATTTATTAATCTTAAAGTAATTTTATGAGTAGTAATTCCCATTTTGCGTAAATGATCATAAATGTTTGTGGTATCACCTGACAATAGATACTTAAAGTTATGAAATCGATACTACCATAAAAAATCCGATTTGACGTAGAATTCTTGAACTCGTGACATTCTTTTGATTTCAATTAACATTCGATTTGAAAAAAAAATTTACATATCAGCCAGCTATGTAGATAGACGAAAGCCCAATTGGATAGGTGGGCCGAACCACTCATTTATCTGGTGCTACACATAATTTACCTCAAAATACAATCCATCAAGTTGAACAACGGCAACCGCAAAAATTACTATCTTAGGTACATTTACATAAAATTCAAAGGTGAGACGATCGATGAAGTACCGATCCGGCTGATGATTGAATTTTTTTCTAAATGTAATTTTCTAATAAATGACACATATTTGGTTACCTGTTTGTCAACCTGGTGGCTTGTTTACCAGCCAACTATTGCCAGTTTAACCCATCTATATTTTCTACTTGCTTGAAGCTCGATTTGCGGATTAGAGACACGCGCGAACCCTCTATCGAAGTAAGCGAAAAAGCTATTTTTGCGTTGAATTTGATCTTGAGTCGAGGTGAGTTCTTCAACTTTGGCGAAAACAACACTAGTCGTTCCCACTACACGATTTACACCTTTTTATCAACGGAGCAGTGTGACCGTTATTTGTTATCCGGAAGAAGTGTTAAAACTGAAAGGGTTTCAAAATCCGAAATTATGAACTTTGTAACCATCATGTGGAGCCGCCGACGGTTTTAAAATTTGCGCCATTATTATTATGGTAGTGTTTAAGATAACAATGAAAAAATGTAGTCAAATGAATTAATAGATTATTAGAGTAGCTTTCTACCACCGGTATCGATTTGAAAATTTTGGATATAATTTATACTTGACTCATAATGCGTGAAACGTCGTACCTGCGGCGCAATTCTCCCATTTCTATTTCTTTGTGCATAAGGTGACCAAACGTATGCGAGTTCTTTTTTACTTCTTTTTGCATGTCTTGATGTTTTTTGAGTCTCCGTTAGTTTTTAAAGAGAAAAATAGGTTTCTGCCAAGGAAATTTCTCACCTGCGGCGGAGGTTCTTCTATTTTTGAACCGAATACCAAACGAATTATACTGCTCTACAAAAAACAACTTTGTTGCCAAAGATATTACAACTACTTTTGCATAATTTCACATAATTGATTCTGAACTTGACCGTATTAGCTTTTTTTTAAATAATTAGGAATTTTTTATACCGTGTTTTGTTTTGTTTTGGAAAAAAAATCTTCGTATCAACGAAATTGCTGTTGGCCAATTTTACATATTTTCAACGGAAGAGTGAAATTGAAAGAAATGTCTTTGGCTCAATAGCTCAAGGTTTGAAAACTTAACCGGGGATTTTTCCAGCTGAAGCCGAAGTCCAAAAAGGCTTCAGCTGGAAAAATCCAAATGGAAAGGGACCAAAAATTTGCATACAAAATCTGAACGAAAAGTGAAAAATTCAGGTCTACACTCAGAAAAATGTTTGTCAGGTTAACTCTGACCGCTAGCTGGCTGACAGAGGTTTCCATTACATGACATTACATCCTCGAAATGCCTATCTAAGGTCAACTCGTGCAGCTCCCAAGGCCCTACTTCACCTGCTGGTGGTTTAATTTCAGAATTTCTCCGGTCACAGGTCAACACAAGTTTTACTTTCCCTCATGCAGGCGAACGCGCGCCTGCCCGAGGCCAATTATGCTGTATGTAGGTCGTCGAGTTAGCCTCCATTTTTCTGAGTGTACCTTTTTGAGTTGAACTTTAGTTCAGCAATAAGAGACTGTCCATAAAATACGATAGTAATAACGATAATTTAATTGAAACTATGGTCACACGATCATCGATCATATCTCTGTAAACTGATCTTTTTTATCCAACTTCATTACCATTTGTTGAACGCTAACTTCGATGTTATCAAAACAGAATCCAATAATCTGATCGCATCCGTCACATTTTAACGTGCCTGGAGCCTGGGAGTCATCTTAAATAGTGAAGGCCGTTCTCATCTTTAGCTTTTTTCGCCAGTGTCAGTTATTCGATCGTTTCGCGAAACATCGGAGACTTTGGCGAAAACCAAGTCGGGCTTTCAGTTTCAATTTCAAGTTTGGCTAGTGTGGCGGTTTAGCTCCGTTTATTGTCATCAAAAATTATTTCTTACATGCGATTGAAGAAATATATAAGTTCTATTTCTTATAGTAGCGGAGCATTAGATTTCTTACAATAGTGTTGTGGTAATTAATCAGGAGTTTTCATAATTTACAAAAGAAACTGATAGTGCAAAAAATACACGATGAATAAAAAATACTGAAAAAAAATCATACAAATGTTACGGAAGATCAGAGAAAGATCAGTGGGTGCTTCTTACTATTCAGATCTTCCGCAGTGATGTGATCTTGAGTAACCTTAAGTTATGAATTATGCACGGAGAAAAAAATTATGGTTGAATATCATTGGGAGTACTATAAGAATTATTGGGGGAATCCAAATATAATCAGACGAATCAAAATGTTATCAGATGATGAATTCCAATTACTATTATGTTTAGATTTCCAATCATAATTATGTTCCCCGACGAGGGAAATTTTGGAAAATTATAATGTAATTGGGGGGACAATAATATCTGAACACTATTTGATTGGGATGAATAAAATTGTGTTTGCATGTCAACATATTGTTGTAAATTCTGCGTCTAAACATAATTATGATTAACACAATAAAAGGGGAAATCTGGAAGCGGCCGAATTAAACATATGATCCCTCAAATCATATCTTTATTAAATAAAACATATTATGTTCAATTTTTTTTCTTCACACATAATTCGCATGAAGTTTGCTACTTGGAAGTATAAATACTCAAGTCTAGTTGAAAAATCTCAAGTCCATAAATCCTGTTAGAAACAGGCCTCCAGCGGGATAGCACACATGTGCTTAACCTGCTGGAAGGAATTTTTCGGATGTGAAAATGTCCATATTTTATTTAAAAAAAAAAAATTTTTTTTTTAAATAATTAAAAATTTTAATTATGATTAATATAAGCAATATTTGTTGAGATTAATCATAATTATTGTAGTGCCAACCATATTATGTTCGCCCCAAACATATTATGATTGGACAAATGGCAAAAAAATTTGGGAATCCAACCATATTTTGGTTGCCCCAAACATAATATGGTTGGTAAATTTGAAAATATTGTTGTACAGCTAAACATTATGTAATCAAAATATCAATATTTCTGCTATCAGTTTTGAGCATAATATGGTTGGAATCACAGTGTCGGCAATCATAATTGTAATGGCAAAAAAATCCCCGAAGGGAAATTTCAGCCAAACATAATTGTAATAAGAATCCCCCAAACATAATTATGCTGGCTGCATTTTATGATTGGGGGAATCATAATTTTTTTCTCCGTGTGGAGATGAATTAATGCAAATTTCTGAAACATACAAAATAGAAGAAAAAAAATGTATTAAGGAACATGATCGTGTGAAATACATAAAAACAAAAAAACTTGTTCTGCCGGTTTACATGTTGGAAACTACTTCAATTCTTGACTCTGTTGCTCTATAGCCCAATGCTATGCCTGTTGCCCTCCTGATTTGAACTCCCCCAGCATACTTTAAGCCTGCCCGTTGTGTTTCCTGAGAAAAAAAACCCCCCATAAATTCAGTTTTGTGCCAATGAATTGTTATTACGAATTCCAAGGAGACTTGCATGTCCAGTTATTTCTTATCTGCTGACTTCTGCATCTTTCGACTTGATCTCTAAAAATAAAATATAAACAGTGAAGAATGTTCATTTTGTCATTGGATCGGCTTTGGAATTTATTCCACCATAAAAGTGGCATGCGTGAAATTTATTAAGATTTTGCGGAACTGCAATGATCTTTAATTTCTTGGTACGAAACTGCACCCGAATTTTGATTTTCCGGGTAAAAAACTGCATCCGAATAGTCTCAAATGTTTTTTTTTTGACATTTTTAGATTTTTTTTTCTTTAAAAAAATTTTAAAATTGTTCCTTCAAAAATTTGTTTTG
Source organism: Chrysopilus asiliformis (assembly GCA_964034945.1). Classification (NCBI taxonomy): domain Eukaryota; kingdom Metazoa; phylum Arthropoda; class Insecta; order Diptera; family Rhagionidae; genus Chrysopilus; species Chrysopilus asiliformis. The sequence goes on from OZ035961.1 coordinate 103,098,432, forward strand.
TCAAAAATCTTATTTTTATTTTAAAATTTTTATTTTTTTTGCCTTTTTTGATATTTCCTCATTTATTTTTCTCATCTTGATCACCTTTATATAAAAATGTAGGTTGGTTAGAATAAATTCAATCTTTGAATCTACATTAAGTATTATTCTATTACAAATCTAAACTGTTTGTAATTTTTCGCACCGTTAACTCTGTCAATTGTTCAATTGTTAAAAGCAATGTATGGCATTTTGATCTTTAGCGGAAATTATTTTCATGATGGCTAAGTTCATATAAGATTTTGTAGCAAAACATTTGACGTGGTCAACCGGGACTATGACCAGGTAATTTTGTTTTTGTCACATAAATCAGTAAAAAAATTGAGGTTGATGCAAGTGTTTTCCCCCGGTCAATACATAAATTAAGTTTATTTCAAAAATAATGAAATTTCGCGAAATAGTTTTAATGACGGAAAATTTTGATCACGTAAGAAGGTTGGGAAATCCACCAAATGAAAGATTTGCCAGACTTGAAATTTTAACTTGTGTCAAGGGTTAAAAGGCTGCCGACGCGATGGACATTTATTTTTGGATATTTCTCAATTAAATTTGGCAGTAGAAAAAGCTGGTCGCAATGAGTCATATTCAGATTAGATTAGAGATTCATATATTGAACATATGTTGAAATTCCGTCAGCTGATCAAAAGATAAACCCGGTCATACATTATGAGACTTGTTGTACAACTTGGTTCGGTTGTAGGCAATGTTGGATCGTGTATGGGCCGGTTGTAACACTAAATTTTAGGTTCAACAAAAATCAAAACCCTGTTGTTTTGCCTCCGCCACAACAAGTTGTACAACATGGTTTTAGAACAAGTCTCATAATGTATGGCTGGCTTTACAGAGAAAAATGAATGAGGTAGATTTTATTGAGAGGAACATTTTTTGAGAATCGAACTGTCTAATGTCGAAAACTCGGTCAAAGCCTCTTTAGGGGTTGCGGAGAAGCAATTTTTATTGGGGAAAAATTTAGTTTCAGGCAGAATTTATTGAATATCGAAAACCCAGTGAAGATTTCTTGAGCGGTTCAGGAGATAGCAGCCAAGGAGTTTCCTGAATGGAGGGGAAAGGGGGGCTAATTTTAGTGAAGGAATATTTTATTTTGAGGCAGGACTTATGCAACACCGAAAACCCGATTAAAATACCTTCAGGTGGTTAAGGAGATGGCATGGGAGGGGGTAAGAAGGAAGCACAGTTTTGGGACTATAATGATATTTAATCCTGTCAAGTATTTTTGTACCAATTTAAAGAACCATGCAGGATTCGACGATTTTTATGCCCCCGGGCTAACTTCTGAACCAGTTCGGGTTTCACTTTCGTTCTACCTGCATTGGAAAGGTATTTTGCTCTAGTTTCATGAAAATAAGCTCTTTTTTGGCGGGGAACTGCAGGGGGATGGTCAGCTGCCATCTTAGAGGCACTGATTTTTCATGCATTTTTCGACGATTTTTATGCCCCCGGGCTAACTTCTGAACCAGTTCGGGTTTCACTTTCGTAGTACATCCATTGTAAAGGTAATTTGCTCTAGTTTCATGGACATAAGCTCTTTTTGGTGGGGGGGGGACTGCAGGGGGAACCAAAAGTTAGAAGCCGGATCGGACCAGCCGATCACACGCGACGTCGCCAAATGTTCCATTAGTTCGAGAATGTCTGTAATAACCCAAAAAGGGGCAAGGAAGCGAAACCGGAAATATATTTTAATCTCTCTCGGTTCTTAAGCTATATTATCAAAAAACCGCATCAAAATTGGTTGAGTGGTACTTAAGATACAATGCATGTTTGGTATTGGGTCAAATATACCCGAAATGTCACAATTGTAGCAATGTTATCCCCCTCCTTCTTTTTTAAATAAAATGTTTCCCCCAAAATATGTAAATCTAACATAAAGAAATAAAGTCACTAAATATTGTGGCACTGTTGCTTAAGGAATAAATTTGATGGCGGATTAAAAACTCTTTTCGGGTCAAATAGACCCCCAGCAGCCCAGCACAGTTAAACATTTTGGAAATCATAATATTTTATGTGTTTAACAATCAATTTTTAATAGAATTATTTCAGAATGAATAATACCTATACAGCATGGAATCGTTTTGTGCATTTAAAGGGGGATTTCTTTACATACGTGACAAAATTCAACTAACCTCTTCTCAATGTTAATATTACCAAGTCAACCATTTTTAATTTATGGACTTTAATTTATGGACAAAGATCTCAACTGCAATGTCCACTCCGTTTCTATGGGGCAATTGTTGGTTTTCAAGTAAAAATATTCTCCCTATGCTGTTAAAAACGTTTGTGTTTTTATGGACTTATCTTTTGTTGCACCGAGAAAACCATCTTACCTGTCACACATGTTAACGTAAGAACAACTTGTACATGACTCTGGTTGGCCGCTGGTTTATCATTCGTGATTCACAAAATGATCACTTGACTACCTCTGCAGTCTTTTTCGCTAAAAAACCGATTTTTTTTCAAACATTTAAAAAAAAAGTTTTTTGACGCGGGCCCTGAATACGAAATGAATTTCGTTACTTTGCACAGGTGATTTTGCCATAAAGATCCATGAATACTTCTCTATTTTGTTTTTAAACGTTTTTTTCTTGCTAGTGCTTGTTTGATTGCCGAATGAATCGTCTCACTTTCTACTATGATGATTACCATTCGGTTAAGAGTTTAAGGTGTGCAACCCGTGAGTAGTATTTCAGCAATTATTACTGCCTTGGCGACATAAATCTTAAATAGTCGATCGTATAATTTAAAGTGGCGTTTTTTCGAATCAAAAATCGATCAACCTCATTAGGTTTACTTGTGACTGGCAAGAGAACGAGTCGATTTTCTTAATCGGCACGTGAACCGGTTTAGTTGGCGCTAAAATTTGCTACACGTTGCGTTACTACCCCAACACATTTTTTTTTGTAACGGAAATATCACATGTTAATGATCTTAATTAGATTTGATTTCACAAAAATCAGTAGGTATTAATTTATATTTTATCTTTCTACGTTTATTTGTACCCGGCTTTTTCAGGTTAGAGAGGCTGAGCATACAGTGGGTTTGAATCAAAGTCTTGTTGATCATGATATTTGTTTAAAATGCTATTAAAATTGTTTGACATTTTCTCTCTCTCTCTCTCTCTCTCTCTCTCTCTCTCTCTCTCTCTCTCTCTCTCTCTCTCTCTCTCTCTCTCTCTCTCTCTCTCTCTCTCTCTCTCTCTCTCTCTCTCTCTCTCTCTCTCTCTCTCTCTCTCGGCACTACAAACCGGTTTCCTGTGTTGGCCTGCCGCAATGTTTCTCACCAGAGATCCCGGTCACGTGCCGATGTCCTCCAGTTTTGCATCCCAATTCTCGTCGCGTCCTGGTCAACGCCGTCTTGCCATCTGAGTTTGACATTTTGTCCATACTTATTTCTTTAATGAGAAAGTTTTCTAAACAGTAATTGAAACAAACAGAAATTGATACAATGGTAGCTTTTCTACAATGCTGGTAGATTTGTGTGATGTGATACTGCCAGATGACGCTCGCATAAAGCTTGAAGAAGCTAATTTTATTAATGGAGGCGTGTTGTTTTATTTGTGAAATGGCAGTGTCAGAACTAGGGATGTCAAAATTTTGAAAAAAACCGGTTTTCGGTTAAACCGGTCTTTAAGACTTCGGTTTAAACCGGGTCCAAAAAACCGGTTATTAAAACACCGAAAAACCGTTTTGTTCAAATTGGGTAGGTTAGGTCTTAGACGCAACAAATACACTATAATACAAACAAAAGACGTGAAATGCTATATAATCCATTAAGAGACCATAAATGACACAATATAATATTATATTTGGTCTAGAGTGGCTAAAAAGAAGTGTTTCTAACAAACCAGTTGCACGAAAATTGGTTTAAAATTATTTTTCCATACAAAAAAGAATGATCGGTTTTTTTAAACGGTTTTTGGCTTTTAAAAAAAACACCGGGTATAACCGTGCAAAAAAAAAACACCGAAAAAAACCGGTTAACCGAAGCAAAAACACCGGGTAACCGGTTAACCCGTTCTTTTTTGACATCCCTAGTCAGAACTACGTTCCTGTGTCGTGATTGCGGCTTGGCAAACCGCTGAAAAGTGTTCCCACCACGTGATTTTTCACAGAAATCATGTAGAAAGTCCGTTAACCCCTCACCATCCCCCTACAATCCGGTGGCTCTTGACGCCATATATGGATGAAACTAAAGACTGTGCCCTTTCCAAAAAGTCCTCAACCAAACTGAAAACTACATGGGTTAAAAAGTTAACCCAGGGCACAAAAAACGCTATTTCTTGCATGGTTCTTGGAAAATAATCTTTAGGCTAGGTTTTTGGGGTCGTTGGTTGTTTCTTCTGGGGAAAGAAAGAAGTTTCTTCTAGGGAATGATTAGAATGCCCATCTTTCGCAAAATAAAAAATTAATATTTTGAATTAGAATTACCTAAAATCTTCCTATAGAATTAAGGATACATCATTTTTTTCGGCAATAAGAGTGATGTAGAATTTGCGCTAGCCGATGATTCTTATTTGAAGTACAATGTGGTCATAGATTCGACGACTTCTTAATTTTCTTAAAAAACACTTTAAAACTCTATTTACTTTCTTAATTAAATGCAAATTTTTAAATGATTTGCCCAGTCATCGGCCTCAAGTGAATATAATATATTGTCCACACAATCATGCTAGTCATAAAAAAATTCTTGACTTTTTTTTTTAAATTTACACATTTGATAATTTTTGTACAATGTTTTACCTCAACAGAATCTCACCGTGTTAAAAAAAAATTGAATGCGCATTTGCACAAAATTTTGCATCGTTATTGCGTCAAATGACCTAAACATTTATTTTATTTTTTGATGATAATTGTCAATAAATGATTCAAATGCTGACGGTACTGAATTAGTGTTTGGCGAGACGTGCGTGACTTTTCAAGTGCAACATTTAAAACGTTCTGGTTTTCGGGAATCACAGTCAATAAACAGAGAAACTTAACTAGTATTAATAAATGTTATTGTTAGTTGTGGAACAGTGGCGGTAAATCAATTTGTAAAACGTGCCGTTGATAGTCACAATAACGGAAAGTTTCTTTTAACTAACTTAAATACAAACTACAAGTGATTGTGTTTTTCTTTCTAAAAAAGAAATATTGAGATAATTTTCAATATGACAAGGAAAACCGAAACAGGTCAATCCCTTGAAGCACAAAAGGGTGAAATTTCTACGATTTCGGGCGCCAAGGGATTGCATGGATTTGTCAACATTGGATTCCAGCAGGATACAACCGATCATACTGTAGAAATTGGACCGGATCTACCAAATAGCAGGTGAGTCGGTTTTCTTAATATATATATTTTTTTTAATTAAAAATCTTATCGAATTGGTTCCACTGTGGTTAACTAAGAAACAGGTGAAAAACTTGTTAAGAACTTAATGAAGTAACGAGTGAAAGTGATTACTGCTAATCACGTTTTTCAGATTGCTAATGAGGTATTTTTCAGGTTTCTGTTTCAGGTCAAGGTAAACACTTTTGATACTATATTTTACATATTTTTATTTTTAAAAATTGGAGATTTAAAAATAAAACTTATTTGTTTACAGATGTCTACTTAAAGAATTGCGTTTTATATTTACAATATTTTGTTTTATTTTTGTTTTATGTGGGCGGATTGTTATTTACGAGTATGAAAACAAAGTGAATAATTTGCAATTCAATACGGATATAATGCAGATTGATATTGTGTTATCTGTCTTATAAAGACATTGTTCTGAAATTGTAAAAATGTTTTCTGGTATGCAAAATAAAAAATTATCGCATATCGACGGTTGACGGCGATTGCCCCGAAAAAGGGTGCCTAATCGATTTTTAAGTGCTTATTTAACTTTCAAATACCTGCAATAAGTGCCTGTTTACATGAGCGAGTTTTAGTCGCTTAGTCGCGCGATTTTTAGTCGCTCAGTCGCGCGATTAGTGAACCAGCTGCTTGCTTTCTCGCGCACCAGCTTTACGGCGAGATTTACGCCGGTACTTATAACCAGCGTGATTCTAGCAGGTGATGGTCATAGTGAATTTCGCGCCTGTTCCGCAGATACGCTGGCACTTTCACGTCAACAACTGTCAAAACAGGCTTGAAGCTGGTTACCGGCGTTAACAAGAATTAAAAATTGATTCCGGTCAAAGCTGGTAAACGCCGGCTGATTCTTATGAAAGCGAGAAGCCGGTTCACCATGGACGCGACAATTCATACTCGGGTTAATTTTAACCGGCGGCTGGAAAGCGATAAAGCTTTATGACCTTTATGGACGATAAAGCTTTATGACCTAAGGCTGCAAACAAAGTGAATACGATGAGCTATGTAGTGCGATAACCGATGCGGTTGTAAACGACGGGTGTACATAGTGTGGAATCCGATGTAAATTATTTTTGACAGCTGTAAACTTAAGGAGATTTCATATAACATGATTTAAGGGGGCTGCAAACAAGGGGGCTATCATTTCTAACCAAAAGTATCTCCAAAATGAATAAAAAACCCTCATTTGTTAACACTTCAGAAACAATTTTCATAACCATTTTGCGATTTGACAACATTTCTCAAAATCACAAAAACTTCAATTATTTTAAACAAAACTTCTTTTTATTAACTCAGCCACCTTATTATTACTAATTTAACTAAAAATGGAATGTAAGATGCGATAAAACCGGATTTTAGTTGAAATTAATTTCTGAACTGTGAAGAAGGTAAACGATGTATACGATGTATACGACGAAATGGTTTCGATTCAATCGCATCGTTTACATCGTACATCGCATCGTGTCCACTATGGGCGGTTTCACATAAGCCTACACGGAAAAAACATATAGGAACCATTCCACCAAAATCGCATGCTCCAGTCCACCATAGATGGGAAAAAACGGCATAGTGGCCAAATATGGGAATCATTCCTATAAAAAAGGTGTAATAGCTCCTACATTTTTTAGGACACATTCCAACAAAAAAGTGGTCGTATTCTTTTTTTTTTTGGTGTAACCATTCCCAAAATTATGGCAAAGACTCCAACGTGTTACATGGGAGAGATTACTATATAACATATGTTAGACTGGTTACGACAAAAATATGGCGACATTCCCTTTTGTAAAGGACTCAATCCTATAAAACGTTGTAATGTATCCATTGATTATTGGATTCTCTCCTATATTCGCGACATTCTAATTTGAAATAGGACACGTTCCTACAATTATAGCACCAAGTCCTATCTGTATAGGACTGGAGACTTTTTTTTATTATCCTGTCCAATCTAAAGGGCAGAAACAAAAATTCGAGTTATCGAATATTCAAGATAGAGAAGTTCGGGGCCTCAAAATATTCGAGATATGAAGTAGCTCGAGCAAAAAAACGCCCTGTAATTAAAAAATTTCTCCGACACAAGTGTCAGATTTTGGCACTAGGCAGGTCCAAGGTATATATACTCCGAGTTCGCAAACCACGTGTGAATTATAATCGAAGAAAAAATTCGACTTGAATTATCATATTCGCTGAATCCTATTTGCATAGGAATGAGTCCACCAAAACTTAGGATTCATTCCATTTTTTTTTGTAGGACTGAGCCCTACATAATATTGGAGTCATTTCTAAAAACAGTGGGAATGATTCCATTCCATAATATAGTAATGATTCCACCTCAGATTAACAACGTCTCCAATGCAAACTAGGGACGAGTGCTACTTTTGTTGGAATGTGTCCATTCTTCTCTCAGCCCTATTTACATAGTAATGATTCCACGAAAAGTAGGACTAGTTCCAACATTTATTGAAGCCTTTCCTATAAAATGGTGCAATGACTCCTATAATCGCTTTCCACCATTTTATAGGAAAGATTACTATGTGGATTTTTTTCCGTGTAAGTTACATTGCGACGACAAGGCGACACGAGACGTCGACGAGAGTCGTCGGAGTTGTCAAAACAATTTTCAACGTATGCTTTTTTAGTGAATTGATTACATTGCGACGACAGCGACACGACAACGGCCACCAAAGTTTGAAAAATTTAACTTTTGTCGCGACGACATCGAATGACAGTTGAATTGTTTGGTTAGGTTAATTGTGTTTGAGTTGCTCTCTTTTAGTGAAAAATTGGCAATTTTATCAAAATGCAGAAATTATCCATAGTAGCATATAATAATATTTTCTTCACTTTTTGCACTCTCATCTTTTACTTTCAAAAAACTTTGTTAGGTTATGGGATTGTTTGTCGCGTGCTCGCAGCTCTGGTAATGTAACTTGGATGACGATAACGACAATATCGCGCGACTCTCGTCGACGTCTCGTGTCGCCTTGTCGTCGCAATGTAACCCAGGCTTTAGTTCAGTGGTTTCCGTGGCATCGTACATTGCACCGCATAGCTTATCGCATTCACTTTGTTTGCAGCCTAAAAATCGCTCAGACGATTCACAGAAACAAAATTCACGGAAAAAAGTATCCAATGTAAACGGGCCCTAAAATTATTATTTTTTCGACATTCACATATTTTTGTGGCATTTGTTTTTGCAAAAAATGTAATAAAAAATGAGTTGAAAAATTTGCCCTGTGATGCATTATTCATTATTTTCATCACTTAAATATCTTTTTTGACAAAAAATAAACTCAAATGATGACCCCAAAAATATTTAAGTCAAGTCCATTTGCTGTCTAAATATGAAAACAGTTAGTGATTATTTATAAAATTGCTAATTAATAAAATATTTGATAAAAATATGTCTGCTGTTTGTCTGCTTTTATAGCAAGTGATAATTTGGATACTATAGAATCTCGTGAAAATATTTAACATGTTCCATTTTCACACCCATTCATTTATGAGTTTGAAAGAAATTTTCAAATTTACTTTTACCAAACTTTTGGGTTACGACTTTTCGTACATTTTTGTATACAGAACAAGTTATCAATATAATAATTGATTGTAACACTTTGAAATAAAGACGTACTCGCAACTTGTGAAATAAAAATTATCAGCCATTATTACTTAAATTCAGCTATTGATGAGTACTTTGTGTTTGAAAAAAAAGTTATATTTTTAATTTTTGACCATTTGGATTAAGATTTAGGCTTCAAAAACAGATTTTTACATAAGGTCCCGTTTACATTTGTGATTTTTTCTTGAATTTCTCCGCGAATTTTATTCAGAATTTGTTCCACGAATTTTATTCATCTTCAGCAGAATAAAACAACTTAGCAAAAGTTGTCAACATTTGATTTTATTCGGACGGTTTTATATGACTGTGTTTACATTAGGACTCACTTTGAGGCGGCACGTCATTCGTGAGGGTGAGGGACGCAGTGGGGAGGGAAACCAAAAAGAGCGAACGAAGTTTAGATTCACTTAAAATTATCCGTCGCAAACCGGTTTTTGAGTCTGGTCGTTAAAACCTGTCGTTTAGTTTTGTTGATGAAACCGGTTTATGAATCCAGATAAAGCGAACCGTGTGTACACGGCAGAAAAATGAGGAAAGACGTGCCGCCTCAAAGTGAATCATAATGTAAACACAGTCTATGAAAACATTTGAATTTCGGCGCCTTTTATGCGGCAGTCACACGACGCTGTTTTGCCAGCGCTGCTAGCTGTTTGACTGTTAGCAGCCGTTTCAGCAGCACCGTGTGAACCCTAGTAGGCTGCTACTAACAGCAGCAGCGCGATGAATTTAGCAGCGCTATTGAAGTAGAGACCGTTCTACTTTGCCAGCGCTACTAGGGATCACTTGACCCTGTTGCATGGTTACTGAGCTGTCAAAAGTCTGATAAGTGATCAAGTTTGTTTATTGTAAGTTGTTATTTTACGTTTATTCATTTAAATTTGTGGGTTACGTTTATTATTTAAAAAATCGCCCAAATTCAAATGTCAAACGACGGTTTTGCTGTTTGCCAGCGCTACTAAGTTATAAATCGTGTGAACCCTCTCAGTACGCTGCCTGCTGCTGCTATTTGCCAGCGCTACTAACTCAATATCTAGCAGCGCTGGCAAAACAGCGTCGTGTGACTGCCGCATTAGGAATAAACTCCTGAATTTTGTGTCGTAGTGTAAACGGTTGTGCCACATGAATTTAGTGTCAAAGAATTAAATTCGCGAAATAAAGTGTCAGGTGTAAACGATCCCTTAGGGAGAATCTTGCTCCGGTCGTTAAAAATATTTGAAAAAAAAACACTTTAAATGTTTAATTAAAAATTCTTGGAATTTCAATCACATCACAAACCACAGAAAGTAAATTATTTGAAGCCTTTTAAGGAGAAGCAATTTTTAACTACGTAGTAATTAATTAATATATCGAATCATTCAATTTTCAATTATTACAACAACGTAATAATTTGTAATGTATTGATATGTATATCGTAAAAAACTGTTTATGTTTTTAACAAAGCATCAAACAGGCTTTTAACAATAAAAAATTTCAATATTTTTTTTTCTATAAAAATTGCTATGTAATATTCAAAACAAGTTTATCATTTCCTTTAGAAGATAAACGAAAGATAAATGATAATTTAAATTATGTGAACGTCAGCTGATCGCAATACGTAGTTTTTACATTATTAATAACAACAAATTAAGAATTTTTTTTCCAGTTCACTTTTGTTTATTTGAAAACATTTGACGCTTTTTTAGCAGTTCAAGGTTTGCCTAGCAGGGTCTTTGAATTGTTGATTTGTCAATTTAGCCTAATAGAAAGCCACCTGTAAGAAAATAATAAAAGCAAATTTTGTTCAAAAGAGCAAATAATGGATATTTCAAGAAAAAATGTTACTGAACTACTGTGGACCACCTGAATTTTTGAATTTTTTCTTATTTTTTAGTACAGTTGGAATCCCCTCGCGTGGGTGAAAAACGCTTAAATGTCTGTTGCCCTGTACGAAAATTTAACCAATCATTCAATTATTCTATTTATTTTGTTAGCATAATTCTATTTGTTAAACGACAATTATTTAGCCATTCTGCACTGTTGGCAGGTATTTTATTGAAATTTCTTCTACATTTGAGTCATAATGAATAGAACCCTCTTGAATCAGATTATTGTTTAAAAACAGGTTTATCTAAATGCGGATTGGTTTGATTTTGTTGTCAGTCGATGTTTATTTAGTTATTATTTGAAAATAATCTCCAACTGCTTTTAGAAGAGCACGTGTGCTTTTTGGTCGCCATTAATGCCAATTTGCAAATTTTTAGGAGTCAAGCTATTAATAGGCACCACAATCTTTTTAGAAAAGATACAAAAAACTGTTTACTTTGAAATTTGCCTACGACAGATTTCTTTAGCTTTGCCGAATCCAAAAGAAGTTTCACTAAAAAAAATGTTACTGCTTTTTATGTAAATTACAATTTGACATAATCATAAATATTTTGCATTTGTTGTTGGCGACGATTTTCGTTATCAATTTTTCACCGTGTACACACACGGTTGGAATTAATTTTTTTATTGTATAAGTATAGTTTTTGCTCGCAAAAATCGTATCATTAAACTTTGTTACCGGTTTTTTTTTTAAATTTTTTGTAGGTTTTTGCTTTTATGATTTTCTCAAACTATTTTGATTGGAAATTTTTCACTTCGATCGAGTAACCTGTTTTAAGATTATGCTTTCCTTTGGTTTATGGATGACTAATGTTAGAAGAAATTAAATGTGGAAAATAGATTTTCAGATAGGGTGACCAGAAGTCCTCTTTTCAAGTACAAGTCCTCTATTTCATAGGAAAAATTCATTTTTTCCACTATTGTCAAAAAGCCACTATCGGTCCTCGTTTCAGACTTTTAACCCTAGACCAGTGTACTATAAAACTTCCATATATTGTGTACTTGAGCACTCACATGTAATTCTAATAGAAAATGTATGGCTTGTTTGTTTAAAAATCATAAAAATGTGGTTTATTCGTTAAACAAGTAAGAAATACAATGAGAAAATACAGCCCCAAAAAATCGTTCTGGGCACTCAGTGCCCCTGGAATTAAAAAAAAAACTATTGGTTTTTTTAAATTCCTTGAATAAAGGTTAATCAACATTAACAATTTTTTCAATAATTTTATTAGTAAAATTGAAATTGTAAGGGTTTTAAATCTCTTCAATAGATACACCGAATAAAATAAACAGCTATTTATTGTATTTTGCAGAGATTTCACAAAAATTCTTTTCTTCACGCTGTGTTTCAGCGTTTCTTTAGGCGCGAAAATTCGATTTTTTTCGAAACAAAGTGAATTTTTGTTACCTGTTAATTATTCTTTGTTTACTTGAGTAGAAATGGTTTCGATAGAAGCAAAAATATTCCAATGTGACTAAAAACCCGAAAATTATCAAATAATGTCAATAAATAATGTCAATAATTGTGATCGACCCCACGAGCACCATCTCTTGGGCGACAATGCTTTCTGAAGTTTTCAGTTCAATGGAAGTTTTCTTATATTCTGTTAAGGTTTGAGTATTCGGTTTTCCTAACTCACCTCGGTTTGAATCCTTGCGCAAGTGTGTCTACGGAAAAGTTCTCTTTTTGGCCGCGTGGCGGCGCCATGTTCTTTGAATACGGAAAAGGTAATTGAAAGGTTCTGTGCTAGGATATCTTTTTACTTTTACTAATAATGCCTAAATTTATGCAAATTCCAAAATTATTTCAAAAATTCTTTTTAAATAAAATACCAAAAAAACATTACTTTGAATAAAAACCTCAATGCTTAAATTACGGATTTCCAATTTAACAAAAAATAAAAATTGCAAATTTTCAAACATTAACGAAACAAAGAGACGTAGTTGTTACAGCAAAATGGTAGTATAATAACTCTAAATTGATTTAAAATCTTTCGAAAATCAGTTTTGGTATTTGCAAAAAGTACATTTCAATCAAAAGTCATGTCGAATATATTAGCTATAATAAATTTTTGCTATATTTTGTAAAGCACGCGGGATAAAATCTTTTTTTATGAATTGACCGAAGTTATTTTATTTTGCATTTTTCTTGATATTTGCGAGAAAATTTTTATGTTTCTTTTTGTTAAAAAATTCCAGTTTTTTGAAGATTTATTCTATTTAAATTGTTTAAGCCCTTGATCCCTGAAAACTGTGCTTAAATGCATCAATTAAAATATTGTACGTTCAAATTTGAATTTTAACGAGGTTTAATTTGAGAAAAATTTATTTCCTCGAATAAATTGAAACTGGAAGAGTATTAGTCCGTGTTAAACCCTATTAATCAGAGTATTAATTCGCGGAACTGAATAAAGAAAACACCCGAAAAAACTGAACGAAGAGCAAATTCCGTGTTTGTTTTTAGCAAAAAAAAAATCAGCAAGAGCTTTTATTTGAATGAGCGAGACCTCGCAAATGTTAATTGATTGTTTAAAAACATTTGATTTCCATTTGAAAACATTTGTAGAAAACTATACACGGAACTTTTTTCTCGAAGCTACAATTTAAATTTAAGGAATTTACTAATAGTATTCAATCGCAAAACCTTCGCAAGTGTCGCAAACTGGGCCAAAACGTTTGCGACGGTTTTAGGGGGTGAAGTGAATACCCCTACTGAAGTTGTTTTTTTTAATTTCGTGTTTTTTCTGATATTTGTAAGAAAATTAATATGCTTTGAATGTGCGGTTGGAATTGGAATTTACTTGGTACATTTCAAATACGGCGGACTTAATTTAAAAAAAAATTTGATTTTATTATCAAATTTAACATAATTGGAATAGAAGTTTTGAAATGTGGTTAAATTTATTGTTTAGTTTGGGATTTTACAGGACAAGTTCGATCTACGGAATGCTCGATTTACGCCAAGCTCGATTTACGTAGCGCTCGATTGACGCAATACTGGATTTATGCAAATTCTCGAAATATGCACACGAAAAAGTATTTTTTTCTTAACTTTCATTAAATACGGAAACATGCTTTCCCAGCATATTTTTTGGGAGTTTTGATTGTTGAGTTGTGCAAATGACTTAAATATTACCTTGTGCATAAATGGAGCGTTTTCTGTATTTTTACCCACTTTCAAAAACTTAATTTTTCCAAAAAATCCCGCCAAGTGCTAGCGCCGTGAGCCAAAGCGCGGCGATATCCGCAAACCGATGACAGCCAAGGCAAGAAATTCACTCTGAAATTCACAAACTCGGGCTTGGTTGTGCAATCAGTTTTTGGCAGTCGAATCGATAAAGTCGCTCTGGGAAAAACCAAAGAAAAATCAATCAAAGCAACAAGACATAGTCAATCTGAAAAACGGCGTCAAATCGTAATTAAAAGCGCTAATTCCAGCAATAATCGAGCAATTCGAGTTGGTTTGTGCTTAGCGAGCGTTTAGTGAAAATTGTGTCAAGTCGGAATTCTTCTGTCGGCCGCGATTTGTTGATTGAAAATTCTAAAATTAAAGTCACTACCTAAAAGTTGATTTAGTGGAAATTTCTCCGGCCTAATTTAATTCATCTACAAAGTCGGAAAAACCAGGAAAACGTTGAGTGTGTAGGGGGAAAATCGCGGGTAAAATTTGCAGAATCGAAGGAAAAAAACGCCTATTTTTTGGGATTTACTAATCGATTTTTCTTGAGCGGAGGAAAAACCAAAAAGAAGTCAGTCGCTTTCACCCCGCCCTTCATCCAGAACTAATCAACCACCTTTAAGACAAAAAAGCAACCCCTAATCGTCGAGGTAAGCGATTTGATCCAAAGTCTTTTTTTGCTTTGGGATTTTTTTTTAATTTTCTCTGTGTACAAAATCCGTAAAATTCTAGAGACTTGGAAAATTTAACCATTTTCATTTGGTTTTTGTGTTTTTATGGGTTCTTCAACTTTTTTTTTTGTGACTAATTTTCCTTTTTGTTTTCTTCCTTTTTTTCTGGTTCAGTTGGGAAATCGTCTTCATCTTTTGTTTATTTTCACTTTTGTTCATAAATAATTGCTCACAATATCAAAAACCGCTTTTACCGTTACCGTGTGGAGTATTTTTCTTTTTTGAGGAGAAAATTTGTAGAGTTTTCCTCATTTTCCAACAATTTTTATGCACTTTTTCATTTCCTGATTTACCTAGATTTAATGGTTTTCCTAGATTTCCCAGTTTATCCAGAGTCTATTCCGAAATCGAATCCGAAATTCCAAAATTCTAAAGATTTCTCAACAGTCCAGTCCTTTCCCAACTTTATAATTTTATTCAACGTTTTTCTTCCCATTATTTTTCCGTTTTTGTTGTTGTCGTGCATTACCTAACACTTTTATTTTACTTGTGCCCCCATGATAGAAGTCTCTTACCCTCATTTTATTTGTTGTGTATTTTGTGTTCAAACTGAATAAAATATCAATTAAATGTATAAAAAAAAACTTAAACAATTAGAACAAAAGGTGTTCAATTAAAACGACATTAAATTCGATATGGAAATAAGTAAAAATCATTTGCTTTTTCCTGTCCCCATAGGCAATAAAATAAGTCATTCTTTATGCGAACTAACTTAGAAATTCACATAAATTCGCAACATTTCACTATTGTCGACTGTCCAGAGAATCCTTGTGCCCGATTATCCCTGGTCTGTTGGATTTCCCTGGGAAAATCGTTACCGAACCGACCAACCGATCGAAATTTGTCTGCTGGTCAAAGAAAATCCATACCCCCACCGAATCACACTAAAAACAGTTAAGTAAGTAGATTTTTCCGTAAAACTTTTTAAAGACCCATTTCGATTTTGGGCTTTAGATTAGAAGGGAAAATGTGTCCATCACCCAGCCAGTAAATCCACAGCCAACAAAAACCCCCCCTTCAATGTAGTCGACTGAATCATTTTGTGTGAAATATCGATTTTTCCGCATCGTCATCAACATAGCAAGGATAACATAAATGTTTCACTTTTCCCCGACTATGTATCCATCGTTGTTCGTTTCTAATAGTGTCTAGATTCTTGTTGTTTTTTTTATCAATCATTTTTCTTCATTTCAATATTAATATTTTGCAATTTTTTTCTCTATCCTTCATCATAATTTTAGTATCATTAAATTTATTCTCGATGGTATCTCAACATTTTCCAAATATAAATCTCCCATTTATCCGCTATAGTCCACTTTAATTGCGGAAAACTCTTTGTGAATAACGTGTGCTTAGAAATTGTAATGCAGACACTCGATTAATCTGTAAATCAATTCAGTTTCCATGCTTTTCTTTTACCATCACGTTTTCCACTTGGAAATTCCCGGATGATGGCAAAGGGGGATGGATGGTGAAAGTTGTGGAATTAGCCTCCTTCCCCCATCATTTGGCTTCCTGTGAGGTCAACCGTATAGAAGCAGATATCACATAAGCAAATTGACATTAAATCAACAACAATAGAATAAGGTATGAAATAAGGAAAATCCATTCTAGGAATTTAGTCACAGTAATCATGTCGCTTGGTGGTGATAGAATCAACTTTACTGATGTCAAATCATGCAGTGTTGAGGAATTTACCATTCAGAGGCAGTTTAGGCAGAGGAGAGGGTGGCTGGCATTTATAGTCGTCCTATACTGATGGATCATACCAAAATCTATCCCTATTTATACGTCATGCTCCCCTCGGCCGATTATTTTCGATTTTTCCAATCGAACGAATCGACAGTCCCATAGAAGAAGACGAGCCCATAACTATTCACATTTCCCCGATAAAAGTGGGTGGAATAGTGTTACGGCTAAGTGGAAAACGTTTAAAAGAAAAATGTCAGTTAACAACGCTTCAGTTGTGTTCGATGTGTTCAGATTTAAAGCTTCACAACTTTAGTTTGGGCTTGGAATCTTTCGAGGATCTCCCACGGTGAATGGGTTTTGTGCAGAAAATGCTCATACATAGAAATCGGAACCTCGTGCTATGGATTGCCATCCATAGCAGGACACAGGAAAGGATCTGATGGTTAAAATTATGTTTGTGGTAGTAGTTGTCGTATTACATTGCCATATGATGATGGTTTTTCATCTGTTAAGGTGGATTCACATTACAATTTCCAGGAATATATCAAAGCAGATGTTTGTCAAGCGATTTCAGTAACATGTGTCTGATGTGAACAGCAAATGACTTTTTTATAAAAAATCTACATTCCTGCGCAGTTTATAATCGTACGTATAAAATTTTGGTTTAGATAAAAATATGATTTTTTTTACGAAATCTGAAATATCTCGATAAGTTTACAAGCAATTTACAATTTTAATGGAAATATTTTAATAACGGTAAAAATTGTGAGAAATATTATTCTACCGAAAACCAGTTTTTCCTAAGAGAATCGCAAAATTCTTTTTTTTTTTATAAATGACGGGATATCTTGATACCGGTTTGAGATGTCGAATTCTAGTAAAAGACAATAATGTTGGAAACTTTACTGTCTTCAACTTCTTTCATACATAAGACTTCTGAAGAACGTGTAGTTTCGGAGTAAATCGTGAAGAACGAAATTGCGATCTTTAAAAAGCCACCATTTTGAATACTTCTGGTTAACGGATTTCCACCAAAAGTTGATAGGATCGTCCCATTTAAGGACCAAACATCCATGTTAAATTTCATCTCTAGTCGTTTTTGAGAAATCTTTTTTTTTTCTTCTCTTTAAGTCATTTGTATTATCTTGTATTTAAAGGCATTTTTTCTTAAATGAATCAATAATAAATGAAATCTTGTACACAGTTTGTGACAGACTAACGGACAGAAAGACATTTTTGTAATAATGTTCCAATCGACTCAGAAGTGCTCGGGAAAAGTTTTTTGGACAAGATTAAGAGATCGAAATTTTTCATGAATACAATACTTAATTGAGGCGTTAAAAGCTAGAGTGGACCAACCCACATGTCGAAATCGTGAATTTTTTTGTGTTTGAATCACTATTGCGAGTGAGTTTTTAGATAAAAATGTTTGGATGCAGAAAAGAACACTTCAATATTGAGTAATAAAGTCCACATAAATTTTTTTTCGAAAAAATTGCAGTCAATAATAGTACAAAAGTGGAAAAGCTTCAAAAAACTCGATTATGTGGCTTGGTCCACTCTAGCTTTTAACGTCTATATTATACTTCGTATGTTGCACCACCATTTACACTACGACACGAAATTCAGAAATTTATTCCCGAAACACTCCCGAATTTGAATTTTTTCATATAAAACCGTCCGGAAAAATTCGAATTTTGACAACTTTTGCTAAGTGATTTTATTCTGCGATAGATGAGTAAAATTCACGGAGAAATTCCAGAACAAATCGCAAGTGTAAACGGGCCCTAGGCTCAACTTTTTGCGATCCCAATGTTAATTACAAGGAAATCAACCACAAATGTTTAAAATTGTGATTTTAAACAGTGAAAAAGAATGAAAAAACCGCAAAAAAAATTGGTTCTGAAAATTTGAAAATCCGATTTATTTGCGGAGTGGTTGCCACTCCCGTTTTTACTCCCGCGTCTGCTTAAAATTAATTTTTATAACAAAATTTTCAAGAGAGTTTTTCTACAGTAAAATTTTCAAGAGGGTTCTTCTATTTTTAGAAAAGTAGGTTATCGACAGTTGAAAGATAAGTTAATACAAGAGCAAACACTTTTGAAATTTGAAGGGTAGATAAAAGTCCATAAATTTATTGAAATTAATTACTGAAATTAATTTCAAAAATTTGTCATAGGAATTTGATCAAAATTTAAATTATTCAAGAGTTCAAAACTGTCAGGGGGGAGCGAGAGGGGGGGGGGGGGGGGGGGGGTGAAAATTTCGACTTTCTGTAAAAACTGTATTTTTCACCGATTTGTAAATTGTAAACGCCTAAAATTGTCCCCGGAAAAGTTATTTAGTTTAAAAGTTATTTAGTTTAAAAGTTATTTAGTTTAAAAGTTATTTAGTTTAAAAGTTATGGCTTGTGGAGGACCTAAAATGCATTTTAAGCCACTTTTATCTTTTTGGAAAGCGGTCTCCAAACCCTTAAAAAGTGCTTTATCGACTGTCGGAATCTTTTACCCCATTTGAACCCGAAACCTAGCAATATGAATATTTTGTTAGAAACCTCATATGTTAGTTATAACAACAGCCACCCCCGACACGTTGGTTGGTTGGTTTGATAGGAGGGGGGCTCACAAGGGAACGCCACGCACATAGGCCTCAAGCAGAGGAACTGCAAAGTTCGTTTTCGACCGTTTGGATTTAAACAGATGGGCGATTCAATTTTTTCTCTTTCAATTTTAACCGAGTGCCTCAAGTTTAAGCAAAATTTGTTATTTCGTTGAGAAGATCCTCTTTCGAGCATCATTCTTCAGCATCGTCTTATAAAAAACCGTACAATTGTTGCTGATTTCTAGTTTTGGTTTCTTAAAAATTGGCTTTACTGGGGGACCCAGGGCACCAATCATGTATTCCGACGCGTCTCTGTCTTTCGACTTCGACGCAGCTTTTAACTCTTGACTTCGCCATATCTGCAGCTTGAAATTTCGCGGAATCGGCACTATGAATCGAGACGTGATTCTGACTGTAACTCCAGCAAATTTGAAGCTGCTAATATGGCGAAGTCAAGAGTTAAAAGCTGCGTCGAAGTCGAAAGACAGAGACGCGTCGGAATACATGATTGCTGCCCAGGTTTTGAGTTACGTCACTCGACATAATGCTCGTTAAACAATCGAAATTTCGTTAGAATCTCTTTTAAATTTAAGTTACGGTTTCACTGTATTTATTTTTGTGGTAAAAGTTATTAATTTAGTAACAACATGGTAAATTGATCAAATTGCGATATCTCGCGAAGAGTTGAAAATGTAAAATTAACAAAAAAAAAACATTTGTAGAAAATGGAAACTTGTTTCATAAAATTTATACGCTTTAGTAATAAAGACGTAAACTTGAAGAAAAATTTTGACAATTTTAAGCCAATTAGAATTTTTTGGTTTTCATAATTTTGCAAATTTTGTATAATTTTGACATTGAAAATGTTGTTAAGACACAAAATTATGTAAAAAGTGCAAGAAAATCATCTCGATTTGATGTCAATTTTCTATTTGTAGTCCAAACAAACTTTTCCGTCTGGGAATAGCGGGCAGACGCCTCAAACAATAAGTATTTATCTTCAAACGACAAGCATTTATCGTTTGAAGTGTCCGCAAAATTATCCAGGCATGATTTTTAGTCAGTTTTGTTTGATAACAAAATCTTGAAGGCATCATAATTGAGCAGATTTTTTAATTAGCAATTTTTCGGAGGACTGTTTTGATGTCCAACGCAAAAAATAATAAAAGTTGAAAAAACTTTATTTTCGTTAGAATCGCACTAGTAAATAGAGGAAATAGAGGCGCACCTTAAATTTCTATCACATCAAAACGTACTTCATATGACGTGAAACTTAAGGAGCCTCCAATTCGTTGCGTCATCAGAAGTGTACCTGACAGTGCTATCGTTGTTGTGGTTATTTCGGATTCCCTTCTGCCATGCGATGTTCCCATATCCGGTCCTTGGAGCTTCAAATAGCACAGAATCTAGCCTAGAGCTCCTAGTCGAATAGCGAATACATTCGACGAAGACCACTACAGCTGCACACAACACAGAGAAAGTCACATAGTACAGACATCATGTAGAGAAGAGTGAAATGAATAAATACAAGCATTAGTACACTCTGTGTATGTTTAACACAGTCAGATATAGACAGACAGGACAGACATACGGAGTAGAGTATTTCGACGGTGTGTGGCGTGGGTGATTCTCTATACCTTTTCTATCATTTTTCTGTGTGACTTTCACAACATCGTCTAAGGGAAAAATCGAAAAAGGACCTTTTCTGCTTACACCACAACGGAAATACACGCGGCATGGCGGTACACGGCACCATTGGCAAGGATATTTTCGAATACGGCGAGAATACAGACAGCCATTTGACAAGAGCAGGCCCCATGGGGGATAAATGCTATAAGGCAGAAAGGTTGACCTCGTGCTAGAGCCGACACAAAAATTTAACGAATCGAAAATTTCAATGATTACGTAAAACAATTCCAAAAAAAAGAGCGAAGAAAAAAAAATATAAAGAAAAACGGAAAACCGAAAAAAGAAAAGTCGTGTTTTAGTTTTTTTGTCTGTTGGCCCGTTTCAAGTCGAAGGACAGCTACTTAGTTGTTAGAATCAAGGACTAAACTTGAAAATTGCCAACGTCATTTTCATATTTTGACCTTTTTTTTGCACTCTGGAGGGTTGATTTTTTTTTCTGATTTGCGGCTACCTTTTTCGCTAAAATTGTACACGTCTCCAGGTAGAAAGTAGAAGAAGACCCGCCCAACTTTCAACCACAAAAAAGGTAATAAGCTCCTTAGATCCTTCTTTTTTTATTTTTTTTGCAATGTGAGTTTTTGTGCCTTGCGTTTTTTTTCTGTGCTCCCCTTGTGATATTTTTATAGACCTGTTTAATTTTTGAAATTTCCTCTTATGATTTTGTTACGTTTTGTATTGGACCGAAATGTCAATTTAATTTGCTCGCCAAGTGAAAGAAAATGGAATAATCGCAAGGATAAAAATAATGTGCTAAAGTGATTTTGATCACCATCGGTGTGCGCTTAATTTGGCTTGTATGCCTGCCATGGTGTGATGATTACCGCAGTTTCCCAAGAAATATTATCAGTGCTCGTAAAGATGTTTTTATATATTTTTTTCTTCAAATTTTCGTGTGTGAAATCCTCCAAATGACGTCATTAAACTGTGACGAAATAAACAGAATGGAAATATTATCTTGAATTCCATATAAAGTGTACCGCTGGGGAGCGCATGTGATTCACATATAATCATTTCGCACTAATATCTACCGATGATGTTTATTTATTCAAGAATTAAGAATCCGAAACTACCTTCATTATATTAACATCATTGTGCGAAGTAAACTGCTTAATATTTTCTAATATTCTCGATTGTGGTGTCAAATAGAGCCCAAGGTGCTCTATTGAAGTTACCTGAACATTAATGAAAACATGGAAATGTGCTGAATGACAACTGAAAATCAATATGAAAAGACATTCAAAATATAAAACTGTCTTTTGATTTTATGATATGAAAAGATAAAAGTTTCGAAATCTTTGTTAAAATGTTGAAAGAGAAGTTTCTGGTGAGCTTTTGCAGTGTGGTACACTTTATTTCTGTCGTCTAATAGAGATATGAAAACAAAAGATATCTTCTCAAACACTCTGAAGGTAGAGTTTGTGTGCTTCTAAAAAATGTCATACAAATCGTTATCTAATAAAATATAAATCATATAATAAATGTGAGTTAAGCTGCATCTTTTAATTTTGTTTTTAATTTTCATGAATTGTTTCATAATTATACCCGTATGGTGAAACCAAATGCTATATTAGATTTGCCTTACTGTTTGTAACGCCAAGATCCCGTCATCACACAAAAAAATGAATTACACCAGTGTGTTTAGAATGATAAAAAAATGGAATTTTGCATGTCCGTCCGTCCGTCTGTCCGTCCGTCTGACCGTCTGTCCGTCCGTCTGTCCGTCTGTCCGTCTGTCCGTCTGTCCGTCTGTCCGTCTGTCCGTCTGTCCGTCTGTCCGTCTGTCCGTCTGTCCGTCTGTCCGTCTGTCCGTCTGTCCGTCTGTCCGTCTGTCCGTCTGTCCGTCTGTCCGTCCGTCTGTATGCTCATGTTGGGGAGAGTGGAGAGGGGAGCGGGGAGAGTGGGGGGGAGGAAGGAGAGGGGAGGGGGGAGAGCGGAGTGGGTAGAGGGGAGGTATCGTCACGTTGTATTTTTTGTGGATTTCCTGAGCCTCTTGTCAAAGAAATAAACGAAAAATTGTTCTGGAAACATTTTTAAAATCACTAAATATTTACAAGACTTTTTTCTTTGCGGAACAGGCAATCTTATCGAAGTTCCTATGAAAACTCCGTGGTCAAGGATATAGTAGGAGGGAGGATTAAAGGAGAAAAGATAGAGGAAATCCCAATCGGTTAAATGGCTTAAAAGTTGACAGCCGAGGGATTTCAAACAAGGATGGAAATGTCGGAGTTCACTTTTCTCTTCTTTGATTATTCAATGAAGACTAATGAGCATAACGAAAACTACCCCTAATTGCGAGACGGATTAATGCATTCCATTTTTAAAGAGGTCACCACACGAGGTCAGGTCATAAGGTCATACACCTGATAAAAGCATAAATCTATGCCAAAAACCTACGAGACAATATTGAAAAAAAGAATGCTTTCAACTTGCATTTGAACCCGTTTTTTTTTGGTAACAACAATAATTTGTTGCCGTGACTAAACAATGACCAAGTTTTCCTTTTTTTTGTGAAAAACCATTAAGACTAGCCCTTTTGAAGATGTGTTCGGTCCACTAAATCTGTTCCGAAAATTTGGCCCTTATCCAAGAAAATTTCCGTCTTAAAAATATATTTCGGTACTAGCGACCCGCTGTTCAACAAGAATATAAAATATACATATTTCAATCGGAAAAGGGGCAACGGACCGAAAGTAAAACTGTCAGAATAGGAAAGGATGCTGTGCTGGAAACATGTGTCCTGATGAACTTTCCAACTCTTCAAAATCCTGTTGGAGACCTAAAAAACTTGTCTGTTGTGAACTCAGTTTGATTAATGAATGTTTTTTTTTACAAATCGTTATTAAATTTTAAAAGTTTGAAATTTATTTGTTTGCATGCTTTTCAGAGTACTTGCAGTGTCACACTTGCTATCAATTCGATATCATTTATCTAATTTGCTAGCCTCGATGTGTCGAGTATAGTAAATATACGATTAAGTGAAAACGCAAATTCTAATTTAGCCAAGTAAACAAAATGAATGTTTTGCAATAGTTGAGAGATTTTCTTACTCATCTTATGAAATTACTTTTGAGTTTCGCGCTAGTTGTAAACGTCATTTGTTTATATCACTTTGTGTGTCACTATTTCCAATTAAGATTGCCCACCCACTTGCCATTTAACCGGCGGACAGTTTTGACTTATAGCGCAGAGTCGTCTCCTTGCGCGCATTTCCATGGCGATTAAGTACACGTTTTCTAGCTTTGCTCTATTAGAAATCATTCCGTCTATGGATTTATTTATATATCTATCTTTTAGTTAAGTTTATTAACTATGCGACCACTGGCTGTGACTTGTGTTCATTTTGCTTGTGAACTTGTTGAACGTCCGCGAAATTAAGGTCAATTTAGCATCGTCCGTTTTGTCTTTCGCTAAGTAAGATCACCGTACGTTTATCTCCATGTTACATATGAAAAAATTGCAATATTTTACACAGTAAAATTCTGCCGTTCTTCACGAAATCGTTTTTGACACATAAACACGAGCTGTACTGATAGTTTGCGTTTGTTGCGTGTGATGTGATAAATTTTATGTAAATTTTACACGGAAAAATTATTATTTTGCGCGAAATTTATTTAAAAAAACCTTGTTTTTACGAAGAGTTAAAGTCTTGCGTTAAGGTTCCGCCCCACATGAGAGTAAATGCCGGCGAGAACCTCTCGATAGCAGCTGCTCGCAAGTGGACACGTCTCTGAGAGTCACTCGCAGAAACTCGTGAGCTAGTTTCTGCGAGCTGTCAAAAGTGATTCTACTCTCTAGTCGACACGCACCCACTGAACTCTCGGGGAGTTGCTCGCCAGATACGAACGGCGTTTGAATTTCGCTAGTAGCTCTCGAGAACTCGCCAAAGCAAGATTCAAAAAAAATCAAAATATTAGTCTTGAAAAGAGAAAAATCGCCGAAATTAACTCTCAAATGGACAACCTCCTGCCAGTAACTCTCGAGAGTTTTTGAGAGTTATTCGCGTATACTCTCATGTGGAGCGGCACCTTTAGAACTACTTCTGAATTTAAAAAAAGAAATAAAGAACTTTTCTTTTCAAAAAAAAAAAAACAAGCTTTAAAAGTGTACCAAAAATAAAAATTAATATGCAAAAAAATATTTATACCCGTATGGTGAAACCAAAGGGTATATTAACTTTGCTTTACCGTTTGTTTTTTATCTTGCATTTATTTTTGAGGCAAATCTCTACGTCAAATTTTTTTTTTAATTTTTAGTCAATCGAATTAGTAAAATTGGGTCAAAATTAGATTACAATATTTGACCCATAACAATTTAACAAACAAACAAGTGAAAGAAAATAAAAGATTGTAAAAAGGAAATCAATACTAACAAATATTTTAACACACTTTTTAATATTTTTCCTTGAATACCCAAGATTCTGCTCTGTGTATGATGTTAACGTACACTGTAGAAAATGGATTTGAATTTAAACCGAAAAATGGGGTAAAAACGGGGTAAATTTGCAAAAACGTCGTAAAATTTCGAAAAAAAATCAGAATTTAGCTCGCACACCATTTAAGTTGTAAAATCACCCAAAAAACATTAATATTACACTAGAAATAGGGTAATTTTAAACCTTGCGTAAAATTTCGACCAATATTCGTATTTTTACTCTCATTTTGGTGTAAAAACACGCTCGCAGGGTATTTTTGCATTATTGTACGGACAATTTAACCTTAACCTTATAATTCGCATAAGGTTTGTGGCATCGGAGTATAAATACTCGAATCGAGTTTTACTCTACCAAAATCCTGTGTGGCGCCTGCCACATGGCAGACATGCCCGGGAAATTTGGATGTGAAAACATCCGCAAAAATAATATAATATTTTTGTTTTTGCAGACCGTATAAGCCGAGAAATTCTAATACCATTTTCGGTGTAATTTTAAACAAAAAATGTCGTAAAATTACACCTTTAAGACGCGGTTTTGCTACCAAATAGGAGGAAAATTATAACAAAAATGTGGTAATTTTAAACATCCATGTCGTAAAATTACACTTATTTAGCTTAAAGTTCCCCCGTAAAAGAGGCTTTTGTACGCCACAAAATGAGTAAAAATGCATAGCTTTTAAGCCATTACGACTCGGTGTAATTTTACCCCTATTATCGTAGGAAAATGGTTTCCTACGATAATAGGGGTAAAATTACAATAAAATTTTCTAGAGTGTAGTGTGTAACGTTAGACACGCACAAATAAGTTCAGACCTAGTTGGTTACCGTCACAAAAGGCTGTTTTCGCTTTTTCCAAACCACCTTTTCGAAACCACCTTTTCGAAACCGGCTTTTTGAAACCGCCTTTTCTCGAAATTTTTTTCGTATTGGATTTAATATTGCTGCCACAATATGCAAGATCACCTAAATGTGTGCCTCTTTTATGGACAACTCTTATTCAAATCTTTAATATAAGAAAAGGGTTGTGGAAAATTGTGGTGATAAATAAATAAACACACTGTCTTCACAACAGGCTTTTTTGGTTTGTCAAAACTTTTCACGTTGCGTTCAACTTTTGTGATGTGAACAAAAGCCTTATGTGTTGGCAGTAAAGTACATTTTCGTAACCAAGTCCCATTAAGATAATTTTGCTGTAAAACTGGAGGACATCTTCACGCGTCCGGAATTAGTGCGAGAGACGTTGCGGCATGCCAAGACCGGAAATTGGTAGTAGCGCCAAAGGAGAAGAAACTCTGCACAAGCAAAAAATATTCTTTCTGTCGTTTCAATAAACAAAAATTCTTCAAACTTTGTAATCTAAATTTTTTAACGAAAACTTTGGTTTTTAACCGCGTAAATGTCTGCCATACTGTAAAAACCAGAAACGATTGCGATCGGTTTAAACTATGTTACTTATGTGGAAGTTAAGCGCTTGTACCGATCGTTAACGAAAATGGCATGCGACGTAAACAAGCAATTTGTAAATGCTCCATAATTAGAATAATTTTATTGAGTTGATGGGGACTGGGCTTGAATTTTCTAACATTTGATATAGAGGTCAGACGATACTTGATTAGTGGAAATTTCTAAGGCGTTCTGCGTTAAAATATTTTCTATTAATGGTTTGCATTTTGATATTACTAATTTTCTTCCATTTTTTTCGTTTTTGTGAAAAAGTATAGGAAAATCTACAATTGTCAGGGACCAATTGTCAAATACTTTATATGAGGACAGACAAAATGTTTATTAAAAAAACAAATCAATTTGTATAGGGGGAGGGGAACAGGAGTAGCTCGATTGGATTTTGTAAAAATTAAAAAAAAAACCAAGAGCTAGTTACGAGAAGCAGAACTGTGCTAAATGGGTTACCCCAACGCTTTGTGCGTTATAAACGCAACCACACATTTCAAGAAAAAACGCGTCCAATTTTTATTGTTATTTTTTTAAATTTACTAATATAGCTTTTTCGGTTTCGGCTTTTTGCCTCGATTTTTACTTGCTCTACAGCCTCGCAACCAAGGTAAAAGTTTTTTTTTTGGGGTGTTATTACAGTCCCAAGAGGAAGTATAAAGAAGGGTATCCTTCTGTGGGTTAATCCATGGTTTGAAAGCCGCTGCGTTATGCAGTCACAATCGGTTTAATAGATCTCGAGCCGTAGGTGAACTGACAGCCAGACGCACAAGCCTACACTCAGAAAAATGTCAGGTCAACTTTTTGTCAGGTTAACTCTGACCTCTAGCTGGCTGACAGAGGTTTCCATTACATGACATTACATCCTCGAAATGCCTATCTAAGGTCAACTCGTGCAGCTCCCAATGCCCTACTTCACCTGCTGGTGGCTTAATTTCAGAATTTCTCCGGCCACAGGTCAACACAAGTTTTAGTTTCCCTCATGCAGGCGAACGCGCGCCTCGCATAGGCTAAATTTTCCTGCCCGAGGCCAATTACGCCGTATATAGGTCGTCGAGTTAGTCTCCATTTTTCTGTGTGTATGATTTTAATAGATTTTTTTGTGAGTTAAATGTCGGTTATAACGTTCCCCGCTGTTAATGACTATTAAAACCCTACAAATGTTTTGGTTTCATTCGTTAAAAACTGTGGGTGTGGTAGCGCAGAAGAAAATCTCAATTTAAAGAGACGAAGGTCCAATTTGGAATGCAGTGCTAAAAGATAAAAAAATAATATACTCTTTTTTACCTAAAAATGTCTTATATATATAAAGTTGTAAACAGAAATGAATATCAAATGACTTCTTAGCAAAAGTCTGCTAAGTGCGGTAATTCTAATTTCGTTTCTGTTAATTTTGCTAATGCAATTTAATTATAACGAGAAAAAATTAACTTCAAGTTTTTTTTTTTGAATTTAATCGGTGTGAAATTTGTATCATTTTGGACAATTCTTACATAATGTCGCTCGCACTTCTGCAGTACTGATTACTCTGGTCTGAAGCGGTTGAAATTTTTATCAATACTTGATCTCGTAAATCTCACATATTCGAGAAATTAGTCTTGTTATCGAAAGTGTTTTTTATTACTATTTAAAATGCCATTTATCATTTCTCTGTTATATTCCTAAAAATGATAGTAACATATTTTCAGATCTCTCTGTTCGTACTTTCTTTTGGCGTTTTCAATTTCAAAGATTTTCAGGTGCTAAACATTTTACACCTCACAAATTCGATCTTGATCGGCAATGAAATTAATTCCGAATGGAAAAAAAGTATAACAAAATCAAGGTGAAATGATGATGCGGTAATTTGCGCACCTGATTTGAATGAATTATGCCAGTTTTTGCGTATTTGCAAAGTTTCTTCCAAATGACCGCATGAAACTGACGGCACGCGAATTTTCATAAGCTTCGCACCTTTCCTGAAACTATATCCAATCTCCACCTCAACCCGGCTTCTAGGCGTCCGTAAAAGTAAAAGTCAAGTTGAATGTTTCGACTAAATTACTTAAAAATTCTAATCGGTTTCAAACATTATGAGTTGACTTCCACTTTGTGCCTCGAAACTCCAATTTGGGGCTAGGTGTGCTTCCATATTTTTTTTTAAGTATTCACGAGAGGCCCTCATAATGCAGTGACGCAGTCGTGCGGATAGTCGACTTCCTCTTGGTTGAATTATTATGGGGCTGGGCTGATGAACATTGACCGAAGGGAAGGTTGTTTATAACAAGGGGATGGGATGCGGTTTTATACAAATGTCTTCCTCATGTGGCGGCTAACTTCAGGCCCTTCTCTTGGAAGTCGATTTGATGGCCTCCCACACGCAGTCCATTCGGTTGCCAGCGATTTCGTGACCATGTTTCGCTTCCTCGGTCTGTTGGTCGGTATGGTTATGTTAGCACGTCCACTTCCAATTACACTCGTCAAAATTACGCTTTGAAGTGCTATTGAGCCGGGAGGGGGGGGGGGAACTCTGGGTGTAGTTGGAGTTCAGGCTGATTGAGAATCCATCATCCAAATTGAACGTAGAATGAGTCACAAAATCCCCCCCCCCTCCTCTCTTTCCATCCGTAGGCACTTCCACCTCATTACAATAAAAGCACATTGGCCACGCAATTTAGTCATTGTTCGGCTTCATTAAGTTTTTCTTCTTGTTCCGCAGAAGCAAATTAAGAAAAGAAGTCAAAACGCTAAAGCCATAGAATAAAAACTTTTCTTAATTATGTTCTCCAAGAAAAAAGGCTAAGAATAAGTGAACGAACTATCTTTAAATCATCGCGTTGATTTCAAGACGCAAAAATTCCATAACAACAATTCCATAACAACAATTCCATAACAACATTTGAAATAAGAATAAACAAAACAATTTAATGATGAATTTTAGTCATCACGCTCAAGCGATTTAAATTTTCCGATTAATATGGCCAATTAAAAGAAAACTGGAAGATTGTTTATAGAGCTTCGCTGCGAAATTCCAGATTGATTATTTTGCAAATAATCCAGATTTAACCAGTTTGCCGTAGCCAATAAATTTATATATCTTTTTTTACAGAAAGTTCCACTCAATAAACGCCTTTTGCGGAAAATTTCACAATGCTTCGGTTTTGGGCCGCTGACTACCTTTTAAAATGCCACAAATCATAAAAAAAACGTGTGGCCCAAAGTTTTTTTTTTAAAGGTATTCAATGACTTTATTTCATTGTACTTGGCATTGAATTTGTGCCATGCCATCAAGTTTTTTTTTTTCCTTTTGAATTTCGCAAAATTACGTGTTCTAAGTATTTGTTTGGCTACCTGTTCTGAACTGCGACCGACCCAAATTATACAAGAATTATGCACGGAAACGGAAAAAAATTAAGAAACTACGCAAAAGTAGTCAACTTTAAAGAAATTTACCTAATTTCCTTTTATGATGGTTTTTTGTCAATGTTTTATTTGGATTAATTAACGTTTCAACTGCTATAAGCACACTTTGGGAATATTCTTATATGGCTGAGAAGTCAAGAAGTTAGATCATCTTTAATGACCTTTTTACGCAAGAACTCGTTTATAGAAAATATAATTCAGCTAAAAAAAATATAATTCAGTCGCAGCATATTTTGATTTGTTTTTCTTGAAAATAAAAGTAATAAAATTTCATTAAAGTTAGTGTTTTTGCTTGTATGGTTTTAAAAATTAAAAACCGATTTTTTCAACAAGTTTACACGACGTATTCATTCGGGACCTGCCGATGGTGGAGGGGGTGGGAAGAAAACCAATTCAGAAAAACGATAAATCTGATCCAATTCAAATTTAAACAAGTCAATTCTGACGTGTAGCAGGCAGACGAAATTATCCATTACATGTAATTCCCTCCTCGAAATACCTATTTCAGGTCAACCCGTGGAGCTCCTTACGCCCTACTTTACTTGCTGCAGGTTCGATTTTTAAATTTCTCCCGCCAGAGGTTGACAAATTTTTACTTTTCCTACCGCAGGTAAACGCGCGCCTCACATAGGATAAATTTTTCTGCCTGAAGCTAATTACGTCGTACACAAGTGGACGAATTTTACTCAAATTTTGTGAGTGTATAAAGATACGCTTCTCTGGCAAACTTTTTAGGCCATTTCAAGGATGTATTTGAACTGGGCATTCAAAAACTTTTGTTTGCAGCGCATTTTTTTCGTTATTTCTGCCTATAAGGCATTTTTTAAATTATGACTGGCGCAATTTTTGCTGTATATAGTCAAAATCGGAAATTTTTATAGTAAATTTAAGTACGTTCTGGGCCCATCCTACGGTACATTGTTTAATGAGGATGGATTTTATTTTCATTTACTGAAGAGTTACTGAACAGTTAAAACGATTTTTCAATCACTTCATTATATTTACAAGAAACCTTAAATGAACGGCTATTGATTTTATTTACAATTTAATATGTATAATTTTTATACCCTATATGATGAAACCATAAATCGGGTACAAAAGGTAATGCTCTAACATTTATAATGCATAGAAATAATCGTCGGACAAAAAAAAAAGAATTACAGCAGCATGTTTAGAATGATGAATCGATTTGATTTTTGCATGTCCGTCTGTCTGTCCCTTTCTCTGTCCCTCTGTCTGTCGCCCTGTCTGTCCGTCTGTCATCTGTTCGACTGATTGTCCGTCTGTCTGTTTGTCTGTCTGTTTGTCTGTCTGTCCATCTGTCTGTTTGTCTGTCCTTCCGTGTGTTCGTCTGTCTGTCTGTCTGTCCGTCTGTCTGTCTGTCCGTCTGGCTGTCCGCCTATCTGTCCGTCCGTCTGTCTGTCCGTCTGTCCATTCGCCTATCTGAACGTTTGGCTGTCCGTCTGTCTGCCTGTT
The DNA here is from genome assembly GCA_964034945.1 of Chrysopilus asiliformis. Classification (NCBI taxonomy): domain Eukaryota; kingdom Metazoa; phylum Arthropoda; class Insecta; order Diptera; family Rhagionidae; genus Chrysopilus; species Chrysopilus asiliformis. Next base: position 103,129,948 of record OZ035961.1, read on the forward strand.
GGATGAGCCAAATTTTTTGTCCGTGGACACGATAACTGGGGGAACGAGTTAGGCAAGAGACTTGAAATTTGGCATATTTGTTTTTTTTTGTGGAATGGGAGGTCGAATTCGTTAACTGACAAAATCCCCCCTTCCCCATATACGAAATCGTTGGAAAAAGTCTAGCACTATGGGCAAAATTCTTAACTAAAATTATAAAACATTTTCTAAAGTTAAATCATAAACTCTGGAAATCTCCTAAAAAGTTTTTAAGTATTTAATTTTTTAAATTATCCTTGAATCTTCGGATTTAAACCTAAAATATTACCTCAAACTTCAATTATTAAATTTTTACTTTCTTCTACGGAGTATAATAAAGTACTAGGGGCTGCGCCCCGAACCGCTTCGCGGTTCATCCCCCTTCCGCAGGTCGGCCTTCGGCCTCCCTGCCCCCGTCGGCCTACGGCCTCCACAACTACTCGGCCTTCGGCCTCGCCCCTCGCGCTTGAATTGTTGGAATTTGATGTATGCAGATGTTATGTAAAATTATTTAAATATATTTCAGCTCTCGCCTTCCTCTTTACTCGGCCTTCGGCCTCGAGTCAAATGCATATAGTTAACCCAAAATAAGGAAATTTTTTTAGAGACATTTTTCTTTTTGACCCAACGGTGTATTACAAAATCGTACTGTTTACTTACAATATATTCAATAACGGTAAAAGGTGGTTATCCACACGGGGAAAGACAATATTGTGGGAAATGTCATTCTTTTTAATTCATGTCATACATTGAAGCACCAAATCCCTTTAGAATTGCAGAAGATAGCAGGTGAGGGCTATACATAACGATGGTGTCTATACTGTTTTTCGCAGTATTATATTGTTTTTCAGACTCCAATACTGCATAATTGCTTTTTTCCCCAAAATACTGTATTTAAATACTCAGAAAACTTTAATTCTTTAACGTTTCGAAATTCAAATTTATTAATAGCAATGCAAAACGTCAGTGGCAACACAAAACAGTGGCAACACATGGCAAGTGTAAATACATTCAAACGACGAACAGCGAAGTATTTATGGCAACATGTCATATAGATTCGCTTCTTCCTTTCCCCATCGATTACTGTCTTGTCATTATTCATCCTTCTTCAGAACGCGTTACTTTGATTTTGCTTTCCATTGTTAATTTAAAAGAATAAAAATGCCGAAATTAAGAGCAAAGACACAAATTTTCATTGAATAAAATTTATACTGCGAAAAATACTGTTTTTTCAAATCGATTTACTGCTTTTTTAAATTTTTAGGTGAAATATACTGTTTTTTGTCCGAAAAAAGATACTATACATAAAAAAGAAGGGTAGATATTAGTGAGCAAAAATTTTTCCTGCGGGCTGACCTCTCTCATGGTCAAAACCGGATCCGAAACCCTTAAGCGCATAAAGAGGTTTCAAGAGAGGGAAAGGGGTTGCTATTAAACTGGATCCGACACCCTTGAGTAAGAGATATCAGAAGAAACGGGGATTGACATCAAAAAGAATCATATCCTTTATTCTTGTCAATAACTGTACCTGTGTGCAAAGTTTGATCAAAATCGGCCGCGCCGTTTTTGCGTGATGCCGGAACAAACATTCAGTCAAACAGACAGAAATACCGACCGACATACAGACAGATGTACAAACATAAATTTTAAGCATAACAAAACCTATAATATTCCTTGTGATATTCCTATTGTGATATTCCTATCAAAATTCGAACAGTTGTATCAAAATTCCAGTTTGAAGTCAAACTTTCTAATAAGATTTTTTAAAATTTGTTCCAATAGGACTTTGATGTATGGGAGTTTTATTTAGAATCATATCCTAAATAACTTTTGTTCTTGGACTTTTTAGATAAGATGCACCGTTTTTGAGATATTCACAAAAACCGTTTTCGTTCGTATGGGGGGTACCCCCCCTAATGGTCCATTTTTGCCCATTAACGAACTTAGCCTTGGATTTTACGAAAAACGGATCTGTGCAAAATTAAAGTCTGTAGCTCAATCCGTGCGCCCGCAATCCGCGCCACAGAGTGACGGACGGACAGACGGACGGACGGACATGCTAAATTCAATTTTTTTTATCATTCTAAACACTCTAATACCCAATTAGTTTTTCAGCCTCCTCACGGGCAAGCTAAAACCGTGTCTTGACTTGGGATTTTTCATCGCAGAGATTTTATAATTGACCAATCAGAGCTTGAGTTGATGACGATATACAAACGAAAATGTTTTTTGTGAATATCTCAAAAACTGTGTATCTTATCAAAAAAGTGCAAGAACAAAAGTTACTTAGGATATGATTCTACATAAAACTCCCATACATCAAAATCCGATTGGAATAAATTCTAAAAAATCTTGTTTTAACAACTGTTCGAATTTAGATACGAATATCACCATACGGGTTTTCAATAATTGTTAGATTGGCAATTATAGCTTTTGTTATGTTTTAAAATAAGGATCATCAAAATCGGAGCCGCTGGAGCACTGCGGAAAGAAATCCAAACAAAATCGCTTTGCCTTTTAAATATATAGATTCGTGATCAGCGACCCCGAAAACCCCCTAATGACATTTTTTCCCGGAAAAATGGGAAAACGGATATTTGCATTATCCTTACAGGACCTTCCGTTATGAATTTTGAAAATCTAACACCGGATTCGTGATCAGCGACCCCAAAAATCCCCGAGTGATACTTTTCAGCCTCCTATTGAGCAGGATTCATGGCGAAAATCACGGTTTAAAAACACTCAAACCCCCTTTACCTCCCGTTCACCCCCTTAGCTATAAAATTTCGAAAAATCTCGATGGTTGAGACATATTCTGAAAGTTTCAAGTCTCTATCTTGAGGGGTTTGGGCTGGGCGTCAGGTTAAACGATTTTATATATAGAGCAGATGGTTTTCACTTTTTCCAATAAAGACTCAATTTCAACAAAAAAAAATATTTTGCCACCGCTTAGAATTGAACCCGTACCTGGCGCGATGTAGTTTACACTTATTCAGTAGTAAGAATATAAATTTTAAAGATAAATTAAGTAATAAAAAAACAGGCAGTCATTGGGGACTGCCAACAGAAGTGAAAACAATAATATATGTAAGGTAATTTTGTCGTGTACCTATATATATTTTTCAACCTGAAATTTCGAAAATATATGCTAATAAGCAGTAAATGTCAAATAAAAGTCAATATGCATATTAAGGTTTGAATTCCTGAGCAGCACATGATTTTCTTATACAACAAATAGCTACAGATATTTAATTCTTTCTGTATAAGAATGCCACGTGCTGTTCAGAAATTTTCTGTGTAATTTTATTTTGCTGTATATATTTTCCCAAAAAAAAATTTCTGTCTCATTTTATTTTGCTGTATGATATTTTCCAAAAAAAAAATCGTTTTTTTTTGTGTAAGAAAGTCATGTGCTATTCTGAAATTTCCTCTCTAATTTTATTTTGCTCTATACAGTCTTCAAAAAAAATCGATTTTTTCTGTATAAAAAAATCAAATGAAAGCAAATCAGCATTCTTAACCCATTTATTCACCACCCGGTAAGAATTCTTACCACAACTTTGAATGTTCATCAAAGCTCATCAAATTACTTTTTCGTTGATTGGGTAATTGGATTTTCCCACTTTTGGCCACAAAACAGACAAAAACCCTCCCATAAACGTAAAAATACTCGTTTCTCGCCATTGGTAAGAATTCGTACTACAAAACCTTTTTCACATTTTTGTTTATTTTTTCGAAGAATGTACCGCAAAGCGGTAAGGGGTTGAGCCCTTAGATCATTTTTATTCCAAAATCAATAAAAATTTTCACGTTTTTCTGGAAAAAATACCACATATTGAGCATATCAGAGTATTGGCTATTTGTCGTGGTTAAGAATTTTTACCACAATTTTCCGGAAAACTGTGGGTCGGAAAATTCTGAAACTTTTTGAAAGTCATATTCGACCCAAAAGTAGCTTCCACACGAATTTTGATGGAAAAATTCCCACGCGTCTAAGAGCGGCGAAAAATGGGTTAAGCTGTTAAATTAGCATGTCGGTGACGCGAACTCAAGGTTTTACCCATCCAAAAATCGCACAACGCGCCTAACGAAGTATAATATAAATAAAATAGTAATTTAAGGTCAAAAAAAAATTAAAAAAAAAAACATTTTGCCACCACTCGGAATCGAACCCGCACATCTGGCGCATTGTAGTCTAACACTTATTTAGGAGTAAAAATGTAAACTTAAAGATAAATTAAGTAATAATATATTAATAAAAGTAAAAAAATCAAAAAAAAAAATTTGAAAAGAAAAAAAAAAGAATTTGTCATCGATAAGAATTGAACCCGGGCCTGGCGCATGGTAGTCCAACTTCTAACTCACTGCACTAATCGAACAGTACGGAATGTCGTTTTAACATTGAAGACTTAGTTAGTGGCATATTCATAATTTTGAAAGGGAAATAACTAATAAAGTATTATTAAAATATCTACAGCTATAGAGCTTTCATTTAAAAAGGATCATCGAAATCGGAGCCGCTGGAGCTCTGCGGAAAGAAATCCAAACAAAATCGCTTTGCCTTTTAAATATATAGATTCGTGATCAGCGACCCCGATAACCCCCTAATGACATTTTTCCCGGAAAAAATGGGAAAACGGATATTTGCATTATCCTTACAGGACCTTCCGTTTTGAATTTTGAAAATCTAACACCGGATTCGTGATCAGCGACCCCAAAAATCCCCGAGTGATACTTTTCAGCCTCCTATTGAGCAGGATTCATGGCGAAAATCACGGTTTAAAAACACCCAAACCCCCTTTACTCCCCGTTCACCCCCTTAGGGGTAAAATTTCGGAAAATCTCACCTTAGTGAGCGCCTACGCGATGGTTGGGACATATTCTGAAAGTTTCAAGTCTATCTTCATGGATTTGGGCTAGCGTCAGGTTAAACGATTTTATATATAGAGAAGATGGTTTTCACTTTTTCCAATAAAAGACGATGCGTAACAGATATTTTTAATTTTACGTTTAAAAAACTCAATTTCAACAAAAAAAAAATATTTTGCCACCGCTCAGAATGGCGCGATGTAGTTTACACTTATTCAGTAGTAAGAATATAAATTTTAAAGATAAATTAAGTAATAAAAAACAGGCAGTCATGGGGGACCAACAGAAGTGAAAACAATAATATGTAAGGTAATTTTGTCGTGTATTTATACCTATATATTTTTCAACCTGAAATTTTGAAAATATATGCTAATGAGCAGAAATAAAAGTCAATATGCATATTAAGGTTTGAATTCCTGAGCAGCACATGATTTTCTTTTAAAACAAATAGCTAGAGATATTTAATTCTTTCTGTATAAGAATGTCACGTGCTGTTCAGAAATTTTCTGTTTAATTTTATTGTGCTGTATATTTTCCAAAAAAATCGATTTTTTGTCATATAAGTCAACTGGTGTTCAGAAATTTTCTGTTTAATTTTATTTTGCTGTATGATATTTTCCAAAAAAAAATCGTTTTTTTTGTTATTTTGCTGTATGATATTTTCCAAAAAAAAAATCGTTTTTTTATTGTGTAAGAAAGTTATGTGCTATTCAGAAATTTCCTCGCTAATTTTATTTTGCTCTGTACTGTCTTCCAAAAAAAAATCGATTTTTTCTTTATAAAAAAATCAAATGAAAGCAAATCAGCATTCTTAAGCTGTTAAATTAGCATGTCGGTGACGCGAACTCATAAGATTTTACCCATCCAAAAATCGCCCAACGCGCCTAAAGAAGTATAATATAAATAATTTAAGGTAAAAAAAAAACATTTTGTCACCACTCGGAATCGAACCCGCACATCTGGCGCATTGTAGTCTAACACTTATTCAGGAGTAAAAATGTAAACTTAAAGATAAATTAAGTAATAATATATTAATAAAAGTAAAAAAATCAAAAAAAAAAATTTGAAAAGAAAAAAAAAAGAATTTGTCATCGATAAGAATTGAACCCGGGCCTGGCGCATGGTAGTCCAACTTCTAACTCACTGCACTAATCGAACAGTACGAAATGTCGTTTTAACATTGAAGACTTAGTTAGTGGCATATTTATAATTTTGAAAGGCAAATTACTAATAAAGTATTATTAAAAATGGGGAAAAAAGTAAAACGGACATATCTACAGCTATAGAGCTTTCATTTAAAAAAAAAATCGTCAAAATCGGTTCAATAGGAACTCCAGGAGCTCTGTCGAAAGAAATCCATACAAAATCGCTTTGCCTTTTAAATATATAGATTGTATTCATGAAAAATTTCGACCTCTTAATTTTGCCTAAAAAACATTTCCCGATCACTCCTGAGTCGATTGGAGTCATATTTAAAAAATGTCTTTCTGTCTGTCAGTCTGTCAGTCTGTCAGTCTGTGTACAAGATTTCTCAAAAACTAATAGAGCTAGCGCCATGAAATTTTATAGGCATGTTGGGTCCTGAAATGGGACGATCCTATCAACTTTTGGTTGAAATCCGTTAACCGGAAGTATCCAAAATGGCGGTTTTTCAAAAATCGCAATTTCGTTTTTCTCGATTTACTCCCAAACTACTCGTTTTTTAGTGGCCTTAAGTATGACAAAACTTGGAGAAAATAAAATTTCCCACACTTTTGTCTTTAGTTATAACTCGATATCTCAATCTGTTATCGAGATAAACCGTTATTTCCAAAAAAACAGTTTTTTGCGATTATCTCGAAAACTAACGGGTTTTTGCTGACTGAATGTATGAAGTGAATTAATGAGAATGGCATTCTGCACAATTTTGTTTCGTACCGTTATCCGTTATCTTTTACCGTTATTGAGATATTTTCATTAATATGTAAAAAATCATATTTTTGTGAATAATTTGCAAACTAACGGTTTTTCGACAAATCAGTTAAAAGAATAATTAAAGATGTTAACATTCTCTACATTTTTGCCATTTACCGTAAATTGATATATTTTACAGTTCTCAAGTTATCTCAAATTTTGTACGTTTTTGATATTTTTGAATAAACTAAGAATTTATTGAGAGGTCGTCTTAGGTTGACAACGCGACACGGCTCTAGCGTAAATTGCGCAGAGTCGTAGATTTTGTAGAAGAAAGTTTTGTGTTGACCACAACTGATATTTTATTTTTATCCACAAAATACGTTAATGGAAATTTTATCCAATATTCTTGGAAAGTAAATTCCCACTTGCTCTGCCATCAGTATTTTAAATTAACTTTTGAACGCAAATTGTTGAAAGATTCATGCTGTATTCTGTCAAAAGAAACGTTGAAATTTCCCCAGAGCATCAAATGATCCATGGTTTCGTGAAATAAGCCCAAAAACAGATAAAAAAACAAATCGATCGATCTAATTTTCATGCTTGATACTTTTTCGCAACGGAATTTATTAATTTACCATTGAGGTATACGAAATTTAGAAGTTAACTTGTGAGTTACGTCATTTAATATCAAAATATTCCTTGGTAAAGTCGTCATCGGATATTAAATATCAACCCTGATGACATTGTTGATTTGGCGAAAATGTCATGCAATATTTTTCTTGGTACCCTATGTGATGGGGAGATGTTCAAGGATATACAAAAAAAAAAATGAATTACTTATGTTCCAACCTAAAGTTCATCTCTGAAATCAAAAATTCTATAAAGAACAGAGCTAGAGACTTAAAATTTTGTACTTCACTGTTTTTCTAACAGTTGGTATTGTGTGGGAATGGTCAAAATTGAACTTTTTTCCCCATTATCCGACAAGACAAAAAGCATTTTATGATTTTCTCAAAAACAAACGTTTGACCGAAAAATTGTTCAGGATGTGATTTTGTATAATTTCTCCGTACATCACAATTCAATTTGGGCGATTAATTCAATGTACCAAATGAACTACATCATCTGAATTAAAATTTGAGTACAAAAATCTGAAGTCAGCACATAAGGTTTTCTACGATTTGCCTCTTGCCAATTGTCGCTCTTCTTACGTTTCTGTTGCCGGCTTTAAATAGTTTTGTTTATTTGTACTAGTCTGCGAATCGTGATTTTAATACAGTTTTAATTTTTTACACTTTGTGCGCCTATACTTGCCGAATCAAATGACTATGCTATTGCATAATAAGCATCGCTGGTACTAAGCGGTTAATTAAGTGAAATTTTGCACCTTCTTGTTGTAACTTTGCAACATGATTATATTGATTATGTTGATTGCTAACAAGAAGATAAATAACAGAAGCATATTTATTAAATGAAGACATTTACCTTATGTTATAGTTTATGTTATTTATTGATCATAACTGGGCTGGTTTCGTACCTGGGACAATGTTCAATACCCCTGAGTGTCATATGGACAGTGATGTATTAGAAATTAGTGTGCCACGAGGTTTTTTTTACTTGTCGACTGACGAACAAAGTCAGTGGAAGTCGTGATTGCGTGATTACCACCTTTTAGACGAATGTAAATTGCACTCTTTATATGCTTTATCCACTATAATTTATTCTTGTCACTTTGGAACTTCTTTGAAAATCTTCTTGTTATGAAGTTTGTCTCATTTATGTCCAGATTGTATACGTAAATTTACTCAGATTTAACTTTTATTTATTTTGTTATTATTTCGCTTTTTGCACCAATTTGCAGACTAGTTTTTATGCTAGTCTGTTTGTTACCTGGCGGTATTTTTTACTATTCGCCCAATAAAAGCAAAAAAACGAAATAAGTGTTAAGATCACTGGTAATAATGACTGTATCAGTGGCACGAGTATTCGAATAAAAGGTCATTTGTTTTGTTGTTATGCTATTGAATAAATGACGCAATTTGGTTTTGTTTTAGACATCAAATTCATAACATTTCGATTAACTTCTTGTTGCTCTTGAGACAATTGTGTCTGTCAATTTGTGATGCAAAGGTATCTGGTCCCAACTATGCTTGACCTTTGATTTATTACTTTTGCTGTTGTTGTTCAAAAACCTAAATTGATTATTGTGAATTTAACAAAGTTTTCCATTCAAGTTAAATCGAATCAATTAGTTTGATAACCCCTTAAGAAAACTTTCTTTTCAACAAAATGACAAGGATATTTTTTCTTATTATTGGAAATTACTTTTTGAGAATACTTATCCATTATAAAATGTGGCTAGATGGTGTTTAATAAATACGTCACACTTTTCTGTGGTAGTACGTGCAGTTTTTAATGGACAGCCTCCTATGTTGCCAATAATATAACTACCTTACGAAATTGTGGGTATTTGAATTGATGGGACGCAAAAGAGGTGCAGAATTTTTGTGTTCTTCTTTTTAAAACAATGCATGCTTTTACGATCATGACAAAATATGATTTTGTTCCAATATGGAAAATTAGTTGTGCCAGAACTTTTTTTTCTGCAGAAAACACAGAATGTTCCTCCGATTTAAATGTCCATATCCACGACGGCCACCCTGGAAAAACTATTTTGCTCGCAATGGTAATAGAGACCATAGCTACGGTGCTCAAGTTAAGAAGATACGATTCCACTTCTTTACTACGAATTAATGTACACCAGACATCCTCGAAAAATACGCCGCAGGCAAATGTCTTTCTTGATGTCTTTGAAAAACACGCACGAGTTACAAATTGTGTCATTTACGTACCTGCATATTTTTATAATAAGGGGGTAAAGTCATACAAAGGCACAGTAGGGTCATACAAAGGTGGTAATCGGAGCAAAACCCGGGCACCAATCATGTATTCCGACGCGTCTCTGTCTTTCGACTTCGACGCAGCTTTTGACTCTTGACTTCGCCATATCTGCAGCTTGAAATTTCGCGAAATCGTCACTATGAATCGAAAGGTGATTCTGACTCTCATTCCAGGAAATTTGAAGCTGCTGATATAAGTCAAGAGTTAAAAGCTGCGTTGAAGTCGAAAGACAGAGACGCGCCGGAATACATGATTGGTGCCCGGTATCTTGCGTTTCTTTCGTCCTTCCCAAAAAAGTGATAAAAATGAATTTGTGTGCCCGAAAATTTTGAAAGATCGATCAGAGGGAAAATTAGTCTCAATTTTGTTTCTAATTAAGCAAAAAATATAAGTAAATCTGTTTTCTTCAAAATTGAATAAAAATTGGCCAACATATGCCATAATCGAAGATTACATAATGAGATACGTCGCAGGTAATTTTTTTAAACTTGCGCAGTAGTCAGAAGTTTCTCAAAAAAAACTGCGTCGCAGGTAAAAATACACCGGTCCTAGGGTACGCTTCCGGTGCACCCTTTTCGCCGAGGGCTCCTCGGATAGCGGGCTTATGCTCCCCCTAATTATTCAACTGGTCTGTATTAACCAAACGGCGCAACGAAAGTCACAAATCATCGTCCGATACCTTCTCTCACCTCTGGAGCCCAATGAACGCAACGCGAACGTAACTGCAACGCTGTGAACTGTCACGCAGCGCAACATTTCAGCGGCAGAGCCCAATGGCATCTCGTAAAGTAGTACAAGTGAGATAATAAAAAGTGGTGTAAAGTTGGCAAAATTACAAAAATGGATAGTTTTGAAGCGATAATTTGCTTTGTTGGTCTTTATCTTTGTTATTTATTGTTTTTTGCACTAAGGCTATCAATTTTTCCTCGAACAACATTTCCCTAACCTCACTTTATGAGCTGTCAACGCAGAATTGCTGCGGCAAAGTTAGAAGTTTGCAAACTTTTGCGTTGTAGGTGCGTTCACTGCGCTCACTGTGCTCACTTCAAATGATTTCTATGGAACAAACTTGTAAGTGACAGTTTCTGCGTTTGCGTTGCGTTCATTGGGCTCCAGGCATCATTGATGGTAAATGCTTGGTATTTGCGGTTGGTATTTGCCGCTGGAACATAATCTGCATAGGATATTGAGATTTTACGAGTCGAACATAAGCTCCAAGATCTCTTGTGCTGGGATATTTTCAATTTTGTTTACTGAAACAGCAATTTAGCCAATGATTAGTGCGGTCACAGAATGAGAATTTTCGTGTTATTTTGATTATTTTTATAATAAACAAACAACTTTTAATGCATATTAATTTAATCCACAGTTAAAAAATATCACATTTTGATGTATAATAAAATCCTTCTCCCATCAGAACTTGGAAAATGAATTGCTTTTATTTACAATTTTCTATGTTTTACATTAAATTTCTGGTATATAGTTTTATTTCATTCTGGCTATATCACAGTTCGATAAAACTTTGTTGAAATGGGTTCTCCAAAGTTATGCTTAAATCGTATAATTTGGTAAACAGCAGCTGGATCAATATTTAAACGATTTATAAATGACTAAGTTTTTCAGGGTTCTTGCCTCTTTCTCACCATCAATTTTGTCCATTTTGGCACAGTAATTTACCTTTTCCCCCGTAAACATGAGAAAAAAACATAAAATTCTCTTAAAAGAACCATAAGCATAATCTCTGTGTGGTGGTTACGATCAGGACAGTACCAGTTGGGCGTCGTAACCGAAAATGAAAATGAAACTGAAACAAAACGTGAAATAAATTGTTGTTTACCATTACGTCACATCCATAAGCATGACCCAATTGACAGAAGTCGGAAAACCACTTTTAGTTTTTTTTTTACCCCCATCTCAATAGGATATGGGGTGATTTGTTGTATTTTGAGGACACAATGTTTCGTTTAGGGGTTATACTTGTTTGCGTGACCCCAATGCCATAACATCACCTGATGGCTAATGGGTTTCTGCCTGATAGCTTGCAGTATTTCCTTGAATTTACCATCTGGTTAATCTACTGAATGCGGTTGAAATTGCACTCGAATGCTGATGGCCAATCGCCTGACGACCGACTATGCCACACGAATTCCATCCCTTGGATGATTTTTTTCCGTGTCTAATAAAATCCATATACGAAACTTACAATATTATTCCTTTTATAACAATTTAAAAATGCTGTCCTTGCGGATAAAACTTTAAACTTCATGCAATAATTAAGACAAAGTTTTTAAATGTGAATTTTCATTGCTTAAATTTGAATTCCGTCCTTATTCCCTACTCAAGTGGGAATAAGAGAAATCATTAAAACTGTAGGAAGGTACATTGAAGAACTTACAAGTCCTATAAACATCCTTCAAGTACATTTGGACCAGAGAAAAAAAGAATATGTTTTTTCGTTCCCGTATTCATATTTCAGTCGTAATTAATTTTCAAAGCTACGACGGATGAACTCCTTGCCCATCTATTTTTATTTCGGTTACTTTCCTCTTTGATTTTTCTCAGTAAGTTGAAATATAGCTAAACTTTTAATGGGAAAATATATCGCTTGCCTCTAAGTTTCGAAAAAAATCGATGGAATTCCTCTTTGAAGTTTCCAGCAGCATCAAGGGAGACATACATTATGACAAATTTGATATAGAGAAATGGCATGAAATTCATAAACTCAACTTCTTGCTAGCAGAACTTTTTACTCTTTGAACGATTTTTGATATTTTGATAGGTTTTTAAAGGTTAAGTGGCTTTTGGAATTATAAAGGTTTTTTTTTCGTTGTAAAATAGTTTAATTTAATTCTTGAGATTCCTTTCAATAGTTGTAAAATATTCCATGTATTTATTGCTTTACTTGTAAATTTTTCACAGTAAAACTATTTGTTACTTGAGAAATTCTTCTGATAAAAATATTTGCTTTGATCATTTACTACAAACAATAAATAGAAATCGAAATATTTTCATATAAGAATTTAGAAAATTCAACGGTGTTTTTTTTTTTCAATTTATGTGATTCAAAAAGTAATAATAAATATAGCAAGGTGATTTTTTCACTTTAAAATAGCATATTTCTTGAGAGAATAGTCAATACATTGAGGTTTGAGCTAATTATATGGTCAATATGGCCAATGGAGGTAAAATAAGCAGTTGGAGTCGACAAATTTTCTTCGACTCGGACTCTTACGGCCAATTTATTCACTAGGAGTTAAATCGCCTTAACTCCCTTAACTCACCTTTAACATGGAAAATAACGTTAGCTAACTCCCTTAACTCACTAACTCGGCTTAACTCCTAGTGAATAAATTAGGGGTTAAACTCTCTTCTGAAGTGAAGATTGGTCGACTCCGACATCTAAAGCAATCATTATGTCTCGACTCCAAACCCGATTCCGCAACCCTGCTAAAGGGTCTTTCAATAAGGACATAACCATTTTGTATTTTAATAAAAACGCACCCTAAAACTTTTTTTATGATCTGGCAATGCTAAAAAGTCAGTCAAGGTTTACATTTTTATCATGGAGAAGTTCACGAACGAGCAATGCCACACAGCTGATCAAACAATTGATCTATTGAAGGAGAAGTTCGGTAATCGTGTAATCTCGAGAAATAGTCCGGTCGAATGGCCACCTCGCTTATGCGATTCAACGCCGTTGGATTTCTTTTTATGGGGTTATGTAAGTCGTTGGTTTATGCCAACAAGCCAACAACGTTAGAGGAGCTCAGGAACAATATCGAACGCGAAATTGCCAACATTCCGGCCGATATGTGTGGAAGAGTGGTGGAAAATTGGCTCCAAAGAATCAATCAGCAAACGTGTTTGCGATGGCCATATGAACGACATCGAATTTCATACTTAATTTAAATACAAAATTGTTATGTCCTTATAGAAAGACCCGATATAAAGTCGCATAATTTAAACAATTTTCATCCGACATACGTTGAAGAAATAAACATAACAAAAGCTATAATTGCCAATCTGGCAATTATTAAAAACCCGTATGGTGATATGGCATTGTTCGAAGTTTAAGTGAACGGCGAACAGTTGTATCAAAATTCCAGTTTGAAGTCAAACTTTTCAAAAAGATTTTTTAAAATTTATTCCAATCGAATTTTAATGTATGGGAGTTTTATGTAGAATCATATCCTAAATAACTTTTGTTCTTGGACTTTTTTGATAAGATCCACCGTTTTTGAGATATTCGCAAAAAACGTTTTCGTTCGTATGGGGGGCACCCCCTAATGGTTCGTTTTTGCCCATTAACGAACTTAGCCTTGCATTTTGCGAAAAATGAATCTGCGTAAAATTACAAGTCTCTACCTTAATCCGGGCGCCCGAAATCCGCACCATAGATGGACAGACAGACGGACAGACAGACGGACAGAAAGACAGACGGACAGAAAGGCGGACGGACAGACAGACGGACAGACGGACAGACAGACGGACAGATAGACGGACAGACAGACGGACGGGCATGCAAAATTCCATTTTTTTTATCATTCTAAACACACTGGTGTAATTCATTTTTGTACACAGAAAAAAATAATTGGTTTAACAAAAAAAAATTCGTAAATATTACTGAAGTTTGTATTGTACTTCGTAATATTAACAAATTTTAGTAACTATACGAAAAAATATTTGTTAATATTACGAAGTATATACAAAACTTCAGTAATATTTACGATTTTTTTTTTGTTAAACCCATTTTGTAAATAATACAAAATTATTTTTTTCTGTGTATGTGATGACGGGATCTTGGCGTTACAAACGGTAAGGCAAATTTAATATACCCTTTGGTTTCACCATATCGGTATAAAAATTGAGAAACAAAAATCGATATTTTGTACATTAAGAATATGCAAAAAAAATCTATTTTGCAAAGTTTGAAGGTAGGCATAATCCCTTACCATATTATTAGTCGGTATCCTAAAACTTTATTTTAAACATAATTTTATCCTTCCAGCTTACAGTTGGATAAATAATGGTTATAATATGCTTAAAAAAGGGTGTTCTCCATATTAAAGCTAATCGATGTGGTAGAAATTAAATTGTGTCTTGCAAATTCGCATGGATGAATATTTTACAAAGTTCACATACAACCCCTTGTAGAGCTTTTATTAAGCTTGGATACGTTTTAAGTATTTGGCTGTTGAGATAACTTCCAATATATAGACTTTTCATAGAAAATTTTCCAGTTATTTTTGTGTAATTCATTAGCACATTTCCCTGTAAAATCGTTTAAAAGCTATGTTTAAAATCAAAATATTTAACACGATGTAAATTATTAACCGTATTTATTAATCACGTAAAATTTCATCTCGTATTCGTCATCCGAAATCACATTAGCACATAACATTTTCCTATACTAACATAATTCACGCAATGTCACTAACAGTGGATTACAAAAAAAATTTTGTTTTTTGTGTAATTTTTATATCAAAGCTTTTTCTTTTCGTTTTTGGTCTGTCAAAAATTATAAAAAAGATTGTTTAAAAAAATCCTATTATATGACTATTTAATTATGATTTAATTATTTTCTTTTTTCTCTTTTTTTCGATTATTTTACGTTCCGTTGAATCTGTCAAAAATTGCAAAATTTTTGTATTATCGACCACTTCTTGCCCTCTACATGTCACCTATATATAATATAAATACAAACTAATTTAATAACAAAATGAAATAATTATACGCCATCACTGCCGCAATGTATATCAATAAAAAACACAAATGCGCTTTTAATTTGAAATTGATAATGATACAAATTATATAAATAATGTACAAAAAATTGCATTTATTGCCTGCAAATTAAATCACAAAAGATCTAGATATAAATATCGAAATAAGTTTTCAATTTTATGCAATTAGAATACGAATTACATTGAATATACAAAAAGTAATATAGAAATTTGAGAAAAATATCTGAGAAAGAGAGAGAGAGAGAGAGAGGGTGGTTCACACATAATAATAACCATTTAAAATAAAAATGCCCCAGGCAGAGGGCGGCTATGTGTCTCTGGGCAATGGCCCACAAAACGTTTACAATTCAACGACAGAGCCAACTGGGCCACATTCAGTTTTTGAAACGGTGAAACGGGCAATTGGGCAAGTTGTTAGTAGTAATGGTCAGCAGGATGTTGCCCTATTGGGTCCCAAAGGACTCCAACCATTTATTGTCGGATCAAGGTAAGAACTTTTTTCACAATTTATTTATTAATTTGATTTCATTTTTCTTTTTATTTATATGTTGTTCTCCTAATACTTTTTGTTTTACATTGATTTTCTTTTCATTGATATTAAATCGCTTTCAAATGACATTTTTCGAATGAAATTAACGAGTAGTAGAACTTTTGAAGTGTTTTCAACATTTTTTTTTTGCTTATGTAGCAGAATTTATAAATTTATGATTTCAACACAGTTTTGTTCAATCTCTGAAGTGAATTGCAAATGGTCGATTTTTTTTTATAAAAATCATATTTAGATGAAAGTGTTTAGGCTAAACGTCGTTTTGCAGGTCACTGTTGACATTAGAGTTTTAATTGCTTATAGTTTGATTTTAAAACTCGTAAGTTTGAGTTGATTTTTTTGCGGTTATTTTATGCTACATTTACACGAATGACAAATTTGTCATTTTTTTCTTGTCATTATGTTAATTCCCGTGTAAATGGCATAATTTTTGTAATTTTTTTTGTCAGAAAATATCAATCTCTCATAAAAGAATGAACTTGTCCATTCTTTTATGCCAGATTGTCATTCGTGCAAACGCAATATTAGTTATGACAACTTTAGTATTCAACTTTTGTCATAACTAATATTGCGTTTGTACGAATGACAATCTGGCATAAAAGAATGGACAAGTTCATTCTTTTATGAGAGATTGACATTTTCTGACAGAAAAAATTACAAAAATTATGCCATTTACACGGGAATTAACATAATGACAAAAAAAAATGACAAATTTGTCATTCGTGTAAATGTAGCATTAGAATTGAAAATCTTTTATCAGATCTTTGATAGTTCTTAAATGACGCTAATTTTTTTAAATTCGATAACCACTTAGTTTTTACGACAAGGTTTTTGGGACTGTGCATAAAATACGTTACGTGTTCTCTTAAAATCATCACGATTTTTCGTAATTTTTTGTGGATGGTTTAATATCCCTAAATGGGTGACGTATTTTATGGACAGTTCCTTTTACTAAAAATTGTTAGTCGTCATTAGATACATTTCAAAAACCTAATTCAGGATTTTACAAAGGACTTACAAAAGAGAAATTTGACATTGTGTCGAAAATACGACAGAGAAAAAAGCGCTCTATGTGGATGCATTACAGTTTAAGTCGCATTAAAAGTGTCTAAAACGCAGTGCGTAACGATAAGGTAATCGATATGCTTTAGCGGGATTTCTCGTGGACCATCTTTTTATGCAATGTTTTTGAGAAAGAAATATGTGGAAAAATTTGGAGTCCCTTTTACGGGTACTTTTATACTTAATCAAATCGTAATAAATAGGCAGAAAAACACCTAATGTAATGGAAATATGCCAAAAACTCTAATATATATTGGAATATGCAAATTCGTCTCAAAAATGTAGAAATATGTAAATCTATATGCAAATATGTATTTGAATATAATCCAGTCTCTATAATAGTTATGAGAATGGATATAAAAAACTCTGAAAGGCAACAGAAAGTGATATACACTTGAGAAAAACAGGAGAAAATTACAATTGTCGTTAAGATGCCGCTCCACATGAGAGTAAATGCCGGCGAGAATCTCTCGATAGCAGCTACTCGCAAATGGACACGTCTCTGAGAGTCGCTCGCAGAAACTCGCAAAAACTCGCGAGCTAGGATCTGCGAGCTGTCAAAAGTGATTCTACTCTCTAGTCGACACGCACCCACTGAACTCTCGGGGAGTTGCTCGCCAGATACGAACGGCGTTTGAATTTCGCTAGTAGCTCTCGAGAACTCGCTAAAGCAAGATGTCAAAAAAATCAAGATATTAGTCTTGAAAAGAGAAAAATCGCCGAAATTAACTCTCAAATGGACAACCTCCTGCGAGTAACTCTCGAGGTTTTTGAGAGTTATTCGCGTATTTACTCTCATGTGGAGCGGCACCTTTAGAGCGGAAAATGAGAATAATTCTTATCAAAATCGAGAAAAAAAAGTCCGGGCAGGTATTTTACAAGCAAATGAAACGATATCCAAATGAATATCGCCACAATCAACTCGGCCCTAACCACAATAAAGTTGCGCTAAGTATCTGATGCTATTCTATCTGGAAATGCTATACTCAAGTGTAGATAATTTTATTTATTTTTTTTTGTTTATTATTTATGAATGCAAAAAAAACATTTTCTAGAACGGGCATCAAAGGTCTTACAAAACAGTCGCAAATAATTTTTGACGCCATCTCAAATATCCAACAAAACCCCATCGACTTGGGCAATAATTTAAAGTTTCAAATCGGAAATAAAAGATATCGTACCTGTGGAAATTAAAACTTTTCAACTGTGAAATTAATTATGAAATATCTTTTAATGGTACAGATAATATGTGAAACATTCACCTGACTGCATTTAGTTTTCTAAAAGTTTAAAGTAATGCAAAGATGCTTTTCTAGATTTTGCCAGCTTGAAATGTTACTAACTTCAAATCTGCGGCAAATAAAAGTAAAAAAAAAATTTCTGTACTGGATTTAATACCTTTCGAAGTTTGTAACAAAGTGTTTTTTTTTTTGGTTCAATTCTGACAAGTCACTTTAGTGGAAATTTCATTTACCAAATAAAATCACTTTTAGTATGTAATTTGAGATTAGATATTTAGTTTGCAAATCCTTGACTATGAAAACAAATTAACATGAAATTTTATGATGTGGGCGATTTTCTAAATTACGGTAGTCGTCATAAATCTTCAAGGCGAAACAAATATTAATCCCGGAAATTGGAACTTGAACTATTTTTGGATTATGCTTTCTAAGAGAAAATTGATTATGGGCGATATTAATTAAAACCAGTATAGAATATCTTCAATAGTCCTGTGAAATTACCTTTTTTATAGGTTACTGAATCGTGATATATTAAGTTGATAGGATATTGTTGATGAATTTTGTAGTTTTTATCGTATTCAATTTAATGCTAAGGTCAAGCTACACTAAAAATGAAATTGTGTTAGACGCAGATTTGTATGTGGTAAACACAGGTTAATATAGTCTAATCTGCTAGTAAGCTTATTTTTGTTTAATTTATTATGGACACGAGAATCGTAAGAGGACGGTTGTGTTTTTTAAACACAAAAATTTGAGTCAAAAATTTGACTGGACATGCAGTAGATTTTAATTGGCCAGAAATTTTTGCAAAAGACGACATGTGTAATGATCAAAGCCATATTAAAATCCCTTCAAGGGTCTGAATTTAGATGGTATAAAATAAGGAAGGAGATGTACGATTTAAAAGGGGTGTAAAATTTCCTTGACGATGACTTGCCTATAATGGTGAAAATCGAATCAAAATTGCCTTAGTAGTTAAAGAGATAGAGGGGGAGGGGGTCAGAAGGAAAGATAATCCTATCATTAATCCTAATACGGGCCCTTAGAAAAGTAATATGTATTAAAATCTTTATGAATTCTATGAAAATAACCATGCAAGAAATAGCGTTTTTCGTGCCCCTGGGTTAACTTCTGTAGTTTTCACTTTCGTTGAGAACTTTTTGGAAAGGGCACAGTCTCTAGTTTTATCCATATATGGCTTCAAGAGCCACCGAATTGCAGGGGGATGGTGAGGGGTTAACGAACTTTCTCGTGGGCACAGCTTCCATTTATACCATGATTTCTGTGAAAAATCATGGAGAAAGTTCGTTAACCCCTCACCATCCCCCTGCAATTCGGTGGCACTTGAAGCCATATATGGATAAAACTAGAGACTGTGCCCTTTCCAAAAAGTCCTCAACCAAAATGAAAACTTCACTGATTCAAAAGTTAGTTTCGGGGCAAAATCATGCATCGTTCTTTAGGCATGATTTGGAATCATTGAAGTGTGATTTTAGAACCTATGAAAAGAACATAATTAATTTTATGTCATAGCGATTGTGAGGCTTTTCATGGATATCATGTTGTTTTAATGGAGTTTATGGCATATTTTCATAAAATCGAGAAAATCTACTCATTGAAATTATGAAAAAATCTCATTGATCAATCGTCAAAAATCATAAAAATTTCACGTTTTGAAAAATTGATGGAAAACTGATTGGTGTGGTCCCTAAAAAGTTCGATTGAAATCGGTTCAGTTGGGCTCACGCTATATGTAAAGCGATAAACTCACAGAATTATTATTTCAAAATTCAGAATATTTCGTTGAATGAAAAATTACAGTAAAATTACATTATTTTGGAACGTATCTGCTACTAAATAGGATACACTTTTAGTGGCAGATACCTGCCAAACACCAAAAAATCTATTAGAAGGAATATGTGGTATTTGCATTCATTTCTTTAACATCCTCTTCGGGGCAATAACAACAAAAAATTATACTATTATCATTAATAAATCATACTAATATATAAAAATGAGTTGGTGTCTGTCTGTCTGTTTGTTCCTGTTTCACGCAAAAACGGCTGAACCAATTGACTTGAAATTTGGCATAAGTGTCTGTGGTAATTCTGGTTCCAACATAGGCATACGGAAAAGTAGCGCGAGGGGTGGGGGAGTAAGGGGAGGGAGTAAAGTGATTTCGAAACTCAGTTTTTGCGCTATGTTACCCTTTTGCGGGGAAACTACCGAGCCGATTGGCCTGAAGTTTAGCTCCAACATAGACCATCAAAAAACAAAAAAAAAAAAAAACAAAAAACTTAACCCGGCAACGACGGGTATGCAAGCTAGTCATTAATAAATTTTATTGCGTTTTATTGAAATTATTGCAACCATTTATGCAATTCAGATTTCATCTGAAATATTTATCGAATGAAATCCTCTAATAAACTCATGTAATCTTTATCAAATGAGCGAAATTATTGAAAGTCAGTAATTTTTTTAGCGAATGACTCAATTTCTTAGTTCAGGCTTAGGGGTGTGTCGCGATCAACACCACACTTGGTTTCATTATACATTACTTCTAGTCTTCGTGTGAAACTCTAAGCGATCGTACGTATTTTCTTAGTGCGTGTAAGAAAAATTCTTACTTATTTGCAATTCAATTCGAGTTTTTCTGTTTTAAATTTAGTTTACAGATTTTTGAAAATTGTCACAAAGAACAGATTTGAGGAGGTTTTAATATACTTGTATGTTGTGTATTTTTAATATCACATTTCGGAATTTTCTTCGACATTGAGTGCAAGATGAATCCAGACAGGTTAGAGCTTAAATTTTATCCCGAAATTTGGAAAAAATATTTACAAAAAGATAAAACTTATCGTGCTTTTCTTCAAACCATTGCACTTTTACGGAATGTGTTAAAAATTTTGCATGAATTTTTCTTTCTTAATAAAAGTGCTTTGCTACACTATCATGAAATTTGCTGCCAACAAAGAGCTTTTTGTTTGTGCTTCTGTTTTTGACATATTTTTAACATATTTTGATTGTATTTGTCGATTAGCAACAAACAACCGATTAATGTTGTATGGGAAAAATCATTTTCGTTGATTTTGATTGAGAGCAATATGATTTTTTCTCGAGCAGAAATAAACCAATGTTTAAGTTATTGTACTGAATTTAATTCGATTTTTATCTTTCAACAAAGCCAGAAAAATAAAAATTATATATCGATATCTAACTAAAAAACACACACAAGTGGCGTAAGAAAACAAACAAAATTCTTATCGTGGCTGTAAAGTATTATGGACAAATATTGGCAATTTATTTTGGTAGGAAAATACAAAATTTGAGAGCAAAGTAAAATGAACTGAAACTGATAATAAGTCTGTCTGTATATGTGTTTTTATTTTTCATCACCACAACGAAATGAAAAATTCTTTATATTTTGTTCTTATCAAATTTCTGTTTGTTGATTTTCGTAATCGTATGCCGCTGATTGATTTTTATGCGGATCCTATGAAATCGACCGGAATTTCTTTCCCAAACGTTTTTCTTTAAAGAATGATTAAGTTACGTATTTGAATGGTATTATTTTTTATTCCTTTCGTTGCGGCTCCTAATATATCTCCCTTGGAATATTGAAGATAAATCACCATTGTGGAGCGCTCAGATTGATTGCTTGAAGCGATTTACAGTGGTAGGTGTTATACTGTGGTCAGTATCAAAATTCATTGACTCACCCCATTATGTTATATTTTAGTAAACATGAGGCCACCTCTGCTTATGTGACAAAAGAATTATTATTTTTATTATTACCAATCTCTTCATATACATTATTCATAATGGAATAATTTAGTTTTGAATGTTTTATTGATTAAAATGTCGACACAGACAGATGTTTGCTAACACTTTACCCACCTTTGGCTGATACGATACGATGGAAAATAGACCATTTGTGAGTCCACATGTGGAGCAGATTATTTGCACACAATATAGTTGTGTTTTTATTACCTGTATAAAAGTCTGGGTTATCTTCTATAAGGCGAAGTTAAAATGATAATTTCGACCTGTTCTTTGCACGGTAAGAAATTTTGACAGTTTTTTTAATCCAAAATACAATATTAACGCATTTGCATCATGCGAAAAAGTGGGTGGGAAAATCGCCCTTATCACCAAAAATTTTCAAAATACGTTTTAAGAGCTCCAGAAGGCGAAAAACTGCATTTCAGCGATTTTAGTTTTTAGTTTTTCCAATGGCGCACGTGTGTTTTTCAAGTGAGGGGAGGGGAGGAGGGGTGGTGGCCCTGCTCGGCATTGAAAGTACTTTTTTGCACACGTATTTTGTCGTTCACGGATTCAAAATCGATTGAAAAATAACAACTTTATAGTGGTTTGAAATTTTTGAAAAAAAAAAATATTTGGGACGCCACTGTGCGGCTTCCATGGCAGAGCGAACTAATCTTATCCCCCCAAATTACCCCTCAACAGACCAGCAAAACCTGAAGGTCGAAATATGAAAGCTAAGCGAGTGCGTATATATATACGTTTTGGTGATCGTTGCCAGGCGAAAAGCACGTATATATACACTTGTGTTGCATATGGGTTAAAAGCCAGATGAATTCAAAAATTACTTAAATTGTAATAAAAATCGAAACTTAAATATCGGGTGTTCCAATTGCTTGGAGCGATGTTAAATATGGTTTTTGGCATCTGTTTTCAGGTTTATAAAAAAGATCAGTCTTTGACAATTTCAAGCATGGAAAGATTAACAATCGAATAACATCTTAAAGTTTTTTTGATTCTATTATGAAAATGGGCGTTCAAACAAAAATGCATTTCGCGCACTTCAGGATTTTTAATGATAACCAACTTTTTATGGTCTGAATTGTATGCTATGGCTGTCGATGATTTGTGGTTTCAACAGGACGGCGCCACATGCCACACAGCCAATGCAACAATGACTTTATTGAATGAGAAGTCTCCCGGTTCGCATCATCCCTCGAAATAGCGAAGTCAATTGGCCACCAAGATCGTGCGCTTTGACGTCTTTGTACTTCTTCCTGTGGGGTTATCTCAAGAGTAAGGTCTATGCCAACAAGCCAATAACAATCCAACAGCTGAAGAATGAAATAATAAGGCATATTCGTGGAATTGAGGAGCAATTATGCAGAGATGTCATCTAAAATGTTGACCATCGAGTGGAGGTGTGCCGTCGAAGCCTTGGCGAACATTTGAGCGATATTATCTTTCACACATAATTGTCAAGTGCCAAAGAACATGATTTTTAACAAATAACATTGTCTTATTTTCTATTAACATCGGTCCAAGCCATTAGCCGAAGGTAGGATTTTTAGCCGAAGGTGGCCGAAGCCCATTAATCGATCGGACTCTAGTTTTAATCAAATAAAAGTTATTTCATTCACAATGGTGAAGAATTGTATCAATCAGTTATACAAAAAGTTGCATCAATTGATCAAATTGTAATTGTCAAATTGTAATCGTTGACAGTTGTCATTCATATTAAGGGCCTTAACCTTAGAGACACAGAAAAATAGCAAATTTTTTCACCCGTGCTGCACACGAAATATTCAATTTTTTTTATTTTCCTAGTATTAGTGCAACCATTTCGAAGCCTTCATGCAGCAATGGAAGTCAGTGGTACAATTTTGGTACCACCGTGCAGCATTTTTTACGAAAAAAGTGGTATATCGCGTGTACCACCTAGCGTTATCCTGTAAGAGTTAACTTTTCCTTTTTCTTTCAAAACTTAGAAGGCCTTAAAGGTCCAAAAGTTTAGAAGTCCAAAAGCGTTTCTTCTAGTTAGTGATAAAATAAAAAAATCATCTCTAAATCAGTTTTTTAGATCGAGTTTTTTTAATTTTAATGCAGTAGAAAAACTTCTTAAAGTTTCAGCGTATGCAAAGTACCAAAAAAAAGAATAATATGTGATAAATTTTCGAGTAGGCACGTTATATTTAGATCCTGATTTAAATATTTCTATCTTGTGAAACATAATTACGCTCTACTTCTTTCAAATGAACAGAAAAAAAGACCGTTTCAAATAAATTTTAACCTTTTTTTTAATTTTCTAGTGTTTAGTTGTGAAATAACGAGGGATTATTTCTTATTAACTCACAAGAAAGGAATGCTTTGAAGACATTGGGAAGATTAAGAATGCTTTATTTTTGCGCACGAATTTCATTCAGTCTAAAAGTTTAGAGAAAAAAGTACAACAAAATAAGAGAGAATATCTTCCATGATCATCACGACTTTAATTTGTAAAAAGGAAGGAATCCCACTTTATCCCTTAATTGGTAAAGAAAAGCTCAAGGCGCTAACGTAGAGCACCATATTTTGTATATTTAACTCATGCCATCAAAGTTCGTACGTGTTTTGTTGTGCTTGCGTGAAAATGTAAATTTTCGCTGGGTTAAAAAAAAAACATCCTTTGATACGTTTTTCATAGAGTTCCGTTTCCATTTTGCTTCACGTGTCTATCTATCGTCAGAGTTAAATTGAATTTAATTAATTCGAACAACTTGAAAGCCCTCTACCTGATGAGGATTTTATTTGTTATGATGCCTTAATTCTATAAATTTTGTGAGATTTTGTTTCGTTTAATTTGAGTTGAATTTTCCTGATTATATCAAAATCGGAAAAGGTATAAAACGTTAACAGCAAACATAGTTTATCAATTGAAGTTGATCGCTTCTCGGATTTTCCTTTTACTCGATTTAATTTAGGCCATGTAAAGAGGAATTAATGGATTGGTTCGTAAATGACAAAATGAATTTAATAACGAAATGGAAAGTTTACCAAAATAATTAAATTCACAATAGAAAAAATCCTTTTTGGGGGGGTTTTTTTGCGGTTTGTTGGAAGAAAGTATATTATGGTTACTTATCACCTAGATCAATGCTTTCAGTGAAGCGAATAAGTTTTTCGATTTTATTGGATTCTCGTCGTAAAAGCCTATCAAAATCCGATTAACAAATTAATTGAGACAGTTTTTGTCGGAGAAAATTAGAGTTGTTTGTTTCGAGAATTATCTCTAAATATAAGCGAATTACATCAACAGCCGAAATACGACTTAATTTATTCTTCGTGCAAAAGTCCGCCAATTCTGTCGGCAAAATAATTAACATTAATTGCCTAAAGAATATCCTGACATTTCATTGCTTAAATTACCGGTTAAAGAAACTTTGATAGTGATTTTTTTCGTGCACTTTTGACTAAGTTGGGATTTAATAAAATGTATATCGGCGGGAATAGTTTATTGCTTGTCCATCAACTTTTTTTCTCGATAACAAATTGCTTTGAAATGCAATATAAAAGTATACATTAAAATTTGACGATCTTCTACACGCAGATTTTGTTTATGCCAAACATTACAACACAAAGAGAGTCGATTTCAATAATTTTATTCGTAAAAACTTCCTTCAGGAAAACAGGTCTTATTAAACTAGTTTTCAGCAGATAAAAATAGGAACAAAATCAAAAATGAACATAAATTAATGAGCTAATGCGTATTAGAATGACCAACTTTTTAAACCCTATATAGTGAAGTCATAAATACCATTTGTAACGCATAGAACTAATCGTCGCTCAAAAAATAAATAAATTACATCAGTCTGTTTAGAATGATGAAAACACTTGACTTTTGCATGTCTGCATGTCTAGTGGTCTGTACGTGCATGGAAGGTAAATTTTTTTGATGCAGCCGTCATATTATATGTAATTACTGCAAACATATTGTGTTTGAGATAAAAAAAGACAAACAAAATTCATTCACAATGAATATAATTATGTTTATTCCTCTAAACATAATTACATTCATCGTGAACGAATTTTGTTTGGGAGGAAAACCAACAACATTATATTTATCTCAAACAAAATATGTTTGCAGCAATTAAAATATGATGACTGCATCAAAAAGTATTTCTTTCCGTGTGAGCGCAAAAACTTGAGAAGGGATTAAGCTAGAGATTCAAAATGTTGACCGTATTTTTATCGAAAAATGTGAGGTTCAGTTCATTAATGGACAAAATCGGACCATCCCTTTTCGCTCTCATCATACAAACGGAACTGTTTTGATTTGCGATGTTCTCGAATCAATATTCCATCAAACTACTTCTTACCCTTAGTTTACGCGCGCACTGTATCGGCGCGCACTGCATCGGCTCGCACTGCATCGATTATCATGCAGTTTGAGTTGAATCAGTATTTCAGTGCATATCAAAGTAAACTTGAGTAGAAGTAAGTAAATAAGTAGAAGTAGATTTCGCTCGGCGCTTCCATGGTGGTTTCACGGAGTTTTAAAAACTTAAATGGCCACTTTAGCAACATTCTCATGCTCACCATCGCAGTACACTCCTGGGCTCACAGACCGAATTTGGTCTAACTTTAACTCTTGCTAAAGACAAAATTTAATCACTGCTGGCCGCCTGTAATTTCGCTGCTTGAAATTCGAACCTTAAAACGGGCAAAACATGAATATACGTTTCTCTAGTAACTGTCAGGCCAATTTTATTTCTGCCTACAGTGCATTTTTTTAATTTGTCTGCGGCGCAATTTTCGTTGTATACCGCAGAATGAGATATCCATAAATGTTTTAATAATCACAAAAACCGACTCAAAACTTCATTTCTCTGATCGGTTTTTTAAAATTTTCATTCAAGAACAAATGCGTTTTCATCATTTTTCCAAAAAAAAAAAAGGCGGAGCGGCAAGTATAGATTTTTCTCCTGGCACCGCTTTGTCTTTGCACGGGTCTATGTTGTAGGCACACGGAAAAAATCCGCATAGGAAACGTTCCTATAAAATATGGGAAAGCGATTACAGAACTCTTCACACCATTTTGTAGCAAAGGCTTCCAAAAATATTGGAACTAGTCCTAGTTTTCGTGAAATCATTACTATGTATGTTAAATAGGGCTGAGAGAAGAATAGACATATTCCAACTAAAGTAACACCCGTTCCTAGTTTTTACAGGAGACATTCCTATTCTGATTTGGACCATGTCAAAATGTTTTCTCATACACATGAGTCAAATAAGAATTCTAGCGACGAAATATCTTTTAGCTCGGATTTTGAGAACAGTTAATGAAATGCTTGCGTTATAATTGAAAAAAAAAATTTTCTCAAAAAATGATTGCATAAAAATTCTTGGAATTTTTCAAAATGCGTCATGATTTGTTTTTTGGTTTTTTTTTTAATATGAAGAAATGACGTAATTATTCACCTTTTTTGAGCTATATGTTATTGACTTGTTATTTATCGAAATAATTTCATTTTTCAATCAAATTTTTGAATGGTTTTCAGAAAAGGAATATGTAAAAATAACCTCCCAAAGTAATAGAATGGTTAAGATCCCATTGAATGTGCGGCTTTGAAAACACTGCCTTCGTAGTACTTCGTCCGATAACAATGTTATAAAAAAATATTGGCGTAGCCTTAATTTGTTTGTTACTTTAATTAAGTGAAATTCCGGTGATATGCAAAACAAAGTACACATTATGATTTAGATATCGCTACTCATATACAGGGAAGAAAATTGTTATGAAACCTCAATTGAGAAGGTCAGTCTCACGTTGGTATGTAGCGCCATATAAATATATGCAATAAAAGTATTTTCCTATTAATATATCCTCGTTTATGTAGATTAACTCGGCTGTTTAAATTTTTTTTCTTGTAGAAGATACTAAAAATAATTAATGTATTTCGTTTTTTTTCCAAACCAATCTAAATATCGTGTTTTAAATTCAATGGTAATACTGCTCGCTATCTGGAAAAGTTTCTTTGTTGGTAAACATTGTGAGCTTGTTTTCTCCAGATTCGCAAGGTGTTATCTGGATAATATCGCTTTATTTCGGTAATTTTTAGTTGGAAACATTTATTTTTCGTCTTGTTAAGGTATACATTTAAGCATTCCAATCAATGTAATTCATTAGGGGCTGATCGGTTGATCATAATCAGGCATAAATGGCGATTTTTTATTTGTTTGTTGTTGTGTGATGGTTTAGCACAACACTCGAATAGTAGAAACGAATATACTTGCGGACAAGCAGTTTAGTTTAAAATGCGTATAGTTGTCGCTATTGACCAATTTCTTACATTTGAACTCTGGAAATATCCGGTTTGATGGCAAAGAAAACTGGATAAGACCAAGTTGAATCTAATGCGAAGATTCAGATTGATAAAGAGACTGGAAAATAGCATTTAATGACTTCTCGGATCATAAATATAAATAAAAAACAAAATATCAACGAATAAACTTTTTGCGCTATTGAATGTATTCGCGAGTAACGACAGTTTTAAAACGTTTGCCGAGCTTCTAAAACATGATAATTTGGAGCAATTAAGGGATGAATAAAACTTAAGTGGAATGAAGGCAATTTAATAATTCGTTTTAATTATTTTGAACTGTATGGCGAACTCTGCTAATGAATATATCGTGAATCGACGAACCCGTTTTCAAATGCGCGTGCTTTACAAATTCCGAATGTTGTTGTTTAGAGGGTTGTTTTGTTGGAGGCGTGTCTCTACCCTCCTTGAGAATTTCACATTTACACAAATTGAGTCAAAAATTGACTCTCATTATATTAATTTTTTAACACTTGTTGAAGTGATATTCACATTTAAATGACGTTTAAGCCGTTCTTATTGTTGCCTATTTTTGTACTAAGTATCATAACGATTTTCACATATGTTCAAGATATCACGACCTAATATTGACAACGATCTACGTTGTCATTTGAGTTTTTCTCATTTAAATTTTTCGGTTTTTTTTGATCGTTTTCCGTTTTATTTCGATTGATAACAACATAACATGGATATGATGTTGTCATGTTTTTTAAATGTAAATTTTATTGATCCGAATGAAGAGGATGAAAAAAAAAATCAAATATTGGAATATTTGATATTGTGCGTATGACTTCAAGTATCTGCCTGCGTATCCTACCTATATAGATATTGAATCTCTCGACTGTTTGAATAATTCAATCGGAATCCTGATGGAAAACCCATTCAACCATCAGACATTTTCGGTGAAAAGCCATTTTCCGCACTTTGATATGTGACACCACGATACAACCGTTTCGACACCACTTGAAATATCTTAATTTAATCTCTTCAATATTTGATTTTATCGCTACGTTTTTGACTTTAAAATCGACTTCCTTCCGTGTTCTTTATGAGGTTTTAGTGTAGTTTATTGTAGTTTCTAGACGAAAAGCTGAAAAACATTTTAATTATTCATTTGAAGCTTTCACACTCCCCATGGAGTATTAAAAGAAACACAAGAGGATCTTTTATTGTTTCAACTTCTGGTAGAATAATTAAATCGTCTAAGTTATGTGAATGGAAGAACATATTTAATGGGGGCTTCAATAATAGATGTTAGAGTTGTGGAATACCCGAAATCAACAGTTGAAAATTTCATCCTGAATTCATTTCTGGCTGTGCTCTATAAAAAAACTGACTCTGAATTTTAAAAAATTGTCAAGAAAAAAACTGATATTTTCATCAAAAAAGGTTCAAATAGTTGATTTTTACTTTAAAGTATCATAAAAAGTGTTACATTATTAAAAAATTTGTCTTTTAAAGAAACGATAAGAAGTTCTTTTTAAAAAAGAAACGACAAGAAGTCCTTTCGGATTAACAGCCTTCGCAGAAACTATTAGATCTTGTTTTGTTGTTTGAATTAAAAATGTTTTTAAATAAGAACTTAAAAAAAATATTTTTATTAAAAATTTTTTGGTCATAAAATACGCCACGGTTATTTTCGCCTTCCTGAACTCCCCCCCCCCCCCCCCCCCCTTCCCCCAAGATTTTTTTGTTTTTTAATTGGGTAAAAACATCTAAAATTTTTTAAAATTTATGATTTTTTCCTCAAGTCAAGTGTTTTTGCTTACAAAATTCCTGAGGGTGAGGTTTTTTTTCCATAGACAAAAAAATCATAACGATGATAATTACAAATTTTGATGTAAGAAAAATGTATATACGCATAATCATTACTAATTTTTACCTGCTTCATAACTCATATTAATCAAACTGATGTTCTATTTATTAAAATTAATTAATTTCCATCAAAAGTTACAAAACTTTTTTAAGGAAAAAAAAGCATTTGGAGTTTTTGATTATTTCATGTGTAGGCCATCAGACAGTAGTCGAGCAACATAACGAGATTATGCGTGAGAGAGTAATTCTATTGAATGAATCATTCCGGTTATGGTAACACACTTTTCTCCACCGCCATGGCCATGATGAAATTATATGATTCGTCATGTTGTATAAAGTTTCAGTGGTAAATTAGCAACTTTTGTATTCGATTGGATTTACCTGGACTACGAAATGATTCATTGGGTACGGAAAATAAACGGAGGTACTTTAATTTGGAATTAAATAAAATATTTCACAATATTTCGATGTGGACAGGTTTTCAATTTGGTGTTATATTTCCGGACTGTGTACTGATTTCCAAATCAATATTTGTATATACCTTCCTACCTTATATTAAATTCTGATGCTAAAATATGGTCTTATATTATTATTATTAACCTTTAACTTTGGATGTGGTTTATGTTTTACACTTCCATGGACATGGGGTCTCCCCTAACCCTTAAACTTCATTTAGAGATTCTTCAAGAAATAATAATCAAGTTTAAAGCTTAAACTTGATTATTGAGGCATTTTTTTAGGTCTAAAAGAAAAGGAAGTTCAGCTGCGTGGTTAGGAGAGAAATTTTTGATTCTTAGGGATCGTAAAAACCGAGGTGCCTGTGGGACCCCACGTCCACAGTTAAAGGTTAAATGAAATTAGGCTCAAATATTGGAATTTTGACTATTCTCTGTCCAAGGACCTATATATAAAACTAGTCTCACATTTAGGCCTATGTTACACACGGCGACTTTTCTTAAGTATAGGCGAGAGAAGTGAGGGAAGCGGTGGCCCCTCACTTCTCTCGCCTATACTTAAGAAAAGTCGCCGCTTAAAGTTGCCGTGTGTAACATAGGCCTTAGATTTAGGGAATATTAAATTCCTTACCAAAAATTGTGAAAAAGCAAGTCGAGCAGGAGGAGGAGGAGGAGGAGGAGGAGGGGTTCGAAAATTAATAGCCCATTACTGAAATTACGAGTTCATGACCCCGACTATTAAAGTGTTAAAATTCGAGCACCTATTTAAAGTGTTAAAATCATGCAGTTTTATGCATGAATTTTGGATTAGCCAGTAGCGTAGAGCGGAAGTGTAGGGGAGTGAGTGTGAGGACAAATTTTGGCAACCGCCTCGGGTGTGACTAACCCAAGCGGTTCACTAACTGCAAGCACGTTCTATCATCCAAAATTTGTGTTTCCAGAGTATTAAATGAGGCGTTGGGAACGAAATGGGTCCAACCCACAAAACCTATATTCTCGGGTTTTTGGAAAAATCTTTAAAATTAAAAAAATTTGATTTCAATTGAAAATTTAACTCCTTTTATTTCCCTGAATATAAACTTTTCACATAAAAAACCGTGGTCCCCAGCTCGCTGATAATTCCTACAACATTTTCAAATCCATTTATCTCGAAAAGTGGTTTATGCGATCCACTTTTTTGCTCTCGACGAATCTTTTACTCTCAACACAAAAGATTGCTCTCAACAATGTTTGTGCGATTTTCCGTACAAGTAATGAAAAAGAAAAACTTTTAAAATGGTCTATCAAACTTTTAATTTTCAAAACCTTCAAACTCCCTTTGTGCAAAAGAGGGTTTATCCCACAATTTCGTCCTTAAAAACCTATCCAAATTCAAATTTTTGAACGCTTTGGATAAAAAGACCACAATTAACACATTTTCCCCAAATATCAACATTTTACACAAAAAAATCATGGTCGCCGACAGTTTCTACAAAATTTTTAAATCAATGTATCTCGAAAAGTCGTTTTTGGGGTTGGACCAATTTCGCTCTGAATTACAATAGATGGTTATCTAATTAACTTTTATATGTTTCAAAATAAGAATATTTAAATTTCTAAAGACGAAATAGAAAAAAAAATAACAAATTGAATTTCAATCCATATTCATCCATTCACTTGAATGCCTTTCAATGGTTGAATGCTTTAAAAATGAAATTTAATATTTCTTACACGCAGAGAAATAATAGGACAGATTCCTACAAAAAATAGGAATATACGAGACAGCACAATTTTTTGGTGATGACTTCCAAACAAAAGGGGAATTCATGATACAGGAATATTTCTCTATTTTTAGGGAGTCATTGCCGAAGAGTCCACTGTCTTGTATATTCTTATTTGGATTTCTCTCCGTGTATTTTAGCCAGCCTTTGGCATTTACCCGCATATAAAAGCCAGTCAATCATTCAGGCTAACCGCAATATTTTACTGGAAAGACATTTTGTCCTTTTGGATTAACAAAATTGAATCAATTCAATATTCCAAAATCGCACACGTTACAATAAAACCTTCTAACCAGAATATCTTAGCATTAATTTGAAGTCGTAAATCTATTCATGGTGATGTGTTTGGTTGTAAATCCAAAAATCCATATCTAAATAAAAAAGGGTATGATTGAATACGAAACAAATAACTGTCAGCGAAGGATGTTGTGGCAATTAGCTTAATTTGTATGATAATCTTAAATAAATTCTATCTTTTATTCTATATGTGACCGACCATCGCATTTATTATTCCAGCTTTAGAATATAACTTTCTTGGAAAATGGCTAAAGAATAAAGAAATTCTTCGGGTCATTGAATTGAATTGAAAAAATGGAAATAAATTTTTTCCATTTTCCATTTTCCATCTGTTTCAAAGTGGTTTTTTGCCCTTACTTTCTACTATTTATGTATCTGTGGACGAGGGAGAATGATTTTACTTTATGTTTAGAACGCATTTGCTTAAAAACGATCCAAAGAAGGATTTCTTTTCTATTCCCCTTGACTTTTAAGAATAACTCACTATAAAGTAGGTTCGCATGTTTCTTTTGCTACATAGGCTCTAGAAATAACATTTCCTAAGCCTACAAAACATTGGTTTTCTTTTTGAATCAAACGCTCGTAGGGTACTTGCCCGCTCCATCATAGAAATTGTACGACAGTAGAGAGAGGCCGTAGACAGAAAGCCGCCAGTTGTTCTAAATAAGCATGAAACTGTGTTGAACTGAACCATAAAAAATCCTTTTGAAGTATCCCTATATCATAAGAAAGACCTACAGAAAACTTGGAATTGAAGTTGGTCGAATTGTTGGAGAAAAAATGATGGTAAAATGCACGGATGGGAAGATATTTTCCGCAACATTTCTTTCTATACACACGCGCCCTTGTATTTATTTTATTCGCCTATACAAATAAACAAGTCAGTGTGACATTTGTGTTACCCACTGTTGGGAAAAAAGGATCTTCGTCCTTTAAATATGTTTCAAACAGCCGCAAGTGGAATCGTAATTACTTCACAAGCTCCTTTCTGACTACAAGTATAAATCTCGTGTTGGGGCTGAGAGCCTGAGGGTCTCGACAATGGTATGGTTATGGTGAGCCATTTAAAAGCCCTTCTATTAATCAAATTTAATGTGTTCTCCTGTGCAATGGGCACATCTTTCAGTAATCTGGGTATGAATGTCCGTGTTTTTTCTTAAATGATATCACTTGTAACTGCCCGGCTAGGCAATTCACCAGTGAGTTGCCGTGGAATTACATGAGAAACATGACTGAACAAAAATATAATAGGGGGATTCATGAAATCTCGGAAGAGCTCTTCATAAACTCCGTAGACTGTATAATGCCAGTATCAAACATGACAATCTTTAGTGCGTAGCACCAATTTCTAGGAATTCTTGTCGAAAAACTTGGGAAAATTTTGACGATTTTATAATATTTAAAATCTTAGACATCGGACCATTTACATGTGCAAATTTTTGCCAGAGTTTCTCTCTTATTCCGCGAAATGAGTGTACTTGGCAAAAGTTTTCAGAATTCGAATTTGTTCCGACGATTTTGTATGAAAAATTCAAGTTGAAATTTAAAAAAAAAAAATACACAAAAAAAAAAGAAAACCTGCCGAACCAAGGGTCAGATGTAAACAATCTCCTAATCCACATTTCTAAAATCTAAACCAATTTGTTCTGAAGTCTAGTTTTTTTTTGATATTATGATTTTGCTAAAAATTGTTCCTTAGAAAATTTCTTGAATTTCATTTCGTCGGTTGAAAATTCTCACCCAGGTTTCTTTTTTATTGTGTTGGAGATACACGTGCAGGATTTAGCCTTTGGGATGTTTTTTCATACACACTTTTAGCTTGAAATACTCTGCAGTATTATTATTATTTTTCTTTTCAGTCGCGAAAGGTGAAAGAAAATTTGTCTGGATCATTAATTTATTTATTCCACTTTTTTAAGCAACTGCGTGGGATGCCACGAAACATACACTGTCTGCTAAAAATGTCTTCAATTCTGTAAATGGAACCGTAACGTTTTGATCCATCACTACTACTTTAAAAGTAATAATGGAGGTTATGTGTTTTAATCCCCCTGTGTTGATAAAGTAGAAATATTTATATTTTTTAATTTGTCTCTGGCGAACCGCACTTGAACACATTTTAAAATAAATCTTTTTTTATTTTAAATTTTAATTGCTGTAATTTCGACCATTTTCACAATTTTAGCAGAATTATGTGGACCACATAAATCCCACAAGTGGTAAAAAGGATTCAGTTTTATTGTCCCAAGGTATAGAATTTATTTTGCTAGCATTCGGTACCGATATAAATCATATGTTTTACAATGTTTTGTTGAAAAAGAAAAAAAAATGGTAACTGATGTATAATCACTGATGTATAATCTCTGTAAAATGTAGGTAAATATTTTAAAATGTAGGTAAATATTTTATTGTTAATAGCGGTTGGTAAATAGACAGATTTTATTTTCTAAATTTAAAAAAAAAATGATTGTATTTTTTATTACGGAAATATGTGAATAATAAAGTAGTATCGGGTCTTTTAACAAGGACATAACAATTTTGTATTTAAATAAAACACAGAATAATTGAGATATCGGGCTGAAATTTATTCCAGGTGTAGTGGATATGTTACATTTAAGTATGAAATTCGATGTCGTTTATATGGCCACCGCGAGCACGTTTGCTGATTGATTCTTTGAAACCAATTTTCCACCACTCTTCCACACATATCGGCCGGAATGTTGGCAATTTCGCGTTCGATATTGTTCCTGAGCTCCTCTAACGTGGTTGGCTTGTTGGCATAAACCAACGACTTAACATAACCCCATAAAAAGAAATCCAACGGCGTTAAATCGCATGAGCGAGGTGGCCATTCGACCGGACCATTTCTCGATATTACACGATTACCGAACTTCTCCTTCAATAGATCAATTGTTTGACCAGCTGTGTGGCATGTAAACCTAAAAAACCCTTAAAAACAAAAAAAAATGTAAACCTTGACTGACGTTTTAGCATTGCCAGATCATAAAAAAAAAGTTTTAGGGTTCGGTTTTATTAAAATACAAAATTGTTATGTTGAAAGACCCTTTATAACGTTTAAAGGATTAAAATTAACTAATAATTAAGAAATTAAAATAAAAGGTTTCGTAAATGGTCGTTTTGTAATTGCACGCATTTTCTAAGATTGTAAAACAGTTATTGAATTTTTGTAAAAACAGTTGCTGTAAATCGAGCGAGGCCAATAAGAAAAATATAATAAAGTCTTGTGGAAATCGCAAAAGTAAAAAAAAAATATGGTGAAATCAAAGCTAAAAAGCTTTTGCACGCGGGTAAAAGCTTTTCAGCAAAAAAGCTTTGCAGCAAAAAAGCTTTCCGTAAACTGATTTTATGTTTAGATTCATATTAAATTTCCAGTCTATTATACCATAAATTTGAATATATTTTTTTTACGATTTTTTTTAAAATAATAAATAGACGAGAATTCGTAGCAAAATGTCAGTTAAGTTTTGTGTAAATACAAAAGTTCTTTTCCATAAATTATTGCAGCGTTGTAGAATTTCAAATTGTTGCTCGATATTTAATCATTCAAATTTCATAAACGCTAATTCCATCACATACTCGCTCTATATACATGCATCGTTCTGTCATTCGTTTTTTTTTAAAGTTTACTGATTCACTGTTTGAAATGTTCATTGACTTCCTATTTGAATTGTTTTTCATTTGCGCTAATTGTTTGTGTTATTCTACTCTATCTCTTTCTATTTCTATTTCTATCTTCTTAACTATTATATTTGTAATTTTATTTTAATTTCTATTTTGTTTGTTTGGAACTCTTTTTCTTTTTTTGTAAATCCTTTTTACTGCAATTGGTAAGAAAAGTACAAAAGAAAAATCAAATATCAAAAAAAAGAACTGTCTTTGCCTGCATGTTTTATAGTATTTATTTCAGAGACCGCGACAAAATTGGTAAGACACTGAACACGAACATTAAGATGCCATCAGCACCCACACACACAGCCGAGGAGGCAAGGCTACTTGGGTAAGAAAAATTTAAATAAAATTTTAAAAGAAACACTTTTTACAGAACAATTTACATTTGGTTTGTATTTTTTTTTATTATCTAAGTTTGAAAATATGATTTTTTTAAGTTGATTGCATTTTGATTTGTATTTTTTTTTCTTTGATTTTTATTAACTCTTTACATACAATAAATACTAAAAATATCAAAACATTTATAGTTTACTTGATTGCAAAATGTCTTTCGAATTTAAATTATATTAAATATTTTGCTTCTTGGGCATGTTGAAGCTTCCACAAAAATTGTTTTGAGATGGCCTGTTTTTAAAGTTTTAAAACCTTTGGTTAATTTCTGCAGCTTTAAGATCGTGCACAAGAGAAGCTGTAAGCTCTATAAAAAGCTATAAGCTCTACGAAAGCTGAAAGGTCCCTTACAAAAAGGTTGTGATCTCCAGATTTATTAATGCGCGTTGGTTTGTTTCTTTCAAAGTTGATTGAGACTGCAAATGTCTTATAGAACTAATGTAGAATCTAAAAAAAGAATTTGTACTTTTATCTCGAGCAAACATTGCTAACTGTAGGGCTATAAAAAAACCATAACTTAAATGTTTAATGGATACCATAAAGTTTTTTACGGTTTAAGGATTTTTTTTTTGTGTGGGCGGGCTTCTGTCACCCTCGCTTAATATTCATCAAGTAACATATCTGCTTTAAGTTAAATAAATCAATAAAATTTCATTACTTCGATATCAGTGCTTTCTATCTCTAATTAGAATATTTTAATTGATTAGCAAAGTTTGCAGGCTAATTAGTCCTTTATTAATGAAAAGGGATTTGGTTAATTAAAAGTAGATACAAATAAACCATCGAAAATAATCATTATATTCAAAAATAATATTATATTCGATTTCAAATTTAATTCACCAGAGTGGGAAATCTGAAAATGATAACATTTTTTTGGAAACCTTTTAATTTTAATCGAGAGCGCTACAATTCCACGAGTTTTGTATTAATGCACTCAAGTTTCCATATTAAACAAATAAATAAATAAAATTTTAATTTTTTAAAATTCGATTTAATAATGGTTTTATCGATTTTTTGTGAACAAAAATTAAAAAAAAAACTGTTTGAACCGAAATATTGTGGTAAAAAGTCCCGAAAACGTTGTACAGAGAAAATTAGTGCCTAATTACTAGAAAATTAGTGCCTAATTATTAAGCATCGAATCAAAACTGCTCTATACACTCTCGAAAAAATGGAGTCGATTACGCACCGAAAGGGAGTTTGAGGGAGTCCATCACCTATTGGAGAAAATCGAGCACCGGGCTAGGAGTTCACAACAATCCTTATGGGTGTTAATTTTTAATAATTTTTCGGTGTTAAACCAATTTATTACCAAGAAAAAAAACCTTACAAATTCTCTTTTTTTTGCAAGCATTTGAGATGTTTTGAGTTTTTTTTCGTGTTTCCAAAGTTAATATTACTTGTTAAAAAAACTTTTCTTACATGTCTCTTGCCGGGACTCGAACACAGGACCTCTCGAATTGTAAACCATTTGCCTTCCCAATAGGCTGTTGAAGCCTCTAGGCAATTGGCAAGCCTCTTCTAAACGTGAACACCCTTTACAATTAAATAACTCCTAAAAGGAGTTGTAGTGAATTTTTGACTCCTTTTCGGAGTTCATTTAAAATTTAGGTCAAAACGGTGGTAAATTGAATATTTAGCTCCGTAAAATACAAATGTAAAAATAACTCCGCGCTACGGTGTTAAACTTTTAGCTATGTTTTCAGGCGGAGTTAATTCGTCCCCGGATTTTTTCGAGAGTGTAGAAACCAAAAAAAGACCTTCAAATTTTAAATAAATTACTCCCCATCTCGATTATTTTGTTTGTAAGGGCAGAAATTATTTTTTTTATCTCAAAAGTTGATTATAGTCACCTATTTTATAAATTTGTAATCTGTTAAATGACAAATGTTCTTTGAATCTTTCATAAATCAATAAAAATTACATAACTTGGATCTTCTCTTTCCCTAATCCATAAATGATTTAATCGATTAAAACTTAAACGGTTTGGATATAAGGTTTTTTTTGGATAATTTCCACTGTCTAAAAGCTGTGGCTTTGTATCTATTTTTATCTCTCATCCTCGCGTCAATTTTCCATTAAGATAGAAAGTTGATAAGTCATGGATACAATTACAAGTTTATTGAAAAGAAAAACTTTGTTTCGTTTTTCTTTTCCTCTTTTTTTGTGTAGGTATTTCATAGGTCGGAAAGGTAAAAATATGTAAGTATTACATAAACACTGATTTTTACAAGAGTTTTTCTTATACCACCCGCAGAGTTCTATCGTACATATGGAAAATTGTGAAAACATAACTACATATGCTATAAATAAGAACTCGTACAAATGCTTTCTAGCATTGAATTTAAATAAATCAATATATTTGAAAATTGAGCTCCATTGAAATGGCCAATAACGAATCAAATAGAATATAATTTTGGCATAAAGGCCAATGTTATTCAATTTAATGTAAAAATAATTTTGTACAAAAATCAGACTTTTCGCAGTAGATATTTTAAAAATCGAGAGATTTTCGCAGTAGATAATTTAAAAATCATGTTTTTCCTTACTTTTCTTAAGCATTGAATTCCATGCTCGTGTAAATTTACATTAACAAGCCAGTCGATTGGCTTGTTAACACGTTGACTGCCAGACCAATTTTGCAAAAATGTAAGGGAGATGCCAATACATGTAGACGTATGTAGAATGTGTACGTATGTATGAATGTATGTATGTATGCATGTAGATTGTAGACCCAGCTATCGAAAATGATAGCCTTGGCCGCTCATGAATTATTGCCAATTTTCACTGGCTATCAAAAATGATAGCCATGGCAGTCAATGTGTTAAAGCATATTACATAAAATACGGAAATACTTTCAAGTTGAAGGCGGCGTATTTTTTTATTAAATTTCTAAATGCAGTGATTTTATTTTATAAAAATTTCCTAGCAAGGCATTTCATTATGAAGTTTTCTATTATGGAAAACAGACATTCCTCGATTTACGGCGTTTTTGGGTGAACCAAACTGCGTCATTTTGCGTCGTATATCACGGCCTTATATTTTCTGATGAATGGCAAAATTTGCAATAAATAAAAAATCTCTTATTTCATGAAAAAATTAGGAGGAATTTATGCATCGTACAGCCATGTTCAAAAGTGTTAGGCACCATTTCAAAATCAATTTTTCCTGTTTACGTGTATATAATATGATAGTGAAACAATGTGATTTTAAGAATATCAAAATTTATTTATCTGACTAATACTAGGTGGGCCCACCCCTAGCCCTTATTACAGTAGCGAGTCTTTTCGGCATTGTCGCTACGAGCCTATTTTCGTGTCGTCACTTATAAAATCCCATTCCTCCTGAATAGCCCTTTTCAGGGTATCTTCTGATGTTATTTTTGTGTTTCCGGATATTTTTCTTCAAAATACTCCACAAATGCTCTATCAAAATCTATGATTTCTTTGTAAAAAATGGGGGCCCCTAACACTTTTGAACATGGCTGTATATCAAACTTTTTTGTGTCAAGACCGGGAACAAAACATTGGACGTTTTATATCAAAACGATTTAAATCGACGCGTCTTAAATCGAGAAACGCGTGCTTTTTCCTAAAAAATTTCCATTTGGCGTAATTTTAATCGTATTTTTAAATACCGTTGTAATTTCTTCTAGAAAATCACAAACAAAAATTGAAATAGGTTTTTAAAATTTGTAACATAACCTTTTTTCCCTTCTTAAATAAGTTGTCAGGTTTAGGGTTCCCCACAGCGCTGATTTGCCTCTGTATGGTCCTTGGTTTTGCCACCAATTTTAATAGTTGTAAAACAGTATTTTTTTCGATTAGATTTATTTAAAAAAAAATGTCAAAAGAAAATTAGCAACAGCGGCAGTTTCTTAAAGAACCAACATAAAATTTCATCATAATGTTTTTTTTTTCCAAAACAGCTGGCGTGATTTGAATTTTCAAAAACCGCCGGGTGCAAATTATACAATTTTTCAATCGAAATATTTTTTTGAATTTTGATTTAATTTAAATGTTTCATACTTTACAGAATAAACAAACATATTTTTATATAAAAAAAAAATATTTAAAAAGTTGAAATGCATGTTAAAGCTTTTTGTAGAAATTCCGCAAACGCAGTAAAAATTGTTATAAAAACCTACCATAGAAAAAAAAGTATTTATTATTTCCTTTAGCATAACAATTAAATCTTTTAGCGATATTATATTCATCTGTAGCAACTCCATAACCGTAGTGATTAGTAATTTGTGAAATAAAAAAGTTCTAATTGCACCAAAGTCACATTGAGTACAAAATTAATTACCTATAACCTATACCTATTGAAAGCAGTAAAACAAAATTATTAGATTGGATCGTATAGAAAACTTTTATAATTATGGAATGATAATTGGAATAATTGAAGAAAATATTGTTGTTGTATAGAAAAAATCCTCATATCACTGCACCACCCCGCATTCCAAATAAAGTTAATATAGCGAATTTCTCTTGAATTATAAATAAGTCGCAGATAGTCGTAGGTAACATGCGATTTAGTGCGAGTAATTGTGCTAATATCAGGCCAACACCGGAAACAACCCCTCAAACATGAATATTTACCTTCAGCGGGACTCTACTTCTAGGTATCAATTTTTTTTCCACTTTCGGTTTAGCTGTGCTCTCGTTTTTACATTGAGTTCAAACAAATTGTCATGACAACCGACTAAGTCCACAACAAAAGTAGATTTGCGATAAAAATTGTTTTATTTCCACCTGTAATTTCCATCCCGTCGTTTCGTAAAGTTGCCACCCCCGGCAAATCGGGAACAAGAAAAAAACCAGCCTCGGTTACGGTTTTTGTTGCCTTCGGGTACTTTCTTTCGTTATGACTTTAACCCACCCGTTGTTTTTTTTTGTCCTTCCAGGGACGACATTTTTCCACGACATTTTTTGGGGGAATGGTAGTAAGCAGGAGCCTATCGGAGTTTACCTGAGGTTAAATCGAATTTTTTCCTCCACTTTTGTACAAGTTTTCCTCCTTTGGCATTCGGTTTCTTGCCGGTTCGGTGGATCGTTAATATATCAACGCGTTTGATTGTGTATTACACCATTGGGGTAGCCCGGAGAGGTAAACACCAACACCGTTGGGGGAGGTCCAGCGACAGCATAAATTTATGTTCAATACACGACTTTAGCAAGCGATATAAAAATATCTTCCTTAACATTTCTGTGCTGGTTATGAAGGAATATTCTTAGAAACCTTGTTGTATTTCTTTTCTGTTGATTTTCCTCTTTACCTGGTTTTGGTTTATTCATTAGTCTTTTTTTTATTAATAATAATCCTGGGAGCTTAATGGGTTACGGACGCAAAATGACGTCATAATTTCAAGGACGCACGTATGAGAAATAATCATAATCGTAATTAGTATTATCGGTCGCAAAATTTGTTATTTATCAAGAAATGTTTGCGTGCTACTATGAATTACAACATGTGTTCGAAAAATACTTAATAAAAAGTTGTTTTTTTTTTGCATTGGATGGGATTATGTTTTAATATAGCATTGTGATTATCTCGAAAATCCATTCTTCTTTGGATTTAATCTGTTTGTGAAGCCATTAATCTTTTTTATATCATTTTCTTTTATTATTACATTCATATTTTCTCACATATAGGTATAAATGTGAGCTATAAAACGGCACCCCAGTTGTAATATTATGGGTTTTAAATTTCGAACAAAATTGATTTTTATTTTGTTAGAGAATTGGGATATCTTCATAGTCTTCCTAGAGAATTAGGTCAGGTTAAGTTAAGAAGACCGTGCATGCTCTGGTGTGAAGAGAACGCTTCAACCGAAGGCCTACAGGTTTATGTGATCGAGAAAATTAATCCAGAGAGTCCTGAAGCTTACATTCCTATTTTATGCGTAAAAATTTGTGGATCTTCTTAAAAATCGTAGTTTTTTTAAGTAAATAGTCCGTCTTAATTTCTCATTGTGCCTGTTTACATTAGGACTCATTTTCGCTCCGGCCAAGTGACGTCTTTCGCTCCGGCCAAGTGAGGGTGAGGGACGCAGTGGGGAGGGAAACCAAAAAGAGCGAACGAAGTTTAGATTCACTTAAAATTATCGGTCGCAAACCGGTTTTTGAGTCTGGTCGTTGAAACCTGTCGTTTAGTTTTGTTGATGAAACCGGTTTATGAATCCGGATAAAGCGAACCGTGTGCACACGGTTGCACACGGCAGAAAAAAGCCTCAAAATGAGTCCTAATGTAAACAGGCACATTCGGAGCAGACCAATGCCAAGCTTATTAAATTTCGTACATTTATAAATCGTACAAAATTTCAATACATGCCTGCCACATTTTTAATAACCTTTTTTAAGTAAACTTAAAAATGTCCTTGAGTTTGTATAAAAAATGTTTTAACCCATTAATATCCGCAGTTACATATATCGCTAATTTAAAACAATACACTGTCGAAAAAATGGAGTCGATCACGCACCGAAACAGATTTTGAGGAAGTCCATCACCTTTCCGAGAAAATCAAACTCCGGGTTAGGGAGTTCATAACAGTTCCTATGGGTGTTAATTTTTAACAATTTTTCTGTAGCAAAATTATACAGAGCCTATAACCTGACCAGACAGAGGTCTAAGCAACATATAGGAAAAAATTGCATTGAAATCGGTCCAGTGGTTTTCGAGCCAAGTCCGGACATACAGACAGACAGACGTTTTCTCTTATATATATCGTATATGGAGGATAACGCAAAAAATCGCTTTTTTGAGAGCTTCTAATTAATTTATCTTGCTGGCGGCCGCTTTGAGTACGGTTATGAGATATCCAAAAGTTTATCTTGTTATTAGGTAACGTGGAGCAAAAAGATTTTTATGTTTTGATTCCTAGGAACAGTAAAACTATTTCATCAAAATTTCAATGCTGAAAATGTCTGGGCGTTAATGGGTTAAGAAGAGAAAAGGCAGTAAAGTTGTCCCATTGTTTTAAATTGGCTTCCTAATGCCGATTTGCTTAGATGTTCTCAAGTTATAGGCACAAAGGCTGACAGATCCACGGTTCTTATTTTGATAGATTAGATTTCATGACTTCAATTG
Source organism: Chrysopilus asiliformis (assembly GCA_964034945.1). NCBI lineage: Eukaryota > Metazoa > Arthropoda > Insecta > Diptera > Rhagionidae > Chrysopilus > Chrysopilus asiliformis. The sequence continues at coordinate 103,173,840 of OZ035961.1, forward strand.
AGATTTTTGTCAAACTTTGCTCGAATATTTAACATAGAAATTTTGAGGATTACTTCCTACCAATTGTAGATTTTCCCAACCAATTGTAGATAGTTTGATGAGAGGCAGGAAAAATTAGAGCTATAGTTTTTTTTTTCAGTTGACCCTAGCTATTTTTGAGCGAGGATCAAGCAAAACTGCGACTTTAAACAACTTTTTTAAATTTCAGCTCCGTTTATTTAGCTTACGAATCTATAGGTTCCATTTCAGGTTAAAAAAAACAAAGAAATTTGAAGAAAAAAAAAAAAAATAGCGAAACTGAACTGAACCCGGCCTAAACCCCAACTAACCTAATAGAAATTCCCGGTCGGAATTCGAAATCGGTTCCTGAAAGTCAAAAAGAGTGAAAGTTAGCGTTAGCGACCACCACACTATTGGTGGTGCATTCACGACTTCGCTGTGAACAGTGAAGATCTGCTAAATATTTTTTATTAACAAAAATATATTAAAGATTGTGCAAATTTCGATAAAGTGTGAAAAAGTAAACGTAATTTTAACCGAGTCAGTTCGGGTGGCAATTGTCGTGTCGCAAGGCTATCAGAATCTGGAACCATTAGCTAGAAATAAAATAATCCTTTTTTATTAAATTCTGTACTACTTCCTGTCCTGCAAACTTAAAAATATCCCTTTTTGAATCGATAAAACCTGGTCTTCATTTGATTAATGTATAGTCTAGACAAGAACATAAAATAAACTGCTATAATAATTTGTGCGATTTTAATTACGTCTCGATGATATATTCTAGCAAATTCATTAGAGCTGTACCTTTTAATATACGAAATATTTCGTCCTACCTGAGTAGCATACCTGGATTAAGTACTCTTTTATGAATTCTATATAAATAAAATTAAGGCCAACCTTCCAAGTACAAGTGCTTCCTAATACAAGTTCTTCTTCCTAAGAAGTTCTCTCACACATTTCTGACGATAGCAGCCAATGAAAATTTTAAATATAAAGTTATGAAACTTTTTTACAGGTTTTACGTTGCTAAAATTTGAAACGTGGTTTTCTTAGTCTCTATTTTCATGGTGGAGACCTAATAAATAAAATTAAATTGCAATCGATTAGAGGTAAATTTGTTCATTAAAAAAGTTGCCATTTTCTCTAAATTAATAAGGATACAATTTTTAACTAAAAATTTCAGTTTGCGGTTCGGAGTGTGTATGATAAATAAATTACCTTATAACTGAAATATTCTATCATATAATCTTACATATTTTAGATTAAGATAGCAGTGGAACCAATTAAAAAATTTTCTTATTAAAAAATTGATTTAATTATGAAAGCGATTAAAATTTAATCACAAAATTAATATTGATTATTCTTGTTAACAGCGCAATGCCAGTTGACCCAATGGATGATATCGAACTACGTTCCGTTCAACTACAATTTCCTAATAGCCATGGATCTATATCGGATTCATGCGATTTAAGGCATATACCAACTGATAAAGGTGACATACTTGTTGCCATACAGGGAGATACAACGAAACCAGGCATCTTGACTTATCATGATCTTGGATTAAACTGTAAGCAATTTCGATTTTCAATTTCAAACTTTTCTCTCAACAAACAGAAAAAATTTCAGTTTTTCAACAAAGAAAAAAAATGAATAAAAAATTTATAAAAAAAAACCAAAATGAAACTGGAAAGAATACATTTGAAGTTTTTTTTTTTTTGGAAATGAGGAAAAACCAATTTCGATTTCCATAATAATAAAATTGAATTATTTTCCAGATGCCACAAGTTTTGCTGGATTCTTCAACTTCCCCATTATGCGTGGACTCTTGGAGAACTTTTGCGTTTATCATGTAACCGCTCCTGGTCAGGAGGAAGGAGCGCCAACATTGCCAGAGGAGTATGTCGCCTCATAAATAATTGAATATTCCAATGAAAATTAGTTTTAGAACTTGCCAAGCCATTTTGTCTCATTGTTTATTTCTATAGAAGATAATTTTCGGAAAGTTTTGTGGAAAACACGACATTCTTGAAAAGTAAAAATATTAAGTGGACAATTTTTGTTGTTCACCTTTTTTTTGTTAATTCAGAATAATTAGGCGAAATTTTTGGCACACGTTTGTGAATTTTAGATTTTTCATAAATTTAGTAATGGTCCGTTTAATTTTGAATTGTAAAAGTTGCTTGATTATGACAATGATGTTGAGCATAAAAATGTTGATGCTGTTTTTAATGTTAAAGATGGGCACTACCCCGATAAAATCGAGATGAATTGTAGAACTTTTTTTCAAGTGTAAACTGACCTTTAACAACAAAATCTACCGTAATTTATGCATTTGATTGTTGGCCTAAGAAGGACAATTTTTAGTGAAGAACAATACTCACCCAAAATTCTATTGAAAAATTTAAATCAATTACTAATAATATATCTTTCCCATTTTAGTTATGTCTACCCAACAATGGATGAATTGTCATCACAACTATTGTTTGTGATGTCCCACTTTGGATTGAAATCAGTGATTGGATTTGGTGTTGGTGCTGGTGCCAATATTTTGGCACGCTTTGCCCTACAGAATCCGGATAAGATTGGGGCATTATGTCTAATTAATTGTGTATCGACAGCATCTGGCTGGATTGAGTGGGGCTATCAAAGTTTCAATGCCCGTTTCTTGCGTACCAAAGGTATGACCCAAAGTGTTGTCGATTACTTGATGTGGCATCATTTCGGCCGTAATCCGGAGGAGAGAAACCATGATTTGGTCCAAATGTACAAGACGCATTTTGAACGTGCAATTAATCCAACAAATCTAGCGATGTTAATTAACTCGTATATCCATCGAAATGATTTGAATATCGCACGGACACCCTCAGGATCACCACAATCTGCCGCTACGCTGAAAATGCCAGTTATCAATATTACTGGCGCTCTATCACCACATGTGGATGACACGGTCACTTTGAATGGAAGATTGGATCCAACAAACTCCAGTTGGATGAAGGTATGCTTTTTTTTAAACGTTTTTTTTTCAAATTTTTCGGTGGTTTAGGAGGTTGTCTGTAAAAACCAGTTTTAAGCTTATTAGACCCTCCTCCCTTTTCTCGTCACAAGTTTTCGCAATTTTTTGCATTAAAAAAATTCACTTTTAGGCCTTGTTTACATTTGTGATTTTTTCTTGAATTTCTTCGCGAATTTTATTTAGAATTTATTTCGCGAATTTTATTTATCTATCTTAGAATAAATTCACTTCGCAAAAGTTGTCATAATTTGAATTTATTCTGTCGGTTTTATATGAGAAAACTCGAATACCGGCGTTTTTCAATTTCTGAATTTTATGGCGTAGTGTAAACGCGAAGCAAAGTATCAGGTAGTAAAATTCGCGAAGCAAAGTGTTAGGTGTAAATGATCCCTTAAGTATCGTGTCTACTAAAGAAAACTGAGAATTTTACTCTCATAAAATTTATTTGTTAAAATTCATAAAATTGACGTTTTTTCCGTTAAAAATTTTTTGCCAGATGAATTTTTGATGTTTATACCCGTATGGTGAAACCAAGGGGTATATTAACTTTGCCTTACCGTTTGTAACGCCAAGATCCCGTCATCGCAAAAAAAAAAATGAATTACACCAGTGTGTTTAGAATGATGAAAAAAGTTGAATTTAGCATGTCCGTCCGTCTGTCTGTCCGTCTGTCTGTCCGTCTGTCCGTCCGTCTGTCCGTCTGTCTGTGGCGCGGATTGCGGGCGCACGGATTGAGCTAGAGACTTGAAATTTTGCGTGGATCCGTTTTTCGTAAAATGCGAGGCTAAGTTCGTTAATGGGCAAAAATGGACCATTAGGGGGGGTACCCCCCATACGAACGAAATCGTTTTTTGTGAATATCTCAAAAACGGTGCATCTGATCAAAAAAGTCCAAGAACAAAAGTTATTTAGGATATGATTCTACATAAAACTCCCATACATCAAAATCCGATTGGAATAAGTTTTAAAAAAATCTTTTTGGAAAGTTTGACTTCAAAGTGGAATTTTGATACGCCGTTCAATTAAATCACCATACGGGTTTTCAATAATTGCCAGATTGGCAATTATAGCTTTTGTTATGTTTTTACTTACCGTCACCACAACTTCTGCGGATGTTTTCTTGTGGCAACAAGGACTCTTAAGGCTTGTTGCTACAAGAAAACATTCGCAGATGTTGTGGTGTCGGTAAGCACACAAAAATTTAAAATTTTCATCATTACCTGCCATCAACATTTAAAAATGTGCCTCAACTTTGTTAAAACTTTTCCGTGATGGCAATATTTCTCTGGATTTTTATAAACGCTTTTCCTTCCCCAAAGAAATATTTTTTCAGTTCGAAAATTCTGTCCGAATAACTCTTTTTGTTAGAAAATTTCCATGTCTTGATTTACGTTTTACTTGTTGAAAAATTGTTTTTCTTTCTAAAGTCATTTTAAATGCTAATGCTTTTGTAATCGATTTTTAAACATTTTGAAATGATTAATGAAACCTATATATATATTCTTAAATATTTTATTTTTTATGATCATACATTTCTCTTTGATGTGAAATTTTTTCTCAAAATGTTCCAATCAATCATTTTAGATCTCCGACTGTGCAATGGTCCTTGAAGAACAGCCAGGGAAATTGGCAGAAGCCTTCAGGCTCTTCCTTCAGGGTGAAGGATACGGTAAGTGTTAAACAAGAAATAAATATGAAAAATTAGGGTAACTTTAGGGTGATTCATAACAACAACAAAAATACCAAATAATTCATAATACAAACGAAAAATAAAAAACCTGCATTTGTCGTTGCATTCAAATTTCGTTTTTTTTTTTAAATCAATTTGATGGTAAATTAATATTTGAAGAAACAGCTAAAGTAAAAATGATGAACGCTCTGAAACACTTTACATTTGAAAGCAGCTAAAGAAGTTTTTTGTAAGTGTTGGTTTTCAAAGAAAATCAATTCTCAACAGGAAAAATTATTAAAATTTAGAAAAAAAAAAATAATCAAAATGTTTTTAGTTAAATCTAAAATGAACACAAATTTTAAGACTGCTAATATTGAGATGAAAAAAAATCTTTTAAATACAAAATAAGGAAAATATTTTTGTTATTCATAAAGTTTTATATAAAAAAAACATTAAATGTTTCATTTTTACATAATCGTATCAATGTTTAACTTATTAAAGCAACAGACTTAATGAAGAATGCAATGATTTTTGTGTGAAATCATTTTTGTAGTTCTCATCAAAATTTCAAAGTAAAAACAAATTTTTTTTGAAATCGCATTTAGGATGTCATTTTTCGCAATCAATTTATTGAAACAGTAATAGAAACATATTATCGATTTGAATATTCATTTTGTTAGTTTCATTCATTCATCATATCATTTATTAATATCTGTTTTGATTTCATTTTCATTTAATTTTTTTTTGTGACAGCAAAAAGCATTTTTTTCGATTTCTATTTATTTTCGTTTCATTTGAATATTTTTTTATTTTGTTTTTGTTCAAAGAAACATCTCTGAATACTGAACTCAATCAACCATCACCAAAAATAGATTTTATGTTTTGCAAAATTTCTTTGACTTTTGATTCTTGTGAAATTTTAAATTCTTTACAAAATGCGTTCGTTAGTTCCCCCACTCCGTTTCCTCACGTTCATTTCCAAATTTTTTAAAATCCAATTAAACTTCGCTTTGTGCCCCAAATGATGGTAACTGTAAGCAGTAGCAGTTCGCCGGAAAATTGATTAACGTAACGTTTTACATTTCTGCTTACGAATTTAAATTTAATTATTTCATTAACACGGTGCCACATTTTATGCTTGCATCTGCATGATATTTAAGTATTTGGATTTAACAATTTTAGCTGTTTCACAGCTGTTTAAATGTAATAAATGTCTTCCTTCCTATTTAGTTGCATTTTGCAAATGATATTTAAGTGTAAAGTTTCTCTCCCATTAACAATCAGTAAAATCACCGTGAGATTATCAATTTTACTTAAGGAATAGCTCTTACAATTAATACATACGGTTAGGTTTAAAAGTAGGAAGTTCTTTTTAATTAGAGGACTATGAATTCGGCATAAAAGTTCTATTTTAATGTCAATGCACTTGAAAACATCGAGCCTATAATTATAGAAGAGTTTAAAACTTTTTTTTTTGTAATTATCAAACGTACTTTTTCATTTTTATGGTGTGTTTGTATGTTCTATTATGTATAGTTAAAATTGTGTCATTAGATGTGATGTTTTTAAAATTGATTTTGCTGATGACAAAAATGTATTAAAAAAACTTGTTAGGAAAACAAAAAATTTAAGTTCTTCATTTATTTTAAAACGGGTAAAAGTAATGTGTTTTTTGATCAATTACGAATTTAAAATGAACGAATTTTTAATAGAGAAAGTACTTTTATTTTCTCATAAATGCCGAGCGACACCTGGGCTGGAATCCTGTATCTCGACGCGTCTCTGTCTTTCGACTTCGACGCAGCTTTTGACTCTTGACTTCGACATATCTGCAGCTTGAAATTTCGCGGAATTGTCACTATCAATCGAAACGTGATTCTGAACTGTCATTCCAGGAAATTTGATCCTGCTGATATGGCGAAGTCAAGAGTCAAAAGTTGCGTCGAAGTCGAAAGGCAGAGACGCGTCGAGATACAGGATTCCAGCACTGTATTTGAAAATGAATTTTTGTGCGCCGTAAATTTTTGAAAATGGGTCAATGGGAAAAGGACATGTTTCAATTATTTATTTCTTCAGAATATAACGAAAATGGAGCCACAAGCAAATTTTTTAAGAATAAAAATACCACAATCGATAATTTTAAAACGGAATGCGCAGCAAACAAAAATGTTTTAAGCTGCAACAAGATGTTTTTTGAAATTTTTCGTCAGCCGTCGCGTTCAAATATTAAATTGAATATATCTCCATTTTTTATCGTCCGTTTTGTGGTATTAGTTTGACGTTGCGAACTTCCAAATGTCTTTAAAAGTCGCTTAAAACGCCGACCTAGAAAAATGCCACTCTAGCCTGTCATCAAGTTACTTGACACCCACCTTGAATGAATTTACAAAAGCATGGAATTCAAGACACAAAGATTTTAACCATGTTGAAGAGTCAGCGTTTTGAATTTGTTCTATTTAACATTCACATTTTAATGGTGATTTGTGGTGATTTGTATGGTGACAATTTTGGCGTTTTTGAGGGCTGTATTGGAGGATGAAGAAACATACAAACAAACCGTCGCACGGGTTATTATCATTTTAATAAGAATTGAAAATTAGTTTTTACTTTCTTAAAAAGTATAATAAAGTACTGTATTCATGAATAATTTCAACCTCCTTATTTTATCTAAAAACATTTCTCGATTACTCCTGAGTCGATTGGAGCATTGTTACCAAAGGTCTTTCTGTTTGTCAGTTTGTGCAAAAGGTTTCTCAAAAACAACTAGAGCTAGAGCCATGAAATCTTAAGGGCGTGGTTCGTCCTGGAATGGGATGATCCTATCAAGTTTTCAAGCAATTTGCTCCAAATTTTGCGGTAGTCTTGTTTATGACAAAAGTGGGAGACAATGAAATTTTCTAGATTTTCGTCTTTTACTACAATTCCTAATCTCACACCGTTATCGAAATATACTATCTTGAAAACTAGCGGTTTTTCGGTAGTTCAATGTATGAGGCAAATGAAAGAGAATAACTATTCCCACAATTTTGTATTCTAATGTTGTTTCGCTACCGTTATTGAGATATTTTCATTATAAGACGAACTGCTTTTTCCAAAGACCGCTCAAAGGGAAAAGGATCATTCCTCGTAAAAATAGTTAAAGGAAGAAATAAAGATATTAAAATCTATAAATTTGCCTTTTATCGTAAATTTATGTCTTTTACCTTATCGAGATATTTGAGATTTCGTAAAAAAAATCATATTTTTATATAATCTCATCTATTTTTCGGGTTATACTGCAAATTGCGCAGAAATGTGTATTTTGTATAAGAAAGTCATGTGCCGATGTGAGATATTTATCTAAAATTTCGCAACGCTGCCAAAAAAAGTAATTTAGTTTACATTAATTTTCTTAAGTGCTTTTGAATTTGAATAATTTGCGATTAATGAACTTTCTATGTCAATAAAATAATTTTTTTTTTTTAATTTGACGTTACATAGCACCAAAGCGAATATCCATTATTCCAATTTTTCCTCTCCTCATTATTTCATAATGTTTCTAATTTCCAATTAGATTGAGCACTTTTTGCGACAAAAGGATACTAAAATATTACATTTCTTTTAGTTAAATTTCATAAAGTTGACAGCAAACGAACTGAGCTTTGAGAGAAGCCAAGCAGATGAAAGAACATAAATTAAAATGTTTCGTTTCTTATAATTAATTTTCGTATGAGTTTCTTTTTTACTTTTCAACAACAATTTTTACGCTGAGCACACTTTTTGGGAGCAGCTTTTTTATATATATACAAAAATCTTTAAGAAAAAAAAATCTTTTTCGATTAATGAATTTAAAAAAATAAAAAATAAACATTTCAAGATGTTTAAATTCAATGGGAGTAAAAATGAATAACAAAACAAAACGAATTCAAAGCTATATACAATTGTGTTTTATATACTAGATTAGATAATTAAATATAAAGTAACATATACACCTATATATATTAAAAATTTATATATATATATATAAAGTTGATTGAAGCTTATTATGCAAAAACTATTGAAAATAAAAAATCCATACCACCCCACAGATACACACACACACGCCGTTTCATTTAAAACAAAACTTCTAAATTGAAAAAAAAAATGGTTTGAAAAAATCGATCAAATCCAAATGATTTCATAATATATTAATATGTATTTGTATACATTACAAATTATATATGGATCTCATGCAATTTAAGATCAACCTATTACAAAAGAAACTCTTTTATACAAAGTATAGAGATATGTTTCTAAATATTAATCTTATGGAGAAATTTGATTACGCACGTTAAACGTAAATTAATCGGATGTCTTTTTGGACTTTTATTGACGTTTTGTTTTCATAAAAAAATATATATGGCATATTAATATAGAAAAATGTATTTCAAAAGAAAAAAAAACAACACTCTGAAGAACAAGAAACTGAGAAATGAAACGATTTCAATTCAGCCACACAAAAATCACAATACAAAGAATTTTTTGCTTACATAAATATATTGAAAATATATCTATATAAAGAAATTAAGTAAAACCATATATTTGAAAATATATATGACTCGTTTAAAATCAACAAAATGCTTTTAATTATTTTTTGTTAAATTTATTCAAAACAAAAACTGAATAAGTTTTCATTACCTAGGTTTGGAAACGATTTTTAGCAAATTCTTTGTTTGATCAGCAAAACTCATCTCATGCGATGCGAACTTTTTTTTTTTGAAATTGTTTTACCATTCAGTATTTTGATTTTTTTCATTTGTGCCACATGAAATTTACATTTATTGCGTACTAGAAATAATATTCGGCCGAGTGAATAAAATCTAGGAATGATTTTACTAGAAATTTATCAAATTTTACACTAAAATATGCCAATATGCTAGTAAAAAGCATTTGTTAGACTTTTTCACTCCGTATTAAGAACAGAAGCCTTGAAGTTTGAATTTTTAGGAGAAAATTCGCCTGAAGATTCGTACTGGGCATAGGAATAAAAATCTGCAAAAAACAGTTTTTGGGAACACTTAGGCACTTGGCACACCAAATGCGAATTCGCACCGCATTGCGAAAAAGTTCAAGTTTACCACGCGATCTTAGATCATATGTCATCTACATAAGCTCTAATTTTGTATTACGTAACAATGCAGTCTCCGCAAAATTGCGGTCTCTGCAAAACTAGAGCTCATGTAGATAAAATATACGATATAATATCGCTTGGTAAGTTTGAACTTTTTCGCTATGCGGTGCGAATTTGCATTCGGTGTGCCAAGTGCTTTACTGTTACATATAAATATGTGAGGCTGCCATCCGTCCTCTTCTCCGGATACCGTCCACTTCCGGAGAGAGTTCTTTTAGTCGTGTTTTCAAACGTGGCCGGGGAATTTCGTGCCAATTAAGAAGTTTACTTCATAAAACCACGACGTCACACAAAACACGACGTGTGAGGCTTTTAATTTAAAGGTATATGTGACTTCGAAATGCCAAAATTTTCGCCTGCGGTGCATTTCCTCGAAGAATTCTAGCTATGGCGCGGGCTTTTCATAAAAACGGTTTACCTGCGGTTCGTTTCTTTTTAATCATTTTTGTTTGCAAAACATGTTTTCCTTTAAAAAAAATATTTCATAATCAATCCAAACAGAGAAAAAAGAAAATAGGAGCATATGTCTCTCTCCATTTATTATCATCATTCTAATATATAAAAAAAGTTAGGCGTGAACATACATTAAAAAAAAAATATTCAGGTGGAATTGAGAACCTTTTCCTTTTTGGAAGTCGGTTAAAAATGAGTTGGTGTCTGTCTGTCTGTCTGTCTGTTCCTCTTTCACGCAAAAACGGCTGAACCGATTGACTTGAAATTTGGCATGAGTGTCTGCGGTAGTTCTGGTTCTAACACAGGCATACGGAAAAGGTTGCGCGAGGGGTGGGCGAGTAAGGGGAGGGGGTAGTGATTTCGAAACTTGGTTTTTGCGCTATGTTACTCTTTCGCGGGGAAACTACTGAACCGATTGGCCTGAAATTTGGCACAGATGTTTGTCGGCGGTCCAGCCCCAACACAGACTCATTAAAAAGTAGCCCGAGAGGTAGGGGAGTAAGGGGAGGGGGTAAAGTGATCTCGAAACTTAGCTCTTCCTGTATGCTACCCTTTCGCGGGGAAACTACCGAGCCGATTGGCCTGAAGGCCAGGTCCAACATAAATAATAAAAAAAAAATTGAAAAAACTTACCCCGGCAACGACGGGTATGCAAGCTAGTAATAAAATAAATGCTGGGGGATCACTAAACTCTGAAATTATTTACAGCGCGCAATACTTACAACACAACGATAAGCTTTAAAATCGGAGTGGTCAGGCTTCTTGCAATCAAGGGCACAATAAAAAAGGACATTGCTCGAAAAAACAAAACTCAATTATTGGAGAGATAAAACGGAATCGTGTCGGGTCCATTGTAGGCGCACTTGCAACCGCGTGTTACTTTTCTGAAAGAAGAAAATACCGATATTGATTACTGCAAACATATCAGGGGTATTCACAAAAAGTATTAATTTGGCTATTATCGTCGTAAAACAACAATCATTGTTAAAGTTTTATAATACACGGTAACGTTTTTTGCAACTTTAACACATAAATGGTTGTTTTATACCAAAGTTGAATAAAAACAGGCATTTAGTATTTTGAATTTTTAGTGCTGAGTTTAATAGATGAGTTAGTCATTATTTTAATGGATTTGAGTGATTTCCAAAAAGATGAAAAGGAAAAAGTGAAACTGAAAATGAGAGGAATTTTGTATTTTTGTTTTTACTACAACCCCGAAAAAATGTGTTCACGGTTCGAGGGAAAACTTTAAGAACTAGTATTATTTTGTGTTATATTACTACGATAACAGGTATTTTAACAGCAAATGTGAATACCCCTAGTGTTTTAGTGATTAAATTCGTTAGTATCTCCCACACATTTTTTTTTTTTTGAAAATAGACCGTATTTTGAAAATTTCTCTAAACCTAATGCGCTTTAAGGAAAAATGAGTATACAAAATTTAGAGCAAGTAAATTTTATTACTTTTTTTTTGCTTTAACGGTTTTTACGTCTTTCTAACGGTTCTCAAAGATATGTGGAAAAATTAAGTGTTTTGAAAATTTCTCAAAAAATGGGCACTTTTGTGAAAAAATGCGTGTAACCAAATTTAAAGGAAATAAAATTTCCTGCACTTTTCCCTTTAACGGCTTTTACGTGTCTCTCATGGTTCTTCAGAAATTTGAAAACACATTATTTGTTACAATACATTTTTTCCCCGAAACTAAATATTGTAGAGGAAAGTTTTCTGTTGATCACAACTGATATTTTTCTAAAATTTATATTCGACACAATTTAAAAGGAAAATTCAAAAGGATCATTAGGCCCGCCGTACACTTGAGCTAAGTTAGCTTAGCTATGTGCCTGTTTAGACGTGGACGTTTAGCGGTTCATATTATCCTCACTTTGATACGTGACGATACACGCCACGTTAAAATCTAAACTGGCACATACATAGCTGAGCTAACTTAGCTCAAGTGTACGGCGGGCCTTAGGATTTTACTACAAACAGACCAGACTTATTTAGTATTCAGAAAGTCTCTTTTTTATAGCCACATTATAAAAATTGTTAATTATAATCGTTCTTTGGTATTATCAAAGAATTCTAGTGCGCAATATTTAGGAGTAGAGTTAAGATTTTCTTTTGAATATGACATAATTTTCGTTTTTGGCAATTTTTTCATTTAAGGGTTATGTTTCGATTTTCACTGCTTTTTTCGTCTTTGATATTTTGCAGATGTTTTGATTTTGCAATTGCAAATAAACATTTTAGATTCAGGGCATTTTAAATTCCTAAAAATGAACGAAACCCTAAAATACTAACAGAAAAAACATTTTTCCAATAGCAACAAAAAAATGTGAATAATTAATTAATTTGATTTTTCTCTTTCTCGTTTTTCTCTCCTCGATAAAAAAAAATGAATCATTCAATCATACATGAACAACAACAAAACAAACATTCAAATCTCACCATCACCCGTTCACTCACAAACCTGTCACCGATCACCAATCACGACGTTTTAATTCACATGCAATTTCACTGTTGCAAAATGAAAACAATGTTTATTTGTTTGTTTTATTTGATTTTCAATTGATATTATTCCACACTTGAAATACACACACACACACAAACGAACTTTTTTTTTTGAACATTTTTGTAATTAAAAAAAAATTTAAATATTGAAATTTTTAAATTTTAAATGAACTACTGATAAAAAATGGAAAATATTTGACGCGTCCATTGATTGACATAATATTTTGGTATGTAATATTTATTGCTGACGTTTATACAAAAATTTATTGCTGTTATTTTTTCATATATCCTTTGTTTTTCGTTAATGCACAATGTTTCGAAATTAAATATCCCATAGATAAAAAGCAGTAGTTTGGCTTTTGATTGAATGTGGATGTATAGAGAAATTATAAATTTATAAAGGAATTAAATAAATAAAATCATCCCGTTTGATACATTTCATCTGTACAGCCGTTATTTCATAAAATTTCGATTTTATCTACTTCTACGCATTCAACAAGTATTGAATTTAAAAATACCTGCTTAGCGCTCATCAACATATTTCCTCGTGGCAAAAAAACAAAAAAAAAATGGAAAATGAAAATCAATTAAAATAATTTATAAATAAATTATAAAATATGGTAATAATAAATTAAATATGATATTGCACAGCTGATGGCTTTTTAGCGAACCCATTATTTTGAGAATGACACTGTAATAATTAATCCCATTCAAAAATGCATTTCATTTAATCAGTTCTGTTGTTGATGTACAGGAAGACAGTAAAGGGACCGTTATTCGAAACTAAATTCAAAATTTAAGGGCTATAAAATTGACTTTCCTAAGCTTATTTTTGAATAAAAGTACGAATTTACCCAAGTATAGCATTTTGGAATGCACTTAAAGTTTAACTGATCACGAAACTCGGGTTCAAACCGAACGGGTTGCGTGGGGGTTGATTCGCGTTCTAAGAAAAAAGTGTTTATCATTTTTTCAAGATGAAAAAGTGTTTATCATTTTTTCATTTCATTTTTTCTAGCAATGGTATTCTGTCTGCCACCATGAAAAAATTTACTGAAGTCACCTCGGATTGATACTAAGAACCTCGTAATGAAATCGAGTCTAAATGGGTTCAGTGGATCTCAAGTTATATGCGAACAGAAAAAAGACAATACATCAAATTAATTTTTGCAATAAATATTGTCTTTCAAGAACAAAAATCGCTGGTTGTGAAAAACTGTCCACTGTTTTTCTCCCAAATTTGTTCTTCAAAATATCAAAGTATACTATTTAAGGCCCGTTTTTGCGCCAACTATTCTTAAAAAACTGAGTTGTGCTTAGTCTAACGAAACCATAAAAATTCTGGGATATGAATAATTTAAGTTGGACTTAAGCTTCTAATTCACTTTGGTGCAAACAACCATAAATCAAAAAAAAAACTTATAATAGTACAGGGTGTTCCAATGGCTTGGACCGATGTTAACATAAAATAAGACAGTTATTTGTTAAATTTTTTTTGATTTCTTTATTAAATCGTGTTCTTTGGCACATGACAATTATGTGTGAAAGATAATATAGCTCAAATGTTCGCCAAAGCTTCGGTGGCACACCTTCACTCGATGGTCAAAATTTTTGATGAAATCTCTGCATAATTGCTCCTCGATCCCACGAATATGCCTTATTATTTCGTCCTTCAGCTGTAGAATTGTTGTGTGCTTGTTAGCATAGACCGTACTCTTGAGATAACCCCAAAGCAAGAAGTCCAAAGGCGTCAAATCGCTTTGGTGGTCAATTGAATCATGAAGTGCGCGAAACGCATTTTTGTTTGAATCCCCATTTTCGTATTATGCTTCAAAAACTTTAACACGTTGTTCGATTGTTAATCATTTTTAGGCTGAAATTGCCAAAGACTGAATTAGTCAGACCTGAAACCAGATGTCAAAAATCATTAGACGTTTAGCCGCAATCGCATTTAACCAGGGCTGTGGAGTCGGTACCTCAATCTTCGACTCCGACTCCGGAAATTTTAGAATATCCGACTTCGACTCCTGAAAGTCTAGAAGGTCTAACTCCAACTCTGACTCCTTCGACTTAAAAAATCAGCAGATCTCCTCGAACCCCAAATCAAATATTGCTTGGTTGTAAATTTTGACTTTTGTATAGAATTGGGACAATAAACTAGAGAGTGGCCAATGTATGTAAAATAAACTGGTTCGGGATCAAAAGTGGATTTTTTCTCTGAGACAAATTTTCTCCGACTCTTAAGCCTAAACCCCAATTACGCGTTCGTGCGTGCGGCACCCACGCGGTGAAGGTAAAAACTACGCATTTAAATGAGTAAATGTATAATTGCGCGTTGCTCAGACGCGTTGCCGCGTCCGTGCCGCGTAGAGTAGGCTCAGTTTCTACATTTAGACGCGGTGACAACTACTAGATGCCAGAACAAAATCATGCCGCACGCACGAACGCGTAATTGGGGTTTAGGCTTTAAACTCTTTTATGGAAATTGACCGACTCCGACTCCTAAAGCAGCAATTTAGTCCTGACTCCGACTCCTCGACTCCGACTCCACAGCCCTGCATTTAACATCGGTGCAAGCAATTGGAACACCCTTTACTATAAAACGAGTTTGTGCCCAGCATGTTTTTAGTACTATCGCCCTTTGCAGATGCCGGCAGTGTACTCAGAAGCGATCTCTGAAGTGGGCATTTAACATTAATAAGAAGAAAAATATTTACACACATTTGCTAAATATTTTGAAATAAAACTCTGTGGAGTACCTGCAAATAATGTTTGAAATTATTTATCAAGTTTTCTGATTTGCCAAAATCATCGTTATTTGGATGAAATATCGAAAACTAAGATGATAATGTCTTGACAGCTGCCGTTTTCTTTCCACGTTTCCTTCAATTTCGTTCATTTCCTGTCAATCGATCGAAGTGATATCTAGGAACAATAAAATTTAACGAAGAGATGTTAGATCGCAGCGAACCTGTAAGAAGACATTGGTCTTATAAATAGTATTAAAAGCTATTTGACTTACCCTTGGAGCACAATGAACGCAACCAAGCCGCAACCATCACGCATCCAAATGTCACTTACGAGTTTATTTCACAGAAATCCTTTTGAGTGAGCACAGTGAACGCATTGAACGCTACCATAGACGCAAAAGTTGCCAAACTTTGAACTTTAACGCAACAAGTCTGCGTTGACAGTTCATAAAGTGAGGTTGGGGAAATGTCGTTCGAGGAAAAATTGATAGCCTTACCCGGCCCTTACACGCGTCTGTAGAGCTGACACAGTCTCGTGTAAATGCACTGACTGCCAGTTCGCTAAATGTATTTTAATGCAAATAACAAAGATAAAGACGAACAAAGCAAATTATCGCATCAAAATTATCAATTTTTTATATATTTTTCTACTTTAGTTCACTTTTAATTTTTCTGTGTTTGTCTCACAACGCAACAGACGACGTTTCTATTATGCTCAACCGCTCCTGAACTGCGTTGCGTGACAGTTCGAACCGTCCTTAGCTGCGGCTTGGTTGCGTTCATTGTGCTTCAAGGGATAAACACCGTTTTTGTATCGATTACATAAGGCGAATTAAAATCGCACACGAAGAGTAAAAATTGAAATAAAATTGGCCATTCGAATACGCTGAGAGAGTGTTAAGCATTTTTAACCCAAGTTTTTGAATTGCTGTCAATATCACCGTATTTCTATTTCAGAAGCAAAAATAAAAATTGTTTTTAGGATAATGGGGTGATTATTTGATTTTAGATTATATCTGCAAAAATATTAACAAAAAATTCTGAATTTTTATAGTGAATTTCTTCAACATAACATCACGTTGATAAAAATGTTTTTAAAACAACAAATCAACATTTTTGCATGCATATTATTTGTTTTACATTATATTTTAATTAACACTTTAACGCAAATATGTTTGTATGTTTATTTTTATTATGCTTTATTTTCATTGGTTTTTATATTTTTAGCCGTCGGAGCACTACAAAGGCTTAGTAGAAGAAGTACAGTAGATATACCCGAGCCATTGAAAGTGTAAACATAAAAATTCGATTTTCCTTGTTTCCAACACATTTACACATGCTTAAATCAAAAAAAAAAAAAAAATGTGAATAAAATTGAAAAAAAAATCTGAAGAAAAAGATTGCGAGGAGCCCACATTTATCAAACATTTAAAACGACAAAGTTTGACGAAAATCGAAGTATTATTCAATGTTCCAATCAGCTACCTACATAAATACCATCATATCATTTCTATTCATTTCTATGCAGTTTCTTCAATTGGCTGTAAACATTTTTTTAAAATCAGAATAATGTCAAAAAGAAAATCTTTTTTAATTTTAAATTTTAAAATTTAGTTAAGAATGCATCCTTAGAAATAATTTCTTTTTAATTTTATGTTTTATTCTTTTGTTATTAGTTTTTAAGATCTTAGAACAAAATGATAAAAAAATTAGTTATAAAAATAATTATTAAAAAAAAATTTTAGAGATAATTCATCACTTTTTAATGGAATAAAAAAAAAACTTTTTGTAAATAAGTCAATAAATAATAATTTAATATAATGCATGGAGAAAGCTTTTACTTGAAGTATTTTGTATTCGTTTTTTTAGTTGATTAAAATTTTTCTTATTATTTTAAAGTAGTTCCATAGCATAAAGTAATTATAATTTTGTCATTTTTTCTGAGAAACAGCCAATAAGCTTTAAATTGTGCACCTGAAATTAATATTTAGTCAGAATATTTTTGTTATCATTTGTAAAGTTTTTTTTAAATTTGTATTGTTTATTATTAAATTATTGTTAATTACAGCTTATAATGCACTTACAGAACTGTATTTTGTAATTTACAAACCAGATATAACCAAAATAAAGAAAACAAAAAAAACTACACATAAAACAGAATTTTACATTGTTTTATTATAATTTTTATTATTTCTTAATTTATATTTTGAGTCATTTTTCGGTTATTTTTCTTTATTTTCTTTCGTTTCGGTTTAATTTTTTCTAAGTTTTTGACGAGCAAAATGAGTTGTTTTGATTTGATCACGTTTAAAATACTCAGGAATCAATCAATCGTCAGATCATTTTTTTTTTTAAATTCAAATTCGAGGAGATATAAACTCTTCTTTTTATTACGGGAAATGTTTTAACATTTTGTGAGAAATAGAATTTTGAATTTCTAATAAACTAATAGACTTTTTTAATCGTAGAAAAAAAAAGACAAATCATACAAACATAAAAAATTATTCGCGTCTTTATTTTTATATTTGTTACCCTCCCATCCATTTTGTCCGAAACAGAGAAAATATAAAAACAAACGACCAATTATAATCAACTTAGCTCATTTGCGTCTCATCAACATCAACAACAAATTGTCGTCATTACAACTGACATCATCCTCCATATTCTCGACAAATAAATCAGCATCCACATCACCATCAAAAAATGCATCGGTCTATTATTATTGTCCGCGATCATCATGTAAACCAATGACACAAATTAAATCCGCTCAAAAATGCATGGACACAAAGCAAGTTAAATTCAAACCAATATTAGTACACCAAATGCAACAGCCATCATCATCATTAGCGGCAACATCACCAACGTCACCATCTTTGACAAGAACAGGTAAAATCAGTACAATGAGTTTAGCTAAAACAGTATCATCATCATTAATACATAGTAAACAGACAGACACTAAGGCCAATTCAACAATCATCAATAACAATACCAATGCCATACGAAATAACACTGCCATATTCATTAATCATAATCAATTAAGCAAAAACCAATTCTCATCACATGTTCAACAACTGCCATCAACATATCAATCATCAATAACACTCAATTCACAACCACAATTAGCACCACAACCACAAGTTCAACAACACCCAGTACACCAACAACAAGCAATGATGATGATGATGGTCAATAATAACAATATCTATGCGTTTGGCAACAAAATAGCACCGCCACTTTCACCTCCAGTTACACCAACATCAAGCGGCGGTCGCAGCACGAGAAATAGCTTCACCAACGGCAACGCAAGCTCTAGGAACAACAACAACAACAACGATAACAGCAGCGGCAACAACAAGTCTAGCAGCTCAGCCTCAACTCGAAGCCGATCTAGAAGCTCATTGCGGAATGTTACAGCGGCTAGCAACAATAGTACCACAATTATTATTGAATCATCTGATAACAACAATTTAACACCAGCCGCACTCCAACAAAACGACGAGAATCGCAATTCGAACTCATCCTCACCATCGCTAATTGGCTCTACACTTGGTTCAGCAGCTATCTCATCGTCTGCAATGTCCAAAACTCAAATGGCAGCGATCCGAATTACGGAGAATCCTCTACCCGAAACGGTCGCATGCTAGAAATCTTTCAAATAAATCAAACCGCGTATCATCACGACTGAGTGAATTGTAGTTTTTAGACAAACTAAATGAAATTACAACCTAAAATGATAACGAAGCTAAACAAGTGATATTGTAAGTAAGGTGTTATAGGAATTAGGGATCGGTTGTGTTATGGATAGAAAGGTATTGAAAAATTGGTGTGAAAAGATACTGATTGAGTGAGAAATGTATGTATTTTGTTAAGTTTTGGTTTTAAGTAAATATCATAGTTAATAATATTCAAATAAATATATGCATATGTCTACGTTATTATTTAAAGGTTTTAATATTTTTCGGCACAGGTCTTCAAAGTTAATAAAAAATCTTAGGCTTACTTTCTTTTGATGAAAACTTGCATTGCAGAAGTTTGGCCCTCACCGAGCCATTTAGCAAGTATAAATGTCAAACACCCCAATTCTGATAGTCGTGTCATTTTCGACAAGGGTTGTTTTACGTGTTGTTGTTAGGGTTATTCTACTAACAAAAACACGTAAAACGACACGACTATTAGAATTGGGGTGTAAATTTCGTAAAGTTTATTGTTTAAAAGTAATATTTATATACTTTTTATGGATTTTAGGTATTTTAATTTACAACTGACTCTTCGAGAGTAAAGGTAGAACCTGAATCGTACGTCGATGCGTCCGTCATGCGTCCGTCACGTTGACAAGTCGAGTAAAATCAACGGGCTGCTATGAGTACTCCCCTAATAATACGTTTTCCGATGCGGCAACCGCATAGAGTAGGTCGAGTTTCTATTTCTACTTTTACATGCGGCAACGCACGGAAATGTCATTTCGCAAAAAACTTTGTTTACGATTTAAGCAATTTAAGTATGGAACAAATTGAAAGTAATTGTTTCGACGATTCAGGTTCTAGCTTAAAACTTTTGCAAGTTTTTGTCCGTTTTCATAATTACACAACTTTTAATATTTACTATGCAGGCCCAGTAATAAGTTCTAAATTTTTAAAATAACTGGACGAGAAAATCATGTAAAGACCTATTTTGAAAACAATTTTCCGGGATATATGCATATAATTTATATCTTCAATTCTATTAACTAAAATAGGAAAAAATTATTAATTTGAAAATATTTTTTGATCTAAATCAGTAGTAAGAAAAGGAGTAAGCAAATGGTTGGAGAGTGGTAAGTTAATTTATGGAATGGTGATAGAAATAAAGTGCGAGTATTTTAATTCAAAATAACGAAAATAGCTATAAAATCAGATGATTCAGAAAATAATTATAAAAAATTATTTAATAATAATATTGTAGGAAAACACATAGCAAATAACTTAAATCACTGATCAGGTCAACAATAAAATCGAAACGAGATGCTAAATGTAATGCAAGAGATTCTTAAAATATTGTGTGTTAAAATCTTCAAAAATATTTTAATATTACAATGTGGGATAATTTATTTTTCTGGGCACTAATCATGTATTCCGACGCGTCTCTGTCTTTCGCCTTCGACGCAGCTTTTAACTCTTGACTTCGCCATATCTGCAGCTTGAACTTTCGCGGAATCGTCACTATGAATTGAAACGTGATTCTGACTGTCATTCCAGGAAATTTGAAGCTGCTGATATGGCGAAGTCAAGAGTCAAAAGCTGCGTCGAAATTGAAAGACAGAGACGCGTCGAGATACATGATTCCAGCCCTGGGCACCAATCATGTATTCCGGCGCGTCTCTGTCTTTCGACTTCGACGCAGTTTTTAACTCTTGACTTCGCCATATTTGCAGCTTGAAATTTGGCGGAATCGTCACTATGAATTGAAACGTGATTCTGACTGTCATTCTAGGAAATTTGAAGCTGCTGATATGGCGAAGTCAAGAGTCAAAAGCTGCGTCGAAATTGAAAGACAGAGACGCGTCGAGATACATGATTCCAGCCCTGGTTCTTCCAAAAATGTTTCGGTTGCTGGAATTAATTCCCTGGGATTCTATTTGGCGTACGAATTTCAGTTGTATGAAAGTTCTTGGCGTATGAAATTGTTCCATACCGTTCTATTATAAGAAAAAAATAAGATTAACTCTTCGTTGGTGTGATGGAATATGGCATACCTCATCACAGTAACGAAGGGTCAAATTTCCCAAAAACTACTTGAGCTACAGTAATCAAATTTTACACACATGTTTGGTCATTCAATGGGTCAATTCAGTTCACTTTTGGTGAAATTCTGTTTACCAGAATTGGTCAAAATGGCGGCTTTTTAAACCTTCGTTTTTGGAATACTCCACTACACCAACGAAGGGATAAATGTAACTATCATTTTTACTTTATTTTTAGTAGTTATCTATTGACTTTATGGAAAAATTTCTAAATAATTTCCTCGAGTATTTTGACCTAAAAAATATGCTATTAACTGTTGAAATTCGAATAACCGGACATGACTAAGCAGTTTTTTTGAAAATCAACTTTCCTAATTTGTTTATATATTTTGAAAGTTAAAATGCCTACGATTTCGGTACGGAAGTTTCACTATATTTTTTAATAAATAATTTCAAGCAAGATGACATTTCACTATAGCTTTAAAGTGCCTGTCTACACGAGGATTCACTTTGAGGCGGCACGCCATTCGTGAGGGTGAGGGACGCAGTGGGGAGGGAAACCAAAAAGAGCGAACGAAGTTTAGATTCACTTAAAATTATCGGTCGCAAACCGGTTTGTGTCTCGTTGTGCTTTTATTGGTCATTTCGTTGTTTGCTGTGGAGTCGTGCGCATCTGAAAATTCGGAGTTTTCTTCTTCAGATTGGCACAAAAATAGAGCCGTTGCTGATGAAGCATATAATAAACTTGTTACTGCAATTATTATATGATCCATATTTTCATTAAATTTAACAAATTTCACTGCAATCATTTTACAACTGAGTTAAATTTTGAGGTTATTTTCATCCCAATGTCTTGAACGTCAAAAAGGCGAAAGATTGTAGCGAATGAAAAAGGCGAACCGTGTGCACACGGCAACAAAATGAGGAAAGACGTGCCGCCTCAAAGTGAATTCTCGTGTAATCACACGCAAAGGCATCTAAACCAAAGATTTGGTATATAAAGAGGTGAAACCTAGAATAAATTTTGGGAACCCAAAAAATTGCGTCAGCAGAAATGGTATCTTTAGTTCTTTCTCTTTGAAAACAATTTTTTCCCCTTATATTTTGAAGCTCAATTGTCAAAAAATTAATAAAAAGAAAAAAAAAATAGAAATTAGACAAATTTTTATCCAAAAATTAGATTTTTTTTTTTCAAAAATTCGATTTTTTTAATAACAGTTTATAATTTTTAGCCACATTCTTCTTCCATTACATTTAGCATATGGGAATTGCATTTTTTATAAAAATCGCTGTCGGTTGACTTGCTAAGAATGAGCAAAAAAGGTGTTATTAAAAAATATTTAAGGTTTGAAAAACATTTCCAATAATGCTTAAGCGATCCTTTTTTCATTCAGTAAGTAAGCTTTGTTTCAATATCAATTTTTAACAACGAAAATTCATTAAAATGTAGTCTCAATTTATATTAAGTAAAAAAAAATACTCAAAGAGTTATTGAAGAAGAATTTAAATGTAAAGTTATTTAGACAAATAAATAGTACTGCCACATTACAACTAAGCAAATCCGCCGAAATATGTTCGAAATAAACAACGAATTGAAATGATGTTAAAAACATAAAAATTTGATGAAAGGATTGCAAGGGCTTTTGGAATTGCCGATATCATATTATGGGGGTTCAAATATTAATTCAAGCATAAACCTGACATATGAACTAAGTAATTGTTGCTTTTTATTATAAAAAATAAAATTTACAACAAAAATGAAATACTCAAAAGCAAGTTGTAAATGAATAAATTGAAACAAAAATATTAAGCAAAATTATTTATGTAATCGAAGAGTCTAAAAAAATTCTTCGTCAAAAATTACTCGTAATTAGACAAGTAGATGCTTCATTGAAAAACAATAAAAAAAAGTAAGTATAATTAAAGGTCCAGCTAAATTATAAATGAGTAAATATTTTGAATAAATGTAGATGTCACTGAAATTATAAACAAATCCAATTAGAAATTTATTTTACTTAAATATCTATTCTAAAGGCTTTAAAATTTAGGTAGTTCTAATTTAATAAAAACAAAATAATAATATGAAAAATTTTCTCTGATAGTTTGAGTGTTTTTAAAATCTTTTCCTTTCTATGAAAGAATTATATTTAATTTTAATTTGCTATTAATATGAATATGGCAGATGGCTAATTGAAATCAATAAATAATTTACATATTTTGTGGTCGAATTACATTTTGAAGACTAGTGAATTGAGGATTTTTTTACTGTTGATTTCAATGAGATATTTGTCTTAGGTTAGGTAAATTTAAAGGAGGATAAAGTTTTTATTCTAAAATTGTTAAAAATGTTTATTCATTTCAGGTAATAACAAAATTATTAATCTGTTTTATATTTTAGTTAATTATTTTTAATAAACTCAGGCTACAGGCATGGTGAAAATACGGTCGAAAGTCGTTTCTACAGCACAAGCAAATTTATTCCGTATGCACTCGTAGTTCGGTGTGATGAATATTTTGAATTTCAAACAAAATCTTGAATCAAAATTTAATTTTGGTTATGGTAAACGTTTTTAAAGTGGAAGTAATTTGAAAATGAAATTTATCCTTCTTTGATATTAGCCAATGATAGATGATTTTTTTCGTTGAATATTTAATTTCTATTTAGCGAATTTAATACTAGAAATAGGGTTACTAAATAGTTCAGTATCACTGCAAATTTATATAAAAAGAAAACTTAAATTTAATGATTGAAAAAGGAAAAAAAATATTAGTTGCCCAATGAAACTCTAAAATTATGTAGTGACATTAGTTGAAAAGGCAAAGAAAACATTTAAAAGTAAAATTTTAACGCTAATGAGCTTTTCTAACAGGGCGGGCTTTAAAAGGACACAAAAAATAAAAAATAGATACTAAAAGAAATTAATGTAAATTATCAATGAATAATATCATAAAAAGGTCTAATCCAATGAGAGCAAAAAAAGATATTTGCTTGTGTTACTATTTTGGTATTAAATCAAGTGTTTTAAAATATCATTTCTTACTGTTATTAAAAAAAAAATAGATGTAAAACTATTCATGCGATAGGCGGAAAGACTTTGAATAAATACAATTTAAAATCACTGAAAAATTCTTCAAGGAATTCACTTTTACTGTAGACAAAAATCAAAATAAAACTGAAACGTAAATAATGTTATTCAAAATAGTGTTCACTCAAAACCAACCAAACTCGACTAAAAAGATATTTTCAACTTATAACATAAGTTATAAGTTATTTAATCATAAATCACCTCAAAAGTAAATTAACGAGAAAGTTAAAAATAATGCTGTTTTATATATTTTTGTCTAATTTTTATTTGATTTTTAGTCAAATCAATAACAGACACAAAGAAAATTAAACCAAATAAAAGCTTACTTTTTCTCACTTTGTGCCTCAAGAAAAACATTAAAAGAAGAAAATTAAAAAAAAGAAAAACGAAGAAAACTAAAAAATAAAATAAATTGTTATTATTAATTCTAAGTTAAGAATTGTTAAAAAGGAATTACTGTTGATTTAAGGGAAATATAGTTAAATTGTTACCAAATTATGAGTACGCATTTAGCTATATTATTTAAAATTAAAAACAAATCAAAATAAAATATCAATTTAACGAACAATGGAATATCTAAATTAACTAAAAAATGATTGAGACATTTATCAAAAAATATAATTCAAGCGCGCATGCATGCGATTTTATTTAAACAACGTGAAAATGAAAATGGCTCTACGCTTGTGTGCATAATTTATTTTAAATTAAAAAACTACAATAAAATAAATTACTTGAAAAGGATGATTTAAGCGATTGATTTGTGTGAATTAGTAGAGTATAATCAAATTAAAATAAATTCAGAAAAGAAGGGAATCTGTGACGCTACATTGAATATTATTGAAGTAATTAAATTCAGTCAAATATAGTTAAAAATTGAAGTCAGGTAAAACTCAAAAAAAAAAAATATGAATTACGAAAAATATGAAATCAACGAACATCATTTTATTTGCTTTTGTAACAAAAACATAATTAAAATATAAAATATACATATATATGAACAATAGTTGGTTTTTATGATTTTTTATAGTCTAAGACGGTACAAATTGTAAGGTAAGTTTGAAAGTTAGTTATTTATATCTTTTAGATTGGAGGATTTAGGTGTGAAATTGCTTTGCTTTAATAAATACATCAAAAAATTTATAAATTATGTGTGACAAACAGCTTAATTATAATTCTCTGCAAAGGTGAGGAGTAACTCTTGAATCTCTTGTTGCTTGGAAATATGCTGATTACCGGTTAGAAATCCTGGATTTGTGCATGACACATAGATGGCACTAAAATATGAAAAAATCTAAAACCTACAAATGTTTGTTAAAATTCCAAAACTTACAAGTGTTTTCGAATACCAAAAAAAAACTTTTTTTAAATGTAAAATTTGGGTACTTTTGAATACCAAAAAATGCCAACCGAACAAAAGGTTGGTATTTTTTGGTATTTTTGAGTCCGATTGAATTTTGATGTGTGGAAGAGTTATGTAAAATTACATTCTAAACACATTTTGACTTCATAATATTTCCAATACGAAGAACCTTTTTTAAGAAAATCTCAAAATAAAACTTTTATCTGCTTTCGTAACACTTAATTCAAAAGTATTGCTAATTTATGTCAGCTGCAATTGAAAAACTAGACATTTTCGGTGTGAAAAACATTTTTACGATATCAGAAAACCATTTTCTGCACGTAAATCTTGTATGAAAGAAATTCAGATTTTATTAATTTCAATTTAAAATTTATGAAGCGCTTTAAAAGGTTTTTGGTCCGAATTATTTCAAATTTATTTTAAATATGAACAAATTTTACAATTTTTTTGGTCATTATCACAGATTTGAACGAGAAATGTTTTAATCAAAAAATTTAAGTCATTTTTCACATCTGAAGCTGTTGTTTACTGAAGGACTTTTCGCATTTTTCTTTTCCTTTTTTTTTGAGTTTGCTTCCTCTATTTCTGGCCCAAAAAATATTTTAAAGCTAAGAAATATTCATAAATATTAATAGAATATGTACTTACAATTAACGAGATTGTTTTTTTAAAATCTTTTTTAGGTTAAATCAAATAATGGTGCGAATACAGTTTGAATGATTAATATGTGGACATCGATATCCCAATTAAGTGATATTTTTATTTCCATCTCGAATTTTAGGTATTAAATAGAAATTTAGTTTAAATCTTCAATTATCTTAAATTATTTTGAAGAAATTCCAGCGGAATTTGCTTGGAAAGGTGTTTGGAAAACATTTGTAGGTTTGGGAAATGAAATATCCTCATTACCAGCTCGAGAACTCAGCTCGCAAAATGAGACACAGACGGCGCTAGTTTCTAAAGCAAATTTCTTGGTGTGTTTTGTTCAAAAAAGGTGGTCAAAACACTTTTGAAAGTCGTTCGAGAAGCACCCTTGGCGCGTCGTGTGTCCGTTTTTTCAACAGAAAGAAGTTATTATTTATGTCAAATATGTGAAGTTGACTTGAAATCCGTGAATCAATACGCACAAAATTCAATTAATAACAAATTACATGTAGTTTATCTTCTGTTTTGTGTTTTTTAAATGAAAATTCTAATTGTTGTGATGTTTTAAGTGAAGAAGTTTTGTTCAATTTTTACATCAAAACCCGATTTTGACCCGTGAAATTGTGATTACGAGATTAATTCTATGGAATATTGCCGTTAATTCATTCAAATCTGCATTTTATTTTAACGTTGTGCAAGAATCATGTAAAAACATAATAAACACAGAGAATTTCCATCGATTTAAGATATTTCAAGCGAGGTTACACTGAAGAAGAGAGTCAAGTTTTGTTAAAAAATATTTTTCTCATTCGAACTGATCTTATGTGATCGCTAAACGTAAGAAATATCGCTGAATTTGCATAAAAACTGGTTTTGGCGCAACTCAGTGATTTCTTTAAAAACTAAACAAATAAACCACGATATCAGTTTTATAATAACATAAAATTATCCCCAAGATTGGGTGACGTTATATTGGTTAAATGGTTTTTAAAGTCTTTCGAGGAATTTGAAAGAAGGGGCAATGTTGTGGTAGTTTTAATAATTTTACCCCAAAGAGAATAGTTTAAAGTTGTTATAGCGTGGAAAACCAGAAAAAAAAACAAATGCAAAGAAATTCAAATCTTATGAAAACCTTTTTTTATGTATAAACGAAATTGCAGAATAAAAATCCGGTTCTGGATTACTTGTCCATCAAAAGGGGAGCAACAAGTGGTTCTTCAGATAATCGGCTCCATTCATAAAAATTGATTCGCGTGCTTGTTATGTGCGCTTCTTATTTGCATGGATTAGAAGCGAAAGAGTGAAGTTGAGATCGATCTGCCTGTGTTTTTTTTCCACATTATTTTGTGGTCGTTTTTCTTCTCTGACTTCGCATTACAGTGATTTCCACGGTTTTCGCGGCGCGAATGACCCAAGCCAGGTTCCTCCAAAACTAGTTTTTAAATGGTCACAACGACTATGAACGGCTTTACGGATATTCCTAAATTTCAGCGACGTGTGGCAAAAGATTAATTCCCGAGTCCATATTTGGGAATTCGATATTAATATCAATTGAAGTAGCTGCGAAAATACTATAAAATTAGCAAATTCCTGTAAGATTTGTGAGGTTTTTTTTCGTTAATTAGACGCTGGTGGAGTGCACGTTTTTTGTGTGGGTGGATTTTTACAACAATTTACCAAAAATGGATTACTGGAATTGGAGAATTTTTATACCTCTGGGAATAATTTTACTATTGCTTCCGAGTGGTCTTGTTGCGTCTGGATATGTGGAAAATGATGATATGAAAGGTAAACAATGTTTTAAAGGTTATAAATTTTATAATATTTAATTTTTTTTAAATTTATTTTTATTGATTTACTGCAAGTGGTATGACTTTGTGGTATTTATTTTTGATAAACCAAATCTTGTTTTGCTGTTTTTACCTGTTTGTTTTGTGACCCACCGGTGGTCACTTGGTCCCAGAATGTAATAATACATCTTGGGCCCAAGTGTCCACCAGTGGGCATAATTTAATTTGTATCTTTTTTGCTTTTTTATATTTTTTTCATTTCTTTGTTTTCCCCTTTTTTTACAAATTTAATTTATACTTGTTTTCGTTTAGCAAAACTGTTTGTTTTTAATGCTCTACAAAGCATAATAATATATTTTAACTTAGTTTTCAATCCTAAAATAAAGTTTTCTTACCTAAACATTACTCAGTATTTTGTAGGCATTGGCAGACCAAACTACCAATTCCAAGTAAAATAGGTTTACATCCTGGGACCAAACTTAATATTTCTCAAAGCTAAATATATGTAAAAGGCTCCAACTGGTGGTCAGGATGTCTCAAAATGAAACACGTAGTGTGACCACGGGTCGACATCCAATAATGACCACCGGTGGTCACTTGGTTCTCTGTTGGAAAATAAAAATGTTCACCGGTGGGCACGTGGCGCTCAACGTGTTAAAGCGAGGATGTAAAAACAAAAACAGTCTCTAAAATAGAATGTAATTGAGACAAAAAACTAGTTAGACTCTAACCAGTTTTTTGTGGCACACAATAAAGAAATAGTAAAAAAAATCAAGTAATTTTACGAAAATCCTTGTAAAATTCCACTGCCCGATAAAATTACAAGGATAGTGTAGATTATTGCTATATATCTGATTCAATCAGGGAAGTATGAAAAGTACTTGTTTTTGGAAGTTAAATGTTTTTTTTTCGAAATAAATTCTATCTAATCGCAATGCTTTATAAATTGATATTCTTTTATTAAAAAACAACTGTAAAAATTTAACATAATTTCTAGTTATTCATGGGAAAAATATCGATATAATCATCAGGCCCGATGTTATTCATGTCAAAAATCATTTAACGAAACTTTGTAGCTTTTCGCCCAATTCAACATAATGCACAAAGATTGTGATTATTTAAATTGAAATACAATTTAATACCAACTGTTTAATTAACTCTCCAAGATTTGGTTAAAATGTGGCGCCATTTTTAGATTCTTAGAAGCATTAAATAACGTTAAATACAATTTGACAGTTTTGAGTGTGCTATAAAAGCTCTTTTATTCTTTTATTACCGATTCAAATTCTAGAATTTTATTGTTGTTTGAGGTAAATTTGTTAGATAAAAAAAGTGATTGTTATGCTTTTTTTGTGATTTGATTTTTTTTTGTAAATAAAATGGCTTTAAAGTCATGACGCGTCGTCATGCATTTTAATATGACTGTTATTAGAAAAATTTAATGTGAGACTCATATAAGAAACTGAAAAACGTTTCTAGTGATTCACTCTTATAAAGCTTCACAGTCCTTGGCATCATTTAAAGATTTTGTTTTTTATCAAAAATTAATTAGACGTAATTGCAGTAGAGTAATTGATATTTTTTTATAAATTTTAAATAAATATGTTCTTGTGGTTTTTAGTGAAGATTTGTGATTAAAAAATCGTATGAATCACAATTTTTACTTTCTTATACGAGGTATAATAATACGAAGTGTAATAATACGAAGTATAATAAAGTCATGCATTGTATTCATAAAAAATTTAGACTCTTAATTTTGCATAAAAAACATTTCCCGACCACTCCTGAGTCGATTGGAGCATTATTACAAAAATATCTTTCTGTCTGTCAGTCTGTTAGTCTGTTAGTCTGTTAGTCTGTTAGTCTGTTAGTCTGTTATTCTGTTAGTCTGTTAGTCTGTTATTCTGTTAGTCTGTTAATCTGTTAATCTGTTAGTCTGTTATTCTGTTAGTCTGTTAGTCTGTTATTCTGTTAGTCTGTTAATCTGTTAATCTGTTAGTCTGTTAGTCTGTTAGTCTGTTAGTTCGTTAGTCTGTTAGTCTGTTAGTCTGTTAGTCTGCTAGTCTTTCTGTCTGTCAGTCTGTGTACGATATTTCTGAAAAACGAATAGAGCTAGAGCCATAAAATTTGACAGGCATGTCGGGTCCTGTAATGGGACGAACCTATCAACTTTTGGTGGAAATCTGTAGTAACCAAAATGACGGTTTTTTTAAAAGTCGCAATTTCGTTTTGGCGATTTACTCCGAAACTACGCATTTTTTCAGTAGTCTCACGTAAAGAGTTGGAAATAGTTGGAGACAACACAGTTTTTTTACATTTTTGTCCTTTACTAAAACTGCGTATCTCAAGCCGTTATCGAGATAAAAATCAGTGTCTTGCGATTCTCGAAAAATAACGGTTTCTGCTGTATGTAAAACATGAATTAATGAGAATGACATTCTCCACCATTTTGTTTTTTACAGTTATCCGTTATCTTTACCGTTATTGAGACATTTTCAGTAAACCGTAAAAATCAGATTTTTGTGAATTGCTTGCAAACTGGCGGTTTTTCGAAGCAAACAATGTAATACTAAAATTCTCTTTTACCGTAAATTTTACCGTTATAAAGATATTTCAAGTTTTGTAAAAAAATTTTCATTTAAACTAAAATTGTATTAGTAAGGGTATAGTATAAATTGCTTAAAACCGTAGATTTTTTACACCAAATTTGTATCAAACCGCATGTTTTGTCTATCATTTGATATCTACTGTAAATAAATATTTGACGTAAATTTGATAAAAAATAATTTTGGTGTTATTTTGACATTTTACAACAAATATAGTATTGATAAAAACATGCGAGTTGATACTAATGTAAAAGATCTTGATAAAACAAAAAATTTTCTTTACAAATCTTTGAATTTTTAATCGTGTATCCAGCCCGCTCTACGTTGTTTTCACATACGCTATGGTAAGCCCGCATTGAATAAAGAATTTGTAAAATTTCAACTACTGTTTCTTTTTTGACATGCCAAAAATACAGTAGAAATAATAACTTATTTATCCAGCAAAAAAAAAAACAAATATGAAAAAATGCCTGCAATTCAATTTTGATCTAAATTTATACAAATTTCTCAATCTCTGACAACTGATCGTCATATTAAATCATATCTAAATTTGATTAGACCAGAATTACGTTTCGAGGGCTAAAAATAGAGATGAGGCTGGGAGTAAAATAACATAATAATTACTAAGATATATCATATTTCATTATTCTTTGTTTTTGTCATAGATCTTATTGGATCACATAAAAAAGCCGGGGATTTAATTATTCGTACTAAAAGATTTATGGTCTCAAAATGACTGTTGTAGCCTAATTAATTGCTTGTATGTATTTTTTTCAACAAATTAATATAGATATGTGGAAACTGTTTTTTTACTCCATTCAATCTATTTATAAATGTTAAAAATTAATATTTTTTACAAAATGTTTTCTTCAAAATATGATAAGGGAACGCCACATAAAATACGTTACACGTTTAGGAGGAGTGGTTCTCGTGAAAAAGCCGGACAAGGTGGGGGGATTGGATCACACTAATTCGCGAAAATTAGTGTGACATATTTTATGGACAGTCCCCAACACAAAATATTAATCCAATATTTTTGTTGCGTCGTCGCGTCATTAAAGAAAAATTGCTGCGATTGAACAGAAAATCTCCTTCAAATCGTAATAGAAAATCATTCAAATATCCAAAAAGATTCATGTGGAGGACTAGAGAATGGACAAAAAGATTCATTTAACAAGATAACTAACTTGGCTGGAAAATATTTGAAAATTCCACACCGAGTTGAAAAATAGATCTTTTCTAATAACTTTCAGTTCATTTACAATACCTTTGCCAGTTGAAATGTAAGAATAAGGGCACCTGAAAGATTCTAACATCCGACTTGTATTGGAAATTTCACACAAGATATTTTGGTTGGCAATACATCTGCCTGTTGCTGTTAGGACAGAACCTTTGCTTCAAAGTGGTCCGTTGGATGAATAGAAACGAATAATGAAATGTCTGGTACATGAGCAGTAGCTTCAGGTAAACCAAGATAAATCAGTGAATTCGTTCTACCTGTCGTTTTCAAACACACCTGAGATGTGGCATTCATTTTTTTCTTCTCTTATACCACCACTCTAACTAGTTTTTTGTGGCAGTTTCTTAAGGTATGACATGTGGAATTTTGGAAACATCCACACATGTGTTAGTAAATACAGGACTGGGACAGGATTTTATTTTCCATGGAGCGGTTGAGGATGTTCTATTCATTTACATGACCCGAGATTACAGAAACATGGTCACCTCGCACACACCACTGTCGTAATGGGGATTGCATAAAATGTTCGTCGGATGTTTTGAAATGAAAGCGATCCTGATCCTGTCCATCAGGATCGGCACAACAATCAACCATGTTTATATCTATTCATGTGTCCTGGCCCATTAATTGACCATATTGAATTCACTCCAAACAAAGTGTGGGAAGAAAAAAGTCCATACACTCTAGCTCTAGGTTTTTTTTTTGCACGTTACCCAAAAGAAAAACTAGAGGACGTAAGCTAGGAATATTCTTCAATTCAAATATCTAAGTGAAGTGTAGATCACGGTAAGATCAGATCGTTGGAATCCATCCTTACGTTGTTTTTTTTTGTGAAGAAGAAAAGTTGTGTGGTGCTAGACTGAAGGTAAACAGGAAGCTGCTCTTGTTTGAGTTTCGTCTTATCGCTTGAGTGTGTCGTCAAATTTCATTTATTGCCAACGCTAGCAACCCTTTAACATTTCCCATTCAGTTCACAATCAGGGCAGCTCTAAATGATACTATCGGCAAATGAGCGCATATTGCGTATAGCAAAGAATGTCCACGTCCATCGCCGAATCCTTTTGAGTATGCACTCAAAACAATTGTCTTGTGTCGGAATTTTGTGCTGTTCAAAGGGAAACCTTTCGTTTGAAGTCATCGGTTTCAGGGACGAAGGGGATACGTAATAAAAATTTTCCAATGGCTTTTCCGATTTACAAAATACATTTTTCAATTGTTAGAAGCGTGCCAGCCACTTTTAAGGACGCTTTAACGGACGCCAAGTGCCCGGCTATGACAGGAAAGTGGCGTTGCATCCTATCAAATCAAGCGTGGAAAGAAATGAAGAGCATTTTGTTATTTTTATGCTGCTTATGCTGCGTTTGTAATTTGATATTTTCCTCTATTAATCAAAACGGAAGTGATTTCAAGTTTAGGAAGCTGTGAAAAGGCTGTTTTCCTTTTATTGATGTTGTACTAGGAAAATTATATTGAAAGACACTTTTCGGGTTTTTAAAAGTGGTTTTTTGTTAAGAGATAGGGTTTTTGAAAATCTGTGTATTCGGGAAATTTATTATTTTAAAGGGGCTATCCATAATACGTCACTATAAATTTCAGTCTTTTCGTACCCCGCGTCACTATTTATTTTTACGATTTTACATGATTTTTTACATCGAATTTAGTGCCACCACCACCGTTAAAAATGCAACTTGTTTTATAGACAGCCCTTGAACCCTTTTTGTTATCATATGATCGATTAACCGCAGAACAATTTTTTACCCAAAAGTTTTTGTGGTTTTTAGTAGAAAATTTCTAAAAATATCTTATGAAATACATGTCTGACGTATTTTAAGGCGTTCTAAAGCAAACTTTAAAAAAAAAAACTAAAAATAAAAACTATAACTTTATGTATAAAAAAAACTTTTAAAATACGTGACTGACTTTTAGAACGCCTCCCTCAAAAAGATTTTTGCAATTTCCGGTCGCTTAAAAAGGATTCTAATTTTTAGAGGAACTGCCAAAAGTTTTTATACACTATATCAGACATGGGCAAAGAGTAGAATTTTCACACTTTTGAGCTAATCTAACGAAATTTTGTGAAATACATAAAAAAAACTGTGTGGAATGATATATCATATAGGACTGTCTGTCTGTCTGTCTGTCTGTCTGTCTGTCTGTCCGTGAACACCACAACTTTCGAAAGAGTTGAGCTAGAGACTTGAAATTTGGTACGGTTACGTTTCTCATGTATGACAAGGCTAAGTTCTTCAACGGGCAAAATTGAACCATTCCTTCCCCTCTCTCCCATACAAACGAAACAGTTTTTCGCAATTTTCTCGAAAACGGTGAATCTTATTGAAAAATTTATTTAGGTAAAATGTGTTTAGAATACGATTCTACATAACTTATTCATACATTAAAATACAGTTGGACCACTCCTTTTCCCCTCTCCAATATAAATCGACTTTTTCCATAAAAATTATGTTTTTTGAATGAACTCGCTTTTAACTGCTCTAAAAATTCCTCATTTTGTAGGACAGAAATGGTTTCATTTGGAAATAATGCCAAAACTTGATACAGTAATCCCTCCAACTGCGCGGTAGATACGTTCCACAAAAAGAGCGCGCAAACCTAAACCGCGCACTGTGAACCCTACTTTGTATGAAATTTTGGGGTTAGAAACATGTTTTTTAAACGAAAATTATAAAAAAAAACCGCGCAGCTGCGAAATTTTTAGCGTGCAGTTCGAAATTTTGGTATTAAAAACTTAACCGCGCAGTTGCGAAACGGCACAGTTAAAAACCGCGCAGTTGGAGGGATTACTGTAACTACATTTTTTAAATTTTCAACGAAGCCATTTAAAAATTTAAAAAAATATGACATGACAAAATTTTTCTTTTGTTTAAAGGTTGAATTAACGTTTAAAATGAATTTTTTATTAATGAACAAACTAAAAATTTTATCATGTCATTTTTGAAATTTTTAAATTGCTTCAATGAAAACCTGACATATGTATGTGGTTATCAAGTTGTATTGGCAAATTTTCACGGGTTTCGAAACAAAAAACCGACATCCAAAAATGTAACCACCGAGAGTCGAACATAATTTAGGGCTTTTTACTTAATATTGAATTAAAAAGTATATCCAATATTTCCACATTAAAAAAAGTCCAATTTCAAGTACATTCATTATTAGTTGGTGAAATCTTTATAACTAACTATCCACCATAATTTTAGAAAAATTTCTTTTGTTCTCACCAGCAGCAGCAGCATAGACGTAGTTAGGTGTACATTAAAAAAAATATACTAGAAAAACATATCTTATACGCTTATACCTTGAATTCCACCGAAAAATATTGGGTAATTACAAAGAAAATCATGAAATAAAGAAAAATGAAAAAAAAAACATAATTTTATTCGCCACAGTGAGATATTAAAAAATTGCGCATTTGGGTATTTAAGAAAAATGATTACTTCCCGGGTTTTCTGTACGTGTAAAAAAAGTAAAAAAAAAAGTAAGTAAAGAAAGAGATTGAAACCAACTGTTGGACACAGAGAGGGGTGTTGGCGCGTCAATTTGAAAGAATATACTATAGTGGACAATCGGGGATCGGTGGCGTACTATTTTCGCTCAGACGAACATTGGCAAAAGTCATCAAGAATTTTACAGTGTAATTTCACCCAAGCGCGAAGCGAAGCGCTACAGTAGCTCATAGTAAGGAAAAACGACTACCCACCCACAACTACAGTTATCCGACTCTATGTGACGTTTGCATGGGGGTCTTACAACCCGCCTGACAAATACTAAGTTACAAAACGTACGCATGACCGACTGGTTTCATGTTGTTTACGACGTTCCGCATGTAGTTTTGAGTCGTCGCGCTGCGTATCGGCCGACTTTAGCGTTTTGGTTTGGGTAAATTCTAGGCCCCTTCAAATAGAATAGCGGCTATGGGTTAAAAAAATCGTTTGCATTTATTAATTTAAAAAAAAACGGCACCACTTAACAATATGGTACATTCGATTTCTACACTTATGCGCGTTGTGACGTATTGGAACGTCACGAATGCAAGTTATGATGTAAAGATTTTTTTTGTTTGGTTTTTACCTTCCCTAGGTTGGGCTGTGGAATATGCATCGCAAAAGATAAAACTCGTGACTGAATCGATCCACAGGAATTTGAAACCTGAATTTTTTCGTCTAAACTATGCATCCCAAGATGAAATTTGGTTTCTTTAAATTGTGATTTCGTAAAGAAATTTCACTTGCACCGCAACTTGGGGTTTTACAAAAGCATTATGGGTGAATATTTATATAGCATTTGTAAGATTCTGCCACCAGTCAACATCGCTGGATTGGATATGATAAGAGTATTGACCGGAGGAATGTGCTAGCACCCCAAACGGGTACCAAGATTCAATTTTTGGACCATATTTTTTGCATTTCTAAACTAAACTCGGCTCCACTAATAGGTTTCCTCAAATGTTACTACTCAAAATACATGTTGGTTCATCGAGAAAATCCAAAAACTTTCTTCAAAAAATCTTACAGAAACAACGCATTTTAAAAAATTACTCTATCGCATCGAATATAAGTAAAACAGATGTTTACATTTGGCTTCTGTTGTTTTTTGTTACAAAAAACATGAATTTTAATTTTTCTTGCGTCCTGATTTATGCATTTTTCCTCTTTTTTAAAAAAAATGCTCAATCGGAAAAAGAGCAGCGGCAACCAAAGCGATACAATTGGATTTGAGTGCGTACATCTGTTTCAGGATCAAGCGTCCTGTTGGTAAAAAGCGGATATCGGGAACTTCCGTAAATTAAATGCATTCCAACGGAAGTGACGAGGTCAATTTATGACTTTCATATTCTCATAGAATATTCCTAGAAATGTTTGTGTTTTTTTATTCACTTTCTTCGTGTTCGATATTTCAACACTTCGAAGAAATCCGAAGCAAGGTGATTCGCTTGAATAAGAACGATGTTGCAACATGAACCTGGCACGTAGATGGTAGTGATAGATAAAGTCATTTGTTTTATCTTATCAGCAATTTTAATACTTAGATAAGATTTAGTTTTGACTTTTTGCGGAAAGTATGTAAACAGTTTTATATCTGTCGGTTTGGTCGTTGTTTTGAACATGCTTCAATTTCTAATTCGGTTTATTTTGGCCACGAAAAAGTTCATAATCTCTAAGAGCTTGTCTTACAGTCTCAATGTACAATTTTACCTGTAATTTCCTCAAGTTCGAGGCTTAAGCAGAATTGATAAGAATTGCAAATTAAATATCGATAAAGAAAGTCGATAGAAGATATTTTTTTACTTTTCTATGCGTAGCTACAGAAGGAAAATATTGTCTTCATTATGGTGACAACCAACTCGAGAACGGAGCTTTCCTGATCAACACGAAGATCCATTTTTCTGATCAATTCTGATCCATTTTTCTGATAAATTTCGATCCATTTCACGAGAAAGTGTGAGGATGACCGTGCATCTGACTGTCGGTCTATCGGTCTGTCTGTTGTACATACCTTAAATAACACGAGAACGCGTTGAGCTAGCGACTTGAAATTTTTCGTGGATGAATTTTACCACAATGGCAGTTTTCTATCAACTTTTGGAAAAGCAGCGTTAACTATAACGGGTACCTCACACACAGTTTTTTTTAAATACAGCCTTTTGAAAATTTCTCGAAAACTATGGACTTTCAGGAAAAACCACTTATAACACATTTTTAAGGAAATACAATTTGCTACATTTTTTGCTTTGACGGTTTTTACGTATTTCTAGCAGTTCTTGAGAAATTTGGAAAAATATATTTTTTTTACTTGTTTTTCCAAAATTTTCAATATTAAATGTGCTGTTTACATCAGATATTTTTATATATTGTGGGTTTAGCATTTTTGGTGTATGTCACGTATCTGCCACTACAAGTTTATCTATTATAGTGGCGGATAAGTGCCGTACACGAAAAGTCCTAGTAGATTTTTAGTGTATGGCACTTACTCAAAATAGGGATGTTTTACTTAAAACGTTCCTACTGGGATTTGTAATGTTTGAAGAGCATTTGAAGAGCATTTGCTCTCGGCAGAGACCCAGGGGGAAGCTTTAGAGTCGGCCAAAAATACGTTGTAGCCTCGCATCGGTCAAGTAAGTAAGTTAAATATTAATCCGACATTGTTTTCTTCATTTTCTACGATTTTTTCCACAGATTTTGATTAAAATCTGGTAAAAATCAGTTAAATCAAGCTCCGATTTAAATGAATTCAAAACACTTTTTTATTACTATTTTAAATATTGTCATCAAATTTATTGTCAAGGAAAAAAAAGTTTGTTTAATAAAAAAATAAACCTTGCCATCAATAAATTTTAATTATCATTAGAATATTTCGGTTCTTCTGAAGAAGAATCCAATGAAGAATTTCCATGTCAGTGTCCTCAATATGGTCTATCATTAATTAATTGAAAACTATTTCAAGTCATAAATATGACAATCTAGTAAAATAGTAGCGAAATTCTAAAATTAAACTGTCGCAATCCCTCAGGCAAATTCAATTCGTTTAAATTTGGTATACGTTGTTATGAAAACAAACACTTGGAATATTTCTAAGTGAACAAACATAAAGAATTATCGCTTTTAAGCAATTTCTCCTTCAAAAGCAGTAAAAATGAAGAAAAAAAACCTTTAAGAAATCATAGCGAGAGATTCTTTGGAAAACACCAAGGGAAACAGAAAAATACGCGTCCGTCGTTTCACACAATTAACCTCTTCAATTGACAGCAATTAATAGAATCCACTTCTTGGCATATCCAGATCAGATATACTCGCAGTGACATTCTCCAAGATGTGCTCACAATACAATAAAACAATGAAATGGAATGAAGCGGACCCATCGCACTACTGAGGATTGTCACCAAAAGTGCTTAACATTACAACATGTAGTATAACTAACTACTAGTCATAATTATTCGTTAATGAATGCATGCGACGAATTACAGTGAAACATGCAACATGTGCAGAATTTATGCTTGTTTGTTGGAGAATTCTTACAGAATCTAAAGTGTATCAAGGTAATATACCTTAAAAGTTACCACTCTTCAACTTTCCTCTTCTATGTTGCTGCACACCGGTTCCCAGTTCAAGAAAGAACCTCATCAGAATTCAGCCAATTCAGAAGATTTCCATCGGTACGTACGTTGACCAATGTCGACCTCCCTACCTTTGCTGAGGTGCTTGCGGTGGCAACTTTTTCTGCAGATCTTTTAAATCCTTTGGCCTTAACAACAGGAAATCAGACCGGCTCAGAAATGCCATTATGCGAGTGCATATATGATGCAAATAAAACAAAAGTATGCTGAAAAAAAATACATGTACGTTATGAATTTAGCAAAACATACTTGAAACTTGTCCAATATGCAAGGCAATTCATATCCCATAAAAAGTGGATAAGATTTTTTTTATTCATAAAAGCACTGAAATAAGGAACCAATAAACTCATTTTGGTTCGACAACATTGGAAAATTTTTCGCTTGCAACATTTGGATTTTTATGAGGTTTATGTGGTTTTATATATGAGTCTTTTTTTTTTGGTTTCTGTGTGCGCTGCTGCGTTTTAGGGCAGACCAGCATTTTTCGATAAATTTTATAAGATTTGACGCAAGAGCGGGACTTAAGTGCTACACTCGGGTTTTTATTGGTTTAAATTGATCGATATCGAAGAGTCAGACACGCACGCGTAATTCAAGGAGTTTTGCCAGATTGCATTTATTTTTGAATAGCCAAGTTTTCTGTTATTGTAAGTTTTAATAATGAAAAATTATGGACTTTGTATTGATTATGATGGCAATATTTTATAATTAATTTCCGTATGGGACTTTGCGGTAACTGAAACGATGATTTAAAAATAAGGGTTGTATCAATTTTAATAGGTGTTTAAAACCGTGTTTAAAAACTATTTATTGTGTAATAAACAAAATCAGTATGGATTTGTATTTGTTGGTTTTGTTTTAATAGCAATTTATCAAAAACTTCTCCATTTAACAATAGGTTGCAAGACCACTTAAATCGTAAGATTCTGATTTTTGCAGTAAAATGCTTTTTTGAGCAACAAAACCTGGAGATTTATTTTACGAAAATTCGAAGACCAATTTCTGCCTGTTAACTCTAACCGATTTTAATGCGATTTTTTGCATTCGGAATCCGATAATATCTTTTTTGGAAAAATGGAATGCAATTTTGGAAAAATGAACCGTTTTTGAAATAAACGCAAAAATCTTTTCCAATTGTGTGTACGAGGGGTAAGGAGTGGTCAGACTTAATTTTCATATATTGCAGAGCTATGTAGAATCATATTCTAAACACACTTTGTCCAAACAAATTTTTTGAAAAAATGAGCCATTTTCGATAAAATTGCAAAGATTTTTTATATTTGTATGGGGGAAGGGGTGATTCAATTTTTCCCATTTTCGGAAGAGATTTATCTTTTGACTAGCTTGCATACCCGTCGTTGCCAGGTTAAGTTTTTTCAATTTTTTTTTGACGATCTATGTTGGAGCTAAACCTCAGGCCAATCGGCTCGGTAATTTCAACGCGAAAGGGTAACATAGAAGAAGAGCTAAGTTCCGAGATCACTTTACCCCCTCCCCTTACTCCCCCACCTCTCGGGCTAATTTTTAATGGATCCATATTGGGGCTGAACCCCGACCAATATCTATGCCAAATTTCAGGCCAATCGGTTCAGTAGTTTCCCCGCGAAAGAGTAACATAACGCAAAAACTAAGTTTCGAAATCACTTTACCCCCTCCCCTTACTCCCCCCACCCCTCGCGCTACTTTTCCGTATGCCTATGTTGGAACCAGAACTACCACTTCATTAGTTCTCGAGTTATCAAATGCTTTTGTATAGAGACTATCAAAATCATACCCACTTATATTCGTGATATGAGATTTGATTATGTAAGGAAGTTATCATCCGGTGCGTTTTTTTTAAAACGACCGCTTTTGAGTTACTTTAGACCCTTACTGAGACCACGATCAATATTGGTTTTTCATTACCAATTCTATTAGCATCTCTCGGCTTACAGATTCCAAAAATATAGTCGATGTAGTCGGTTCGGTGTTGCCTTATACGCTTTTGCATCCTAAGGAACGAAAAAGGTCGCAAAGCCGTCATCGCGACTTGAATTTCGTGACTTTATGGTCGCGACAGCCATTTTACAATCCTTTGTGCTACTTTCGACATGTTAACAGGGTCATTAAAATGGTGAATCGTATTGAAAAATTTATGAAGGTAAAATTAGCTTAGAATATGATTTTACATAACTCAACCATACGTCAAAATCCAATCGGACCACTGCTTCCCACTCTCCCATACAAATGCAATACTTTTTTTACTGTTTCTTGAAAACTGTGCATCGCATCCAAACATTTATAAAGATGAAATGTGTTTAGAATATGATTTTACATAACCGTTCCATATATCAAAATCCAATCGCACCACTCCTTTCCTCCCTCTCTTATACAAATGGATTTCTCTAAATAAACATTTTGTCTGTCATCATATAGAATATTTGACGATTGGTCCCTAGCAATTGTAGCTTTTCTTACGTTTTTGGCTGCGTGTAGGACAGATTCCAAGAAAAAATGTCATAATAAAAAAAGTACATATTTTACAGAAATTTAGTCTGCGCACTGAAAGCGTTAAGCTACATTGTATTAGTAATCAATTAGGGTTATTGATTTATGTCAATTGAATTCCATGTTGCACAGAATGTGTCGTGCACCCTTGATGCAATCACCTCGTGCTTCATATCGCTAGATGCACAGACCCTAGTTTCTGGTAAAGATGTGCATTTAGTCCATGGTCGTCACACGTTTGCTTGATCATAAGATTATTGTTGATTGGTGCGAGATTGTGAGCGTTAATCTCAATTAATGGCAATTAAAAAATTACGCCTTGGTATGGGTAAGCAATAAGAGCTGTTTCTTAAGCGTTCTATGCAAGAAGTTTAAAAAGATGACTGTTAAGAAATTTATGTCTGTTATGTTGATGAACCGCCGCCCCATTTGCGGTATGCGGAACGACCTTTCATTTGACCAGTATGGGCACCGTTTGACCCTTCGCCTAATGCATGAGAAGATTCCGTAGCTAAGCTGAATTTACCGCTGGACACTCATTCGTCTCCGTTTTTGGGTCCCTCTGTATTTTCAAAACGCAGCGGTGCTCACAAATTTAGGGTTTTTAGGTTATTAATAAAAATTCTCGCGATCGTCGATCATTTTGATCGTCTCGATCTCAGCTACTATTCGATGGCGCGGCATCTTTCAAGATGGAGTAGAAAATGATGCTTGCGTGTTGCCTAAAGTAAGTTATTTCGTGCAAGTAAGTAACCGTTTTCTTTTCGTACATAAAAACTGATGATCAGAAATTAAAAGAAAATCTGTAAAAAAAAACTTTTTTTTTATATTCGCTTGGATTGGCTGTTTTGTCTGTCTGTCGATCGATTTTCAAGTTAAAAATGGCTCATGGCGATGTATTTAGAAATTCCTTTTCGTTTAGGCTCTCGAAATTCAATTGGACTTAATTGATAAAAAATTGATCGTTTGTAGCTCGGGGTGATTCATTTTCTCTATACACGCTCGATATGCTTGACGGCAGAACTTAATTGGTGACGTCACACATACTATCATAAATATTTGATCAACTGAAACTTAACTAGCAAAATGATGGAAATGAACATATGAAGCTTTTTGAGCTGAGCAGAGCAGAGCAACAGACTTAAAATTTCAAGGCGTCTTGAATTTTTCTTGGACCGCCTAAGTATTTCAAATGAACTTGAAGTAGTCCCCCCACCCCTCTCACTTCGCTTTATACGAACAAGTCTTCGCAACACGCAAAATTGTTTCGTTCAACGAATTTTTTAATAAGTTCATCGGAATTTTTATCAAGATAACAGACTATTATTAAATATGAGAAATTCTGCAGTGAAGTTTTAAGCAAATGTCGATAGTAAACATGAAACAGGTACAAAATTTTTGTCATTTGTTACAATTCCGAAAAAAATAAATATCTTTTGGGTGATAATTTTTTGCTGGTGATGGTTTGAAGGTATCAACTTTCATGTGTCTTCTCTTGGAATGGCAACAGCTGTTGTTAGTAAATTCCCAGTACGAATTTTGATTGGCTGAACGTATAGGAAGTTGCTGTTAAAGTACGCTGGGCAAACTTCAAGCTGAAGTTAATTCCTTCCTCAATTTCTTCTTTTCGATGGTGTTATCCATCTTGTGATCAACATACGCGGCATTGCCTGTTGAGGAATCCATGAAGGTGAATTGTGTGAGGTTCATCTGCCACCAGTGAAAGATGCATCAGTACTAAAAATTCAATGCAGCCTTAAACTGATCGAGAAAATGTTAAAGAAATCATGTGAACCGTAAGCAAGTAGCAAGCAAATCTTCTTCACTTCTGTAAGGGACCATCGATGGAAATACGAAATTTGATCATGTGAAACTTCATCCAATCTCCCCGATCCACACTAGTTAAGGAAAATACAAGTGAACCCAGGAATGATGGTTGAATTCAGCTTAAGTTTACTGTAGGGTCTCAAATAACATTACTATCGAAGGCGAGCAGGGCTGATCAGTCATTTATCATTGTACAATACCTTAATTGTTCTTTCGAAGGTTAAAAAAATGTTCGCTCCACTTGTGAGGCATAAATTTTTAACAAGAACGGTTTGTAGTTTGAGGAACCCATCTGAACAATATTCAATTACTTACTGTTTATATAAACTGCATTTTGTTATACTATTTTT
Source organism: Chrysopilus asiliformis (assembly GCA_964034945.1). Taxonomy (NCBI): domain Eukaryota; kingdom Metazoa; phylum Arthropoda; class Insecta; order Diptera; family Rhagionidae; genus Chrysopilus; species Chrysopilus asiliformis. The sequence continues at coordinate 103,217,628 of OZ035961.1, forward strand.
ATGTTAACCAAAACATAAGAACTGTTGGTTTGTACGCAGAAAAATATAGTTTAGAGATCATACCCCAAAAACTTCCTAAAGAGAATTTATTAAAAAAAAGTTTAGTTGGAAGAACCAAACTTTAATAATTATAAAAAAAAGTTTTAACATTTGTAAAGTGCTTGTTGTTAAGAATTATCAAGCGGAGAAAGGTCCCATCTTATCTTGAAAGTTGAGTTTCATTCAATTCCCGGTAGGCTACACTTGATCTGATTGATTCTTTGGAGCCAATTTTCCACCACTCTTCCACACATATCGGCAGGAACGTTGGCAATTTCGCTTTCGATATTGTCCCTGAGCTCCTCTAACGTTGTTGGCTTGTTGGCATAAACCAACGATTTAACATAACCCCATAAAAAAAATCCAACGGCGTTAAAACGCATGAGCGAGGTGGCCATTCGACCGGAACATTTCTCGAGATTACACGATTACCGAACTTCTCCTTCAATAGATCAATTGTTTGACCAGCTGTAAAAAAACCTTAAAAATAAAAAAAATGTAAACCTTAACTGACGTTTTAGCATTGCCAGATCATAAAAACAATTTTAGGGTGCGTTTTTATTAAAATACAAAATTGTTATGTCCTTGTTGAAAGACCCGGTAAAAAAAAGTTCTCTGTCCATTTCAGAAATTGAATTTTGAATCAAATACATGAGATTTTTTGTTAATATTTTATTATTATTCTTCAAATCGAAATGTTGACAAGAGGTGAAACAAATATTTTCTTCCAAATTCGCATTTATTATTAGATTTTTATGGTATTTAAAATATATAAAAACAATAAAAAATCATCATAAATCACCCATTTTAATAGCCCATAACAATTCATAGTAAATTTCAATAAAAATCTAATAACGGATTTATGAATCCTGAAAATTTTGTAGGTGTTTACTATACAAAAATTGCCTAAAATTCTTATGCGCAGTTTAAACATAAATATTTCATAGAATTCCATATAGACAAAAACAAACCCGAAACAAATCAAAACCTAATGACTTCTGAAACCAGTTTTACAATCTTGTCTTGAGTATGCTTTACATTCGCACCTACAAAAGAGATATAATTAATATAAATCTTCAGGTGCAAATTTCGACATAAATTAGAGGATTCATCGCTTGACAAAATCGAGTTTATTTTTTTTAAAAGATATTTCTCTGGAACGGTGGAGATCACTTCAATGGCAATCGAGGGTTTCCTGTTATAAATTTAAGCCACCCCCACACTTTGGTGCTGGAGCCGCTTGATATGCTCAAATTGACATGATTTATGAATTGTAATGTCAATAATATTCGGACCGGTGAGCTATTCATGACAATTAAGCAATCGACGGACAGACATTTGATTAACAACACGACGACGTCCTTGATATGCAAAACATTTTGAACCAGTTTTTTTTTACGCTGCGCTGGAGCCTAGGGCAAGAATCGAATTTTTATAAAAACAAGTTGTGGGAAATGAATAAAAATATAGTTTTTTACTCTCCTCTGCTATAGAGGGAAAGTATTGTATTCATGACAGAGACCGAGTCGAGGATGCAAACTTTCTAATCAGTTCAAAATCGGTTCTAGGCAAAATTATGAGGATGTCCAGTCCATGTCGAAAGTTTATTTCAAATCAAAATTTTGTACCCCAATGTCTTCATATGACGGTAGTTTTCCACTCAGAACGTGAGTGCGCCACTATCTTAATTCTGTTTTTGTGTACAATAAGAGTCCAAGAAATTCCGAGTAATGGTAATTTAACACACATAAGCTGGAGACATCACTTCTATTTACTACATCAAATACACTGACCAAAAAATTTCTTCTTAAATTTACGTGAAAAATTGTTGCGGAAACTTTTTATGATTCGTGTGACTTAGCTTGTGATGGGATACCTTTTAATAACGGTACAGCTGTCAGCACTCGAAATATCCTTCAATCTTCATCTACAGTTTTTCTGACGGGCTTATAGCTCGTGCCTGGCATTTTTAACACGTTCGTGACATTTGCTTTTTCAACTTTTTTTACATTCGGACATCGTGTACCACGGGTGGTACACTAGCGATTTGTTTTCTGGCGGTTGTGCGCCATCGGTGGTACACGGTGCGTGTTTTTATAATACTTCATAAAATACTGACAATTTATGTTAAAGCTATGTTTTTATACTTACGACTGTCAGGAATATTCAAAAATCGATTGCACTATGCATGTACCACCAGTGGTACACGATGTCACGAACGTGTTAAATCCTACCCCACCTTATGTATAACATTTTACAATCATTAGAAGATTTTCCGAAAAATGGATTGTGAAACCCAAAATTTTCAGGTGTGCCAAAATTTTCCGAGAGCCAAATCTTTTTATTCGAAGGAAATACCCGAATATTTCTTGGGAATTTTCCAGAAAAAGTATTTCTCTTTAACAACAAAGCTTTTATATGAAATAGAATAACGAATTGTAAAAACAAACCAAGGAAATTTCTGTTAATCCGCCAGATGCAAAACCAAAACAAATCCTCAAAACTTACTCAAATTGAATTTCAAAAAAAAACATGAAAATAACAAATTCTTCAGACGAATATTTATTTTTACTTTCTTATACACCGTTTTGATTTAATTATTACGAAACATAAGTCATTTTTGGAGATATCTTCTGATGCTAATGTCAGAGTTTCCTCGATTGTTACACGACTGTCATGGATAACCGCCAAATTGCGTGGGTTTTATTCATTATGAGAAACATAACAAATGAGCATCGCATAAGAAAAGTTTTATAGGCCTCGGAAAAAAAAATCCAACACTTAAGTAATTTTCAAGAGAAATTCACCTGACAATGCAGCATGGCGATGGCGTCTTAACTCGGATGGATATGTACATATAATCTACTTAACGACTACCGCGAATGAGGCGACAAAGCCGCGCTTCCACTAAACATTCCCACACCTTCCGAGTTTCCCTTGAAAAAGACTTCTTGTCTTTAATACTTATGCTGGGGCTGCCAATTTCAGGTGTTGGATTAGATTAGGTTGCCCCTGTGACTAACTGAATTTCTTGGATTTTTCTATACGCCAAAGACACTTTCCGCGGAACTGGGGCATCTATTTAAGAAAAGTTGAAGACGTTCGTGTTTGAGATGCGTGTGAGCTCGATCAGTCGCAATAACCTGCAATCTTCTTAGATCTTTTCTAAACACTTCTAGCTGCTTGTTGATGTTGTTTCTAGTGTATCTAGGGACCCCTAGATGTTGTCCACCATAACTAGAATTACGGCGGCTTTGTGTGCTAAATTGACTTATGCTTCGAAGCGCGCTAGAAAAGAAAAACGGCGCTTTGTGAGAATAGAATTATGTGCAAATACGCTTAAGATGATGTTTTTTGACGCTATATGATGTTAATGTTAAGTAACAGTTGAGTAGGTTTTCGGTCAAGTGTGATTATGGTGGAAAAACAAACACCCGGATCGTTTGGGAAAACGAGAAAATTAAATAATTAACATCAATTAAGCATGGGTTACTTAGCCTGGGTGAGTAGGCAAGCGAAGGGCTCGTGCCGTTTCATGCCCTTTTGCATGCCAGTAATTACAAATTCCATTAGCATAGGGTAACTAATGGTCTGAGAACAGATATATATATATTATATCTAGGCGCCCATATTTAAAAGATTAAAAGATTGATCCTAGAAAATCTCAATAAATAAACAATGGAAGGCGCCCTATAGGTTTGCTGAAATGGGTTAATTCCCTCCATAAATGTTAATAAAATTATGGACAGATCCATAAATCATAAAATCTCTGCAAGGTCATAAAATTTCGCGACAATCTAATAACCCACTTGACCTAAGATTCACATTGTTTGCGTTAAAATAATTCAGATATGATCCAGACGGACAGATTGCGCCCTAAAATATTTGGGAAATTTCTTTTGAGTGGCCACTTACAGGCACTCACTTTGCCAGGCAAGATTTCCTTTTAATCCCAAAGCCGACCCGATGCTATTTTAGTTTCTTGTAAAACAATAATTTACGGTCGAGGTTTTAGGGCCACTTGTCTGAATGGTTTTGTTAGTTTAACTGTGCATCCTGCCTCCTTTGCTCTTTCGTTCGACCTATCTGCATATCTTCAAATGGCCCTTAGGAAATTTATTGTGGGCTCGGGTCAAAATTCTTCGAAATCTAGGAGAGCAAATTGTTTTACGACTCGTCCTTTACAGAAGTACTTGAGTGATTTTTTTTTTACATTTCAGAACTTTTTTCATTGCCTTCGTCAAGAAAATGCCTATTCGTTAATGGAAAAAATAGGTAAGGTGCACAATGGAACAAGTGCTTTAATGGCTTATCCTTTTTCTAACATTTTTTGTGGCAATTATGATGGGCAGATATGTTTTTCATATTTATGAAAGAATTTTAACGGTACGTTGAGTGATGTTTCAGGTGCTCTAATTGGCATTCTTTGTAAGGGAATTAAATACTGATTTCAACTGAAAAAAGGAAAATAAGAAAAGATTTTCGGTTGACTTTTTTGGAAGAGAGACAGACAGACAGACAAAAACGCAATTTAGCTTGCGTTTTTGTCTGTCTGTCTATCTCTCTGTTCGTTTCTTTGTCTGTCAGGCTCAAAACAACTTGGACTGACCGATTGACTTGAAATTTTGCACACATAGTACGTAACTCCGATGACCATACAATATTTTCACTACTTTGTCCTTGGAAGAATTTAGGAGGGTCCTGTAAGGAAATCGTGATTATACTTTTCCACAAATTTTCTGGTAAAAAATCTCATCTGCTGGCTTTTGGGGTCGCTGAATCCGATTCTGGAGTCAAAAAGTCCGTAGGGAAATTTCAAAGGCAAGGATATTTATATTAAAAGAGTAAAAAGTATTAAAATAAAAAAAAATAAATAAAAAAATTAAAAAAAAACTTTTATTAAAAAAATGTACTAAAAAGAGATAAAAAGGGAAGGAGAGGTAATTTTTTTTTCAAAAGATATACAATTGGTTGTTTTTATTTAAATGCTTGTAAAGTCGTTGAAACAAATTTATTAAAAAAAAAACAATTCAATTTAAAACAAACAAAAATTAGCATGTAACAAAAATTCACTTTGGTTTGCAAAAATTCAAATTTTCGCGCCTAAAGAATCACTGATACACACAGAAAATTTTCCGATGGTATTGCTAGCACCTTGCAGTAGTTCAGTGTAATTTAGCGAGAGAAATTCAAATAAGCATATACGAGACATTGGAATCTTCTGCAATGATTCCCTAAAAATCTGGAATTATTCCTATAATTTTGGGAAAATTTCCTATTTTAATGCATGAATTCTTCTTTTGTTCGACAGTTGTTTCCCTTTACCACCCCACCCTCGCTTGTCTTGTCCCAGATTGACATATAACAAATATGGTCACCTGAACTGTGGACGAGATTTGTAAGGTTTCTTTTATTGTGATCCATCAACAGTAGAGACCATGATCGAAATATAGACGTTAGCATTACGTAGTAGCTATTACTACTCATTCCGACGTAGTTATGACTACTTAACCCAAGAAACAATTTGTAACCGTGGTTTAAAAAAAACCTTCAATTTAGGTTACATTTTGGTTACATTTTAGATGGTTTCCGAATAAACCCGCCAAAAACGATTATTTTGAAACCAGCTTCTAAATAGGGTTTCTGAAACGTTTCTGAAACGTTTCTGAAAGGTTACAGAAACCAAATGTGAAAATCTTGAGTTTTGTTACCATGGTTTCAAATACGTTTCTTAACCGAAATGTAACCTCAAATTGTTACTTGGGAAGTAAGTGGACATAAGAAAGCAGCAACTAGCTGCAATATTTTTTTTTATCACAAACAACTTTTAAAATTTGGAAATTCGCAGGTTTTAAATTTTTGCAAATAAATTCTTCAATTTCATGTTTTAATTATTACGAACAGTTGATCGAAAATCGAGTTTATGGTTGACAAACCCAATGTAAATTTAATTCATTATATTTATTAACACATTTTAAGATTTCCTAAAACAAACATAAATGGAACCTAGTTAGTCCTATTAACATGAAGCACATGTTGAATCATGCAACACCAATTAAAGTAATCTTGATAATCAAATAACTCTTTTAAAACCAGTTTTATCCAATTTATAACCAAAGATCAAATGAAACGTTGAAAAAAAAATCAAATTTTAATTGAAATTTTATAAACTGACCGATTTTAAGAAGTTTTGCAATAAAGTCTTGCCACGAAAGAAGTTTTTCTTTGGTTTTCATTCCGCATTTGAGACAAAGTTAAGGTAGTGAGACTGGATTTCAATTGAGGTAAACGTCGCGCTTCTTTCATAACATTTACAATTGAATTGCTATTGCCATCAACTTTACCATCGTTGTCAACGACAACATTTTAAGGTAAAGAAATATTTTCAATGCATTTTATTTCAATACTGCAACGACGTTAACATTTTAAAGCAAAGTGAGCATTAAACCCGGTTGAATTGAAGCAACTGCAATACACACATGTGGTTTTATGTAGCATATGTAGACCAATGCATTGTCATTTAAGACACCAACCACCAGTTGCATGGTTCGAAACGAATTTCAAATGAAATGGTCGTTGGTGAAGTGAATTAAACTCTTGGTTGTGTACTTTTGAAGTCTTCTGTACAAGTTGCAGCGAATCCCGCGAAAAGTAATTCCTTCTGCAGAAATGCTTCAGGCGAATCCAGCCAACAGTTTACCATCGCATCCATTCAACTTTTCAATGTTTTTCTTATTAGCTTTACGTTCATTTTGCGACTGTACAATCGCTGCTTTACCACATTATGGACGTGTTCAGTGTGTTACCACATATTCGTATATGTTGGTTCCAGCGAAAGACTATCTTGGAGATATAAATCGGTGGATATATTGGTAGATATAGATATCGTGTTTACGGCCTTCTATCCAATAATGGTTGAAAACAAGTTCTTCGGGTTCTGGTTTTTCAATCATATTTTCTTATATATATGTTTTCTGTTTGACGATGACGATTTCTTTGCCTTTTTTGTTATCTGGTCGACTATAAGACGACTTCTTATATTTTTCCCATGTTTGGTGGATGGAAAAACTCAACTATTCCCAATTCAAGCATCAAAACGTATAAGGAAGCTAAATATCCATTTATGGATGGATGGATGCACTTTAGGATATCTTCTTTAGGGCATCCAGCTCTCTATTTTTTTCCTGCGGGAACCAAAATCATAATGTTATGCCCTACAGACAGGCAAAGCAATACACGTAAAACAAATTCATGCGTAAATGAGGATGATGGTGTACGTCATATTTTAAGTACTATGCCCTTAGTACACGAGAAGCATTGTAAAAGAAACGTGAAAAAAAATTTCTTTGGGCATCCTGTAACTTGATCAAGAGATCTGAAAAAGCGGAAAAAATGATTAGAAAGCGTTTATCTTCAATATCGAGGAAGTACTCCAAGTGCTCTTCCATAATATCGTCATTAAATGTAAACCAAAGGTCTCACCCTATAGAGCAATTACCATAGTTTAATTTTTTCTAAGATCACAACTAATATTTCGATGAAAAAAAACCCACCGAATGAGTTATGAAGTGGAAGTGGCGTCTGGAAATATATTTAAATTATGAATCAAGGACAGATTTAAAAAGTAAATTCAACAATGGCTTGTAATGCGTTTAAAATACCATCCCTACGATTTTTCTATGCAACGAATACGCAACGAATTTTATGTTAATTTAGGACATAAGCCCTTAAGGGATGTTCATTTTTTATTCCTGTTCAAACAGAGCACATCCTTCCGGTTATGTAAGGGATTACCCTTCTGTACAGGTCTATCAGGTATTCGGATACGGTTTTTTTCCGTTTTCGGTAGTATGTTTTCCGATAAACAATCTGTGCTAACAACCCTCTAATACAATTGATGGCATCATAAAGAGAAAATTACCTCATACAAAGATTAACGAAGATATAATTTTGATAGATTGTTTGACAAGAAGTGAGCGATAAATTAATTTTTTATACCCGTATGGTGAAACCAAAGGGTATTTTGCCTTACCGTTTGTAACGCCAAGATCCCGTCATCACACAAAAAAATGAATTACACCATTGTGTTTAGAATGATAAAAAAAAGTTGAATTTAGCATGTCCGTCCGTCCGTCCGTCTGTCTGTCCGTCCGTCTGTCTGTGGCGCGGATTGCGGGCGCACGGATTGAGCTAGAGACTTGAAATTTTGCACAGATCCGTTTTTCGTAAAATGTGAGGCTAAGTTCGTTAATGGGCAAAAATGGGGTACCCCCCTCCCATACCAACGAAAACTTTTTTTCTGATATCTCAAAAACGGTGCATCTTATCAAAAAAGTGCAAGAACAAAAGTTATTTAGGATATGATTCTACATAAAATTCCCATACATGAAAATCCGATTGGAATAAATTTTAAAAAATCTTATTGGAAAATTTGACTTCAAAGTGGAATTTTGGTATAACTGTTCGAATTTTGATACGAATTTCACCATACGGGTTTTCAATAATTGCCAGATTGGCAATTATAGCTTTTGTTATGTTTGGGATAAGATTTAAATAATTCTTGAGTGTTTTTATTACTTTTAAACTCCTTTTGAATTCCTTTAACAATTAGGTAAAAGTTTTTTTCGTCGAATTTTTTACCTAGTACAGGGAAAATTGACATGTACTAAGTTTAATAAAAAATCTTCTTTAAATATTCACATTTTTGTTGAGCATTTAAAAAGAAAAGGTGCCAATTTTAATTTCCCATTAAATTATAATTGACTTCAATATGAATGGTCTTTATTTTAAAATATTTACCCAAAATATTCGTTACAACAATTTTTTGAAATTCACAAAAAAAACTAACATTTTTGGAGAAAGTTTTACAAATAATCGCTGATTCAGGCTTTTTTACTTTCCTCTGCGTAGCTTATAAGGAAAGTATTGTATTCATGCCGATGACCAACTCGAGAACGAGGGCAGATAGAAACTTTCTGATCGGTACGAAATTCGTTTCAGGTAAAATTATGAGGATGTCCGTGTATTTATCTGTCGGTTTGTTCATTTTACGTATTTTAAAGAAGTGGAGAACGCGTTCAACTAGCGACTTGAAATTTTTTATGGATGAGTTTTAGAAAAACCGTAGTTTTACAATATATTTGTTTCAAGAAATACATTGTTTAAAAAAATTTCCGCAGCACTACAAAAAATATTGGGTGGCCAATGTGCCCCTATGGCACACCTATGGCTCTACCCTACTAGAAAATAAAATTTAAAAAATGCACAAAGCCGCAGTTCATGTGGCTTTATAGTCATGTGGAAACTTTCAACAACTTCTTATACATATTTTATTAAAAAAATTACATTTTACAAAGACTTGATTGAAAAGCTTAAAAAACTATAATTATTTCCGTCTTGTTTATTTTCAAACCATCCTAATTCATTGTTTTCTTTCTATTTTCAGGTAATTGTTCAACTAAATTGTTGAACCATCCTGAGCTGTGCTTCGGCATTAAAAGGATCTTTTCCTAAGCTCTGGCTGGAACTAAAAAAAAAATACATGTCTACACATATCAGTATTCCAGTAAGGGTCGAATAAAATATTTATTACACAACATTTAAATATACTAAAGTAATCTTATCTAAATAAAGAAAGCTTATATTTCGTAATCAAATTTCTACGAATCATAAAATCGATGACACATGACGATTTTAAAAGCCCAAGTTGTTTGTTTCTTAATTCTGAGAATTAACCCTAATCAGCTCAGGCTAATTTTGTCCTTAATCCACGCAGGCGGTGACTCACAGTCACCATGCCGAAAAAAAAAATTTTTAAGTTTGCATTTTTTAATTCAGTTAATAATATTTATTTATATATATGTACATCATTCGTACTCTTTATAATTGTAGCGTAAAATAGATTTTCAAAAATTTTCGTTACAAATATTTTTTTTGCATTTGCACATTATGTATTTGCTTCAAAGCGCGACCTTAGCAATGGGGACACAGGAAGCAACTTTTGCGAAATGCTACAGGTATTATCCCCTACTACGGTCCGATATTTCGCGAAACAGAAGCAAAGTGATACCAAAATAACCTTTCTTTGCTGGTAAAACCGTTACGGTGACTGTAAGTCACCGCCTGTGTGGATTAAGGGTGAATTTCATAAAAGCGAAATATTATTGGTGTAGTAAAAAAATTCAATTTTTTTTTTCGTTTTTAAATAGTATTGGCATAAAAAAACAAAGTCAAGGAGCATGAATGCAATAACTTTTCTAACATTCGTAACAATCACTCTCAAAACTGAAACGGTGACTCAAAGTCACCGGGTGTGCGGATTAGGGTTAAACGTAATAATGAGGTTTTAATAAACAAAAAAGCTTCGATCATCAATAAAATGCAACTGAAAAACTAAACTTTTTTATTTGCTGAATTCCATGAATTTTCAATACTCTTAGACGCCTTTTGATTACACAATTTTTATGCATTTTGCATAAAATAGCAATTTGTGGTAAGACGATTCTTCCACGCGTTTCCTTTGAATTTTGTTTTCTTTGCATTTTAAGTTTCAAGCATTCTGCAAACCGAAATTCAACAAATTCTAAGGTTAAAATGATTCTGTTGATGTTAGCATAACGTGACTAAACTAGAAACTGTTTAAAGTTCTATATATCAAGATAGTTCATACATACAAGAATCAAAATCAATCTGATGTCTATAAATTCTATGGTTGTAGAACAATTTACTTCAATTTACTTGTTTGCGAGCTTTATTGTTTGATTGATGAAATTTTCATTAGTGATTGATCATCGGAATGTTTCATATTGAATATCACTGGACCTTTAATACCTGACGAATCTACAATTTACGATTCTATCGCATACAGTGATTTCCAATTGAAACAAATGAAAACATTGAACTCATTGAACTCTCCATTCAAAGTAATCATGATCATTTACACAAAGAATATTCCGTTTATGCTATTATCAGTCAACAGAACGTGTAACTATTACTAAATGTTTACTTTTTGATTGTCAATATTTTTTTTTTAAACAAAAGACATGCTATCAAGTTACTACATTTATTTGTTTTTATGTGATTTTTAACACTGCGCGCATTAAACCCTATAAAATTAGGAAAATCTTTTATTTGATTTGAACGAAACTTGGGTGAGGGTTAATAGATAAGGGTAATGTATTAATTTGAAATTTTAATGGTGTTTAGCGATTAATTATTTTTATTTTTGGCGAAAATGTCTAATACCTGTATCACACCGACGGTTGCGATTGACGATCGGCCGTTGACGTTTTCCTATCACACTGACAACGATTCGATTTCTGAATGCTTGTAACATGGAGTACTCAGTTCAGGATTTAATTCAGGATTATTCCAGGATTAGTCCAGGATTTTCGGTGGCATTTTTTGTGTTATTCTTTCCAACAAACATTTAACCCTTTCAATCTTTTTGTTACCATATGGTAACATTTACTAGATTAGCTTAAAAAACCTCAAAGTATCAAATTAATATCTACAAAATGATTTTAATTTCAAGAATTATGAGAAGTTTTGTGGAATTTGTTTATTTAAGTCATAACAAACATTAGTGGAAATTAGGTGTTACCATATAACAACAAATCCTAGAAATATCCTGAATAACCAAAGGACCATTTTTTTATAGAAAATATTTTTTAGTCCTATAAATATTAAAATAAACACCAAGATTGATTTTTTATATAGCTATTTCGAAAATCGTACTGAATGGGTTAACTGGAGCTATTTCAACAAACATCACATTCAAAGTACAGAAATCGGCCGACCGGGCGCTGATAGCAGCTACGATTGTCAATCGGCCGATTGAAAATAGAAGTGAGCCTAAAATGTCAATCGTAATCGCTATCGTTGATAGATTTAATTAATTAAATCTTTGAAAGATTTAATTGCTTTGGGCGAAAAGCTCAATCGCAATCCCGACCGTTAGTCTGAATTGGGCTTAAGGGACTGCCCATAAAATAAATAACGCTAAAGGCTCACCTCCATTAAGGCTCTCCTCCATTACCATGACTTCGGCAACTGCAAAAAAATAGAGACACATTTATGTGAAGATACGTTGACGAGAAAGGGAGATAAGAATCAACTGCAAAAATTTGTCTGCAACTGCAAGAATAATTTCCCCTGTTTTTTTATGGCGATTTTATGGCGATTTCTACCACAATCACACATTGTCCCTGTAAGTGAATAGTAAGCACGGACACATTAAAACTGTTATTATAGCGTGATGTCATTTTTCTCCTTCGCATGCATAGTCAAAAGCTTTGTTACCATGCCAATTTGAACATTATATTCATAGCATAAGGTTTGATATGATTGCTATAAAATTGTAAAACTGGAAGGGATAGCGTTTAACTTGTATTCAGTCATTCCTTTTTAGATCTACATAAGTCTATCTTGCTCTAGTTTTCTGCATTTTTTTGCAGTTACAGAAGTCATGGTAATGGAGGAAAGCCTTAATTTTCGGCCAAAATAATTAAAAACAGAAAAAAAGCTACAATTTCTAGAGGCCAATCGTCAAATACTCTCTCTGTATGAGGACAGACAAAATTTTTATGACAAAAAAAACCATTTGTGTGAGAGACAGGGGGAAAGAATTAACCGAATTAACCCGATTGGGTTTTGATGTATGGAACGATTATGTCAAATCATATCTTAAACACATTTCGTCTTCATAAATTTTTCGATATTATGCACCGTTTTCGAGAAAACAGGAAAAAAATGTATTCAATTTGTATGGGGCAGCGGGAAGGAGCGGTCTTGACGAAAATAAATAAAACGTGCCTAATATGAATGCGGTACAATTATTTAAATCATTTACAGCTCTAGGTGAAAATTTGCACAACTTTCAATGCTTTTTAAGAAATACAACTAAAATTATGAAAACATCAATAATTTGTAGAAAAAATGCGCCGCAGGCGAAAAAAAATGGCAGACACTGAATGAAGTAGTCAACTTGTCTCATCTTTATCTTATCTGTCTCCTTTAACCGACAATTTAAAACGATTTTATTTTCTTTAGATTGTCAGTAATTATTAGTTTTTACATAAAATTTATAGTTTTTCTAATTGCATTAAGCTTTAACAACTCGACGTCTAAAGCAATTTTAAAAAATTACAACGACAAGATTTATGGAAGTTTTTCTTGGTTCTTGGAATTTTGCCTCAGGATTTCCAGTGGTTGTCATTGGAAAGATGGATGTTGATCCTCCAATCCAGTTCGAAGCGAACCAGGAATTTCCATATCTGGTAGTCGTTTGTCAATCCTAATGCTTCTGTTTGTTCGACTGATATGGTCATACAGATGCATAGAGATCAGGCTATCTGCAAAAAGACATCAGTCTGGAGTCTCTAAAGAGTGATCGATCGTATCATCTTGAAGTCATTATGCTATGGATACTCGCAATTCCTTCGCCTCAATATGTTGGCAAAATGCAACACGTTCTTCTTGTTTCAACATTTGTTTCTTGCAATGATCGAATCGTTTTTCGGCCCAATATGGACATAATGGTTTTAACAACTGACAATATAGCAAACATTTGTACACAACGATCGAAATTGTCCCAGGGCGCTTCTGTATTTAGCTACCACGGATCAAACCAAGAAATTTTTCTTTATTTCTTTTAACTGGAAGCGCAACGAACTTGTGGGATCTCACCACAAGAAAGTTAAAAATCTTTTTAAATCCATTTAAACTTTATAGTCGATTATATGCAAGTTTCTTGTGGTGCGTTTTTTTTTTGTTGTACGCAGCAGAATTTGTTCGGCTCGTTTGGTTTTTATTATTAATCAGGCATAAAAACTAAATGGTTCGATTAATTGACCGAAAATCAATGCAAGAATGCAGTTTTTGAATATGTACCTATAATCATGTGGAATTAGTATTGTGTGACTACTGAATGCATATAAAATTCTGGGTTTTATTTATCTTTACTTTGCGAGTTTGTATCTACTAGAATGGTGCGCTTCGGTTCTGAGAGTTTCTTCTTTTGTTCGTTGAGGTTGTCTTTTGTCTTGAAGATTTTTCCAAGTTACAGAATCAGATTCCCACGTAACCGCCAGGCAGCCAGCATGATCGCAATATTTTATTCACCATTATGTTTGGTGTTCTGGTTTCATTTCGCCTCGTTCTCAGACTCTGTTAACAATTTGTAGGTATACACATTTCAATCGAATGTGGGTTTGAGTTGTTTAATGATAAAAAAAAAGAAATGTTGTCAAAAAAAATCAATATTTAAACCTGGTGGTTTTCGCTTGATTTCTGGAGTCTTAAAATTTTTAATTGCATTGAATTTAATTGCCTTTAAAGGAGTTTTTTTTGTTGGTCACATTTTTTAACGCAAATTTTTGCAGTAATTTGCCTTAGAAGAAGTACAAAAAATGCTCCAATAAAATTTATGATTTTTAACATATTTTATGTGTAAGATATGTACGGTTCGTTTAAATCACGGAATTTCGAATTTTTCTGAGATTTCAAGCTGTTTTTATTTCAATAAAAAAAAGATACTCATTTTATTTTGAAATCTCCAGAATTTTAACAATCAAAATAAGATTCTGATGAAATTAAATTCTTGGGAACAAAGATTGAAAAATGTTAATTGCTTGAATTGCTTTTCACAATTATTAAACATTGCTATTGAAAATCCTTCTTGTAAACTGAGAATAAATGTTTATCCTAAGAGTTCAACAAACATTAAAAAGAAGCAATAACAATTAATCTCTAAATTTATTATTCTGAAGATGGAAAACACTTAGACCGAGGGACTTATTCGTAAGTAAGCAACATTCGATGCAATATGGTCCATGTCGATATTAGAGTCTGAAGGCACAAAAATATAACAATCGAAATTATTCCAAAAACCAAATGGACATCCAAAATAAACATCAGATACGCCCCGAAACCGAAACCTCGAACAGATTCCATATCTTTCGATTCAATTTTGAATCTTTTATAAATTGAATGCAATTGAAAGATTCAACTAATAAAGCAATATGTTATTTTCTAGACATTAAGGCAAACATTATAAACACTCAGAAATCATAAGTATTGGTTTATCGATGATAATTTTGTTTATGGCGTCAATGTAATTCGTTCGATTTCATTTTCATCATTTAAACAATTGTTTTCTTTAATCGATGTGTTTAAAAAATAACAGAGAAAAACATATTTTTTTCTTTTTACCCTTTTTAGTCGCCATATTGGGTTTTCCTAAGTTATACTTTTCAAAGCTTTTTCATCGAAGACTTCACGCGATGCGTACTAATTTCTTGGATTTCAATAAAATCGCATCTGACGCCCGCCATTTTGTTTTCTTCTTATTTCTTTTTCGAAGCCCTTTCATTTAAGATCCCACACGATGGATACTCCGTTGGTTCGATTTGGCCGCCATGTTTATACCCGTATGGTCAAACCAAAGGGTATATTAAATTTGCCTTACCGTTCGTAACGCTAAGATACAAAAATGAATTACACCAGTGTGTTTAGAATGATAAAAAAATTGAATTTTGCATGTCCGTCCGTCTGTCCGTCCGTCCGTCCACCTGTGGCGCGGATTGCGGGCGTACGGATTGAGCTAGAGACTTGAAATTTTACGCAGATTCGTTTTTCGTAAAATGTAGGGCAAAAACGGACCATTAGGGGGGGGGGGGTACAACTGTTCGCCGTTCACTTAAACTTCGAATAATGCCATATCACCATACGGGTTTTCAATAATTGCCAGATTTTGTTATGTTTTTTCGTATACACACATATTGAATTGTAATCGGGATAACATATGTGTGCAAAATTCCAAGTTAATCGGATGAGAAGTGGTTTGAAATTAGATTACAAGATTTGACCCTAACAAACTAATAAGAGAAACTAAATAAAAGCTTGTAAAAAGAAAATGTCTTTTGGCTTTTTAAAGTTTTACTTCAATGTTGCAATGAAAATGTATCAAACCCTTGGCACTTGGAAAAAATCTGACTACGCATCCCTACTAGCACGTATATCTTTATAGTGGCAATTACATGCCCAAAGCAAAATTGTACAATAAAAAGGAATCTCCTTGGTCTTTGATTAAAAACTTGGTTAATTTTCATCCAGGTGTGGAACCATAACTGGATTTGTTACTTCGCTCGGGGCAGTTCACGAAAAATTTGGATCTCATAAAACAAATTTGGGTGGCAATGTTCATTTTGTTGCTTACACAAAACAAATTGGTTTGGAGAAAATTTTTTTCTTGGACTAAAAAAATTATTTTCAAGTTTAGACTTAAGGCGCCTCCACACGTTCAATGTTACTTGACAATTTTACTTGAATGACTTATGTTTCAAGTAACTTTGATCGTTTGGATGCTCTTCAATGTTACGTTTGCAGGCTGTTACTTGACGAAACATTACATCAATATTACTTGTCAAGTAACATTGAACGTGTGGAGGCTCCTTTAGACTTACACTTTTGAAATTGTTTTTTGTTAATTTGGTGAAATTTTTTTTGTGACGCTTCTTTCTTTGCATTACAATAAGATCCTTTTATATTTGAAATCGTAGGAGATATCTTTGAAAAGATATCGACAGAAAAGAGTTTTCTTTCAAAATCACGCTTCTTTGTGCGTTTGGAAGTACGCGCAGCTATTTAAAAATATTTTAAGTGAAATGCAGGCAAAAGTAAAAAAAAAATATGAACAGAACTGGAGGAAGATGTGTTCAATTATGCCGATGAGTTTTCAAACAACTTCCCTTTAATGTCTTTTGAAGCATCAAATCATACCTTCGACAGATAATAAGCCTTTCTTCCGTTTCCAGTTCGTCAACATATCTCAGCTGAGTTTCAATAATCCAAGCTGTTTGCTATCACTGGATATTGTTGTTCAAATGCTCATATAGGAACAGGAAATAAATCATAATAAAACTATGATCTTGATGAGAAAAATCTCTGCTCGAGTTAATTACAGTCAATAGCAAAGGTCTCCACATAATACGCGTCTATAGATAGGGTTGATGTTGTCACGCACATATAATTTTTAAAAGACTTGTCCAACCAATCGTCCGAGCATAATTGCCGATGAAAAATGCAAATTCTTTCCTTGTTCCCTAAGGAGGTGTTTCATATTAATAACAGACGTAGACGGTATATGTATTACCTGCCCTCCAGCATAATTGAGATAAGTTTTCAATGGTCAAAGAAGAAAATATCGGAAATCCGTCTTAGACGGCGGTATTTACCGCTGTAGCTCTAGTTATGGAGAAGCGACCCTTTTCATTGCGTTCTCATAATTAGGGGTCCGCAGCGTCTCCCTCTGGGTAAATGTCCAAGGAAGCGATCGACGACATAAGATCATTATGACCTTTTCAATGTGTCTCTTTCAAATTCAAATTCATGACCATTGTCAAGGAGGATTTCTGAATAGCCCAAGATCTTTACTTGTACGCAGTTTGAATTCGAAGTTTTGTCTCCGTTCGTGTGTTTTAAGGTAGTCCTGATGATGCTCAAGGGCAATTCCATAACGAGACGTGATTCTGTCCAATTCTCTTGGCGACTCTTTCATATTGGAGTCGTCGACCTTCCTGAAAAGATGCTGATGTGTATAGAAAGATTATAAGAAGTTTTTTTTTCGAGCAATACAAATATTCCAAAATAACGATCGTTTTCTGAATTTTCTTGTTGATTGTTGTAATTGTTGTGTGCTGGGCATAATTACCTCAACAAAAATTTTATGTGGGGGCACATGAACTGTGCTGATGCTTGGAATCGATGGCCAAACGATCATCTATAAGATTAACTATGGATGAACATATAGAAGTTATTTGGTTCAAATGATTGAACTGAAATTTAAAAATTTCAAATCGAGTGCAAAGCGAGTGAATCTGAATCGGAATCTTCTTCAATAGATTGAAGATTGAGGTTGATTCGATACAGCCATACTCTAACAAGGCGCGAAGAAAAGTAATTTGAGATGAAGTTCCCTTCATTTATCTATACATTCATCCATCTTAAAATGCTGCTGTATTCGCTACTACCATCATCATTGTCGTAATCATCATTTTCATCATCGACAGCATTAATAGCACTAGCGAAGAAGTTGAAGAATGATGGATTGGAAATAACCCAAGCAACATAGAGTTACAATAACCACCATTATTGCGGATACATTGTACGAAGAAAGCTGGATGGAAGTGATTCCTATAAAAATTGGAAAATATAGAATAGAAAAGATTTCGTATAATACACATTCCCTTTTTTTGGGGAGTCATTACTACAAAACTCCATATTTTCCCATTTTTATCGCTTCTATTCAACTTTTTTTCTCAATAAAAGAAAAAAATAGTCGGTATTTTACCTAAAATGCTTAATCCGATTGGAACGAAATTTTTTACTACAAATTCAACTGAAATTCAACTGAAATTCAACTAAATTCAACTGAAATTCAACTGAAATTCAACTGAAATTCAACTGAAATTCAACTGAAATTCAACTGAAATTCAACTGAAATTCAACTGAAATTCAACTGAAATTCAACTGAAATTCAACTGAAATTCAATTGAAATTCAACTAAATTCAACTGAAATTCAACTGAAATTCAACTGAAATTCAACTGAAATTCAACTTAAATTCAACTGAAATTCAACTGAAATTCAACTAAATTCAACTGAAATTCAACTGAAATTCAACTGAAATTTAACTGAAATTCAACTGAAATTTAACTGAAATTCAACTGAAATGCAACTGAAATTCAACTGAAATTCAACTGAAATTCAACTGAAATTCAACTGAATCTGCTTTTAGTATAGGCAAAGGTTTGAATAATATTTGGAAAAGACTTTGCTGCTTGGGTGTTAGTTAGGTAACATCATAAGAGTAGATTCACCTTATTCCTAACTAAACTGAAATTACAGTCTGGCATGTGGATCCACCACATCCAGAGTAAATTTTCTTATTTAACTTCTGCCCTGGCGTCTCAGAATCTCTGATTACAATTTCGTGCTTAGATCGAAGCGTTCTCGAGATAAAAAATGAGGAATTCTTTGCTTAAATCATTGGGATTCACTTGAGATTTAGAATCAAGGAGAAAAAAAAATTGAAAATAACACAAAACAAAATCTGAAATCTTGCGTTAAAGATTCGATCGCGTTTGGCACGCCATGCCAATGAAGAATACCTAATGCTTGCTGTTCACTACTTCACAATCCCCTCTACCTCTTTATCTGTGCGCAGGTAAAATGCGCTAACTCTTTAGATACCAGGGCAAAAGTCTTTCAATCCGCTTATATATGTTGTAGATAGATAGCTCGTGGTCTACCTGCAGTTCAAAAAAGTAAAAAAAAGGCAATAAGAATTTTTTCTGATTTTGCGGCAGACAGCTATCTAACTACTTTTTGGAGATTTCCCTTGATTAAACTTTTTGGGAGTTACTTAAAAAGGGGTTTTTTTTGTCTGTCTCACGTTCAACTGTTGTCGAAGCCACTCGATATACATCTTCAGACAATCGACTCCAATTCAGCTCAATCGAGTTTGTATATAAAACTTAAAGACCCCAAATAGATTAGATGAACGTGATAGGAAACTCAAATTTTGTTGCCTATAGGCTTTAGGCACCCAAGATGATTATATTCAGGCTCTTCTTTCAATTCGGCTTTCCAACCTCCCCGAAACAGAGGAGAAAACATTAAAAGACGCAAATGGAAAAAAAATTCCCCCATAGACCGTAGCGGGGGAGTAATTTAAGGAATTTTAGAATAAATAAATATATCGCATATAAGCAACTTATGATCAAGTCATATCACACTCAATTTTTAGGTGTGGTACAAATATCAGTCGTGGATCTTAAAAAAATTTAACAAACTATTCTAAATAAAATGCAATTTGTCGATTCCAATCACGTTCGATTGGTTTTTACGGTGTACGAGTTTACAAGGTAATAACATTTGTTGCAATTCTATTTCTATCTGGAAATATGTAAACATGACAATTGCAAAATTTTATTGAACTTTGGTTATTTCATGGTAATTGTTTACTACATATTTGTGGAAGACTATTTTTTTTCCTTTTAAAATGAATCATACAAACGTATGGCTGTATTTTTATTAAAAATATTCTACCAGGTGATCAAATTTAAAAAAAAATAAAATATCAGTTACGATCAACGCAAAACATTCTTCTGCAATATTTAGTTTCGAAAAAATATGTAAAAAGTATAATAATATTTCTTCAAAGATCCCGAGAACCGTTAAAGATCCGTTAAAGGAAAAAATGTAGGAAATTATATTTTCTTTGAATTTGGTTATATGCATTTTTTCTCAAAAGCGTAAAATTTTCGAGAAATTTTCAAAGAAAATGTATTTTTTTCAAAAAAAATTGTATGGGAGGTATCCGTTACTTTTCCAAAAGTTGATGGAAAACTACGATTTTCGTAAAACTAATTTATAAAAAAATTCAAGTCGCTAGATCAATGCCTTCTCGAATTATTTAACTTACGTAAAACGGACAGACCAACAGACCGACAGACCGACAGACAAGTGTACGCACACCCTCATAATATTGCCTAAAACGAATTTCATAATGATCTGAAAGTTTCTTTCTGCCCCCGGTCGCGGGTCGGTCTCCGTCATGACTTTTCCCTCTATAGCAGAGGAAAATAAAAAAAGTTTTACCGATTGCAATGAAACTTTACCGTTAGATTCAAAATGGCCCTGAGAGTGTTATAGCTTACGTTTTTCAGAGTTTCCCTGCCTTCTTACCCCCTCGTCTGATATCTTTTGAACCGCTGAAAGGGTTTTGATCCGGTTTTCAACATTAGAGAAGTAAAGGCAGTTTCTCTTTGATGGCAATTTTGCAACCACCAAAATCTGCTCCACTCGCTTCCCTGCAACACCCGAAGCAGATAACCACCGTCGATACTTTGAGTTCCTAATAAAATATAATTCACATTTCTGGCTATCCAGAGAATCGATGCTTGGTAAAGCCAGGATTTAAAACGATGGCGTGCCACCCACTGACTGGCCTTCTATCGAGACCCAAGTGATTTATGAAGGGAACTTCATCTCAAATTACGCAGAAGATTAAAATAAAATTAAATATTATCTCTTTGATCTTACAAAATTCGAAAAAGTTGGAGAAAAATGGTTAGACCACGGTACTCATTAAAGAAATCTTCTGAAAATTTCATAGCTTTTATTGTATTTGTTATCATTATCGTTATGTAAATTATTGCAAAATTTCGATGAAACCTTATTGTCAGTAATATTTTCAACATGTTCCGTAATTTCTTTCTGAATTTGTGTATAAATTATGAAATTTATCGGGTTTTTTCTGCTGCTATGAACATTAAACCACTAGATTTTCAGTTTCTGATGTTTATTTATATTTTTTGTTAATAAATTAAAATATTCGCCTTGATTTTTCGGAGGATATCTTTCAGGTGGACTTTACTGTAACAATGTTTAACATTAAAATCTAGTTGATACCTTTAAAAGTACTATCTCACTTTTATAAAAATACAAAAACCATCAACAAAAAATAATAAAATATCTACAGTCATTTGAATTTTTTATTATTAGATGGTTGACTAAAATCGCATTATCTAATTTTTCCTTTTAATATCTATCTTATGACACTGTCGTTACTTGTTTAATTTTTATTTGATTTTTTTTGTTGCAATCTATGCTCTCAACAGAAAAATATACTTGTAGCTTTAAAAGTAAAGGAAGTTTTCTATTTACTTTTGCAAGACAATCGTAAGCATTTCCATTTCCCAATAGTTTAACATCTGAGCACATCGGGAAAGTTACAAAAGACAACGACAACGTCACATAATGTGCAAAAAAAAAGCAAAGAAAAAAAAATCTAACATCCGCTTGTTGAGTGTATCATGGCTGTGTTTAGTAATTAGTCGCCGATGTCTACTGATCATAATTGCAAGATGTGAAATCAATTATGGAAAAATCTTTTCACAGATTAATAAGAAGTAGCAAATTGGTATTAAGTCAACTGATATCTAAATATCTATCGCTACCGATGTAAAATTAGATGCACGTCTATCAATCTTCAATGTTCTCTTAACAAATAAATTGAAGGTGCAATTCGATGCAACTTTGCTATTAGTATCAATAACGCATGATATTCCGACCAGTGACAGTGTAGACACAAAATAAAACAGATAAATAGATACAGAACGTAAACAGGTTCACCACAGTGCATAATCAATATCTTATCTTTGCTGAGAATATCTAAGTGAGCTATTAAAGCTGCCTGGGGCCAAGTTAGGTATCTATATTTCTATCTTTCCAACAGAATAATTGTAGTTGAGTTACCTGGTTGGCCTTCCCAAACACAATCTCGGGACGCACCCGTTTTTTCGAGAATAAAGGCATCTGCCAACGACATGACTCCAGCTACTGCTTCCAGCTGCCGTATGCTAAGCG
Organism: Chrysopilus asiliformis; assembly: GCA_964034945.1. Lineage (NCBI taxonomy): Eukaryota > Metazoa > Arthropoda > Insecta > Diptera > Rhagionidae > Chrysopilus > Chrysopilus asiliformis. The sequence goes on from OZ035961.1 coordinate 103,240,097, forward strand.
ATCTTCACTGATTTTCTTCAAAGTCTATCCCAGATTTGTGGTTCTTCATGATTCGGCTGTTTTATGATTCACAGTGACACGTAAAATTGAAATATTCTTTGATGCTGTAATATCGAAGAACCAAATGAGGTTTAGTTTTTTTTTATATTCTAAGATCTGTCAAATTTTTAGATATGTTCCAATTGGAAGCAGAACATATTCTACCTAGTTTTTCTTTAAATGCTAAATTGGACCAATAACCTTTTGTAAGTTCCAAATTATTTTGATATTATTTAAGATATTTTTGTCAAATAAATCCTCTCTAATGGTGAACACCGGATCCAAATGCATTCAAAATTGCAGTAGATAGCAGGAGAGGAGTTTATAGAGAAGGGAGGGGGTGGATAAAATAATTTTTCCCGAAGGCTGACTCTTTAATGGTGAAAACCGGATCCAAATCCCTTCAGAATTGCAGGAGACAGCGGGTGAGGGATTTACCAAAAAGAGAGGGGGTGTAGATGTTAACCCTTTCGCGGACACGTCGGCATAAGCCGACACTACGAATGGCATATGCCGACATATTATAATTTTTTTTGTTTTTAGTAAAAATTAAATATTCAATAAACCACAAACCCAAAACTGAAATCTGAATTTAATTATCTGCCTTATAGCCCAAATCCATGTGTCCGCGAAAGGGTTAATTAGCGAAAATGTTTCCCAAAGGGCTGACCTTTCTAATGTGAAAACCGGATCCGAATCCCTTCAGCGGTTCAATTAATATCAGGAGAAGACACTTTGAACCTAGCAATGAGGTTTCATTAAAATCGGTTCAGTAGTTTTTGACAAATCCAGTCACAAAAAAATCGACTCTCCTTTGTAATATTTATTAATATGATTATACGATATATTTTTTCCTTAAAACATTCTCTAATTATTTTATCTTATATAAAAGTGATAGTTGTCAAAAATCTTAGAACATTTTTTTCTTATTTTTATATTTTAATCAACAAGTTTTCTTTAAAATATCTTTAACGATTATAACTGAGCCCCTACCAGAGCTTAATAGATATGTGACTGTGATCTCCAAGCCCCAGTCTTAAAGCCTTTTTAGTATTCATCGAAGATGTCGCACGACGAACAAATGCTGGAATATAAATACAACATTGCCGTACCTAAATCAACCTAAACATGGGACTAAAATCCCAAATAAAGTAATTTTTCAACAGAAAATTTTCCCTGCAGTAATTCAACCATCAAGAGAACTTTTAGTTTTGTTACTTCTTCGGTATAATGATATGGACATCAGTTTCTTATTACTCCCGCATAGAATTACCAATAGCTTTTTTTTTTAGAAAAAATATCCTTTACTCTATGTTACTTGATATCTGATGAAATTTTTATTTTATTTAAATTCGGTTTCTTATTTGCGAATAAATCCGATCTGATTTATGATTTACCTGAAACAAGTTTCGTTTATTTGATGTAAATCAAAGCTTGTGACAAACAGTAAAAGAGAAAAATCGAATTTATTGTTGCGCCAAAATGAATGGAATGAATGATAAATAAAATTGCTTAATTTATAACAAGTGTCACGTATGCAAATATGGAAATTGTAACTTCGTTATAAAGCATTCGTTATAAACATAAATGAATTACGATATTTTTTTTTATGCTTTTTGTAGATTTTTTTTATTACAGTATATTTAATTCTGTAGAACTCGTTTTAATTGTGACGGTTGAGAATTTTAAATTTTCAGAAATTCAATTCTTATTTTTATGACAACATTTTAGTCTAACTTGGCCCGTTAGTATTATTTCACTGCGAAAAAAAAACATTTTTGCTCATAGTGGATATTCTTGCTAATTTGTGTCTGACCCGGACAGCAGATTCATAGTATTGCAAAATTTGTATGATTTTGGCAAATTTGCAACATTTGTAAGGTTTTGGAACATAACAACAGCAGAGGCCGCAATATCGTTCTAAACTGGTGTTATCGTTGACGTAGTTAGAATTTGTGCGCACCAGAAAAAAATGCCAGACAACCCTAAAAATGAAAACCTTGTTAAAAATATCTAATGTGAACAGCATATGACTTTCTTATACAAAATCTACGTTTCGGCACAATTTACACTAAAACAATTTACACTAAAACAAATTAAATATTAGTTAAAAAAAATATGAATTTTTGTTTTACAAAATCTGAAATATCTGTATAACGGTAAAAGATGTTGATTTACAATAAAAGAAAAAGTTGTAGACAATTTTAATATCTTTAATTCTTCCTTTAACATTATTCCTTTAACACGTTGCGCGCCACGTGCCCACCATTGAGCATTTTAATTTTCCAACAGTGGACGATGTGACCACCGGTGGGCATTATTGGATGTCGATGGTGGGACAACGTGACCACCCGTGGACACACTACTTGTTTCATTTCGAGACATCGTGACCACTAGTGGGAACCTTTTACATATATTTAGCTTTAAGAAATATAAGTTTGGTCCCAGGGTGTAAACCTATTTTACTTGGAATTGATAGTACTTGCAATAAATCAATAAAAATAAATTTAAAAAATGTTGGTCCCAGAATACCACCCAAAGAATACCCGCACTGTGTAATTCAAAGAATGACCACCGGTGGGCACGTGACTCTGAACGTGTTAATACACAAAATTTTGAAGAATACCATTTTAATTAATTCATCTCCTAAATAGAACCAGCAAAAACCGCTATTTTTCCAGATAGTGGCAAAAAATCGATTTTTTTTATTTAACAACAATATTTAAAAAAAAATTTTTTTTTACATTCTTTTCCGAAACTAAATATTGCAGAGGAAAGTTTTGTGTTACATACTTTCTTTAAAACGAATTTAATAAAATGCTGTAAATTACAATACAATTGTGCAACTTAACAAATTATGCAACTAATTTTCTTTTTTGGTAAATAGGTCTTTTATAATATTATTAAATATGACAAAGTCTTATAAAAGTATGTTAATATTCAAGTGAATCTCTTTGCTGTAAAATTTCCAAGCGCATAATATCAAAATACGTACACATGACAAACGTTGGAAATAAAATTAATTATCGTAATCAGACATCAGTATCTTATAAAGGTAGATAACAATCATTTTCTCACATGGCAAATCTTACGTTTGAAACTGTGTGATAATGAGGCCAATTAGTCAATTTTCCCCGCAATACTGCGCCTTCCTTTTGCATGAAATACATATTCTGAGATATTTAGTAAGTTTCTTTCATTTTATAAAGTATAATTATAATCATATACTCTCCAGCTGAAATCACCTCTCCTTTTTCTCTGGAGGCTGAATAGATTCATTGTGCTATAGGCTTGGTACATAAGAATCGCCAACATTCCTCACCTTGCATACAGTCTTCGTTACTTACCATCACTGTTTAATACGAAAGAAAATCTACGATTTGATGAATGCGAATTAAAAGCGCGAATGAAATCCTCTCTTATGCAGAGGAAATTGATGAATTGCATAATTAAAATGCGATAAGTTTCCATCCATTTATTCATTCAGATAATCAAAAATTCGCATTGATCAAAAATATCGCAGTGAAAAACAAATCAAACTCTTATTGTTTTTGTTTTTTCAAAATTCTGCCGCCACTTTGTAATCATGCAAGTGTCTTTGGCCTCTGGTGGATTCATTTCTCAAAATTTCAATGATCGCGTAGATACTATTTTAAGATTGTCACTGAAGTGTACGCAGAAAATGCTCCAATTCAAAAATAAATCCGTTAAATGGTATAGTCTATTTTTATGAGTTTTTCATGAAACACACGACACTGAGTATAAATTCTGCATTACCCGGAAAATTCACGCTCATATCGTCTAAGCGCCAAGTTTCTGTTGACAATATTTTCAAAATAAAAGCTTTTTTTTTATTTTGGCTTTTCCTTGTAACGCTGCCGTCAATTAATGTGATAAAGACGCTGACTAACCGGCCGTTTAAGATGTAGTATCGGTAATATTTTTATTCGCCTATGACTCAGTGTTTTTTTCTTAATTCTATTTCCCTATTGTCGGCAAATGATAAGACACATGTTGTAGACATATTTTTTTTGACTTTATATCAATCTTATGAATAATAGATTCAAATTTATTCGTGGGTATAAAAAATGATATCATATTTTATTGATTTTCAGAACATCTTGAAGATTGTTTTTGATTCTATAGTATGGTATTCGGTATGGCGTATTTTAAAAACATTCCTCATATTTTAGGGCTTGACATAACGATATATATGGTTTATGGTTTTGTATAAATAAACTTAAAACTTTAAATAGGTAGGGTCAGGTAGGGTGAAGTGGTCCACGTTTTTATTATTAGCCATAAAATGGTCAAAAATTGGAATTTTTGCATGATAAGATAGTCAAATCGCAAGCGCAGGACCTAAGCTAACTTTCTGCATTCACAGATTGCCAACTTTTTAACATTAAATTTAATTTTTAGGCATTTATCGAAAACTTTGATTTTTCGATTTTTTCAAAATGGTAGGGAGAAGTGGTCCACCCACAAAATTTTTCCAGAAATCGCATAAACATAAAATTAAATGACAAATAAAAATATATGCATGAAGTTTGATCAAAAATATTGTTAATTCGAAAGTACAAATGAGCGTTTGGTCTGTTTTGGTGTTGGTTTTTTCGGTGTAATTGTTAAGCGTCTTTTTCCGACGGCTTTTTCTGCTTCTCTAATTCAGCTCGATTTTTAGGAAAGTTATAATCGAGCCTCGCATCGATTTTCGGCCATGATTTGAAACACTCAAAATAATTCATAAAAAAAACTTGAAAACACGAAATATGACATTGACAGGGTGGACCACTTCACCCTACCGACGCTATTTTGCGCGGAATGACCCTGCGTCAACAATTGTGGAAAAAAGCGCAGAAATTAGGTGGATTTACAAAGTTCATAATGTAAACAACATTTTAGATTAATTACCTTATTGAAATTGATGAAGAATTCGTCAAAATGTTGTTGAATGTGAATACTTGCGAAAACTTTCAACAATGGTTTTTTGGCACTGGTCTGTGAGAGTGAGTAAATATACGTATGCACACTTCAATGACTAATTAAAACGAATCTATCATCAAGAGCAACCGATGAGAGTTGCATATTCTGTTCTAATGTCACTATTACTACAAAAAATTGTGGTGGACCACTTCTCCCTACGGACCACTGCACCCTACCCGACCCTACGTTATAAAAAAAAAACACATTTTTAAAAAATAGTCAATTTGACTTTTTTTTTCTCTGAGTGTAAGAACAACAGAATATTTAGGGTGGGACTAGCAGAAAAATCTTGTAATAAAAAAAAGAAGGATAGCGGGTAATACTACCAAGAAACCTGCCAAAGACAAACATTTTTCAAAGTCCCATTACTTTGCTTTTCTTAGAAAATGAACTTAGATAAACCGGGGCTCTATCTGAGACGAACACATTTTCTGGTCCCATGCGACTTCATCTTATACAGGTTTCACTGTATAACAGTTTAACATTTCCTTAAAATAACAAATGGTTATTCTGTCTTTTGACGTTTTTTTGGTCTCTAGATTTTTGTTTAAAAAACTGCACTGTTGAAAATTTTTATAAAGTAAAATAAATAAAGAAAATCACAAATCAACAACTTTGCAGCAAAAATCAACCTAAAATATTAATGACTTCCTGTAATTTAACAAACAACTAACAAGCAAACAATTCACACGAAGCACACTTTCTCCATATTGATTGTAAATATTTCGTTGTCGTGAAAGGGTTAATGTGAATGGCGTCAATTTTGAAATAAATCATTTGGTTCAATCTAATATGAAACGATTTAATTCGCCCAAATGTGTTACAAGATTCAATGAAAAGGTAAATAAACGATAGAAACATAATGTAAACTTGTCGACAGATTTTCGCATCTGGCGAGGGACATAAAACTTTCCGTTAAGTGAAGAAAAGCCGCAGACGATCATAACAATAGTTTCGTTGCTTGGAAGCGGCTAATGTCCTAAAAAAAATCTACGTCTTTGGCGTTAAAATTTTTCTCCAAAGAGGCGGTTTTCCTGCGATTATAAACAAAAATCATTTCCAGCTGGATTCGATGTTGAACAACGCTTAGTATGCGCACCATATTATAAACATTGATATACAGACATTAATATGCGTTTTACAAGTGATTTTGATGAGAATTTTGAAGGAAATCATAACCTAACAAAAGTGGAACTTATTGTTTTTTTTAAAACTTGATGCTTCAACAAAAAGCCAAGAAATACGACGTACGCCTGTCTCCCTTCGCTCGTATTTGTTGCCTTGAATCTGGGGTCTTTCACGGTATGAATGTTTATCTGTATATCTTAAAGCCTAGCATGCGATATAAAGATGCTGGATTTCTTTTTCCACATTTTATCTCAATTTTACAGCCTCTTCTACACTCATGACGATCTTTAAGATGCCGGGGAATCCACACTAGACCACTCCATGCACATTTCATTCTTTCTTTTCGGTTTCCATAAAAAGAAAACGCGATTTATCAGACAACAAACGCAAACGCCAAAGAAAAAAACTAGCGTGAGAATTTTGAAAAAATTTCGATGGATTTCGTCTAGAGGAGGCGGAGGCTTGAACGTGGCTCCGAATCGAGCGTGATTCGAGATTTGGCTCCGGAGTCTTACAAACACCACCAAAAAATGAACCTCTGGACTAACATGAGTGGCTTTTCTTTGGGCCCGAAGGTACTTGGAGCGCATAGTTATTACGTAGAAACCACTTGCTCAAATCTTTGATTCACAGAAGCAACAAAACACCCAATAACATACTCACACATGCCGCGCAATCGAAGTAAAATCTCTGGATATCAGTGTGTGCGACGCAGCAATGGTTTCGGGTTTCCTTCACGAAGCCTTTTTTCAATATGAATGTTTGATGCACATGTCGCCTTAACAGAACGAACCAAAAAATGAAAAAAAAACATCACATAAAACGAAAGAAAGATCTTCTCTCATCATATATTCAGTGGTTGATGTGATTTTCAGTTTGCAAGAAAAATTCACTTCTCAGTTATGAGTTTTATTGAAACAGCATAAGGCGATTTCATGCAATGTGTTAATGAGAATTTAAAAAAAAGACGCGATAGTAAACTTTTGATTTCTTGTGGAAAAATCATTGTTTTGAACTGCAATGCATTAAAATTGAATTTTAAATTAATTTCGGTTGAAATGAGCCAGTTAACAGCAAGTGGCTCCCTCCGTTTGATTCACATTGCTTTTTGCATAATATCCTACGTCTGATTTACATAAAATTGAGTGATCGCACTTCTGATTAAATTGGAATTTACATGAAATTGGTCTAAACCGCAGAGGTTGCTGCGCAGGTGGGAATGTTTATTAGGTTGGATGGAAAATAATGATGATTTTTTCATTTTTTTAAATTGCATTGCACAACAAAGTTTCCCATTTTATGCTTCCTCCAAAAAACATGTATTCCAGGATAATTTAAGAATTTTTACTCCAATTGCGAAATTTGATTTTTCCATCAGGTGCCATACTCAAAATATGGATAATATAATCACTAATAGAATGAAGAATTCAGTCATCGCGATTTCTAAAAAACTACTTTTTTAAAATTTCATCTTTGAAGGTCCACTATATACTTATTTATAAACGGATTTTGACATATTTGATGCCGTTGGAAAGGCCATGACGTTCCATGATGAAATATTCGTTTGTATCTTACCTCTAACTGAAGTAATTGAGATTTTTGTGAATTGACCCACATGAATTTTCAACCTAATTTTCAACCTAATTTTCAACCTGAAAAAAGGAAGTTCAGGAGTAATTTGAGAGTGGGGGTTGGACTCTTAGAAAACGTTGATCAGGACACTTTATAGTATCAACTCGTATCAACTTCAACTTCATAGTATCAACTTCAGGACACTTTATAGTAGCAAAGTATCAACTTGGAACACTTAGTGCCGTTTGCACCAACAAAACTTAGCAACTTATGTACAACTTAAAAAATTTAAGTCGAAGAATTTCTACGGTTTAAGTAGGCTAACCACAACTTAATTTTTTAAGAATAATACGCGCAAACGGGCCTTAGTGGCGATACACCCTGTATTAAGGTGCCGCTCCACATGAGAGTAAATCCGCGAGTAACTCTCAAAAACTCTGGAGAGTTACTCGCAGGAGGTTGTCCATTTGAGAGTAAATTTCCGCGATTTTTCAATATCTTGACCAATATCTTTATTTTTGTGACATCTTGATTTGGCGAGTTCTCAAGAGCGACTCGCAAAATTCAAACGCCGTTCATATCTGGTGAGTTACTCTCCGAGAGTTCAGTGGAGGCGTGTCCACTGTAGAGTAGAATCACTATTGACAGCTCGCAGAAACTAGCTCGCGAGTTTTTGCGAGTTTCTGCGAACGACTCTCAGAGACGTATCCATTTGCGAGTAGCTGCTATCGAGAGGTTCTCGCCGGCATTTACTCTCATGTGGACCGGCACCTTAAGCGGCGTTTTTATAAACAAAAAATTCTGTCCACTGAATCTATACAGGATAGAAACTACATAGGATGGAAACTATGTAGGGTAGATTTTTGCGGGCCAAAAAATTCGATTCTTTGATTTGAAATGACAGCAAAAAGGGTAAATTTTTGTCTTGTCTAAACATCTTTTTGACTCAAAATATTGCCAAGTTTGTAGTTTAAAGAAAATAATTTAAAATTGTCTAAAAAATACATTCCCCTCCCCCCTCGTTAATCTTTTTCGCCTTTTATTGTATGGAGTTAAATACCACCCAAATGAGTGACGTATTTTATGGACATCCCCTTAGATTATTTTCACAATTCACACCAAATTCATTTACTGGTAGATACTGCAAATGATAGCCCCGAAACCGTCCATTTGTGCTTATAGTAGCGATCAACGTATTTGAATAAATTGACATTATTTTCCAAATTGCCGGAATACCCAAGAAATCACCTCCATACTCAGGTGGACGACGACGGCTGTCAGTTCAGCAAAACTGCTCAATAGACAATCACCTTAAGGTTTTTTCTTTCAGCTTGCCTGAAATGTAACTTGAGATTTTTCCTCCGATCTTTTTTTTTGTTGTTGTTGCTTGACTCCGTCAAAGACACTATCTGAAGTTCCATGTGTAAATATACAGTCTTACAATCCCGAACCCAAATACATCTCCAGCCGTTTTCAGGTTGGCTTTTTGACAGTAGAGTTGGAGTTGAATTGTTGTTGTTGGGAATCTTGTGGTTCTTCGCTTTTATTTTTGTACATTTTAAGGTGAAGTCGTTAAAAAATCAGCGAAGCGCGAAACGAGCAACAGCGACGACTTAAGAATGGACAAAATTTTTTAGCTGTATTTGTTTGACTTACGAATATAGTCAATTTCATTTCGATTTTGTTTGTTTCTATGATCAAAAATGTAGAAATTCCTAGAACAAATGGTGGCTTATTAGAAGTTAACCAATTTTAAACATTTTACAATCATTTAAGTTCCTGGAACTCCATTTTCCAATCATTAATTTAGAAACACAAATTATTGTTGCTCAGAATAATAAAATAAGTGGCTTTAACTACCCCTGTGTAAATGAAGGAAAAAATCTTAAAAAAGGCTTTTTTCGGTTTTTGCGGTTGACTCACCTTAAGATTAACTAACGCACACTAAGCAAAGATGTACGCGTTTTAAGGTCATGAATAATCATTGTTATAATTTGGACGGTAACATATACAAAAAATCAAATTATAAAAGTAATACTTGAGCGTATAATATTGCATTAAATAGCAGAATTTACCCATGATTTGGACGTTTTCTTACAATTTTTCGTCGAGTATCGTGTCTTCTTCAAACTCTTCGATGTTCATATGGACCCCAACTTCCGGAAATGCTAAGCCCCCAAATTGGGATTGACTGAGAAGAGAATCATTTAATGAACCATTGTTTTCACCTCAACATTCGTACATTTGGGGAGTTAGTAAGACTATTTTCTCTCGAGAAGTTTTTAATTAGATATTGTTAGAAGATTTATCTGCATGCGTTGTCCAAGGGTATTCTTATGAGGTGAAAATGTTGTTCACATGTAAAAAAAAACAATTTACGATTACTCGCAAATATTGTACGAAACTTTTATTTTAAGTTGTTGATATTTGGAGATTTTTTTTTCTATTGTAGGGACAGCGGGTAATTAAAAAAAAGAGATCTCTTCTCGTTGAAGGCTTTATTACGAATGCATGATACAATTCTTCTTGTTTGCCCCATCGACACAATAACCCAAAAGACTTGTTTATCAAACGGTATTCTATACCAACAGATAATACTTTAAATTTGCCTACACTATCAAACACTTAAAAACTTTCTGTCAAGAAAAAAAATGGAAATATTTTTTTGAAAAACTTTTTTGATGGAATCTCAGAGGTATCTCGAATATAAGAGCAAAAAGTAATGCCGGAAAACGCTAGTAGAGAACCTTTAAAGGATTGAAAATTTGGAAAATTGATAGAATTGCTTTGAAAATTCTTGCGGATCAAATCTAAATTTTCACAAGTTTTAACAAACTAAACAAAACTGAATTCCAAAATGCGTTTCGGACCCACCAAATGCCCCATCAGAGCAATTTACCTTACAGGAAAACTGTAGCACATTGAATCTCACATTTGAAAAATCAAAGTGTTTGAAATCCTAAGCAAAACAACACATTTAAACATAACTTAAAATTATTATTCTATAAATGTTTAATTTGAATATTAAAATCAAATAAATCCTCCGTACAATGCAAATATATAAACTAAACTGAAATTTAAAGATGATCGCCAACATTCGTAGCTTAAACTTTTCTCGCAAATATCAGAAAAACACTAAATTTAAAAAAAAAACCTCAGTAAATTCTTCAAATTTGAATTTTACCGGGGTTCTATATGAGAAAAGTTCCCAACAAATGTTTTCAATTGCAAATCACATTTCGTAGGTTTTGAGAATTCTCAACGGTGATGGTTCGTGTCTTGGCCAAATGGGAATTTTTCGCTACAAACGCATAAACTCATTCAGAGATGGCGCTGAAGTGAACATCTAAGTGGATCCTCAAACCTTTTTTTTGAAACTTGATCGTTAGCGCCGTGGCTAAAAAAGGAACTTTTACGCGTACGTAGGACGTGGCGCCACCGCGTGGCCAAAAGAGGAACTTTGCGCGATTTTGAGTGAGATTATTTTACAAACCGAAACGTTCATGAACTGAAACAAAATTTACCATATAAATACATGTAAAACGAATTAATGCGTTCTTAAATCTCGAAAAACCGACTTTTTCAAATCTTTATTGCAGCACTGTTTATCTAAAATAATAGGAATTTTATGAATGGAAAATGGGGAAAAAATCAATTCGTGGATAAAATATGGATGAAAATTTAAAGTTATTTTACCTAGGCAAGAGTTTATATTGTCAACGGCAGGTAGTGAGGGAAGATGTTATTGTGAGGAAAGTCAAGATGTTAAGCTCCCTTCGATAAACTCAACAGGTAACGGTTCTTCGGTTCATTGAAAAATCTGTCAAATGTGAATTTTTTCCCAAAGAACCTTCACGAACCGAAACATTGTTCACAAACCGAGGCATTTTTGGAGCTGAAAAACAAGTCGCGAACCGCAAAGTATTACATCTCTTTAAAAATGCCTAAAAAAAAACTACAATTCGTACGAAAAACTCCCCACCCGTTATTTAGAAAAGATTAAAGTTGTGTAATTTTTTGGATTCGTAATTCTTGGGATATTCTCACTGTTAACCGCAAACGAAAGATTGTTTACCGATTTCTTTTCGATAATGTAAACAAATTAAAAAGATAATTTTTTATGCCTTCGCTAAAGTGGAGTCGATAAATTCGTAAGTAGGTAAAAATAACATCCCAATCCGCAGCCGGATCGTCTAACAGTAACAGTAATAGTCTAATCTAACATTAAAATATGGGAAACCCTATAAGTTTTTCCCTTACAGTCGATCAATGCTCACCTTTGTTCAGTAAATATCTGAAAAAAGCTAAACACACCTGAAAAGTCCAAAGGCTCAATTTTTATGTGGTAGAGGCCCAGATACATAAAAAGTATGAATAATATTCAGTTGATCGACTGAATCGAGTTTGCAAATGTATAACAACTTTTCGCTAATGTCGTCGCTAACGGATTTCTTACGAAAAATCATAAAAAAACAATACGAAAGCAAAACGACAAAATCTTAAAGAAAAGCTTCGTCTGGTTGGGTTTTTGTTGTGTTTCCCCTATATATGTACATTAGTGGAGTTTTGTTTTTTGTCACTGATGGGATTTTGTTCTTTAACTTTTTCAGTTGCTTACCACTTTCACAACAAATCGTGATTCCCATCCGAAACTCTGTTCGCTCCATCCAGAGCGAGAGAAGAAGAGGGGCTGTGTGAAAGAAGAATCCTCTTCTGGTCCATTTGTGAGGATGTTAAATTTGATTATTCATCTTAAGTAGGATCCCATCCACACTGGCCCACAACGCAAACAAACACCGCAACTTCACAATGTGAAGACCTTTGGTTGCGTCAAAGGCCGAAGAGTGCAAGATGCTGGTGTTTGTTAGTTTCTTAAGGCAGTATTCGTTTAAAAATCCAGCACACAAAAGGAATTTCTGCTGTGAAACCGGTTTTTAAGTATCTCACAGTCGCCAGATTCGAAACCACCAAAGATTCAACATCTTACCATCATCTTAAGATCCAGCATCCACTAGCAAAGCTATCTGATTAGCCGCCGAGTCGTTTCAGTGTGTGAGGCTTTTAATATTCATTTTATTTGTTTTCTTAACCCATCTTAATTTGAGGCCAGAAAATGTCGAAGAATCTCAAAAGATAATTTTTCCGAGTTTGATGTCGAGTCAATGCTAAGCCGGGCTTCGTTGTATTCATTCTTCGCATTTACCGAGCCATAGTTGGATATCTCTTCGACATTTCTTAGATGATTTCGTGACTTTATAGTGCTGAGGAATTTTAACACCGGAAAATGTTTAACAAATAGGCAAATGAATGGATTTTTTTTTTAGAATTTCAGTCTCGCACTTATTACGTGTAATTATAAATTTTAGTGCGTAGATTTGATGACGTTTCCACGGAATTTTTCATGGAATTTGTGTGTTAAACATATTTAGAATGAAATAAGTTACAAAATTATTATTTGTAGCATTGATTATTTGGTTTAAATATCGAAGACCAGTATTTTGATAACTTTATAGAAAAACGAAAAGAAAGAATCGGTTTTATAGAAAGACAAGAAATTTTACAAGTCTTGATTGACTTTTCTGTACGATGTAAAAGTTTATAAGGGGGATATAGCGGTGTAGCCAGGATAAGAGTTACATAAGATGTATTAATGTCAACCATGACGTTAGCGGTTGACATATTTATATCGTGATGACGTCACAAATCCTGTTTGGGCACTTATCCAAAAAGCGAGGAAGTGTTGGGGTTCTAAAGATTAATCTCCTCAAAAGTCCTGAAATTTTCACTGCCTTGAAGACTTCATTCCGTATGATTTCGCCTTTCACAGAACAATATAGCAAATACTTTTGCTGCAAAAATGTATTTCACGTTAATGCTAAATGTCTTTTTTCTGTACGTATCCGAAAAGTCCTGACTAATAGGTCAGGATTGTTCGCTCTGGCACCCACTAGGAGCCTGTTTTTGGCAAGGAAGCTGACCCACCTTCATCAGAGCCTCCTTCACCATCAGGTGGTTATTCCACCGATTCCTGTAAGCTTGCGTGGAAAAACATTTTGTTACAATTTTCAAAGCTTTTATTTAGCTTACTTTCGTATATGTCTATCTGTCTGTTTGTCTGTCAATGTCGAATCTTACAATCTAATTTTAACCCACTTCCACTCATCTGATTGATTTTGCAAACATACGTAACTCCAGTGACAATACAATATTTTCACTATTTTGTCCTTTTAGGGATGACGGAAGGCCCAGTAAGGATCACGGGATTATGTATTTCCTCAAATTTTTCGGAAAAAATTTTCATCTTTTAGTGTTTTTGGGGTCGCTGAATCTGATTCTGGCATTAAGAAATCTGTAAGGACCACGGAATATCCTGTAAGGATAACGTGGTTATCGTTTTCCTCAAATTTTACGGAAAAAATCTTATGGGAAATTTTTTGTTTTGAAAATAAATAAGTTCAAAAAAATGCTTTATTTAAAAAAATGTAATAAAAAAGAAAACAAAAATATTTTTTTTAACGCTGTGTATCAGAAATAAAAGCGAAATAAATGCATAAAAAATAAAATAAATATTTATCTCGCTTTTTTCTGATATAGAGCTTCGAACAAATTATTTTTTTCCTTTTTAGTACAAATAAAAGTTTTTTTTTCAAATTTTTTAAATTTTTTTAATGATTTGTTAGCCGGGAAATTCCAATAAAGTTCAATTCTAGACAACGTTTATAAAGTAACTAACAAAAAAAAAAGCAACTAACAAAAATAAAAGTTATTGTAACAAACTTCAATCAAAGATTAGGTAAATAAAGATAAGAATCCTAGAACAAATTTTGGGGTTCCAAAAAAAAATACGACAGTGGAAATGGAATCTTTCCCAAATAACAATTTGAGGTTACATTCCGGTTAAGAAACGTATTTGAAACCATGGTAACAAAACTCAAACGTTTCACATTTGGCTTCTGTAACCTTTCAGAAACGTTTCAGAAACCCTTTTTGGAAGCTGGTTTCAAAATAACCGTTTTTGGCGGGTTTATTCGGAAACCATCTAAAATGTAACCAAAATGTAACCTAAATTGAAAGTTTTTTTGTAACCACGGTTACAAATTGTTTTTTGGGTTAGTGTGCCTTACAAAACGATTATTTTCCCTTATATTTTAACGCTTAACTGTCAACAAATCAATAACAATATTTAAATTGCATGCATTACTCAATTAAAGATTCATAACTATACAGTATTTTCCATTCATTTGAAAAGTTCTATGAAAAATTCTGTGGTTTCTTATCTTCAATCTAATATTTGATTCAAATTTACGGATACATAGATACGGCTTCTCAAATTTATAAACTCAGAATTTTCAGCATTTAATAAAGTCAAAAATCAACTAAAAGCTTGAATTTTTCCTCAAATTTGATTCAGAATTCAATCCGCGAATTTTAATTAAGTAAAATTTGTCAAAATTTGAATTTATTTCGACTATTTTTTGTTTAAACCGGGCACCAATCATGTATTCCGACGCGTCTCTGTCTTTCGACTTCGACGCAGTTTTAACTCTTGACTTCGCCTTATCAGCAGCTTAAAATTTCCTAGAATGACAGTCAGAATCACGTTTCGGTTCATAGTGACGATTCCGCGAAATTTCAAGCTACAGATAGGGCGAAGTCAAGAGTTAAAAGCTGCGTCGAAGTCGAAAGACAGAGACTCGTGGGACTACATGATTGGTGCCCAGTTGGGCATCTTAAATTGTCTCACAGAATATTATTCATAAAATTTTCCTAATATTCATTAGGAAAATTTTTAAACTTTGTGGCAGTTCCATAAAGAAAATATAAAGTTTTCCAATTTTAACTTTAGTTAGATGTTTTGAAATCAAGTTTTTCAATTTTAACTTTAGTTAAGATGATTGAGATTCGATATTTTCATAGATATATAAACAGTGAAAGTTTTTTAGATTTTGGAATTTCAATAAAAACTAAATTGAATCGTAAAATGATTATAAGGTAATAAAAACGAGCCTCTGCGGGAGATTGAAATTAATTTGATGGGGAATAGAATGTTTATAATTAGCAAAAAATTTGCTTTTGAAAGTGGCCAATGACTTAATTGTACTTTTTTCAATTTCAAAATCTTTTTCAAAGTAATTTTTCTCGTGTTGATGTTTTAATATGTTTAAGTGATTTAGTTTATTTTCAAGAGATTACTTTAAAAATTACTTTAAAAATCTTTAGGCAAAATCAAAAGCCTTTTCAAGCCTATTAAAAAAGTCTTTTTCGGCAAAAAATCCGTTGTGAAAATATTTTTAAATTCTACAAAAAAAAAATTACTACACAAAATTTCCTTGATCGTTAGCTATTGTTCTGTTGAAATTTAATTACTTGTTCTGTTCAAATTGAATTGTGCAGAAAAGTGACAATCAAGTCATAAAGATCTCAATAAAAAGCAAAAGTTTTTCCTGGAAACGAAGAAACTTTTGACATCATCCTGTTTTGACTAACAGAGATTTGTGGCTTAGTGAGATATTTTCGTAGAAAATAAACCATAAACATAAAAGTTCATAAAAAATTTAATGTCGTTAAGAAATTAACCGAAAAGCACTCAGAAGATTTAAGAACTTGAAAAACGAGTCAAACTTGGCAATTAAAGATACGCAGATTAGTCAAAATGATGTGAAAAAGACAATGGAGGCATTTTATGAAAGTTTTTTTTATTAAAATATGAAACAGGAAAAGTGACAAGCAAAGATTCACTCAACAAAAAATTTGTTATAAAAATATTTCGTAAAAAAGTAAAGAGATTTTTTGATGGCCAAAAGGTTATAATATTACTACACAGGTGACAATTACCAATGTTAGTTTGACCCTTTTTCAGGAATTTTTATTCAGTTAAAAACGCTCACATACCCCTTTTGAATCGTCCAAATGTTGAAAATAATTAAAAGAGTGATGACCATGACCATGATACCCTTTGCAATGAGGTAAAATAATAAAAACAGCACCACATGTGAACAAAAAAAAATCACTTTATAAAAAGTTCCATCAAAGCAGGCTGGTTTTTGTGGTTCTGTAGGTTGTAGGTTTACACAGAAAAATCTCAAGCAAAACACTTGAAGTCTTGTACGCATTCTGGAAATCAAATAAAAGATCATAAAGTACCGCAAAAAGACATTAAAAATGTTTTCATAACCGAAAAGTTATGATGCGGTCGAATCTTTCCCTACGCAGAACCTTAACCACGCAACATAATGAAAGAAGCGTCCAGGGTCGCGGTCTTAACTAAGTATCAACGGTGCGTTTAATCATTGGCATCATTGGTAATGGGTAAGAAAAACAATAACAACTACAATCACAGCCACATTCACATATAATAGTAGTAATGAATTCCGGAATTCCAAGAGTTTATAAAAGCGAATAATTATGATCGTTATAAAAAATTGGTTTTTGATATGAAAATCCTCTTTTGATTTGTTGTAATTCGTTTTGTTTCACAATCATAAGCGCGTTGACATTTCCATAACTTCTCGCTATCATGTTGTGTCGATTGGCGAGAAATAAGCCAAACTTGATAAAAATTAGCAAGTCAAGTTGTTCGGTAGTTTGTCGGACAAATGTTCAAACGATCGGTGGTGGAGAAAACCAAATCCGCAAATTAATGGCCTCCATAGTGTGAATTAGACATGAATGCATACGTGGATGATGAGGGAACGATATGTTGCTGTTGGAATGTTAAAACCTTTATTGGTCAACTTTGCGAGGAGAAAATCCGCGAAATAATTAATCTTCGCGAGATAGTGGCGAAGAGTCGAGAAAACTTTGAGTTAAGTAAAATGTTGCTGTAAAGCAACAGAAATATCTTGTAAGATTCCATAGAGATCGATTTTCCTTAGAGTTTCACAAGGATTTACATTCTAGACAGCAATGTTGGTTGGCTATTCTCAGGATTTTTGTAACAATTCAAAAAAATTGAATCATTAAATTTATTGCTCACAGATAAATTCCATATTTCTTCCATTTTATCGCAGTCGATATAAATATTGGAACTAGAAGTTTAAGGGGGCTGTCCATACAATACGAAACACTGTTTGGGGCGGAGCGGGAATCTGCAGTAATGTGACGGTTGAACTAAATCTCATTTAAAATATATCGAAAGAATGTGCCGGGCTAGGTTGGAGGGGGCCGGAAAAAAATTTCGTCACTTATTTTATTGCCAAACCCTAATCAACGAAAAATCACTACATTTTTATTTTGAGTAAAATCCCTACTGCACTCTAAAAACTTTTACAAACTTTTTATTTAAAAAAAATCCATTTGTGTGGTAGAGGAGGGGGGAGGAGAATGTTCCAATTGGATTTTGATGTATGGAAGGATTTTGCAGAATCAATTCTAAACACATTTTGTCTTTACGAATTTTTCGATACTATGCACCGTTTTAGAGAAAATAGAAAAAAGTATTCCATTTGTATGGGGAGGGGGAAAGAGTGGTCCAACTGGATTTCGACATATATGTATATAAATTATGTAAAATCATATTCTAAACACATTTTACCTTTATAAATTTTTTAATGCAGCTCACCGTTTTTGAGAAAATTCAAAAAAAAAATTGTTTCGTTTGTCAACATGCAAAATTTCAAGTCTCTAACTCAATCCTTTCGAAAGTTATGGTGTTTTTTTGCAAGCATATTATTGTCCACAATACCTAAAAAGTAGGGGAAGTATGCCCAAAATGACATACTGTTTACTTTTTCGATAATAATTTTTTTATTTGAAGAAGAAACAATATGATAATTTCCAAATTTATTCTTTGGTTCAATATCAATTGATATTCCATACCATTTAGTTTTAGAAAATGCAAATAAAAAAAATATGAGTCAAAATTCGGAGACCTACGAAAGTTCGCTTTGTTCATACGTACACTCTCGAAAAAATTGAGTCGATTACGCACCGAAAGGGAGTTTGAGGGAGTCCATCACCTATTGGAGAAAATCGAGCACCGGGCTAGGGAGTTCACAACAATTCCTTATGGGTGTTAATTTTTAACAATTTTTCGGTGTTAAACCAATTTATTACCAAGAAAAAAACCTCGCAAATTCTCTTTTTTTTGCAAGCATTTGAGATGTTTCGAGTTTTTTTTCGTGTTTCCAAAGTTAATATTGACTTATTAAAAACTTTTCTTGCATGCCTCTGCCGGGACTCGAACACGGGACCTCTCGAATTGTAAACCATTTGCCTTCCCAATAGGCTGTTGAAGCCAATTGGCAAGCCTCTTCTAAACGTGAACACCCTTTACAATTAAATAACTCCTAAAAGGAGTTGTAGTGAATTTTTGACTCCTTTTCGGAGTTCATTTAAAATTTAGGTCAAAACGGTGTTAAATTGAATATTTAGCTCCGTAAAATACAAATGTAAAAATAACTTCGCGCTACGGTGTTAAACTTTTAGCTATGTTTTCAGGCGGAGTTAATTCGTCCCCGGATTTTTTCGAGAGTGTAT
The DNA here is from genome assembly GCA_964034945.1 of Chrysopilus asiliformis. Classification (NCBI taxonomy): domain Eukaryota; kingdom Metazoa; phylum Arthropoda; class Insecta; order Diptera; family Rhagionidae; genus Chrysopilus; species Chrysopilus asiliformis. The sequence continues at coordinate 103,259,300 of OZ035961.1, forward strand.
GGGTAAAATGACATACCTAAAATGACATATCGAAATGACATGAGTAATTACACGCAAAATTTTTTTTCCTCCTTTGGCGCATCGTTGTCAGCAGTAAAGGCTTCATTATCGATGTCGTCCATAAAAAAAAGCTTTAGTGACCTTCCTTTTCTTTTTTTTTTGGTAGATATTATCAGTATGTCATTTTGGGCATATACTATGATTGAGACTTTCATATAAAAAAATATTAAAAGCTAACTGTTTTGTTTTAAACAAACAAGTTTATTTCGAAAACAACATAGCAATGTATGGTCTGGCTAAAACAGAAACAATTTAAAAAAAGAAAACTTACCAAAAATTGAAAAAATGAGATCACTTAAAAAAACTTTTTCTGCAGAAAAAGACTTGAAATCTTTTCACTCTGACGCTACTCAGTAAACTGAGCTATTGTTTTCACAGGTTGTTAAACTTCACTAACAGCACATATTAAGGTAAAAAGGAGATCTGATATATTCGCGGATTCCAAGATATTGCAGTATGTCATTTTACCCATCTATGTCATTTTGGGCATACTTCCCCTATTTTCCCCAATCTTAATCAGGGTTTGAGAGCGTCATGATTGAAAATATAAATTAAAGAGATTTAGTTCACGGCCATGGCCGAATTATACAAGGTCTGCTGGTTATTTGTTGACAGCCACCATTTTGCTACGTCATCCGCAAGAAATTCTTTGTAATGTTGATTGTGCGTACGGAATTGTTTAGCTAGATGTTAGCTAGATTTGCGAATTAGGGAAAATTCCCATTGAGTCTTATAAGAATTTCTTGCCGATGACGTCAGAGCCAAGAGAATCTGAGCTGTCAAGCAGACCTTGTATAATTCGGCCATGGTTCACGGCGTGAATGTTTGTACCTCACTGTATTTCAGTCTACAAGAGGAAACGGCACCCAACCACACGACGCATCAAAAAATCGCTCAGTGCGCTGTTCCATACTTGCAAAACCTTTTAACACGTTGACTGCCAGACCAATTTTGCAAAAATGTGAGGGAGATGCCAATACATGTAACACATGGATCAATAAGTCCCGAGACTAACCCAGAGATGACGCTCGTAGTAAACCAGTAACCACGTCTTTGTAGAGTACTAACCTTTGCTTGAAACGTGTCAAAATTTTAAGTCGATCGGACCAGAAACAGCTGAGTTATCGAGGTTGGAGTAAAGTCGTTTTGTAGTTTGTTTAAAAAATGGAAAAAACCGAGTTTCGTGTTCTGATAAAACATTGTTTTTTAATGGGTAAAAACACCGTGCAAGCGAAACAATGGATTGAAAAATGTTACCCGGACTCTTGTCCATCAAAAGCAACGATTTGTCGGTGGTTTGCCGAGTTTAAACGTGGTCGTACCGACACAAATGACGCGGAACGCTCGGGTAGACCTGTGGAAGCCGTTACACCGGAAAATGTGAGTGAAGTGACAAAAATTATAATGAAAGATCGTAAAGTGAAGCTCCGTGAGATTGCTGAGATAACACAGATATCATATGGAAGTGCATTTACTATCCTTCATGAAAAATTGAGCATGAAAAAGGTTTTTTCCAAGTGGGTGCCGCGATTGCTTTCGATGGAACAAAAACAGCAACGAGTCGATGATTCAGAAAGCTGTTTATCGCTATTTACTCGCAATAAAAAAGATTTCTTGCGTCGTTACGTGTCCATGGACGAAACATGGATACATCACTACACTCCAGAGTCGAAGCGGCAGTCATCTGAGTTGCGCACAGCTGGCGAAAGCCGTCCGAAGCGTCCGAAAACGCAGCAGTCAGCTGGCAAAGTCATGGCGTCAGTTTTTTGGGATACGCATGGCGTGATTTTCATTGACTACCTCGAAAAAGGTAAATCGATCAACAGTGATTATTATATTGACTTGCTGGTGCGTTTGAAGGAGGAAATCGCAAAAAAACGACCGCACATGCAGAGAAAAAAAATCCTTTTTCACCAAGACAATGCACCCTGCCACAAGTCGATGAAAACAATGGCAAAATTGAACGAATTGGGCTTTCATCTGCTTCCCCACCCCCCATACTCGCCAGATTTAGCCCCCAGTGACTACTGGCTCTTTGCTGATCTTAAAAAAATGCTCCAGGGAAAAAGATTTGGCTCAAATGAGGAGGTCATCGCTGAAACTGAAGCTTATTTTGAAGCGAAAGATAATTTTTTTTATAAACATGGTATTGAAAAATTGGAAAAGCGTTGGAACGATTGTATCACCCTAAAAGGTGATTATATTGATGAATAAAAAAAAATTTGGCAAAAAAAATGTTGTTTTCATTGTTAGTCTCGGGACTTATTGATCCATGTGTTAGACGTATGTAGAATGTACGTATGTATGAATGTATGTATGTATGCATGTAGATTTTAGACCCAGCTATCGAAAATGATAGCCTTGGCCGCTCATGAATTAGTGCCAATTTTCACTGGCTATCAAAAATGATAGCCATGGCAGTCAATGTGTTAAGAGGTAGAATTTAAAATGTGACAATATTGGTCACAATTGCGTCAAATGCTCTGTCTCTATGGATAAAAATTTTAAGCATGTGAGCAACTTAGCTTAGTGAGCCAAAGGCGGGCAACTCTGATCTAGAGTATTTATAAGAAGCCGCATACCAGTATTTTTTTTCTTTAGAAAAAAAAATCCAAATTCACTCCAAGAACTTCTGCTGTTGATGAGCTACAATGCCTTACAAATGTTGCAATACATCTTTTGCTCGCAACCCATACAAAATTGTAGGTGCGGCAGCGGTGAAGAGAAATCGTTATGAAACAAATGAAATTGAGGAATATTTTTACCATCGCTTTGGTAGATTTTATCTACAGATTTTGTTCATAGATTTTGTTCACCTCACCTAATATTTTAAGTTTCTTTGGGAAAAAATACTTCTTCGGCAACAGCGCTTTTATAGTTTAACTACAAATTTTGTTATTGAAAAGGTATGACGATGGCCTCTCGAGTAGAAATATTTCCATATTAAGATGCATCACTTTTCATTGCTTTTCTCTTTTGCATATTGCATATATTTGCCAGAACTCAACACGTTTGGTACTTGATGATCAAGCGAGCCCAACAAGTAAGATGCTTGCCTAAGAAAAACATCTTGGATTAAAGATAAATATGATAAAGAATGGTGTGCATTACTGAAATACCAATTACTGGAAAAATGTTTCCCTTATAAAGGTAGAAATTGGAGAAATAGATTTAATAGAATAGTGAATGGTATTATTTAAGACCTCAAATGGGAAACGCAATTAAAATTAATAATAAAAGAATATCTGTTAAATAAACAATTTTCAGTATAAATTATTCTCTGATTACAAAAAATAAAATCAAATTTTATAATTAAATTCACAGAAATTATTTTAAGAAATATATTTACACGGATTTTATTTTAATTAAGAAAAAAATGTTTTTTAAAAAAGGAATTCGTTCAAGCTATAAAAAAGATTTTTTTTATAAATATATCACTTCATAGTTTTTTGTGGTATAGTAACAGATATTTACAAGAGGTCAGATCAGGTACACCGTTGTCACCTGGCGCTTAGATCTTAAAACCTGACTCAGATCTGCTCAAATTCATTTCAAATGATGCAAAAAAACGAATCGTAAATCATTTTTTCAAGGATTTTAAAGAACAATGGCTTGGACTTGTTCGTTTTTACGGATCAGTTGGAAGTGAAAACTCCTCTGGCCATTTTCATTATTCGTTTTTTTTTTATTAATATGAAAAAAAGACAAGCAGCAAGAAACGAACAGAGTTAAAATTTAAGTCAAAAACCATTTTTTTCCAGTAGACATTTACTTCGGTTCCAGCTTCTTAGCTGATCGTCCATTAGAAAAATGTTTCTTAGAATTTTTAAGATTTTTAGGGCGATTTGTTGCAAGAACAGATTCCCATCGCGCAGCATTTTGAATACTTTGAAATTAGTTGCTGCTTGGCTGATCAGTCGATAACTCACCTGGCCGCAGGGGGTTCTCTTCACAAAAGTTTCTACTGGGATTTGACTGCAGGTGCAGGTAAATTAAAGGTTAACTTGAAAGGGATTAGAATCCGCGGGAATAACATTGACTTCGGCATCTCTTATGTAGAAATGCTTTTACGAATATTAATAAAAATGTTTTTTTTTCTGATATTTCCGAAGAATTTTAAAGATTAATTAATGCCCTTTGTTTGCCTGGAATTTATTTAGTAAAAAACATCCTTTGGATTATTTTAAAATCAAATTTGAAACAAAATTCAAGACAAATAATTTTATTATGGACCATATCTCAACGGATTAAACTGTGAACATTAAAAATTTAGCACAACATCCCATTACTAAGAGAATGTCAAAAGATCTCTTCAATACATTTTTGAAAGACAACAAAAAAAAAATTGGAAAAAAAATAAATAAAAGTAAATGTTGGTAAATTTTATATTCGGGGCATAATAGGTGTGCCGCGCCGTCAATTGCCGCAATGCGATAATCCTTAGCCGCTTTGAGATCGAAGATTTTTCCACAGCCGGGGGCTGATGGACCATTTATAACAACGCACAGAAGACGATGATATCGGGAGAACTCCGGCGAACCACTTAAGGCCACTTAAAGATTAAAAGATTTTTCATCTTCCACCCCACCTGAAGCTGATTGGAACCAGGTTGGACATTTGTGCGCAGTCACCTTGGCTTAGCTCCTCTGAGTTTGGATTTTCGGTATGATCGACCGGCAACATTCCCAAAAAGCGACACATTTTTTAAAATTTGATTTTCATCGTGAACTTTTTAGTGAGGTATTTTTATGAAAATGTGTTCTTATGTTCCAAGCGACTTGGTTAATTTCTTGTGTCGAGATAAGACGCCAAGAATAAAATCCCTGTCGGTGTGTCGAGATTTAATATCTGTTCGTCCACCTCTTGGATTCGTGTCCATTTAGGCAGCTCATCGTGATGTCCATTTCGGTCGACTCATCATAAAAATCAAATTTAATGTTAATGTTGCACCCGACTCGCTTAACTCGACGGAATCCTCTTAGAATCTAAAGGGAAAAGACAAGACAAATTAAACAATTTCACGATTTCTATGTCTTGTTCTAAACGAGAAAAAAATAATTTGTATATTTTATGAAAATCTGTGGATCCGTGGATACAAAAGTAGAATAGTTGGTTTTTAAGTCAGTTTTTTTAGTTACACGAAATTTGATAAATTTACTGAAAAATGACATGTGAAGGCAAAAAATAATAAGAAAATCATTTGTATTAATCTAGTTTAGGGAAAATCACAATAAAAATTTTGATTAGTATTTTGTAGAACTAGGACCTCTATTTAATATGTATTATATGTTTAAAATAATAAAAATTGAAATTAAGAAAAAAAATTCGGTACGGGACTAGGCCCGGTGCAATTCCTTGACCGACTGAACCGCTCGAAAACAGTTAAAAAAGCAGAGAATAAAAGAAATTAAAAAAAACATAAGGAGAGCAACAATTGTTAAATACTCTATATAACTGCCAAATACATCGTTAAATAAGGGCAGAACATTTTTTTTTGAAAAATAAAACCCTTTGCATGAAGAGGGGGAGGGGGGGGGGGGAGAATTGGTCTGATTGGATTTTAGTGTATGGAACGGTTATTTAAAATTATATTCTAAACACTTTCTGTATTTATAAATTTTTCGATACTGTGAACCGTTTTCGAGAAAATTGAAAAAAAAATTCCATTTCGACGCTTCCGTGCAAGACTATCGTATGTCTCTCGAGATGTCAAAATTCTTATAAAAACCAAGTACGATAAAACGCTTATATTGGGAAGAATTTTAGTTAATATTTGCTGTTTTTGGAAGAAAACTGTTTTATTTGCAAGTGTGAACCTCAAAATCTCAAAAAAGCTCACGAGTTTTATTTTTTAGTGAATTGAAAATTCAACACTGAAGAATTTTGTAAGTCGAGTTACGATAGCCTTGTACGGAGGCGTCGATTTGTGTGGAGGGGGAAGGAGTGATCCGACTGGATTATGAATTATGATGTATAGATAAGTTATATAAAATCATATTCTAAACACATTTTACCTATTTAAATTTTTCAAGACTGCTCACCGTTTTCGAGAAAATTGCGAAAAACCACAGAGAAGTATAATAGACAGAGAAACAATTTGCACTACGGTTTCTGTGGCATTTATGCTTCATACAAAACTCTAAATTTCCGTGGCTCCCCTGTTGGATATATTAGTGAGTGGATCGTAAAAACCAATTCTCTCTCCTTCGTCTGTGACGCCAGCCATCATTCGCATAGGATCATTCGAATAGGAGAGCTGCTCACGCAAAAATGATATGAACCGAACATCTCTTCATCTCTTTACCAACACAAGTATGGGGAGCTACGGCTAGTATAATTTTATTCGATTGAGCTGTGGAAAATCGAATACGAAAATGTCTATCTGTTAAGCTACATTTATCTGTGGAAAAACACAATTGGGGAGGGGGAGGGGGGAGGAACCCCAACGGAACAACAAAATGTTATAGAAAGAAAATATTTATTTGGACGTTGACCAAGGCTAAAAAAGTAATAATGAGCCCCAGGCGAAATTTTTTATACAAAGTGCGGCAGAAAGCGTTCAAAGGACAAACAGACGGTCGCACGGACATACGAAAATCAAAATGTTTTGACATCCCTAACACCCTGGTGTAGTTCGTTTTTGTGCCCGACTATTGGTTCGATGCGTCACAAACGGTATACTAAATCTAATATACTGCTATATGATATATCATATAGAGTATAAAAATTCAAGCACATTACTATCCAACATTCAAATAAATTTGTATTTTTATCCGCATTTTTTTTATTCGCACTTCCCTGAAATGTGAGTCTAAAACCTCAATTCGTAGAATTTTTTTTAGTCACACGCAGATCTTGGCCAATATTTTGCTATGTGGCACTACTAAAAGTACAGAAAAAAAACTTCTTTCTTGATTGATCTAAGTTCTGTCCATAGAATACTGTCCAATCTTAATCACGATTGCCGAGTTCAGTTTTTGACGTGTAGTATGACTTGTCTTATGACTAGTTCCTCACCACTAATTTCAAGACCGGACGAAGATTGAATGGGAGGCAGTTTTCTGCCCCCAAAGTATGAATAGAGTCCACTCCATAAGTTCGGATGATCCATCTTTGAAGAATGGCCGGTAGGCTGATTAGGAATTCATAGACCACGGTGAGAATTACATAATGAGCAGCTCTGTGTTTCGAATATTAAGCGATTGATGGCGATGTCAGATCATCCAGCGAGAATGAATCTATAAGATTGATATTTGAATGCCTTGGAATTTTCAGCTTTCTTCTTTAGCATACTTTGAAGATACTTGGACAAAAGTCGTTTACCCGTACTTTGTTGGTAGATGGAATGATGCTTCATGGGCTTCTTCGGCTTTTCGGTTTTTGGTCAGCAGTAGAATCTGTTTTGGTCAAAATGGGTATTGCACGAAGGAATTCTTGGATCTCGATGTCATGTTAAGCACTACTATGGATGGATGGATAAAGTTGGAAGATTGCTCGAGGAAGAAATAAAACAGGCGGACGAGTTAAGAATGTTCTGCGGTTTTTTGGCCAAGGTGAAAAATATGATGGCTTAAGCAGGTAGAACGCCGCATGCCACCACATCAAGACATGAGTACTGGTCCAAGTAAAATGATTTCGTCCCTTTGACCAGCCCCCTTTGGCGTTGAATATGTTTTGGAAAAGGTGGCCTAGCATACATCAAAATGTTGAAAAAAAAAATCAAAAGAACTCTGCACAATGCTGTCTAGATTTTTTTTCGATTGATCTCTTTTAAAGAAAAGGTGATTTTTTTCGTTCTTTTTGAGCCTTTTGTCTAGGGTTGCATGATCTCCACTTCAAATCCAATCTGTCCATTATTCTCGGTCCATTATTCTTCATCTCAAAAGAAAAACTGATTTTTTCCGTTCGATATTATGCTGTTGCTGTTGTTGGTGCTGCCGGCGGTTGCTTGCAAACATATATTTCGGTGTGAAGTTGGCCTTTGCTCCTTTCGGACAGTGCGATAGGTGCTTGGATGAATTCCTTCATCTTCAACATATGTAGACTTGGAGTTACCATCAGAGAATCTCCTGCTGCTGACTCTTGATAGGTTCACGTTGGTGATGGTAGGTGCTCAGGTATGGCTGTCAAAAAGAATTGAAAGGTACGAAAGAATGTTTCGTTTTCGGTGAGTGTATATCGTGCTCTGGATGATGGAAATAAAAGAAACATCCATAATAGTGGAAAAAAGATACTTGGTGGTAAATGATGGAAAACCTGAAAAGTCAAAAACTATCAATTATGGAAACGTCAAAAGAGATGATGAACACCGATCACGGCCACAGCAACAGCTCAAGGTATAGATGTCTTGCCCGACACGGATATTCCAGGTACTTAAAGTCGTGTTACTTTTATTTCGATTGCCTTCTTGAACGTTTTGTTTAGATGTCTGTTGTCTTGTGCATGCAAGCAATCCTTATCCAATTTTGATATCTTGGTTCGATTTCCATTTGAATATTTCTCTGTGTCTCTCCCTTCGAAATTTTGTATAAAAGCATAAAGCGTTTTAAAAGGCCATCACTGATTTTTAAGTATCTCTTTTTTTTGTGAAACACAAGTTTATGGATATTCATTTATCACAGCAGATAAAAACGATCATTGGTGGAAATCATGATCACTGCGTGGAATTTATGCAAAATCTTTTATTTTGTCGCCAAAATAACAGCGGTCATTTTTGATGTGCAAGATATTTTGTAATGACATCACGCTAGTTTTCTATGGTAGAGTAAGTTAAGATGTTATCACCTGCGGCATATTTTTTTTTACATTTTTTTTTGTCAGAAAAGACTTATGGAATATATTTGTGGATTATTTTAAGAAAGAAGTATTTGTAAAAATTTAAAAATAACTTCTCCAATATTTGTACCATCTTGATTTGCCTCTCGTCCCTTTGCTGACCATTTTTTTTTTGTTTTTTTATCAAAGAATACCAAAAAAATTCAGCTCTAACAAAATTTGGAGCTAATAGCCATTTGACGTTGAAAAATTTCAAGTATTGGCGCATGCTGTTGGTATTTTAAACATAGGACCAGAGCCAAAGCGAAGCACTTGTATTTTGCCCCAATTTTCTTTCTAGAAAACTTGATCCAAAGGCATTTTTTGAAAGACGTTGTGAAAGGCCTATTAGAAAAGATAATGTGTAAAAAAATTTATATTTATTTGAAAAAAAAAATCGGAAAAGCAGTTCTCCAAAAAAGAAAATACTTTTCAAATTTTTGCTTCCTCCTCCTCTATTGTCGGTTATAAAGGATTTATGGGTTTAAAATTTTGTTCAAATGGTACCTAATTCAATACCAACGAATGGCAAAAATTTCACATTATTTGGTCCCAGGGAACTTTTCAGAAGTTTATTCGTTTATGGCCTTTCACGTCGTTATAAATATAAGACAAAAGTGTTAGTGGCACATGTTTTTTTTTTCATTTGAATTATTTTGCAAACTAAACGCGAATAATTAATTAACTATGATATCTTATGACCTCTGAACACAGATTATTTCCATACTACGTCAGTGGCTATAAAAATGTGGTTTCTCGCGATTCTCTGCGACTCAAGTTTTTCTCCGGCTTGAAATTTGCACCGAAATTTAAAAAACGCAGACTTACAAACCGTTGGGGAGGTAATTTAAATTTATTCCCCTTCACAATTAAACATAAAACCATAATGTAAGCAAGCATCACCTTTTGGTGCTTAATTATTGTTTAGTCGCGGTCCTCTTGATGAAGCGCGAAATTGTGTGCACAAAGCACAAAAATGTTTGCCAAACAATTAAAATTCGCGACCACTTTGAATTTTCTGTTTGCCAGCTAGCATCTTTTTTTTTCGTAAACTGCGAAATGTTAATTCCACCAGGTAAACCGCCACAACTATTACTATGATTGTGCGGTTCTATGATGTGGCTATAAGTTTATCTACTTGTTGACAATTCTTTTTAGATTTTGCTTTTCTCGCGATTGCGCCAAAGATCAAGGCTGGCTTGGCTAACAGAGCAGTGTCCGCGACGTGTAAAAGTGGTTTTCCAGAAAATCTTGTAGAATGTTTATCGATGATGAGGTATTTGTTGCACAATAAAATTTACTCGCTTCATTAAGTCAGTTTCAGCTTAAAAATGGGATTCTGTGGAATTTAACAAAAAGCTAAAATAGAATAATCCAATATTTACAAATGTTTGGCGTAAGATTTTTATTTTTTTTATTTCATTATATGAAACTAGCTTGCATACCGACTTTACCGGGTTTTATATTTTTGTCCATAATTTCTTTCGACAAAAAAACCCTGAAATAATTTTAAAAGTTTTGGAAAAAACCGTTATTCTTTCAGCACTCCCGTTTCGATTTTTCAAATTCAAACACCTGATACCTGATCAGCAATCCCGAATATCTCTTAATGCCAATTTTCCCGGGAAAAATGCGAAAAAGGATATTTGCGTTATCTTTACAGGATTTTGAACTTCTGATAACAGTTCTGATCAGCGACCCCGAAAACCCTTGGAGGACTCTTTACAACTCTCTAACTGCCAGGATTTGTACTGAAATCAATGTTTTAAAAAATTAAATCCCCTAGCAAAGGAAAGTTTTCTGTTGATCAAAAATTTTTAATCGAAAAGGTTGTAACTGGAATTTGTTGAAGTTAACACTCTAACTGGCACGACAGTTTTAAGCCTTTTACGAATATTTACTTATCAGTCAAAAAGGCACTAAGAGAAAAGAAAAATTGAAACAAAATTATACCTAAATGTTATTTTATTGCCATAAAATGTGTGCAACTACAAAAAATCGTTGCGGTTGCAGCGAACACTTTAATAATTTTCATTGTGGCCGTTGTGTACAATTAGGTGTCAGGTCTTTTTGACTGACGTGGTAGTTAGAGTGTTAAGGAAGGGAAATCTGCGATAGTATGACGCCGGCAATAAATCCCATATAAAAAATTGCGAAAAAGCCGAAAAAGTGTGGGAGGGGCGTTACGAAAAGATAAAAATTATGGTGACGTATTTAAAGAGCCTTACGACGTTTTTGTGCGAAACGCAAAGCGAGTTTTTGAAACCTCAAAATCAGACCAAAACATAACAAAAGCTATAATTGCCAATCTGGTAATTATTGAAAACCCGTATGGTAATATTCGTATCATAATTTGAGGAGTTGTACCAAAATTCCACTTTAAAGTCAAACTTTCCAATTTGATTTTTTAAAATTTATTCCAATCGGATTTTGATGTATGGGAGTTTTATGTAGAATCATATCCTAAATAACTTTTGTTCTTGGACTTTTTTGATAACATGCACCGTTTTTAAGATATTTACAAAAAACATTTTCGTTCGTATGGGGGATACCCCCCCTAATAGTCCATTTTTGCCCATGAACACACTTAGCCTCGCATTTTACGAAAAACGGATCCACGCAAAATTTCAAGTCTCTAGCTCAATCCGTGCGCCCGCAATCCGCGCCACAGACGGACGGACAGACAGACAGACAGACAGACGGACAGACGGACAGACGGACAGACGGACAGACAGACAGACTGACGGACAGACAGACGGACAGACAGACGGACGGACATGCAGAAATTAATTATTTTTATCATTCTAAACACACTGGTGTAATTCATTTTTGTGTGTGATGACGGGATTTTGGCGTTACAAACGGTAAAGCAAAGTTAATATACTCTTTGGTTTCACCATACGGGTATAAAAATCGTTGTTCCTTTATAATGTAAGCGTAATGGAAAAGTGTATAAAGAATATGATCTTACCACATGAATACAATCCCCACATAGACTCCATCCTCACTGTGAAAAGGATTGTGGGTATTTTAAAAATAAAGAAACCTTGAACATCTTTCAGGAGACCAAAAATTTGAGACCCTCTTTTTCGAGGACCGATCATCGATTTCCAAAAAAAACCTTCAAGATTCTTCTCGTGCATTTTTTAAATCAAACAATATTTTTTTTATTTTTCTTATTTTTTTGTCTAAAACATTTTCAATTAATTCGTTTCTTTTCTCTTTTAGGTGAGCATCCATTCACATCAACATCTGTAAAAGAAATTAGTGAGTAAAAAAATTAGCACACAAAATATGAAAAAAATGTTAAAATCTTTTGAAATATTTGTCATTAATTTCATGTTTCGTATTTTATGAAAATGCGCTATTCTTTCAAAGACACTTTAATTAATATTAGTGTTAAATTAATGCGATTTTTAAATTTCTCAATTACCATAAAATCATAAACTTGCATAAAACACAAAGATTTATCCACGTTGACCTTCCACTAAATCCCTTTGGTTAAAAACAAAAGGTGTTTGACTGTGTTAAGTATAATTTAGTGTCCATCAAATTTGCAAAATTATGATTATTACATTTCACGCAAAAGTATCAAATGACTCGGTCATAAAGAATACACAAATAAAAACCAGTTGAAAAAATTCATTTCCACCAGAAAGAGGTTTCCCTTATCTAAGAATTACAAAGGTAAAATCACCGGTGAAAATGTTCTCTACGTTTATTTGAGATTCTTGACTTCCATATATTTGACTTTACTAATAACTTTTTTTAATGACTAAAGTGACTCCATGGGCTTTAAGATAAAACCATAAAAAAAACTGGAAAACATACCGAGAAACAACAAGAACTGATAAAGATGAAAATAAACGAAAAAATTATGTGTATATTTCTGAATTTGTTAACAAATTAATTTTTGACGCCAAACTTAACGGCTGATTTCAGTTTAAAAAATGTCAGTTCGGACAGAGAAGAAGAAATATAAGAAAAATTAGTAAAGCTGACAGAAGAAAAGGAATATTCTTTAAGATGCTAGTCAGCATCTTTCCAGTTTCTACACATTCTCATATAAATGCCCGCTGATGGCCATTATTGATTCTGAAGCTTTTAAATGGTATCAGCTTAAATAACACCCATTAGGCAATCGATATTCTTTTATTTGTATTTTTAAATGACATCCAAAACTTAAGCAAAGGTGAAGTTATCCGAGTTGCTTGGACGAATTCTTAATTCCCGTCCAGTTCTTAGAACTCAGATCCCAATATATTTTATATTTGATACATGCCTTTATATGTTATCTCACTGTACTCATCATCGCCATCATCGTTCTGAAAGAAAACCAGACGTCACCATCATAACCTAAGATGTTGTACTCCTTAACACTTTGACCAATCCGAAAATGTTCGACTCCAACTTAAAAATCGGACTTTAAGTTAGTTCAGTTCGTCGCTCGGCTTGCGTCCAGTTAAAATGTTATGAAGACGTGTTCCAGGTTCTGAAAGCAATAGATAGCCATGTTGTTGCTATTTTCTTGGAATTCTAAGAGCCTTTAACGTTTATGATTTTCGTAATTCTAATTTGCAGCTAATTAATTATAAGTCGAGCTTAAATGCTGATGTTGATGGCTGTGTTTTTTTTTTTTAATTCAGCCGTTCAACCTTTTCGAATGCCATTTATGCCATTCATTTCTGGTTTTAATTTATTTCCTAAACAAGAAAGTATCTGATGTATCTTCTTTGATCAGTGTGAGAGCGTTATATCAATTTCATTTATCTCAAAAATAGAAAAAAAAAACTTAAGTGCAGATTAAAATATTTGCGTTTGTTTTTCTCAAAACCTTTGATTTTTTTCTTTGATGAATGATTTGCATAAGAAATATATTTTATGATCCATTATATAAATCAATTTAATATTTTTACCGACAAATTACTGAAAAAGACAACATCTTTAGAAAAAAAAATCTGTGATGTATTCTTGTGTCTTTGAGTTTTTTGAATAGAATTTTGTGGGATTTCATCTTTACAAATTGGCTCCAGAGTTATTTTTTTGTTTTCTATTTTGTTGTAAATAAAAATTCATAATAAGTACATTTTAAACGTCACTATACGTTAACTGATGATAAAAAAACATCTCTATTAAATCTCAGTTAAAATTGTAGTCACGATTCCAAGTTTTTAGTATTAGTCCTTTGTACTTCCAAATTTTCGATTGTTGGCGACCCAATAGGGTTTTTTTTCAAGCTTTTTTTTATAAAACTCAAAATGGAGGCGGAGGGGGCTAATTATCCCATTCTTCCATTCAAAAAATAAGGTTTTTATAATTATCTTGACAACTGTGCGTCGTTATATCGAAACGAAATATTTTGAGAACTTATCATAATCTTTGTGTCTATTTTTAAATAATTTCCTCTACTATAGAGGGAAAGTATTGTATTCATGACGGAAACCGACTCCAGAGCGGGGCAGATAGAAAATTTCTGATCAGTTCGAAATCGGCTTCAGACAAAATTATGAGGAGATCTGTGCATCTGTCTGTCGGTCTGGCGGTCTGTCCGTTGTACCTATCCTAAATAACTCGAGAACGTGTTGACCTAGCGATTTGAAATTTTTTGTAAATAGCTTTTACGAAAATCGTAGTTTTCTATCAACTTTTGGAAGAGTAACGGTAACTGTAACCTCCCATACATTTAAAAAAAAATACGTTTTTTTGAAAATTTCTCGAATCTTATGCGCTCTTGGGAAAAATTAATATAACAACCTTTAAAGGATATAAAATTTTCCACATTTTTTGTTTTAATGGCTTTTTTTGTATCTCTAACGATTCTCAAAATATTTGAAAAAAATTCAGCTGTTTGAAAATCTCTTGAAAACCATGGAAAAATTGCATTTATATGTAAATTTATAGGAAACTAGCTTGCATACCCGTCGTTGCCGGGTTAAGTTTTTTCAATTTTTTTTTTGATGGTCCATGTTGGAGCTAAATTTCAGGCCAATCGGTTCAGTAGTTTCCCTGCGAAAGAGTAACATAGCGCAAGAACTAAGTTTCGAAATCACTTTACCCCCTCCCCTTACTGCCCCCACCCCTCGCGCTACTTTTCCGTATGCCTATGTTGGAACCAGAACTACCACAGACACTCATGCCAAATTTCAAGTCAATCGGTTCAGCCGTTTTTACGTGAAAGAGGAACAGACAGACAGACAGACAGACACCAACTCATTTTTATATATTAGTATGATAAAATTTTCTATATTTTTTTGTTTTAACGGTATTATGAAAAAATGCTTAAACTAAATTCAAGGAAAATAAAATTTCATGCATTTTTTCCCTTTATCCGTTTTTACGTATCTCTAACGGTTCTCAAGATATTTGAAAAAATATTTTTTTTTGCAGAGGAAAGTTTTGTATTGATCACAACTGATATTTTTTCTCAGAAATGGTGCGCTTTTCAGCCTCTTTAGTTGCAGCCTCTTTAAATTGCGACCAAAGTTTTAAAGACCTCTATTGGAAAACTCGAAATTTAAATCCTTTTTTATGGGATCGCCCTTCAGCGGTTCTAAAAGGCTCTAATCTGTTCTTCCAGACTCCTCTGCTGTTTGGGTTGGTTCACGTTTCTGAAACCGCTCTGACAATAAAAACTTAAGCTCTATCGATATTATCCTAAAAATTTGATGACAGAACTACTAAAGGGTTGTTACTCTAAGGCTTTTTGAATCCCCCATAAAACTATTTTAAATTTTATAGTACAAACCAATATCGCACAAATCGATGAGTTTAACAAGAATCTTCCGGAAACTAAATCAACTGTAAGATCGAATATCTTGTTTATGATCAAAGAACTGATTTTCTTAAACTTTGTCTTACATTTAAGTTGTTTTTTTCATTTGGTTTTTGTTTTGTTTCATTTCATTGCTGTTCATAATCGTCATAATAACCAACTCATTTCAATTATTACATTGAGCCAAATTTAACGCCTGTTTACTATAAAAATTGACCTCGCAATGCCATCGAAGATGAAAAATACCACAAGTCATAGTCGATGCTCGTTTTTTATTTTCGAAGTTCGTTATGCACGAAGAAGGCACGAATACAATCTTCATTTCTCGAAAAAATGAAGTACTATAAAAATTTGTTAAACACAAGGAACTCGTGTTTGCCTAACGTACATTTCTTATTTCTTCTGTCTGCTTATTTCATTTGATTTTGTTTTTTTTTTACTCCATTTGTTTTAAAACAAACCAAATATGTTGCCCAAAACAGTGTTAACACAAAATTCAGGTCTTAATGGCTTAAGGCGGTCAAACTCTCTACAGCATGCACTGTAAATATATAAAGTTCGTTGAAATATAAGCAGAACAGTAGAGAAATATGTAATCTTAACCAATATTTTTGTCGGTGTATTATGGAAAAAGCAGTATTTGAGGATACAGACTGCATTTCGACTACGGGCAGAAGAAGAAACACAACAAAAATTCAGAGCTCGCTCAGCTGCTGCAATCGTTGAAAACGAAGAAAGTCCGATCTTCGAAAGAGTTTGAAGATCAAAAACCTGAAGAAATCCGAACCGATTCTCGTTATAACGTTAACAATTTTTGAAAACCAACGAAACCGCTCAGTCCAGTGGACGACTATCTTGAGCGAACGGCCACAATCGTAAATTTTTATCCACACCTAGTTGGACGTAAAGATATTGTTGATGAACTACATGTGGGCATATGTATGTACACCTGGAATTCATGCGGTGTTGGTAATCACGATTTACCTGTATAAATCGTCTTTTACAGGTATCTCAGGTATAATCTTATAACACCATGAAACATTAAGCGTTTTTAAATCTCAACATTCAATCCACACTAAATGAGATGATAGAAATAGTGTTGTCGTTTGGCATTTGCATTATCCCCAGTTTACTTCTTTGATTTTATTTCAAACTAGCTTGCATACCCGTCGTTGCCGGGTTAAGTTCAAAAAAAAATTTTTTTTTTGATGGTCTATGTTGGAGCTAAACTTCAGGCCAATCGGCTCGGTAGTTTCCCCGCGAAAGGGTAACATAGAGGAAGAGCTAAGTTTTGAGATCACTTTACCCCCTCCCCTTACTCCCCCACCTCTCGAGCTACTTTTTAATAGGTCTATGTTGGGGGTGGACACCCCGACAAACATCTATGCCAAATTTCAGGACAATCGGTTCAGTAGTTTCCACGTGAAGAGTAACATAGAGAGAAAACTAAGTTTCGAAATCATTTTACCCCCTCCCCTTACTCCCCCCACCCCTCGCGCTAGTTTTCCGTGTGCCTATGTTGGAACCAGAACTACCACAGACACTCATGCCAAATTTCAAGTCAATCGGTTCAGCCGTTTTTGCGTGAAAGAGGAACAGACAGACAGACAGACACCAACTCATTTTTATATATTAGTATGATAACTTTTCCAATGTCATCTTCATATTTGCAACAGTTATGTTAACCACATGACAGCGTTGCGACATCCTCGTAAGATTTAATCAAAAATTTTAATCATTTCTTCGTATAAAAATTGTCAAAATTTACAATCTTGAATGAGAGAATATAGCAATTGATCTTAGGACCCTATAATGATGCATCTCTTTAAAAAATCTTCGGGTAAGATGAGAATTTTCACGTGAGTTTTAATTGCAAGACACACAAATATATCGTTGCTTATACTTAGGGTGATCATACGTCCCAGATTGGTCGGGATAGTCGCGAATTTAAACATGCTATCCCGGAAACGAAACATTTGTCCCGGATTCTTCATTTGAGTGTAACAATTTGTTAAATAGCATAAATTGATCATTAAATATGTAAAACATACTCTACTTCGGCTGGGGGTTGTTGCAATTTACACTGACTTGCTTGCGACAAATTTTTTTTAACAATTTTCCACAAAAGACGGTGTTTTTTTTCAAAGAATTTGGCCTACGGTGCATTTTTTTTAATTTTTACAATTTCAATTGTGTTTTTGATATGGAACTTAAATATGGGACCATTTAGCTCTCAATTTTCGTCATTTCAAAATTGTTTTTTCTTGGTTATTGTACAAGTCAGGTTTTATTTTCTATATCTGGATTCTCCACAAATGGAGTTTGCCTGCGGCCAAATTGTTTTCATTGCTTGTTTCACTATTTCTGCCGCCATTATTAATGGAATGTAAAGAGCGCCGTTTTTCTGAAAAAAGAAAATACTATGCCTGCAAAAAATATTTCCCCATATCCTTCAAAATATCACCGATCGACAGCACGGATTGGTAGAGATGCAATCTTTCGAAAACCAGAACTCCGAACCTGATCAGGTATTTTCAAAAGGTAAGACAACACGTTTGCGTTAAGATTTCTTAGACGCTATAAGCATTGCTTTACTTACCGGTATAACACTAATACCCATACGCTAATATTGTCATCCTTCTCAAACCAAGCAAATAAACCAACCAGCATGATCAACAGTAGTGTAAGGTCTTAAGACTTTGGCGCAACTTTTAAAGGCATTTTCAACGTCGTTTTCAACTACATCGACGATCGCCGAGAAACAAACAAACAAGAAACAAAATAATGGGTCGTGCAACACCGTCACGTTTTATGGACTTTAGTTCGAGTTGATACTTTAGTCGTATTGCCCACGAAGGCGCTTTTTATTATTTTAATAAAAATTTCCGTTTACTTTTCTAAAAAAAATCGTACATAAATTTAACATTTTACGCTAAAATTTAGCAAAAGTTCGTCAAGTGCAAAAAACACGTAATCCAATTTAAATATTTTTAATGTCGCGCAATTGAATTCAAATTGATCGAACGTCCGGCAAAGTTTCCAATTTCAATTGACCTTCTGATTAGACCCGGAGACCCTAAAACCTCGCAATTTAATCTTATAATAGGCTAAAACATACCTGTTTCCATATAAAATTTTAAAATAGTCAATTTAATTTGTTCCTGTGAGTGAGTTCTACCATTTTCCCGCCCTGAAGAAATGGAAAATGAGTTTGAAGTAAAATTGTAATTAAACACGATTTTAATGTTTGACGAACGAATGTCTTAAAAATGTGCTGATTTCGCCACTTTTATAGGTTAAAGTGTCGTCGTTGTCGTGTTTTACAGTCAGTGGTTTTTGTTTATTGTTTTCGTTAAAAATTCTAGCTAAGATATTTATTGTCACACATTTTTATAGTATTGTTTTGAGCTGATTATGCAACTGTCTTGCTAAAAGTATGAAAAACGAAAAACATTGTTAGCCACTCAAATGCAAACAGGTGATAAAAATTTACGGAACATATCAAATTTGCTGTTTGTAATTGAAAATTGTTACAATAATATTATAGCACGATACATCCGTTGATCAATTACACCAGAAATCCAACATCTACAAGAATTTTACTTACATTAGTAACTTTCTAAATCTTGCGTCTCATTGGTGATAATTTTCGCGACGTAAAATTGAAAACTGCAAATTGATTTTCATAGGTGTGCCCTAATCCGATCTATGTAACTAATTTGCGCAGTGCTATATTTCGTTTTAGTAAAACAGTGGTGAAAAAAATCATAAATTTAATCAGTGATTATTGAATCGACATCTTATAGCGCAGTTATTTATTCGCCTCAAGTGTTGAAAATTGTATACCAGTGCAAGTAATAGGGATTTAACGAGGATTACCTTGGATAAATAATGTCGATAGAATGAAAGGATCAGTACTAGTGGGACTTTGCTTTCTATGTCTAGTTGCACAGTCCCAATCAGCTCGTGATCGTTTCGATCGTAATAATGGAGGCGGGAGACGAAGATTTCAACAGCCAACCAATATTGAAGAAAGACATTCGGAATTTGTTAAGGGGAAAAGTAAGTTTACCATCAAATCTATCATAAAATATTCCCAATAACCCATGATCGATGAATGTTATGGAAATATTCTTCTAATCATTTTTGTCAAGTTGATGTGAAAATGATCTCAATTCGGATTCTTTCGAATGATCTCAATTCAAAATGTGCTAAATGGGTGGACATGTGATCCAATAACATCATACTGGCAAGATTACTGACCCCTAAATGCTATGCCTTCTAATTTTATTACTAAACTTCAATTTTTTATAGTCTTCAGGAATTCGTCATACAATATAAGCTACATATAATGATAACTAAAATTGTTTTCGGAGTAAAATTTGGGTCTGCGATCAAATTTTGTGTCACATAGTTCTAAGTTCTTCTTCCAATGGCGCGGTGGTCAAATCAGGCCTTAGTTTTCTCAAAATGAGGTTCTGTAAGGTCTTTTCTGTACTGCTGCACCTATAATTGATCTACAATTTCAATTATGGTATCGGTTAAAAACATTTGTGCAGTTAACTGACATAACGACATTTGTAAGGTTTGCCAAATAACAGTACAGAAGTTGTTAAGAGCAGATCCACCTTGATCTCAAATGGCTTTAATTATGCTAAGGCTGGCAAATATTTAAATACAACTTCCAAAGCGTAATTCCTACGTGACACAAAAGGGAACTCTGTAGACACAAAAGGGAACCCTGTAGGGAACCCTGTAGACCATAAAGTCAATGACTTTGTCCGAATTTAACACACAATGTCCACTCTACGATCTCTTGTTACTTTCATATACGTAGTATAATAAAGTGTTGTATGCATGAAAAATTTCCACCTCTTAATTTTGCCTAAAAACATTTCCCGAGCACTCCTGAGTCGATTGCAGTGTCTTTCTGTCTAGCAGTCTGTCAAAAATACATTCGGGATTATGTTCAGTCTATCATTCTGTGTCCAAGATTTCTCAAAAAATAAAAGAATTTTACATCGATATATTTCAAATTCATATTTCGTAAAAAAGAAATCATTTTTCTATATAAGCTATAATATTTTACCTGTGGGTTATTGTGTAAATTGCTTAGGAACGTAGATTTTGTATAAGAAAGTCATGTGCTGTTCACATCAGATATTGTTACTTGGGTTGAAAGAAGTACGTAATATTTTTTTGTCAATTTTTGTAAATTAAAGTTCATTTCCGAAAAGGTAATCTTCATATTTCTGAATTCTTCTTCTTTAAAGGTCACCACAGCCAAGCAAGGGCTTGGTTTTTAAAAATTGGGGTTTCGGAGCTAGTTTTTGTCGGAACTACATAGTCCTGCATTTTTTTATTATGAATTTCGAATCGTAGATCGTAGACTTAATAACATTTGTAAGGTTTTGCTGTCAGCCTTCAATAGCAAAAAGAAAACGTTATAACAACATATCCTATAACTATTCTACGCAAATTTAAAATGTTTAAAAGATTTTTTTAAATATTTATAGAAAAACGTACAGGTATCCCATATGTAATTACAACCGTTAAACTCTCATAATAGCAAAAAAAAAGCCCATATTGAGGCATTTCTTTGAGAAAGTACCTCATTCTAATATCGTACCCATATATCAATGATGATGATCCACTTTGTAAAAAATCTCTCATAGATTTGGAGTAGAAGCCAGTGTTATGATAACCCATAATTAAATTCCAGTTTCGTTTGACGTTTGATGTCTACGAGTAGTCTGTATTAAATAATCTATGCAGCAATTATCTTGCTTAAAAAAGCCGAAATTATAATCTTTTCCATTTTAAGATCATCATAACGCCATCATTTTGGATACATTCTAGACATCCTGATTTTGACGTAGGTTTTGATGGACCTGGACCTGGAGGCAAATTCATCAGATTTATAGACAGAATAGTTTTACAAAAAGATGCCTTAACAAACGGTTTCTAAAATGTTTTTTTTTTATTTGTGTCTAAAGTTTATATGACCCTGTTATAAACTATGCTTTCTACTTTACGTTTTAAGGGAACTTTATACAAATTTGTAGTAGTCCTGTAAGATACAACCAAAGCTAATGTGTTAAAGAAAATCGCGTAAATCAACAAAACATTTCATCAAAGGTGGTTTATAAATATAATACGTACCCTATCTATGAAAAAAGGGGGCTGGTAGTAAAGATCTACATAAAAAAAGATTTTTATAAAAATTATGTTCTTAAATATTTTGCACCCTTTATTACTGCTCGCTCACTGTTTCGGTAAATAAAAGAAATCCCCACTTATTTGCCTGTGGTGCAATTTTTTTAGTATTTAGTATTTCTTCACAGTTAATATATTTTTCCTATCAGTCCTTCAAACTTTCCGGTAATTCCTAAATATGTGTAATTTTTCAAATTAAACTGTAAATGTGTTTTTTTGTTCAAAGAACACATCAGAAATTCTAAGAATTAACCAATATGTAGTAATCAATAATATTTTTTTGACATTCTTGTATCCGTTCAGAAAAAATATCATTGGCTCACCGGTTTTCCACATACCTGAGACCGGTTGAGTTATGAGCGTTTCTATAAAAAAAAATTTCAAAATTTTTAAGTAAATAAAACATAATTTTTTGATAAGACTTGATTATCTTCTAAAAAAAACTATTCTTAAATAGATTGATAAGCATGAATTCCCATAAAGATATGTACCCAGACTAACTACTATTTCATATATCTTCGGGTGATTTATACAACAATTTTCTTTTTTGTTGTTTATTTATTTTTAAATAATGTTCCCGTTGGCTATAATATATTGAAAATATCAACGAAATTTTTGTATTTTTTTGGACGTCTCATACGCAATACACTTTCATGAAGATAAATGTTTGTTATCTTTTTAACATTGAAAAACCTCTACATGTTTTTTATGTTGCAAAAATATCGACGTGAGATGCGTTCAAATATTGACATTCAGGTTCGAATATTTTCTATAGGATCGGTTGTCTATCTACAAAACCTGGTAAATAGTACCTGGTAGGAAGGTAGGTAGATACTGATATGGGATTGGGAACATAAGTTACGCTACTTTGACTACTTTGACCAGAGTCGCTTATTGTTATTGCCACAAGGCTTTCCTATCAAATCGAGACGATTTATTGGGAAATGCTGGAAAAAATATTTAACTTTCGTGTTGCCTTTTTTCTGTCAATTTTTTACACTTGTGTCAACAGTTGCGTGATCCGCGTCAACACTTCTGGTTGACTTGGACTTCTTATCAGAATTTGTTTTGTGCTTTTTTCAAAACTTTTTTTTTAAGTTCTGGAATTTCAGTCGCCCTTTTTACATAATTTCGGTAACGGCTTCGTAGATATGTACACTTGGATCTTATATGAAATTTGTCCATGTGTTTTTTGCAGGTTCGTATTGTCGCGTGCAGCAATAGGTGTGCGGTGGGAAAAGCGGGTATATATTCCAGGTATTTCTATATAAGCCGAGTGCTTATGAAAGTCTAATAAAATAATAACGATATGCAAATACTCATGTTTATTTTGATGTTGTGTTGTTGTACAGTAATTTTTCTGACTAGTTGCAAGTACGTGAGGCAGGGCGATGACGTAACGACATGAAAAATACATTGATTTGCTCATTACATGGAAGAATGTTTTAAATGGTTTACGGGTAAACATATTTGTCAGTGAAAAATCAGTCTTATGAGGAATATGAGAACTTCTTATTCATTTTTTCGTGTTTTTTTCTTTAAACCTACAGTGGTAAATTAACTACATGAAAATTAATGAAAATTAATTTAAAAATTAGCCATCGAAACCAAATATTTTTGGATTTTACATGTTGCACAAAGCTGTAGTTTTTTCATAAAACTAAAAATGATATGCCTTTCAGGTTACCGATTTTGACTAAAATTTGAAACTATCAGAACTACACTCAGAAAAATGTCCAGGTCAACTTTTTGTCAGGTTAACTCTGACCTTACAGAGGTTTCTGTAAGCCAGTTAGCGGTCAGAGTTAACCTATCTAAGGTCAACTCGTGCAGCTCCCAATGCCCTACTTCACCTGCTGGTGGCTTAATTTCAGAATTTCTCCGACCACAGGTCAACTCAGTTTTACTTGCCCACATGCAGGCGAACGCGCGCCTGCCCGAGGTCAATTACGCCGTATGTAGGTCGTCGAGTTGGCCTCCATTTTTCTGAGTGTAGAATTAAAATTAATTGTAAAAACATTATAACCCTACTATCAGGAATTTTGCTGTTGATGGGTTGCATCGAGACCTTACAAATGTTACAATTCGTCCATGGTTTGTAAACCATGTAAAACTCTAATTATGGGCAGTAGGTAAGAAAAATTGTTACGAAACTTCAATTAAGGGCCCGCTTCGGGACGTAGTGTCATAAAGAAGATTAAAACCGAGGTACTCAGAAAAAATTAATTTGACTTTGACATTTTTGTTGTTGTAAGTTTTACATGAGTTCATTTCTTATCAACATTTTTAACCCTTTCATACCCGACTTTTTCCCTGCAGTTTAAGGAAAAATTTTGTTACTTGTTTTCCTTAAGTCCTAGAAATGCAGCAAGCAAAATATGAAATTTTCACTTTTGTATGAAAAGTAAAAATTTCAAATTTTGCATGCTGCACTTTTAAGACTTAAAGCTGTTATAAAAAGTTGCATATAAGTCATCGGGCACCAAAGGGTTAATGGCGAAATTACAATTCCGAAAGTGGAGTTACCACGTTCTTACTGCAAGCCCTTCAATTTTCAAAATGAAATCTTTTGATAGAAAAACGGAAATTAATCTGACGAAAGACCTTGGATGATTCGTCAATCAAAATAATGCATAAATTCGCTGATTATATTAACTGTCGCGGCTAGTCAACGGTATGAACCTAAAAAGAGAAGTAATAAATCCTCCTTATGTGTCTCATAAAGTCTCTGGAACTGGTTCAGTTACTGAATGGGATTGATGGGTGTTACTGTATGGCAGCGCGCCCCATCAATTCATAGTTCTGGTCTTGAATAAACGAATACGGTATACTACTATGAGCTGTGCTGCCCAAATAAGAGTTATGCGCGAAAAAATTGCAATAAATCCATCTATTCAGTCATCCATCCATCCATTTGGTCATTCGCCCATTCACCATTGGTCCATCGATTCCTCGAATTTAGCAAGGAATTGGGTTAAAAGAAAAAGCTCCAACACTGACCGGCTGCGGCAACAGCACATTAATCTTATTCCTTCCTTAAAACTTATGTTTTTCAAGACATTTGACATTATATGCTTTGCTATTGCACATATAACTATACTGGTTAACGTATCAAATGATATATGAAACGTTTACACTCTGTGTTACATTGTACGTTAGTTGGATCATAATAAAACATCAGAGTATTGTTATATGGCCGAAGGCGCATTTGTGCATGAGTGCATACCTTTGGCCGTATGTTTCGACTTTTGAAAACTGAATTTTATTTGTTAATATGCGAGTTTACACACTGTCAAATGTGAAACTCAATAAAACTGAATAGAAATTCAGTAAAAAAAAACCTTTCAGTTTGATAGCCTAAGAGTTTTGGGCTTGAAACAAATTCGAAAACATTTCTTTCGATTTACACAATTCTGAGTCGTATGTGTGGCTGTATATCAAACAGAAAAGTTCCATGTATGACAAAAACAGTTGAATTGTTTGAAGAAAAATAAAAATAAAGAAAAAAAAACAAACAAATATAGCAGTCTGTAGGTTCACTATATTGTCATCATTGCCATGATTATCGAATGCAACATAACTGGGTTGAAACTTCAACCTGGGTAAGTGCTTAACTTTTAAAGCTATGTTGGGATTGTTGCTTGTAATTTTGCTGCAGTGTTTTAGCTTTTCTCAAACACCAGTTCAAAGATCAAAACCTCTTTTTTCATGTGGTATTTATTTTATTCACTTCGCTTTTGTGTGTTTGGTTAAATGAGAAACGATCGTAGACGATCGTGAAGACGTCGACGTGTGGCTCTTTTAGATGTTGAATGTAAAAATTCAACAGGTTTTTCAGGTGGTGCAAGTAAGACAGACAATATTTGTTGATAGTTTTATAAGATTATGGCTGTACCAAACAAACACATGCATCATCGGTGCCACATTTTTCCTTTGATTGGGAAGGTTGGTATTTCAAGCAATCTTTACCGAAGTAATGTTGGAAAATCGTATGGAGAAAATACAGTCACCGGCTTGAAGAATTGTACACGTGCTATAATTAATTGACGAATTTGTTTAGCTAAATCGTGACCATATTGTGTTCTGACATACCTTGAAAGAATTAATAATTGAACTGATTTAGACTAAAAAAGGTGTTAATGGCATTGCGTATTTCTTTTAGACACTCTCCTTAGAAATTCTCGTTTGAAAACTATTGAAATTCTTGAACTAAATTCAAAGTATATCTCAACTGAAAAAAAGATTAATCAATATTTCTTCATAAATATTTTCTGAAAATACATTTTAAGTTTTTATAAATGTAGTAATTGCTAAATGGCTGTCTTTAAAATATTTTTCAATGATTTTAAGCTTTTCAAATCGCCCCCCCCCCCTGGGGGGCCATCCCCCACTACATTTTGACACTACTTTTTTAACAAAAAATTACTTTTTTGTGTTGCCAAATATTTTACAATATTTTTAGGCTAATTCGACGCCGGTGATTCTGAATCTGTGCGTGGTTTGGCCAGATCGGCTCTAGTTTTCAAGAAAAGCCCAAAAAAAGAAATTATTTTCCGAAAAAATAAACTGAAAATTGCAATTTTTTATTTCTGTTTTTGCCGTGAATATTTTATCATTTTAGGGTAATTTGACACCGCTGAATCCGAATCCGGAAATAGTTTGGCTGAATTCGTTGCAGTTTTTGAGATTTGGCAAAAAGATGAATTATTTTTCGTAGAAACACCCAAAAAACTAGAAAAAATCAAATATCAAAAACTAGAATGAATCCAGCCAAACTACTTTCAGATTCGGATTCAGCAATGTCAACTCATCCTAAAAAGATTGAAAAATCCATGGCAATGCCAAAATTTAAAAATTTCAGTTTATATCATTGTTTGGAATTTTCTTGAAAACTAGAGCCCATCTGGCCAAACCACTTGCATATTCGGAATAAGCGACGTCAGATTATCCTAAATAGATTGTAAAATTCTTGGCAACAAAATAGCTGTTGTGCAGTTTACTATTATATTGAAGGGGAAAAACGACATTATCTACGAAATATACACATTTTCTTATTAGCTTTTTGCCCCATAATTTAAAATACTCTTATTTATAGAAAAACATTTTTTTATCTCAAAATTAATAGGCTGTGTTCAATTTTCGAATAACAAGGGAACTAGAATTTAATTATGGTTTTATTGTCCATCTGAACCAATCACTATATGAGAATTTTTATTATTTTCCAATCGAAATTCTATCGACATTTTCGTGTAAATATATTGATTTTTAAAATTGACTCCGCTTCAATTGAAATACAATTATACGGTCTTTGGTGGTCGAAGATATTTCGTGAAGTTATGACTATGATATTTAAGTGAAGTTAATAATTAAACTCGAGAAAATCGAGATTCTTTTTTCGATTTTTCTTCATTTTCGTCTGGCAAGAAAACAAAAATTTTGTCACGATTTTCGTGCTCGAATGTTTAGAAACAAATTATACAACGCGAATTCGTATAAAGTTAACAACGTCTATAGGAGTCGAGTTCATTATCACCTGAACATGGATAAATCAAAGTTAGTTAGTTACCTGAGAAAGTATGTAGATCGATGATGTGGAGCATTACTCATTTGTTCACTTAAAATCCGGGTACTTCTTCGTACGCGAGATATGGAAGCTAAAGAATCACATATCACCGTACTATGTTTAAAGGACACCCAGCCAGATTGGTTATTCCACCATCGAGCCCAAAGCTAAATTAAGGCCGAAAGGTATTATGGAAACATAAGCAAAGTCAACCATAATCTTCGAAGATCACGAGCCAAAAGGGAAAAATTAACTTTAGAAACGGTTGACTTTGAAATACTCTGCAACCATCGGGGCCTGAGTTTAGCACACGACCTTCCACTTCAAGATGATTAGTGTTGATTCTCTGGTGCACTTTAATGCTGCCACGATCCCGTATGTTGTATGGCTGATCTTTCTCTTATTGTTCTGGGATACCTGTACAAATGTTGGACAACATAAACAGCAAAAGTGAAGAGCCATCGTGATGCTTCTACATATACCTCACTATCAGAAAACGACGAAAAAATCATCAGCTGCAAATAAACTGAGTTGAACAGATCTTGGCTCACTGATGGCTAGCTGGCCAAGGTGTTGTTAAGGTTGAACATTGCAGGATTTTCACATACCATTACCCATCGAGGATCTTTGCATTCGATCCGTATTTTTTATGGTGGTGCACTGGCAACTATCCTCGGTGAGACCATACCGAGCATATTTCATGGAATTCACGATTTTTAATGCAAGAAAGAATTGATCATTGTCGTTTTTTCACAAGCATAACAAAAGTGGACAAAAAGATCAAGGTAATACAGCACGGCACATCTTTTAAGACGTGAACAACATTCAACCAAATACAATGCAAGGAACAACGAAAAGAGACAACGATCTTGATTTTCTTCTTGTTCTCAAACGAAACTTCAACATCGTACCGTTTCTGTGCATTTTGTTTTTCACGAAGAATATCTTCGTTTTTTTGGATAGACGTACAAAACTAAGTTATAGTCGTATACGGTGATTTTCTTTATGAGCATCGTTGGATTTTTTTTCTACCTGCATTTCTTATCTCTTCATGTTATCTAATACTTTTCGTTAATGTTCCTCGCTTTTAGCATCGGTCCATTTTATACATACCTGTATCGAACCTGTAGTGGTTTTTGGTCTCAATTTTATTCATCAGGGAACTTTAGACGGACTTGGCTGCATGGATTCTGTACCTTTACTAAATTTATGGAATGATGAGTGAGACTTTTTCTAGACCAAAAGTAAAAAGTGTTGATCCTAATCTTGTAGAAACGACTTTGCTGACTTTATGACGTCGAAGTGACCACTCAGGGGTGGATTAAGAAGAATTTAATATTCCAATAACTTTCTGGATTACACAGGATTAAATATTTTAATTAGTGCTGGAACCACTAAATTTTTACTACAAAAGGGAGGAAATATTTTTATTGGCGCTTGGTTAAAGTAACCATTAAATCCAGCATTTTTTCGAGTTTTTCTTCAAAGCAATACTCTGTAACACAAAATAGTCCCCACAAAGAAAGTTTGGTTCCTGCCAACAAATTGGTTTTTTCCCTTTATGGGTTATATTTTATATGACATTTGTAATATCGTTTTATGAAACAAATTTGTATGACTGCTGAAGAAAAGTTGCTTTTTGAACGATGCGTACTGCCCAAAGAACCAAACTTTTAGTTCCTGGATATGAATGAAGTTTTGTTTTTCCAAAAAAATTTATTAGTGTATTAAAATTTTGATTAGTGTATCAAAATTTTCGGTACTTAACCGTGGGTTAACTAAAATATTGGAAACCTGTTGGTCGTCAACGAAATCTTTAATTCTAACGTTGATAGAACATGTTCCCACCATCATCAACCGTAGACTCCCAAAGTTTTAATATATTTTTGGGGATTTTAATGCCGTATGGATACAACGGCTGTTGATCAGAACATGGTACCCGGTTCCGAGTCTTAGAACCGGGAACAAGGTATTCGGTTCGAGAAAAATCACGGGCTGTGGACCTTAATGGATACTCTTTAAACTGGTTGATGATTAACGATCAACGCTTGTGTGGTTGAGTGGACACAGCATTAAAATATTTAAAAAGGAGTGTTTTATTTCAAAATCAAAATTTTTATAATACCAAAACAAATCCCAAAATCTTTGATTTAGAAAATTTCACTAAAAAAAATTGTTTTATTCTCGATGAAACAAACGATAAATATCTTTTTTTTTAAATGTCTATTTCTATAGAGTTCAATTAAATGATAGATCGAAAAGGAATCGAACCAATTCGTGATCGAAAATCAATCGAATCCTGCCAATACTTTTATTATGTGAATAACCGCAAAGACCTTTTGTACAAGACTACCTCGTTTACGAAATTACATTGCGCACAAAGAGTTACTTGCGGCGAGTACTGATCATCTTTCCAAAAATATACCCACATAATGGGAGAACAATTTGAAAAGATCGCGAATATCGTGCAGTTAAGGAGATACAGGTAAATGTGGAAAAAAACCGAAAGTCGTGCAATCGTTTATTGCTTTGAAAATAAAGACGAAGAAACGCTGAATCGGGGTCGTGATATTCGATTTTCTCAGATCGATTACAAAATTCTTCAGCTATACTTGTCCCCAGTTATTGTTCTACAAGAAATTCGCTTAAAGGTTCCGCTTTCATTGGTCCAGCGGCTGTTTCTCGATTCTGAATCAACTAAAAAAGATTCACAAGCCATTAAAATAAAGTTTGAAATTCATTCCAAAGATTCTTTCAACTGATCAACACAGAATTCGTACAAAGTAAAAATGCACCAGGATTGCGATATGCGATGTCTTCTAAAAAACATTTTTCTGTGAAAAATTCTCAATTTTCGGCTGCATCTGAGAGATTTTTTTTTTTTAAATGGTATTTTGGGCGACAACCGAAACATGGTTTAAGGGCTTATGGTCAAAGGTAATACTAACGTAATACCATTCGGTGTCTATAGGATTCAATAGCGAACTTAGTTGCCAAGATGCCAATCGCGAGAAATGTTTATACATGTGGCGAAACAATGGATTCGCCATGTTCAACAATCGGGTTAAGTTTGCCATTGCCATGTCCTAAATTTGCCAAGATAACATAAAAAATCCTGAAACCGACGTCAATTTTTACTCGAGGGCAACATGAATTTTTCGTTGTTAATTTTTTTATGGTTCTCATGGTTTTCATTTTAAACATCGATTTTTGTTTTACTGATAAAGTTGCAATATAGTTTTAGACGAAATCACATTAAAAGAAATCCTCCAGGTATGATCAAATCTTACCATCCAGCCTCATTGGTCAAGGTTATCTTTAATGTTGCATGGTTGCAAAATTGTTGGGCAAAGGGCGT
This sequence comes from Chrysopilus asiliformis, assembly GCA_964034945.1. NCBI lineage: Eukaryota > Metazoa > Arthropoda > Insecta > Diptera > Rhagionidae > Chrysopilus > Chrysopilus asiliformis. The sequence goes on from OZ035961.1 coordinate 103,290,083, forward strand.
ATATGATTCCCGTATACGTATTTTAAGAAATTCTGTTTTTCAGAAAAATTCGTTGAGATTTAACATCTCACATCCTAAGGGCGCCTGCATAACATCAAAAGTTCGGACCTCAGCCTCCATCGAAATCATTACCTTGCCAAGAAGCCTGTAATTTTCGTTTTACTGCAGCATAACAAAAGTTGGCTATAGCATAACCATAACCCTGATCGTTAAGCATAAACGGGGAGGCAAAATACATCCATGTGATCATGAATCCGTGGCGGCGGCATCGGCAATGAAAAAGAACAAGAAAAGTTCTCTCTCGCCTCTGGCACAAGCCGAATAACAAAAGCCTAACCCTTCTTCAAGTTCGTCTCACATGCAACTAAAATTGATGTGCAATTCTCTTCTTATGCACATTATCGCTTATATGGATGCTGTAACTGCAATTTCTTGCGCTTAAATTCTGCACGGTCACGAATAAAAGTCGTAGTTGGTACTTGAAAAGGAACTAACCATAAGTTACGGAAATTGTTCCTTAAAGTTATTTTTCTTTCAGTACCCCTTTTTCAGTTTCGTCCAGAATTTCGATATCCCAAAGAATAAAATTGAAAAAATGCTTAGAAATTTTCATATTTTAAGCGAGTATAAAAATATCTGCACGAATAAATGGTCGAATTAGCGTCAACATTTTATACAGTTTTCAATTTTTGTTATAAATTATTTTAATATCAGTTATTAAGTTAGTCGTTTTCCGCCTTAAGTCCAATTTTAATCTAAGATGATGATGTTTTGGGAGACCAAAATCATGGTGTCCGTGTCAACACGTGCAATATTAGTGAGATTTTTTTTATAGATGAACGAGAGTTCACCGTATTTCACTGTGCGAAAAAAATTTTGTGATTTTCTTATCATCTATGATAAAAATTGGGTTTCCGATAAAAATTGGGTCCGAACTTCTTCGGTGGTTCAAAAGATAGCGGAGGCTTACCTAAAGAGTGTATGCTAGATACACGCAGAAAAAATACAGTAAATTTAACTATTTTATAATTGAGAATCGTGATTATTACTAAAACAGTTAATTTCAATTACAAAACTAGTCAAAATCGGATATTTTTATTATAAATTTAACTACTTTGTAGTAAATTTTCACTTTTCTGAGCAGTGTCTCTTCTTCTTTTCTCGATTTTCGCAGGGTTTGTACTTGACGTATTTTATGCACAGCTCCCCAAAAGAAGTTATTGCGACTTCCTAGAACAAATCGCCATTACACTTATTGTGTAATAAAATAAACTCTACAAAAACGATTAAAAAACATTAATTTGAAAATGTTGAGAAAGTATATCGTAATTTTATTACACACGTTAACTGCAACCATCACGAAACTTGAAGTTTTTCGCAAGCGAAAATGGAGCCATCGAAACGAAAGATTTAGGCGACGAACTTGATTTTGCCATAAAGTTAAATCCGAAACGTGGTTTCGCACATAAGTTCGAAGTCGAATTTACCTTATGGAATCATGTGACCTCTCATCCCATTGCTTAGCTGTAACCTCCATCTTCCCTCCCTCCCTTATCTACAGCATTGGCATAGATTTTCCCTACACAGAAGTCACGACTTTGAGAAAAACTCACCGTTGTCGATTTTTTTTTAACTATTTGCAATAAGTTTTCCTTTGGATTTTTGCGATTTTCACTTTGTCAAGCATGTTTAACGATTTTTGCCAAGATTTCATGGGAAATTATGCAATAATAAGAAATAAATGAAAAATTAATTATCAATCAGCGTGATTGATTCCACGAATCTGAAATATCTACCGGTAATTGATCGGAAGGGGAGAGGCTGAGAAGTATGAAATCAGGTGTGCCATGATCATATTTGTATTTATTCGATTGGATCTTATTAAGCCGGTCATGTTTTTTTTGGCTAGTATGGAATCATGGTAGGTTTTGGTAATTGATGTGAACTATCAAAAATGAACACCGTTCAAGGTCTGATGATGGTTTCAAAAACCAAACTTAAAGCTTAATTTTTTTTATTACCATTAAAGTAGCTTCATTGGTTTTCGGTTTCCCATCAGCTTAAAAATCCTGTATACACAAAAGTAATTTGATAATATTTAATAATAAAAAAGTCAAAAATTCAAGCGAAAAAACGACAATGCCGGTTTGGACACTCATTTATCATAAAATATGTTATTTCTTATTCTTCTGTTTTTAACGCATAAACCATTTATCTTGGCGTTTATATCTTTGTTTTTTTTTCATATTTTTTTTTTTCACTCGCCCGTATTCTTGCAGGTATTCCATATGGCCATCGGAATTGGTGGCTTTTTTCCTTCCTCGTTTTGTATTTTTCTCTTGATTTCTTAAAAAATTTCTTATTGCCGATGGTTTTTGTTGTTGCTGGTTTTGTTTTCATATCCATTTAGTGTTGCTTTCTCGATTAAGCCAACTGGTTGATTCTCCGAAAAATATTCCAAGTATCTTATAAGTCATAAACATTTCAAAGAATACAACTACCACCACCTTGATCATAATCTTTTAATGGCCTCTTCTGTCCAAGAAATGTATCCACTATAGTCAAATAACTATCATATATGTGTATATATTCGGACGAGATGATTATGTTGAATTGAATGGTCCATGTGCGGTGTCCATGGTGCTTTTTTACACTTTAAAACATAACAAAAGCTATAATTGCCAATCTGGCAATCATTGGAGACCCGTATGGTGATATTCGTATCAAAATTCGAACAGTTATACCAAAATTCCACTTTGAAGTCAAACTTTCCAATAAGATTTTTTAAAATTTATTCCAATCGGATTTTGATGTATGGGAGTTTTATGTAGAATCATATCCTAAATAACTTTTGTTCTTGAACTTTTTTGATAAGATGCACCATTTTTGAGATATTCACAAAAAACGATTTCATTTGTATGGGGGGTACCCCCCCTAATGGTCCATTTTTGCCCATTAACGAACTTAGCCTCACATTTTACGAAAAACGGATCTCTACAAAATTTCAAGTCTCTAGCTCAATCCGTGCGCCCGCAATCCGCGCCACAGACAGACGGACGGACGGACGGACGGACGGACAGACGGACAGACGGACGGACATGCTAAATTCAACTTTTTTCATCATTCTAAACACACTGGTGTAATTCATTTTTTTGTGCGATGACGGGATCTTGGCGTTACAAACGGTAAGGCAAAGTTAATATACCCTTTGGTTTCACCATACGGGTATAAAAAATGATTCGGCCGTACAAACACTTAAACGGTATTTTTGTTATTTGGTTTGCTCTCTTAATAGTCTTTTAGTTAAACATTTTAGTTTTTCTATATCAGAATCTGCTTGTATGCCTGTTTAACATGGAATTTCTTTTGACTCCTTGAATCAAAAAGACATCATGTTATGATCATGCTTGGGGACTTGAGGATTATTGGGATGATGATAAAACTAGATGTTTTTCGTTTTGTCGTTAAGAAAGCGATTGCAAATTGGTACAGGATTGCACAGAAATAATGAGACTTTTTTATATATATGTAGTTACATCAAGTATTGTATTTAAGAATAATTTCGACCTTGTAATAATTTTACAAAAAATTGACAGTCTTTCAGATTTCGCATGAATGCATGGATTATTTAAAAGTCAAACTCTAAAGATCAAACTATTCCATATATTTATGTTGGATTTATAGTAAAACTTGCATCAGCCGGACGCGTGCGGAACCAGGAAATTTGTTCAGTTTAAACAAATTACCAAGTGCTTTGCACTCCGTTACCAAGTGCTTTAGACTGTTGTAATTCGTGATTTTTAAAGTCAGCCAAAAAATATTGTAAAAGGGTTATACATTGAAATCTGTATAACCCGGAAACCTGTCCAAACCGCACTGCCTTCAAAGTCCCATAATTTTGTTTCCCATACAACCCCAAAAACGGAGTACAAGTCGTCGAGTTGCGTACGGCGTAATTGGCTTCTTGCAGGAAAATTTAACCTATGGTAGGCGCACGTTCACCTGCGTTAGGCAAAGTGAAAATGTGTCAACCTGTAGCCGGAGAAATTCAAAAGTTAAACCTTATTGTGGATCATCATTACTGCTGCTACAAGTTTTTTTCCGATGGACGGTATTTTTACATAAGTTTTAGGGAGAGCAAAGAGGCGGGTAGGCACGCTTGAGATGTTCTTTCCGGCTAGCTCGACGGAAATGGGGGTGGTTCTTTGCCCTTGCTCTCTACCTTACGAAGATCACAATAAAAAAAATCGTGCCTGAGAAGTTACGTATGCCATTTACCAACCTGAGACGGTCAAGGGGGGGAAAGAAGGGAAAATAGAAATCCTGTCAAGCCATTACCTTACCGTGATCGTCGTCACTTCACACTGCACGCCCCTAAAATCGCTTAGCAGGACATACTAGCGTACTGGCTTTGTAAATCAATTAAAAGATAATTATTTCGCATAATATTCATATAAATTTATTTACTAAAAAAAATCAATCATAAATAATCATGTTTAAAGCAACCAAAAGAAACTCAAATCGAACCAAGATCATTTAAATAAAATAAAAAGCTCTAAATAACGCAAAAAAAAATTTACAGAATAATTCAAATTATCAATATAATAAAAGCATAAATTAAAAGAAATAAATAAATAAGCAGACCAAACCTAATAAATTAATTCCACATTTACTAAATAAATAAGACAATACGGTATGGCATAAACCAAACATAAATTGCGCATAATTCTTCGAGCTCCAAGAATCGACGATATAAAAGAGAATTGGACGCCAATATTCGGCGGGAAAAAAATCTTTTTAAAAAAAACGTATGTGGTATTAATTGTACAATGTCCTTAACAATTAATAATTTTAAACCAAAAATGAAAATAAAAAAAAACGGTTTGTTAGAATCAAATTGAATTTAAAAAAAAGGAACTTTGAAAAATGTTTAAAGACAACAAAAATCACTTCAATTGTTTGGTCCCAGCGACGTCCGTTGAGCTTTTGTTCAACATTAGCTGGCAATCTGAACCGCTCGATCGGTGATTCATTGAACGTTTTTCTGCAAATTCCTCTTTGTTCAAACGAATCGAAATCCTTTCTTTTACTTAGCGTTTTAAGCGACGTAAGCAATCCCAAGCAAATGCCCGGTGCTTCTTCGAAGTTAAATGGTATGAAAAGCCCTTCAATCTTTCTTTCAGCTATCATGTATTCTTGACGTTTAATATTTGAATTTAAAATAAAATAAAATAAACGAAAAATCGAAATACGAAATTTTTATGTTGCGAGGAAAGACCGTCTAGTTGCTGTGTTAACGAAGCTTGAATTCGGAGGGATTTAAATACCCAATCCGATACTAAAATTAATAAAACTTTTGCTACTTGCGTGAACTCCTTTGTTCTTAAAGTCTCGCCTGTGACCCCTGGTCCAAACGATGAGTAGTACGGCTGTTAAAATTACTATTATTAACTCACTGCACTAAACTAGATAATTTTAAATAAAAAACCTACTCTTTCCTACGCAATTTCACTGGTTACAAAAACTAAACCCTTTTTAGGGAAATTTAACTTCTCTGAAGTTTTTCCTTTTAAACACAGCAACTAACTAACTCTGCAGAAAATTTGATGACTCAAAAATTCAAATCATGATTGTGCTGAATTATATTCAAATAATCCCCCTCGCGAACAAAGTGACCCCTGTGAACAATTTTATGAATCACCAAAAAAAATAAGGATGGGGCTAACACTGTCGAAGCTCAGCTGTCAATGATCGCCGAATATAAACAAAACAACATGGTAAGTTATTTGCAATCTCCTTTTCTAAGATTAATATTTAAATTAGTGCATTTATTTCAGACGCCAGGCTTCACCCACTTTACACGACGTAGAGGATCTGATCGAAACGTGAGATTTCATCGTCATCAGGTAAGCATCGTTTCAATTTTTCCCCATTTTATTCCACCTATCCTGATGCTTTTTCGCCTTACCTATTTTAGGGTTTCGTATATTTGTCGCTGAAGAGAAAGGAACCAACCTCTCCAAATTCGACAAACTTCCAAGGGATATGTCCCACCTCTGTAGAAACGATTATTTCTACAGAGGGATTTGGACGGCAGACGGACGGCGATCTCGTTAGGGATCAGGAATTCGACGGACGGATCCACAATGGACAGCTGGACGAAATTTGAGATAAGTGGTAATTTCTCATCTTATTTCTTAGCTAACCACTTTTTGTTTTTCTAGGTGGCTGCAACAACCTGCAGCAAGTAAAGTACGGCGTAAGGAGCTCCACGGGTTGACCTGAGATAGGTATTTGGAGGATGTAATGTCATGTAATGGACAATTCTTTCTGCCTGCTACAGGCCAGAGTTGACTTGTCAAGAAGTTAACTTGGATCAATGAAAGCCGGAAACGTGTTTATGGCGGACAAATTTTGTGCGGGTCCGACTTATACAGGTTTCACTTTATTTGCAAAAACAAACAGATAGAATAAAATCAAAGGGAGATTGTGGAAAAAAGAGCAATTTGTAGAAGGAAAAACGTCCAAATTTGTTTGAATGTGTTTCACAAAGCGCGTAACGCACTTGGTATGCCATTGCCCCAATGTGTTATTCATTAAAACCATTAATCATTCTAATATATAAAAATGAGTTGGTGTCTGTCTGTCTGTCTGTTCCTCTTTCACGCAAAAATGGCTGAACCGATTGACTTGAAATTTGGCATGAGTGTCTGTGGTAGTTCTGGTTCCAACATAGGCATACGGAAAACCATCGCGAGGGGTAAGGGGAGTAAGGGGAGGGGTAAAGTGATTTCGAAACTTAGTTTTTGCGCTATGTTACTCTTTTGCGGGGAAACTACTGAACCGATTGGTCTGAAATTTGGCATAGATGTTCGTCGGGGGTCCAGCCCCAACATAGACCTATTAAAAAGTAGCCTGAGAGGTGGGGGAGTAAAGGGAGGGGGTTCGGTTTTTTTGTGTTTTCAAGAGGCAGAAAAATGCTAGTAAAAATGTAGCATTTTAATGAAAATATCCCCCAAATAGCAAATCCTAATTTATTTTTCTGTTACAAAAAGAAATGCATTACCAATTCAAAAGACTGTTTCTTTTTTTTTACCTAACAAACCGACAGTGTAGATATTCGCTTCTTTTATTTACCAATACTAGATGAAAAACTCTGTTGTCTTAAAGCCATATTCGAGGTCAATCGGATGATCATCGCTGAGATTGAAATTCTTCGCTCAGATACTAAATGAAGATATTTAGACCATTGCCGAAAAATCTAAACCCTTGATTTTCATTTGATTAGAAATTTTGATGGGTAATAATTAAAATTTCTTTGTTTTCGGCCGCTCGTTTTTAAATTATATTGTCTGCAAGGAAAGCCGAATGAAAATTTCATCCAAGAGGTGATCGCTGTTTAAAGAGAAATATTTTTAATAACAGCAATTTATACAATTAATAGAGTGCAGTTATTTAATTTGAAATTTTATTCTGCGATAGTAATCGAACTGGACAAGTCACAATTGAAGTCTTGGAAATGAAATCTTTTATGCACTTGGCGTCATTGCAATCAGCTCGTGCTGGTCCTGTTACTACTGCGATCATTTTGCACTCTGTTGAAAGATACCCCAGGTAAAATACCAGTCTTTGGTAGTGCTACCTTCGAAGAGAAAGTTCATCGATGGACCAATCTCCAGTATAGATACATACATACGTACGAATGACCAAACTTGCTGTTAAGCAGGAAAGCAACAGAAGTAGATCTACTAAATATTCGATTTAAGTATGAACCACACGCGTGCCAGATCAACTGGCTTAACGTATATATTCGATTCTATATAGCAAATACTTGATCTATCTAACAGATATTTTATCTAGTACTTGTTTATCTCACAGGAATGCATTAAATTCCAATAGTTGATTGGTTTTGCAATTTCAATAATTCATAACATTAGTAAAATTACAATAAATACGGCAGAAAAAAAACACTTGGAATGGCAAGCGAAAATTATTATTGGAAAAAAAATCAAATTGCCGAGTATTAACAAACGATTGACATAACCTCAAAACGAGTATAAAAGTATTTATTAATACTGTTGCTAGCGAGTGATTAGCACGATTGATCGTCCGTTTTGATGACTAAGACGAAATAATATTTTCGCAAGCAGTGATTCTCAAAGTTGCTGGCCACTCCGATAAAATCCCAGGGTCTCTTTTAATTGAAAATAGTAGACCCGCTATAATGCTAGGGAGCCTATAAATTTGATTACTGTAATTAATTTGCATGTGGCGAGGCCCAATTTATTACATTCAAGAATTGAAATCGTTTCAATTTGGTGGCAGTTTTGTCCCAAATATTTTGCATGTTTATCGTCATCAATTCCAATTTCAAAATATGGGAAATTATTTGAAAATGGTTTTGCCGTATGTGATACAAATTTTCGTGCACATAGGGTAAGGGGTTGTGCACATATGTTAAATACCTCACATTACATTTGTAAATTGAAGAGACGGGGGCCTGTGTGACGGTGGAATTAAATCGCATACAAAAAATAGCGAAAGAATGATTGGCGAAGTGGTGGAAGGGGCAGGGGTGGTGTGAGAAGGGGGTGGTGGGAGAAGGTGGCGGTGTGAAGTGAGGTTAGGTCCAAAGAAAGCTAAAATTACCGTGACGTATGATATGAACAGCCCCTAAGGCAATCCATAAACAATTTTATAAATCATTTTTGCAATTATAAAATATGTCCTTATTTAAAAATAGAAACAAAATGCCCAAAAACGACAAACTATTTCTTATTGAAACTTTTTGAGCGCCATCCAATTACCCATAGAGTAACAAACTGACTTTTTTATAAAATTTTTTGTTTTGCGTTTTCGTGTCGCATGAATGTGTTTAGCAGAAAAATCCAATGTCAACGAGTTGTATATCGATTTCATTTGATTGCAGTCCTCTTTCTGTATCTTTGAGATAAAAAGAATTTGAAAACAATGGCACCACCACGTCGAATAGAACGAAAACTCGCTAATTCTTCAATAATAACGACACCAAATTGTCACATTGTCTCATGTCACACCATTAAACATATTTCACTTTGAACTGTTGAGATATTTCGGCTTTTTCACTTTATACATGGAGAAAACCTACATGGAACAGAATATATTTCCACAAATTGAAAATAAAACCCAGGCGGTAATCATGGATACAGTTTTGAGTCGTTCCTGACCGACTGCAAAATGCATAAAGTCAATTGACTTCGGCTGATCTTGGTCTGAAGTTGGGTCCAATCTAAAATTCAGTTGTTTTTGAAACAAAGGGCAAGTCAACATCGCCTCAACATTAAGGTGAGGCGGTATCTTCGTTAGTATCTAAATGTTTCATGTGTATAAAACGCTTTTATTTTTTTAACATTTTCCTGTTACTGTGTAATTCCAACACAGCGACCGAATGAGGTGAGCAACAAAAGTGGAAGACAAGTTATTTTCAGATGATCGGATGCTGTCTGGATTCGAGTCGGCATCAGTAGTGTTCTTGCTCGCTGGTCATCTGAAATTAAAACTATATCTATCCAATCTATATTTAATGTTGTTTCAATGTTGCTACCGTATGTTTTCCAAGTTAATTCTAGATGTTCAAAGTCAGTGGCAAGCTGTATTGGAGTCTAAGGAAAACCAAACGAGTATAGTTTTGACTTGAAATAGAGTGGAAATATGGTGTAATAAAAAGGAAAAACAAAACAACGCATTAAATGGAATTGAAAATAAAAAAAATATATATAATAATATTGAGAAAAATTGGAAAAAAGGAAAATCATACAATGAATCGACAAATCGACCATGCGGCGCCACAAACTAGTTAACCATAGAATGCGTCTATAATGCGAAACTTTACTCGTATTGCCTTTTAAAAAATTATATTACGGCTGGCGAGAATCACAGCAAGGAATCAAGACTTGGCATCAGTCGCCATGCCGTATTCAAGCCGCTTAAGTAACCATCAAAACCACTTGAGAATTTACGCGGGGCCATAAACCTATAGCATTACCACAGGTATATCTGCAGGTATCGTTGATGCGATTCGCTTATTGGGTTTTCTATGGAAAATCCTACCTCAACATTGACTACTGCACTCTATTGGAAAATAAATGTAGCAAACAAACAAAAAAAAAAGGTTTGCTGGACGCCAAGTCGATTTAAAATACGAAATTACTTTCACGCTGAATACTAAAATGCTGCTTAACGATTGATGGTATATTGACGTGAAATGTGTAGAAGAAAAGACCATTTTAGTAGTCCAATTATGCTAAATATTTAATAATATCTTATTAAGGGACAAAAGAGTTTCTTTCACTGGAACTAAGTGGGTATTATTATTTTTTTACAATTAAATAAATAGTTGCAACATAAAAGTGCATTTAATGAAGCAAATCCGTCTTAATTAAATTGTAGTTTCTGCACTTGAAATTTAGCTTTAGCAAAACATTAAAAAAATACGAGAGTAGGGTAAAAATAGTGGCGTAACTAAGAGGTCAATCGGAGTACAGAGGGGGAGGGATGCTTTCAACACCTTCGAAAATTTGTCCCCTGAAAAAGGAGAAAAGTTTCATCTCAATTAGTCGATTGATTTTCGAGTAGATCTTTTGAAAGTCAGACTTTTTTCGCAAAGTTATTGCATTTAATTTTCGTGTTTTTTTTTTTTTTTTTTTGAAATCGGTTCAATTTTTAATAGTTTTTATAATGCTTGTCCACAAAACATGTTCACGGAAATTTTTGGCCTACCTCCCTTCATCCACATTCCCTCCTTTTCTTCATATTTCTTTGAATTTCAAACCCCTATTACACCTTCGCTTTCTAAAAAAAAATTTACCCGTTTAATCACGTCGAAGGGATTCAACCACTTAACACAAATTAAAGAATTCTTCTTAACAAAGCTCTATAACTTTTGCTTCACAAACTAAATACATTTTTTTTATAATCGGCACTCTTCTGTAATAAATCTCTGATTATTAAGGTATCTTACAATTAGAAAACGGCAATTTCAAAGAATTTCAGGGTCAATGGCTACTAAATGACTTCATCAAAGATGAGAACCGAAAATCATGAGAAACTGATTGACGCCAAAGCGTTTCGTTAATTTCTCATAATTAAAAATATTTTTTGACACTTGAATATTAATCAAAATTTCATTTGTGTAATTTGTTCGAACAAAATGAATCCCATATACACACAACATCATTCCATCATTATCGATCGGGGGGGAAAAAAAGAATCATACCGAAAAAAATGGATAATTTAAATCTTTCCCGTTGCGAGATTCTCATTTTATTTTGACATTAGAAGCAAAACATGTATAAAATATTTTAGCAACCGAAAAAAATTCCATTAACAATTATAGCCCTATAAACTCTCTAGGAAGTAACAATATTCAAATGAAAAAAAAAGAAAGAATATCTTGGCCAGAAAACATCCATGTAATCAACTTATTTTCGAGATAATATTTAAAGCAGAAATCAAGATGTGGTCCAAGTTTTAAGATGTGGTGTAAATATTTTATAGACTTGAAGTACTTTAGGATATATGAAGCAACTACTGGTGATCGCTTCTGGTATAAAGAATAAGCTCTCAGCTTGAATTTCTAGCCATGACATACAGCAGTGGTAAACATACGGGGAAATATGCTTTAACAAATAGAGAGGCGGCCGTTCACGTTTGGTCAATTAACGTATACAATCGTCTAATCATAGCTTATGGCAGGCAACATGAATAACTCGGGGGCTCCTCCGGTTCGGCCTTCTGGCCATTGTACACCACCGTCTTATGCTCGATTCGATTGACTCAAAGAGTTTGGTTGCCAGCCCCCCAACAGCAACATAATATGTTTACTGTGATCGGGAATAGTTAGTAACCAGAAAATATAGATTTGGTTTGACCATAACTGGACGGCAGTATAAACCAGCGGGATTCAACCGAACACAATATAAAATAGCAAAAGCATAAAATAACATAACTAACAGTAGTAAAAAGCTACAGAGCCAAAGTAATCAGGGAGTTGAAAAGAATTTTCGTTTCGTTTTCTTATGACCGATCATTGTAGCATACAACAATATTATCGATCGCAAACGCAACAACAGTCAATAATTAAAGAAATTCCAAAGAATCAGTTTTTGAAGTTTTACTGGCCAATAGAACTCTCATATAATAATATGAGCGAACAATAGGGTTATGAAACCCATAGTTGACCAACAAGTGATCAGATATTAACAAAAAATTCTTTTCTCGTCGCAAAACATTTATATTTTCTTTTATAATATTGTCCCAATCATTGATATTCTAAAAAAAACAAAAAATATTTTAAAAAGACTGTGCACCAAATATATGCAATTTTGGACTAATTTTTTAATGCAGGAATCGAGAAAGAGAGGAAAAACTTTTGTTATCTAATATTATCCCATAATATAATATCCTTCAGATACAGATAGGATATCTTCTCTGTTAACTGCGACTATCCAAGCGCGCTGCGGGCGTGGTGGGCTGCCTTTCGGTCTTTTTGCCTTTTCCAAGGACCAAGTTTGAATCCCAACCGGGAATTCCAATTTTTTATTTTTTTTCTTAACAATCATTTTAAGAATATTTTACTGGTGCAACTCGGACTGTTAGAGGGTTAGGTCGGTTTCAGTTGAAAAGAATTTTCGTGGGTTTCAACACCTAGAGTGGTTATTTTTTTTTTTTAATTTTTATGAAAAGCTGCACTTCCATGTTGAAGAGTCTTCCATAAGCACCGCTATAAAAATAAACTCCTTACAGCTAAAAAACATAAACAGTAAGTCAAATAGAAGCCCCTAGTATTTATTTTATTAAATTGGTGTGTGCCCACACAGAAAATAAAATGTATGTAAATATTACGAAAACGTTTGTTAATATAACGTTTGTTAATATAATGGGCCGACAACATATTTTGTTAATGGTACGATGTCAATTTTGTTAAGTTTTTGTATTTTTGTATTTCGTTTTCGCAAATATTTTGTAAATATTACAAATATTTTGTAAATATTACAAATATTTTGTAAATATTACAAAAACAAATCTCTCTTGTTGATATGGAATCTCTTTCTGTTTGTTGCTTAGTGTGTGTTCATAGAATTTAATATATGCAACTAACGAGCGGAAATTGTTTTAGTGTGATGACTTCAAAAATTAAGAGATGCGTGTTTGTTTCTGATAGTTTCTATATTGAATATTCGTATGGAGGAAATGTTTTATGACGGCCAATATGATGCGAAATGAAAATAATTTATTTTGAATGATTTTTCTTACAAAAACTTCGAACGAATGAATTCTTTCGGCGAATGTTGTTGTGTTTCCTCGAAAAAATACTATTCCCGTTTAGTATTTTTCGAAAATGGGAAAAAATTATCGAAATCTGAAAAAAATGGGCATAAAAAATATTTCAAAAAAGCATTTCAACTAATGTCTAAACTAAGAAATGCTTTCCCAAAACTGATTTTTTGCATCAGTTTTATGAAAAATTATTGGAATCGCTTTAAAATCGAGTTTTTAGAATTGGCGAATCGACTAACAAAATTATCGCCATTTTTTCGTCATGCACAAGTGTGGCGCAGTTCTACTAGTAGTCTAATTACCTGCTGCAGGCATCCAAACATTAACAGCAGGGAATTGGATGCTTACAGCGGCTAATGAGACCACTAATAGAAAAGCTTGTGTATCGTAATGACGCCATGATGCAAATCAGATTTGACAAAATGTACTTCGTAATATTAACAAATTTTAGTAACTATACGAAAAAATATTCGTTAATTTTTTCGTAGTATATACAAAACTTCAGTAATATTTACGAATTTTTTTTTGTTAGGCTTAACAAAACCCATTTTGTAAATAATACGACATTATTTTTTTATGTGCACCAAACAGCAAAAAATCCTGGAGTATTTTTCAATCCAATAATTATATTGACGAAATCTTAATACCATTTTAGATTAGAATTTAATACATGCGAATTATTGAAAATATTTTATATGGTAGTTCTAATCAACTCTCAGTATAGTGAAAAATTCGATATAGTGAACAGACACGGTTTTTTTAGTTCACAATATTGAGCATGTACTGTATTTTAAATGATTGCGTTTCAAAAATTACCAAGCGAAAAGCAAATAGCAAATTAAGGTGGTGTCGAAGCCCCTAGAGTAAACCTTAAATTAGATTTGATACTACGAGAAATCGGTTCCTTTCTTCCAAACGTAAGGCCAATCAGTTTTCCCATCTTTGCAACAAAATAAAACTAATAAGAAGGCAGCTAAAGTTTTTTTTGTTACTTTGTTTGGTCGTGATTAACTTAAATCAAATTTTCCATAATCTTTCTCATCTAATTAGAATATACAGAAACCGATTAATCAAATGACAAAGAAAAATCTGAAGAATTTTAAGAGTTTCGGTCAGTCATTGGTGTCATAGCCCTATAGTGTAATTTCTAACATCATCTCTTATACGCGCGGACTCTTGAGTGTAAATCTGACGGAGGTTGGTCGGCATGACCACATGATGGATGTTTGAGGTATTTCTATTGTTATTTGACGTTTAACCGATGTTGTTATGAAACTGTTCGCTGTTTGGCGTACATTTGGTCACTGTCCGCCGTGACTTTTTGCTGGTAGTTATTAAATGGACAAATGGTAAAAGTTATTAATTACACCATCGACATCATGACGAAAACGGATGAAGATGAGGTATTTGAGGAGGGTTTACCAACGCAACGGTCAGGTCAAAGAGAATCCACCGAAAAACCGACCAAAAAACCTTCACTTCCAACTATTTTGGGGATTTTTGTACCGCATACTGTGACTGACCACTATTCGTTTTCTTTCGTCTTCCAATCAGCCAGGCAACCTCTCGCCCCCCAAAACGAATCACCAATGAATACAAAATATATATTGAATGTGAATACCAATAAACAGCAAATTCCATACGAAATCTTAATCTCAATTCAAATTCAATCCCAGTTTCGTGGCAAAACTCAAAGAAATTCCAATGTGAACCAAACAGAAAAATTGACTGTTTTGGATGGTCACAAAACGAGAAGATGATGGATGACCGAAAAATGAGTGAGCGGAACGGACAAGTGTTCAGCTTAATAAGAAATAAATAATAATAATTTCATGAAATGAAAAAAAAGCGCACCTCTTTATGATCATTGCGGGGTCCTACAACAAGCATATAAGTTTGTTGTACTGCTAATTATAAAATCTCGCACTTTTGTTATATGGAAATTATAATTTCTGGTACCCAGAGTGAAGTTGAGAGACCCCCGAGGGAATCATCGAACCTCATTCAATCAATCCGGTTGAATGGTAGGTCGGCCAATCGTGGCGTTCAAAGTGCCACAGGTCGTTTTAAGATTACCATCATTCATTGCTCATGATGTCCAGTAAAACTGATTGCACTCAAGTTCTTTCCCAAGCAAGAGGTACCAAAATTCATGCTGAATTTTGTAGGGCGCCGAAAAAAATGCCCTCCGAAACGTTCAATACGATTCGATTAATGGGAGTTTTTATTTCCCGCAAAACTTGAAAAACAATCCATGGATGGTTTCAAAAATCGTAATTCACACAAAAAGAGATTCTGCGTTGATCATTAATAAACGGTGAGACGCCACTAATTAGTGCTTTGTCTTTGGAGCACGACCAAAATAATGGCGAGATGATGATGGTGGGCTACATCCATACTGGTGAGAAATATACAACTAGATCCCCCTTTTTCTTGTGGTAAATCTAAAAGCGTTCTCCAAAGTGGTTGATGTTCAAATGAATCCTCAAAAATATTCGTAATCATCCACCTACTTGAATTTCAAATGAATATTCTGCCAGTGTCTTTTCCACGACGACGATGACGACAATCAATAAAATTTTTCACTTCTTGATGGTGAAGAGGATTTTTTTTGAACATTTTTTATAGAGTTTGTACCAAGCGACGCATGGATCCAATCAACTGATTCCGATTGCGTATGAATTCCGGGTCTGTGGGCGGCATCGAAGTTTTCCAATGTGGTCGAAGATCTTTCGCTTTCGGAAGTGATCTGGAAGTGCGCTTCTTCTACAATATAAAAAAATATCAGTTGTGATCAACACAAAACTTTCTTCTGCAATATTTCGGGAAAAAAATATTTCTTCAAATAAAATGCAGAAAATTTTTTGTCCTTTAAATTTGGTTATATGTATTTTATCCTAAAAGTGCAGTGTTCGAGAAATTTTCAAAAAACTTTCGTTATTGATGTGTAATAAAAACCTTACAAATGTCGGGACCTCACAACAAAGCCTTACAAGCGTCAAAGGCAAGCAAGTGTGTAGTAACGTCTCACACATGTTGAAAGCAGAAAAAGTCCATAAAGTCACAGATATTCCAGGTGCCTTTATTTAAAAAAAACGTTAAAACCACGAGAGGAAGAGAACGCGACCAGAAAGAGTGAAAAATCGCCAGACGTACTTTTAAACATATCCTAGATCTAACAACCAGCGAAAAACATGCAGATAAAAATGAACATAAAAGTCGGTGGTGGGAAACTAAATCCAGGTGTGATTTCTTGGCATTTAACTTGTGTTCAAAAAACTGCTTCTCAGAAATTCTATAATTTCTCTAGAAATGATGACAAACCTCAAATCTAAGCCTATTTTTGTAGCTTTTAATGTCACTTTTGCCACCCCGGTGTCTTGAGAAACTATAAAAACATGGGTTTCAATAACAAATTGGCTAAAAGTCGTGGAAACTCGTAGAAAAAAGAAAGACGTAATCATTACTGGATGATATCATGTTCATAATATAATTATTGCATTCGAAACATGGCAACCATCAAAATCGTCTCATATTACTATCGTCGTTCGGCTTTATATTTGTTTCCTTTAGCGACATTTAAGGTGGAGAGATCATTCCTACCTACCTTAGTACTTGTATAAGAAAACTGTACACCTTGGCGTCGCCGGCCACTTCTTAAAAAAGATTTCTGCTTCTTAAGAAATCCGCTATGACGTTGTAGTCCAGAAAGACATCGGATCTGATCAGAACCCAGTAAACAAACGAGGTCCCTTCTCTTTTTGGTCCATTCGGTTGTTTTTCCCCCTTACTGGTTTATCAGTCGAATGAAGCAAATCTCTGGCACACATTCAAATTCGTTGCATTATAGTCTCCGATCGATACAAGATCAATCTGTCATAAAAATTGGAATGGTCGATTGCGAGAAGCATAATATTTTAACTGGACCAAATAATATGTCGGAGTCGATTACATACCCATGCATGTGATCGGACATGTCGAAGTGCATTTGATACCTTTAAGCCCGAGTGCCAGATTTAATTAAGGGCCGAGTTCGTTTAAACCTCATGCAAAGTTAGACTGCGAAACTTCTGGGAAGGTAGATTATTCATATAAGGGTATATTTTGTTTTGTGAAACCAAGATTTGCTGTAAAAAAAGTAAACAAGAGTTTGATTGCAAAAAACCGCGTTGCCACATTGGGATAGGAAAGTCACATGAAAGATTGTCAAGAGATTCTTGATTAACCACCGATAAACGATCAACTCTCAACGATCGATCTACATACAAACACAGATTGCGGTAATCAACCGATCGGTTGTCCTATAAACCGCCTAGATATCGATTTGCTGTAGATCGAATAAAAAGCATCGATCCCCATGTGACCACAAAAATTAAGAAAATCCCAGTTTCTAGTCGTGTGACTGCAATAAACCTCAACATGGAATGGAGTTATGTTAAGGTTCATGAACTAGATCAGAATGTGTTGACAAATGATATACGATCTCGTGGCAGATGGTCACCAAACTGCGATAGCGATACATATAAACAGAATAAATACCTACCAAGTATATTTCTGATTTTCATTTCGAGCCAATGTATTCGATTATTTGTAAAGTTGAAGAGATTTTCTATGCTTTGAAGGGGGCAAAAATGATCCTCAAAACATTTAAAAATCGAATGCGGTTTGACTTGACGAAGAGGATGAAATCTTTATACGATAATAATTTCGATTAGTCTCAATGTCTTTAGACGAAAGTCGAACCGCTGTTCAGGTCGTACGGCCAGGTATGTTAAGTTACCGTTTTTGGCTATAAAATTTGCATAAAATCTAAACCGCTGGACTTATCGTTTATGTCGGATGGCGGCGCCCACACAAAATGTCGTTATGGTCTTCTATCAACATTCATCGAACTTTGAATAGACTCTTGACCAAAAGTGTTTTCATCTGAAGAAGAGTAAAAAAAACTATCCTCGCTAGTGGACTTTCATGGCTCGAAAATCGAAAACACACTATTTCTGGCTACACGCTGATAAATTTTGAGAAATCTTAAAGCTCCTTACCTGAACAGGTACATTGGAACCTAATCAAATGGATGTTTCACATTGGTGACAAGTTTCTAATGTTTCTGCGACGAATGGTGGCTGGCCAAATTTCTTGATTGTTTGAAAGAACCTGAAAATATGGAAATAGAATCCGAAAGAACCTGAAAATATGGAAATAGACTCTTCGCTGGAGCAACAAAATTCTATGATTTTTGACAATTTTTGTGTTTCCTATTTTATTGGCTTGTTGTTGAGTTCGTTTAATTAGCTTCCGTTGTCTTGGAATTTTTAGATCAATTCCACACAAAACGAGTTTTGTCGAATTTTATTACTACTACGACTTTTTAGCAATAATCATATTGGTTTAGTCACATTCGTATGGGATTGGTCCAATAATAATTTTAAGTTCTGTAATTCAATGATTTTTATTGCAAAAATCACAAAAAAATATTCGGAAATGTGAGAAAAATTGATGTAAATGACTGTTTAAGGAACCCATTTGAATATTAAGTAATACTTTTAATGTGAATAATGATCGTTATCAAGCGTAAATGAGCAATCAGATGGATAGAGGCTAGTTATCGATATTGAAAAAAAATTTCGTGTTAGTGTTTTTCTTTAAATCGGTTTGAGTCTTCAACAGAATGTAGTTTTTGCTTAATAACTTTTTCGATTGAAACTTTAACACTACTGCTTAAACCAGAGATTCTCAAGTGGCTCACTTAACATGGTTGAAAAAGTACATAAATAATCTAAATTAAATACATTGCGACTGCCATTTCGATTTCTATGCGATAATTACACAGGCCAACACTCACTTTGGTGCACTTGATATTATAATTATTTTTGTGCAATTTGGTGCAGCTGATTACAAAAATGGTGGTTTGGTTGGATCGGCTCTAGCTTTTTGCATATGCAGGATGTCTAGGATATTAAATAAAGGGAAACAAAGAATAGGTTCTAAATAGAGGAGCTATTGGTAAAGTAATTCTATAGTTACATTTAAACAAAGTCGAAAATTGTAATCATGAGAGGGGGTGAAGGAGAGTGCCAAAATACCCACAAGTCGGATGTAGATTTTAGATGAGTATAACAATGTTTCCAAAATGTTCTTCCATGCTCTTGTATATTTACTTTAGCCAGCTAGACAATTCGATCGGGTTCTAGCATAAGGACGCCCACATAGGGCGTTATTTTAATGGGGCGGCGGTTTAGGCGACATTTTGAGGCATTTGAAAGTTCGCTGCGTCAAATTCGGACGTCAAAAAGGGCAAAACATGGAGACAAGCATCTCTGGCAACTATTAGGTAAATTTAAGGGTATATTTGACTTTGGAATTTAAGAATTTCCGCCTGTGATGCAATTTTTTAAAATTAATTTCTGCCTGCATAATTTTAATAAAAATTTTGCTTGCAGCGAAATTTTTGTTTGATATTGAATATTTAAAATGTCACTTATTATCTAAATAATCATACACAAAAATTAAGACAAACCTTCTTTTCTCTGATTGATCTTTCAAAAGATCGAGGCACACAAAAATGCATTTTCATCAATTTTTGTTAGAATGGGAGGTGGTACCAAATTCAGATTTTTCTCCGGGCACTGCTTTACCTTTAAAATAACCCAGATTTAATAAATTGAAAATGAATCCGTAATATTTTGATATCAATGGAAAACGGTTAAGATGAAAACGAATTTAAAGAAACCAGAATATCAATTTGAAATTTTGGGATAAAAATAATTAATTTCACGTGCTACTATCGCTACAAATTAAACTGATTTACAACATATTCCCATATTCATGTTTATTACATCCTCTCATTTTCTCACCTTTCGACTTCCTGAATAACTCACGAAAAGCGTGCTTGGCGCCCAATCTACTAAAAGGAACCGCTTAAAACAGGAAGCGGCATCCGACCTTTTCATATCGAAATTTACATTTTTCATAACAAATTCGTTAATTAACAGGTTTTATGGTATTTTTTCTGGAATCTCTTCTTTTTGGTATATCAATTGAAAGCCACGTTGAAGATGAGTCAAGATTTAAATCTAAATTTCGTATTAATTCGATTTCCCTGACCATAAATGGCAATCGAAAATATTCGTAAGTGTTAGTTACCATTTTTAGTAATATCAGTAAACTGAACTGTCAATCGACGAATTTTTCAAGAATTCGCTATAAATAGAATGGCGCTATTCTAAAAATAAGCCATTAAATTGTTTAGTGAACTTTTTTTTGAAACATTAAAATTCGTTAATTGTCCGTAAATCAAGAAAAACAACAACAATTTTATGTTGGTTATGATCTTTTACGAATATTGCATTTATTTATTTTTTGTTTGAGACGACAAATCGATAAACTCGTTAGAAAGTAAGAGCAAAAAATGCTTTGAAACAAAGCCCGCTAAGTAAATGAAGTAATTTTTGAGTGGGTGGAAACATGTACAAAAAAAAACTACACAATTACATAAATGCTTTGAATGTATTTCTATTTGTTTTTATGTATTTTTTAATGTACTTGATTATGTAGATACATTTTCACACACTTGTAAAGTTACAAATTCGATAAAGTCTGGATTTATTGTAGTGTGCGGTTTACCTGCTCCCAATCTATGTCTTGTGTTCACCATAGGTAAAATCTCGATGGTTCAAAGATGCTGTAATATTATGCGTGCGCACCTCTTTGCCATCAAGAGCATAAAGCATAAGAAACTGGATGTGTAAATGCGACAAAATATTCGTCTAGGCTGAGTTCAACCGAAGAGTTGAATTAAAGTTTGATAAAAAAGTTTCCAAGATTCTAATTTTTAAATGCAACAGTCAAGAATTTTCTCGGAAAGCACTCATAAAATAATTACAATATTTAAAAATTGACGTTTTTCATACGGTAATTCAACAAATAGAGTCAATTTCGAGCTTTTGATGGTGTTTTTTAGAATGAATGCCCACGCAAACAGCAGAGTTTGGACGGCGCGTGGACATAAAAGTTTTTCTTTCTTTTTTATGGTTTCACACAGGAAGTTTGCCCATGAACCAATTTTTGAGGAAATATAGAAAAACTTTTCCGCCGGATATACATGGCTTTTTAATTGTTAGCAACTAATTGGATTTTTGATTCGATAACGAAGTTTTTTGAAACTCAAAAAGATCACGTTTCTAAAAAATGTTTTGTGAAAAATTTAATAGAGATTTTAATTTTTATGAAGCTCGCAATAATTCTCCACTGGGGGGGGGGGGGGATTTTTAGTTATTAACTACACCACTGGAGAATTAAAATTTGAATATTCACTTTTTAATGCTTGATTGATAAAGCATTTTAATGCTTGATTGATGCTTGATTGATAAAGCTTCAATATTACGTAACAATGAGCACCAGTAATTTTAAATTAGTAAAAAATAAACGGGCATGAATAGAAGACAAATTTTTCTTTTTCTTAACTTATTGATCAACAGTTTAAGACCAATAAAGTGTTATTTTCTGGATTAAATTTTCAACAACTGTCTGCCTTCAACAACCAACAAACATTCTTTTGTACAATTTTGTTTTATTAATTGATCAATTTGTCATTTTGTCAGCTCAAAAAAAAATCTTTTGTTGACTAGTAAAACAATTTTGTGTCTTGATTAACAACAATAAGAAGACATTGAACGATAAAATATGTATTTTCTTAAATCGCACAAAATTTATTCAAATTTCGAAGAAAATTGTGAGTCTGTTTTTCAACTTTAACAAAACGGTGTATTTTTCAGTCTTTTGCATGATTATCTCTTTGATCGGATTCAACAATGTTGCGCATTATAATATGATTTCTTTTTCGGTGATTAACAAAAAAAAACATTTGTTTATGTGACAACACTTTTGCATTAACAACAGTTAAAAACGCTAAGCGCTTAGGCGCCAATAATGAATTAAAATCAACAAGTCGTCCTTGTATCTACCGTGAGAAATGTTCAAAAATCTTTATTAATAAGAACATAATTTCTTATTTCACGGAATCCTGTTATTTTTAAATATTGATAAAAATATTTCTATATTTTAATGTCAACAACAATTTTTGACAATTTCCTGGGAATTTTGACAATATGAAATACTGAAGTAGGTATCAGTAATGATATTTTACGGACTGCCTATTTCATACGCAGGGCAAATTGCCGGGCATTTCATATTCCAGCTTGGCACAGAATGATTTGATTTTACAGCCCAATATAAAGGGTCTTTCAACAAGGACATAACAATTTTGTATTTAAATAAAACACAGAATAATTGAGATATCGGGCTGAAATTTATTCCAGGTGTAGTGGACATGTTACATTAAAGTATGAAATTCGATGTCGTTCATATGGCCACCGCAAGCACGTTTGCTGATTGATTCTTTGGAGCCAATTTTCCACCACTCTTCCAC
Organism: Chrysopilus asiliformis; assembly: GCA_964034945.1. NCBI lineage: Eukaryota > Metazoa > Arthropoda > Insecta > Diptera > Rhagionidae > Chrysopilus > Chrysopilus asiliformis. The sequence goes on from OZ035961.1 coordinate 103,312,827, forward strand.
ACATATCGGCCGGAATGTTGGCAATTTCGCGTTCGATATTGTGCCTGAGCTCCTCTAACGTTGTTGGCTTGTTGGCATAAACCAACGACTTAACATAACCCCATAAAAAGAACTCCAACGGCGTTAAATCGCATGAGCGAGGTGGCCATTCGACCGGACCATTTCTCGAGATTACACGATTACCGAACTCCTCCTTCAATAGATCAATTGTTTGACCAGCTGTGTGGCATTGCTCGTTCGTGAACTTCACCATGATAAAAATGTAAACATTGACCGACGTTTTAGCATTGCCAGATCATAAAAAAAGTTTTAGGGTGCGTTTTTATTAAAATACAAAATTGTTATGTCCTTGTTGAAAGAACCTTTAGCTATTTTCACTGCCCTATTGTACCAATCACTGATAGATTTTAAAAAAAGTCTAAATCGGACTTTTTATGACCAGTCTGAATGGTTAAAAGAAAATATCATTTGAAAAAAAAACTAGCCGCGTATGAAATGCAGGGCAAATGAATAAATGCCGTTTTACGATATGTCAAAAACTATTAATTTTAAAAACAGCAGGGCAACGAGTTTCTTATTTTTTCGTCATAATCAAATTTTTTTTCAGCATGTCGATTGACATGCCAGCAGCATGACAAAACTGGCCCTGCGTATGAAAAAGACGTTCTTTCCTTTTGCTGTTTAATTTAATTTTTGGGCCAAAAATTAGATGTGACTCTTGATTTTAACCCTTTAGTGCATAGGTCGTGAAGATAAGTGTACGGGCAAAATTGTACCATTCCTTCCCCGTCCCCCCATACAAACGAAATAGTTTTTTTGTAATTTCCTCAAATACGGTGAAAATTTATAACGGTAAAAGGTTTTTAGAATATGATTTTACACAACTTACCTATACATCATAATCCAGTTGGACCACTCCCTCCACCTCTCCTCCACCTCCTCCTCCACCTCCTCCTCCACCTCCTCCTCCACCTCCTCCTCCCCCTCCCCCATACAAATTGAATACTTTTTTTTTATTTTCTCGAAAATGGCGAGTCGTATTGAAAAAATTATGACGGTAAAATCTGTTTAGAATATGATTTTACGTAACCGTTCCATACATCAAAATCCAATCGGACCTCTTCTTTTTCCCCTCTCCTATACAAATGATTTTTTTTAAATAAACATTTTGTCTGTCATCATATAGAATATTTGACGATTGACCCCTAGCAATTGTAGCTTCTCTTATGTTTTGACAAGTTTTTTATACCGGATTAAAAATCAAGGGTCACAATTTGTTGAGCCAAATTTTCACTCATGCCCAGTTGGCATTAGACTAGTCGACAAGAGCTGGAAAAATTAGTAAAAAATTAGAATTTTTCGACTAGTTAGGTACCTGCTGAGCATTCAATTGAAGAAAATGTTTAATTTTATCTTTTTTCTTTTGTTTCTTGTTTTTTTTTTTTTGTATTGAAATACTTTGGAGTCCGAAGACTCGTCAATACAACTCCACAATTTTTTTTCAAACCCACACTTTTGGTATCTGCGGTTTTTTTAACTCCGGTTCCTTAAATATTCAGGATTTCTTGAGATTAGTGGTTACTTTTAAACATTTTAAAAAAATCCTGAAATTCAATACAAAATCCTAAAATTGCAAGAAACAGCAGAAAATAGATATTACCTTTTTATTTTGATTGCAAGTAATTTTCATTAAAAATACAATATAATTTGCTATAATAAAAAAGCTCCAAATTAATTGTGATAATGCCAAACACGTTTTCAGATTTGCTAACATTATTTCCATTCAAGTCAATTTAAAAGTAATTTCTTTTGGGTAAATCAAACGCCTCCATAGAAAAACAAACTGAACAAGAGTTCAAGTGATCTTAAGTTTAATTACAGCGGAATTAAATATAAACATTTTGTCATTTTGGTGGGCTTTCAGAGAGTAGGTCAACTCTAATTATTAAGTAATAGGGAGGATTTAACGATTAAATAGCAACTTTTTTGTTACTGGTCGTTACAACTTAGATAAATAGTTGGATACATGTTGCCATTACAATGAACTTTTCGACTTTTTGTAATTTTCATTCATAACTCTCGATTGCTTGGCACACGGTCGATTGCAAGCTAAAAAGTTGGTTAAAAAATTTATTCACATTACAAGTCAACCTTCAGATTTGCTGATTTCAAAATATTTAAAAAGCACATTCGATCGATGTTGACGCTGATGTGGATGACGTTATTTTCATTCTGATGAAGTCAAGCCCACACGTTTAATTTAAATGATCATAGAAGGTGTTTGTGTGTAATCTATTTTGAATTATTTCATTATTGGATGTTATTGTCCAACAGATCCCCTCCGAAATTGCATCTTCTTTGATAAAGAAAGATCCAAATTTCCACAAAATTTCATTGAATCGATGTAATTTGGCAACCCACGGAAATGGGACGAACTCGTTTTTTACCTTAAAGTATTTTTCTTTGTGCGTTTTGATGTGTTCCGGTGAAAAATTGATTTCCACAAACAACAGTTGGTCGAAGAAAAATGCATTTTTCACATGAAAATCCAGCGAGAAAACAACTTTAAACCACCAGCCACCCACAATAGTGTGACGTGGCCATTCATGGACTCTGTGGTCTATTACTGAGTGCGGTTAACAAAAGTTTGCGATGAATGAAAAAACCTACAATGGTCCAGCACTGGCCGATCTGATGGTGTCTTAATAGGACAATGTGGGAGATGTGGATACAAAGTCAGTCATTTGATGGAAGAAGTGCGCCAATGTCGATGCCGTTTGAAGATGCTCCAATGATGCATGAATTGAGATGAGGAGGCCCATCTGGCGATAATAAAGATGAGCACGCGTCGCTTTCCTTTTTGACTGGCTATAAGATCTATCTGCTGCCATGACGATGACGATGTAATGATTCCGCTGAAAGCTTAGATTTAATGGCACGCGCTGGTTACATTGAAATCTTGTCTAGCTTTTGATTTTCTGTTATCCGCCCACAGTGCAGTTTCTGTCGTTTCATGGAACTTTGTGTCGTCATTGTACAGGTCCAGGTGTTGTTTTTTTTTCTCTCCTTTTCTTGAAAACATCATACAAACGTTACATCAAAAATTATGTCCAATGTTTACCAAGAAAACATCAAAATTAATTCGGTGGGCGCAAGCGTTCACTTCCAATTAAAATCTTTTTGCCGCAAGCCAAAAAATCAGCAAAGGTTTTGGGAAGGCATAAAAACCTAAATTTTTTTTTCCAAGCACTGATTTCTTTTAATTAAAAAAAATCTGGACTTTAAAGATTTAAAATTGCGTAAGTTTTACTAAGAATTAAACGCCATACGGGTTTTAATGATGACGAAAACTTTCAATTTTTGTTGGATTTATTTATAAATGATTTTATTAGTCGAACCAGTTGTAGTCCTACTTTATAGTTTAAGCAATTCAAATTGAAGACATAACCGAGATTTTCCCCCTAGTCAAGAACTGGAGCCAAATTCTTAAACTTGCTTTATAACTAGGGTGACCATAGGGTAGGGAGGAAGGGTGGAGGAGAAAGGGTCAGGGTGGCAGGGGGAGGGGCGGGTGGATGACTGAATCGGAACACCAATGAAACAACAAATTTTTATAGAAACATAATATTTATTTGTACGAAAACCAAGGATAAAGGATTAAAAAATGTGCGCCGCAGGCGGAACTTTTAAACAAAGTGTGGCGCAAAGATTTAAATCAAGAGCTCTGCAGTCCCAAGCGAAAATTAATTTTATTTTTCGCGCTCTTTACATTCCATAAATAATGGCGACGGAGTTTGTAAAACCAGCAATGAAGATAAAAGCGCCGCGGGCAAAATTTGTTTTAAACGCATACGCCATTTTTGGAACACATAATTGAAAAATTCGGGACAAAAATTCTGTTCCCAGAACGCTGGGAAAAATTCCTGATTCCGAAACTGTCCCGGTCAGGACATATGGTCACCCTATTTATAACATTCACAAATTTTAATTATACACTGAGAGATTCGAGTCATTTGCTTCAAATTTATTGCTTGTGTCACAGGATTTGACTTTCACCACACAGAAATTTGAAATTTCAAGACCCCTGACTCCCGTTTTTGCCTCTATTCGATTTTGCATTTCGGGTAACCTCTTAACGCGTATCGATTTAAATAACAAACGATTTAGATGATAACGAGGCACTTCTCAAGATTTAATCGTCTCAAGAACGATTAAAATTATTATCTGTTGAGATTATTCATAATATGCAAATGTAAATCCTTAGTCGGCACCTTTAAGAATCAAAAATTAATTTATGAAAATGCGTCTTCAAAGCGACATACCGGCCTGAAACGATAGTTAACAGGTTGCATTATTGATTCGAATTCGTGTTAAACTACGATTATGATTAGTTAGTTGTGTAAAATTTTTTTTTAACAATATTTTGCAACCATATTTGGTTGTAACATAAATTTCCACTTATTCATGGTATTAATTGTTGGCATTTTTTTTTGTGTCATTTCAGTATGCATTGGAACGAACAGTCGATTATCAGTACCGTCGAATCGAGAACATCACTACAGAAATCTGCGTGACAGATTTACGAACTGCACCTATGTTGATGGCAATCTCGAGCTGACATGGCTTCAACAGACCAACCTAGATTTAAGTTTCCTGCAACATATTCGGGAGGTGACTGGATACATTCTAATCAGTCATGTTGATGTGCCGAATATCATTCTACCAAAGTAAGTTAAACATTTTATACAGTTAAAAAAATATATATTTAAGATCCCGTTGTATTGCACCGAATGTTAATGCTATGAAAGATTTCATAAACCGATTTGATCTTCTATGAAACCATTCATAAAAACGTATCGTCATCATCTATAAGTGGTCTAATTACCTTCTGCAGGCGACTACAAAATAATATGGCTGTATCATTTTGTTAATCGTTTAATGATAACATTGACTTTCTATGAACAATTGGTCCTAAATACTATGAATAAATTCATTGGTTGTAAACTTTATACTTTTTCATAGTCTTTATGAATAAATTCATAATTATTGCGAACTTTTTTCATTCAATGTAAAAGGGTGCAAGAGTCCGAAGAACAGATTCTCAAATTTTCGACCGAATAATAAAATGTCCTTAAATTTGCGGTCGTACAAAGAAGTTTAAACAAAAGCTTTAATTTCTTGGAACGCATATAAAAATTTGTGCCCAAGGATCCAAAGATTATCACTGCAAACTTTTTCCTCAGTTTTTATTAGAAAAAATCAAAAAGAAGCTAAAACTTTCAGGCAATCGCAGAACACCCAAATATTTATGGGGTTTTTTTTAGAAAAAAATCAAAAAGATGCTAAAACTTTCTGGCAATCGTAGAACACTCGAATATTTATGGCGTTATTCTAAAAGATGATACAGGAAATATCCCAATTGAGTACGTATCCCAATTGAATACTTTCCCGAGTAAATTTTCATGTATGAAATAGTTGTGTAGAATTGCATTCTAAATTACTTTGTCCACATACCTTTTTTGAAACGACGCGCTGTTATCTTGAAAGTTTTCTTGAAAGTCAGTTTTCTTGAAAGTCAGGTGTCTTGAAAAGTTTCGATAGCAGGAAAAATATTCCAATATGACCTAGAGCCCAAAAGAAGGTCTGATTTTGTCCATTAATGCATCATCTGAAAATCAAAACAAATAGCAGAAAATTAGAGGAAAACTGTATTTGGAAGTTTTTCAATTTTATTTTGGGGTAAGCATTTTTCCAGATTTTGTCAAAAAGACTTACAAGAACTGTCCAAAAGATTCTAAATTTAAAACATAACAAAAGCTATAATTGCCAATCTGGCAATCATTGGAGACCCGTATGGTGATATTCGTATCAAAATTCGAACAGTTATACCAAAATTCCACTTTGAAGTCAAACTTTCCAATAAGATTTTTTAAAATTTATTCCAATCGGATTTTGATGTATGGGAGTTTTATGTAGAATCATATCCTAAATAACTTTTGTTCTTGGACTTTTTTGATAAGATGCACCGTTTTTGAGATATCCACAAAAAACGATTTCGTTCGTATGGGGGGTATCCCCCCTAATGGTCCATTTTTGCCCATTAACGAACTTAGCCTCGCATTTTACGAAAAACTTCAAGTCTCTAGCTCAATCCGTGCGCCCGCAATCCGCGCCACAGACAGACAGACGGACGGACAGACGGACAGACGGACGGACAGACAGACAGACGGACGGACATGCAGAAATTAAATATTTTTATCATTCTAAACACACTGGTGTAATTCATTTTTTTGTGCGATGACGGGATCTTGGCGTTACAAACGGTAAGGCAAAGTTAATATACCCTTTGGTTTCACCATACGGGTATAAAAAATACCCTTTTAATATTCGTACAAACCGAACGAGGATAGCATAAGAGTTTCTGGGACGGTAGAAGGGAGAGGATTGTATAGATAAATAGAATAAATTTAAATGGTAGTAAAATTTCTTGTCCAAAAGTGAAAATCGGATCATAATTTGTTTAAAGGTTTCAGAAGTTGAAGGGGAGGTAAGATGTAAAAGTACTTTTTAGCTTGCACATGAGCTTGCACCCGTCCTTTTCTGTTTTCCCTCAGAAAATTTTGATTTACTCTTCAGAAAATGTTTTTTTTTAAATATAAACTAATCCATTATTTTTGTTTATTTTTTTAGATTGCAAATAATCCGCGGTCGCACACTATTTAAGTTGAATGTTCGCGAAGAACAATTTGCACTTTTCGTAACATATTCACAAATGTATACATTGGAACTGCCAGCCATGAGAGATATCCTGCAAGGATCTGTTGGATTATTCAACAATTTTAATCTGTGTCATGTGAAAACGATCAACTGGGATGAAATTATCACAGGTAAAAGTTATTTATTTCTTTAATTAAAAAAAATACAATTTTTGACCACAAATTTTTTTAAACTCTAGGACCATCTGCAAATTTGAAATACGTTTACAACTTCACGACACCAGAGCGCGAGTGTCAAAAATGTCACAAGAGCTGTGAAGCAGGATGTTGGGGCGAGGGACCTCACAATTGCCAAAAGTTCAGTAAAATCAATTGTTCACCGCAATGTGCCCAGGGACGATGTTTCGGACCTAAACCACGCGACTGCTGTCACTTGTTCTGTGCGGGCGGATGCACAGGACCAACGCAAAAGGATTGTTTGGCATGCAGGAATTTCTACGATGATGGAGTTTGCAAGCAGGAATGTCCATCAATGCAGAAATACAATCCCACAAATTATCTCTGGGAACCGAATCCAGATGGTAAATACGCCTATGGAGCAACATGCGTTAAAAATTGCCCCGAGCATTTACTGAAGGATAATGGAGCTTGCGTTCGAACGTGTCCTCCAAATAAAATGGCAAAGAACGGTGAATGTGTTCCTTGTAATGGAGCGTGTCCGAAGACTTGTCCTGGTGTTCAAGTACTCGACTCTGGCAACATTGATAAATTTAAAGACTGCACAATTATCGAGGGATCACTAAGACTGTTAGATCAGAGTTTTTCAGGATATCAAGAAGTTTACAAGAACTTTTCCTTTGGGCCGAGATATGTTAAAATGCATCCTGATCGCCTGGAGGTGTTTTCCACTGTAAAAGAAGTAACTGGATACATTGATATCCAGGGCGACCATCCGGATTTTAAGAACCTCTCCTATTTCCGTAACTTGGAGGTGATTCACGGGCGGCAACTAATGGAAAACTACTTTGCATCGTTTTCAATTGTAAAAACTTCATTGGAATCGTTGGAGTTGAAATCGCTGAAACGGATAAATTCTGGAGCAGTTGTTATTCAGGAGAATTCGAAACTATGCTTTGCTGAAGGGATAAATTGGTCGAAAGTTCAAAAATCCAAAGATCATGGAGCCGTTATTGCGAAAAATCGAGAATTGCTCGAATGCAGTAAGTTTTCAAAATTCTGGTTCGATTTGAAAAGTTTTTCATGTGAAATTCTTTCAATTTTTAGAACGCGATCGATTGGTTTGCTCGAATCAATGTGATTCGTCCGGATGCTGGGGATCTGGGCCCGACCAATGTCTGGAGTGTAAAAACTTTCGACATAACGACACATGTCTAGAGGATTGTCATGGTAGACCAAAGTAAGTTAGATTTTCACGATTTTTTTTTCTAAATTTCAATTAAATTAATTTCCAATTATTTATTTTCAGCATTTATCAAGTGGATTTGAAGACATGTGAAACTTGCGATTCGGAATGCAAATCCTGTACGGGTCCTAGCGCTTACAACTGCACGGAATGTGTCCATGTTAGAGACGGTCACCTCTGTCTTCCCGAATGTCCGAATACAAAGTACGCAGAAAATGGAAAATGTAAACCTTGCCATGAGACTTGCGACGGCTGCATTGGACCAAGAGACACAGTGGCGCAGGATGGTTGCATTACCTGTGATCTCGCTATAATAAACGGAGATGCGAGTGTAGAACGCTGTTTGAGGAAGAACGAAAGCTGTCCGAATGGATTCTTCTACGAGTACGTGATGCCACAGGAACAGGGACCGTTGAAGCCTCTAGCGGGCAAAGCAATTTGCCGAAAATGCCATCCAAGGTGTGACCGATGCACTGGTTACGGTTTCCATGAGCAGGTGTGTCAGAAATGCGCGGGTTACAAGCGGGGCGAACAGTGCGAGGACGAATGTCCCATGGATCACTACGCAGATGAGTCGAAACGCGAATGCTTTGAATGTCATTCTGAGTGTCGGAATTGTACTGGTCCTGGACCAGACAACTGCTACACTTGCAGGAACTATAAAGTCTTTGGAGACCAGGATCCAAGCGACAATACGACGATTTTCAATTGCACAACAATCTGCCCTCTAGACTATCCATACAAAATTATCCGAAATGATATTGTACCCTACTGTTCCGCATCTCCTGCATCAGGATCACGACTCACGGCCGGCACAGAATCATCGGTGATTCTCATCTCTGCTTTCGTTATTCTCTTCCTGCTGCTCTGTGCACTACTCGTCCTTGCCTACTCTTGCCGACAAAAAACGAAAGCCAAGAAGGAAGCCGTTAAAATGACCATGGTACTGGCGGGATGTGAAGATTCTGAGCCACTTCGACCATCAAATGTTGGTCCAAATCTAACGAAATTGCGAATTGTGAAGGAGGCTGAACTTCGAAAAGGCGGAGTGCTGGGCATGGGTGCTTTTGGACGCGTGTTCAAAGGTGTTTGGGTTCCTGAAGGTGAAAACGTGAAAATCCCGGTTGCAATCAAAGAACTCCTCAAAGTGCATGGATCAGAATCAAGCAAAGAGTTCTTAGAAGAAGCCTATATTATGGCGTCCGTAGAACATCCGAATCTGTTGAAATTGCTCGCTGTTTGTATGACTTCACAGATGATGTTGATAACACAGTTGATGCCACTTGGCTGCCTTTTGGACTACATTCGCATCAACAAGGATAAAATCGGATCTAAAGCACTTCTCAATTGGTCCACACAAATTGCAAGGGGTATGGCATATCTTGAGGAAAGACGCTTGGTTCATCGGGACCTCGCTGCCAGAAATGTTTTGGTGCAAACACCTTCCTGTGTTAAAATCACTGACTTTGGCCTCGCGAAGCTCCTTGGCACCGAATCAAACGAGTATAAAGCGGCTGGTGGAAAGATGCCAATCAAATGGCTTGCTCTGGAATGTATCCGTCATCGCGTATTCACCAGCAAATCCGATGTTTGGGCATTTGGTGTAACAATTTGGGAACTCTTGACTTTCGGCCAGAAACCTCACGAGAATATTCCAGCAAAGAACATCCCAAGTTTAATTGAAGTCGGCCTCAAGCTTGACCAACCGGAGATCTGCTCTCTGGACGTCTACTGCACGCTATTGCTCTGCTGGCACCTCGACGCTGAGATGCGTCCTACGTTCAAGCAACTCGTCACAGTATTCGCTGGTTTCGCCAGGGATCCAGGTCGATATCTGGTGATTGCCGGCGACAAATTCACAAGACTGCCATCGTATACTAGCCAGGATGAGAAGGACCTCATCCGGAAACTTGCCCCGACCTTCGAGGGTCCCGAGCCCATTGTCGAAGCCGATGACTACTTGCAGCCCAAACCGCAGCCGGGCCCAAGCAGTGAACCGGGCGAAGAGGTGCCAAAGCGCTACTGCAGCGATCCCATGAACAAGACGTCGTCCGGCGACGACGAGACTGACTCGAATACGCGGGAAGTGGGTGTCGGTAATCTGCGTCTGGATTTACCACTTGACGAGGATGACTACCTGATGCCCACGTGTCAGAATTCGACGAGTAACGGTGTCGCGCCGAGCGGGTACATGGATCTAATTGGTGTACCGGCGAGTGTAGATAATCCAGAGTACCTGATGGGCGCTCAGCCGTTGAGTAGTTCCGATTCTCCTGCTCCGACCCAGACCATCGGCATTCCCGTGGTCGCGATGCCCCAGCAAGCAACAACTCCTCCGACGCCGGCATCCACAGGATCACAGCATCACCGGACTACGCCACCGGTGGAAGGTGAACAGACTAGCTCCGATCACGAGTACTACAACGATCTACAGCGAGAGCTGCAACCATTGCATCGAAGCGAGACGACTGTGTGATTTTTAGCCCTTAAATAGCCTCACCCGTAGCGATTAGAGACAGAATTTAAATGAAAAATTACACTAAAATAGTTAATTGCCAGATATTATCGACTTTATTAGGAGAATGAAAAATAAAAGTGCCTTAACTCGGATTTAGGAACGCATTTCGAAATATGAAACATAAGGAAACGATCATTTGTTTGCTATTTCGAAATGCGATCACAATTTATTTAACTAATCTGCATAAGTGCCTTAAGAGAGATTCTTTATTAACATTACAATTAAAAATAGTTTTTCAATACAACTTTTACGCATTAACCAATATTAGTGTTTTAGTTTTTAATAACTGTACTTACAAAGCAAATTGGAAAATTGTACGTATTTAGGGAATAATTAGTTGCTCAGTAAATTGTAATTTTTTTCTTGTTTGTTTAGAAAAAATTAAAATTTATTTAGTTTGAATGATAATCGTATGCATGTTTAATAACGGCCTACTACTACAAGTGTGTGCCGATCATATTTTATTAATTAATGAATAAAAATTTGAAAATCTGTGATAGCTAACTTAGGTCGTTCATTTTTTTTGTTTTTTTTTATATAATTTTAAAAATTTCTGTGTTGTGTGAATGTTAATCTAGATCTAAGTGTAACTTTTATTCATTAAACTGTACTATAAAAGTGAAACAAAATAAAACATAAAAAAATCTTAATTAAAAATCAAAATATTTATTTATCTTTGTACAGAGTTTAAGAAAAACAAATCAAAAAACTGAAAAAAAAAATACAAATGTTAATCTTCTGATTAACATAACTGATGTAATTTTATTGTAAAACTTAATCAAATATTTTTACTCGTACTGCTTTTTATTAAGAAAACATAAAGAAATAAACAAAAAAAAAATAATTACGGCATTGTAAATAATGAATCGATTTAGTCTACAAAGTGTTTTTTTTAGATTAGGTCCATTTTTTAAAGATTATAAGAGTATTTAAAAAAAAATTGTTATTTACAAACTAAAGAAACGTTTAACATATATTTCCTTGTGCCATTTTCATAAACGACAAGCAATAAGCAATTAAATACTTTTGATTGACTGCAATGAATATTTAAAACCAGAATACGATTTCGATTTTATTAAAAACTATCCCAGTGTTAAGCATTTCTTTCTTTATGCATTTCTAAAATGATTTCAAAGGTCTGTATTCTAGAACCGGATACTTAAATACTATAAACTCAAGCTACTTAAATAAAATTATTCTTGCCATTTTTTTTTTCACCAAAAATTTTAGGTTTCACTAAAAGTTCTTAGAATTAGAAGTTTCCCTCGGAATACTTGCTCAAAATTCAAAGCAATCAATCAAAATGTTATTGACAATGACAATCGAAGGTTAAAATATTTATATTTTTCAAAAAAACTGCATGTTTTGTGGTATTTTTTGGAATACCTATCTAATTGTTTTGAACGAATTCTAGATTTGGAAGGCACAACACAACGAGTAATCCAATTAAACAATGATCGATAAGTAAAATGTTTTTCATTAAGAAATTGAAAACAGAAAAAATGAATAAATTCTTTAAAAGTTGTGTAGGTTTTAAGGATAGAAACGATATATAAATAAAATTTATTTTATATGTAAAATTGTTGTGTTTTTTTTTTGGTGTTTTGGAACATTTTTTTCAGATTTTTGGGGAAATAAAGGTGAAGAAAGTTTTAATTGGTAGGTGCTCATTGGTTTTAAGTAAAAAATTCAAAATATATTTTAAAATTTTCTCATTGGGGAATCTCATATAATTTGACATGAAAAATTTCCTATATCACGTCTTTCGACAAACCGAACCTTTTTTTATTACTTCAACAGGCCTAAAATGAAAGATTTTCATTTTTCTCAATTAACTAATATTCATTGGCATTATTAAACATAACAAAAGCTATAATTGCCAATCTGGCAATCATTGGAGACCCGTATGGTGATATTCCTATCAAAATTCGAACAGTTATACCAAAATTCCAATTTGAAGTCAAACTTTCCAATAAGATTTTTTAAAATTTATTCTAATCGGATTTTGATGTATGGGAGTTTTATGTAGAATCATATCCTAAATAACTTTTGTTCTTGGACTTTTTTGATAAGATGCTCCGTTTTTGAGATATTAAAAAAAAACGATTTCGTTCTAATGGTCCATTTTTGCCCATGAACGAACTTAGCCTCGCATTTTACGAAAAACGGATCTGCGCAAAATTTCAAGTCTCTAGCTCAATCCGTGCGCCCGCAATCCGCGCCACAGACAGACAGACGGACAGACGGACAGACGGACAGACAGACGGACGGACGGACATGCAAAAATTAAATATTTTTATCATTCTAAACACACTGGTGTAATTCATTTTTTTGTGCGATGACGGGATCTTGGCGTTACAAACGGTAAGGCAAAGTTAATATACCCTTTGGTTTCACCATACGGGTATAAAAACCAACATATTGGATACCCACATGATGTCTATAATTTGAAATAATTTGGCCAAAAACTACCTACACGTTGGGAAAAAATCGCATCAAAATTGATTGAGCCGTTTTCGAGCCAACTTGACGCATACAAAAATGGAAAGACTGTTGTTTTATTTTCTTACTAGAATTTAAACCCAACTTCACTAAAAGCGCAAGTAACAAAACTTAACAAAACTTAGGAAAACAAAATTCAGTTGGTTATAAATTAGATAGCCTAGAGTAGGGCGGTCTGTGCTTTTTTTTAAGTTTTTTCTCATCGGAAAATGGTTTTCAAAAATTCTCAAACAGACAATAAATTCCAGCATTTGGATTCGGATTCACTTTATCCCCTCCATTACTCCAACCACCACTCAACTAAATATGTATGTTTGCGTAAATCCCGAGAACTAAAGATGTTGCGGTCAAAAAATCTTATCAAAAAATCCCGTCAAAAAATCTTATCAAAAAATCCCGTCAAAAAATTTGGTCTAACGCACACGAACACAGATTTTTGATACATTTAATGCAAAAAATCTGACAATGTAACAAAAAATTAATCAATCTAGGAACAGAAAAGTTCGAATTCCACTCTGGACTACAAAACGTCCCTTTACGATATTGTTCAATTATCGTATCGCAATTTTCACATCTAATCCTATAAGAAATTTTGCATAATTATCAATTTCAATCCAATTTAAATATTTTTATTCGTTATAAAAATATTTCGCACAAATATTAAATGAAATAACCAACCTTTTTTCCCAACAATTTTCGCTGGTGTACCCTAGAGCGTGCTAGTTTTTTCTCGTGTATCCCGTATACCCCCTATAACAACACTGATTACAACACCAAATTCTGAAAAAGAATAAATCAAAATTTTGGTAAATTTTATAAGTGAACGGAAAAATTCAAGAAAAAATCACGAAATTTATTTTTAAGCTAATATTCTCGGAAATGGTTGTCATAATGCTTTTCTCTGTTTTAAATTGAAAATAAATCATTTGAATTGGAGATTACTCTGTTAATTTTTCAGTCATTTAAAACTGTCTTATGAACGACAAACTAGCAATAATCGTATTATGTAACGAATAAATTAAATATTTATTTTTACACAATTTAAACTTGGTCTTCAAAAGGCGGGAAAATCAAATCTGATTGTAATGTTGAGTAGAAAAATTGGTGGTGCTAGTATCGACAGAATGAAAACTTGGACATCAACTAGTTCCAGTGTTCACTACCATTTACTCTATAGTCGCTGAGAAGAAAATGAGATTATTTGAAATTTCGAATTAATAAATTTTTATAATAAACTCAAAGGAAGAACTATGAAAAAATGTATAGAATTGTATAATATTTTGGCAATAAAAATTGTTTTTAATAAAATTTCTATGAACCTGTATGAGTGCGTCGATAAAATTATAATTTTCTCCTCATTCAGGAATGTCATACATCAAACTGATTTATAGAATGTTCGATTCTTTTTGAAACAAAAAAAGGCTCTTAGCCAGGATTTCATTTTTTTATAGCACAAATTTTATAATCCAACACAAAGCTTTCGCGAATCTCCTTACCATGGGCGTAACTAGCCTCGAGTGCTAGAGGGGTCTAAAGCCCCTATCAATTCTGGAATCTTTTTTAAATAACTTTCTTAATAAAATGATACAGTGAAAGAAGATTTTGGAAAGCTGGCCAGCTTCAACGCTCTTGGATTCAACGCTCCCAAGACTGTAACCTCTTTTAAAAATCTGGAGTTTTGCTGCAAGCAAATCCTAAGCCAAGGCTTTGAATTATCCGCAGTCTCCATAGACGAAAGAATTGTTTCTGTTATTAAACAATTATTAATTGTTATCTGGCAAAACAATTGGTCGTTCTGGCGGAAAAATTTTCGAATGCGTCCAGACTTTAACTTGTAAGAACATTTTGCTAAAATTTTATAACAAGTGATAGCGTTATTTGTATTCTAAGCTCTTTGTACCTTGAGATAATGTGAGATAATGTAACTCTTTGTTGTTTGTATATTCAACATTTAAATGTCATTTATTTGATGTTAGTTGTATACATTTTTCTAGGTTGGGCTAAAATGTTTCTAAAGCTTAGCCCCCATAGCCCTCCTCTAATTATCCTCATGCTCATAACTTATTTATTCAAAGTGGTGATAAAGCGTAGCGTCCTCGATGGTGACAGCTTCGCAAATGTATGGCCGCGAGTTTGTATCACTTTGCCAGTCTATTAATTTACTGTCTTTGGTCTGTACATAATGTTCGCAAAGCTATACGACGATTTTCCATTCGTTACTCCAAAGTTTGGGCGTGCGAGATGCAGTGTTATTTATAGTTGATTGCAACTAAACTCAGTAACTTAAACACAACTTAGATCGTTTCGGTTCAGAATTTCTATGGTTTAAAAAGATAGCTTCAACTTAATTTTACCAGAAATGTTGATGTTAGGCCTGCAGCCGGCGGATGGGAATGGGCTAGAGGGGTGAAGAAGTTTAAGTTTCTAAGTTTCGTTGGAAAACCACGAACTTTAATTTAATAATTCAATAATTTTGTGCTAAACTGGCATTGGATATTCACAAACAATTACCGTTCTATTATTTTATCCACATGTTGTAGAAGAATAATTGTGAAATGAACCGATCAAATTTTTTCGCTATTCCATCAATTTTCAATATGATGTGATATTATTAATTAATGCGGTATAATTAATGTGGCAACATTTATTACTATAGCGTATGGACACTTGTAAACCTTTTCCAACATAAGTGCTGCTAATTAACCATAATTTTGACTGAAAAACTGATTAAACGAGGTAAATAAGCGAATCCGGTCGACCATACATGAAACACCATACCGGAAGCTTTTGAAAATTTATGTTATTCAGTAAAAACAAATGGAAATTATGTACTCTGCACGGTAAAGCGTTTAGTAAATATTGAACGGGAAAAAGTTTGGTTTGTCAAAAGGGAAAATTGATGTCTTTAGATTAATAATTCAGTTAGCCCAAAATATTCCGCTTTTCCTGTATTGTCGAGCATCTACCGTAAAGGACGAAAAACCTTATTGACCTTATTTATGGCGAACGATGTCCCTTAACTATGAGTTAGATCTACCAATCAATCATATGAAAATAATAGTGAATTTAAGTAATACTGAGGTATAAAAGGACGAAATGTTCATAGGTGGAAATTGACAAAGAGGACAATTATCGCGTTTTGATGAATAACTGTATCACGTGTACCATGCACGCAATCGCCTTTCCAGGTTTTGAGTTTAATGCGATCAAGGAGTTTGTGCTAAAAAGGTGAAATGGGAAAGTTTCCCCGGAAAAGGACACACCATGATCAACAAATATAAACAGAAATTTCGAAAATGTACACGAAGAAAGGTTTTATTTTTAGGGAAGATAAGCAATGTTCTTAAATTACGATACTAACTTTTAAGGTATATGAATGAACTTATTTTTAGTTTCTCTAAGAGCATAAAAAACATGTAAAGCACAATTTTTTGTAACGTAATGGCACGAACATTTGTCATTTGCATAATAAATTATGCAAACTGTAGATTGAAACGTTTTTCCAGTAATTATGCAAACATTAGCAGCGATAAAATTGTTAGCATGCAGGAAAACCCAGAAAAGTTGAAATTTTTTCAAACTGTACCTAATACTATTTCATAGCTACACTTGTAATTTTTTCATTTCCTATTATTATTATTTTTTAAGTGAATTAACGCAACCTAACAACAGTGAAACTAATGCACAAAATCGATATTTTCCGATATTTTAATAATATTTTGTAGGTCCGATATTGTAGATATTACTTCTATCGTCTGCGGAATTTAAATACAAATTTTAATATATGCATGATTTTAGTGCACAGAAATGGTTTAAAAACTTTTACTTATGAACAAAAATTACATATTAGGGCCATCATTCAATCTGTAAAAAGTGGAAGTGCAAAAATGCCTTAAATATTTTATACCGCCCCTCTTTTTAATGCATCTGGTTTTAAGCCCTCAACAACCGCCCATCAGTTTATAAAATTCACTCAATTTATTGCTTCTAATATACACTACACTCACGATTATATGAATTTGAAATTTTAAGCTGCTCATATAACAGAGTATTTAATCTCAAATATTTTCTATACATTTAATACAGCCGTTCATATAATAAAACGTTCACATAATCACAAATCTACTGTAATTCATATAATTTTAATATAATTTGCAAATTTATATAATTTATTTATGACAAAAATATTGTCCGATTCGTTTGTCCAAAATAGACATCTAGAAATTGAAAAAATGGGCTTTAAAATTCAAAGAAAATATTTTTTTAAAACTATTGAAATAAAGCTTAAAAAATCCATTTCAATTAAATTCGAAATTACTTTTCACCTGATCATGATCACTTAATTATAATTGAAATGCAATTCGATCGGCAAGTGGCCAATAAAAATTATGCAGCACTTTTGGTTTCATTTCGTAAGCATTAATTTTTTTTTTCTTTTTGTTAATAAAGATCATGTTCAATATTTGTATCATTAAAGAGGAAGAAGCAAAATCGAAGGAAGAATCGAAGATCAAAATATAATCGGCCAGATAATTGGTACCTAACCACCGGCTAATGAATAACCAGAAGCCTGCAGAATTATTTGAACGATTATTTCTTCTTTTTTTTCGACTTTTTGGAAATCTGGACGTCTGGGATCATCATCTGTGGCACGCGAATTGTCCACTTCTTTATCTCTTAGAGATTTCTCAATGATGTCCCGTATATTTGAAAGTGAAATGACCGAAAACAAAAATCTGTCATCGAGATCACGTCTGATCAATTTCCTTAACGATCATCATTCCGGCCTTAATCAACGATCTACACGGCTACTCCTGATGGTTTTATTGCTTTTAATGAGCGAAATTTCTCGCTGACTGCAAATATATCTACACTCATAATCATTTCGTCCTTCATTCATAATTTCAACAAAGTTGACTTAAGAAATATTTTAATAAATTTTGTTGAAAATTTGAAATGTTTAATACAAAGTTAGCCCACCATCCTAATGAGATCACCCAAAATCATGTATTTTGAAAACTCAGGTAGCATATTAAATATTTTGTTGATTAAAGTGATTTGCATATCGATTAGCTTAAGGGCTCGTGGCACATGTTCATATATTGCCGTTAAAATTTATAGCTTAATTATTTCAATGGATGTTTATTTTAAAAGTAATTTTAAAATTAACCTCGATAGCTGGCTTTTTGATTGAAAAGCGATTTTTGTAAGTTCTTCAAAATGATTGACAAAATTCCAGCAAATTACACTGATTAAAATTTTAACCTCTAATATTCGCTGTGAGGTCTGTTTGCGCGTACTATTCTGAAAAATAATAAGTTTTGCTTAGCCTACTTGAACCGTAGAAATTCTGGGACTTAAATTATTTAAGTTAGGCACGAGATGCTAAGTTTCTTAAACTTAAAGAACCATGCAAGAAATAGCGTTTTTCGTGCCCCTGGGTTAACTTTAGAACCCGTGTAGTTTTCACTTTAGTTGAGGACTTTTTGGAAAGTTTCATCCATATATGGTTTCCAGAGCCATCAAATTGCAGGGGGATGGTGAGGGGTTAACGAACTTTGTAGTGATTTTTCACAGAAATCATGGCATAAATGGAAGTTGTGCCCACGAGAAAGTTTGTTAACCGCTCACCATCCCCCTGGTGGCTCTTGAAGCTATATATGGATGAAACTAGAGACTGTGCCCTTTCCAAAAAGTTCTCAACCAAAGTGAAAACTTCACTGATTCAAAAGTTAGTTTAGGGACAAAATTGTGCATCGTTCTTTAAGTTCAATGTTGGTATGATGTTTATCGTATCGCTCTCTTCTAAGAAGTATATTTATCTTTTTGTTACCAATAAATTCTCACCATTTTAAGTTCAATTTTAAGACCAAATCAACTTAGGTGTCACAGGGCTTTAAGAAAGCAATACGTTCAACTTTCGACGCGACGCAACGCACCAATATTTCTTTGAGCAATCTAAACAACCAATATTTTTTTTGAAAATCTGGGTGGAGGGGAGAGGGGACGGCCCCAGCGCATTTTAAAAAAATTACCCATTACATATGATTGTAGTTGTATTTATCTATAAAATAGCAAAATACATTTTTCCTGCTTTTAAAAGGTACGGAAAATGTAGTTACAAAATGAAGCTTTGATTTGAATTTAGTAGATCTTAACTCTGTACTGCATGAATTTTTAAATTTGGCTGAAACTTTTTTTTCTGAAGGAGAACCACCTTCAAAATTTTTTATTTGATTCAACTGCTTTTTCGTTAAATCTAATAACAATTTTCCATCAATGTAGTAAAGTTAGACGAATATAACTCAAAGGTTTTTTTTTCTCCTGTTCACGCGATTTTGACTAGTGAAGAACTCCAATCGTCAGAATATTCTTTAAACACATGTAAAAAATGTATTTTCTGTTTCTATTCATGATTTTTCTATGGATGATTTTAACATTTTACAAAATGAGAATTTCAAAATTCAAATAAATGAAAACAAATACTTCAAAAGTTAAAATCGCATAGGATAAATCCATCATGGATAAATCTTATAGCGTAATAGATCTAATCATTTGTTTTTTGCACACCAACTAACTCATGCTAGTAGCACAATTTAATTATATTCCAAAGCTTATTTCATTTTATCAATTCACTTAAGTTCATTCTGTTCCTTTTCAGTGCTTTTCCCTGGGGATCTTATTAGCCGGAGCGAAGGCAATTTACCCCAAGTTGTGCTTATCGCTTTAATACATGCCATTCGACTCGTCTTGAATTTCTGAAATGAAAAGCCACCCATTTAACCAACCACCATCGAGCAGAATCGACCCCCAGAAACCCTTCATCATGTTATATAGAGCAAGCATCAGACATCGTCAGACACAATTGAATTGTAAGATGAATGAAAAAGCATGGCCGACGAAAACCCATCAGAACTAGACACAAAACGGCAGACCTTTCGGTCTAGGTTTAGGGTGGCTTAGTG
The DNA here is from genome assembly GCA_964034945.1 of Chrysopilus asiliformis. NCBI lineage: Eukaryota > Metazoa > Arthropoda > Insecta > Diptera > Rhagionidae > Chrysopilus > Chrysopilus asiliformis. The sequence goes on from OZ035961.1 coordinate 103,332,951, forward strand.
TTTATAGGTTAACGTTGGGTAATCCAATCGAGAAGTGGAGGATTATATCGATAACGAAATGTAATGGTTTTTTGCATGAAAGAACCTTTTCCATGATATTCTATAAAAATTTTATCAGACCGAAATAAACAATTGATATTTTTTTTTTCTTTTTCTGGATTGAAAAACAAATTTATCTTTCTTTTTCAGAATTCAATTTAATATATTTTCCCCAATGCCAATTTCAATGATTAGCTTCAACTTTTTATGCGGTTTCTTTTCCCAGAAAAGAAGAGTGTATTCGTTCGGTTGTAGCAATCAAAGGAGAATGTTGCCGTGTAACTTTTGAACTCCTCAACGGAAAACATTGAACCACACTACGTTGGACTAGACATGGGTAACGCAGCGCTGCGTTGCGCCATTGCGTTGATACAGTATACTGCGCTATGTGCGCTGATACGCGAATAAAAATTTTAGTAGCGCAATAGCGCACATAACGCAAACGAGTCAAACGAAACAACTTGGTTATTGAGCCAACTGTTGGGAAAATTTTTACATATGTATTCAATACGATAGAAGGGAAATATCGCCTTGTCTTGCTTTCTCGCACATTGACTTATAGACGAGCCCAAAAATACAATTTCTTGTTATGTACATATTCTTTTTTCATGGGTCTTGTTAGCGCAGTAACTCAACTTAACACTGTATCTCATGTCTATTGTATATACATACATATTATACACAGCGCAGTATTGAGTTATTTTGTTTGTTCCTGCTCTTGATCGAAAAATTCACTGTTTCACACAACGAATTGACAGCGCGGCAAAAAAAAAGCGGAGCCATAATGACGATGGTTCCAACCGGTGCGCCATATGGCGCAATTGCGTTAACGCACTGCGTTGATACAGTGTACTGCGCTTGCGCTACTGTATCAGCGCACGAAATTTTACTGCGTTACCCATGTCTACGTTGGACTGCTTGTGATGTCGTGGATGTTTTGTCTGCAGCACGAGTTCCCCTCCCCTCTGATCCCCTCACCCGCTATCTCCTAAATCAGTGAACGAATTATTATGGAGTTTTTTCCATTCCACAGAGGACTTTTTAGAGAGCATATAACCCCAAACCACCCCTTTTTGGCCCACTGTCCTGCTATATCTGAAACCAGTTAACGAAATTTAATGGGGTTTCGATATTAGATAGAAAATATTGCAAGAGGCATTAAAAATGTACACTATGTTCGTTTTTGCTCACCCCTCCCATAAATACAAAAGGAAGAATAGCACTTTTAGTAAATTAAGCAGACAATTAAGTAGACTACAAATTTAATTGTCAATTTTATTTTATTGAAAAAATATTTACCTAGTCTCAGAAAAATTTTGTTCACCAGATCTAGTTATGAAAATATTTATTTTAATACTATTTTAATACTTGCTCCATGAAAATTGTTTCGTGAAAATAATGATTTTTTTGTCATACGTTGTAAGATCACACTTCAATGGTCCAAATCACGCATAAAAAGTAGATTATCTCTACAATATAATAGATTTCCAATAGTTGATAAAATTATTTTAAGAAAATCTCTTGTTATTTATTGTTTTTTTTATAATTTTTAGTAACAAATCGAATATTTTTAAATTTTTTGATAAATTCTCTTACAAAAAACAACATTTAAGACCAAACACAAAATTCAATGTTTTCATATAAACAAAATAATTTTGCTTGCCAATAAATATGCACTTATTTCTGACTTTTATGGAAACGGACGAAATTCACGAGTTGTGTTGTGATGTGATCAAAAATATGCGCGTGGTTTAAATTATCACTATATTATGCAATTAGCAAATTGTAAAAATATATGGCAAAAAAAAATTATTGCATTCGCATAATTGCATCATAAATAACAAATTAGTGCCACTATTTCCATCAGTTGTTTGTTAACGCCATCAAATGTTTCAAGCGCGCGCTTCTTTTATGCCTATACAAAGTTATCAACTGACTATTCTGGAGATTTTATCCTTATTTTAGCAATAAAACTGAAATTTAGGGCAGATGTATTCGGTTTTGGTGGTCAATTAGCTCTGGTTTCGCAGACGATTTCGGTTTACTCCCTCTTTTGCTTGCAGCAATATCTTTAAAATAAACAAATTTTAGTAAAAACAAAAAAATTGGAATTTACAACCGTCATATATTTGCTTGCCCCCAATAAAAGTCATTTTTAAGCGTTACTTTATCCATATATTTGGCGGTACAGACTGCCAAATATTTTGATAAATGATGAATTTAAGAATTGAGGTTTTATTTTGTTATTGCTTTGTAGATAATATTTACTAATTACAGAAAGAAACTATAAAAAAGTCTAACCGTTAGTGATTGTGAACAAGAAGTATTTAATTTGGAAAAATTTGGTTGTGCAAACTATGAAAAAACCATCTTTTAAAAAGTAGACAAAAATTGGCTCAAATAACGTGTGAAGAGTTCTACAAAATATATACATGTCCTTTATTTTTTTTTTATACCTTCCCTCCACCCCTCTTATTGAAAACTTTCGATGATGCAAAGCAAAAGTATTTTCAGTGTGGTTCGGTTTTGGTTCAAAGGTAAATTGGATTCCTCGTTTTTGGTTCCCAAAATTTCGAAATTGATTTCTAAAATTTCTAAAAATTTGGTTCTGATTTTTGGTTTATTGAATTTTTAATAGTTTAGTGGTTTTGGACTCTAAATCTGATCGAAAATAGAAAATAATAAGAATTTTTCGATCCTCACAATTCAAATTTTAGCCGCACGGAACTACTAAACAAATTTCTGGTATTTAGTTTGGTTACAGCATTTGTTTTAAAAACTGGTTTGATTTTGGTTCGGTTTGGACATATTTTTGACGTGGATACGTCTTGGATTTTGGTAATGGGGGTACAAATTAGAAAATCGGCTTGCTGCCATGATAACAAATTTGCAATCGATGAAACTCGATAGTTTGTGGTGATATCTGAACAAAACCTGTGTTATAAGATGAGGGCTACATTAGAGCATTGTATAGGATATTTTGTTATGTTAAACTATGTTCAATTATTTTTTTAAAGATCAAAATCAAAATTTTTACTCCGCTGTTATGCTGTGTTTGCTGCTTGCAGTACAGATTTCACATTTATACTCTTTTTATGCTCCTCCTTTGTGTGTATTGAATTTGTTGTATTGAATGCATAGATAGATCGCTCGATTTGCTGTTTCAATACAATTCAGTGTATCAAAACGACTCAAGTAAGAGCAAGATAACCGTATGAAAATAAATATAGCCGTCTCGTTTAAACCGTGAGCTGTCAAATGAAAATAGACTTTCGGAATGGTGTTGGCGCATGGTGACAGTTGTTCTATGTTATATAGTTCTGTTATTGAATGTCATGTTATTTCGTTCTTTTCGCTCTTAACGGCAAAAGCGTTTGCTGTGGTTTCCGACTCTCGTTCTTGGGAACGAAAATGATTTCTATTTAAGTTTTGGCTTCTTGTTCAAAGCGGTTTGTGAGCCTCGCATAAAAATGAATGAAAGCCTTGAGCGATGGCTGTTGGGTATGATGCACACACACATATAAGTATGGATTTTACTACTGAGAGAACGATATTTCGCTCCCAGCATTAAAGTTCTGTTCAGGGTTGTGATTTTCGAAATCGTAAAAAATCGGCCGAAAAATAGTAGTAGAATCGATGAAATAGTAATAAAATGTAAAACCTTCGTCATTATATATATAACTAACTTGATCGAAAGACTAGAAATGGGAGCGTTTGAACACTGTATATATGATATTTATTTCATACTTCTCTTATCATAAACCAATTATAAATAAAATTATTATACCCGTATGGTGCAACCGAATATCTCAAAAACGGTGCATCTAATCAAAAAAGTGCAAGAACAAAAGTTATTTAGGATATGATTCTACATAAAACTCCCATACATCAAACTCCGATTGGAATAAATTTTAAAAAAATCTGATTAGAAAGTTTGACTTCAAACTGGAATTTTGATACAACTGTTCGCCGTTCACTTAAATCACCATACGGATTTTCAATAATTGCCAGATTGGTTTCCTTAATTTCCTTTTCACTAAAATTTTTTACTTAAATATCTATTGGCGATCGTTGTAGGCGGATCCACGTCTTCTGGCCGTCTCTACGAGACAGACACCTTGCTTTTTTTAAAAAGGTTTGATTTTGGTTCGGTTTGGATGTTTTTTTCATAGTGGTTCGGTTTTTGGTTTGGTTTTGATTCACTCAAATTTCCAAAGTTCGGTGGTTTCTGGTTCGATTCAGAAAACCAGGAGTGGTATTCCGTAACTTGTTCCAAGCGTTTGTTTCGAGTTAGAAGAAAAAGTAGTATTCGCTGTCTCTGTTTCGACCAAAATAAATGACAGTGCAAAACAAAGCTAGTGAATACTACTTTTTCTTCTAACTCGATTCAAACGCTTGAAACAAGTTTCGGAATACCACTCCAGTTTGCATCTCTGAAATGTTTACAATTATACAGAGCTTCTATAGAACAGAGGTTAAAATTGACACTGAGCGACAAAAATATGGCGTGAAATATGGGACTTTATCATTAGCACAAGCAGAAAAAAGCTTTCAAGCTAATGATAAAATCCCATATTTCACGCCATATTTTTGTCGCTCAGTGTGATTTTAACCTCTGTTCTATAGAAGCTCTGTGCCGACATTACAATATTGCGGACTGCAATCCCACTAAATTCGGATGAGTGGACGTGGGTCTAAATTCGATTGCAAGATTTGACCTTGACAAACAGAGACACAAACAAGCAGACAGATAAGAAGGTAAGCTAAATAAAAGCTTTTAAAAAATTGTAAATCTTTGAGCCGCGGGTGAAATTTTTTGAACAGAATGCGGCGTAGGTTTGTAAATCAAGAAATACACAGTCCCAAGGGAAAATTAACTTAAGTTAAGGTCGTTTTATAAAAAAATCTTTTCAACAAAAATAATTAGATAAACACTAAAAAACGTTTTTTAAAAATAAAACGTGTCATGAAAGAATCTTAAGCTTTTAAAGATGAAATTTACAGCATTAAAAATGTTTTTGAAGCCTTTAAAGTCACGGAAAAAAATCCTTGTGCACAGCAGCTTTTATTTTAAATTTTTAGAAAAAAATTCTAATCTACGAGAAACCAATAAAACCACTTTTTTTTAAATAAATCAAATAAATAGAGATAGTTATCTATTTTTTATTTTAATCGGCATTTTAAAATTTTTGAATTGGGTATGACAAACTTTGAATTGAAACAAAATCGAACATGAAAAACTCATTTCAGCAGATTTTAATTTTATTTTAACCTCAATGGAACTGGAATTTTACTTTTTGACCAAAAAAAGTTGATGGTTAAGCTCAAACAAGCCGAACCATAAAGCATTTTACGACTGATAACATTTTAAGCAACTGATAAAAATTACGCAACTCATTAATTACCTACTTTAATTTTTTATTTACTTTTTGAAACCACATATGTTCAAAAATGTATTAAAATCATCATAAATATTGCCATTTTTTTGTAAAAAGTATTAGGACTGACAAGTCTGGTTTAATTACAAATTCGAAAATCTCATTCATTTTTTCGGGGTTTTTTGATTATAAATACATAAAACTTTTATTTTGTAATAAAATAAAATACAAGAACGGAAAATCAACATTTAGTCGAATTTCAAAACTTGGTTATTGTAAACGTTGAACCCTCAAAAAGTCCTTTGTATGCGCACAACAACAATAAACACCCTTCTCCATTTCTAAATATTTCCCTTTCACCGCAATTATATTGTGAAGTTACATAAATCAGGGTTCATATCACAAGGGGATTATCGTCCTCAATTCAATTAAACACACGTTTGATATGAATACAACACGCATTTAGAGTGTTTTGTCAACAGTTTTATAATCCGATGATTACATCCGAAATTAGAAAATTGTGGGGTAAAAATTCAACCATCCAACATCAACTTAAGCCAATTTTGTCAATTGTCTCGACTGAGATAACAGCATAAAATGGCAAGTACCTACTTTTCATTCTTAGTCAAGTGGCGTAATCTTCGTGTCACTTCTGAAAACGGAGAGCGTGCCCAGGATGATCTCAAAGTCAGAAGTATGACTTCAAATGGTAGGCAGTACATGGGAACACTATCGAATGATTGACGTGCCAAGGATTACAGATTAAGTATGGTTCAGTGAGTGGGAAAGTCACTTCCGAGTATTCAGATTTTCATATGTTTCAAAGTGAGTATGCTAACTTGTACCAGTTTATTATCAGTTCGTATACAGATTTACAACAAGTCAACAACGTTTGACAGGGGATTTTTGGATTTAAAGAACTTTTTACGTAAAACAAGACAGAATTTCGTTTCGTGGGATTTTCTGGCATTCTAACATGCAAATATTTTTGGTTTGTTCATGTATTCTGAAACTTTTTCTTATATTGCGTTATCTTATTTTATACGACCGAATACATTAAAACCACGACAACAAGGATCAATGCGTAGCTCAGAAATTTTTCGCTAAAACCTTGCAGGACTAAATTCTCCGCCATGGGGTGAACTACTGATGTAGAATCGTAAATCCACAGTTCGGAGTTATAAAATCGCTATTACACAATTCGGAAGTAATGTTCCATGACTTGATGGTGTAATTCGACCGCCGCAAATCATTGCCATTATTATTTCAGATTGAATTGAATTTTTTTTCCATATCTGTATATCACTGTGATGATGATCACTTTATTTGCAAACATCTTTGACAACCATACCTATGAGGATACAAAGCAAACAAGGATCCATTATATAAGATAGATGAGCAGAAACAGCAATCCGAATGTGATGAAGGGTCCTGCTTAGTGTCACTGGTTAAGATAATATATTATCACATAATTGCTGTAACATATGCGCTTGTTTTCTCATCATCATATAAACATTCGGTTGGTTTCGTGATTCTATTTCTCTACCAATCTCGAATTGCTCAACCGTAAAAATGTACAATGTGTGAGGTTAACCGCGGTGAGTTTCATTATTTTGAGGATGCGATTAAAATAAAATTTATCTGCGGTAATGTAAACATTCCTTTTATATTTGTATCTAAATTCGGATGAATGTTAAGTTGACAACGACCGTGGCAAAAGTGTGAACATCTTTGCGATTTTATGCGGATGCATAGGAATAAAATGAGTTTTCCAAATGTTAGTCTGATATTTTAACTGGCAGATATTAGGGTGCAAAATTAAGACTTTTCATGAATTTTCTTTTTCACAATATTGATTTGCAAGAGCGAAGCTCAATGTTTTGTTGATTAAAAGAAAGATGGAATCATCTTGAAATTTCCATAAAATTACATTATATGGCAATTTCATACATATAAATATTTTTAAAATATAAATTTTTTTTATTGTAAAAATCCTTAAATTTTTCTGCTAATACTTCTTACCAATATAAAATCACTTCTATTTATAATCAAAAAGAAAAGAAAATGGTTTCAAAAATCGAATTTTAGATAGTCATAAGTCATAATCACACTTTTGAATTTCCTTTCAGGGTTTTTTGGTGCATTATATCGACGCCTCCGTGCAAGACTATCGTAATTCGACTTACGATATTTTCGAGTTAATCGAAACTACGAGAATCTGCAGGTAAAAATACACCTACACAAAAGATTTCCATAACGGTATCATGATTTTTAATAAAGTTATTTAACTTTAGCAATTGTAATTTATTGACAAAATTCATATTTCTCCAAGCAAAAGTATCGTAAGTAGACTTACAACATTTAATCAATTTTTTCATATGTTGTAAGTCTAGTTACGATATTTTTGCTTTGATTTTTCATTCAAGTCGAATGCTGTAAGTCAAGTTACGATATTTTAAAATTGAAAAATTCAAGTATCGTAAGTCGAATTACAACAATTCTCTTTGGAAATTTTTCAACAGCTAGATATCGTAAGTAGTAGTAAGAAGTAGTGACGATGTTTACGATGTTGAATGTTAATTTAATATGTCTTTCCTGTGATTTTTACAAAATTTTGGGTCTTATCAACAGTTTTAAATTCAAAATTACATGAAATTTTCTATGGTTACAACAACAAAAAATTCCTCTTGGTTAAAGAATGCATGAATATAAAGGGTCTTTCAACAAGGACATAACAATTTTGTATTTTAATAAAAACGCACCCTAAAACTTTTTTTATGATCTGGCAATGCTAAAACGTCGGTCAATGTTTACATTTTTATCATGGTGAAGTTCACGAACGAGCAATGCCACACAGCTGGTCAAACAATTGATCTATTGAAGGAGGAGTTCGGTAATCGTGTAATCTCGAGAAATGGTCCGGTCGAATGGCCACCTCGCTCATGCGATTTAACGCCGTTGGATTTCTTTTTATGGGGTTATGTTAAGTCGTTGGTTTATGCCAACAAGCCAACAACGTTAGAGGAGCTCAGGAACAATGTCGAACGCGAAATTGCCAACATTCCGGCCGATATGTGTGGAAGAGTGGTGGAAAATTGGCTCCAAAGAATCAATCAGCAAACGTGCTCGCGATGGCCATATGAACGACATCGAATTTCATACTTAAATGTAACATGTCCACTACACCTGGAATAAATTTCAGCCCGATATCTCAATTATTCTGTGTTTTATTTAGATACAAAATTGTTATGTCCTTGTTGAAAGACCCGATATTTTATTCTTTGACACAGTGATCAGTTTTCTTATTTTACAAAAAAAAATCAGAGAGGCAATCCTTAAATGGACACATTATGCAAAACACTTTTCAACCTTTCATGTATATTTTCCGATATCATAAACGAAGCTAAAAAAGCAGAAAAAAATAGAATTTCCTGAAAATGTCTGCATAAATAGGTGGTAAGTACACTTCAAGGGATTAAAAAAAGATGGGACAGTGTTTTTTATTAAAATTTAAACCGCAATTACTGACAAACCAGTATCTAATCGTAAAAGTGTGAGATAAAGCTCGATAAATTTGCTACAATAACGCTGCAATAACTTTTTTTTAAAAGTCAGTAATATTTTTTCATTAAATTCTGTTTTTTTTTTTTTTGTTGTTTTACAGTTTTACAGATTTTAATGCATCCAATTTATTTATTTATTGCAGAAAATTTTGCAAACTTTGACAAAAATTTCGTTTAAATTAAATAAGAGTATAACGAGTCTAATAAAATAAACGGTGATGCTGCTAAAACATAAAAATAAAAATACGGACGTTACACAGTTTACCTTAATTACAGCTTATCTGTCAGGTAAATCTATGCACGTGCCGCTTTTGAAGTTTAAATTAGAACTATTGTCGGGCATTTTACCTCACTTTTTGATATAAAAAATATCATCAAAATCCCTAATGACTAGAAAACGGTTTCTACAGACAAAACACAATTCACAAACTATTTTCTGGACAAAATCCACGCAATAAAATCCCCATAACAGAGGTCTTATCTTTTTTTGTTTTTGTGATTTTTTTTTTAAATTTCGTGTGGGTTAATTTGAGAATTACCTGTAGTTCCGTTACATTATTCCAGATATTGGGCAGGTGAATATATTTTAGCCAATTTTGATGCCATAATTTTAAATAGATCTCAAAACACCGTAAATCCTAAATCTTCTGCATCATTTTCAGTTTTTTTGACTTTCATCAATTTCCTTTTTTATTTTCGTTCGAGGATTTTTCACAACATGGGTAGATTTTTCTTGCGTGTTGCTACATGTGACTCTGTTTTTTGCTATCTTAAGTTAGGAATTTTGTATAATTTAGGGCCAAGGTGTTATTTATGTGTTGCTAGAATTTTTCAGGTGTGTTTTCGGCTTGACAAAATTATTTTGTTATTTGGATAAGTTTAATTTATGATTCTATAATTAAAATAGAGAGTAAATCAACAAAATTGTTATATAAATTTATTATACAAGGTGATAAACTCTTATCGAAATTAAAATTAATTAATTATTTATTTATTTATTTGTTCGTTTTTTTTCAAATGTGTTTCAAAACATAAAATAAAAAATTTGGCGAAAAACATTTCTAAAAAAAAACACTCATCTACCACAGGTTTGTACTCTATTTAATTTATTTCACATTTTTAATTAATTTCTGAGACATTCTAACTTCATTCAGAATTCAAACTCAGCACAATGAAAAACGTAAATAATTACTGGTAAATTATTGCATATGCGTATAAATGGATTGCACGCAATTTCAATCTTTCAAAAAAACATAATTTCAGTTTCATATCTTTTGGCTTTAACTGAATTGACAAAAAAAACCAGCCAGCACCTGCTTAAACTACATTAGCGAAATTAGCCACACAATCAGTCAGTCACTCATCAAATCATCATTGGTGATATTGAGGTAATGTTGAAGACGATGTCCAAGTTGCAGGGATATTAGTCCTTTGGTGTAGTTCAAGTGTCGTTTTCCTAAAATGCACCTTTTCCTTAAAATCATCATGTACGCACGATACGAATGAAAATTGTGTAAATTCTAGTAGTATTTTGTTCTGTGTGCTCAATTCGCCCTTAAGGAGTAGGTACGGAGGTCTTTGTCCCGTGGGCACTTGCCTCTTAACTTAATTCCCTTGAATCAAAAACATCGTCCTCCGTGCCACGCCTCGGCCGCACAGATACAAATTTTGTGGATATATCTATCTTTTACGAAAAGTTTTTTGTCCATTGCAGATTTTCAAATCGTGATGGAATTATAATTACAGGTTCTGCAGGCTCGTGTCTCAATGAAAAATCTTCTTCGGTCCTCTTCTCGTTTTGACAGTCCATAAACGTCGTTGTGGCTATATCTAAAAGATCATTCCGCTGATGTCGATTGATGACCGTTTCAGGCTCGCGGTATCATTTTGGATACGGAAAAATATGCTACAATGGAATCAAACAAAAACATTTGCCCATTGCATTTTCAGCTACCAAAATTCAAAATTTGTAGATGCACTTATAATGTTAGAAGCGAATGCATGTCGACGATGCGCTTCCATTTGATTACCGAGTATAATTTTGATTAATTTGCAGGTGAAGCTTGAGCAATGTAAGAAGAAGGAAATGTGTAAAAAATGCTCATGACATTTCCACCTTTCGCGAATTTGAATTTCAGTCTCTAATTTAACACTTATGCGAAAAGGGGCATTTTTTTAAACTTCCAAAGTTTTTCTACTTTTTGTTGACTACTATACAAATTTGGAAATGAATTGGAAATGATCGGACACATCCAAGAGTTCTCCAAATATTTAGACTTAAGGGATAAACACACTGTAACGGCTTCAAACCAAGGCATTTTTCCAAGTAATTTTTTCTGACTTGATCAAGTAGCTAAGATTTGTAGCTTGGCTGTGCTATTAATAATTTTTTCAACTAAATTTGACCAAATTTTTATAAAACTAAGGGATAATAAGTTATTCGTGACGAAGTAAATGTTTATTTGAAAAACTAACCGTTTCAATAAAACTTTAATAAAAAAAATCCATATTTCAGCCTGTTATTAACAAAAATAACAAAAAAGAAACAAAATTTTGAATATGGACAAAAAGCACAGTAAGATTTTCATGTAAAAATATCCAAAAGAATTTTGGGAAAATGGTGCATTTGCTACTAAACAAATAATCAAAATTGCAGTTATCGAACTGAGAAAAAAGAATTACGTACACTCTAATTGATTTCTGCTGAATTTCACTACATTTAATGTAGGAAACTGAAACAGATTTTTTTTTTCAAAAAAAAATTTTATCTTCCGTGATATAGAGTGTTTGACGATTGGTCCCTGGCAATTATAGCTTTTCTTATGTTTAGCGTTGAACTCTATTGGAATTTCTTCGCTTACAGGCCATAAAAAATATGGCGAAACATTTTGATCTTAACTTTGTCATTTCTGCGAATATCGTCATAAAATTTTGTAGAGATAAAGGGTCTCTCAATAAGGACATAACAATTTTGTATTTTAATAAAAACGCACCCTAAAACTTTTTTTATGATCTGGCAATGCTCAAACGACAGTCAAGGTTTACATTTTTGTCATGGTGAAGTTCACGAACGAGCAATGCCACACAGCTGGTCAAATAATTGATCTATTGAAGGAGAACTTCGGTAATCGTGTAATCTCGAGAAATGCTCCGGTCAAATGGCCACCTCGCTCATGCGATTTAACGCCGTTGCATTTCTTTTTATGGGGTTATGTTAAGTCGTTGGTTTATGCCAACAAGCCAACAACGTTAGAGGAGCTCAGGAACAATATCGAACACGAAATTGCTAACGTTCCGGCCGATATGTGTGGAAGAGTGGTGGAAAATGGGCTCCAAAGAATCAATCTGCAAACGTGCTCGCGGTGGCCATATGAACGACATCGAATTTCATACTTGAATGTAACATGTCCACTACACCTGGAATAAATTTCAGCCCGATATCACAATTATTCTGTGTTTTATTTGAATACAAAATTGTTATGTCCTTATTGAAAGACCCGATATATATTCTTGAAAACTTGTACTCTAAAACATTGCAAAATAAATCAGAGGCCGCTTAGAAGTCACTTACGCGAATAAAATAATTTTATTAGGATATTAATGTGTAATTAGAGTTTTAATAATCAATTTTATAATTGATATAACTACGGCCAAAAAAATTTTGAGATTACATCAGAAGAATCCCTTAGTTTTGTATATTTCTTTTCCTTCGTTAAAATATACTGTGCATCGACTTATGTTCGATTCATTAAAAAATATGTAATAAAAAAACTCTTTATTCATGTATTATTAACCTTGCGTGATTAGAACTGTTAGATGAATTTTATTAGTGCAAAAGTCAGTTCATCAACAAATTTGCGATAATCAAAACAAATCAAAACTCCCGAAAGCTATTCGATTACCTTGAGGCCATGGAATAATGAGCGCAAACCGAATTTACCCTTTTTTACGGTGATTACACTTGAAGGCATGGCATGGCGTCCATATGAAAACTTAAACTACTTTGGCAATAGCGATAAATGCATTGAAAATGATCTAAAATTTCTACCGAAAATCCGCAAAGGATAGGAACCAAACATTAGCCATACGTGTTTCCAAGCGTTTAGCTTAGTTAACGTGTAGTTAATGCAATGGAGATGGACACAAGGGCGCATCATTGGACTTATGCAAATCTGTTCAGCTACCTAAGAACAAAACCTATGATTTAGTTTGATGCAATTTGAATGTTGCAAATTCGTTGTCTAACGAAGACGATTTTCAGTTCAAGATCCTCGTGCAATTTCGTAGTGCCAAGGGGCATGAACATTTTTTGCACGAAGTTCTACTCCCGAAATTATGTGTCTCGATTTATTGTGCGTAAAACTTTACTTTTTTGACGTTCGAATAATTAAGGAAAATACTAGTTTTTTGCCATATAAATGCACAACTTTTTGGATTTTTTTTAAAGAACTAAAAACTATATAAATAAAAAGAAATTACAAGATTTTTTTTTGAAACGATAAAAAATACACTAAAAAACATTGTAGCGGATGTCTATGTTAAAGCGATCCCAAGGCACTGTCAAATTATATTGAGAAGTTTTTCTTGATATTTTTCTTGTATTCTGCAGCTTCAGTTAATCAAATTTAAAACAGGAAAGAAATTTTTTACTGTATGTAGGGTAGACCGGGGCTAGTAGACCCACTTTTTATAATCTACTTTATAGAGGTTTTCCTGTAATTATTTCAGGTGCAGTAAAGACGTTTTTGGTTGGTTTATTCAATTGTGTTTCTTAGTCAATCTTTTATTTTGACTAATTATAAGTGTTTCAAATATTTTTTTTCATTTTAAAAAAAGTTGTTCGATGAGTCGACTAACCCCGTGTCTGGGGTTTGTTGACTCTGTGAACGGGGTTATTTGACTCTATACTTTTTTTGGGAAAATGTGTTGGAACATATTAAAAAGCTGTAATAATTCTGAAAAAATGTATTCTTTAAAAAATTAATAACATTTCAGATTAACATAAATTAACACCGATTGCGAGTGTCGTGTCGTTTTCGACAAGAGTCTTTTCACGTGTTGTTGTTGGTAGAAAAACACTAACAACAACACGTAAAACGACTCTTGTCGAAAACGACACGACACTCGCAATCGGGGTGTAAATTTCATCTAATTTAAAAAAATATAATTAATTAACAAAAAAATATAGGTAATTCATATCGAGTCATTTAACCCCAGTATACTGTGAGTCAACTAGCCCCAAGCCGCCATTTTATTTTTAACACACTCGTGAAAAAAAAATGAAAAAGCATCGATCAGAAAATGCTTCACTAACTTGTTAACTCATACATAAATTTTCACTTGAAATCACTGACGAGTTCAATACAATGAAAGTGTAAGCTACAAAACAATTTAATTAACAAGAAAAAAAATTCCTCACACGCTTGAAATTTCGTTTTTCCCCCTCACAGTTCGTTCCAAGAGCACTGTGGTCTAACCACGTTGGTTCACTCAAAGCTGTCAGTCGACTGAATAAACAGTCCAATTCACGCAGGTTTATTCTCAACCGTGGTTGAGTTATTCGCAATAAGTCTACTTACCCCTGAAGCCAACTAGCCCCGGTCAGCCCTAATCTAAAACGGATGGTTTGCATTTTTAGGGGGAAAAATGCATCTGATCTACAACAGATGGGTTGCATTTTTAAAAAATCGCAATGTGCGCAGTTTTAAAAAAAATTTATTTTTTGTTAAATTAAAAAAAGCGGGCTTACAAAAAACTAAAAAAACCGGAAGTTTATTTCAAAGATAAATCTCAAATCCAATGATTTTTCAACAAAAAATTAGATTAAAACGAAAAAATTTTTGGCCTTCGATGCTTTTTCTCGAATTTTAGTTGACGTCGCGTCGTACTTTTTATACCCGTATGGTGAAACCAAAGGGTATATTAACTTTGCCTTACCGTTTGTAACGCTAAGATCTCGTCATCGCACACAAAAATGAATTACACCAGTGTGTTTAGAATGATGAAAAAAGTTGAATTTAGCATGCCCGTCCGTCTGTCCGTCCGTCTGTCTGTCTGTCCGTCTGTCTGTCTGTGGCGCGGATTGCGGGCGCACGGATTGAGCTAGACTTGAAATTTTGCGCAGATTCGTTTTTCGTAAAATGTGAGGCTAAGTTCGTTAATGGTCAAAAATGGACCATTAGGGGGGGTACCCCCCATACGAACGAAAACGTTTTATGCGAATATCTCAAAAACGGTGCATCTTATCAAAAAAGTGCAAGAACAAAAGTTATTTAGGATATGATTCTACATAAAACTCCCATACATCAAAATCTGATTGGAATAAATTTTAAAAAATCTTATTGGAAAGTTTGACTTCAAAGTGGAATTTTGGTACAACTGTTCGAATTTTGATACGAATATCACCATACGGGTCTCCAATGATTGCCAGATTGGCAATTATAGCTTTTGTTATGTTTATAGCTTGACAACCATTTTGAAAAAAGCAGTTATGCAAAAATTTGGAGTCATGCAATCCAATTGGAATTATAAAAATGGCTCCAAATGAATTTCGATGTACATATGGAAGAGTTATGTAAATTTATACTCAAAAGATTTTTTGTCTTAGAGATTTTTTCCAAAAATTTCACCGTTCTTGAGAAAATTGCAAAAAGTTTCCTACTTGTCTAGTAAAAGGGGGAAAGAGTGGATCAATTATTCCCGCTTTTGGGTCTGATTTAACTTTTAATAAAAGTCGGATATGTGTTCAATTTCAAGGTTCTACCACAATTAGCTCTCGAGTTTTCGAGACTTTCTACAGTAAATTTTAATAGAAAAACTTTTTATTGTATCATATGGGGTTTAATTCTTTAAGAAAGATATTATCTCACCGTTCGCTGGGTGGATAAGGCATATGTTTTATTTCATACCACCACGAAAAATCAAACTTTAAGCAAAATCAAATTCTTTTGTAAATTAAGACGAACTAATGGATAGAACTGGTTTAAGAGAAGGGTTTAATCGTTCGGATATGTTTATGATTTTTTTTCATAAACTTTGAATATTTTGACGATATGGACAAATGATTCTTCAGATATTTTTATAACTCAATTCAGTTAATTTGTATCATTTAAAAAACTTCGTTATATAGAGAGCAGAAGTCAAACAAATCAAAGCGTAATATTTAAAAATTATTTCGTAATAAAGATAACATCGTTTTATATATAGAGATTTCGTTATATGGAGGCTCCACTTTATATCCTGTTTATTATTTTCGTATAGGAGGCATAAGCAAAACTGACTTCCAACTTTAAACGTAATCCTAAAAAATGCTTCAATTTAATAAAAGAATCTTCAAAACCCATCGTTGCATTTAAATAAAAATCATTTTGATCCCATTTTTAATTTAGTTCGTTTCATGATAAGGCCACCAAAAACGAAAAGTAATTATTTATTGGAAAACGTTTTCGTGCCACAGATATATTATTGAAAACACATATAAAATACTCACCCTCCGCCCCTACAGCTATATACTTATAATTTTCCACACCCTTTTCCCTGTGGGCTGCAATAAGTTCTGTTTACATTTCGGGTAGATATTTTCAGCAAACGATTCTCCATGACTGTCTATAACGAATATCCTGGAGTTTAAGGGAAGAGACCACGAAAGTGGGTTATGCATATTTGTGTTGGTGTGTCGTGTAAACTAAATGCGACGCTTAATAAATTGTTCGCGTGCCCGTTACGATTGGCCGTAAAAAACGTTTCCGGTGACAGACAGTGACGATGCCGTTACTTTACGCCCGCTATTATTTCGTTGCGCTGAGTTTCATCTATTTCACGATATTTGGTGATTTTTCTCCCATCTCGCCATTTCGTTTCAATTTACAGATGGATATGTGACAGATAGATTGTTGCCTCAAGCATTTTGACATCTCTTTCTGGTCTTTCCGAATCGTTAAGGAACGCCCCCAGTTCAGGAACCAATGCGTGACAGCCACAAAAGTGATAAATTTTATTAACAATAAGAGTGGGATAGGAGCAGGTGTGGCGCAATTCAATGGTTTCGCGATGAGTTCAAGTGGAAACACGTGCTAAACCCCAAACTGACGTAAGGAATAATAAATGGTTTTGCTATTTCGTGAAATGAGAGTCGTAAAATGGTTAAACGTTAAAACGCTTTTAAAATCGACAGTGAAACAATGAACTGTTTTTTTGTATGTTTTTTGGAAATTAAAACACGTAAATGGTCCCAGAAATTTTGAATTTTGTTGAAATAGAAAATGGAGGGCATGTGTTTGTATTGCATGGATTGCAGTTTAAAATTATTGTCTATTTATACTTTATATGATATACCGTCCGTCTGTCTGTCTGTCCGTCTGACTGTCCGCCAAGAACACCATAACTTTCGAAATGACTGAGCTAGAGGCTTGAAATTTTTTATAGTTACGCTTCTCGTAAATGGCTAAGTCCTTTGGACTATTCAAAATTGGACCATTCCTTCCTTCCTCCCCCATACAAAAGAAACAGTTTTTTTGCGATTTTCTCGAAAACGGTGAGACATTTTGAAATATGTATAAAGGTCATACTAGTATATGTTTTGAATAGGAATTTACATAACTTATTCATACATCAAAATCAAAGCTTTTTTTCCAGTTTTCTCGAAAACTGTGCATCGTATCGAAAAATTTATAAAGATGGAATGTGTTTACAATATTATTTTACATAACTGTTCCATACTTTTTACTTAAAACTATTCACGATAATTGTTATTAATACAGTAGAATTCGCTTAAATGCACAACGATTTTTGTCGCAATTTACTTGCATTTATCCATGTTATGAATTCGTATGAATAATAAATATGTTTAATGATCATGGAAACATTTGAAAACAAAAAAAAACAGGTAATATAATTCAGATATCATATAATATTTTACAGAAATAACAGTTCATTTTCTAATTACATATTAAAATAAACTAAAATCACAGTTCAGAAATACTAAAGTGTGCTCCATTTATATTTAAGCGTGCTCTACTGTAACCCGATGAACATTAAAAATTCTAATAAAATGCGTAGTACTGTTATTCGGACTGTTCCATATTACAAAAAAACAAAATTTAAAATGTGTTAATTTCAGTTCCCGTCGTGGTCTGATTATATTTTGGGACAGCGTTCTTGTTGAAATTATTACATCAAAAATTTCACCTGGGGTGCATTTTACTCTTGGTATTTTCATAATGTCAGTTGAAGTTATTTATAACCATGGAAAGCCCAAAAAATGAAGCTATTTTGCGCAAATATGTTGCCCCCTATTCCAACCCAGAAATATATCTTCTGTTGTATCTCCTGGAGCTGCTTTGGCATCAAGGGTCTTTCTCCAAAACTCCAAATGTATCAATCAATAAATTAAAAATATTTCCGAAAAAAAAACAAAATAAAGGGTGGTTAAATTTTAAGGGCCGATGTTGAATGTGAACCACACCTAAACGTCAAGTTTTTTTCTGCATTTCATTTGACATTTCTCAATTTCAGACTAACTCAATTTGAACCATGGAAAGATACACAATCGAGCAACGCGTTAAAGTTATTCAGGCTTATTATGAAAATGGGCGTTCAAATCAAAATGCATATCGTGCACTTCGTGAAATACGGCCCGATGATGCCGCCAGCCCATAAACCGCACCAAACAGTCACTCTTTGTGGGTGCATTGGTTTTTCGACAATCACTCTTGGATTATCATTCGCCCAAATGCGGCTGTTCTGCTTATTGACGAATCCACTGAGGTGAAAATGTGCCTCATCACTGAAGATGATTTTCTTCGAAAATTGATCGCCCATTTTCATAATAAGCCTGAATAACTTTAACGCGTTGCTCGATTGTGTATCTTTCCATGGTTCAAATTGAGTTAGTCTGAAATTGAGAAATGTCAAATGAAATGCAGAAAAAAACTTGACGTTTAGGTGTGGTTCACATTCAACATCGGCCCTTAATATTTAACCACCCTTTATTATTTAAGGTAATTAAAGTTATTTTTAGAAACAGTTTTTTTTGCATTTTCCCCGCTTTTCTGTGCAAATATTTACTGAAGTTCCGTATATTAAGGAAAAAAAATTCAATATCCAAAAAATTACATTTAAATAAATAAAACTGTTTCCATTCACAAAAAATTACCATTTGTTACTTCCAAATAAAAATTATTCCACTGACCGTTTTTATATGAACATAAGGGCACATACCCTTTCTGGTATAGCTGAGTAATGAAAATTGAAGTTTGTTGAATGTAGATTCATAACCGCGGCAAAGTTAGAATCCCAAAAATGGAAAAGTTATTTGAAAGAAGCGCAAACTGGTGTCTGTTTGTAACCAAAACGAAACGAAACGGATGCATCGCTCCCGCACATTTTACACGTTTATTTTATGCTACGCCTCTCGCTCGCTTCGTTCCAACACAGTCCGAAGCCACATCCATCACGCTTCGCTACGCCACGCCACTGCGCATGAAAGTTGAGTTTGTCCCGTAATAGTGGAAGCGTGACCCGGTAGTAGTAGTATTTGTGCTGAAGCCAACCCCCGAATCGCCCACGGCTCGTGCTGGTTGGTGGTTTCGCTGCATCATTATTCAACTATGGTCGAAGTGTGACCGTGTGCGTGCAGTCGAACCACTTCTTCACGCTGAAAGGAGTTTCACGGGCGTTCTGCCGTGGATCAACCAACCGCTTTCTTCCCAGTTCATTCCATCCGTGGAAGTGGTGTGACTTTGGTTTCCAGTTTGCCACTTTATCAGTTACCTACCGCCGATGTAGCCGAAAGGTGTCGCTTTTCGCCTTTAGTCAGATTTTTGATATTCGTTTAAATCGCACGAAAGATCAAGTGCCATAAATTGCGCAATTTAAAAGATTGGGATTATTTGTGTTCTGTGTTGTGTTAATAAATCAAGAGGATTTTATATTTAACGTGTATAAAGTGATAAGAAATAGCAGTCATTGTACAAATTCATTTTCGAACTGGATTTCGAATTTTTGCGGATACTCACGATTATTTGGTAGGTAAAATTATTCCGCAGTCCAAAACTATGCCATCGTGCAAAAAATATTGCAAAGGACATTTTAAAATGCGACTTTTTTCATTAGAATAGTGCAACATGAACCGCTGATATATGAATTTTGAAATGCTTAAAAGAAATAAAATTTTAAATACGTTTTAACCAATATTTTTCCAAAAAGTTTAATCCTGGAAAAATTTGGACAACTTATAATTTTGAAAAACAATAATTAGAAAAATTCGAATCCGAAAGTACCCGATGCTCATAGACTTTAGAAGCTTGGAATCGTATGAAAAATACATTTGTGACGATTGGATTTGTGATCGCCCTGATTCTGATAGACTTGCGACCCGAAAACTGTCACGCGAACCAGCTTGCCTGGAATTACGATTGCTTTTTTCCATTTTCTTTATCAATATTTGGACAATTGTATTATAAATACATAACTTTTCAATTAAGAAAATTCGTTTTAAAGAGCGTTGATACCAATTGCGGTAGAATGCACGTTTCGATTCGAATGGAAATCGTGTCATTTCAAGTGACAAGTTTATTAAAATCGCGGTGTACATTTACTTGCTCTAGTTAAAATTTAAATTTCATATATTATTAAATAGAAAAGATATTTTACCAAATTATAAAATATTCAGCCACCAAATTCTTGAAATTTTTAATAGGCCAGTAAATTTTTAATACATATCTTAGCCATCACCGCGATCTTCCAACTCCACAATTTAAAGACCTCAACAATTTAAATATACTTTCAATACAGCGAAAAGGCTTCGTTTTTATAATGTTCATACAATCGAACGAAAGCTGTTTGAAAAAACCGTTATTTATGCAAATTTCTCGACTTTGCTAATTATTAGGAAGCCGTAAAATTGACAAAATCGGCTCTACACCTTTGGCACGCGGCTTTCAGTAGATATTTTCCCAAAAGTTTGAAAAGCCCTATTAGGAGCCTGTTTCTGGCACGGAAGCTGGCTCAACGTCATCAGAGCCGGCTTTATCTATATCTATAGTATCTATAACTATAGTATATTGTATCTATATCTATATTATCTATATCTATAGTACCTGTATCTAGAGTATCTATATTTATGAGTGACTAAAATCAAAATAAAAAACTTTTATACCGATTTGTTGCAGACTATTTAATATTCGTATTTTTTAAATTGATGAAATGGTTCTAATATCTAAATTATGTTCTAGTTGTATTTTAAGGTATTTAAATTCCAATGTACAATAAAAGAATGTTTAGAATGGGTTTTCTAGTTTTTGTGGTGCGTCGACTGAAAGATTTAGTAACACATTTTATGCAGTTTTTATGTTCCACCATTCCATTGTTTCGCCACTTTTTAAAATCATCAATATAACCAATTAAATACTAAATGGTGAGAAAACTAATGTTGAACAAGTTCCTTGTTTCCATTTCCAAAAACAACTAATCTAATTTATGGGAGATGCAATAAATTAGACATTTATATGACTTTCAACATAAAAACTTTGCACTAGAGTGATTTTAAATTCTTTTCTTTTGTATCGTTTAACAGTTTAACCTAATTTCCAAAATATATGTTTCGAAATAACAAATCACTTTTGTTACCGTCAAAAATTTTAAATCAAACAAAAGATTTGATAATAAAATGCTACTGCAAAATATCACTGCAAATAATATGTTGGCTATCAATCGAATCTTTAGTGTTATGCAAAAATATTTTGAAAGATTAAAGCTAGCATCAGACGAGCACACAAAACCTTAACACGTGTGATGACTGACGTCACGAAAAAAACTCAAAACACATTTCAAACACATCTGACACGACACGTCCTTACACTTGAAATGTGTTGTTATCAGACGGTGTGAAATTTTTTTCCACACAATCGGATTTTTGTCCCAAAACGTGTTAACGTCGCTAGTCTTCCCACGAAATTTTGTCACACAATTACACACTGTGTTACGCAGATTGAGTAGTTATCAGACGGAGTGAAACGTCTCAAAAGGTGTGATGATGGAAGACGTGTGACAGCAGTCGAAATCGTCTGATTTGCTATAACACACTGATTTGCTATCAGACGGTGTGATAGCTCTCTGACATTTTGTGTATTTTTCTCAAGCAATTTTGACAAGCAATTGTGCGGAATTTTCAATTTGTGAAGAAAAATAAAATAAAATTAAAATGTCAAAAAGGAAATATGAGTTGATGATGGATATGGCGATTTTGGCAGCCTATATTGTGGAAAGCAGTGACGACGACGACGACGAGTCAATGGGTCGAAAGCGCAGTTGTTGGACAAAGGATTGGGTGTCGCGTCGCGAGAAGGAGGGTTTCTTTGCCAAATTGATGGTGGAATTGCGCTCTGAAGAACCCGAATTGTATCGGAATTTCTCACGGATGTCGGCCGGTCAATTCGATAATTTGCTAACAATTGGTGAAGTCGCAGATAGAAACATAACAAAAGCTGTAATTGAAACCCCGTTTGGTGATATGGCGTTATTTGAAGTTTAATTGAACAGCGAACAGTTGTATCAAAATTCCACTTTGAAGTCAAACTTTTCAAAAAGATTTTTTTAAAATTCTCCGAATCGGATTTTGATGTATGGAAGTTTTATGTAGAATTATATCCTAAACAACTTTTGTTCTTGCACTTTTTTGATAAGATGCACCGTTTTTAAGATATTCGCTATAACACAGTGCGTGGGAAATGGCACGAATTCATGCCAGTTTACACATTGGGACATTTTCCCACAGTCTTAACACAGACCGAAAAATGTCAAAACACATACCACGTTTTACACAGGGTTATCAGACGGGGGCAAAATTCGTTTAACACACGTCAAAAAAATTGTCGTAACACAGGTTATCACACGGTGTGTAAACAAAAATTCTGTCACAATTTAAGTTATCAGACGGTGTTAACTGGTGTTACAATTTTGTGACGTCAAAATTACGTCAGTCATCACACGTGTTAAGGTTTTGTGTGCTCGTCTGATGCTAGCTTAAGTTATACAGAAAACAATAATCTCAGTAAGGGGTGTCCAATGAAATAAGTAATCTTTAGTTATAGGGTAACTCACGGATAGATGCCCCACATTTTGACTTTGCCATATTTCACAATGAAGAAAGGCATTTTCGATTTTTATTTTTTTTTAAATATTAGTCTTAACATTTATCTACAATTTCAGCCGAAAAAAACTTACATTATGTTTTCTTTTTACTGTGATAAAACTGTTTTTGTTAGTCCCTACTTTTTGGGATAGATGCCCAACCTATGGGATAGACGCCCAACATGACAAATGTGCATGTGGGATAGATGCCTTTGAGAAAAAAAAACATTTTATTAAGTAATAACAAAATTTTATTATGCATTTTAATTCATTTACATACATATATGTCTATCCAATATACACATACTGCAATATAAAAAAATTTAATTAAATAATAAAGAAAAAAATAACAAAATTCAGTGTCTTTCGGGAGGAAATCCAACGGCCTCTAATTTCTGAATATGACGCACGAGCCGTTTTTAATTTTCGAATCCAAGGATAGGATGTTTACCTATAATAAATAAGTATTTTCAATGAATGTGGGAAAGCAAATAGGTATATATTATTACCTAGAGTTAATTTGCCCCTAAGAGCAACTATCCCTTTAAAAAACGAGGCGTCTATCCTTTTCATACCGGATAGATGCCCCAATTATTTAATAAATTAAACTGGATAAAAAGAAAAAAAAATTTTTTTTCACAAACACTAAACACTCCATTTGACACATAAAAAATAAAAAAATATATACATACTTCTTTAAGCAAAAGTTCCAAGAGTTTTTGTGCAGCTCAAAATAAGTTTTTGGAGTTTTCCCTTGTTCGAAAACAAAAATGGCAAATTATCCCGCAACACGCCCGACTCTCGCGAATTTTAACAACGCACTGAAGTTTCATTGAGCAAACACTTCATATGTAGAATGTGACATGTTACGTTTTGTTTCCTTAAGTACCAGTTTTTAACAGTGAGGCATCTATCCCAGTAGGGCATCTATCCGTGACTTACCCTAGTGTTTTTCTTCTTCATTTTCTTAACGCACATAAATCCATTTCTGTTAATAAATTCTGACGCTAATTGCCGAAATGTCAATCAGACAATCGCAAAATTGTCTCTCACCCGGAATGGACAAGAAATAATAATAATGAAAAAAAAATAAAACACTCATCGATGCTAGTAATTATCATACCTAAATGATATTAAATATTCAAAACGAAATCCCCGTGATGTTTACATAAATTTTTAAAAGATTTGTTGTTTGTGATTTTTTGTGGCCAGGTGGTACACTTAACCTGACGATTTGATGATCTTTATAGTTAATTCTGACGTCCGAAACATATCGAAATAAAAATTCAAAAAAATGGCTTTTTTTTATTGTTGTCTGCTCGATCGTTTTCTTCATGTTATTCGTATATTTTCGTATCATTTATATTTATTTTTATGATCTGACATCGCGCGCTGCCATCACTACTGGTCAGTGAAACATCCACGATTTTTCGGTTTCTCATGTTTCTTGTCGAATATTTTGGGTGTCTGTTAATCGGTTTTTAGTTTGAGGGTTTGAACATTTAAGAAGCTACTACCTCAGCAGCTTAGGCCGGGGGCCCTCCACGATATGACAAAGTGTGATTATGGTTGTGGCGCTCTCAGCATGGGGCTCATTAGGGAATTCTTTTCGATAACGTTAACGAATAACGATGACAGCATTGAGAAAGATACTCCCAAGGCATCAAATTGAAGTTAATACCAGATAACCGATTTCAGAGATTTTTGCCCGTGGAAGATAAAGTGACGATGATGGTTATCAAAACGAATCGAAAAGTTGTTGATGAAATGTTTATGTCAACAGGAAATTGTAATTTTGTCAAAATGGCTAAGATTATTAACAATTTAATTAATTAATTGTTATGAATAATTTTTTCCTCTTCTTCATTTTCCATTTTACTTGTTTAATTTTTTTCTCATTCTATGGTTTATCGAAATGTCAAGGAGACAAAAATTTTTCTGTCGGAATTCGGTGAATAATTAGGAGCGTCACTCAATAGTTGGATATTTATAAAATGTATTCATGGTTTATGGGATTTTTTTAAACGTTCATATCCTTTTCATATCAAGTTTAATCTAGCCAAAAGGTCAAAAGTCTTAAATAATTTTTAATTATTAAATAAACCTGTTTTCTGAACACTAGTAAACTAAAACTTTCGTACCTAAAAATTTCATACAAATCGGTTCAGTGATTCTCGACTTACAGGCGAACAAACAAAGCGAGAGAAAGACACACAAGCGTATTATTATAACAGACTAGCTTGCTTACCATATAGGTTAAAGTTTTTTGTATGAGTTTTTTAACACCAAAAAAAACACGAGATTATTTCTGTTAAAAAAAAATCTTTATGCTTTTAGGACTTCCATGTCGAATATTGAAATTCTAACATCAGATTTTCGAGACGGAATTCATAGTTTTTCACGAAAAAGTAAAAGAGATCTTATGTGATAAATAATCATTCTAATAAAAAGAATTTGGTAAAAAAAAACTTAATGTTTTCGGTAAACTTACAAAAAAGGACAGTTGGCATGGGGGATGTGGAAAAGAATGAATCGTTATGTAAAATAACTAGTTATGTAAAATCACGTTCTAAACACATTTTGTATCTAGAATATTTCCAATACGATGCGCCGTGTTCGAAAAAAACACAAAAAAATGTGAGGACAGACAATTTTTATTTAAAAAAAACCGATTTGTATAGAAGAGGAAGGAATGAATGGTCCGATGGGATTGTGGTGTATGCAAAAGTTATGTAAAAGGACATTCTAAACACATTTTTCCTTTGTAAATTTTTCGATATGATGAACCGTTTTCGAGAAAACTGCAAAAACTGTTTCGTTTCGTTTAGGAAAGGGGGAAGAATTTACGAGGAACGCAACTGTAGAAAAATGTAGGTCTCAAGCTCAATCCTTTCGAAAGTGATGGTGTTCCCCGCAGACGGACGCAGAAACGGACAGACAGACGGACATGAGGAAATCAAAACCTTTTGTCATAGGGTAAGTCACGGATAGATGCCCCACTGGGATAGATGCCTCACTGTTAAAAACTGGTACTTAACGAAACAAAACGTAACATGTCACATTCTACATATGAAGTGTTTGCTCAATGAAACTTCAGTGCGTTGTTAAAATTCGCGAGAGTCGGGCGTGTTGCGGGATAATTGGCCATTTTTGTTTTCGAACAAGAGAAAACTCCAAAAACTTATTTTGAGCTGCACAAAAACTCTTGGAACTTTTGCTTAAAGAAGTATGTATATATTTTTTTATTTTTTATGTGTCAAATGGAGTGTTTAGTGTTTGTGAAAAAAAAATTTTTTTTCTTTTTATCCACATTTAATTTATTAAATAATTGGGGCATCTATCCGGTATGAAAAGGGATAGTTGACCTTAGGGGCAAATTAACTCTAGGTAATAACATATACCTATTTGCTTTCCCACATTCATTGAAAATACTTATTTATTATAGGAAACATCCTATCCTTGGATTCGAAAATTAAAAACGGTGCGTCATATTCAGAAATTAGAGGCCGTTCGATTTCCTCCCAAAAGACACTGAATTTTGTTATTTTTTTCTTTAGTATTTAATTAAATTTTTTTATATTGCAGTATGTGTATATTGGATAGACATATATGTATGTAAATGAATTAAAATGCATAATAAAATTTTGTTATAACTTAATAAAATGTTTTTTTTTCCTCAAAGGCATCTATCCCACATGCACATTTGTCATGTTGGGCGTCTATCCCATAGGTTGGGCATCTATCCCAAAAAGTAGGGACTAACAAAAACAGTTTTATCACAGTAAAAAGAAAACATAATGTAAGTTTTTTTCGGCTGAAATTGTAGATAAATGTTAAGACTAATATTTAAAAAAAAAAATCGAAAATGCCTTTCTTCATTGTGAAATATGGCAAAGTCAAAATATGGGGCATCTATCCGTGAGTTACCCTATCAAACACCCTGGTGTAATTAATTTTCGTGTCCGACGATTGCTCCGATGCGCTGCAATCGGTATACTAAATCTAATATACTTTTAAAGAGAATCTATACTAATTATATAAAGAGGTAAAGTTTGTTTGTTTGTTTGTTTGTTTGTTTGTTTGTTTGTTTGTTTGTGCAGGGTAATCTCGGGAACCACTGATCCGATTCTGAAAATTATTTCACTGATAGAAAGCTACACTATTCCCGAGTGACATAGGCTACTTTTTATTGACCTCCCCCTCTCCTTCGGTACCCCTTCCCTAATAACTTTCGAACCGTTCAACCGATTGGGGTGCGGCTTTCATTAATATAGAAGTCATTCCTCAAGGAAATTTTTCGCCCACTAATATCTACCCTCCCTCCTCTCAGTAAACCCCCTCGCCTGCTACATTCTACAACAATGAGAGATTCGGATTCGGTTTTCTCCTTTAGGAAGGTCAGCCCTTAGGGAGATTTTTCGCCCACTAATATCTACGAAAGGGAAAGGGAAAAGGAAAGGGATAGGGAAAGGGAACGGGAAAGGGAAACGGAAAAGGAAAGGGAAGGGGAAAGGGAAAGGGGAAGGTGAAGGGAAGGGGAAGGTTGGAAGGGGGGAAGCGAAGGGGGGAAGCTAAGGGTGGAAGGGGAAGGGGGGAAGGAAGAAGTGGTAGGGGGTGGTAGGAGGGCGGTAGATGGAGGGAGGAAGTGGAGAGAGGAGGGGATAAATTACTGATGTTTCGTCATACATTGCAATATATACATATCTATATATATAAAAATGGATGTTTGTCTGTCTGTCTGAGATTACAAAACTCAAAAACTTCTGGACCGATTTTTACGCAGTTTTTTGCAAAATGATCTGTGTTGCCAGGAGCAGGTTTTTAGCTATGTAGATTTTCAAAATTCGAAACGAAAGGTCCTGTAAGGATAAATATCCTTTTTCCCGTTTTTCCTCGGAAAAATTGCCATTATGGGGTTTTTGGTGTCGCTGATCATGAATCTGGTATTAGATTTCAAAATTCGAAACGGAAGGTCCTGTAAGGATAACGCAAATATCCTTTTTCCAATTTTTCTCGTAAAAAAAACAGGCTTTGGGAGGTTTTCAGGGTTGCTTATCACGAATCTGGAGTTGGAATTTCAAAATTCGAAACGGAAGGTCCTATAAGTTATTTTATGGTTTTTTGGCATTCTAAAATTTACACAAAAAACTTTTAGCTGCCAACGAAGGGTCTGCTAGTCTAATATAAAGTATATAAAGGCAATCAAATTAAAGATTCATCGATTTCTTTTAAATTGACAAATTTTATTACCGTTTATTCATTTATTTGATATCGATTTTAACCAGAAAATGTAAAAGTGATTTTAAGTAAAAGTCCAAGTATTATTGCCTCAATAAGGTTGGACATGATTTTACAATTATAT
The DNA here is from genome assembly GCA_964034945.1 of Chrysopilus asiliformis. Classification (NCBI taxonomy): domain Eukaryota; kingdom Metazoa; phylum Arthropoda; class Insecta; order Diptera; family Rhagionidae; genus Chrysopilus; species Chrysopilus asiliformis. Next base: position 103,361,423 of record OZ035961.1, read on the forward strand.
GACAGTCGTTAAACGCTGACCCCAAAATTGACCGGAAAAATCAAAATAAAAAAAACTGCCGCACAAGTGTCGAAGCCTCCCAGCATGCATTTAAAATTGCTGATCAGTTCCATGTAGGTAAATCATGCAAATGGGTATTCGGTTCGCTTCCAAATCATTTACAGATAATTAAATTGCCTTTATCAAATCCATTTAATTTAATTATGCGCCTTATTTACTATCACCGTATCCCACGTTTAACCGTACATTGCCTACCAGCCCAACATCCATCCCCAAACAACGTTGCGGGTTCAAAAAGCAAGGTTGGACATCACACGCGTTAAGTTCCATCTCCATCCCGACTTTACGACAATTTCAAACCGATAAGTTTTATGATAGCAACGAAAGGCGATGTTAAGATAGCAGTTGAGATTGTTTAGTTGGATTGAAGAAACCTTTGATGGATCAAAATCTGCTCCTGGTGCTGCCGATGTGGCAATAATTTAATTTTTATACCCCATATGATTGTCATTACGAAAAATGGAATTATACGTACATCTTCGGTATAATGTTTGGACTGTGTTGATGACTATAAACATGAGTTGTGTAAAACACGAAAACTGATGAAAGAATCAAGATTTTGGAAGATAAACAAATCTTCAAAAAAAACTATCTTTATTCTTCACATGGCTTTATTAGTATTAAGCTAATAAACTTTATTAGTATAGCTTTACATTTTTCAATCACATCATTTAGGGTACTTTACGATTTCCCATTCCCAATTGAAGACTTTCTTATGTTTTTATTTACGAAACGCCGTTGCGGCTGTTTCTGTTTTGATTTTAGTCAAAAGTCTTAGTTAATTATCTCAAAAATAAAACTTTTATCCAAGATAACAGAAATCTCTTAAATAAATATAAATAAGTTTGCGGCGAAGATTTCTGAGTTTAGTGTTTTTGACTTAAGGTTGGCAAAAGTCATAAACTTCGCTTGTAAAGTTTATAAACGATTAAAATCTGCGTGGACTTCGCCTTTCTGTGATACGCGGATAGTTTAGATGAGTGGAATTCACTCATTTATTGCTGAAATATGTGTGTTGTCCCAAAAGAGTAAAATTGCCCGGTTCAAGTTTACGCCCCGACATTTAAAAGATACTTTTGCGGTTTGTTTCTACTAATTATACTATTCGAATTACCAAAAAAGGTAACTGTCGCTTAATAGAAAATCTTAATCAAGGTAGTATTTTGCAATTTTTAACTAAATTAATATGCTATAGAGTAAATGGGATTTACATTATGAAATGTTTACAGGAAATTGTATAGGTTAATTAGATATTTAAAATTAAAAAAAAGTGACATACCTAAGTTGATGTATGTATTATCAAGGTTAAATTGATTTGAGTTGTTACACATTTACTCTTATTTAAAAATATTCGCTAAATCAAAAATATCAGTTGTGATCAACACAAAACTTTCAACTGCAATATTTAGTTTTGGAAAAAATATGTAAAAAAATAATATTTTTCAAAAATGTCGAGAACCGTTAAAAAACTGTTAAAATAAAAAATGTAGAAAATTTTACATTCTTAAAATTTTGTTGTATTCATTTTTTCCCAAAAGCGCACAGGTTTTGAAGAATCTTCAAAAAAATATAGTTTTTCAAAACAAATTGTATGGAAAATACTCGTTATAGCTACCATTACTCTTCCAAAGTGGATAGAAAACCACGATTTTTGTAAAACTTATTTACAAATAATTAGGTCAACCCATTCTCGAGTTATTTAAGATACGCACAGCGAATAGACCGGCAGATAGATGTACGGACATCCTCAAAACTTTGCCTCAATCCGATTTCGTGCTGATCAGAAATTTTCTACCTGCGCCCGCTCTAGAGTCGGTTCCCGTCATAAATACAATACTTTCCCTCTAAAGAAGAGAAAAGTAAAAAATTATTTTCGAATCACAGAACAAACCTCCTATCAAAAAAAACTATAGGGGTATCCCCGCAAGTATAAAGTAGGTTATATTATCATTGGAAAATAATACTAATTAATAAACTTTCCGAAAAATGAACACACTTTTTCGTGGTTGCATTAAAACTAAAAACATACTCACATTTTTACTCATATTTTTTAATTATTTCCACTCACTGTGAAAATCACCGAATTTTCTTCCAAAAAAAATTTTCTCACTTCAACTCTAAGCTCTTAGTATTTATTTTAACATCACAAACACCGTCCTTGAACACTCTTTCTTCATTTACGAACAATTATTGGAACTGTCAAAGTCATTGGAACTGTGAATTGCTAAACGCACTAGGTTCGTTTTTGCTTCATTCAGTTATTTGACCTTAGTGGATTATCTACACATTCAGCACCCTGGAGCAAATAAAATTGGTGCGCCCCTGGATCAGTGATGCTATGTACCTTTAGTGAAATTCCCCTTTCCAAATGACGAAATCCCCCTTTTTCCCCTTTTTCAATGACGAAATTCCCCTCGTTTTTCCCCTATAAAAAAACGAATTTTAAATAAAGAATTCATGTATTAAAACCAAAAATTATTGTCATTTGGACTCATGTTAGTCTTTTAAGAGAAAAATACACAAATTAGGAAATAATTTTATATTTTGTAAAGCTTTAACAAAATACTCGTTAATTGTATTCCCGATAACAACGTCACGGGTCTCCAACCAAACGTCAAAAAAAAATTTGAAAAGAAGTCGGGATTCACAATTGGATAATAATCAAAGCAAGTCACAAATTTATAAATCAAGGTAGTTCCTTTGCTTTTGAGCTTAAAATGATCCTGTCCTCCTTAAATTCGGTAAAAATTATTTCCATATTTCGAATTTAAAAAATATAAAAATATCAAAAAATGGAAGAAAACGAAATTAAGTCGATTTTTGTATTCCGGGCACTTTGCCACTGGTCCATGCATTCTTCTGGTGAATATTGGTCGAAATTAGTACATTAAGCCAAATTTTAAAAATGACAAAGAAATTACCGATTTAATTGATTTTTACATAATTTAAACAAAGCACTTCTGCTGATTGGCAATTGAAAATATTTCTATTGAAAATATATTTAAGAAATCCGAAAAACGGACAAAAAATATGTGTCAATGAACTTTCATGGAAACTACTTTCCATCAAAATCTTTTAAAATAATTTAAAGTAATTACTTTGCATAACATGAGAAATGGTACTTTTTAATGTGCTTTTTTCAAAGCTGTTAAAAAGTACACTGAAAAATCGGTTAAACGTAGATTCCAAAGCCATTTTAAAGTGCTTTCGTTTAAAAGATTGGGGTGTACTTTACCATTGCAATAAGATCAGTATAAAGTGGAAAATGCATAAATAAAGGTATTTTCTTCACTCTTTACCTTTGCCTAAGCTTGGAATTGGATTGTAATTGTTTTTAATTATTTGTACTTCTACTTTTCCGTAATTTTTTAAAAGTATTTCGGGTTTACTTGAAAGGCGAAGATTTTCCCCTCGTTTTGAAGCGTTTTCCCCTTTTCCCCTATTAAAAATTTTTATACTCAAATTCCCCGCAAAAAGGGGAATTCCCCTCGATATAGCATCACTGCCCTGGATTGTATTGGGATTATAGAGAGAGGCAGGCGGTGAAGTCTGCAATATTTTAGATTTTTCTTTGGTCGTTCGAAAAGTTTTTTGTTTGACAGGAATCAAGGAATAATTTCAGATTTCCCTAATACTATGTTCACACCGACGCAAAATTACGTAATTTTGAAGATTTTCGTAATTTTGAACGAAATCACGCTCGAAATCACGAGATTTCCAGTATAAAAGCCTGTTTTCAAAATCACTAAAATTATGTAATTTCCACAAAATTAGGAACGAAATCAAGCAAAAACAATGGTTACAACCCTGCATCACTTATTCAGCTCTCTTCAGCACATCAGTTTTGACATTTGTGCTGCATTGGAAAAATGGAAATATAAGAAAAAAGAAGCCGTGTTCCGCACGCGAAGAGGATATATTAGTAAACAACCTACGCGGGGCAAAAAAAAAATTGACCTGTTTTTGATGCGATTAGATATGAAATGGAAAATAATTGTTTATTTTCATTACAGATAATTTCCATTGTCGTCTAAAGTGTCTGATTCTGTTTGCACATATTTCATCGATGTTTTGAATTGTATTATTCATCATATTACTAAAATTCATAGTAATCCTACACTAAAATTCATAGCAATCCTGTAGTTGAAATGTGAAACAAAATTACCTTAATCTCTGTGTGAACACTCTGGTTTAAGATCTAAATCATTTCGCAAAATTACGTGATTTCGGTGTGAACATAGTATTAACTAACTTCAAAAGTTCATAGCTCTCAACCTGCTTGTCGTAGATGCATGGTCTTTATACCAAATGAAAAATGTCTGAGGTTTTTACAAAAAATATTGTGACAATAAAATTGCCCACAAAATTTTCCACGGCAGAGGAAAGTTTCAGAAAATTCTACGGAAAAGCGTTTTACCAACGAGTTTTGGAACTATGGAGCTTTTAATTCATCCCAAATTGTGCCACTCATAAGATATTTTCACATCTAAGATTTCTACTTTAAAGTGACAAAAAATACAAAACCTCAATATACGCCGTTTCGATATGCGATGCAAAATGCAGTAATCTGACCTTCCCAAAAACGTCGTAAATCAAGAAACGCGTATATATGAAAAATTGTATTCAAAAATTGCTGGCAAAATATCTACCAATTTTTCAGAAATATTACACTAAGTAAAAATGAGGAATAAAAAATTCTCCACAATTTTGTCACTAGAATTTATTTGAATTTTTCAAATTTTCGCATAAGCTGACCTTTACTTTAGTGTTGGGTTGGGGTTTTAACTATAAAAAAGAAACACATTAATGAAAGACTTATTTAACATCATAAGTACTTGGAAAAAACTGCTTGAAAAAAATGTTGAAATAGCGTGACCTGTGAAAGATGAACATATTTAGGTATTGGTACATTATAAGGGAATTTATTCTTTAGAAGGTTCCACATTCACTTGTCTTAACATTAGTTCCTAAACAAAAAAAAAACAATAAAGAATTTCTTAAAGATCGTAAATTATTTTACGATCACAAGCGTTTTTTGAACTTTTAAGATTGATTTACGATTCACTTCATACTAAACACGTTGAATGTTGAAATTAGCTTGGTGTCCAGAAGCGAACGAGCTTGAAATTAAGAGCCACTTTAGATAATTTTAAATGATATTAGTATCTAAACGTCCGAAGGAATTGATAAGGTTAATGAGATGCTGAGAATGTCATTACGAAGAGGTAAACACTTTACTAAGAAGTTTCAGTACTTATCTAAAGTTATGATACGGTCATTATAATTTTTACAGGTGCACACCGTGATTAGGTAATGTTTTGATATTCTTTCTATTTTAAAATGCTGACAAAACCACGCACACATTAAAATGGGAGAATTAATTTGAAAATACCTTAAAAGTTATATTCAACGTTGTTTTGAAATATATTTTTTTAGTAATTAATTTTAATACAGTGAAACCTGCTTGAACCGAGCAATTATAAAAGTCAGGTTACTTTGTTTTTTATGGTAAACTAGCTGGCATACCCATCATTGCCGGGTTAACGTTTTTATACCCGTATGGTGAAACCAAAGGGTATATTAACTTTGCTTTACCGTTTGTAACGCCAAGATCCCGTCATCACACACAAAAATGAATTACACCAGTGTGTTTAGAATGATGAAAAAAGTTGAATTTTCCTTGTCCGTCCGTCCGTCTGTCTGTCCGTCCGTCTGTCTGTCTGTCTGTCTGTCCGTCTGTCTGTCTGTCTGTCTGTCTGTCTGTCTGTCCGCCTGTCTGTCTGTCTGTCTGTCTGTGGCGCGAATTGCAGGCGCACGGATTGCGCTAGAGACTTGAAATTTTGCGCAGATTCGTTTTTCGTAAAATGCGAGGGTAAGTTCGTTAACGGGCCAGAATGTACCATTAGGGGGGGTACCCCCCATACAAAAGAAAACGTTTTTTGTGAATATCTCAAAAACGGTGCATCTTATCCAAAAAGTCCAAGAACAAAAGTTATTCAGGATATTATTCTACATAAAACTCCCATACATCAAAATCCGATTGGAATAAATTTTAAAAAATCTTATTGAAAAGTTTGACTTCATAGTGGAATTTTGATAAAACTGTTCGCCATTCACTTAAATCACCATACGGGTTTTCAATAATTGCCAGACTGGCAATTATAGCTTTTGTGATGTTTTGCATTAGCTTTTAGAACCAAAAATTACTTAACCTCTTACCAGTTCTATTAAAAAACACATTGCGGGTCTAAAAAATGTCTATTTTTTATTATGATATTAAATTACATTTATAGAGAGGTCCCATATAATTAAGCAGTCAAGTGGTTAAACCTATTGGAAAGAATAGACTTCATTCGTTTCGAATTTTAAAATTCTAACACCAGATTCGTGATCAGCGACCAAAAAAACCCCCGAGTGACATTTAACGGCTTGATGTAAAATATGGACTTTGGGTAAATATTTGAAATAAGCAAAAATATACCTAGTGACCTTAGCAATTCGCTCATACTCGACAGTTTTAGTTAATTCTTTAATAATACATAAAGTGTTGTAATGTAACCAAGAAAAAACTTTGTTTTCTTACAAAAAAAACTAGCTCTCTTCAAATATGACCGAATATTCAAAATTAAGGAGTAAAAATAATAAATTGTCGACGGTTGGTTACAAGCCTTGAAGGAAATACAACCATCAATAATTGTTTCATGAATATAAACGGGTTTCCAGATAAAATACGTTAAAAAAGCCCTTTTCACTATTCCCCACAACGTTTCCTCGTCCCCATTATCCATCGTTTAAGAAATATTCGCATATAAATGGGTAAAAATTCTTTTGGTGTAATCATCATACCGCACTCCATGCGACTTAATTATATTACCAGTGTTAACAGCCGCGAATAATATACGATTTTTCGGAACAAAACAGCATAATTAGCGAGACCCGAAATGTGACCAATGAATGCTAAATGGCATGCAAGACCAAAACGCCATGAACACCGACCATTGGAACGCTACACATTCGTATATACATACATAAGAAAAGCCAACATGTGTACATAAAGGTGAAATCATGAGCGAAAACCAAAGGATCGCAGTGCACAGCACGAACGTGAACCGGAATCGTATAATCAATGCCTTATGGGCCTATGCTCGTATATGGCTAATCATCATATTAAATTCATAAAGGGTCAAGTACAACTTAATTTTTGACTCTCATACCCCAAAAATTTATGTTGGCAGCTTTTTTTTATGCACATCCAGAATTCAATTCTCACTCCAAATTTTTATCCGCGATAACTTTTTGCGTTATTTTGTTGACGGATAAAAGCGTTGTTACTCAAACTTCCTGACGTGTATCTTGGGGAGTATAATCTTTTGATTTTTTCGGACATTTTTCGTTCAAAGGATTAAAGTGTGGGGTGTTTTTTTTTCTTGATTTTTGGGGATTCGCTGAGCTGTCAGCAAGTTGACCGCTTAAATGCCACGCCGACATAAAATTGTGGCAACATAAACAGGATCCATAAAATTTGCATATTTTGGCGTTATTTGAGCAGCTTTGCGTGAACTTCCGAATTCTACTGTTTTCACCATCAAATTTAATGCGCGGCAATTTTTGAGGGTTACTTCAGCGATACAAATCTGTTTCCTATTCCAGTTTAGTGGGGTTTGTTTTTTTTCTATTTTTATGCTTTGTTACTTATTTCGATAATTCTCATTCGTTTTGCAGCATAAATTAATTGGATGGTGATTTTATTTGACATTTAATACACAAAGTAATTATTTTATAATACAAAAGATGACTATCGTGGTAAATTTATAATTCTATTATTTTGATTTTTATTTCAGATAATGGATCAATCGGTTTAATTAATTGGAATCGATCAATTTGGGGGATTCTGGATTTTATGACTGTGCCATAAGATTTATGTTGACGCCGAAAACAAAATCAATCGCCAAGGAGCATTAAGTCTACAAAAAGAATCCATAGATTTATTGGTATCTTTAGAAATCATTAATAGAAGTCAAAATGCCCCACACAGGTGAGTTTTATTTGAGTGCACGGATGATCGTAAACTAATCATATAATAAACATCGAATGAACATTAACGAAATTATGATTTGCTATCTGTCGACGAAATGTTGATCTGACGAGTCCATTGAATTTTAATGAGACGCGAATCATGATATCTCAGAAAACGTGAACCGTGTAAAGATTGCCATTTTATTGACAACTGGAAATTGAAGATAACCTTAAATTCTTCATTCGAGTTTTTGAATCAATCATAATTTTTGTTAAACTGGGAAAAAATGAAATACACAATCTCGGTTTTTATATGCTGCTGGTTGCAAGAAAAAATATCAGTTGTGATCAACACAAAACTTTCCTCTGCAATATTTAGTTTCGGCAAAAATATGGAAAAAATAATATTTTTTATAATCATACTAATCATACTAATACAGTAGAATCCCGATAATTCGTACCCCGATAATTCGTATTTCCCGCTAATTCGTATAAATTTGCTGGTCCCTTGAAAAAATCCCGATAATTCGTACCCCAATTCTGGATTCTACTGTATATAAAAATGAGTTGGTGTCTGTCTGTCTGTCTGTCTATCTGTTCCTCTTTCACGCAAAAACGGCTGAACCGATTGACTTGAAATTTGGCATGAGTGTCTGTGGTAGTTCTGTTTCCATAGGCATACGGAAAAGTAGCGCGAGTGGTGGGGGGAGTAAGGGGAGGGGGTAAAGTGATTTCGAAACTTAGTTTTTGCGCTATGTTACTCTTTCGCGGGGAAACTACTGAACCGATTGGCCTGAAATTTGGCTCCAACATAGACCAGCAAAAAAAAAAAATTTTTTTTAAACTTAGCCCGGCAACGACGGGTATGCAAGCTAGTAATATATAAAAATAATATATAGGAAAAAATGCATGAAATTTTATATTCTTATAAGCATTTTTTCATAATAGTGCATAGTTTCCAAGATATTTTCAAAAAACTTATTTTTTTTAAATATGCTGAGTACCGTTAGAACCGTTACGTAAAAACCGTTACAGCAAAAAATATAGAAAATAAATTTGGTTTTTCTATAAATTTGACTACATACATTTTTCATATAAATTTCTGCCTGCTTTGCATTTTTCTTTAAAAAAAAATTTTGCCTGTGGCGCATTTAAAAAATGTTCGATTGTTGTGTATTTCTTGTCAAATGTTTACCTGCAGCGCAATTTTTGGTGGCATCTTCAAAGAAAAAGATGTCGTTTTTTTTCACTGCAGAGTATTGAGAAAAACTTTTCATCTAATTAGTTTTTTTTGAAATTCCAACCACACAAACATTCATTTTTACGCTTCTACTAATAGAGGGGGAGGGGTAGCGGTACTAAATACAGAGATTTTGCCCGACCGTAGATTAAAAAAGCAAGAAATCGTAGGATCAGAAGAAATTATGGTTCAGAACTTATCTCCGCATCGGTTAAGCTGGCGGACATCTCGCTGATGTACCACGCTTCGGGCATTAATAAATATTAATATAATATGTATGTCAATTTATATATATATAGCTTAGAATGTTAATTATACTATACTACTTAAACTAAAATATATTGTGTATTAAAATACAACATAATTGGCGACGAGGATGGGAAACAGAACAATCTGATACTTAAGTCAGCGTTTCTCAACCTTTCAGTATTCGCGGCCCAATTTTCAATCATAATTTTCATCGCGCCCCCCTGCATATAATAAAATGTATGTCTATCTAGAGTGTCTATCTAATATTAAGCCTTCCTTCGAAAAACTTTGCTCTGCAAGACAGGCCCAAGGAAGTCACTAATAATTATTGTTTTTAATTTAGTAAGTTGTTAATAAGTTAATTATTAAATATTATGTCGAAATGTATTTTGTTTTGCATGTGTGTGTGTACTTTCCTTTCAGTCAGTTTAATCAACTTTTTTAAATATTTTCTCTTGGATATGCTGGCGCCCCACCTTAAATGTCCTCGCTGTCCTCGGTTGAGAATCGCTGACTTAAGTTACTCTTTGTACAATTATGATGAAATTTACTTTGAAAAATGCAGCCTTACGGCGCGGCGAAGCGCGGCGTAGCCATAAGAAAAATGTTTAGATTTCAAGGCGTAAGAGGAGACGGGGTTGTCCAATTGGATTCAAATGTATGGAACAATTATGTAAAATGGAACAGTTTTGTATAGATTTCATTTCTATGGAAATCTTTCAGTTACATGATGCGAATTTTTCGCTTGTGTCGATAACACTGGAAGCTTGTTTTTATTTTACGATTTATCAATTTCTCACCGTCATTCTTTCATGCTTTTACTATATACTCATTTAGGAGATAATGAGACAAACTATAATAGAAATTAAATGTTCTTCTTAAATGTACAAAATCTCCATTTTAACCTCTTTCATAAAATTTCGAGTTATAAATGTCGATTTCTATGAATTTAACAAATCTTACACAAAAAAGCCTAATTTATTATCCACACAACAAGATTGCAATATTGAACGCATCGAGATAAAGGGAAAGGAAACAAATCTCAACGACAGCATATTTTTACACGGTCGCGATCAAAATATAAATTAGATACGGATACTGTGCCCAAGGGTCTCTCTTATACACACATCCGTAAACAGCGAAGGTTTTTGCCCACCTCGAAAGGTAGGGAAGTAGGTGTTCATTTTTAACATTGCTAGAGGTTCACGTCCTCTTTGATGCCTCTGGCACTGATCGACTGCGGCGTAGACCACTTTTTGTTTTCCTAGAGGTCTCAAATCACTGACAATTGATCGGCAAAATCAAGAATGGTGTTAAACATAACCAAACATCATCTCCTGGCGAGGGTAGTTTTTGCTATCTAACAAAGTAGTTTCGATACATCTCGCGTTTACCACTAACAAAAAAAAAATAAGAAACTTCTCTTATGTTCTGCAACTCAAACCATTGACCATCACCCTTTAAGAATAATAACTCGAAAATTTCAACATGCTTGCCTAGTGCACCAAATGGCCTCGGGAAGGTGCTGAAAAGGATATGACGCAAAAAGGGCATTTTGGCATTATTAAAGTGATTTTTGGTGTGGGTCTTAACGTATATATGAAATTTTAAGTTAAAAAACTTGAACGTCGATTTCAAGAATCTCTAAAATTATGCGAAACAGCAAAAAGTTTTGATATTTCAACGATCCTTGCCGTCATTTCTTAGCTCGTATTATCGTCATGATTGTTCGAATGTTTACAGGAGACCAGTTTTTTTTGTGTGGCCAAGATTTCAGTAAGGTGTCAGTTATTGCCTCAGGTTAATAAATATTAATGCTGTAAATAAATTTACAGGGATAAATAATTGCATGGCAATTAGGAATGTGACAAAATAAATTTCAGATTGGTTCTGATTAATTTTTTTATTCTTAAAAATGTTCTCCTTCAAATGATTTTTAAATGAATCTTACAAAGAAATTCAATATTTTTGATTGCCTCTTATTATTTTTGCCAAGAATTTTAGTGATTTTTGATAAAATCTGAGGGAGTGGAATTTTTTAAGCAACTCTTGTTAATACTCTGTAAAATTAAGCTGTCAAAATTAATCATATGTGAACTATTATGTATATTTTGGCTTTCTAAATTCCAAAACAAAAACTAAAGTACATTTATTGATAAAATTTATACAAAACTACCCTTTCAAAACTGAATTAATTTTAATTTTTGTCCACACGTTTTCAAAAGGCGCAGTTTTCACTAGAATTAAATGAAACTTTATTTTGATTTTTTTTATGAACTAACTATAGTTAACAACGGAACTTAGCAACTTCTGTTCAACTTAGATTATTTAGGTCCCAGAATTCCTACGTTTTAAGTAGGCTAAGTGCAACTTATTTTTTTATGAATACTTGGCGCAGACGACCCTAAAAAAACTTTCTGTTGGAGTGGAGGAAGGTCGCTTCTGGCAATACCGGATGTCAGGGGTGTGTGAAGAAAACCTCAGTGTTCGGAGGGAGACGTTTTTAGCTTAATCAAACTGACATGGGTGATAAAAGAAATCATTTAGAAAATCATAGTTCTTGTTTCACTCACGGTCACAACACTTACCAATGGATAGTCCGGTGGGGCCGGTAAAAATACAATTAAAAATATCGTTGATTAACAAACTTTTTCTTAAACCCCGAAAATTTTCCTAAGACGCCGTTTACACCTAAAATATTTTCTTTTATGACAATTTTTAATGTCAAAATCACACGAAATTTACAGGATTTCAACCCACATTTTGAGGAAATAGATCCTCAGTGCTTTTATCTAAAAGCAATGAAAATATTGAGAAGCGAGAAAATTCTTCAGAAATTAAAAACCAACGGCGAACCTTTACAATCATTTGTACCAATAATTAATTATAATTTAATATCCTATATTTATAATATGTTTATGAGGCTTATCATTGTAAACTGTTTCTTGATCACTTCTGTTAGATAAGTTTGAATTTATCTTGTAAAGAAAATATAGAAAAATGTATCATAAAATTTTCCATAAATAAATTTGCTATAGGAAGCTCGCCATAAAAAAAACTCTCATCCCACTGTGAATTTGAATAATTAAATATTAGCTTTAAATTGATAGTCAAATCAATGGAATTAAATTTTCATAAGTTTAGTTTTATTGTTTTAATATCGTTCTTATGTTTTTGCTTTCCTCCTTCAACCTGGATTTTACCTGAAATGATTATTTAATTTTCTTTTTCGCTTTTTTTCTCATTCCAGGTCAGGCAGGTGTTAACCAGCTTGGCGGTGTCTTTGTAAACGGACGTCCACTTCCAGATTGCGTTAGGAGGCGGATTGTTGAATTAGCTTTAATGGGAGTTCGCCCATGTGACATTTCACGCCAACTACTCGTTTCACATGGTAATGATATCATTTGAAAATTAATAACAACTATTAAACAACTAATAGCATGTTATCAATTAATTGAAAAACCTTAATTAACACATTTTCACTCCATTTTCCACTTGAGAGTATTAACGAGTTTAACTCTTTCATTAATTTTTTTTTTCGTTGTTCGCTGTTTACAGGATGTGTATCGAAGATCTTAACACGTTTTTACGAAACTGGTTCAATTAGGCCGGGATCAATTGGTGGTAGTAAAACAAAGGTAAGATTAAGTATAGTTTAGACACTTTTACTATCAAAGTGTCTTGTTTGATAAGCATAAATCAACAGTAAATGTTTTATTTTGCTGGAACACTTATTTATGTTTATGTTTTCTTGGAAGAAAGACCTATTATAATAAATATTAATTTAATGATTGTACTTATATCGAGGAAAACGCAATTTGGAATGTTTAATTTTGTTTTGATTTCATTGAGACTCTTAATTTTGGCTCATTTGACAAAATATGATGCGATTTTTTTTAGTAAAATTTAACTGTGTATTCGAATGGCTTGCGCGCTCTGAAAACTCGTATTTAATTGTCAGATTTTAAAACATATTTACGAAATATTTACCTAGCAGAGCAAATTATCTTTTTCGAGCAGACAGACAGGATTTAGACCAGTTTTCCGGTCAATGGCAATGGGCGCATTCAATAATTTGCTCCCACATTTCAAGGTCGAAAAAAAAATACAAAAACCGCAATTTTTTTCAAAATATACAATTTGAAAATTCGGTTTTTTTCTCATATTCGATGCAAACTCTGGGGTAGGGTGGGCAAAAAAGTTACTACATCGGTATATTAGTTACATGACTGCAAATTTTGTAACATTTGGCTCAGTACCGTAAAATGAGGTGGCATTGGCCCTTGGCGGGTCACCTTGCCCCAACTCACAAAAAAGTTTGTCATCCCAATATGGCCTACATTTTTCATATTACCGGTTTTTATTTTTTCCTAGTATCTTCGTTGCAGTAATTCGTTTTCATATAAATACCGGTAATTGCTTGCCACGCAAAATCGTGTGAGTCATAGTAGATGTAGTATTATTAGCTGAAAATGAAACGTACACTATTGATTCAAGGGGTGAAAATGTCTTTCTAAGAAAAACATACAATGGGACAAAGTCACCTCAGTTTACGGTACCTTTTGAGATTTTTCGGATAATCTAAAAAAGCGGCACTTTTCGCCAGCCTTACCCTACTCCAAAGCAATAAATCAGCAAATTCTGAGAAAAACAGAATTGCTCTAGTTAAAATTAGAATATGTTCTAAATCTGCGAGAGGAGTTAATCATAATACATAGCATGCTTCAAAAATTCTTTTTTATCCATTTAAAAAAAATCGATTGAATTATTGATTCGATTGACCTAAAAAGTGTTCAACCTTTTATTAGAATTGTTCGACCAATAATTAAGCTTCCGTATCGCCTTTTTCATCGTCCTCAGCAACAACTATCTGAAAATTCTCATGCAATAGAAAATATTTAATACCATTTCAGTCATGCAGGTGAACAAAATATCAGTGAATATCTATCACTTGTTCAAATATTTTCTGTTTGGGCGGTTAAACTATTGATTGGATTTTTTCGTGAAAATCCAAAAGAAAACTTAATTAACATTCGAAATTTCATCAAACATGAAGCAGTTTTTTTGTCGGAAGTCTATACTCGTCTCTAGGGAGCATAATAATCGATAAGTGGCTATGAAAATTACCAGGTGAAAGATTTCCACTTATGAGTCCTTAAAAATAGACAACATTATTGAAAATTGATTACTTCGTTTAATGAACATTCAAAATATTGTTTTGTATAGGCACTACTCGTATGGAAAAGGTGTTTCCGGCGAGTAGAAGGGAAGCATATTAAATAATAATGAGGGCATAAATAATGTTATCCGTTTATATACTCGTAAAGTTTACACGTGACGGTGAATTAATATTAAATCGCAATAATTTGTTATCAGATTGTAATTTCGTGTTTTGTGTTTTTCCACCCCGTAAGTTATTAATGTTGATTGATTATCAGGATATAAAAATATTTATACAATATAATAAACTCATACCTGATATGCTACTGAGGTGTAAAATCGTTCACTTGTTCACATATGAATGGAGATACGGTATTTGCCAACGGTAGCTTACATTCATTAACACCATCGATTACACGGTAAAATATATTAGTGTAGAAAATTTGCAATAAATAAACAAGTGTTTTTGACTAGATAAATCCTTGATACGCAAAGAAAATTGATTGATTAAGAGTTATGGAAGTGGACATGTTGAAGTGTTTTCCAGTAAACATGTCATTAATATATTTTATTATTTTTATGTGCCCACATAAAAAAATATTTATTACAAATTTATTAGCACACTCGAAATTCGTTCATATTTTAATATCAAATATATGACTTATTTATCACAAAAAAACCCCCCGCAAAAATAAGAACACTGCAGTAGACCTTCTCTCGACAAAATTGAGGGACCTCTTTTTAGCTGGCTAAAAATTTAAGGTGTAGCCAAGGTTTTTGCATCACTAACTCTTCCATCTAAAGAGACGGGGAACTTTATTTTCCAAAAATCTACGTTAAAGGTCACGAAACAATATATGACCTATATATACGTTTGGTGGTTTGAGTCCAAATGAAAAATATTTCGTGAAAATTTCCCGTCGGTGTCTATTTACAGCTATTGCCTTTGCACTGTTAAATAGTTGACGACAAATTTTAGTTTAAACTTATTTAACACCTCGATTTCTTTAAAGATCACCCGGACATTGTTTTTTTAAAAAAAAAAACCTAAGCCTGCAATTTTTCTCATACTTAAATAGTTCCAAATTTATATAAAGCTTCACAATTTATATAATTTCAAATTAATTTCTCTTTTTACAGCAAGTCGCAACACCAACGGTAGTGAAAAAGATTCTTCGATTCAAGCAGGAGAACCCAGGAATGTTTGCATGGGAAATTCGGGATCAGCTCTTATCGCAAAGAATTTGTGATCCAAACACAATTCCGTCGGTCAGTTCAGTTAATCGAATTTTGCGAAATGGAGGGCTCTGGACTGATGACATGACAACAAGTGAACAGAACGCTTTACTTCACGAAAATCAAATTTCAAATGCGTATCTAAAGCAGCATTTGCCACATTTGTATACAAGTGGACATCATCCAGCCACAACTGCCGCAGAACACCCAGCACTAGTTGGACTCGGCCATAGTTCTCATTTCGCTAGATACACAAGTGCTCCGGATGCAACGCTGAAAAATCCCAGACCGATCCACCCTAACCCCCAAGCTGAACTTCCGATAAAGCCATCCCCTACTATTCCAATAGCGAGCGCCTCCGGAACGACTTCAACCCCCTCGCAAAGTCAAATGAAACCTCAAGACCTCACGTACTCCCTACCACCCACACCGGTTTCAGCGCTCTCAAAGCACTGGCTCTGGAACTCATCCCTCCTATACACCTCCCACCGGATCCACGAAGCCACAGGATTTCTTCCTTATCCAAATCCTCAGCTTTCGGGATATTTTCAGAACCATTCCATTAAACCTGAACACTCGATAGATCTGACGACCAACATTTCGGATCAGGCAAGCGATTGTGATTCGGGAAAATCATCGCCATCCACCACGAGTACATCTTACACAACTGCATCAGGAGCGACCAAGGCCACTTCTGCGGGGTCCCGGAAAAGGAACCCGTACTCGATAGAAGAGTTGCTGAAGAAGCCTGAAAAGAAACTAAAAAGTGATGTCGCCGGCGGTGCTAGCGAAACAAAGCCAAATATTTCTGAAAAATTGAAAAACCTAAGAAAAGATTTCGAAGAAGAAAGTAATGAATCCCTGGAAAATGTTGAAGTTGTTGATTAAATCACAAGTTTTTCAACGGGGGAATTTGATTCACAAAAAGTTATTGGTAACTAAAAAACATATTGTAGATTTGTTGTTAATTTAATTTCTAAGTAAGATTATAATTTATAAAAACTGTATAAATTTGAATAAAGAAAAATAATGATTACTAGTCAAAATATTTGGTTTTTCTTTCACAATTTGAAGTATTCTAGCAGCTGTCCATAAAATACGTCACGTTTATTTTATGATTTTCGGATCCCCATTTTCGTCGCAGTTTTTTGAGATTTTTGTATGGGATTTTATACCGCACGGAGAAAAATCTAGTTTGATATCATTCTTAAACTTTCTAATCTGCAATCTCATCTATATTCGCAGAACCCATTGCCAAAATACATATGATATATGCAACAATGTATCGGAAAACAGAAAATCGGAATGACTCCTCAATTTTCTGGGACGCTTTCCTATCTAACATTCCTAACATTTAGTGTCAGAAATTTTATGGGAGCCCATTTTGTCGGAATTTTAGGAGAAAATTCAGATTATTTTTTATTGGAACGCGACCGAATGAAATTTTTTAAAACTTCCGCATCCTTCAAATTCTTTTAATCTAATAATGTTTTTGTCAATGTTTGTTGAGTAGCGATCGCGACATCGTGCCGCCACGCCATATCGTATTGCTTTGCCGCCGCATTGTAATTCGCTCTTAATGCTGGGATCAGGCATTGCTACTTTTACTGCGCAGCATGAAGAAAAACTGTGCAGCCGCTCCTTTTTCAATTTTAGTATTCACACGTAGCTGCTTTTTAGATTCAGCAGTATTTGAAAATAATGCGAATTATTCAAAAACTGCGCAGTTTTCTGGGATGACTGAGGGAAATTGGGTGTGTAGTAGAATAAAGAATCGTCATTTGATTTAACTAATTCTCATTTATACTCCAAAATATAATATTTTTTATTTGAATTAAACGACAAAGTAGTAAAAATACCCGTTCATTTTAAACGCAGGTAATTGATTTAAATGCATCTAAAATTTTTTATCTGAAAAGTATTAAAAAACAAAACCCAATCAGTAAATTTAATTGTCTGGCAGAGAGCGCATTCTTACATCTTGTATTCAAAACGAATAATCGAGCATTTGTTTTAAATGTTTAGGTAGTTAATCGGAGCTATTATCAGTGGTGAATAGAAAAGAGAGCGAAAAAGGATCATCATCGTAATTGGCAACACTGTCTTAAAAATATTTGTATTGATTCCAAAAACTTGTTTGGAATTATTCAACTATGGGTTCGAGTCATGGCCGAATTATACAAGGTCTGCTGGTTATTTTTTGACAGCCACCATTTTGCTACGTCATCGGCAAGAAATTCTTTGTAATGTTGATTGTGCGTACGGAGTTGTTTAGCTAGATGTTAGCTAGATTTGAGAATTAGAGAAAATTCCCATTGAGTCTTATAAGAATTTCTTGCCGATGACGTCAGAGCCAAGAGAGACTGAGCTGTCAAACAGACCTTGTATAATTCGTCCATGGGTTCGAGTGATTTCCAGAAAATTTTGTTGTATCTCCACTTAAGAGAAGATGATTTCCCATTGATGAAATTTTCCCTAAGTTATTATAGAATCCAGAACAAAAATTCGCACTGTTTCATACATTGCTATGTGACAACCCCGAGAATTTCACAAAATGAAGAAAAAAAATACAGCAAGTGTTCGAATAGATAGGAATACAAATATTTTTAAATTCTAAAAAGCTGATATCGATTTAGTTCGGCATAAAATGTTATTACATTAAAAACTATTCTCCTATTTCTAAAGCAATAAACCGCCACCAATATAATAGGAACAAAAAATATGCGTTTTTGAGTAATTTAGGTCACAATAAACATCGGTAGCAATTTATTATAATTTTTATTATTTGCAATTAAAAGCATTGTATATTTCTATTGATTTTCGTATTTTTACAGTAAAAGGCTCTACAAAAATTGACTAACTTTTATTATTCTTTCAAGGAAATTATTTCACATCAATTATACAATTTGTAGGAATTACACAAAAATTATAGTGAAACGTTTTGAAGATATGTATCGCTACCACAGGTAACCTAATGCCTTCCAATCGGCTAATATGTAATTATTGAATATTTTTAATTGCCACATTGCCAGTAAACTGAAATGTCACGTGATGAAAAGGGAATTTTCCTTTAATTTGCTTCCATCATAACTTAATTTTTTAATAAGTGACTGAAATTACGATTCGACTTACAATGGGGGAAGTTTTTATTTTTCTATTATAAAAAATAGGTAAATGCCACTTTTCTCAGTTTTTTTTAATAAGTGTTTTTATTTTTAAGGGACTGTTCACGATAAATTTTGCACCTTTATATCACTATCTTTACTTTTTCTGGGGATATTCTCATTATTATGTGAAAACGTTTTTGGAACCTAAGTTTTTGAGGAAACTTGTAATGGAATTAAAGATAAAAAAATTCTCTTTCATTTTACGGAATATAAATCCTGGTACTGTCTCAAGATCTCTTAAATTTGGAAAAAAATTTAATATTTTTAAAAGATGTTCATAAATCACGTCACATTTTTAGGGAGAGGCAGGAGTTGTTCTAAGGATGGTCCATGCTAACTTGGCTGACGCTTCTTGAATCCATTTTTCTCTTCATTTGTTTTATTTAAATTATTTTCCAAAATATTCAATCGTTCGCCGTGAGAAATCCGGTACAAATCATACTAATATATAAAAATGAGTTGCTGTCTGTCTGTCTGTCTGTCTATCTGTCTGTCTGTTCCTCTTTCACGCAAAAACGGCTGAACCGATTGACTTGAAATTTGGTATGAGTGTCTGTGGTAGTTCTGGATCCAACATAGGCATACGGAAAAGTGGAAACGAGAGGTGGGGGAGTAAGGGGAGGGGGGCAAGGCCCAATTAACCATAGGGCAAATTGGGCTACAGCCCAGGGGCGCCATCGATCCGAGGCGATGAAATTTTGATTGCTTTTTTTTAATTCACATATTTATAAAAATTTTTGAATCTTCTTTTGCGTAAATATGTATTTAAGTTTTGAATTAAAGAATATTTTAAAAAATAAAATTGAATTTTTACAATAAAACTATGTAAGGGTGCAAAATTTTATTTAGCCCAGGGCGCTCAAACTTGTTAATACGGCTCTGGGAGGGGGTAAAGTGATCTCGAAACTTAGCTCTTCCTCTAAGTTACCCTTTCGCGGGGAAATTAACGAGCCGATTGGCCTGAAGTTTAGCTCCAACATAGACCATAAAAAAAATTTAAAAAACTTAACCCGGCAACAACGGGTATGCAAGCTAGTGTACAATAAATTGGTTTTGAGAGAAGCAAATATTATTCAAAATTTATAAACCCTAAGTACGAATTTCCAAGTTTTAATGTTGGTAGCATATTTTTAACCCGCGTTTACCAACATTTTGACTGCCGAAAAACGATGTCCATGTATAAAAAAATGTTGTTTTATCTTTTGAGGTATAACCTAAAATTACTCAAAATACATGGGATTGTCATTTTCATTCGGTATCATTTAGCCCATTGCTGAAACATTGGTCGATTGAGTTTTTGCCTAAAAATAAAAATTTCACCTGTCGCGGCTAATTTCCTAACATCAAAGCCTAAGGTAGTCACATTTTGATGGAAGATGAAACTCAGTAATTTTCAAATTTGCTGCTGTCCATTGCACTTTGTGAACTCAGTTCGAAATCTTCAAGTGCCAGTGTCATGTTAACGAATACCTTTTGCCACCAAAAATGTTGTAGCAACTTTTTAATGACAATGGAGACGTTATACAAGATCAAGATTAGAATTACTCTTTGCCGTAGGACACGAAACATATTTACCTGTTGATCCTTGTTTGATCTTCTGTTTCTATTTTGTGCATGTGAAAATCCTTTTAACATTCGTGAGCTATTTGAAATGTGATAAATTTTCAGTTGACACTTTTTGTGTTTTATATATAGAATTCTTTTTCATTTCGTTTGGTTTCGTTTATGAATGCAATTAAGCTCGTAAATTTAATTATTTATGTAAACAAACTGCAACATGAATTACAGTGGAGGAGACGAGTAATAAACACTCATCGAAAATTGACCAACTCCGATCTGATGATGAAGATTAAACCTGACACGAAGAACGTCCTCATAAATTCAAAGTGTGCGCTTTATTTTTTTTACCTTGTCGATTATCTGCTGCGGCCGTTTTTTCCCCCGTTTCGATGAGTTTTTATTAGCAGCAATTGATGAATGCAAAAGGGAGCTCGAAATGCACAACCTGTGCTCGAAATCCTGAAATACCGCATGAATGAGGGACCCAAGATTTTTTTCCTTTAACGTGCAACCCGCGTATTTTCACAACACAAAAAGCCCCAATAATTGTGTTGAAATCGCGTAATGATGATGAGAATTTCATCTTAACCACCTTTCAACTACGTTGGCAAGAAAGTACATATTTCGATTACATTAAAGGGCATGTGCCAAAATTGCAGTGAAAATTTCGTAAGTGCACAATTTGGTATATTAACGAATTAGGGAGCACTTAAGGTAATAATGGCACGCGTTCAATGTATAACGCGCGGTATTAATTTGGAAAAGATCCAGGTGTTTAAAATATTTCAAGGTTAAGCATTTTGTCATTTTCGTGTACTTGTCATGTATCTTAAGTACTTAAGACATAAGAGAATTATTATCGGTGATGTAATTCAAATTTAATTATAGGGAGATATGTAAAAAATGAGTAATAATTGTAATTTTTTTATGAATATCCGATGCAGTTAAACAAAAAATTTATGAGGTGTTATTTTGAATTTATTATGCACTGAAAACTTTGCTCTTCAAGTATATAACTACAAAAAGGTTAACAACATGACCCTAAAATTTGAATCATTTACCGAAAAAATCTATGCTTTGACGAGTTTAAGAATTACGCGAAAAGTTTAAAAAAACGAACTGTTGCTCTTTTCCCACTCTCTCTTACAAAAAAAAGGAAAACGGCTCAAATTCCTGGAAGATAGACAAGTGCAAAAATATTTATGATACTCAGAGAAAAATCTTCTAACGGAAAAATCTCCATGCCTAGTCTTTAATTCTGGGCTTTCTAGTACTACTGGCAGAGAACAAATAATCCAGAGAATAAACTCTTAGAACAAATTTTTAGAGAAAATTTTTCCACTGTGAGATGAAGCAAGAGGATCCGATGTAACACGGAAAAAATTATCCATTCGATTCCTCCATCTCATTGAATAGATACGACGAAAATGATTAGAAAATGTTCTCTCTGCTTCGTGCTCCCTAGTCTAAAAGTAATTAACTTTTAGGCCGTAGCTAGTGAATGATAGGGACATTTTTCCCCCCTTCGAAGGGGAAATTTGTCAAAAATTTGTTCTAAGAGTTTATTCTCTAGATTATTTGTTCTCTGCTACTGGGCTTTCTAATAATACTACTGGGCTTCCTATTTTGGATTCAATTTTTGAATCCAATTTTGAGTCCAATTTTGGGAGAGGTCCGATACTTGAATTAAAAAATATGTCAAAAATAATATTTTTTCAAATATATCGAGAATCGTTAAAGGTACGTAAAAACCGAAAAAATGCAGGAAATTGAATTATAACTGGGTAAACGATTCATAGGTGAGTTTTGTGCACCCCTTTCTTAATATTAAGAAAACCATCCTGAAGCCCAATTCAGACTAACGATTGCGATTACGATTGCGATTACGATTGCGATTACGATTACGATTGCGATTACGATTGCGATTACGATTGCGATTACGATTGCGATTACGATTGCGATTCCGATTAAAGCGTCTCGACCAACGAGATCAAAGCTTTCAAAGATAAAGACATGAAAGCTTTGATCTCATTGGTTGAGAAGCTCAATCGCAATCGTCAGAGTGATACGGACATAAAGATTAATCCACAGTCCCCTTACAGATGTTTAAAAACAACAAACAAACTAGATGTTATTTCATCGAGCATAAGTAAAAATAAATCAAAAAATATTTTTGCTCCATAGTATATATTTCATTTTCTTGTTCTTTTAACTTCTTTCCTTCTCTACGTCAGAGTCAGAACACAAGATAATGTAGTTATAAAAAGTTGATCATACCAAAAGCAGTCTCCTGGGAAAATTAAGTTTTTCATACCAAACTGACTTTATCAGATATAAATATTTAAGTTTATGCAACACCTCAAAGTGTTTGAGATCACTTTGTTTCTATAGAAAAACATAAAATTGAAAAGAATTCCATGTGTGACAAGTTTGGATATCATCTACATACATCTGTTACATCGCACTCCTTATAAGACTATTCTTATAATTAGAGATAAAAAAAAGAACTCTCTTGACCAGAAAAACTGGAAACATTTCTACTTATAGAACAAAAAATAAATAAATCATTCAAAAACTGATGTCGCACCAAAATCTTTTTCTGAGAGATTTTCATTTTCTCTAGAATAATTAAGATAAATATATTTTTTGCCTTTTATAACAAACAAAAAAAATCCAAACATTTAAATCGATGATTTTTCGATGTTTATGCAAATATTTGGACTATGAAATTCGACAGGACATAATTAAGAAACGCGTTGATTAGATCTGCTACAGTTTATTGACGGATTGTGGTTTTAATTTATGGATACGAAAACGAAATTAATCTGAAAAATAAGAAAACGTAAAAAAAAACATTTCAGCAACGAAATAAAATCTTCAAAGAGTCTCAAAATCTATGAGGTTTCTATCAAGTCTGAACCTTTGGATTTGATATCGGCGATGGATACGGTGTTTGACGACCAGTGGCCACTGAACGCAAATTAAAAGTATTCCTCCTAAATGTCGTAAATCAGTAACCAGGGGCCAACTATCACCTCTTTAGAAATGTTAATGTCTGCTCGTAAACTCTTAACGTCTTTACGACAAAGACCGCAAACGAAGCGTCCCAGCTAAAGACCCATTAAAGGAATAACATTCAAAATTTACCAACATTTTAGAGATAAATAAAATCAACCTAGAGTTTTACATTCCCCTGCAAAGACGTCAGAAATTACTTCGAACGGTAGTTATATGGTTTTAAGACGCTTAAATGCCACAAAATACGGAAAATGTGTCACATCGACGCTTAATAGTCGCATTCCTATGATGCTAAATTGCGCTTTCTGGAAAAACGCAAACCACCAGAAAACGTTTAATTACACGCACCTAAAATCAACCTTATATCTCTCCATTATAACAAAATACTAAAAAAAACATCAACTCACTTGTGCAACGAATTAATTCTAAGGGTTTTACATACAAATACCTTTTAGGTAATGAAAGGATACTTAAGATTTCTTTTGTGACTTGGGGATTGCGGACTCTTTTTCCTTTCTTACATTTTCGTCTGTCCTGCGTGTCAAAAAGAAATGTTTCCTCAAAAAGAGCCATTCCGTGATTGTAAGATTTTTTAGGGGTAATTCTCCTTACTGTCAAATGAGCAGGTTGTGGTCATTTGATTTGCATAATTGGCTACCCACGATTTATTCATCATTTACATATGACGATTCCAATAGACCTGTGAAAAGGGTCAAAGTCACGTTATTTATATTTAACATATATGAAAAGCGGTGAAATTTTCCAGATTCATACAACAATTGTGAAGTTTAATTTGAAGATTGTATTAAGTGTGAGGTCAATAAATAAAATGTCTTTTCAATAAACTAAGAACTTTACTCAAACAATAATACGAAAATAGCAATTAAAAACGAAAAAAAAACACTTTTAGAATTTAAGCCAATACTAAGGTGAGGTAAACTGTAGAGAAGTTTTGACCCAACGTAAAGACTTAAAATTTAAAGATGTATTCTATTAGGTTCCAAAATCTTCGCATTGCTGAAAATATTAAAAATAGATTTGGAGCAGTATTTAAAAGTACATAACATCAAACCGAGCGCAACTGGGTTACATGCCGGTCTTCTATACTACACGATTCTCCTACACATGATTTCAGTACAAAGCCTTTCTTCTTACAACACAAAAATTCTATAAGTGAAGTCATGTGTAGAAGAGTAACTTTCTAATAGCCTGAATTGGCGTCTATTTCATACGCAGGGCAACTTTTGTCATGCTTGTCTTAGGTCAAAAAAAAACAGTAGGTTTTAATGAAAAAAAAGATATCCATTGCGCTGTTATTTCTAAAACTATAATATTTTCTGAATTCTTCTCCAACTGTGTAGCTTTAAATTTAAGAGCGTATTTGAGTTCGCCAAACTAAAATTTTCGCTGCGATGCATTTTCTAAAGAATTTCTCCCCGTAGCGCATTTTTTCTCTTCCTAGCCGATTTCAGGGGAAGAAAGAGGACAGTCCACATAAGGATTCGTGGGCCAAAAATCAGTTTCCTAAACTCGTAACGTATGTCTGCCTAAAGAGGATTTTTAAATTATTCTAATTTTTTATGTAGTGAAACGGTTTTTCACAGAGTCGCAACATTTGTAGTCATTGCAAGTATCTATTTTCTATCTACAAACACAAAAAAAATTTTGTTTGAAAACAAAAAAAATCAATCGCTATCTAAAAGATAACAAAAGCTATAATTGCCAAACTGGCAATTATTGAAAACCGGTATGGTGATATTCGTATCAAAATTCGAACAGTTGTACCAAAATTCCACTTTGAAGTCAAACCTTCCAATAAGATTTTTTTAAATTTATTCCAATCGGATTTTGATGTATGAGAGTTTTATGTAGAATAATATCCTAAATAACTTTTGTTCTTGGACTTTTTTGATAAGATGCACCGTTTTCGAGATATTCACAAAACCGTTTTCGTTCGTGGTCCATTTTTGCCCATTAACGAACTTAGCCTCGCATTTTACGAAAAACGGATCTGCGCAAAATTTCAAGTCTCTAGCTCAATCCGTGCGCCCGAAATCCGCGCCACAGACAGACGGACAGACGGACGGACATGCAGAAATTAATTATTTTATTTTTTTTTTATTTTTTATTTTATTTTATTCAAATGGTACAAAAAAAAGGGCTTGCCTTATATAAATCTGTACAGGAGATAACGATTGCAATACTAACAATTCCAATAACAATTTTTTAAATTTTTATCATTCTAAACACACTGGTGTAATTCATTTTTATGTGTGATGACGGGATCTTGGCGTTACAAACGGTAAGGCAAAGTTAATATACCCTTTGGTTTCACCATACGGGTATAAAAATTGTCAAACTTGAATTAAACACATTCGAAATTTATTTTAACTGAAAAGCGTCCAAATTCAAACTTGCCTCTATTGGCAGTATTTAGTGTCGGGTTCTTTTAAGCGATTTAAAATTCATCGGAGTTTTTTAAAAAAACCTGTTCGAATGTGTAAACAACAAAAACATCCCCCGTAAGGTACTTAACACCGATTTACGTAGTTTTCTACTTCATAGCTTATTCTTTATAAAAATTAAGGACAAAAAATCATTAAAGCAACTAATTCTGGGTTGATTCTGTTGGCTGTAAGTTTGTACCTCTGTTTGCAATAACCTAACAGGTAGCTAATTTATATTTTGTTCGCGACCGTGCAAAAATATGCTGTTCAGATCGCTTGGATCTTGGATTTGTCTTTATGGTACCGTTTTATCCCTGCACGATCATCACCTGGATGTTGATGCTCTTAGGCTTCTTTGACTTTTACTTACAAGATTTTAAAGATATCGTCGTCTTATTATTCACCCTCCATCAACTCTGTATATTCTGTTTATCATTTCTTAATTTTTTACACAATTTTAGAAATAACTTCGATTCTTCTCACTTGTTCTGAATCAATCGACGACGTTTTTTTTTTGTTTATACGAGATCAGATTTTAACGAGATCAGAATTTATAATATTCAATAGCACTTGATAAAATGGAATTTATAATCGGTATCCTCTCAGTGCATGACGTTTAAAATAAGAAACATAAAAAAGTAAAATCACATCAGAGCAAATCGTTTTCCCGCAAACTTTTTATTAATAAAATGTATAAAATTATTAAAATCTACTCTTTTTAAGAGGTTTTCAAACTCGTATAATAGTTACGACGCCGCCGGTTAAATATTATAAAATTGAAATTTTGATTCTACCAATATATTTCGATTTTATAGGGAATGTAATGCAAAATAGTTTCTAATTTTAATTGTTTACAAAATTCGAAAAGCAGCGCGACGTATTTGATCGACATCAGCGAAAAATAAACCAAGATCTCCGATTCATCTAAAATTATAAAAAAACTAGTATTTTTTACCAAAATTATAATTATTTACGTTTTTTCTTTTGTCATTTGATTTATATTCAAATGACATCCAATTAAGCACTTTCAAGAATTGCTGTTTAAATTGAATTTATGTTAATTTGATCGTCAGACTATTTGCAGTTAAAAAAAACACCGAAAGCGCATTACTACAATTTTAGTGGCTGATAAATGCTAATATCAAATAGTTGTATTTCTGCTGTAAATGTTGGATGCGTAACCATAAGAAAAGACACGACACCATTTAAGGGTTGCTACCGAAGCTGCACTTGTTCGATTAGGAAAAAACTGATCAAGCAATTCAAATTTAGTACCAGCACCATCAATCTATATGATCTTGGGTAAATTCTTATTAAAAAAGTTTATAAAGTTTTACACTAACCGAAGTCTGAGGACCCATGAGCGATGAGTGCATCTTTCTCTCGAAATAAAGAATCCAATAAGACTAAAGATGTACCAGAGCTTATGGATGAACCATTCAAACACCCGTTTAACATCTAAGACGTTTGTCCATGTATTCACGGGGAAAAAGTGGTAAAAAAAATCACAAACCTGATATGATGCAAGAAGTAAGTTAATTCGTAGTCCCGTACACGGTTACTGCAAATTGACTACCATTTATTACTGTTCGAACATACCATTTAAAGGATGTTTTTGTTTAATTCAACCTTTATTGGATTGCTTGGATTTTATGTTTTATGTTTTGCGTTGCCGATCAATGTCTTCCATGTTTTGCTTTCGCCATGGTGCTAAAATGTGAATTGGTCATTAGAGTGCGTAAAATGAATTCGTTTCCCACTGGATCGGCACATAAAACGTAAATGGAAAATAAAAATAACTGCAGGAGTTCATTTTGAATACATAAATATATTGAAATTTAATTCTTTACTTGATTTCACAATGCGGTTACGATACTAATTTCATGGATCTACTGGTGTTAAATAAAATTCGTTTATCAATGACTGCAAAAATGATAATTTAGTTGACGAAGAAATTTTTATTTTTGGCTGAAATATCAATAGTAGAAATAAAATATGCTAAAGATACATAAAAAGCGTTATTAAATACCAGCTAACAAGACTCTCGTTGTTGGATTAACAAAAAAGGAAACTTCTCACAAATTTTAATAAACTATTTTTATCATGAAAACTAATTATTAATTTGATAAATTTTTATAATTATAAAAATTATAACCAAATTTTATAAAAAACATAACAAAAGCTATAATTGCCAATCTGGCAATCATTGGAGACCCGTATGGTGATATTCGTATCAAAATTCGAACAGCTGTACCAAAATTCCACTTTGAAGTCAAACTTTCCAATGAGATTTTTTAAAATTTATTCCAATCGGATTTTGATGTATGGGAGTTTTATGTAGAATAATATCCTAAATAACTTTTGTTCTTGCACTTTTTTGATAAGATGCACCGTTTTTGAGATATTCACAAAAAACGATTTCGTTCGTATGGGGGGTACCCCCCCTAATGGTCCATTTTTGCCCATTAACGAACTTAGCCTCGCATTTTACGAAAAACGGATCCACACAAAATTTCAAGTTTCTAGCTCAATCCGTGCGCCCGCAATCCGCGCCACAGACAGACAGACAGACAGACGGACAGACGGACGGACGGACAGACGGACGGACGGACGGACAGACGGACGGACATGGAAAATTCAATTTTTTTTATCATTCTAAACACACTGATGTAATTCATTTTTATGTGTGATGACGGGATCTTGGCGTTACAAACGGTAAGGCAAAGTTAATATACCCTTTGGTTTCACCATACGGGTATAATTATAACCAAATTTTAAAAAAAAATTGGATAAGCGAAAAAAAGTTTTAATTCCCAGCAACCTCTATTGAAGTAGAATAAATTTAGCTTTTGAATTTTCGTTCCCGGGACGCCGGGACAACAAACCAAATTTTATAGAACCAACAAAATGAAATTGTCTTATTGACAAAATCAAACCAAGCGATAAATTTTACTAACAAAATGTTGTTGTATCTATTATTAATATTTAAAATGTTGTTTTTTGTTATATTGATAATATTTTCCGTTCAGTATAGTCCTTTTTTAGCTTTCTTATAAGGGGCTCGCCCACTGAAAAAAATGGTCTTGAGGTGCCGCTCCACATGAGAGTAAATACGCGAGTAACTCTCAAAAACTCTCGAGAGTTACTCGCAGGAGGTTGTCCATTTG
Source organism: Chrysopilus asiliformis (assembly GCA_964034945.1). Classification (NCBI taxonomy): domain Eukaryota; kingdom Metazoa; phylum Arthropoda; class Insecta; order Diptera; family Rhagionidae; genus Chrysopilus; species Chrysopilus asiliformis. The sequence goes on from OZ035961.1 coordinate 103,390,743, forward strand.
AGAGTTAATTTCGGTGATTTTTCTCTTTTCGAGACCAATATCTTGATTTTTTGACATCTTGCTTTGGCGAGTTCTCGAGAGCTACTAGAGAAATTCAAACGCCGTTCGTATCTGGCGAGCAACACCCGAAAGTTCAGTGGGTGCGTGTCGACTAGATAGTAGAATCACTTTTGACAGCTCGCAAAAACTAGCTCGCGAGTTTTTGCGAGTTTCTACGAGCAACTCTCAGAGACGTGTCCATTTGCGAGTAGCTGCTATCGAGAGGTTCTGGCCGGCATTTAAGCCTAAACCCCAATTACGCGTTCGTGCGTGCGGCACCCACGCGGTGAAGGTAAAAACTACGCATTTATATGAGTAAATGTATAATTGCGCGTTGCCCAGACGCGTTGCCGCGTCCGTGCCGCGTAGAGTAGGCTCATTTTCTACTTTTAGACGCGGTGACAACTACTAGATGCCAGAACAAAATCATGCCGCACGCACGAACGCGTAATTGGGGTTTAGGCTTTACTCTCATGTGGAGCGGCACCTTATGCCTGGAGCCCAATGCACGCAACGCGAACGCACAAACTGTCACTTACAAGTTTGTTCAATAGAAATAATTTGAAGTGAGCACAGTGAACGCAGTGAACGCAACTACAACGCAAAAGTTTGCAAACTTCTAACTTTGCCGCAGCAATTCTGCGTTGACAGTTCATAAAGTGAGGTTGGGGAAATGCCGTTCGAGGAAAAATTGCTAGCCTTAGTGCAAAGAACAAAGATAAAGACCAACAAAGCAAATTATCGCTTTAGAATTATCCATTTTTGTAATTTTGCCAACTTTATACCACTTTATATTATGTCACTTGTACTACTTCACGAGATGCCATTGGGCTCTGCCGCTGAAATGTTGCGCTGCGTGACAGTTCACAGTGTTGCAGTTGCGTTCGCGTTGCGTTCGCGTTGCGTTCATTGGGATCCAGAGGTTAAAAATTGTAAATTCAAATACGAGAAATAGATAGATATATTACTGAGACAGAGAAAGTGCAACTGACACGAAAACTGCCCGAAAAGTTGGTCAGAAAAAATGTCTTGAATTTCCTCTGCTTACACATTCGAATCGAAAAGATTTTCGGAGCAAAGGGCGCTGAATTTAAAAAATCAAATGGCGCTAAATTTAAAATTTTAACTTTTTATCGTAATATCGTAAAACCTATTACTATGTTATTGTTTACAGAATATTAGACGAGTTGAGAATAATATATAATTTTTCTATGCAATTGTTGGCCCAAAAATTAATGTGAAAGTTTGATCTGTTATTTAGTTTGGTAAAAGCATTTATTTTAAAAAGTGGTTTGGTTTTAGTTCAGTTCGGTCATATTTTTTTAAAAAATTCTTTGGTTTTGGTTTGGTTCAGACATCTTATTTTCCGAGTTGTTCGGGCTATGGTTTGGTTTTGATTCACTAAAATTTTAATGGTTCAATGGTTTTGGGTTCGGTTCAAGAAACAGGTTTGCATCTCTGGTGTTTTATAAAATTCAGTACATTTTTACTGTAAAAAAAAGAAAAAGCTCCATTTGTAGTCGTATTAAATTTCAACTTCTAAGATGTTTTTGTGACATTTTTATCTATTATTTTTTTTTTATTTTAATGCTTTTCAAACGTTTTTACGCAAAACTTCTTTTGATCCCGCCTAACGTTTGTTCCACGTAATTATTTCCGACATTTAATGAACATTTAAAAATCAACAGAATCAAAAATATTTTTAATTAGACACCGTTTTATAGTGATAAAAACTTTTAATATTTATTTTCTAGTGACTAACATCAGTTATTGCCGTTTTTCGCTTTATTACAGCATTGCCCGTAAACATCGGCACGATTTAGAATAGGATAGGATGACATTTGGCCTAATGTCCAGAAATATGCCATTCTACTATCCGCATGTGGATACCATCATTTCATTAACGATAAACGTTTCTTTAAAAAAAAATCGTTTTATCGTACACACGGTTTTTATTATCGTCAGGCAACTTTATGGACACTGTGCCGCCCATTTTAGAGAATCCTCCGTTGAAGTTTCTGATGCACGTTAATGTTTTTATAAAATTTATTTATATTCGTTTCTATACTAAAAAACATTTTTTTGCTTGTACTTTTTCGTGATAATTAAGGCGTATACAAGTCAGTTCTGATATCCATCGCCATAACGAAAGGCAAAACCTATAACTAAATGCTTATATGCTTTTTCAGTCGCTATATGATCTTTATTAGCACCGAATAATGTCTTTTAATCATATAAAATTTTGTAAAATCTTTAATTAAACTTTTTTTTTATTGTTTAAGCATAAGACGACATCAGCACAAGTGGCTACTGTCGGAATGGAATGATTTTAAAACGAGCTTGATGACCCGTTTTGATTATTTATACTACCTAGAGATATCTACGTAAATTTTGATTTTCAAACATTAACCGAATGACATAAATGGATTTAGTAGAATATTTTTTTTTTCAGTTTATAACCTTTAGCGGTAGGTTTTTTAACCATTTGATATCTTTGCTTTTATCTCAACTATTAAAGTCTTGCAAAGTGTAACTATTGAAGGATCTTTCACAGATTTGAAAAAAATTGACCTCAAGAAAACCGCGATTTTTAAAAGTAATTGGTTATGTTTTCGTAATATTGCAGATTTTTTTATCATTGGGGATTGGAAGTAGATTATCTAAAAAAAATATTCAAAAAAAACTGCCCCTTACAGGTAAGCTCCTACGAATCATAGGACACTGTCGACCTAGATTGAGGATAAAAAAAACTATTTCTAGCGGTCCCGGAATTCCAACGAAAGGCCAATGGATTTTGATATTAAGGTATTTTGTTATAGACAGATTCCGAGCCTAGAAGAAAAATGCCTAATCTCAGTTCCGAATTGACACAGAAGAAAGGAAGTGCTTCTTAAGCCTCTGCGTGCTATAATCGGAAGTGAACATAGTGGTGAGTTTTTGCAAAGCCTGAAAAAAGTAGCTCCTGCAAGTTTTAAATAAAATACTAAAAACGGTAGAGCTTTTTTTCAAATCAAAATCTATTCAAAAGATCAGAGTAAGAATTTACATACCTACAAAAATTAATAAAAATTCAAATGAAAAAAAAAATTTTTTTCTTTTTTAGTAACACTTTTACAATAAAATATTTTTTAATTTTTTTTAAACTTGTTTTTAAATTTTTTTTATATTTTATTCTTTTATACTCATATATCCTAACAGGATCTTCCGCTATCCATACAAACATTTTAACATCAGAATCGTATTCAGCGATCCCAAAAACCCCCACATTAGATATTTTTCCAGAAAATTTGAGGGAAAGGATAACCACGTTAACCATGATATCCTTACAGGACCTTCCGTTATCCTTACAGATTTCTTAATGGCAGAATCGGATTTACCAACTCCAAAAAATCCACAGATGAGATTTTTTTCGGAAAATTCTAGGAAAAGTATCATCACGTTATCCTAACAGAACCTTCCCTTATCTTTGCAAGGACGAAGTAGGGAAAATATTGTATTGTCATCGAAAGTACGTATACAGTGGAGTCCGCTTAAAAGAACACTGAAAATGTCAGCAAAATTGGTTCTCTTAAGCGGGTTGTTCTTTTAAGCGGTGTTCTCTTAAACAAATTAAAATGAATGGCAATAATCTAGAAAAGTAAATGCCACAAGAAATTGTGATTTTAAGCGGGATGTTCTTTTAAGCCATAGTGCTCTTAAGCGGACTCCACTGTATATGCAAAATTTCAAGTCAATCGGATGAGTGGAAATGAGTCAAAATTAAATTACAAGAATTGATCATGACAAGCAGACAGACAAACAGGCAGATACGAAATCAAGCTAAATAAAAGTTTTTAAAAATAGATGAAATATAAAATTATTTTGTGTAAAACAGTAATATGCAATAAACATAATTCGATCTTATTTTCATGTTTCCGGTCGTTATCCCCTTAAAAGATCTTGTAGCATTTTTAAATCACAAGGATTCATTACATAATGTAAGCATATCCTTAAATGGAGGTTCCCAAACTGGGGTGCGGGAAATTTCGAGTGTGATTACTTAGGATTCACTGTAATAAAGTGATTTTAGACCTTGACACGCAAAAATTTTCACCTACGGCGTATTTTTCTACCAATTTTCTGCCTATGGCGGCTCTTTCTGAAAAGCGTGGTTTGAGATTCCAAGGGGTGCAGGCCACTATAAAGTTTGGGAGCCATTGCCTTTAAGTATACCTTTATAACAAAAATTTACCTTGAAATACTGTTATAAATCTCACTTCGATGTAGTTAGAAGCGTTTATGACTCGATTAAAACGGCAATAAAATAAAATTTCCCACTCGGTTTCAATAATTAGTTACTAAGAATTTAAAAGAGAACCATATAGAATTGCTGTAATGTTTTAAGTACGAAGCATAAAAATTAAATCTTTTACAACAGCGATGTGCGATTTACAATTTGAAATGTCTGAAAAATAACGCTTTATGTCAGCATTTATTAAAATTTTGCATATACCGGGTTATTTAATTTTATCAAGGAGTTCGCTACAAAATTAATTAACTGAATTCGAATGCGAAGAGAGGAAAAATTAAAATAACTTGCACGGTAATCAGCACCAACCGGTGATTACTAATTTATAACATGAAAATGCATTGCCAAATAGATTTACGACTTCAGGTGGCAGGGATTTAGTCCCGCTAATATTGAGCGTATAGGTGTCTGATTATAAATTCAGGTGAAAGACATTAAATGATTTTAAATTGCCCGTTTGACGGCGGCGTTCGCTAACGTCACAAGTGAACTCAGTAGCCCGATTCTAGATAAAGGACATGGGCATTTTATTCACATAAAAGCTCACCGGATGACGTGTGTATGTTGCAAGCGAACATATGCAAATTTATTTTCCGTTTAGTTTGGTCGTAAAATGCAAAGAAAACTGATTTGATTATACTTTGAAATATATATGAAACCGTGGTGAACATAACAACCATATGATTACTGGAAAAATGATTTTCACTCCAAAACTTGCATAATAATCACGATGTTAAAACACGAATCACCCTTCATTACCCTAAGATACCCATTCACCCTTAAATCATAAGTATAGGTTAACATACATAAAAGATATCTGATGTGAACAGCAAATGAGTTTCTTATACAAAATCTACGTTCCTGCGGTATTTATAACCAGACGAATGATTTATTAGTTTACATAAAAATTTGTGTTTTATTACGAAATCTAAAATAGTATTCGCGGATGGGTACGGGTGCTTGCGGAGCGGCTAGGGGCATCTATTCACAATCACTAAGAACTTATTCCCGTAGCCAATATTTTTTCGAAACCTCGTTAGTTTGCAAACAATTCGCCACAATATACTTTTTTACATTTTGATGAAAATATTTCAATAACGATAAAAGATAGCGGATAATGGTGAAAGAGAAAATGGTGGGAAATATGATTCTCTTACATTAATCTACATTAAAAACCCATTCGTTTAAAAAAAATCGCGAAAAACGAAATTGGGATTTTTAAAAGGCCACCATTTTGGTTAATTCCGGTTAACGGATTTCCACCAAATGTTGACAGGATCGTCCCATTACCACCTACAAAACTTCATGGCTCTAGCTCTAGTAGTTTTTGAGAAATCTTGTACACAGGCTGACAGGCTAACAGACAAAAATACATTTTTGTAATAATGCCCCAAACCACTCGGGGAATGTTTTTTTTAGACAAAATTAAGAGCTCGAAATTTTTCATGAATACAATACTTTATTATGCTTTGTATAAGAAAGTAAAAAATCCTGTACTAGTTCTGAGCAGACAACACAGTTTTTATACCCCCGGATTTTAAAAAACATGCCGTAGGTGGATATTGTGGTAATTATTACAATTTCGATATTGCATGTTAAATCCAAAATATGTATTTTTGTAAAGCACGCAATCAGTGTTGATAATTTACATCTCACAGCATAAATTCTATTTTATATTTCATATTCATATTCTATGCACCGTAATTAATGCAGTGTTTACCTATGTTTTATATGGGTGCATCAATTGTAGTATCGAAACATAAAATTTTTTGGACACTCAATTTTAGGAGTTCACTGGAATACTTGGTCAGAAAATTATGTGTAACCAAAAAGACAAACCGGCACTTAATAGTGGTTTGGTAATTTATCAAATGGCAATTATTGTTTCTTCAACAGTACAATTTCGTATTTATTATCGAATTATCACTTTCGAATGTAAATAGAATAAATGCAGTGACGAAATATTTCTATTGCATGCTATTTCCGAGTCGGATGTTAAGTGGTTTTAAATTGTTTTAGAAGAGCAACATATTAACGATATTATCCTACAAAGTTATACCATGTAACTCAGTCAATTTTAAACGTTGTTTTGTTGCTCTTCTAAAACAATTATGCCAGAAACAGGCTCCTATGGTGTTTCAGAGCAAACATCCCTGACCTGTTGGGGGGAATTGAATGTGAAAACATCCACAAAAATAATATAACATTTGTTGTATAATTTCTTTGCAGACTTATAAGCCAAGAAATTCCAATAGAATTCAATGCTAGAAGGTCACGTAAAAACCATGAATCAGAAATGGTTCAATGGTTAAACAATAAATGTTTTATATTTGAATTAAAGGACAAAGTAGTAAAAACAAATATCCAACCATTCATTTTAAATGCAGGTATTTGATTTAAATGCATCTAAAATTATATAAATTAAAAGTAGGTATTAAAAACAAAAACCCAATCATTCAATTTAATTGTCGAGCAGAGAACGCACTCTTACGCCATGTATTCAAAACAAATAATCGATCATTTGTTTTGAATGTATGGGCAGTTAATCGGGGCTATTAGCAATGGTGAATAGAAAAGAGAATGAGAAAGAACCATTATCGTCATTGGTGACACAGAATACCAAAGATGGTAATATGATTTTCCACTTTTGAATACGATATTAAAAGGGATTTTCGTTATTTTTTCATCAACCTGAATTTAAAAAAAGGATAAGAAGAAAATATTTTGAGCTATTTTTCATAAGATTTTTTAGGCCCATTTTTTCAGTTTTTTTTTTCAAAAATCACTTTTTTGCAAAATATTACGAGGGGAGTATGTTTTTTGAGGTATGACTATCATATTCACTAATAATAAAGAAAAGAGATAATAAACAAGAAGAAAGGTTACTTTGTTGTGGCGTCGATTTCTTCTCTGAGAAAAAACAACAATCATTTGGCTTAAATACTTTTCATTTAAATCAAATACAAAAACCATTGGCGTAAAATTTAGCGGTTTTTTTATTTGATTCAACTACTTTTTCGTAGAATCTAATGACAATTTTCTCTCAGTATATGGACCAATCTGATTTACCAATTTTACTGGTAAGACAGTGCTGGCATGCCATTTTCGAAAGATGCGCTGGTATGCTAGATTTTTACAGACAAAATTAAAGTGGGAGAAACTATTGTAAATTTTCAAGAAATTATATATTGCGCCTTATCAATATTTCATTAGAAAATATGTAAATGCCTATGGAATGCATAGTAAAAAAATGACAAGAGGGCAGATTTGAGAGGGTAGAGAATAGATTTGCCATCCTCCAGGTGTTTTAAATTCAATATTTTTACAATCATAATTTGTTGTTTCCAGCTTACTGACATGTCTCGTACTGAACTTTTTTACCAGAATTTGCCCACTAAAGAAATATGAAAGACTACCACTAAATCAGCTAACCAGCTGATATAAGAAGAAATAAAACTTAATTCAGTTTCTATGTTAGCATGACAGAATTTTTAAGATTATTTTTATGTCAAAATTTTTAATCGGAGGCGCAGTAAGCATAACGTGTTTTTTCTCAAAAGTTTTTAAGAAAGTGATTTCCCGATTTTTTTTGCGCTATTTCTAAAGCGTATACAAAACTTTTTAACCCAGCAACAATGGTTCGACATTCTAGTCAGAATATTCGACACTTGCATTTTTCGCAAGTAGGTACTTACTGTCTTATACGAATTTTACAAAATGAAGTACAACACTGCAAAATTATGATTTTATAAGAGAGATATTTGCAAAGAATTTCAGGTTTTTCCATCGAAATTGGCGCGAGATCAGCACCGAAGCATAAAATTGCAATAAATCTTGCACCGGAGTCGAGTGACTTTAAATTATTTTTTTTTTAATGAAGTGTAAAGTATTTCAAGCAATACAATTATGTTTCGCTTTGTGCCGTGATAACTTTCAATTATGTTTTGCAAAGGTCATAAATTATCATCGTAACCATGTTAAAATTGTGATTTGATGATGACTAATTAAGGAGTAACCTCAGGTTATTTACTAAATAATTGATATCTGTGTAATTGAACCGACAATTTTTTTTACTAAACTTATTAAAATAATTGGTAATCTATTTTTTGTGGTAAAAAATTAAAAAAAAAACATGTAAAACAAGAAAAAAATAATAAATTAGAGTTATCTTTCGTTTTGATGATTTCAAATATTTTACGGTGATTTGCTTCATGGGAATTCTTTTCACCGGTGGTATCATATGTCACATTTATGAAATGTTGTGATTCTCGTCGTTTAACATTAAAGAAATCGACAAAAAAAAACTCCGATTTTAAATGTGAAAGAATAAAAAAAATTTAATTTATACACGCGCGTAGCAATTCGAATTCTGCTTTTTTTCTTCAAAAATATAAAATCCAAAAAAATATTGCTATCTTCTCCATCAGATATTGTTGGTTAATATACCGTCTTATAGTGCGGCCTTGTACCTTTTCTTCACGGTTGTTAGTGTTTATCAGTTATTTGAAGCTTCTTCAGCAGTTTCAAGCAATTCAACGTATTTCATTGGGGACCATATGAGATGCTCCCTGCTTATAACTTTGTCAAAGTGTTATGAGTCTCATGGCGCCCAGCATGGGGCTCATTAGGGAATTCTTTTAATAATTGCTAACCGAAGAACAAAAGGGGTAGAAAAAAAAATCCGAGACTAAAGTCAAAGTTAAAGTTACAGAGTTGAGAGTAATTTGTTTTAGTGGTTTTGATAAACTAGTAGCGATGCTTATCAAAGAAATTTTTATTTTATAATAAAAAGTTTTCTTTTTTCACATTATACCAGCTTTTAATAAAAATAAACTTTATTTCGACAGGAAATTATTATTTTTTAGTTTTTATAACGGTGGCTCTCTCATTTAAAATGTTTTGAATAAATTAAATTCGCCGTTCCAATTATAGTCGATATTGTTTTGAGAAAAGAACACATTAAAGATTGTTTTTCATTATGGCAGCCAAAACAATAATTCCGGGTTCGATGCATAAAAATTATTTATTTTCGTTCGTTGACTTTTGTGCGAAGTAAAATGTTTAAAAATCTAAATATTTGATTTTTTTATTCAATTTTTGTATGCCTTGCATTTAGTTTAAAAACTAAACTACACCTCAGAAAAGCTACAAAATTTTGCAGACAAAATTTGGTTCAAAAAAATCTATTTGTATAAAAGCGGGGTGAATGAATTTTGTAATTGGATTTTGATGTGTGGAAGGGCTGTCATATTCTAAATAATTTCAGAAAAAAACCAAGGTTAATGAATAGCAAAATTTGACGTCTATGAATAAGTGCTGTCAGATGAAGACATCGTAATGAATCTCTCAATTTGTTAAAATCGGAACTCACCAAAACCCCTGACCCAGAATACCAAATTCTTTTCTTTTAATTACAAATTAAGAAATCTCTTAACATCTGTTACCTATAATTGGGAGGTAAATTTAATATCATTGTATTTTTGAATTGTGGCTTAAATAGAAATGGTTTCGATAGAAACAAAAATATTCCAATACAACCTTTACCCAGAAACTATTCAAAAATAAAAATTTTAAAAATCCTAGAAGTCGAGAAAATTAAATAATTTTTTCTGGCTTAATTTTTAAAAATCTATAATTTTCCAAAAAGTAATTGGGTTTTAATCTGGCTGGATAAGCTACCAAAAATTATTTTTAAAATAATAAAAATCAATAACGCGCGAATATGTGGTTATCAAAAAAGTGAGTAATTTCCATTTATTGTACGTAGTTTTGAATTGAATGTGCCGCCACTGATATTATATATTTATTAAACGCCTGTGTGTATGCAGAGTTGCATAAAAGTATTATATCATTCTATTCGAAAATTGGAGTAATTTTGTTATAACAGTTGAGACAAAAGCTTTATTATAGAAAATTTAAAACAAATTTATTTCGTCGTTGCTCATTATAAAAACATATGCATTCATGACATCGTCAAAATACAAAACTTTACTTTTTTCTTAGAAGACTTTCTTAGGAAATATTTATAAGGTAGAAAGTCAAAATTTTGTTCGTTTCAATATAAAGTTGTATGAAAGTCGAAAAAAGGGAAAAACTTTTAATAGACATTTAAATTTAATAAATTTTCTGGCTTTCAAAATCCTAAAAAGAATTAAATGAATAAAAAAAAGTCCAAAACTGTATTTAAAAACAAGCTTGCTTTTGAAAAATCTGAAAAAGATAAAAATTCGTATGAAAAATATTTATAAGCAAGATCAAAGCATAAAAAACAGAAACTATATATTTACGGCTCATGCTTTTATCTTGCTTTTATTTTTAATACAAAACGCCCGCAAAATTGTTTTCCTCTTCAATAAATTTTGCAAATAAAAGCTTATTTATATTTATAAACTAAATCTCAATTTTTACTTTCCTCGACTATAGAGAAAAAGCATAACGGATACGGACTCAAGAACGAGAGCAGACAGAAACTGTCTGATCAGTTCGAAATCCGTTTCAGGCAAAATTATGAGGATGTCTGTGCATCTGTCTGTCGGTCTGTCCGTTGTACGTATTTTAAAGAACTCAAAAACGCGTTGACCTAGCGACTTGAAGTTTTTATACCCGTATGGTGAAACCAAAGGGTATATTAACTTTGCTTTACCGTTTGTAACGCCAAGATCCCGTCATCACACACAAAAATGAATTACACCAGTGTGTTTAGAATGATAAAAAAATTGAATTTTGCATGTCCGTCTGTCTGTCTGTCTGTCCGTCTGTCCGTCTGTCCGTCTGTCCGTCTGTCCGTCCGTCTGTCTGTCTGTCTGTCGGTGGCGCGGATTGCGGGCGCACGGATTGAGCTAGAGACTTTAAATTTTGCACAGATCCGTTTTTTGTAAAATGCGAGGCTAAGTTCGTTAATGGGCAAAAATGGACCATTAGGGGGGGTTCGTTAATGGGCAAAAATGGACGGTGCATCCTATCAAAAAAGTCCAAGAACAAAAGTTATTTAGGATATGATTCTACATAAAACTTCCATACATCAAAATCCGATTGGAATAAATTTTAAAAAATCTTATTGGAAAGTTTGACTTCAAAGTGGAATTTTGGTACAACTGTTCGAATTTTGATACGAATATCACCATACGGGTTTTCAATAATTGCCAGATTGGCAATTATAGCTTGTGTTATGTTTTACCTATTTTTTCCGCAACTAAATATTGCAGAGGAAAGTTTTGTGATGATCACATCTGATGTTTTTTAGATCAATTAAAAAAAAGCTACTAGGTCCTGATTTTTTTAATGATAGCATGAGCTTAAATTAATAATGATTTGAAAATCTAGTACTTGGAAAAGTTTTTTTTTCTGTATTCAATTAAATTTGATTGGTCCATGGTTATTTTAAATTCAGTTAAAATTAACAAAAATATCGTATTAGATATTTCTCAACTTTTTTTACAAATCACTCTGCTTTAATTAAATTACGTAACCAATTTAAATATGTATTTCGATTACAATTCTTAAATACCTTAATGCCACATTTGTAATGCTCATCATTGCAAATTACCCAACCGGATTTCAATAAGCCGAGTTAATGATAAAATTATGCCATAGAAATGTAATTAAGACTTCAATAAGATTACATTGCGTAATTTAAACTATTTAACACAATTTCTTTATAAAATCAAACATAATTCAACACTTTACACAATCAAAGTCAAAAAATCTAATGAACTGTAAGACAGGCTCAACAATACCACAAATGAGCAATGCAACAAGTGTAGCTAACAAAAGAGAATCATAAAAGTTATTAAACTTTTGATGGGGTAATCCAAGCAATTATAAAATCGTGTAAACGTGGTGTAATTCAAATGCTTAATAACGATGATAAGTGGGTAGTGAAAATGACCGTTTTGTCGTGTGTCCGAAAAAACGAAATGTTGGAAATTTATAATGATCATTATTTAATCAATGATCTTAATATCTTTTTTTATGTGTTCAAAAATTCACTCTTTCGTGATATTTGATATAGAAAAGCTAGTAGTTTATCATCCAGAAGTGCTTAGTAATTATCTGGCATAATCTTACGCCGCATTGCATTTCCGTGTAGTAAATTTTTTTACTTTCACTATGGGTATTACCGCATGATTGCTAGTCGCCAGATTAAAATATTACTATGCAAGTTCCAGATCTTATGCAGCACGTCACTCGACAGACATGTTATCTGATGAACGTATGCTGCAGGTCTACTTTCCCAATAATCTTGGTCAGTTGATAAAAATGAAAAAAAAATTAAATCTGTCAGGAATTCAAATTCAAACTTAGCCGTTTTCCTGAAAAATTGCCACTTCCTGGAAAATTTTAAAAAAATAAAAAAAAGCGTTTTTCTTTTTAGAATGTTTATTTTCCATGTTTTCTTAATAAAAAAAATTATAATAATTTTACTATACATTTTTTATTTGTTTTTTTTTCTTCAATTTCTTTATTCAACATATAAAAAAATTATATATATTTTTAAAAAAAAAATCTGTAGTTGAGTAAAGTTTATTGCACACTTAAAAATTAACTCAAATCACAATACTGGGATAAATTGCAATTAACTTAACTGCAAACTACAGAGACCCAACAAAAAAAAATAATAATAAGATAAAGTATGTAATTTACACGGTGGCAGATAAAAGGAAATGAAAACTTAGTTTTTTTTACGGAAATAATTTACATACGATGAGAAATTGAAAATATAGAAATTCATAACGAGATAAGTAATATTCAATAAAGTATATTTGGCTCGGAAGTTAGTTTAGCTATCGAGTGATTTAGTTCTAGTTAAATACTCGAGTCTTAGCGATTGTGACGTCACGATGGAAAGTAAATAAAAATTAAATAAAAAAAATTTCAACACGATGTGTTACTCAATCGAATGCACGTTGGGAAAATCACTTGTCTGTTCAATTAGACAAAACAAACAGTCCAATCATATGGTGGTCAAATGAATGAAAATTAAATTGAGTTTCATTTAATAGTGGTGGTAGTGGTGACCGTGATGTTCATGGTGTTCTTCCTTGTGTACTGGATACTCTACGGGGTACTTGACGGGATAGGGAATTTCTTTGTGGACGGGCACCTTGACTTCTGAATAAACGGGGTATGGTTTGTCGACTGGAACTTTGACTTCGTATGGAACCGCTTTTTCAACAGTGTAAGGGATTTTCTTTTCGACAGTGTAAGGTTGTGGATATGGAACTTTAACCTCTACTGGATATGGTTTGTCGACGTAAACCTTGTAGGGTTTGTCAACTGGCACCTTGACCTCATATGGGACTTTCTTCTCCACAACAACTGGGTAGGGTTTTTCTACCTCAACGGGGTATGGTTTGTCAACGTAAACGTTGTAAGGCTTATCAACTGGAACCTTCTTGACAACTGGCACCTTCTTGATGACTTCGTATGGTTTTGGGACGGGGATCTCTACCTTGACCTCGTATGGGACTTTCTTGATGACTTCGTAGGGTTGCGGTACTGGAACCTTAACTGGCACATGAATCTTCTTTTCTACGGTATAAGGCTGTGGCACGAACACTTTGACTGGGTATGGACGATCGACTGGAACGTGGACAGGGACGTGCACTTTCTTTTCAACAGTGTACGGTTGTGGAACATGCACTGGATATTTGACGTATTCTTTAACGGTGTATGGGACCTTCTTTTCAACGTAGTAAGGTTGTGGGACATCTACCTTAACCTAGAAATGAAAAAAATATATATTTTGTTTGGATAAATAAATAGTTTAATGTTGAACGGGTTAATTTTTTGTAAATACACTAAAAGATTTGTAAAAAAAAAGCGAATCCTCTATTTTTACAACAGTAATTTTCGTGCACAGCCAATCTTGTGATGGATTAGATATATCTCTTACAATTTCAAAATTTAACACGTTAACTGCCGCGTGAGTTAAATACAACTCGCATGTACTGCAATCCCAATACTGGAATAAATTGCAATCAACTTAACTGCAAACTACAGAGACCCAAAAAAAAAATAATAAGATCAAGTATGTAATTTACACGGCTTCGGCGCCGTGCGAGTTATGAGTATATGATTCCGCTGTAAAATTGACTCTAAGGCCGCGTGTTTCGCGAAGGTATGTTAAAATATAGACTGGCAAATTAATACGGCGTTTTGGTATATTTAACGCATCATTCTGAATATTCATTCTTATAATCAAAAAAACATTTTGCCAGTAGTATTTTGCGACATTATTATAATACAATTTTATGCCTAAAATGCATAAAAAAGTAGCTGTGAAATTTCATGGCTCCAACTCTAGTAGTTTTTGAGAAATTTTGTATACAGACTAACAGACTAACAGAAAGACATTTTTGTAATAATGCTAAAATCGACTCAGGAAATGTTTTTTTATACAAAATAAACAGATCGAAATTTTTCATGAATACAACACTTTATTATACTACGTATAAGAAAGTAAAAAGTCAGGTCAATTTATTGCATGGTTTATTATTGTAATTTTATGAAAATATTTCGTAACATCATTTGAGATGAGAAATTTTTTATCAACGATCAAATCACATGTTATTCGGAATTTCCCCCAAAAAATTTGTCCCATTTAGACAATAAAAGAAAAATGCTCTGGTAAAGAAAAAGAGTTCAAGGTTCAAAATGTCTACACTCAACCATTTGGAAAATTACGCTTTTATAACAATTTGAATTTAAATTGTTAGGAGAAATTATGGTATTTTTGATGGCCTTAAATTGAATTCTTCCATTATTACATTGTGTTGCGGTATAAAATCATTTTTCAACTATTGAAAATGAAAGTGAAATAAACTTGAACCAATTTATGATTGTATCTAAAGGTTAAAATAATTTAAATTTCAATAAATAAAAAAAGTTTATATTGTTGGAAAATTAAGCAAAATTGTTTGAGGATACTTAAATGTTCAATCTTCTTTTCATATAATTTTTGCTATCGATTTTATGATTAATTTTATTATTAATAAAAAAAAACTAGTTCCATCATCGTTTTCTATCTTCACTAAAAAACGGGTTTAAATGATAATCGCGATTTCGAATTTTATTTTGTGAAATTGAATTTTTATTGTAGTTGATGTAACAACGTTATGTAATTAATTTGACCAGATCTTTAATGTGTTTTAATAAATTCGTCTTGTCTATTTCTGCTGAATTATAGTATTAAGCTAAGATTATAAGACGATCCCATAGATTTGTTAAAAAATCTAAATCCTGCATTTGTATAAAAATGGTGGTAAAGATTTAATACAAATACCGGAAACAAACAACAAACTGATTACGAAATAAAAACCTGTTTAGGTATTTCGCAAAATACATGAGAGGCTGGAAATTGAAAAGTCAAATGCACTTTTGCAATCTCAGAGTGGACCAAAAATAAAATTTTACACATATGTATTAATAAAGAAATTTTGGAAATTTTTTAAATGGATAAATAAAAAAATTATAAAACCATGTCTTATAACAACATTTTGAATACAACAAAAACCAAATTATAACAGGGCACCAATCATGTATTCCGACGCGTCTCTGTCTTTCGACTTCGACGCAGCTTTTAACTCTTGACTTCGCCACATCTGCAGCTTGAAATTTCGCGGAATCGTCACTATGAATCGAAACGTGGTTCTGACTGTCACTCCAGGAAATTTGACGGTGCTAATATGGCGAAGTCAAGAGTCAAAAGCTGCGTCGAAGTCGAAAGACAGAGACGCGTCGAGATACATGATTCCAGCCCAGGTCACTTAGGAAATTTTTTTCATGCGAGTGGTTGACCTGTAAACGTAATTGTTATTTGTTATAAAGGGAAAATATTGTATTCGTGATGGAGACCGGTTCGAGAACGCAGGCAGGTAGAAACTTTCTGATCAGTACGAAATCCGTTTCAGGCAAAATTATGCATCTCTCTGTCGGTCTGTCTTTTTTACGCACCTTAAATAACTCGAGAACGCGTTTAGCTAGCGACTTGAAATTTTTTATAAATCAGCTTTACAAAAATTGTGGTTTTCTATCAACTTTTGGAACTTTTGGAAGAGTAACGTCGGCTATAACGGGTACCTCCCATGCATTTTTTTTTTTTTTTTTTGAAAAATACAGTTTTTTGAAAATTTTGTGAAACTTGTACGCTTTGGAGAAAATTTGAATATAACCAAATTCAAAGAAAATAAAATTTCCCGCTTTTTTTCCTTTAACGATTTTTACGTATCTTTAGCGGTTTGAAAAAAATATTATTTTTTACATATTTTTCCGAAATTAAATATTGCTGAGGAAAGTTTTGTGCTTATCACAACTGATATTTTTTGTTTTTAACTTTTCATGTTTTTCACAAAAAATGTGAAAGGTTTGGGTATATTTTAAAAGCAATATTTCGAAATTAAATTTTTAACCAAGCGAAACTCACCTCATAGGGTACTTTCTTCTCAACGGTGTAGGGTACGTGTTTCTCTACGGTGTACGGGACTGGAATCTTTTTTTCAATAGTAATGGTTTTAATGTGTTCATGATGATGATGATGATCGTGTCCACCATCGAATGAAAAATCACCAATCGAATGATGCAATCCACGTTTTTCGTGATTCTGTGATTCGCTGTTTGTCGATTCGGCTGCTTCCAAGGACGTCTTTTCGTCAGCCTTTGATTCCTTAACTGGTTTTGTACCTTCACAATTGGCGAATGCTATGCACGCCAATGCGATGCATGATACCAAGAACTGTAAATAAATGATTTAAAAAATATTTATTTGATTTTTTCTATTTTTTAAAAGAAATTTTGTTGATTATTTTTTTAAATAAAAATAAATAGTCCAATGCAATGCCAGCAAAATCTTTGATGTGCCCATAAATCTCAAATCGTTGTTTCCATTTCACTTTTGGCACTCAACAGCATAAACATCTGGTTACACGAATTTAATTATGCAAATTTAACCAAATCATTGAATCTTAAATGTTCATTCAATTGTTGTGATTGTCCATAGTTAACCACATTTAATAGGATTTATTTATTTATCTTGCAGGCCATGTTTTCCATTTAAAGCACAGATAATTGAATTTCACTGCTTGAATTATAATTATTTTCACTGAATTTTCACTAATTTTACTAAAAGAAATTTGAGAAACAAGAAAAATACACTATGGTCAATGCACAAATTAAATGTTTTTTTTTCATCTGATTTTACTTTTTCCAGTCCTTAAACAATTTCGTTTTTTTTTTTATATATTTTTAATCCAAAAAGATGTTGAGATTGCCAAGTGCCAGAGTAGTTAGGCGAGCGTGTTAAACAAGCAGAATCGACAAAAATCTCCAATTTACCATTCGCATTATTGAGATGTATCTTAATTACTCGTTACGCTTAATAATTGATGTTGATTTTTTAGAATGTTTTTTTATGTTGGGTATTTTTTTTTGTTCAAAACTATTTCAAGAAAAAAGAAACTAACGAGACCAAAATTGGTACTGACTCACCGAATGGCGCTCAGCTGGTATATATACAAAATGCTTAGAAGACAAAACGTTAATTCGGGAATGGGGAAAGAAGTTAAAATACCAGCAGTGCGAGTGCATCGCACCGATTTATTACAGGTAGAGGCCTAAAACTGTGAGGTTATGGATGAAGAAGGCTGGTGAGGTGTAAAATGTGAACGGCATAAGTCAGGTGTAAGTAAGTAGAGGAACGGCTTGTAAAGCAATATCGTCTTAAATTCCCCTTGATTTTGGTTTATCGTTACGTTTTACTCTTGATATTTTCATCGTACTCATAGTGTAAGATAGATTAATCTATCTATTTACAAATATCTCTCTGTGTACCTATTTGTATATGCTCACAGTCGTACGGTCGAAACAGCATAAGATATTCGGGTTAAGAAAAGTGCATGCACACATAATGTGTTATGTTCTTCACTTACACTTTTTAAGAAAAACAGTAGACAGTTATTCGGGTACGATTACATGGTGTTACGAACGACACGAATTCATAAACCAGGGAGGGGGATGAATTTATACCACACTCAGCTATCTGTGCATAATATCAATACGAGTACATGTTAAGTCCGACTGGGGACTTTAACTTTCGCTTATGGTCAAGCACCGTGCAATTTCTTCAAAACAAATGAAACCATATCGAGATGAGTTCATTTCCTTCTATTTGGGGCTTTTTAAATTTCAGTTATAAATTGCTGCGATATTCAGCAACAAATCAGAACATGTTTAGCTTTATTAGTTAATCACTACGGCAACTGTTGCATTTTATTTCAATAACGCATAAAATTTATCGGTGGACAAAAAAGTCACGAAATTTACCGCCCTTTTGTTGTTCAACTAACACACGGTTTTGCTATAATTGTACGAAAAGAACGAACGAAGTAATTGATCTACATTCTTTCTATCTGTCTGTCTGTATGTTCGCTTATAACTCCAGAATCACCAAACTAATTTGGACGAAACTTTCAGGGAAGCTAATTGGCATTAAGGAGCGGGGTATAAACCTTGAATTATTCCAGCGATCTCCTTTTTCTTCTTCACCTTCCACCCCCTGCTGTCCCTGTTGCAGCGTTAACACATGTACTGTGGCTACGGATACGTAGAAATTCTCAAATAACACATTCAGCGATTATTTATAACGATCTAATTATAAAATCTATTTTTTTTTCAAAATCAAAGTCTGTAACTAGGAACATCCCTAACTGCTTTACGTTCGACTATAAAGCGGTCAAGGACACATTAAGGCGGAGACTTTTGCTTTTTCGAGGTTCCCGCTGTGATAGTGAAAATAATATGCCATTTTGTCTAATTTTAAGGTGTGCAAATTATTATTGTTTTTTTTTTTGATATTTTAAGGTTGTGACACCGTCCGTCTGTCCGTCCGTGTGTGGCGCGGATTGCGGGCGCACGGATTGAGCTAGAGACTTGAAATTTTGTACAGATCCGTTTTTTGTAAAATGCGAGGCTAAGTTCGTTAATGGGCAAAAATGGACCATTAGGGGGGGTACCCCCCATACGAACGAAATCGTTTTTTGTGAATACCTCAAAAACGGTGCATCTCATCAAAAAAGTCCAAGAACAAAAGTTATTTAGGATATGATTCTACATAAAACTTCCATACATCAAAATCCGATTGGAATAAATTTTAAAAAATCTTATTGGAAAGTTTGACTTCAAAGTGGAATTTTGGTACTACTGTTCGAATTTTGATACGAATATCACCATACGGGTCTCCAATGATTGCCAGATTGGCAATTATAGCTTTTGTTATGTTTTTAACTGGTTTTAAACGACGAAAAAACAAACTATTTCCAAATTTGTCACGAGTCTATTCTTTTTTCGAATGTTCATCCGTTGAATATATTTTTTGCAGCCATTAGTAAACGTTACTTTGTTTTTGGAAATTATTAGAAATCTTTTGAAGACGTCCAATGGTTGCATAAAAAGTTGCTTTTTGAAGGCCATTAAACGTTTGTTTTGATTTCACACGCAATTTGTCTCGCATTAGACGCGCGCACCGAACAAATTCATAAAGCGCCCATTGGCATAGAAAGCATAACAGAAGCATAATTCCCTTCTTAAGTGAACTAAAAACCAACTTACTAATATTTTAAATTACTTAAAAAAAATGCATGCTGCCGCGGTGTGTAATTTTTGTAATGTTTGTTGTTCGGTGTGTAGTTAGACCAAGAATTGATGTTGGAAGAAACTAACAGAGCCAGAAGATTATGTCGTTTTTTGAAATACAACAGCCGGACGGTAAAAATGAGCAATATTTTCGTTGTTTGCAATCTTAGTTGTTAATGATTATTACATCATAGAAAAAATGTTAGTCGACTAACACACAAATATCCAAATCGTAGTAAAGTATGTTTATGTTAGACATAAACAGCGGGATATTTGCAAGTGTTTTAGAAATTTGAATAAAAACATGGGAGTTTCATTAAACTTTTAAAACGGTTTTTAAAAATACATCAAGCAGGAAATTGTTAAAATGGTTAGTAAACGATATAGAGAGATGTCTTCAAAATAATCGAAATACAGGAAGTTGTACTTTGTTAGGATTTAAACATATTTTAAAGATTGTTTATTTTAAAATCACTAGGTGTTATCAATTCTTCTAAAAAATGAAACTAAAACTCATCGTTTTCCGAAGAGGAATTTTGTAAAATTTGTTCACTTACTGGACATTCCAAAAATTTGGTTGTTCACTTTATAAGTCAGTTAATGCAAAAATATTTAAGTTCACTCGAGTGGGCGTTAACTCGAGCAGCTTTTGACTATATTGGTTTTCCAAACAATAATTACGTATTAGAATAAGTAGGTACATTTTATCATTAGAACAAAACGAAAGACTTAAGCGAAGAACTTGATTTTTAATTAAAGGTATTTTTTCTCTGCGGCTTTCGGTTTCGAAAAAAAATTCTCATATGCTTACAATGCATATGCACTACTTTTCCCTAAAAAAATGATCTTATATAAGTTTATATCCCTTTTGTGAAAAGACCATTGTAGTACATGCCATATAAACCTAACAATGGTATGCGAGAATTGAAGACCTTTTTTTGACAATTGACTCGCTCGCATAAATCAATAATTTCAAAACAAAAAATAAATAAAATAATTAAATAATTATCCATTGCCGTAACCCAAACTAAAACATAAAATCTTTAGTAATAAAGTGTTAAGTAAAAATTATTTATAACCATAAACTATTTCACTCCTTTAGCAGCGTTTGCGATTGAGTTTTTTTACAATTACGAAAATTCGAAGACATGGAAAAAAAGAATTTTAATGCATCATTCCATCAGGTCTTGCTAGTGAAGCCAAGTAAGTGAATCTTATGTAACTTCCATCATTTTAGTCTTTATTGCTGTGTTGAATCGGACTGCTTAACATATTCTTCAAAAGAATGCGTTTACCGACATGATTTCCAATCTATACAGAAACCCGACTGCGAAGTGACTTCAATTATTTTGCACATTCAATCACTAGATAGGTACCTACTGTTGTGGTGTGTTGTTTTTTTTTTTGCTTTTCTTTTCAAAGGTGTTCAGAGGCAGTAGCTCACAAGATTTATGATATCAAGAGACTAAAGTGGAGCTTCGAAATACGCGTACATAGTAGATAGGTAAGTACACCTGGTAGCATATTTATTTATGTTGGCACAGGTTTCGCTTCGGTACCTCAAACGGTAGATTTTGTGAGCATTATGTGGAAAACTGTGTCTGGCTACCAAATTTAAACGCTATCAGCTGTGATCAAAATCTTGCGTTTGCGTTTGTGTGCTATGGACATTAAAAACTAGTGCCAATCAATTACGATAAGAAACTGGAAAAATTCAACAATGCACAAGAGAATTTTTGTCGTGCAGAAATGAAAATGTTGTAATTGAATGGAAAATCGCAACTTCCCATATATTGAGCTTTCGCTTTATAATCCAAAGACAGATGATTATTGCGGCGATGATGATGGGCATAACGGCGTCAAAATTACTCGTACTACAATTGAAGTGTAAATCTCACTTGCACCAGTTGTAATTATATTATGAAACTTGAAATTTCGATTTTATCAGCATACCATTTTCGTTCCGGATAACAAGTTTCTTATTTTTTCATTGAAGCAACAAACAAATGGGTATTCGTAATCATGAAAATCATTTCAGGGAAATAATAGAATATATAATTCGAAAGACGATATAAACTGTGATTGAGTTTGCGAAAAACCACTGAAAATTGAGGATTGATATAGTGGGAAATTATTTACCCACACCTTTGAAAATTATTACAAAATATTACTCAATGTAGTCGTCATAAAGTGTAAATATACATCATATTAGAGTATATTAGAAATTAATATACCGTTTGTAACGCATCCAACCAATTGTCGGACACAAAAACAAACTATACCAGGGTGTTTGGGATGACAAAAGATTTTGATTTCCGCGTGTCCGTCTATATGTTCGTCTGTCTGTCCTTCTGTCCACCTGTCTGTCCGTGAATACCAAAACTTTTGAAATTCTTGGTCTAGAGAGGCTTTAAATTTTGTATAGTTGCGTTTTTCGTAAATGGCTAGGCTAATTTCTTGAACTGGCAAAATTGGACCATTTCCCCATATACAAACGAAACAGTTTTTTAAAATTTTCTCAAAAACGGTAACTCATATTGAAAAATTTATAGAGATCAAATGTGTTTATAATATGATTATACATAACTTATCTACATATAAAAATACAGTTGGGCCACTCCCTCTCTCTCCCTCATACAAATTGAATACTTTTTTCCTTTTTTCTCGAAAACTGTGCATCGTATCGAAAAATTTATAAAGACAAAATGCGTTTCAAATACGATTTTACATAACTATTCCATACATCAAAATTCAATCGGATAAATCCTTCATACCTCTCAGATACAAATGATTTTTTTTCATAAAAAAAATTGTCTGCCCTCATATAGAGTATTTAACGATTGCCCCCTGGCAATTTTAGCTTTTCTATGGAGGTTAGTAATAGTACCGCAGCCTTCCCGTCGCCTTAAAAGTATGCCATTTTTAGGGGAATTCCCAAATACCAAGACGTAATGTAAAACTATATTTTAATACCTACCATTATTTATAAAACTAGAATCTAATTTTTGAGAGGTCTAAAAACAATTATAGAAGAATATTCCGAAATAGAACGCTGAGAACGAAACCACATGACCAAAACCATAACTAACAAATTTTAGCATAGCAAGGTCGTTCACCTCCTAATTACACCACGGTAATGGACTGAATATATGTTGAGTAAAACGATTTTTAATTTAAATTTTTTTGTGCCACAATATAGCAACCATTCAGTTAATCATACAACCATCCAGACCTTAAATTTATCACAGGTCTAGTTAAATTCTGTCCAAGTCCGGCAATGAAGTCTCCTTTTGATATTTACATCGCGTTTATATTGCATATTGTCCGATGCCGCAATGCTAATTCCGTTCCGTGATGTTTGGAAGAGATGCTAGACCAGATTTTCCGCACTAATATTATGTTCGTCTTACGTAAGACTTTCTCTAATGGTTTCCTGAGATCGGCGCTGGTTACCTTTTCCGTTTTTATTTCAATCTAAACTCAGGCTACCAAAGGGGGGAGGAGTATTTGCCCCTTTCAATATGGGTATGTATTTATGTATTAAGAGTTTAACTGCCGCCACTGTATGACTTCATCGTACTCTCAGTGTTCAATACCTTACTTACCTGTTGTGCTTGAGCCTACTATGCATCAATTAATATCTATACGGACTACGGACAGATATGCATGATTATTTTATGCTATCTCTACACGAATGTGTATATAATAGCGCACTGAATTGCCTGCATGGTGTAACTATAATAATCGCTACGATACTGGTCACCAGCTGGTCTTCCACTATATACGTGAATCGAATTGCTTCCTCTAAAAGGATGACATACTGTCCACCAGTTTCAAAAGTATTTAAAAGTACAAAACCGGTATTCGAAATTCAAGTAGATTAATTGAGGTTTTAGAAGGTAACGGGCATATTTCATATATGGCAATGTAGGTAACAAAATGGAGGGCAAAACGTAAGGTAAATAGATAGGTACAAAATATTCCACAGTTATTATCGATCGTGACAAGAAGGTGTTTGAATATGGTTCGAATCGGTAACTTCCATTTATTGGTCGAGCGAAGGGAAAGGTTTTTAGGACACGAATTGAATAAATTCGATCTACAAACAGCAAAATAAGTGAGTGGAGGCGATCACATTCTTTAGCAATATTAATAAAAAGTGGTGCAATTGATGATAATGGAGAGGGAGTCTGATGTAATAACGAATTTTTCTGGTGATTGAACTTTTGATTGAAGTCGATAGTGGTTCCTGTTCTTTTGATGTTTTTAGTTCGTCCAACGGAGAAGTACCCTCACCAAGTAGATTTAGACAACAAAAAAGTGAAACAAAACTAAAATTGCCGTCAGTTTCTTAATTCATTAGTACACTTCAAGGTTTTTATCCCTTCGTTTTTCTTCGATTGCAAACAAGATCGCGATTATTTTCCCATTTTGTCACCACACTGACCACAATATTTTCCAGTTGTTGTTTTTACGGTGATATGCTCGATTTAAGACAAAAACTTTTATTAAACATTCATTATGGCTCTTCAATATCTCATGGATACTTGATTTTGTCGGCTTATTACACAAAAATGACCTTCACGCGAAACTTTTTGTATACGTAAATAAATAAATTCGTTTTTGTTCCAATTTTCGCAATCCAGTTTTAAAAAGCAAGCGCGAAATGAGGAAGTGGACAATGTTTTATTAATTAAAAACACACGTGCTAATATTTTATTTTATTTTTTTTAGCTGTGCTTTTATTTCATTTATATGGGGGAGAAAGAAAAACTGGTCCAATTTTGGGCGTTCAAAAATTTAGCCTCAATTTTACGAGAAACTAATATATATAAAATTTCAAGTCTCTAGATCAATTCTTCGAGAGTTGTGGTGTTCACGAAGAGACAGACAGACGAAAATCAAAATTTTAGACATCCTGGTGTAGTTCATTTTTGTTTCGGATGATAGGTTCGATGAGTTACAAACGGGATACTAAATCTAGTATACTACTGAAAGTGAAACCTGTATAAGCCGGACCCTGTATAAGCCGAGAACTAGCCTAAACCGGACATTTCTCAAAGTCCCGTGATTTTAAAGACTGTGTTTACATTAGGACTCATTTTGAGGCGGCACGTAATTCGTGAGGGTGAGGGACGCAGTGGGGAGGGAAACCAAAAAGAGCGGACGAAGTTTTGATTCACTTAAAATTATCTGTCGCAAACCGGTTTTTGAGTCTGGTCGTTGAAACCTGTCGTTTAGTTTTGTTGATGAAACCGGTTTATGAATCCAGATAAAGCGAACCGTGTGCACACGGCAGAAAAATGAGGAAAGACGTGCCGCCTCAAAGTGAGTGCTAATGTAAACACAATCAAAAACAAGCTGGATTAGCCGGAATCTACTTCCGGAATGAAGCTGGATGAAGCAATCGGATTCTTTATAGTCTATAAGAGAATCATACTAGAGCTCGCTGTGTTTTTAAGCTTTTATTTAGCTTGCTTTTTTGTCTGTCGGTTTTTGGATTTGTCTGTTGGTTTGTTTGTCTGACAGGGTCAAATCTTATAATCCAATTTTGACCCACTTCCACTTGAATACGAGACCGCGATGATAATACAATATTTTTACAGCTTCGTCCTTGTAAGGATAACGGAAAATCCTGTAAGGATTACGTGATTATCTTTTTCCTCAGATTTTCCAGAAAAAAATCTCATTTGGGGGTTTTTTGGGTTCAATGAATCCAATTCTGACTTTAAGAAGTCTGTAAGGATAAAGGCAAGGATAAATATTCGAAGATTTATAAGTATATACAAGCATAGTAAAAAACAGGAAAGACATAAAAAATAAAATAAGTATTTATCTCGCTTTTATTCTGATACCACATAATTGTTTTTTTTCACCACATTTTTTTAATAAAAGTTTTTTTTTCATTTTTTTTTTCGTGAACCAAACCACTTTGCACGAATTGAGGCATTTTTTAAGCTGAAAAGTAGTTCACAAATTGAAACGTTTAAAAACCGAGGTACAATTATATTTTATTTTGTTTTACGATCATGTAATTAAATATAAAATTTTACGGTTTATAGTATTTTATAAGTGTTTTATAGTTCAACCTATAAAACAAAAAACTTCCCGGTTCCATGCGAGTCCGGCTTATACAAGTTTCACTGTATATGATTCTCACATAGAATACTTGTAAAGAAAAAAGCGAAAAAACAGAATTTTATCCTTAAAATAAAAAGCTAGTTCGTTAAAATTAAAGAAATTTAAAAAAAAAAATGAAAATTTTTGGTACATTTTTTTCAAAAAATAGTTTTTTTTAATTGCCACAATCATATGTATTTATTTTACAATTTACAAACCTGGCAGAAAATTTAAAACATAACAAAAGCTATAATTGCCAATCTGGCAATCATTGGAGACCCGTATGGTGATATTCGTATCAAAATTCGAACAGTTATACCAAAATTCCACTTTGAAGTCAAACTTTCCAATAAGATTTTTTAAAATTTATTCCAATCGGATTTTGATGTATGGGAGTTTTATGTAGAATCATATCCTAAATAACTTTTGTTCTGGGACCTTTTTGATAAGATGCAACGTTTTTGAGAACTTAGCCTCGCATTTTACGAAAAACGGATCTGCGTAAAATTCCAAGTCTCTAGCTCAATCCGTGCGCCCGCAATCCGCGCCACAGACAGACAGACAGACAGACGGACGGACAGACAGACGGACAGACAGACGGACGGACATCCAAAATTCAATTTTTTTTATCATTCTAAACACACTGGTGTAATTCATTTTTATGTGTGATGACGGGATCTTGGCGTTACAAACGGTAAGGCAAATCTAATATACCCTTTGGTTTCACCATACGGGTATAAAAAGTATTAGAGACAATCTTACTATTACGAATAAAATATGCACAAATTACCAAAACAAGAGTAGAAAAAGTTTACATTGAAAGGAACTTGATGATAATTAAACATGTGTAAATAACTACATTAAAAGTGATCCAATTTAATAACAAAAGTCCAATTAAAAACGAAAGTCCATTGCCGTACTAAACCTACATACTCGTATTTGTAATGAGAAAAAATCTCATGTTCACTCAATTGCTTTTGCCCGAATATATTAAAATATTGAGAACAGCAATTAGTTAATTGAGATTCCAATACCGATCCATAATAATCAAGTTTTGACATCGTCCGTTGATCTGATTTTTTCTGAAATTTTTTCTGAATAAATAAGTAGAGTGAGATTATTGCAAAAGTCTTGCCAAGATCATCGAGTTAGATAATCATATTTCATTTCAATGCGTAATTTAAGTGGTGAACCTACATACAGACAACGCGCAGATTCAAATATGCAACGAATCTGGCCATTGATCCTACCTAGTTATAGTGAAGATTATCGATGAATACAAGACAGTCATATTTTGGTAAATATGCCACGCCGAAATCAAATCGAGGTTCATATACATATTTGGAAATCAAAAGTGTATACACTTGTTTCCGGATCGCCGACTGTGAGATACCTCGTCATTATTGCAATTTCAAGTGCTGTTACTATTCCAATGAAAAACTAAAAATAAAAATCATGAATTTCAAACAGTAACGAATGAACGCAATGTTTTTTTTTTAAAAAAACCGAAATTATGTAAATTAATGAAAGCCATTTATCATTCATGTTGCTTCGATTTAAACAAAGGTGCAAAAAATTAAGAAGAAATTATCTCAGCAAGTGATGATGTACAAAATGATAGCACATGTGAATAAAGTACGACATGTTAAACCTATTAAAATAAGTATGCTGTTAAAAGATTTCGAAATCGATAACATGGGATTCGCGCATACAAAAAAAACAGGTGTATGTAACTAGCATTAAACGGAAGTTAATGGAATGGAATTTATGTGTTATAAACGAAACAGCGAGGCAAATTAACAAATGGGATACATTGAAAAATTTAATAAACTAATTTAATAAGAAAACTGTAAATTAATTTTGAAATGCGTTAATTTCTTTATGTGCAGGCATTATTCCTATATTCAACACATGATTTATTTAAAAAGAATTTGCAAAATTCTAAAAAAGTGTGATTGGTTTTATATAGGTATAAAGATAAACATAATAAAGAAAATTACAAGAAATTTTCTTTAAGTCAATTATAATTGCGTAATAAATCTTTTATCAGTATTGTTTCAATTTTGGGGTTATTCGATGCCTATCTGCTGATTTCTTGAGCAGGTAATTTAATATCTTAATTAATTTAAATGGAATATAAATGACTTGATTCATTTTGTTGATTAGTGCATTTTTTTATTCCGCAATTTCCGGTAGTTGATAAAATTATTTTAAAAAAATCTCTTGTAATTTTCTTTAACATTTAAATCTTTTCATAGTTCACTTGTTGCACATATTTTAAGAATTTTTTTAACTCTCTTTTTTTTAATTTTGAATGTGCTGATTTTTCCCTGCAGGTAAATTTTCTTTAAAAACTAAAATTGAAAATTAAATTTTGTAGTAATTTTCGGGGTATTTTACTAAAAACATTTATAACCAAAGTGCGAGCAAAAGTCCAACAAATCAAGACGTAATGTACGAAAATTAATTCGAATTTCATTATATGGTAGTCCCATTGTATTTCTAAAGATGATAATTGTTATTTAAAAAATAAAACATAACAAAATTTCATAGATAATTTTGAAATTTTCGCCTGTGTTGCCATTTTTCCTTAACTGAATACCGGAATATCAGAACCGTCGTTACTGTCAATCTGTTCTCATCATTACCGACCGCCGCCAAGGTGGCGCTGATTCCACTGTATGGAAAATCTCAACCCTGCCGAAACCAAAAAGTGTTTTGTCATTTTGCAGATCATTCATTTTGCCGACTAGTTTCAGAGTTTTGCCGATTTCTTTAGCAAATGTAAGTATTTCGTTCTATTTATTTAATTCCTCACTTCACTAACAATAGTGAGTATAGAAAATCTCGCGAAAAAACTCGAAAACTCAATGAAGCTGCAGAAGATGTTTCAACTAACCTAGAATTTTTTTGTTTTCCAGATGTTTTTAACAAGATCCGAATATGACCGCGGCGTGAATACTTTTTCTCCAGAAGGACGCCTTTTCCAGGTAGAATACGCAATCGAAGCTATTAAACTCGGTTCCACAGCCATTGGAATATGCACCAAACAAGGTAATTTGGAAGAGATTCCCCAACCTCCTTTCATCCTAAGAGCTGGAATTGATTATTCTCGCTTGTCACTGGATTTCAGGTGTAGTCTTGGCCGTGGAAAAGAGGATTACTTCCCTCTTGATGGAGCCCACAACAGTTGAAAAAATTGTAGAGGTAGATCGTCACATTGGATGTGCGACTTCCGGACTGATGGCAGACGCTCGGACTTTAATCGACAGGGCCCGAGTGGAATGCCAGAATCACTGGTTCGTTTATAACGAACGAATGTCCATTGAATCTTGTGCTCAGGCAGTGTCCAGTCTGGCTATTCAGTTCGGCGACAGTGCAGATGGGGGCTCCGCTATGAGTCGGCCATTTGGCGTGGCGATTCTCTTCGCTGGCGTCGAGAACGGCGAGCCCCAACTGTGGCACATGGATCCCTCCGGAACGTACATCAGATATGGAGCGAAAGCCATAGGTTCAGGCAGCGAAGGTGCGCAGCAAAATCTACAGGATAACTACACAGCAGAAATGACCATCACCGATGCCGTGGATCTAGCGCTGAATACTTTGAAGCAAGTCATGGAGGAGAAGCTGAACTCAACAAATGTCGAGGTGATGACCATGACTCCAGAGAAACTTTTCCGTATGTACACGAAAACCGAGGTAGAGGATATTATTGCAAAACTTCAGTAAGGTGAACAAAATCAACTTGAACCGCTATTATTTCTTTATAAACAAAATTGATTGTATTTTTTACTTAAAAGAAAAAAAATTCTTGAAAGCTTTTTAATGCGTTTCAATGCCTAAACTGTCCAGTCTGACACACAAATCATAAAAAGTATTGCTTTTTTAATTTTTTGTTGGGAAAACCTTCAGTGTCGGCTAAATGGAGTTTATTTATAATTTTTAAAAAATTAAATATGCTTTAAGTTTAGGGTGTTTTTCAACAAAATCGAGTCCGAAATAGGAGATTTGAACAATCTTGGAAATTTGGATTACATGCGTCCCTCGATATAGGAGCCTAGGTTTTGCTCTCAGTTCCCAGTTTTGATACACGAAGCTCTTTTTCAAATTTTATTTTAATCTATTTCCAATTTTGCCAATAATCGGACATTATACCTCTATTATTTCCACAAAATACAAACATAAGGAATGAAAGAAAAAAATTCTAGGCCTTGATATACGATGCAATTTGACTTGACCAAATATATAATTCCGCCGTGACACCCCCTAGCGCTGTTTTTACAGCCACTGAGATCAATTTCGCATTGCGAAGACCGGAAATTGGTTGTAGTGCCGAGAGAGAGAGAGAGAAGATCAATTCCTGGTTTTGTGTCAATCTATAAAAACTTGTGCGAAAAGTTATTTAAATTTAGTGTAATTTTTCAACGATTAGTCTTCATATAGCAATCTTAGGCTAGGCTTCAGATTTTTTCTTGAATTTCTCCGCGAATTTTATTCAGAATTTATTCCGCGATTTATTCTATCTATCGTAGAATAAATTCACTTAGCAAAAGTTGCGGTAGGGTATTAACAAGGCGACGAGGGAGACCCAACCTCAGATGGCAAGACGGCGTTGACCAGGACGCGAAGAGAATTGAGATGCAAAACTGGAGGACATCGGCACGCGACCGGGACCTCTGGTGAGAGACATTGCGGCAAGCCAAAACCGGGGCACCAATCATGTATTCCGACGCGTCTCTGTCTTTCGACTTCGACGCAGCTTTTAACTCTTGACTTCGCCATATCAGCAGCTTCAAATTTCCTAGAATGACAGTCAGAATCACGTTTCGATTCATAGTGACGATTCCGCGAAATTTGAAGCTGTTGATATGGCGAAGTCAAGAGTTAAAAGCTGCGTCGAAGTCGAAAGACAGAGACGCGTCGGACTACATGATTGGTGCCCGGTTGTAGTGCCGAGAAAGAGAGAGAGAGCAAAAGTTGTCAAAATTTGAATTTATTTGGATGGTTTTTTATGGAAAAATTCGAGTTCGGGCGTTTTAAAAAATAAACTGGGGCCTTATTTAGGAACTCGAATGGAAAAGCAACTCAAATGGAAAAGAAACTCAAATGGAAAAGCAACTCGAATCTATAGTAATGCTCGAACGGAATTTGTACGTGGTATTCTAGAACTCGATCGAGTTCCTCTTAGTACTTTGTTTGATGTTTTTTTTTTGCCCTAAAACCCATAGCAAACCTAACAACATAATTTTAAGAACAAATATAAAGATTAATACATATTTATCCGGTTGAATAAGTTTTTTGTCCTCGTCAGTCTCAATCGCACAAGCAAATATCATCACAAAACCTCATTCGAAACCTATACCTGTCGAGTAATGACTAGAATTTGTGTTCGTGAATTGCATTTCGTGGAACTCAAAAGAAATTTTATGCGAGTCGAGTTCCTGAATAAGGCCCCAGGCCGTAAGTCAAAACAATTTAAATAAACCGATAATTACCCGGCCCTTACACGCGTCTGTAGAGCTGACACAGTCTCGTGTAAATGCACTGACTGCCAGTTCGCTAAATGTCTTTTAAACGTCAGTAATTTGACATTTGAAGTCTGTTACACGCGACTGTAACTGACAGACTTTACAGTCGCGTGTAAAGGCCGGGTAAAGTTCAGTGTCAACATTTTGTGATTCGAACACCAGAAATTCTAGCTTGAAAAAAAAATAAAACATTCGCCCAAATAAGTATTCGAAAATTTATTTAAATTCTTTAAAACAAATACACATTTTTTAAAAAATATAATCATCAGTGGTGAAATAATTCAACAAAACATTCTAATACCTACATAAAAAAAATATAAATACTCGTGCATAACGACTTAATAAATGATTTCAATAACATTTTCTGTTTGTCCAAGAATAAAAAGGCACTTACTGGTTAAGGGGCCTCATTTCAAAACAACAAAAAAAAAATGAATTCCATAAAGAATGAAGTATAAAAAGAAATGAAAGAGAAAAAAAATTAACACTATAGAATAGGGAATGGCTTAATATAAAATAAATTTACACTACAATAGTACTATTATGTATTTATATAATATAATAACTATTTACTAATATCAAAATGTTATCGATCATAAAAGTTTTTTTCTATTTCTTAAAAATATTTTCATAATTACACATAGAAATGTCATCATCTCAGAATTTTTTTTTCTTAATCCTTATCAAAAAAGAAAGCGTTCAATTGATCACAGAAATAATTACATTTTTTTTGTATGTTTTCGTTATCTTTTTTCTCAACACAAAAGCATTTGAAATAAGTAATTTGGTGAAGTATAATAACAAGAATTGCTGAAAAATTTCGATTAAATATAAACATTTTGATTGTACGAGAAATTTCTTTGAAAAATAATTATTGCTATGAAAAAAATCTCAAAAAATTACTTTACATACATATTTGCTTATGAATTTCACAATCGAATCAATGGAATGTTTTGTGGAGATTTTACATAATTGTAGGAAAACTACATATTTAAGGAAAAATGTTGTACCAAAGCAAAAAAAAAGAAAATGCTATGATTGTCATGGACCACAATTTCAAATCAAATGGAATTTATTTGACAAGAAATCTGATATTTTTTGTTCCACAGGGGGCTGTCCATAAAATGCAAGTCACATTTAAAAGTGAGGTCGGCAGTAAGGAAATCGATTTTTATAGACGAGACGCGGGGAGTATGAAAAAGCGAAAATTAACGAGATGTATTTTATGTACCACCATTAAGAACTGCACATTAAATACATGACGTAAATTTTTGGTCTTTATAGAAAAAGGATCTCAACTGTCAGGATGAATGGACATTTGTTTTGTTTTGAGTTTATTGCCTTTTATCAGTCGTGAAAGTTTTTTCTGTTAAACCTGAATTAGGTCCAGTACAACTGTGGCACTGTGTTATCACCGTGAAGGTTCATGTTTCGGGCCCCTGAGCCCCTGAACCTTCACGGTGATAACACAGTGCCACAGTTGTACTGGACCTAATTCAGGTTTACCAGAAAAAACTTTCACGACTGATAAAAGGCAATAAACTCAAAACAAAACAAATGTCCATTCATTGGAATCACAGTCGAAAACCATTCGCATTTGCAATAGTAAATGCACAACAACTGTCAGGATATCAAACGCTGGAATTCCAATCATTCCAATAGTCATCCCACCACACCACCCGCAAAGTACAATTTGACGAAAACAATTTATATAAATTGAATTAGATTGATGCCAATTTTCTTCACAAATCTTTATGTTATCAAATCGCAGAAAAAGCGAAATTGTAACGTTTGCCATGATCTGTGATTCGCAAACGTTTTGCTAGATTTGGCTTGAGTCAGAAGAATGTGCCAACACTGTTCTCGCCCGCGTATCCCCTTGACTAAATGAATATAGTTCTGTATTTGACTTCGCAATTAAAACATTTAATTTTATTATGCGTTAAAGGAGTAATCAAACGCGAAAATGTTCGAATTTTTGGAATTTTTACGTTATAGAAGAAAAACTAAAGATTTTCAATAATTGAGTCGCGACTGATGCACTCGGCGAATGTTTTGCGCGATTGTGGGTGAAGTTGGGCGAATGTTTTGCGCGATTGTGGGTGTAGTTGGCAGATTTGCGTTGGCCTAGGTTTCTCAAATCGCTCTCCAAAGTTTATATCAAGAATACTATTAGAAAACAGTGTTAGAAAAAATCAATGGCTGTTTGATTTTTGCTAATAAGTTGTCCATAAAACACATTAAGCTATTTTTTTTATTTTTCTAGCTTAGTTTTTATCAGTATTTTTTAAAGGTTTGCAGTATTTGAGGCCGCGTCGTGCAAGCAGAAAGAATATTGAATTTGCCACCATAATAGTGCCACCACACTCTCCTCGAACGTAGACGAATCACAGTCTTGATTGCCAGGTTGGACGCTTTCTTCTAAATTGAATCCATTTATCCATCTTAAGGTTTCATTTTACGATAAAGAATTTTAAGCCGGATAAATGGAAAATACTTAATTCAGTTCAGAAAAAATCGTCCAGTCTGACAGCCGAGACTGTGCTTCGTTTACGTTCCGGGAGAGTGTGGTGGCACTATAAAGACTTTCCGGTAGATTTAAGGACCCTTTTTTGTGACTTGAGAATAATATTCTATAATAGGTTAAAATTTACTACCTCCAAAAACGCATCGACCTGAACGAATACTCGATTGAAAAAAAACCAAACCCCACTTCCCTATTCCCTAATTGACTCAATCTCTCACAAAACATCCCATGATTATCTATTATAACTGAGCAACTGGCCGAAATAATGAAAAATCGATGTTAGCTAGTTTTTAACAAAACGCTATTCACTTTCCAAATGGCTACGCCGCCTCAACAGCGTGAGGCTAGCATTTGGATCACTCAATGAATACGTTTCAGGTTCGAAAACTGGCGGACACTCCAAATTCGGATAAGTCGGCGCCGTATGAGATTTCACAACAATCGATGCTTTGCGCTCCGGTGGTTCGATGTCAGGCTCTGCCTCTACATTTGATGAATTTACCTGGAAGTAGAAATACAAGCGTGATTTAATCAAATATAAAAACCTAAAAAGTTCTTCATACCTTTGGGAATGTAATTGGACAAAAGATCTCATGATCCAAATCTGTCGGTTGGCCACTAGTCGAATGCGTTCGACCAAATATCGCTCGATGTAGTCGCGGGGAGCCAAGCAGTTTTCGTTCCTTTGCCGTTTTACTACCAGAAGAAAACGAAAACTTGGAAAATATTGGGGCTGGTGCGGAGTTTTTCCGTGGCGGCTCGACCTTACGGGGTTGATCTTTGAACTCGGAATTGTATGTTTGGCTCTTCTTGATCAGTCCATGAGCGTTTTCTACATTGAAAAACATCGATGATTTCTTGTTGAGCGGCAGCGTCAATGGTGCATAAGAGGTCGATTTTAGGCTTCCGGTCCCCCCATCGTGACTTGAATTTTTAAACTGAAACAGTCTTTCGCTGGATGTTTTGAAGGCCTCAAATTTCCCTTTCGTTTTCTTGAAGCTTCCACCGCGACTACTACTACTACTACTATTGCTGTTGTAATGGTGGATTTTGTCCCCCACCTCCGAAACATTGCTAAGCGAATACTTTTTCTTCGAATATGAGGGAACTTGTGAGTGGCTGTTACTCCTGCCAGCAGTTTTGTATTTTTGCGCCGCATCGCTCGGTTCGTCACCATAAATAAATTCATAGCCGAAATCTCGCAGTTTCAAGCCCTCCTTGGTTCGCATACGCTTGATATCTTCGTCGTCTGGTTTGAAGCTCATCTCGTAGTCTGGGGTTTTCGGCAAACTCCGACTTTGAATCTTTGATAGCTTCCCAGTTCCGGTGGGATGTCCTTCGCCGTTTTGCGTCTTCTTGGGCACCGGCTTCACAATATTTTCGTCCTTCTTCTCCACACCCAAATAGACTCGATTGTTGTACATGTCCTTGGCCTCCTCCTCCTGCTTCCTGAGCATAAGGTCCTTCAGTGTCACACAACCCTGTAAATTTTGAGCATCCCACGAGTTCGATGAGTTAATCTTTGGCAGCGAGAAATCTAAACTTTTCGACGTATGAAAATTGAATTCGACTAAATTCGGATTCGACGCGTGAATATAATTATATGGCGATGTTTTTCTAATTTTCTTGGATTTCTCCATGATATCATTTTGATCGTTATCACTTTCGTCATTGTCGTTCTCCACTGAAGAAGAATTCACCATCGATCTACTGTTCGTTTCCACAACGGAATTAAGCGATGTTATCGACTGTTTCCGTTGACAAGTTTCAAAGTGTGGCGGTGGTGTGAGTTCCGCTTGCGTGATTGGCGGGGAATTGGTTCCAATTTGCAAACCAAAACATCCGCCTGGAACTTTCCGGTAGCTTCGAAATTGAGCTGTTGGCACAGGAATATCACTCGATTGCTTTTTATCGCTGCTGCTTTTAAATGGCAGTGTGGTTTTTGTAAATTTCTTCAATGAGCCGAAATATTTCTCGTGTTTCGACGATGTGGGCGTCGTGAAACTCCCAGAGGTATCACGTCCGAAAGTCTCCCGAATCGATTTATCGCTAGCGCTATTCGAAAGTGGCGATGGTGTACAGAGCTGTTTAAAACTTAAATCCGATTCATCCCCTGAACTGTCCGTTTCCGAAAAGAACTCCTTAATTTTCTGATCACTGCAGGATTCCTGTGTCATCACAGACTTGTCCGTAATTGTGGCCACTCGAATAAACTCCATCCACTGATTCAGAGCCTCCACAGTCTCTGCGGCAAAGTAAAACGTCTTCAGGGGGTGGTAAACTTTGAACGCGAATGAACGCGAATGAACCTCCTTGGCCAATGACACCGTGAATCCTGGCAAAAATACCATACAGTTGGCCTTGAGCGACTCCTTCGTACGAAATCCGTACAGAAATGTCTCCACTAGAACGAAGTATAGCTTCGCCCAGAACGTCACACCCCGCTTGTCTTTAGTTCTTCGGTAGAGATGGCCTTGAATGTTGCTCGTGCCCAATGTTTTCAACGAAATCTTTCGCCTTTTTGCCAAAAGGCTTGATTTCTTCTTTAACGTTAGGCTTTTCGTTTTCACCGGTGTTAAGAGCTCTGATTCTTCCGTCTCGGACTGGTGATAGTGTTGAAGATGAAATAATGAAGCCGACGACGGCTGTTGTTGTTGAGTTACTGGTATTGAAGGGGAAATGTTGATTGGTGGAGTTGAGGGTGCAGGTTGCTGTGGCTGCTGGTACAGCTGTTGAGTATTCGAGAGTGAAATTGGCTTTGGTGGAGGCGGAGGTACTGCTGGGGGTTGAATTTCAGTTGACTTTTTTGGCCGTGGTGGCGGCGCCGGGGGAATCATTTGCAGGAATTCCTTTCGTGGCTCAATCGCTGGTGGAGTATCTGCAGGTAATTGAATTTTAATTAAAGTTTCATTTGAAAATATTATCTTTTAATTAAAAAAATCTGACAAAAAGGATTGCAGAAGATTTTGTAAACTTCAGACACAGAGATGAGATACATTTGAGAGGTAGAACTAAGAACAAACTACAGAATATGATGTGAAAAACATTTAAAAACACTCCAGGATTCAATCTCTATTACTGATGTTTAATAGATTTTGTTTCTATGGTTTTTTTTTAAATAAATATATTCTCAATATATCTGTAGCTCAGACGTAAACTGCACTATGTCCAGTTTTTTTTTTTTTTCAAAAATCATTTTTCGCAGTTTCTGGTACATTTATGCCTGTTCTCTCCAATGATAAACTCAAAAAAATGTAAAAGTTACGGTTCTTTAACTGCTTAACACGTTGGCTACCATGTGAGTCACCGGTGATCGCAGCGTGTCATCCACAGGGACAATGTGAGTCACCGGTGTACACACACTATTGTCATTACCGTCAGTTTCTCAAGTTCCATGGTTGAGTGCAGTCGCTCGTGCGATACAAAGGGGTTTTTTTTGTGGAGCATATTTCATGTGAAAAATTTGTTGTTCGTTTTTGTCTGTATTGATCTTGTGTTCACTGGTGACTCACATTGTACAGAAATGATTTTTGCGTTTTTTCCCAGTGTATACTAGCGGAGTAAGCGTTTTTTTTTTGCTGGTAGCCAACGTGTTAACGTTTTTTACTTTTTATAAAAATCTGCTCAAAAAAACTTTTTTTTTGTCTAACAACACCTCTTTTATGATTAACCCTAAAAGTTCCGACTTGTGCTTCAGAAGCACATCTTATTTAAAAACATGATATTTTTATAGGTATTATTATTACTGTTTAGCTATTGACAGATGTTTGCATTCTATAATTCTGCATTCGTCTGAAGAACCACAGAAAACAATCGCATTTTTCGTCCTTTTTCAGAGACTTTTTTCAAACTTTTAATTTACGGAAGGTGTCTCTCAGGCACACCGTATTTCTTTTGAAAACGACTCGACCGATTTTGATTAAATTCAATAGACCCTCTCGTGCAGTTGCACGCGCGCACGACTTCTTCCTTGAGCCACCCTGTTTTCGTACAGTAAAGTTTAGGAGTTCCTTCATTCCGCGAACAATAAGACTTTGGAACGATTTACCATCCGATGTGTTCCCCCCGGACTATAACCCGCAAAAGTTCCAGGAGAACATAAACCGACATTTCCTTTTGTCTTTCCAACCATCCTGAGCTGTGCTTCGGCATTAAAGGGTCTTCCTCTAAGCTCTGGCTGGAACAATAAAAAAAAATCTTTTCGGGGACGAGCAAGCGATTGAGCTATGTTTGAATTGTATCAGAATTCATTTAGGCCCTGTAAAAACAACGCGCATATCGTTTTTTCAATTTTATTTCGGGAAAACTTACATTAGAGGATTTTGGGGTCGCTGATGACGATACTGATATTCAAATTTCTAAGGACATTTAAAAAAGGATAACAAGAATGTCCTTTCCTTCATTTATTCCCAGCAAAATGAATATCACAGAGTCCTGGGATCTGCTGATTTCAAGTGCAATATAGAAATTCCAAGATTTTAAACCTAACCTGTAAGGATAACACGAATATCCTTTTTCAGTGGTTTTTCCCGAAATTTTAAATTGAAAATTTTCGTATCATGCCTCAGATTTTTCCCCTCAAAAAAACATGCTGTTTTCTATTAGTCTTACAGGTGCCACAAGATGGCACAAAAAGTATGGTCACCCTACCCATAAAAAATTATCGACCGCCCCCCTAATAATAATAATAATATGTGTATGGGGTGGTGCTTTCTCGCTCCCTTGTCACCGCGACCTTAAGATCTATTGTGACTTCCCCCCTCCCCCCCTAATAAGCAGATTTTTAATGCTGTTTGTATTTCCCTTTTTCAAACTTTTAAAAAACCGACGACCTAGCGAAATATTTGCGATCTAACGGAATTGAATCGGTTTTCGCAGTTAAACGGTAAAATCTTTAAACAAGCTTTAACTTACTCGACAGTGTTTATGGATAAATATTTTTCTACTTCAAACAACGTCGGTTTTATTGTAAAAAACGTTACCTGGATCTTCCTCAGAAGTATCGTAAGCTGGTGTACTGTAACTCTTATCCAGTTTACCCCGACGAGCAGCGGGAACCGGATGACTACAGGTTTGCGGTGGCTCACTTTCAGATTTCCTGCATTCCATTGGATGAAATTTTTCTTTAATCATTTTCTCGTTTTCTACGGGAACCTCAGGCAGAGTTTGAATAACGTCTTCCTCATCAACATACGGAATCGGTTCGAAAGTCTCCAGAATTGTGTTGTCCACATTACACATGTACTAAAATCAAATGTATGTATATTAAAAAAAAGCCGAAAATAATAAAGAAAAAATACTAACTTTGTTATCATGTTGATATCGTTCGGTTTCCATGTTAGCATCGAAGCGAACAACTTTACTAACGCCATGATTCGACTTGCCGTTCTCTTCAGGACCCGGTACCGGTTTTGTTTTACCTGGTGGAATGTCTGGCAAGGAGTTTTTGAGATTTTTCAAGTCATTAAACATTCCATTGCTAGACAATTCAAGGCAAGTATTAGGTCGTGGTGTCAACTCCAAACCGAAACCAAACGAAACAGATTTATCCCTCAAGCTTGGCGACGATGCCTCATCATTCTGGCGACATTTCCTTTCATGCCACAGTGGAACATTGCCAATGCTCTTAAATGATGATAACTCATCGCCACAAATTGTGTTTCTTCGCTGGAGAACAGCTCTTGGCTTTGGCAGATATAATCGAATTTCTTTATCAACAGATTTTGTGTCCGTTGGCGTCAAAATATCACTGCAGCTGGAATCTGTGTCAGAGGAGACAACCTTCTCGCTAATCTTCAATGGCAAAGTAAATTCCTGTACGGTGAGAAAATCCACCCGCGGACTGGGCAAGTTTTCACCCCATCTATGAGGCATTGCCCTTTTCTTGCTTGGCAGTCGATACGGTTTCATGTAAATCTGACCGTAAATTTTCGTATGCTTGGGTCGCTTCTTCAATGTCAGCAAAACATCTGGTGAAGATTCCCTTAATAGCAATATTACCGTTTTATACTGCCATCCAACGACTGTTTGGTAATTGATCTGAACAATCTCATCGCCATCTTCAATTTTACCGGAGTTGTGGGCTGGCGAATTATACATGATGTCGCTGACGCGATGCATACCATGATAACTGGGCATGATGTTGAATCCTAGCTCTGAATCTCGTTTCTTTATCGTAACTAAATTCAGAGACGCCGGTTGCAATAGCATTGGATCTGTAATATCCTGGATAATGTAATCAGCCAGCATAGCCAACTTATCAGCCGTCATACGGATTTGATCTACGGGATTCTCAACGAATCGATCTCGCTGTGCACTTGTCGCCATTTCGAGGCCCAATCGAAGCATATTTTTTCGAATCTCATTAAACTGTGACTGTCCCTGAAATGGCGATCGATCGAGCCACGTCACCAATGGCTTTATGGTGGCAATGGTTCGTGTGATATCGTTTAGAATTTGTGTCTCAATTTTCGATTTATCGCCATAGTACTCAAGTTGTTTATACAGACTGCGGGAGGTTGTTGCCACATGCAATGCTAAAAACTGGAGATTCTCTTTGTCCAAATTGAAGTGCTGAAAAAATGATTGAAGAAAGTTAAAAACTGTCACGAAAAAGTATCCAACGTTTTCTTACGAAATTTCGCAAATGTTCTACGGCTTCGAGGACGATTTCTTGATGTCCAATCGCATGCATGCCCAATTGCTCCAATTCATATGGCCGAATGTTCAAAAGTTGGTGTCCTCGAACTTCATTATTTGTAAATGAACGGACATAGATGTTCATTGAATCGTCCAGACCTGAAAATTTTGATTTTAATTTTCAAGTAGTAGGTATGCAAAACTGGAGGACATCGGCACGTGACCGGGACCTCTGGCGAGAGACATAGCGGCAGGCCAAAACCGGAAAGCGGTTGTAGTGCCGAGAGAAAGAGAGAATTTCAAAGTCTTTATTTGGGTTATATCTACTAAAAACCATTAAACCAAAATCCTTGCAGATTGTCAGGAGATATAGTTGGAGAGTGGGTCAAAAGGATTGGGTAGGAAAGATTTTGCAGAATTGTTTTTTTCTAATAATAAAGACCTGATTCTGCAACTAAATTTTATCCGAGTACAGTATTTCATTGAAATTGGTTTAGCAGGTTTTAATCTAGTACCAAAAAACGAGTTTAGGGACCAAAAACATGAAGATTTCAGTAAACCCAAATTTTGAAATTTTAGAAAAGCCAAAATTCCATTCACCATTGAATCAAAAAAAGGTTCTCAAAAAGACAAGTTCAAAGTTACACAACTTTTCCATACATCAAATTCCATTAAGAGGCATTAATCGAAAATATCGCAAATTTTGGACATAAAAACCTGAAAAGATCAAAGTAGTTTTTTTTGAAAAAAGTTTCATTTTTAACTAAATGATTGTGTAAAGAAAAATTCATGGTTTCGGAAACGAACGATAAATTTCCAGTGTATGAAAATATCGAGGAGTTTCATAGGAAACTTCCTGCGGTAGTAGAAATTATTCACCATGGCAGGGAGGGGTTGGTTTATTTAGTGGGCACCTCCCATTATAGCAAAAAATCTCAGGACGATGTCTCGATTGTTATGAAAAACGTTAAACCAGATGCAGTGGTTCTGGAACTCTGTCCACTTCGAATCAATATTTTGCAAGGCAATGAGAAACAGTTATTTGAAGAATCTTCCCAGCTGAGCTCCGAGAAAATGCAAGAAATCATAAAAATTCATGGAAAAGCTGAAGGAATGTTTTATGTGTCATTCCTGAATATGAGCGCAAAACTGACTAGAGATTTAGGTACAGCCCCGGGTGGTGAATGCCGCCGAGCTCTGGAAGAAGCAAGACAGCTTCCCGATTGCAAGGTTTTCTTGGGAGACCGACCAATCGACATTACAATGAAGCGCGCGACTTTTGGCCTGGACTTGCTTCAAAAAGTCTATTTGGCGAAAATCTTGAATAGTCTGACTGAAATGGAAAAGGAAGTAACCATGGAGGAGGTCGAAACGCACAAATCAAGAGAAACCCATCCATTGTCGGACATTGAGAAGACATTTCCATCGGTTTATCAGGCGTTTGTTGCTGAAAGGGATGAAATTCTGGCGCACTCCCTTTTCACCGCGTCCAATGTAGTTCTGAATAGCAAAAACCTGAAATCACCCGTCAGAGTAGTAGGAGTCGTGGGAATTGGTCACATTAAAGGAATCAAAAGGAACTACGGGAAAACTACGACGAAACGAATTCACGAAATAATGGCTATCCCCCCACACAAAGGATTTGCTGAACTTGCTCAAAACGCCCTCCTTTCCGCCTTCGAATTACACTCCCGCATGAAAACCAGAAGCCTGCGCTACTTGCAAAAGTTATTGAAGTGATTACACTTTACATAATTAATTAATAAAGTCCCATGAGTAATAAAAGACAGAAAAACAATTGTTTTCCTTTTACCTTTCAACCAGTCACAAACTGTTAAAGTTGACCATTCCGCTACATTTACGTAAGCCATTATCACCAGTGTCCAATTCTGGATTGTTTTTGAATCCGGAAAATGTAATTTCTTCGAATTATCGAGAGTTATTTATTTATTGTTGCGGACCATGCAAAAAAAAACACTTCTTCCATGAATGAAAATCGCGACTCAGCGCCTCTAGTGTTGGCGAAATAAATTTCGGGACAGCTGGATGCTGATTGGTTGAACGTTGAAAATCCTGAAAAAATATGTTTTTTATTAACTATTCAGAAAAACTTTTTGAAATATGCATAATGGTTTTCAATATTTCTATAAAAATATTTAGCACCGATTGTGGCGGTTTGATATTTTGGTTTACTGTATTTTAAAATTATATTTACAGGAAATATTTTCAAATTCAGTAAACTAAAAAATGAAATCAAATCACTAGACATCAAAAATTTTCTTGGAGTTTAAACATTTTTGGTTGTTTTTTGAGGATTTTCAGATTACTGAATTGAGTTTTTTTTTGGACTCGTATATTTGCATTTAATAATTTAAAACTATTATTTTGAAAGCTAAAGATTCTTTATTCATTGAAAGCTAGAGCATTGTACCAAATACTGCTTATTTTAATTCTTTCTTTATTCATAACTAAATTTATATCTTCCGAGGTAATCAATCTTGAATTTTACGAAAATTTTTAATAATTTTTAAACAGACTCCCTAGCGGCGCGGTGGGTGAAAATCGAACTAAAAACCTAGTTGATAACCGGGTGCAGTTCAAGAAAAAGAAAGAAGAAGAACAGTAGTAGTTTCGAAAATGTCGGAGAATCAGGAACGGTTGTTGATCGACGAGAAGAAATACAAATTAAGAGGTCAGTTGAACTTTGTATTGCGAGTTCCGTAATCTAAAGAAACTATTTCAGCCGGTATTTTCCTGGGAACGGTGGCCAGTGCTTCGGCTTTAGCAGGATTCGCTAGGACTGTATCAGTTGCAAAGCGAGAAGAGCAGAAGTTCCTTCAGTCAACCGGAAATAAGGGGGCGATTCTTTTGGACGGAGGCACGGCGCTCGCAATGAGGGCACTGGCATGGGGCACAGTTTACGCAGTTGTTGGTACTGGAGCACTTTGTTTTGCTGTGTGGAAATTGTCGGGCGCAAAAGATGTACGAGAATCACTCATTGAACTCGTGATAAATGGTCAAGAAACTCAAAAACAATTTATTTTTAGATGCAAGAGTTCCGCCAAAAAATCGGATCAACACTACCCCGAGTCACGAGCACTGAACCGCCAAGAAGCAGAACCGACTTCGAAGGGTTGACTGATCTGATGAAATATCTTTCGACTTGGGGAAAGGAATGAGTGGAGAATGTAGTAAAACACGACTGGATTTGTTGTACTTAGTTGTTTATTTTGTAAATTGATTGTTATAAATTAAGGCTTAGATTTTAAAGCATTTATCAATTATATCAAACGCTTTTCGATCGAGAATAGTTTCACATGTTTCCGCCAAATCGTCATGCACTTTCATTAGGTCGGAATGTTTCTCTAGGTAGTCAAGCGCTTTTGCCTCAAACACGGCCAACTTCTGGATGAATTCCTTGATCTGTTTCGGGCCTTGTTCGCAGTATGCAAATTGTTCAGCGGTCAACAAGCTTTTTTCAATCACAACGAAATTTGACTCGAGTCTATGAATAAACAAACACATTATATGGAAGGTCTTAATACGGTAAACAAGCTGGTCAAGGGTACTTCTCTATATATTTGTGCTTGTCTTTCAGCAGGTCATTCCATTCGTGTGACTCTTTCAGCAAATTCTTCTCGTACCTGAAACGAATAGCAAATTTATTTTCACGTCTTCGCTAATTGAAGGTTCATTTACTTGGACTTCTCCGCTTCCTCCACTGGTGCTACTACAATTAATGATGTTGGTTAAACTGGAATGAGCAAATAGAGAAAGTTTTACCATCGATTTCTAGATCAAATAAACTGGTACTGGAACGAGGCTTCATTCGGCTTTGCTGCAAAAGCGCTACCGGGTCCAATTCCCCTGCTGATGTGTCAAATTCCTCTTCCATTTGTTTATTTCCTAATTGTTAAAATTCAAGAAAACCACTTTATACAGCGTCAATGTTTTGTTGTTACACAAACGCGCTCAATATAACAGTACAAACGTCATTCGGCGTAGAACAGTCAGAGAAAACGGGTTTTTGAATTTTTAACCACTTGAAAATTAATTACACACTTTTCATCTCAACTTGAAATTTAATTTTACTATGAAAATTACGCTTT
Organism: Chrysopilus asiliformis; assembly: GCA_964034945.1. NCBI lineage: Eukaryota > Metazoa > Arthropoda > Insecta > Diptera > Rhagionidae > Chrysopilus > Chrysopilus asiliformis. The sequence goes on from OZ035961.1 coordinate 103,435,620, forward strand.
AGCAATCAATTTTGTTCGGAAATTTAACAAACTACAAAATTCAAAAAACCATTTAAAACATATCAAACAAAAACCACCATTGAATCACAATAACTGTTATAAAGCTGTTAAAAACCATTTGAAATATTTTTCTTTTTTTACATGATTTGAATTTAAATTTATGTAAAAGTTGAAAGTTTTCAAAATATGCCAGTTTTCCGTTGCTTTTCAATTATATATCTTTTTTGCATTTTGTATTTCTCTGGCCTTTCACCTAGTGAAGAAAGTAATGTATTTATAAGTAATTTCAATCTTAAGATTTTTACATATTTGAAAACAAAAGAATTTTGTTTTATAAAATCTCAAATATGCAAACGTGCAAAATGTCTAAAAAACTACTGAACCTATAAACGATTTTTGTATTTTTGTCTTTATTGCCATTTCCTTGAAAACTAATTGTATTTTATTAATATTATTTAATTTCAAGATTTGGTATGATTTTTTGTAAATTTTACTTTTGTGGGAGATATTTATAGAAGTTGCCAAAGTCAGAAGATGGTCAGAAGTATAAAAAAGAAAGTAATGAGCTATTTTGTTTAAAAATTTTTAAATCCAAAACATATTTCGATCAAAATTACCCTAGTTGGGTTAATTTTCAATGCTATAAACGCATTTAATACCACCCACTTTGATATTATTCTCGATTGGGTCAGGTCCCATGAAACTAAATGAACAAAAAAATTAAACAATTCTAAACTTTTTTAAAAAAGGAAAGGAAAAATCAAATTCAAATAAAAACCCTAGCATCATATTCGTCCAAACACTTTTAATTAGAATATTTTTCAAAATCGAATTCTCAACGATTGATAGAGAGCCTATAATCTAGAGAGCAGGCAATGGGACGTGTAAAAATGGCCGCCAAGCAGAAAAACGAGCGCGAAAAACTTTAAAAATTTGACTCATTGTTATAAATAATTGCCAACATAACTGAAATCTGTTAATACACCTAATTCTGTTTTTACACGATAGATACGTTCCCGAACAGTACGTGTAAAAAAAAATCGTGTAAAAAAAGACATTGCATATATGGAAAAATAGAAGATTGGTTCCGGACGATGGTTCCGGACCTAAAAAATTACCAAAACAGACGTCGCACCTTGTCCAGTGGCAAGACGATCTAAAATTTGAATTTTAATATTTAAAGAAATCGCTTTCCTTTTTATACCCGTATGGTGAAACCAAAGGGTATATTAACTTTGCCTTACCGTTTGTAACGCCAAGATCCCGTCATCGCACAAAAAAATGAATTACACCAGTGTGTTTAGAATGATAAAAATATTTAATTTCTGCATGTCCGTCCGTCTGTCTGTGGCGCGGATTGCGGGCGCACGGATTGAGCTAGAGACTTGAAAGTTTGCACGAGATCCGTTCTTCGTAAAATGCGAGGCTAAGTTCGTTCATGGGCAAAAATTGACCATTAGGGGGGGTACCCCCCATACGAACGAAAACGTTTTTTGCGAATATCTTAGAAAAGCGGTGCATCTTATCAAAAAAGTGCAAGAACATAAGTTATTTAGGATATGGTTCTACATAAAACTCCCATACATCAAAATCCGATTGGAATAAATTTAAAAAAATCTTATTGGAAAGTTTGACTTTAAAGTGGAATTTTGATACAACTGTTCGCTGTTCACTTAAATCACCATACGGTTTTTCAATAATTGCCACATTGGCAATTATAGCTTTTGTTATGTTTATTAATTTGGCACCTGTCACTTTTAGCACCAAACTCGAAACGCAGGCAAAACGAATTGAGGTTATATAATTGAGGTTACATAATTCGGGGAATTCCCCACAAATAGAAATTACAAATATAACGAGACGAATTGTGAAACTGAGTGATGTTGGGGTTGGGAGAAAAATAACACATACGCAAAAAAAAATCTTAGAATTGGGGTCGTTCGTGTTAAATCAAAACAACTCGTGGAAAAAGAGAATCAATTTTTTTTTTCAATTCGTGTTAAATCAAAATCGTGTAAAAAAAGTTCGTGTAAAAACAGAATTAGGTGTATAGGTAAAAAACTCATGCCTGATATATGAAAAAAAATTGGAAAGTCGTAATTATTTTAATAAATCAAAAACCTATTTACAGAATAAATCGAAAACTTATTTACAGAAAACTTATTTAAATAATGTCCATTGAATTTTTTAAAGTGCCCGTTGACATTCTGTTGACATTCATGGAATTAAATTTCTATAACGTTATAGTAATTTCAAAAAAGACGGATAATCAGTTCGTTACGTTACGATAATTTCCCTGGTTGTAACTCGACTTACGACATTTTTCAATTTTCGAAAATTGTAACTAGACTTAAAACATTAAAAAATTTGATCAAATATTGTAAGACTACTTACGATATTATTGTTTGAAGAATTATCAGTTTTGTCAAAAAATTATAAATGTTAAAGTTAACTAACTTTATGCCGGCGTCTTGATTTAAAACAAAAACCTATGATTTTTAGGGGAAAAAAATCGATAGTCTAAGAAGAGTTAAATATCATTATATTGTTATGATTTTTTTTTGTAGATGTATTTTTATGCGGAGAAGTGATAATACCTCAATAATTTCGTCGGCTTGTAGTCTTTGTTTGAAGCCGGTTTGATATTTGCAACAGTTTCATGGAAATTGTGAAATTCTTGAAGAATAAATGCAAACTTTGATTTTTTTTTTGACAAACAAGTACTGTGTAATAAAATTACCAACAACAACGTTTAAGAAAAACCACTTGAAAACCATGTGGAACAAATAAAAATATCGGCTAATGCCAACATCCTAAATATATCAATAAAACATCCCCTTTTTGGCAAAATTTCATGGTAATTTCTAACCCTCGAGAATGAAATCATCTAAAGATGAGAAGGAAAGATCAAGGACTGAGTAATAGATAAAATGAAAAACTAATAAAGGGTCGAATTAAATGACGATTTGTCTATGAATTTTCTTGACAATAATATTGTCTGTAATATGTCTTTTCAACACTCGTTCCCCGGTCCTCCGGCCACCCCCTTACGAATTTTCTGCGTCATGGGTTTCAATAGAATTAAATTTTATTAAATTCGTAACACCGTGCAGGACAAGTGACTATACTTTAATAAAAGTCGACAACTATTAGGAATAAATCGCTGAAAAACATATGAGAATTTCGGTCCAGCAGTTTTTACTGCAAGAATATAAGTCCTTCGAGTTATGCTCAGTGTTTAATGAAAATGTAGAGCACTATTTATTGTCTGTGGGGGTGACTTTTTAAACCCATCAGACTTGTAATCGAGTCAAACGACCGACACGAGGGTTGCAAGTTCAGATACACCCCACACTTGTTTCATGCTCATCCGTTCCGCACAAGGCGAGGATTACAAAACAATAAACACTCAGATCTGCACTCAAGTGCCAAATTAAATATTAGACGATGTTAGAAAAAGGGTCAATTTCAATGCAAAGAATCCTAAAGATGAGGGGAAACATATCAGTCTCTGCAATTCGAGATGATGCACCTGTTTTATTAAAAATGTAAATAATTGATCTTTAGTAGAGCGTGATCCCTTCTCCTTGTTTGGTTTTGTCTGCGGTGTTTATTGGAAAATTAATTTTGTTTTATTAATTTCAATGGCATAAATAAATCTTGGAGTGTTCGGATAAAAATCGGGTTAGCATTAGAGCTGCTGATAAGACAGCCTTTTTCTCCATTCCGAGTCCAAGGGATATATGGCTTTAGGCTCAACTTGATGGTAAGAACTCAAGATAGAAAAATTCTCTTTTTTCCGACTTGTAGGTCTCAGACTCAAAACCTGGTTTCCGGTTGTCATGCTCGGTAAGCGGGTGCCCTTTCCCAGAAAATCACGGTTTTCAGCAGCCCTCGTAGGCGCCAATTTTTGGTTCTGGGCTTGATTGAGGTACGTGAGTTATTGTGGCCTAAGTGAGTTCATGGCCGCCATTTTTATTACTTCCAGTTAACGAATTTCTACCAAAAGTTGATAGGATCAGACATGTCTGTATGGTTCTAGCTCTTGTCACTAACATAACACTAACATACTAACGAACTAACATACTAATAGACTAACAGACTATCACACTAACAGACAAACATACAGACAGGCTAGCAGACTAACAGACTAACAGACTAACAGACTAACAGACCAACAGACTAACAGACTAATAGACCAACAGACTAACAGACTAACAGACTAACAGAATAACAGACTAACAGACTAAAAGACAGAAAGAAGTTTTTGTAATAATGGTTCCAATCGACTCAGAAGTGCTCGGGAAATGTTTTTAGGCAAAATTAAGAGGTCGCAATTTTTCATGAATACAATACTTTATTATACATCGTATTCATAGTCAAAGATCAAACTAATTTCTCATTTATCTTGTTCTGAAAACGCATTCACTTTAACCCCTTAATATAAGTGTACTGTAATAAAAAAAATACTAATATAGTAAATCTAAAAAAATACACAATTTTGTTCAATTTTTCTGTGGAATTCATATATTCATAAATAGCATCCGGAAACATTAATGGCTAATTAGCTTAAAAACAAATAAATTGTGCTCTTAATTAGTTAAAGAGTTAAAGAATGCTGAATACACACAGTAAAGTCTACAGTTGCATTTCTATTCTGTTACCTGACAAAGTTTTAGAGAAAAAATGTCCTCACCATAAAAATTCTTGGGATAACTGCTGCTCACGAGAAGCTATCAATGGATCCACCCGTCCAACAATAAGATACCTATTTGACGACAAAGTCACGGTTGAAACGAGTAGGAGTACGAGTGAAAAGTTGAATGAAAAACAAAATTTGTTTATCAACTTCACAAAAAACACACAAAAAGAAAAAGATTTTTATCAAGGAATGCGGTCATTACAGCTGAAAAAGGATGATTATCCCTGCGCAACATTTAGTTAAGGGATCACCAGGAAGGGTTGATTTTAATGGAAATACAGCAGCGCCTAATTAAATCCCAAGAAAAAGGGACGAACCACGATTAACCTCAAGCCAAAAGGGCTATACAAAAAGGGCAAGGAATCAAAATGTGGACGTAGACGAGTAGTCCTTGATACTCCGAAGGAAATCCAGGATCTTCACCGAGAAGGCTAAGAAAGACCATGAGGAAGGCTCCTTTGACTCTAGCTCTGGCTTAATTTTTGAAAATAATGGGCGAGCAGCTCAATAAAAAGGCAGAGCGCACGAATAAAATATTAACGGGATAAAATTGATATAAAAAGGAGTGAAAGGGGTGTGTAATGTGTAGCTATGAACAGTGGCAGGGCTACCTATCATTAGCTGGAAATGCTACCAGAAATATCTAGATGGTCATATATACACTCTTCTCATAGTATTACGCTATACCCACAATTTTGGGTACGACATCACCGAAGGTATATAAATTAAATCCCAAGGAATAGACACTAGGAATTAATTAAACGTCCTCTGATGCCAAGAAAGTTTCGTTTCGTTTCGTGCCTTTCTTCCTTTTGTCGTGTGGCACAAATGAACTTTCTAAGGAGGTCCATTAATTTTTGTGTCTAGCGGTGGTCCTTCAATTCTTTCCACTTTTAATTATCTTCTTTTCGTTTTTTAGATTTTATTAATTTATTAATTATAAGGTACCGTTTTTTGTGCTAATTCTGGGAATATCATTGATATTGGTCGCATTTACTAAGACGTCGTCGTAAGAAAAAATCTGCCATGAATTTCTCACTTGTTGTCCATAAACTACTTCACGCCGTGACACTACTGCTAACTCCCCTCGCCCTTTCTAATAGAGTGACGTACTTTTTTTTAAGTAAGCGGCTTTTCATAGTAAAACTCTTACCCTATTTTGACATTGAAAAAACTGTGAAGCCTCGATAAGTCGAAGTTAACAAGTAAAGACGAAACTTCGAGTTATCAAGGATCGCCTTATCGAAGGTAATAGCAAGATGGTTCGAGTTAGAATTATGTTAAAGAATAGAAAAAACAATTTAATTTTCTTAAAAAAAAAATAAAGAAGTTAATTTTTCAAAATATTATAGCTTTTTGAGATATTAATTTTCTGTATAAAATATGTGGGTATAAAAAAGTGAAAATCAATGAAAGACTTTTTAATAGTTTGATTATAAAAATCAGAAAAATATTTTTTTACATTTAGAAATCTTTATAACCACACAGCTTCAAATGAAAAAAAAAATGATGGATTTTTCCCACGGACAATCAATTGACCTTTCGCTGATAGAACAAAAATATAACACAAGTGAGAAACAAACTTGGGATCACAATAGCTTTCAAGGGCTTAGATTTCGTATTTATCCAACCGATGGATTTTGTGCGATTTTGTAACTTGTCCAAACAGAAGAAGCCTTTAGAGATAACTCCTGTTCGAAGAATGCGCGAAATTCCTGAAACTTCTTTCCCACGTTTTTTCCACGTCTTTCTGGCAAAATACAAACCAATAAACAAAATAACCCTTTGATGTATTGTAAGCGTGGTATTACACACGGCAACTTTCGGGCTTACTTAAGCCGATTTTTGGGAGAAACGACTGAGGAGGGAAAAGTTGCCACTCGAATTCATGGCTTAAGCAGGGTTTAGACGAAGCGAGTAACTCGCTGCAAGTAGACGTAAATACACGCGATTTGAGCTAGTGTGCGACGCTCGCATATGTGTGAGAATACTCGCTGCTCTCTCAAAAATAATAGAAAGCCATTCTATTTTTCTAGCAAGTAAAAACCAATACAACAACGGGCATAAAAAACTCGTCGGCAACAAACAGTTTCAGGTCGAAATTCGCAAATTTTTCCACAAAAAAGAGTCGTGATATTTTTTATCAGAAAATTTTAGGTTATGTTTTCCTTCGGCTGTCATTCTACTTGCAACGATTTACTTGCATCGTTTAAACGAAGCAAACTACTTGCCTCTCTTTACTCGCAGCGAGTTACTCGCTGTGTATAAACCCTGCTTTAAGCAGGGTTTATACACAGCAAGTAACTTGCGGCAAGTAAAGAGAGGCAAGTAGTTTGCTTCGTTTACACGTTGCAAGTAAATCGTTGCAAGTAGAATGACAGCCGAAGGAAAACATAACCTAAAATTTTCTGAGAAAAAATATCACGACTCTTTTTTGTGGAAAAATTTGCGAATTTCGACCTGAAACTGTTTGTTGCCGACGAGTTTTTTATATCCGTGTCGTTTTTTCCTTAAAATGTTACGACGTTTTCTGGCAAAGCAGCAAATATAAAATGAACCGAAACACACACACATAAAACCACTTCATTTGTACGCGGTTCCATGTTCTTGTATTGGTTTTACTTGCCACAAAAATAGAATGGCTTTCTATTATTTTCGAGAGAGCGGCAAGTATTCTCACACATATGCGAGCGTCGCACACTAGGTCAAATCGCGTGTATTTACGTCTACTTGCCGCAAGTTACTTGTCTCGTCTAAACCCTGCTTTATCGACAATCTGCATACATGCAAAGCGAGTGAACCGGTTTGGGAAAAGTAGTAGGAAGAACTCATTTTCATTCTGACCGTCAGCAGGTAAAGATCTTGGGAAGTATATGAAGCAACAACAATTTCAATGGTTTTTCCCATGCTAACTGTCTTGCAACTGAAGCACGACTGATGTTGAGTCCACGCACACACATGTAAACTTGTGTAGCATATGCAAACTTAACAGTGTAAGCACATTGGCTTATTAAGCCCAAAAGTGTCCGGCTTACTTAAGCCAATGTAAAACCGCACTACGACGATCACAGAGTAATTGCTTTTTATGGTAACGTGTGGAAATGAAACAGCCAATCAGCATTCGTTTCGCTTCTTGAACGACTGAAATTTTTAGTATGGGTTCGACTTTTCGCGTCATCGTTCCCACTTCGTCCCTCGCCCGTAAAGAGTCGATTTGTGGTGCCACACTAAAAAGCTAAACAGAATGACGACAGCAACGGCGCCGTCGCCGCTGAGTTTGAACCAAATCCAAAAAGTGCCGCGGCGGCAAATGTTTTGTTACAAAACTGACGACTAGTGGCGCTACTATCTATGCCTATGTTCATATTTAACAGAAAATGGCGCCCGCCGTTGACGCTTCTCATTGTGTCAAGTCGGCGTCATCTGACGACGACACAGTGCCGCCCGCCGTTGCCGCTTGCCGTTGCCGCTCGCATTCTGTTTAGCTTTTAAGAATTTAAATTTTATTGTGGAACAGAAAGCAGATTCTATAAGTGTGTCTCTATATTTTTGCACACGTCGAATGCTTCAGTTATGGAGTTCCAACATTATGAATCCAGACGAAGCACACAGCAGAAAATGAGGTTTCGTGTAAACACTCTCTAAAGATTAGAGAGCCTTTAACCTAGAGAGTGGCCATGCTACCTTAATAGACTGTGCTACTGAGTAGGACAGTCTATTAACTCCAATTAGAACAGTCTATTAGGTCAGTTAGAACAGTTTTTTTTTCAGATGAGAACAGTCTGTAAACAATTTTTCAATTTATCAAAACAACTATGAGTTTCCAAATTTTTTTAATACCTTAGACATGAGTTTTTTACTTATATTTACCGATTTAAGTTATTTTCACAATTATTTATAACAATGAATCAAATTTTTAAAGTTTTTCTCGCTCGTTTATCAGCTCGGCGGCAATTTTTAGATGTCCCGATGGCCACTCTCTAGGTATAGGCTCTCTACTAAAGATTCGCTCGATCCATGTTTTAAACGAAAATCTGTTCATCTGGTACTACGATTTTTAACGAACGTGAAGATAACGGTATTTCCGAATTGACAGCTGGAAAGGAATTGTGAAAAAAAATTTGTTTCGTGAGTTAATTGTGCGACAGTATATAGACAGTATATTTTTTGGTTTCACAATCTTCTAATTTAACAATTGGAAAACCTAAAAAATCAAAAAAATCCTTCGAGTGTTATGACAACTAAAAAACGGACCAGGCGAAGAAATAAAGTGAGTAGAACAAAATGGGCCTTATTTCTGTCGAAAAAATTTTCATTTTGCTTAAAACTGAGGTTTTGCATACCTACTAGATGTGATTTTCAACAAACTGATTCTGCCACTCGACATTTGGAAATTTATTGGAAATCACATCTAGTTGGTGCGCATAAACTCGGTTTTCAGCAAAATGAAAATGAAAATTTTTTCGACAGAATAAGGCCCAATAGTACAGAGTGAAAAAGCTTCAAAAACCCGATTATTGAATTTAATCATAACATTTAAAAGAATGTTAAAATAAATACATACAATGTTTAAAAATATTCTTGTTTGATAGTTAAAAAAAATTTTAGAAATTAAAAAAAATCCTTTTCTGCCTTTATCAAATTTTTCAAGTGTTTATGTTTAAACGGGATTGTACAGCAGTAAACTTTACGATGATTTTAAATGAAAAGAAAAATAAACTTTTATGTCATAAATTCCCTTGAGCTTAATTTCCAAGATTTATTCACGAGTTTTCAATTTTCCAGAAAATGGACTACGAATTAACCATTGACGAGGAATTACGACTCATCAACTATATGAAAAACTGCAAACACTTAACTAAAACTTGGCGTTTCTACATGGAGGATATATTCCCCAACGGTAAGTAATAAACATTTTTAAAAATGCAGTAGCTAAACAATTATTTTTTATTTTTTTAGTTCCTACAGCATCGTTATCGTACGCGTGGGCAAAACTAAAAAATAGCTTTAGGGTAGCATACGAACGATGTATGGCGACGGGAAAAAAAACCCACATATAAATTGTTTTATAAATTATTATTTTTAAAGAAGGAAAGCTAATAGTATACTACGCAACTCGGAGCGGGTCAAGGATTTCAAGAGTGTGATATCTGCCCTCACTCTTGAAATCCTTGACCCGCTCCGAGTTACGTATACAATTTTTCATGTTAAATGTTTTTGTTTTCAGCAAACAACAATTCGAGGCCAAACGAATAGCGATACTCAACAAAAACACTCTCCACTGTCCAACAACGAGTCCACCCCAATCTTCTCCCACCCAATCCAATCTTCTTCTCCCCTCGAATCCCAAAACCAATCTTCTCCCACCCAATCCCACCCCCAATATGGTTCCCCTCCCACCCAAACCTACCCCCAATATGGTCCCCCTCTCACCCAAACCTACCCCCAATATGGTCCCCCTCCCACCCAAACCTACCTCCAATATGGTCCCCCTTCCACCCAAACCTACCACCAATATGGTCTCCCTCTCACCCAAACCTACCCCCAATATGGTCCCCCTCTCACCCAAACCTACCCCCAATATAAATAGTGGAGATATTTGTCAAATATTTGTCACTTTCCAATAAGAATTTTTAAAATTTATTCCAATCAGATTTTGATGTATTATATTTATATGGGAGAATCAGATCCTAAATAACTTTTGTTCTTGGACTTTTTTGATAAGATGCACCGTTATTGAGATATGTACTTTTTATCAATCTTTTAATATCGAAACATAAACTTCCAGACAAAATCCTCTAGAAGCGCAAACTTCATTGCGAGATTCTTCATGGATCAAATATGTGTAAAACGCGAACAACATTGAATTTACGATTTGAACCAATCGCAACGTAAAAATGCACGCTAACTCCCGTTCTAATTCGATAGATTGTGTATCCTTTTAAAAATGTTTGATCCCTGAAGAATCTCGCAAAAAAACTAAACTAGCGCGGCATAATTTTCACTAAAATAAATACACTTACTCCATGCCAGTGGCGGCTCGTGTATATTTGAAATGAGGAGGCAAAGTTTTTTTTTTAGTTCTATAAAATTTTTTATTATGTAGGAAGACGTATTCCGAATTATGTAGGAAGACCTATTCTTCTGGAGGCGAAAAGTGAAACAGAGATTGGTGTTCGTATTCTATATGTGGCTATGCTTGTTCTTAGCACAAGCTGTATGGAAGTATTTGTATGAATCGGAGGCTTGCCTCCCCTATAAAGCCGCCACTGCTCCATGCTGAATCCCTATTTCACAATGATTTCCAATTCACAGCTTTAAACTGTCGTTACAAACATAGAAAGATTTTAGAACAAAAAAAATGTAACTTTAGAGTTACTGTGTGTTAACTCTAGAGTACCATTTCTCTAGGTACGCTTACAACTCTACGTGCGGTATTTCATTTGGCAACTTTCGAGCTTATTTAAGCCAATTTTTGGGAGAAACGACTGAGGAAGGAAGAGTTGCCACTCGAGATCATGGCTTATCGACAATCTGCATACATGCAAAGCGTGTGAACCGGTTTGGGAAAAGTAGTAGGAAGAACTCATTTTCATTCTGAAGTATATGAAGCAACAACAATTTCAATGGTTTTTCCCATGCTAACTGTCTTGCAACTGAAGCACGATTGATGTTGAGTCCACGCACACGCATGTAAACTTGTGTAGCATATGCAAACTTAACAGTGTAAGCACATTGGCTTATTAAGCCCAAAAGTTGCCGGCTTAAATAAGCCCGAAAGTTGCCGTGTGTAATATCGCGCTAAGGTAAAACAAGGATTGCAATTCTTCGTATCGATCTGGGTCAAAGCAATAAAAAAGCAAAATGCCTAAACATGATGACTGAAAACAGGGGTAAATTTTGTTTTTCAAAATTATTTTACTTTTCTTACAATGTTAAAAGGAATCCAAAGGATCTGCTTTTCAAAACTGGAGTAAGAATCCTAAAACAAGTTGGTAGGAGAGGAGGAAAACTTAAATCAAAATCATTGGGAAGAACTGAAACCAACGCGAATTTTTATGATTTTTGACGATTGATCAATGAAATTTTTTCATGAGTAGATTCATAGATATTATGAAAATATGTCATAAATTTCAATAAAAACTTCTGTGAATAGCCTCATAAATGCTATGGAAATCATTACATACAAATAATTTTTTTTTCATAGGTTCTAAACCCACATTTCAGTGGTTCCAAATCACGCCGATTTGGAACCACAGACTTATAAAGTTTTTCATAGATATTACGAATTTTTTTCTGAGTGTATATTATTCTCATATAGAATATAAAAACCTCTATTAGTAAAAGAAATATTTTATAAATCACATTTTGTAAAAAGTAAAAAAAAAAATGGAAGAAATTTCTTTTAAAAATGTTGACTGAATCAATAATAAAGAGAATAAACAAACATTTAATATGTACAACTAAACTGATTTATAAACGATAAATCAAACTAGAAATTTGTGTCATTAAAAACCTAATAATAATAGTATAGAATATTATCGAAATCCCATAAACTAACTGTTGGTTCACGGCTAAAAGAACCATTTCTGATGACTGCCGATGTATTTTTTAATTGCCACCCAGGTAGCTTTTAGAGTAGCTAAAAGGAAACCGACCAGGTTAAGAGACATTGATACATCTCAGGTATTCCATTCGAAGCATCAATTAAGATAAGGTAGAATACTTTTAAGAGCAATCAAAGGTGAGCCATGTCCAATGATAACACCACTTGTTGAGCATCTTCTGCGGTAGAACAGTTTGTTTCCCGAGTTTGTTGCTTAGACCACACCACTTTCGGTTCTGGATCAAACTGCGGTATCACAGGATCATTTGCAAGTATTATTTGCCTTCCATAGGAGCAATGTCACTGACGCAAAGTGCTTCCCTGTGTTTATCTAAAATGTGGAACAGGTGAATCCCGTGTGGGTCTCGAGACTCATCTTTCTTGGCTCATATTATTACGCTATAAAATTCCAAATACGATACTATCCGATAGCTTCTGCTTTAGTTTCCTTATCACTCAATAAAAATATGTAATTTTAATGACATTCTGTCTTATTCCCATTGGTGTTCACCCCGCGCGGAACGATTCACATATGAAATGGTCGAAATATCTGAAATTCCGAGTGTGCAGATGGTACACTTCCATTGCCTTCATTTATTACACCATTCCACCCAAAGCAACGCCCCAACACCGCTTTGATGATGACGACAAAAAATGTGATGATACTTTGTTGGACTACAACCTGGCAACCTAGTGACCTTATCATCAATCGACAATATTTCGTAAGGAAGTCTCGCCTATTTAAGGTGAGGTGGCACGCGTTCGAGCCACATTTAATGGAATCCTATTGGACAAGGTAATTAAGGAACCGTAATGATCTCATTTCCATTCTTTGGCTTCCTATCCGCATAATGTTGTGTTGACGTCGATGATGATCCGTCCGACCTCTTCAAAATCATATACAGATGTTGTTTATATCTGAATACGTATGTGGCTAATAAGCATAAATGCGGCCAAGGTATTAAATACTTGTCGAAAACACGCCAATTGCCATACAGAAGTCGACAGAGTCAAGCGCTACCGACATTTCCCTGATCGTTGACCGCATGGAATTTTGAGCCAAAAATTTTTAAAATTCCTACTTTGCATATCTTTTATATTCCTTGTCGATGGCGGTTGGTCGGACATGTGTACGTTTTGCTACTTATTTTACATACTTGTCATACTAATGTCTATATAGTAAGCATTTAAGGTGGTTGCTGCGTTTGCTTGGTGGTGACCATTGGAATCGCACACATATCTCGCCTGCGTGACGATGTTAATATTTTTGTGTCAAAATTAATTGATTGCCGACTTTTTCAGATAAACACCTTAGCTGTCATAGTGACATATATGCGTTAGTAACGAAGATTTGTTTAAATTTTGCAAAGTGACGAAACTTTTGATAGTGTCACACGATATATGTATTCAACTGTTAATTTGTCAAACGTGATAAGATGTTGTTAACTTGAAAGTTTTTTTTTTTTGCTTGCCTATTACGATGTATGAAAATAAAAGTATGGTCATGACAAAAATAATATTTTCTAGAAGTAGGGTTCAAAGAAACAAGTGCCGGAGGAAGGCGAAGCGACACCCGGGGCCTGTTCTACCCCATACCGCCTCCAAGCTTTTCTTTTTTTTTAAATAAATAAAATAATTTTTCTATGCAAAAAAAATTTAAAACATAACAAAAGCTATAATTGCCAATCTGGCAATCATTGGAGACCCGTATGATGATATTCGTATCAAAATTCGAACAGTTATACCAAAATTCCACTTGCAGTCAAACTTTCCAATAAGATTTTTTAAAATTTATTCCAATCGGATTTTGATGTATTGGTGTTTTATGTAGAATCATATCCTAAATAACTTTTGTTCTTGGACTTTTTTGATGAGATGCACCGTTTTTGCGATATTTACAAAAAACGTTTTCGTTCGTATGGAGGGTACCCCCCTAATGGTCCATTTTTGCCCGTTAACGAACTTAGCCTCGCATTTTACAAAAAACGGATCTGTGCAAAATTTCAAGTCTCTAGCTCAATCCGTGCGCCCGCAATCCGCGCCACAGACGGACAGACAGACGGACAGACGGACGGACGGACATGCTAAATTCAACTTTTTTCATCATTCTAAACACACTGGTGTAATTCATTTTTGTGTGTGATGACGGGATCTTAGCGTTACAAACGGTAAGGCAAAGTTAGTATACCCTTTGGTTTCACCATACGGGTATAACAAAACTTTTTTCCTCAGAATATAACAAAAAGAAAATCAGGAAAAAAAATCGTATAATGAGGTGCGCCGCGCCGTAGAGAAATTTTTTAAGATGCACTAAAAGAAGAAAGATTGGACAAATCTTCGCCGCGGGGTAAAACTTTTCGGTGTGTATGACAAATTCGAAGTTAAAGGCTCAAATATTTAGTTGTCAATGAACCGCAAGACCATATTTTGTCCATTTTAAGTCTTGATTTGACTCGGTGAACTTTCAAATGTGTCAAAATGTCGCTTAACCTTTTGAGACCGAGGTCTGCAATCCAGAAAAACTTTTTATGGATTTATTCTTAAATTTAAATATGACAAAAAAGAACAAAAAAAAAACATAAGTCAGCAAAAAATAGTCGGAAATAAATTCAAAAATAAATTTAAAGCATTTTTCTCCGGTAAATTATAGAGTTTCTATTCAAAAAACTGGTGGGATCATATATGACCCCGCGATCTTAAGGGTTAAATAACCTTATTAGAAAAATGCCACCATGGCCTTGAGTTTCAAACTACTGAAAATTTCATGCTCAACTCTAATTTTACCAATTTGTTCTAACCTAAATTTCCTTTTTTGAAGTTCTACTCCAAAAATTTCATGTGGCAATCACATATGATTTTTTTCTTCCATGAAAAATACTATAAAACGGTATACCCATGCTTCGTAATCGCAACACAAACAAAATGAGGTCAAATTATGCCTTAATGTGCCTTTATATGAGGTAAATGGTTGATAGTCTAAATGCATTCGAGTTAATTTCAACTTTAATCCAATGAGATAGGCGGGGCTCCGTAATAGACATGTTGGGCGGTAAGAGAACATTTTCCAGTTAACTTTACCGGAAAACGTTTGAAGTATTCGACTTAATTCCTTTTTGTTTTCTACCTCCTAAGATTCTCCCTTTACGAAGTGAATTTCAAATTTCTTACATATGAATTGCTGGCCGTCTGCACAGTTCACAAGTCTTGTATAGATTCGAAGAAAATTTATGAATTCTGAAGATTTTCTTGGTTCTCATCGTAATTTTCTTAAGTTCGTCCGCAAGAGTTAACTCTCAGTGCAAAAGGAATTTCATAATGAAATGATTGCAATGCAAAAAGGTTACTTTGTTCTTTTCTATTTGGAAAATCTTTATTATGTTACATCCAGAGAAACAATTTTCTTTCTCGTATTACATTCAGTGAATATGAACGCGTATACATATATATTTCTATCAATACATGGTTTTGTTTCTAAAAAGTTTTTTTTAAATGTTGTTTTTTATATTTTTGGACTTTTTATTTATTTACTGCAAGAAATTTCTAATAATTTCGACAAATTTTAAATACCAAAAATATTCACAAATTTCAAAAAAAAGGTGCACAAAATTTCATATGAATCATGAACTAAAATTAAAACACAACAATTTCTTTGTGGCATTTAATTTCCTTTTAGGACCTGCATCCTGAATATTCAAGGACCTGTCTCACGTTTATCTGTTTGCGGCTTGCCTATAGAAATCGAACCCCAACGGGAAAAAAAATCAATCATTCCAATTACCAAAAGTCGACAAGGACATTTGTGTTTAATTAAGAAATTCTCCCGACAATCTTTCGTACACTTCGATCAGTTTTTAACGCGGCCAATCTTCGGTTCAAGTCTATTAAAACCAGGAAATGATTTCAAATCGTTTGCTAGCATCGGGCGTTATTAAAGCAACTTCGAATCGAGACAAATAAATCACATGAGACCCGAAATGACGAATAGCCTGTCGAGTCATTTTCGACCCAGACGGAAGAAACAACAACAAACACCGGTCATACACCGAAAAACAGACACCGCACCAATTCAGAGACATAAGAATTAAAAACATAAATTGAAACGAAGATACATTTACCCCAAAAAGTGCATCGATCCTTAAGTATTTCACATGTGTTTCAAATGTGCTGCCGTAATTTCGTTGTATTCAACATCATAAGTTCAGTGTTTTGGTTTAGAGATTTTAACATACAATTTTGATATGACGGTCGAATTATTGTTTTGTCTGGATTTGATGTCGGAAAAAAAATTTCGCGATTATGTTGGGTTTCAAAAACCATTTTTAAAGAAAAGGTTTCTTTTCTCCACCTCACCCATATCATAACTCTATTATATAATGTGTGTCTGTCTGTCTATCTGCCGGTCTGCCTATCAGTCTGTTCGCTTGAAACTCGAGAACCAGAGAACCGATTTGGATGAAACTTTCAGGGCAGATTTCTAGAGTCAATGGATGGTTTTTAGGCCATGGGCAACCCAAGGTTCCCCTTCTTACTAGTTCCTCGATTTATGTATATTACTTTCTGTTTTCCTGTCTGTTCGCCTATAACTTGAAAACAACTGAGCCGATAAGGATAAAACTTTTAGGGGATCTTGCTAGGTAGGAGTTGAACCGCGAAGCGGTCAGGGACGAAGTCTCTAGTAAATAAATAAATAACTGACTTATTTTATAGACAGATTTTACTTCCATTCAGAAATACACATTTCACTGTTTCAGATGCGATTGACGCTTTTTATACCCGTATGGTGAAACGAAAGGGTATATTAACTTTGCCTTACCGTTTGTAACGCCAAGATCCCGTCATCGCACAAAAAAATGAATTACACCAGTGTGTTTAGAATGATAAAAATATTTAATTTTTGCATGTCCGTCCGTCTGTCCGTCCGTCCGTCCGTCTGTCCGTCCGTCTGTCTGTGGCGCGGATTGCGGGCGCACGGATTGAGCTAGAGACTTGAAATTTTGCGCAGATTCGTTTTTCGTAAAATGCGAGGCTAAGTTCGTTAATGGGCAAAAATGGACCATTAGGGGGGGTACCCCCCATACGAACGAAAACGGTTTTTGTGAATATCTCAAAAACGGTGCATCTTATCAAAAAAGTCCAAGAACAAAAGTTATTTAGGATATGATTCTACATAAAACTCCCATACATCAAAATCCGATTGGAATAAGTTTTAAAAAATCTTATTGGAAAGTTTGACTTCAAAGTGGAATTTTGGTACAACTGTTCAAATTTTGATACGAATATCACCATACGGGTCTCCAATGATTGCCAGATAGGCAATTATAGCTTTTGTTATGTTTATCATTCTAAACACACTGGTGTAATTCATTTTTTTTTGTATGTGATAACGGGATCTTGGCGTTACAAACGGTAAGGCAAAGTTAGTATACCTTTTGGTTTCACCATACGGGTATAAAAATCTCAAAAATCTTTGAAATCCAAGGCAAAAACTTTTTTAAATGGGTATTTACCATTTATATTTGGTTTTCAAATCGGGTTAAAATGTATATATTTTTTAACAAAAATAAAACAATGAGGGATTCTAAAGTTAAATATTTGTTAAAGAAGAAAAGGAACAAGTGAAAAAATATGAGAGAAATTGTGTGTGTATTTTCGATTTTACTACAATCGTGAAAGAGTGCGTTTACGGTTCGGGGAAACACTTTAAGAATTTGTATTATTTTACCACAAAACCAGCTATTTTAAAGCGAATGTGAATACCATCGTAGTTTTATTGTTAACAAACCTTCGAAATTTTTTGAAAAGTTGTCAAAAGACCAGTAAAATTTTAGATCTCAAAAAAGTTTTCACTGCCGCCATCAACATTTTAAAAACTATCGAGAATAATGGCAAATTCAAAGCAATTTTACGTTCAATTATCCTTTTTTATTTTTTTTTATTTTAACGAGTATAATTAAGATAATTAAACTGCATTTTTCCAGAGTACAGTAAACAACAAATTTTCCAAGTAAGAGTTAATTTCTATTTTCCTACAGCGACTGTCGTTTTTAAATTAATTTCCGCTAATACAACATGGTATATCAATTTCACTAAGCGTGGCATGTCCATCAAATTGATATGAGCAGCATATAAATCTCCTTTGAGAATATTTGAAGTTTCTTGGCAACAACCGACAGCAATCGGCAATTAATTAAATTTATCAGTAATTCCAGCCTGTTGTCAATACGGCGATTCCAGATGGATAGCAATGGATGTACGCCAAACCACCAACAGATCAACCTTACTTTGCATGGTTTGAACGGGATAGAATTTCATTAGAAGTATGCGACATACTATACACCTAGGAAAAACGTACCTATTGGGTATATATATACCCCACCTATCTATGAAAATCCGCATTTATTGAATGTCCATTTCAATGAAAGCTATTCGGTTTGGATGTTCCTTCTGTTATCACAACGATGTTGCGGCAAATGAGTTATTATTGCTGAGCGATATGAAAAACCAATATCTCGAATGAACGAACGGATGATGAAATTTTTGTGTGATTTCGAACAGAATTACGGGTCGAAAATATCAAACATCGTAGCCATCATTAAATTTCTGGCATTCTTGGCTGAGTTAATTCAGGTGCATTGTGTTCCAGAGGTTTGATTGGTTGGTAGTTGGTAATATATATACTTGATTGCTACACCGCAAATATGGTATCTATCAGAATTTTTTATCGGTTTAGGTTTATCAGCGCTATCAAAGCTCAGACGGTTATTCCTCATGATTGCAAACAATTCCAATTCTTTGATGCATGCCAACCGAGCATTAGAGAATTAATCAATTGATCAAAGATAGTCACATTGGAAAGCAATTTTCTTCGTAGGTTAATTCCCAATGGGTCGTAGTTTCTACAAAGTTCTGTCTCTGTTTATGAGCAATGATGAAAAACAGAGAAACAGACTTAGAAAAATAGAGACAGGAATGTGTCGATGATGACATTGATTTCCTATGAACGGTTGTTCATAAATACTATGAATAAATTCATTGGTTGTAAACTTTAAACTTTTTCATAGTATTTATGAATAAATTCATAATGAGTATGCCCTCCTTCGAGAACTATTTTACTACTTGTTTAAATGTATACTTCCATCTTGAGGATAAATACAAGACTGTATTCAGATTGAGAAGTAAGGTGGAGGGGGAAGGGGAGAGGGGGAGGAGGGTTGAAAGGAGGTGGATTTTTTTATATATGTAGATAATTATAAACAAAAGGTTAGATAAACCCTCTAAAATTTCCAACCTTACAAAAATGCATTTTTATAATTTTTTTTTAGAATAGGAAGGGCCCAATATTTTATGTCCCGAGCGCTGCTTTGCCTGGGCGGCCCTGGCTACAAACATCAAAGTCCTCTGACATTTTAACCGGCTGTGTCATGTAAAGAGACAGCTCATCTGCGTTGTCATTCGTTTAGATAACCTTTTATCACCTTTGACCCGTTTAGACGTGATATTGAACGTGTATAGGCGCCTTTATTCTAAGGAGACATATAAGATGTCCCCCGCCGTTTTTTTTATCATGTGTTCCACAAAGATATTTTCGCGTGATTTTGACACAAATAAGTATTTTTACACATCCACATCCAGCTGAAAAGTCGAGAAATTAAATTTATTCAAAAACAATTTCATTTTAAATGTGCAAAATTTTTTGATCTAATAAAATCAAACAATCCAAGCGACTATTTGTGATATTTCCCGAAGTTTCTCCTAAAATTTGGTTCACGACACTTATTTGTCTATCCCAAAAAGCCAATTATTTAATTGAATTTCACCATATTTGCTTGTCTTTTTACTAATTCAACTTTGACTGTAGTCAAATTAGAAATAAAACTGGTTGACAAAATTAATAATAGTATTTGGCGCAAAACCGTCTAACTTTTTAAGTTTTTCATATCGAGATTTCATTTTTTAACACAATAGTATTTCTCAGAAATTCGATTTTCTCATTCAACTTTAATTCTTTGGTACGCCATATTGATGTCTAATGGTAGTATTAGTTAAATGCAAAAATCCTCAAATGTTAAATAAAGACATCTGCCTGAATAGGGTTCATTAGGTCAAACTGACTGCACCTTACCCCGTTCTAGATTAGTCGTGCACTTTAGATTTACGTATTACGAGATTCAGTTCAATTGCTGCCAAAGAATTTCGTTGAGCTATTTTCAATGATTCTTTGCGGATGTATTCATGGATTCCTTAAATTATTTTCTTATACGCAAACATCGATAAAATACACACATTGGTTGATAGATGTCTCGTTTTTTTTCTTTTTTTGCCTGTTTTTCTTAAGTTATTTTCGGAATGAAAAATAAATTAACAATTTGTCCTTTTGCTGACCTCTATATGCTTGAAAAACTAAAAATTCTCGAAATATTTTACAATTGGGTATTTTAATTAAGAAGGTGCGGGAAGACATCAAGATATCAAAAATTTCAATAAAAAAATTGCTAAAAGTGTTATCAATGGCATATTTTTTAGTACACTCGAAAAAACTAATTTCAATAACGTTGAGTGTGAAGGAAATTAAGCATCCCTTTTCTTTTCTATCGGGTCTTTCAATAAGTACATAACAATTTTGTATTTAAATAAAACATAGAATAATTGAGATATCGGGCTGAAATTTATTTCAGGTATAGTGGACATGTTACATTTAAGTATGAAATGCGATGTCGTTCATATGGCCACCGCGAGCACGTTTGCTGATTGATTCTTTGGAGCCAATTTTCCACCACTCTTCCACACATATCGGCCGGAACGTTGGCAATTTCGCGTTCGATATTTTTCCTGAGCTCCTCTAACGTTGTTGGCTTGTTGGCATAAACCAACGATTTAACATAACCCCATAAAAAGAAATCTAACGGCGTTAAATCGCATGAGCGAGGTGGCCATTTGACCGGACCATTTCTCGAGATTACACGATTACCGAACTTCTCCTTCAATAGATCAATTGTTTGACCAGCTGTGTGGCATTGCTCGTTCGTGAACTTCACCATGATAAAAATGTAAACCTTGACTGACGGTTTAGCATTGTCAGATCATAAAAAAAGTTTTAGGGTGCGTTTTTATTAAAATACAAAATTGTTATGTCCGTGTTGAAAGACCCTTTATAAGGAATTTTATAGAAGGAAAACTCTGCCGAAAAAAAATTGTCGCTAGGATTAAATTTAACTACTTAGTAGTAGAATCTACCAATTTGTGGATAAATTGACTAATTTTGTAATTCAAATTAACAATTTTGTAATTGAAATTAAGTATTTTAGTAACAGTGACGATCCCCCATTACAAAATAATCAATTTTACTCCTTTATTTCTTTTTTAACGGGATATGTCATACCCCACCACACCGTCCCCAAACTTTTTTCCACCACACAAACGAAAAGTTAACCAACCTTCTGTAAAAGTCCTGTATCCAACAAAAAAAATTCTCTCACATAAATTTCAATTTGAAATCATTGACATCGTCAAAACTGCCACATTTGAATAAAAACCACGACTTGAACCCATCGAAAAAATATAAAAACCGATTGAAAACGAAAAGTACTTAAAGACTAAAGATTTCGTTGTCTCGATCTGATCATTTCATTATTAATGTTCCCATAAAAATCAGATAAGTCGAATAAAATACCAGGTTCCATTAATAACCGGCGATTGATTGAAATATTACCGTCAAACAATCTTATTACAAAAGCTAACGTCGATGGAGCCTTGTCGTGTCGTGTCGTGTTGTCTGTCCATTTGAATATCGTTTAAATATTACTAAACTGGCGATCATCCTTAAGGTAAGAAAACATGTAGCCATCGCCAGCTGATCCAGTGAATCTTTCTGATAGTTAGACCAATGCTAATCGGAGGGAAGATAGATTTATGCCGATCTCAAGAGTTTCAACCTAACCGAATTCAAATCTACATCTTTTAATTCAAATGAAACGGCCAGCTAGCGGTTATGGTGTAATATTAATAGATCACCAAATGAAAGATGATGTTGTTGGCTGTCGTTTTTTAGATAGTCTCCCAACGTCCGCACAGTATCTATGAGATAATTTTCTTTGGATTCCTTCTTATCTAGGCAAGTGATCTTCGAATCCCGTCGCATGGCCGCACAGTGGTAGTGATCGAAATGTGCTCATGATCAGTTTACGGTGAACTTTGCTTCCATACTGTCGCCATGCAATGGAATTTTTTTTTTTCGTATTTGTCTCTTGCGCCCATCATCAGAATCGGATTCTGAATTTTCAATCCAGAGTTTGGGGATAAGAAATGAGAATGCAAAGTTGGATCGGGATGATCCTCTTGAAAATTCTCTCACCGACCGGCTTCTAACTCGCACGGACAGACAGTTCGATCGATTCGAAACACATTCCTACTGTCAAATTTCGAATGGGTTAAGTCAAGATGATGTCGAGAGATATGATTAATGATGCAAAATTACCTACTACACTTGTTTTGATCAGCATGTTACCCTTTTAATTAATGCCGATTGGAAACTGAGCATTTATGATTGAATGGACCAACGATAAACAGTTGGAGGCCCATAAATGAAAATAGCTTCTTGCAAATATCATTAAATTGATAGTTCAGCACTCATATGTCATTTTCAATCTTTAAAACGTACATAATGCTCATTGGTGTGTATATGTACCAGCCCTTTGGAATGCAATAAAAAAATGGAATTTACAATTGACAATGAACAATTGACATATGGAGGTAAATATGCAGTTTTTAGAGTTTTTTTGTACTCTAAGCAAAAACGGTAAACTGTGGGTAAATAAAATGCAGGTGAGACATGTCCTGGTCAAATGTTGTCATTTGTCAATTGATAGGGCATTTATCTCAAAACCATCAAAAAGTTGTTAAGTTTTTCTATCGAAAATTCACGGTGCGCTGCCTAAACGCACCACAGCGAATCTCACATGTTGGAATTTTGACATATTTTGCAACATTTACGATTTTTGTGTATAAAAGTGTATAGAATATAATGAAAGGCGGTAAAAAAATTGTTCAAGTGTGCAAAAGCGATTGATTGATTTAAAGGTTACATTTGATGGTGAAAGGTGCTAAAAATTGTTTAAAAGTCGTTTGTGCCAATATACTCTTTCAAGTATAAAAGTGTGTTTAGATGGAAGGGGTGTTGCCATTCGAGCCCTTTAAAATCTCTTAACAGGCAACTTGAAGGAAGCGCCAAAAAGACATGTAATGTTCAGAAAATACATGAATAAGGAAAAGGATACACTTCGAGTTTCTGAGAAGCGCCGAATAAGTTGTTCTGGAGCGCTTCATTTCCAACTGGGAATCTTTTTATATTTAAAAAATAAATAGGATGACAAAGAAAGTTTTCTTATTAAAAAATATTTTGAATCAAATGAAATTTTTTGAAAGTCTTTCCATTTTATCTTCAAACACCGTTGAATCGCTACTTTAAAAATATTTTCGCCGAAAAAAAACTGCGAATTTCAAGAAAAACAGTCGAAAAGGACTCATGAATAAATTGACCAACGGTGGACACAACATCCATGACTTCTGTTTGTGGTGAAATTTTTAGTCCGAGTGTCGTGTTTTCAAATTCAGTTTTTCCACATCTTTCGACTATTGAGCAACTACAAGGGTGGGAAACGGCGGCGACATTTTAACAGAATAAAAACAGAAAAACTTTGAGAAGACTTTACGACTCCTTTGATATCAGAGAACGTAAAATACAAAATGGACATGGCGACACAAGAAATTTAGCATAAATATGCACTGATCCTAACATGCTGTCGTCAAGGTGTTCAACAATTCGGAAATGGATAAGTTTATCGCTTTTTAATAAGTTGCACAGTCTTCGGCAGTTATGCGAGCCCCTATTCTGTGTCTCTGGAGGGTTCCATAGGAAAGCATGACGAAAAAAATTCTACGATAAAAATTATGACTTAATACATACTTTCTTTTATTGTTGGATTTGTTGCACGCTTCTTGAATTGTAACTTTAAAATAGAAGACATTAATGGTTATTTTGAGAAGAATACACATCGAATTATGGGTAGTCCTGGTTGGTCCTTGTTTTCTTTTCCTTATATTTTGTTCACAGTCTCATAGCGATATTAAAGTACCATTAAGGGGCTGTTAAAATTCAACTGTGAAGAGTTATCCTACCGGGAAGAACAACCAAAATAAAGAAATACGGAAAACCGCCGATTCCCACGTGTATCTCAACTCAAAGATCGTGAGGGAAAACAAAACCTGAATAGAAGAAAAAACGTGAAAAATTGATTTTTGTGGTTTGTTTACTTGTCTTGTGCCTATGAATAAAATTCTGAAGACGCTTTTCCTTGTCTATTTTTAAGTGTCGTCCCATTTGTCGCAAGTAATTGAAAAGTGAGGTGGCAATTTTCAGTTTGTTTAGTTTTCCATTTCATTTTATACCGATAGAAAATTTATTGTAATTCGATGCATGACACGTTCGGCTGTCTACTTTAACAAAACTAATTTGGTGAAAATTTATTGATACTTTTACTTTTAAACTGCTGTAGTTGCAGTTGAATTATTTCGGTTATTAACCGTCAATTTATCACAATTTTAAAACTTGGATGTGTTTTGATATGGACGTGAAGTTGGGTCAATTTATTTAAAAGAAAACAAGAATGTTAGCTCGTTGAAAGTTTTTTCGAAAAACTACAGGAGGAATTCGTCAATGGTAAGACCAAAGTGCTTTTTGTATGTTACAAAAACAGAAATATTTAAAAAAAGCGACTTCGAAAATGCTCCGAAAAGTATAACATAACATATCTTTCATACCATGTCTTTCATATTCATGTCCGTTAAGGAGTTTTATATCTGGCAGATTCGTTCACCTTTGTCCTCTGAATTATATTTTGCAGTGTTATTTCATACGCTTTCAAAGCGTTTTTAAAACCGTTTTTTTTTTCAATTTTTTTTCACACTTTATAAGAGCTATTTCCCTTTTAAGCTTATACTTGGCTTTCTTATCGTGAGTTTGTTTAAATAACTTTCTCTACTACTACTTGACATCGCAAAACCACAACCGCCGCGATAATTATCCTGTAATAAAAAATTTGAAGCAAATCGGTTCACCAGTTCTTATTCAATCGCGTTTTCAACTGCGCCGCGATCATTTCCTTGAATGCGTCCCTAATATGAATATACGCTAAAAATTTTAAGCAAACCGGTTCACTAGTTGTCTTTTTATTTCGTTTCCTCCCACCCCTTCAACCCACCGAGGGGGGTATGCTCAAAAAGTCCCGAGTATTTGTACAGGTAACATAATGCAATTTACGGCATGTCGACTTGGGGCAAAGTTCGAGAGAAAATTGAAGACCAGGGCTGGAATCATGTATCTCGACCCGTCTCTGTCTTTCGACTTCGACGCAGCTTTTGACTCTTGACTTCGCCATATCAGCAGCTTGAAATTTCCTGGAGTGACAGTCAGAATCACGGTTCGATTCATAGTGACGATTCCGCAAAATTTCAAGCTGCAAATATGGCGAAGTCAAGAGTTAAAAGCTGCGTCGAAGTCGAAAGACAGAGACGCGTCGGAATACATGATTGGTGCCCGGGTATTTTATGATTATGTCGTACCGAGATTTCCTACACTTTTCTATTTTACTAGAACTTTATATATCAAACCGGTATCGAGATATATTGTTATTTCAAAAAAAATCAGTATTTTTCGAAAACCAACGGTTTTTTGGTTGATTAATGTCTGAGAGAATTGAAGAGAAGAAAATTTCTCCCCATTATTCGCTATATTTTACTATTTACGGAGAGGGAGAGGTAGAGGGGAGTGTTCCGATGTAAAACTGGAGTTTTTCATATAAAACCGAGAGAATAAATTCAAATTTTGACAACTTTTGCTAAGTGAATTTACTTTGCTATAGATAATTTTCGTGGAATAAATTCTGAACCAAATTCGCGTAAAAATTCAATAAAAAAACACAAGTATAAACGGGGCCTAATAAGAATTATCCATAAAATACATCAAACTTTTTTTTAAAAAAGGGGGTCTTGCAGTAGTATTAAGGTGTTACAAAATCCCGCGCCAAAAGCAAAAAAAGCAACACGGTAAAAAATCTTGGAGTAAATTCCAATCAAAACTGGATTACGGTGGACCTATATGTAATCCAATGGAAAATTCTAATCCAATAATATGGATTGGAAATTTTTATAAATTTAATTTTGGTTTAATTCAGTATTAAAGTCTAAAATTTTGATTAAATTGTAGACATTAATGTTAAAAGGACTTAAGTTCAATACATAATAAAAAACTGTTCAAATATGACTGCAAAAAAAGCTAAAATATTTTCAAAAATTCGCATGTATTAAATTCCAATCCAAAATATGTATTAAAATTTCGTCAATATAATTGTTGGATTGAAAAATACTCCAGGATTTTTTGCCGTGAAGGTATAACGACCAAAACCACGATTAGTGAACGTATCTTATGACTTTAAGGCTATCGAATTATTGAAAAATAAATTTAACAAATTATTCTCAAAAAGTTTATTTAATTTGAATGGATATGTATTAAGAAAATCTCACGAATATTAAATTCAAGATATGCCTGAAAAATTTTATTTATTGATTTCAATTCGATCTGGCATTTTTCTAATTTGCAAAAATAAATCTACTCATATTTTTTGCAATAATTTTTTACGAGTGTCATTAAAATTTCTATACATTCGAATAAAACAGTTGCAAATTTTCTATTATAAATACCAAACATTCTTCTATCCGTATTGGAATGAAGAAAAATCATAACAATTTAATAATCCGCTCATTGTGTACGATTATTTATTGACCTAATTATCTTTTAAAATTCTCCTTTAACCTGAATTCCATACACACTTTGAGAAAAATTCCTGACTGAAGCTAAACGTAATTTTTTTCCCGATCCAATCGAGAAGAATTTAAATTAATTTGGTGACAAAATCTAAGCGAGTAGCTTTACATGAATCTTTTATGTTAGATATCTAACCGTAGGACTAATTTTCGCTCATCAATCTTTTCAAAAATAGATTTTAAGAAGCTGTTTAAATGTCGAAAAAGATAAGGTAAACTGGGAAACTGAAAAAAAAGTAACCATTCGAACTTGAGTTCTCGTTCGATTCTCGAAAGATGATTAAACGTGAACGATTAACCTTTGTTGTTATCTTTCCAGTAGATGAATACCAAAATTTAAATTGTTATGGACATTTCAACGTCCTCACAACGACACAATCGCAGACAACACATGGTCAGGCGCCTTTCCCTCCCGCAGTATCGAGATTTTTTTGAAAAATTGCTCAATTTGTATCGCTATAGTGTCCAACTTGTTGTTTAATCATTCATCCAAGATTTAAGTTGTTAGATACTTTTTCATCTTCACAGTAAATTGGATAAGATATGTTAAAGAAACAAAACCAATTCCAATAAATCTCTTTGTTTAAAATCATTCAGAAAAATATATTTTTTTACAAAAAAATGCCCAGTTAAAATTTTTATTCCATCTCATGAATTTTATTCAATCCGAATTCGATTAAGTTTTGTTCGAAACTTAAGCAAACTTTGTCTTAGCGAATTGACGACATTAATTCCTTGAGTGTTTAGACATTGTATGAAAAATGTTCAGACACAGCATGATTTTACGCGACAGTTGAGAAAATTCAACCAACTGCTTAAATACTTTTAGCGAAATTGTCAAAATCGTCGCGATTTTTGATTTATGCCGTTTAATTGAATTTTAAAGATAATCTCATGAAATTGTAAATTTTTTATCATGAAATTGAAATTATAAGATATGTGGAGAAAGTTGAAAATGTTTTCCTTGTTTTTCCCCTGCCTCGATGATACACTCTTAATCGGGAAGATAAAAAGTTGTTGAAAAAAGACGTCTGCCAATTTCTCTACTTTTTTCCTCATTCGAAATGTTTGGTTTTACAGTGCATTAAGAAGTTCTTACCGGATAATATTCTCAGACACACGAACAAGATTCCAATGAGCCTAAAACTGACACAACATATGTTTTTCGGAGGGCTTCCGACATTAATCATTTCCATAGTTTGTCTGATCTGATTGTGTATGAAGATTGGCTGCGAGACTAAACGCCAAGCGTAGTAGAAACAGGGATTTAAATGAGCCTTTTAAGTTATGTGCAAGTAAGAAACTATACAAGATCGCTACACTGCATCACGTCACAGTCCAGCAAAACGCATGAAATGATCTGTAATTTGATGGAAGACGGAAATTCGTTAAACATGAACGACGATGTTTTGCTGTCTGTGAAATTTAACAAGGATATTAATTTTCAGGATAATGAATCGCGATTTTAATGTCGTGTATATTTAGAAGTTTTAATTTTTTAAATGACTATCTTATCATCAATTTTTAATTTCACTAATGGAATCACATGAAAGCCTAGTAAACCGCGTAAACTGCGTAAATTTAACACCTCTTAAATGAACTGTATGAAAAATACAAATTTTATGCGACACTCGTTTTACGCGACGTTCTCATATTTTCATTAATATTATTTCTGCGCCTATTCTAGGCATTTTCAACTTTTAATTTTGTGACTGCTGAGAGAAACTGTAATACAACTGATCGATTTAGTCAAATTATTTAAAGAGAGTCTTCATGACGTAAAAATACGCAAATATGCAATATTTCATTTTTCATTGCATATTTGCATATTTTTACGTGGAGTGTGTAAAGAAAACTCTCTTCAAATAATACCTACCCAATTGCGAAAATCGCATCAAAATTGCTCTAACGATGAAGAAGGTAACAGGCGAGGGGGTACGAAATAGAAGGAACATTGTGCTGACGTATAACACCCCTCATTACTAAAAACATAATACGAGTCACAGTTTGTCTGTAATGTTATTTTTAATTAAAAAAAAGTGAAACGCGGGGGAGCGCTTTAGCATTTTTGGTAATTTTATCATTTAGGGTACAGATGATTTTTTAAATATACCCTACGACCATCCGGATATTCAAACGAAGCATTTAATACCTTCTTTATTAAAATTGTTCCACTAGGACGGGATCTTCAGTCGAAAATAGATCGAAAATCAATAGCGTTACGGATATAAACATTCTAATTAGTTTGTGGGAATTCACACTAAATATACATTTTTTTGAGTATTTTCACACTTTTGATGCGTGATTTCCAAAAATCGCGTAAAATCTCTATTTTTAAGTAATTTCACTACAAAATTTGCGTGATTTCCAATGATCATTTGGCCACCAAAATCGTGCGATTTGACGCCTTTGAACTTCTTCCTTTGGGGTTATCTCAAGAGTAAGGTCTATGCCAACAAGCCAACAACAATCCAACAGCTGAAGGATGCGATGATAAGGCATAATTCGTGGGATCGAGGACCAATTATGCAGAGATGCCATCAAGTATTTTAATTATCAAATAGAGGCCGAAGCCTTGGCTAACATTTGAGCGATATTTTCTTTTACACATAATTGCCATGTGCCAAATAACATGATTCAATAAAGAAATTTAAAAAAATTAACAAATAATGGTCTTATTTTCTGTTAACATCGGTCCAAGCCATTGGGACAACCTGTATAAGTTAATAATTGTTATTTGATTGTGAACTAATTTTGCTTAGAATAAATAAAATTTTGTTTAGTCCAAGAACATCATATTTATTCCAAACCAACTATGTTTCCGCTAAAGTTGACTTTCGTATTGTTTTACTTAAATATTAGTTTCATTGTATTTAAACCGTGGGCAATTCTTGTATTGGTTTCGAAGGAAGCAAAAAAGCTCTTAACCCATTTTGGCCCAAATGGTCGGTTTAACGACCAGTACGTTGAGCAATTTTGATTATTATTGGTACCACATATAAGTCAAAGTTGCTATTATGGAAACACGAGTCTGGGCCAAAATGGGTTAAGGTTTTTTTTAACTTAACCCTTAATTGATGAGGTGGGTCCAGTGGACCCACATTGACTTTTCTCTCTTTGCTATTACTCATGTTTTCAGCACAGTGACTCTAAAATCTTCAGTACCTTCATACAGTATGGTGTTGTATGCCGAGTTAGAAGCACGGATTTGGTATGTGATTAGAACAAGTCCATTAGAAAGCACCTCATCATTTACGCATATGATTTTCACCTCATAAATTAAGGGTTAAGAGCTTTTTGCTTCGAAGGAAACAAAAAATCTCTCGTTATTGTTTTCGGCATCACGCAATCTATATATATAAAATCGTTTAACCTGACTGACTCATCAACGCCCAGCCCAAACCCCTGAAGCTAGAAACTTGAAACTTTCACAAAATGTCCCAAACATCACGTAGGCGCTTACTAAGCCGGGGTTTTCCGAAATTTTACCGCTAAGGGTGTAAACGTGTGGTAAAGGGGGTTTGGGTGTTTTTAAACCGTGATTTTCGCCATGAATTCTGCTCAATAGGAGGCTGAAACGTTTCACACGGGGGTTTTTGGGGTCGCTGATCACGAATCCGGTGTTAGATTTTCAAAATTCGAAACGGAAGGTCCTGTAAGGATAACGCAAATATTCTTTTCCCCATTTTTCCCGGGGAAAAATGGCATTAGGGGGTTTTCGGGGTCGCTGATCACGAATCTGGTGTTAGACTAATTCGCAGCGGAGAGTCCCGCAAGGATAAGATTTTTCTCAAAAGATTTTAAGTTCTTTTCGGTTTTCTTCCTATTCTAAAACTTATACAAAAAACTTAACCCGACAACGACGGGTATGCAAGCTAGTAATGGATAAGCCAAACAAAATTTACACACATAGGAATGTGGTCGAGAAGACCAAATCTTACATCAGGATATAGTTTCAAAATAAGCTACAGAATGAATAATTTTCATTGATATCACCAAATATTAGTAATTTTAAGAAATACTTTTGATTAATTGTAAGTAAATATTTTTTTACCTCACAACTTGTGAAATTAATTCAAATTCCTCTAAAGAACGATTAATTTTTATTTGTCGCTCAGATTTTAAATAATTTTGAACGAAACCTCTATTGCATAGTTTACACGTAACAAAATACCAAACAGTATTTAATGTGTGCATGTAACCTGCTGACAAACCAATAGCGACACCGATTATAGTACACTTCCTAAACCAACGGAGTCTGTTAAAAACCCATTAACAGAAATTATAATTGACAGCACTGGCGCCCATCATCACAGCCTATCTTCATTGATCACGAATTTATTGAATATTTTATGTTATGAACGAGATTCTGTTAAAAATACCCACAAAATCAATCCGTTCATTACTCGTTTGTGGTTTTGGTTTGACTTACTGGGATATGAATTAGAAGATATTTTAACTTGGAATGGTTCACGGGAATGATTGTTGTAAGACGATCTTCTTCAACCACAACTACATGGCTAGGATAGCTGCGGACATCATCCAGGAATTAATTGAAAAGCAATAAACAACACCGACGGGCCGTTTACCTCGAGTAACATGTCTTCGATTATAATCGAATTTCAATGGAGTGGCATCCCTCGGGAAAATTTACAACCTGACCCAAAGTGGCTACCAAAAAATTACAGTTCGCGGTCGAATCGGCGGATCCAGTACAGCTTCCCATGTCGTCTACATATAAATATCGGATAGCTGGCCACAACATGATGGGACACTTAAGACCGACACGATTCCCGTGAACATTCATCGACAAGGAACCAGACCAGATATACCTAAGATCTAGAAATTCAGAAGAAATCTTAAAACGAAAACCCGAATCTTCTCTACCTTCACGTGGTGTTGTAAGAAAGATTCAAGAGCAAAAACACCTTGGGATCACTACTCGTAGGTAAAAACCCCCAACGGAGGATAGAGGTCTGAGGAAAACATTCAAACTTGAAATTTATGTCATCGATCTGTTGATCATAGTTCAATGGGTGAATCTCTGGGATCGATCCAAGAAACCAAACCAAAATCGAATCTAAGTCCGATTCGAAATTCTGTTTTTCTGTAGCTAAATCTGAATTGATCATTTCGTCCATAGTCGCGATCGTCTACGATCACTGATTTTTTTTTTTTGGTGGCGGTCCGTGGTACAGATTGGAAAATTAAGGAGATGTATGACATGCCATAAATTCATGGAAATTGGAAAAATGACAGAATGGCCAGATTGATCTTATCGATCTTCAGTTATTTATGATCACCCACAGTGGATGGGACATGGTGGTGTGTCATCGAAACAGGCTTCAGGTTTGTAATCCTTAAACTGATAGAAATCTTTTTGCTGACCTTTTCTGATGTTGTTGAATTTTTTTTTCGATCTCTGTGTTTTTTTTTCTATAAATCTGATGGGTATCGGTATGTCAATGAAAATTTAATAACTCGATCATCATTTAGTTTGTTTTAATCGGTCATAATATGGAAGGAATCCATGCAATGTTGCTACTGCATAGCCCTACAAAAAACAATAAAATGCAGTTGGATGGAAATGGTTTATTACCTGATTGTGTAGAAATTTGTGTCCTTAGAATGGGAGATATATTTAGACAGTTGGATAATTTTTTTCAGAGTATCATCTTATTTTGTGTCTAAATTATTTTCTCACGATTTTTCGCAATCATAAATTCTGAAATTTCGTGCTCTATTTTAGAGATCTTTTGTCCTAAAATTCTGATTTAAAAATTTGATTTTAAAAGGGTTTAGGGTGTAGAAAATTTCTTAAAGATTTAAAATTATTTATTGACAATAAATTCGTTAGTTTTTGGGGACATACTTTTTAGCTACATTTTATATGGATGTGTGACTGACCAATTCTGAATTTTACTGTTTATTTTTCATTTTCGATCGAGACTCGAAAATGATTTTAACAAAAGTCTTTCAAAAATGGATGGTGCCACAGTAAATCAAGATCTAGCACTAATTAACCCTCTCATGCCCAATTTTGCTTATAAGAATCTTTTTATAACAGTTTTTCGTACAAAAAAGAAATGTTCAAATTTTGCATGGTGCCTCTCTAGGACTAAAGTACAACAATCGACCAAAAAAAAAGTTTTTTACTCATATTAACCGATTTCGGTTATTTTGGCAATTATTTGCGACAAGAAATCAAATTTTTAATTTTTTTTGCGCTCGTATTTCAGCCTGGCGGCCATTTTGTCCACTCTCTAGATTATAGCATAGTTTATACTAGTTAGGAAACGTAGGGCTTTTTACGTGTACCTACGTTGGAGTAAAGATAACCGATATACTCTGGACGCGGTTTTTCTTTCTTTCCTATGCGTAAATTACCAACAAAACACAACACATGTAAAACCTAGCCATATTTTCATACACCACCAACACATGCAATCTCCCGCTGTCGGAAAATTGCATGTGTTGGTGGTGTATGAAAATATGGCTAGGTTTTACATGTGTTGTGTTTTGTTGGTAATTTACGCATAGGAAAGAAAGAAAAACCGCGTCCAGAGTATATCGGTTATCTTTACTCCAACGTAGGTACACGTAAAAAGCCCTACGTTTCCTAACTAGTATAAACTATGATTATAGTTAGGCTCTCTACCCTAGAGCCAATCTGCAATTACGAGTTTTTTGGTTGTGTCATAGTTTAGATATATATAGTTAGGAAACGCGTAAGAAATTTTTTCCTGAAGAAGAGTACATTATTGCCTGTTTCATTTGCTTTGTAAATACACTAATTGCTTTTGTGTGAGAAATGCAAAACTCTCGGAATATTTCGTATTGTCGGCAGAACATTCCGCAACAAGGCGTTTAAAATGTTCCTTGCCACGCATTTTTTCTGTTTAAGCAACGTAAAAAGTGAAATAAAAGTGTTTTTTTTTTTTTGCTAAAAAATCCTATCGCCATTGACAGTTGAAGAAATTGTGAAAGGCCGCTGGCGGCCCTTGTGTATGTGTTGGTCCAATATTTTGGTTTGTTCTGTGCGAGTATTACAAAATGATTTTTTTCAACAAGTCTTTTTGAGCTAAATGATAAAAAGAGAGAAATGATGCTGTCACCTACGGAATGATGCTATCGACTACTTCTTTCTACAGGCGGCAAACGGAAAACCACGTTTGTGCCTTATCTATAGTAAGTCTCTAATCTATGGTTGTGTTCAGGCAAGGTCACATGTTTTACAATCAAAATTTCGACCACTGAAAATGAATTTGGCTATAAAACTTGAAATCAGCACTGCTTCTCGGATAAATGTACAACCCTTTTAAGCGGAACACTAATTCGAACCGCGTGCACATTTTTAATAATTCCATACCATTAAGTTTTTTCGTCATATATTTTCCCTCGGATAAGTGCAAAAGTGCTTTTTTTTCTTTTTTAATATTTTATTTTGTGATATTTTCTTGATCGTGTGTATGTATCTTTATATCCCATTGGAAATGGTTTTCACCTTGCCGTTATATTGTGACCTTACAATCCTAGAAAGGAAATGCACAATTGTCTTCAATTAAGGGCCCTTTTAAGTGCACAATTCCATGCACTAAAAGAGATTTCGCATAAGTGCGCCATCTTTGCTGGCTAAAGAGTATCGGATAAATCGGATAAACGCAGTTATTCGGGCATTATTGTGACCATATTGTAACTCTCGTATTTAAAATATGAACAAATAGATTATTGTTTTCGGTATTCAAAAGAAATTTGTTCACAGAGCCTACACCATACAAACATTGTTCATGTAGTTGAGAAAATACTTTTAATTAAAATCGAATTTGGGTCAGAAATGACCCGAGGACAGTATGAGGGTTAAAAAAATGCTTTATATTGGGATGCCGCTTACAGATCTCAGGTAATCAACTTTTAAAGTGATATTTGGCTTTCGCGACCCCAAATCAGTGAAAAAAATTTCATTAAAGGCGATTTCAAAATTTCATTTTTTGTATAACAGTGTACTTTTTTTTCTTAAGAAAATAAAAAACTTCAAATTTGTTTTCAAATTTATTTTTATAGCTGGGCATGATGTTGAAGATTTACAGTACTCAAAAAATGTCATTCGTTTGATTTTTTTTATTATTTTTTATTTTCTTTAAATTTGTTTTTAATTTGTTGTATTAGAGAATTTATTTTAATTATAGCAATAACACAACAATTTAGCTTAATATCCTAAATTATACATATACATTTTTATTTAATTCTTTTAATTAATTATATAATCAATTCGATTAGATCTTCTTTGAATTTATTCTCTTTTTTATGTTTTTTTTCTGTTTTAAATACGACACAGTCTATGTGTAGTAAATCTTATCTGTACATTAATAGGTGTATAATCGTCTTTTTGCACATTTTTACAATAACTTTCACTCACTCATTGACAAAATTTTAAATGTTTGTCAACTCAATATTCGATTTTTATCAAAAAATTGTTTTTTTTCTCAATTTTTAATATAAATTTTATGCGGGTTTTTAATGTTAACAATTAATCCTTAAATAATTTATTTACAGTGTTGTTTCTCTAATAAGAAGATGTCTTACATAGAAAATGATTTTAGTTGTAAATATTTATTTATATTTTGTTGTATTAAATTTAAATGTATTTCTTTATCCAAAAAGATTTTATTTAAATTACAGCAACAGAATATAAACAAATTTAAAAAAAAAGTATAGAATTTATTAAAGCTACTTTTGATTTTGTCTCACTTTTTTATTATGAAATAATAAACTTAAAGAAATATGAAAAACAAAAATTGGAACAGATATAGTTACAGGCAACTTTCGAATAACGCCATACTTGTTTAACGCGGTCTCGGTTTATCGTAGTTTCAAAATTCTTATTATTATTGTAAAACATAATTTGTAGTTCCATATAACGCTTGACTGAAATTGTTTGACTGAATTTTACATAGCGTGAACACGATCGTTTTTAGTTGACCGGAATTTTCGCAGTTTTATTTTAACCAACGCAATTTTTAGAAGCCACTTTTTTAGAACAAACCCGCCGCGATATATTCAAGTTGCCTGTATTCAATAATTTGATCTAATTCATCACGCATTTAAACTAAATTCAATGATTCGAAAACGATTTGAAATTAGGGGAAGAAAACTTTTAAAGTCAACTAAAAAATTTGTACGAAAAATACTTTTCAAATTCAAAGTTTGAAAATCGAGATTTATTTCCAGTTTGTTTCACTTAAAACCAATAGAGATCCTTTGAAGATTCTTGCACTTGGGCCTCCAGTCCTATAAAAAAGAAAGAAATTTAAGTAAAAAGAAGCTAAGAATTTTTTAAATAAGTAGAAATAATTTTGTAAAAAATCACATTAAAAGCATTTGACACTTTTCAGATCAAGTACAACATTGGGGCGGAGTCTTTCATTTTGACGGAGAAAAATTCTGGTAGCCCATTGGTCAATTCAGATAAAAATGTCAGAATCGTGTTTTATTTATTTTCCTCTTTTTGCAAGAAACGTTCGATCGGATTAGCAGTTTGTCGAAATGGTAGATACCAGAGAAATCTTAAAGATGAATCTCGGGTCGCTTACTTTGAGGAAAGTCTTAAGATCTCAATAGGCACCTACCTTAAGATCGAATCTTCCAAATGCAAGATCAAAGGGGAAATGTAATGAAAAAGGACAAAACAATAAAAATGTGAAAACGTGAACATAAAGGGAAGATCAGCCAAAGGAATGAGCAAACTAAGGGCAGTATTTGTCGGAAGGGACAAAAGAGAGAAGTTTTCTTGTTAAGACATCGTCAAGTTATAGGCAACGAGATGCTTCTGTGCTTCTGTATAAAAATCTGCACCGTTTATGGTTTTATCTGGCAGCGAGATCTGAAACATAGGGTGCGAAATTGACTTGTTAGATTGTGGGATAAAAGCGAAGGCCGATCGAGGTTAACAGCAGGCAATTTAAATGAAATAGACCTTCGTTGGTGAAACACTATTAAAATGTATTTTAAATTGCAAAAACACAAACAAAAATAACAAATTGCTGAAGTTATATGAAAAAAAAACCAACATAACGGAGTAATGTAGGAAAAATGGGGATTGAGAAGTAGAAAATAGTTAAAGAAGACAATTGAGAGACAATTTTAATATAAATTTACCGGCTAAAGATTTTTAGCAGAAAAAAAAATCAAAGAAAAAACATAGGAGAAAATTTTGAAAAATAAACCGATTAATAGAATTAAAAAGACAGACAGACACGAGGGCTTTGATTTTACTAAGCCCTGAAAATAAATTAAAATTATGAAAAAAGGCTCTAATTATCTTCGTTGTTAAGTATGTGCACGTAGAGAACAAAATATTTGTTTTTAACAACTTTTCAACTATTTAGTAATGGAAAATTGTGGCTATCACTTTGATGGAGAATATTTTCTCGTTGATTTTGACAGATGAAGTTTTCTGTGAGAAGCAGAAGCAGGGAGCGTTTAGTAGGGTCGAGCATCGAAAGCAGACTATCGATAGGTCGATAGTAGAGATGGGTAACGCAGCGCTGCGTTGCGCCATTGCGTTGATACAGTATACTGCGCTATGTGCGCTGATACGCGAATAAAAATTTTAGTAGCGCAGTAGCGCACATAATGCAAACGAGTCAAACAAAACAACTTGGTTATCGAGCCAACTGTTGGGAAAATTTTTACATATGTATTCAATGCGATAGAGGGGAAATATCGCCTTGTCTTGCTTTCTCGCACATTGACTTATAGACAAGCCCAAAAATACAATTTCTTGTTTACATATTCTCTTTTCATGGGTCTTGTTAGCGCAGTAACTCAACTCAGCACTGTATCTCATGTCTATTGTAAATACATATGATACACAGCGCCATATTGAGTTATTTTGTTTGTTCCTCTTGATCGAAAAATTGACTGTTTCACACATCGAATTGACAGCGCGGCAAAACAGCGCAACCATAATGACGATGGTTCCAACCGGTGCGCCATATGGTGCAATTGCGTTAACGCACTGCGCTGATACAGTGTACTGCGCTTGCGCTACTGTATCAGCGCACGAAATTTTACTGCGTTACCCATGTCTAGTCGATAGTCGTCATCGAGACGGACCTCGATGGCGAGAAAACCATTGAGATTTACCGATATCGATATTTTATTACAAAGTATCTGATATGAAAACCACCAGTTCTTTAAATCACAGAATTTTCAAACGCATAATTTACAAATAATTCAATACCTATGCAAGTTTTTAGGCCATAGTTACAACCATTTGTATATTAAACTAGCTTGCATACCCGTCGTTGCCGGGTTAAGTTTTTCAATTTTTTGATAGTCTATGTTGGACCTAAACTTCAGGCCAATCGACTCGGTAGTTTCCCCACGAAAGGGTAACATAGAGGAAGAGCTAAGTTTCGAGATCACTTTAGCCCTTCCCATTGCTCTCCCACCTCTCGGGCTACTTTTTAATGGGTCTATGTTGGGGCTGGACCCCAGACGAACATCTAAGGTCAATCGGTTCAGTAGTTTCCCCGCGAAAGAGTAACATAGCGCAAAAACTAAGTTTCGAAATCACTTTAACCTCTCACCTTACTCCCCCCACCCCTCTCGCTTCTTTTCCGTATGCCTATGTTGGAACTAAAACTACCACAGACACTCATGCCAAATTTCAAGTCAATCGGTTCAGCCGTTTTGCATGAAAGAGGAACAGACAGCCAGACAGACAGACAGACACCAACTCATTTTTATATATTAGTATGATTAATTATTTTGCGGATAAAATCCGTCCTTTTTCACGGAGATTGAATTCAAAATTTTTCATATAAAAAAAATTTTGCAGATCGAATTGGCCTTTTTAGACCTGATTTTTTCTAGAAGAATGTTTTCTGATTGAATTGGAACAAATTTGCTCAAAATACAAAGAAAAAAATTGTATTAAGTGTCAAAATGAATGTTTAGCTCCTTAAAACAGAAATGTCAATATAACTCCACACAATGGTTTCTGAACTTTTTCTGAACAACACTGCGAGGTGCTCACTTTTAGTTATATGTTTTGAGGCGATGGTAATTTGTCTACGGATTTTTTCGAGAATGTACATCAGACATGGTCTGAAGACATTAAGCCAGAACCACAATTACGCGTTCGTGCGTGCGGCACCCACGCGGTGAAGGTAAAAACTACGCATTTATATGAGTAAATGTATAATTGCGCGTTGCTCAGACGCGTTGCCGCGTCTCTGCCGCGTAGAGTAGGCTCAGTCTCTACTTTTAGACGCGGTGACAATTACTAGATGCCAGAACAAAATCATGCCGCACGCACGGACGTATGTTTCTGGTTCTACCTTAAAGAATCACTACGTTGCGTTAGTTCAAAAATTTGTGGAAATCATATTTATGTAACGCAAATATAATATTTTTAAAGGTTAATTAAATTCTTAAGTGTTTGTTCTTACAATTAGATAACTTTACAACAAAAAAAAAATACGTTGAATAAACTTTCATTCTGACACGGCGAACGTAAATCAAAACTTAAAAGAGTATTGGTAAAATTCAAAGCCGGAGAGATAAATTTACCTTCATATTATGAATATTTTGTAGATAGGTAAAATTATATGCGGAAATAAAATCAACAAACACATTCCAGAGTCATAGATCATCATATTCCTGGTAATTTCTCATTATGTCAAAAGTAATTAATTTATATGGAAAAAGAGATTCCTTCTAGCTCTGGCCTTCTATAGGCAACATTTCAGGATTTCAGTGCTGCACAACAAAACCGACTCTAGGGAAAGGTAGTGGACTTATGCTTGTAGCATTGGGGTAAGATCCGCCCCATAAATATTCCAACCACGCAAAATAAATACAAGACTTGGCAGGCGGTCTTTGTTCCTGTCCTTTTGGAACACGTGTATAAATGGAGCACATACCTAAAATACAATATACACAATATTTCAGAGTGTGGAAGCGTATCTACCTTTTGTCATTCAAAAAGACCACCGCGACAAAACAACGTATGTACTTCATATAATCCTGGGGGAAAGAGAATTGAACTTAACATGCATATGTGTTTCCACAAAGGTTCAAAAGGTTTTCCAGTAGAACGTAGATTTGGTAGAGGACGGGATGAAGTCGTGTTGTTCTTCACTTTGTGTCTCTCTGTTTATTGCTTCTGGAAGATTTGTAATCCTGTGTTGTCACATATCCCTTTGGTCATGTTTTCGTATGCACGTCGATCTTGTGTTGGAAGCTTCAACTAGGGTTGGGAGATGCGGTGGAAAATTCAATTTCAGCAAAGACATATTCCATAGCAAATCAACCCTTCCGGAAACCTCACTTGAATGCTTGAACAAAACGAAGAGGGTGTTTTTTGGGGCTTGTGGAGGACGGGTCCTAGAGCGATTCCGTGTGTAATAAATTTTGCTTCAGAGCCAAATCGGACAGACACACAACCGAATTTACAAACATCATTGCGATACGTTTTTGAATCGATGAAAAACAAAAAGGACTCACTTCAACCCGTTCCTATGCAATCCTTAAAGCCTATACAAAAGTTTCCTGTTTGTATTGGACAGAGGTTTGTGTTGGGTCGCCTTTAAGCAACTGCAAAAAAAAATAACCGGGTTGAAACGCAAGGATATCCAAAAGTTATATCTCATACTACTAACTCGCTTTCGCTTTAAGTTTCCAGTGCTATTGCGGGGTGAAAAAG
The DNA here is from genome assembly GCA_964034945.1 of Chrysopilus asiliformis. Classification (NCBI taxonomy): domain Eukaryota; kingdom Metazoa; phylum Arthropoda; class Insecta; order Diptera; family Rhagionidae; genus Chrysopilus; species Chrysopilus asiliformis. The sequence goes on from OZ035961.1 coordinate 103,476,516, forward strand.
CAAAGAAAATCGAAAAGGAAGGAAACCCTCTGAAATAAGGGTTTGAGTTATAAAAGTTGTGTCCCCAGTTTGAGTTGTTTATGTGATCCATGGCAGAAAATTTTCCGGTAGAAGAAACTCCATTGAAGCTTTGAGACATGGCGCAGCTCCGACCGACGTGGCATTGTTTTTGTAGAAAAAAGGACTATGGATTCATTTTGTATATTCCTATAGAAGTAGTCATATTTATACATAAATTCTATGCTCTGGATTAACTTTCGCAGCGTCGACGTCCGTTTTTGATGTACAGAATTGAATAGGGGGGTTCTTTTGGGGTGTACTTTTCAATTACGGCCATTATCGCTGTATTAACCGTTGTGGGATGTACGTGTATATATCAAGGATAAAATGGTGAATTTCCCTATATTGAATAAATTTTTTTGAGCTAGTGTGTGTGCACAATTGTCGACATTCTAACAGTAAACCGAGAAACATTTACTAGAGTGTGAGTGATAGGAGTTAAAGAATTACTTAAAGTTCAGTTCATGAATTTAACATAAATAAGTTTAAATTTAAAGCAGTTGTTACGAATTTTAAGCTGATTACGTTCCAGTTACTTTTCTCAATATAAATTGTTGATTATCCATGTTGAAAAATCAGATAATCTTTTGAAAATTTATTACTTTTATTTACAAATTCGTTATTTGTACAATCAAAAACTTTTACGTTATTATACTTAGATAAAAATCAATGAAAAGCTATCACGACAATTCTCGGTGCTATATTATTTGTCTTGTTTAAACAGTAATCAAAATCTTGTAATTAAAAGGTAATTAAAAAATAATGGTATAACGGTACATTTTTATAAAATGAAATATTTTTTAATGGAAAATACAATTTTTAAGTAATTAACAGGCGATGGGAGGGGTGACAGAGAGGTCATGGGAGACACAGACAACAGTTTCAAACAAAAATATGTGAATGTTCCTCCGCCCGACATACACTCGCGAAAGTTTTGCTCGGCAACAATCATACTAATATATAAAAATGAGTTGGTGTCTGTCTGTCTGTCTGTCTGTTTCTCTTTCACACAAAAACGGCTGAACCGATTGACTTGAAATTTGGCATGAGTGTCTGTGGTAGTTCTGGTTCCAATATAGGCATACGCAAAAATAGCGCGAGGGGTGGGGGAGTAAGAGGAGGGGGTAAAGTGATTTCGAAACTTAGTTTTTGCGCTATGTTACTCTTTCGCGGGGAAACTACTGATCCGATTGGCCTGAAATTTGGCATAGATGTTCGTCGGGGGTCCAGCCCCAACATAGACCCATTAAAAAGTTTTTAAGTTCTTTCCGGTTTTCTTCGTATTCTAAAACTTAACCCGCTAACGACGGGTATGCAAGCTAGTGTTTTATAACACGCATAATATGCATATGTGGTTGTTTACTAAAAGCTCAAAAGGACAGCATGAACCAAACAGTCCCGCATTTCGGTCGTTCTCCCGAATTGGCAACTGTCCTGCAAAGTGTTCCGCATTGGAAATCAAATATTCTACATTGAACAAAAAGTGTGAAAATTTCATCTGCGGCGCATTTGTTTAAATAGTTTAAGTTTATGTTAAATCCGCAATAAAATTTCTGATTGCGCTACTGCCCGCGTCTGTGACGTTGAAAATTTGCCTGAACAATTCAAAATTGTTCGTAAAATTGTGTTGAATTAGAAACAAAATGTGATTGACTAAACATAAAATAAATTATGTAATACAAGCCCAATGAAAATATTTTGATCTACTAAAAAGTATTACAAAATTTTCACTTTCAATTTTCTCAAATTCGTTAAATTTTTGATTTACTAGCTTTACCAAAAATGTTGGAACACATTGATGTAAGAGTTAAGGCAATAGAAAATTGCTGATATAATTAAGAACAATTAAACTAAAGTTGAAATTTCTTGTGTCTCAAAGTATCTCCAATTTTATGCGATAAAAAGTGAATTTGATTGAAATCAAAGGATAGCCCAATATTCCCACAATATTTCGGCAACATCAAATACAAATGTAGGCCATCAAAATTCCATTGTCTGAGAATCAAAACCCGTCAAAGAGAACCGACGCCCAGCGAGGAATGAAATTTGTCGCGAAAAGAATTTTTAACAAATCACAAAAGGGCGAAAAAACATTTGTAGATTCTATGAGACAAATTCCAAACTAATGTTTGCTTGGTGTTGATACTCGTAAAAAGGGAGCACTTTTCATGTTGAAATCATTCACTAGAAAGCATTTACTTTATCCCAGAAGCAATCTAGAAAGCATTTACTTTATCCCATTTTAGTGAAGATTTATTTTTCACTCAAGGAAATAAGTAAGCTTCAATTCGAGGATTTTTACATAATATTTTCTTTTTTTTTAAGAATTTTCCCCCCAAAGTTTTATGACGTAGAAAAGTAAACGCTTTGTGGAAACCCGACATCAAGTGTTTTTTTTCAATTTGTTTCATTCAAAATACTCGATTGATTGGAATGCTGTTTGGAGCCAAAAATGACAATCAACCGCCAGTGCGTCAACAACACCAAAGAAATACAGCAGAAGGGAGTTAAACGCGGATCAACTTGTAGTGAAGATACCCTGAAATGCACTAAAAGATAAAAAGAAGAAGTAAATCTTATGGAAGTAAGTCACTTTCAATATCAGTGAATCGTGCGTCAGTTGCGAACATCCGATTCGAATCGAAGAGGATAATAAAGAAATGTCCAGGGAGGAGACCCGAACGAAGGGGAGTAATTCTATAAGAAAAATCATAAGAAACGTTGCAAAAATGAAGAAATTCACTCGAATTGAAGCCACTATAGAATCTTTGAGAGAGAACATCATTCAAAATGATTGCGAATGAGGAATTGCAATGGAATGCAATCATGATGTTTTATGACAGATGATGAATTTCAAAAGCTTTTCGTAACGATCCTCAAAATGGGCGCAAAGATTAAAAATATTTTATATCGAATAGTATTTTATTATCAATGTGGTATTTATGATTTCATTTTCATAGATTGCAGATCGGATTTATGACTTACCGGCCATTGTTGGATAACTCGAATACGCAGCTGCACTTTCTAAAGCATGCGCCGTCTGTTGGTCGTGGTGTAACCTGAAATTTGTAATTAAAAAATAATAAATTTTAATATGATAAAAATCTTTTGCAATTTAGGCTTTAAAAAAATTTGAACTGCGAACTAAATATGAAAGATGCTCCTTTCCTTACTATTTTGCGACCAACCCATTACGAAAATCTCCACAGAACAAGGGAATACTGAGGCAGATTACAAGTAAGTGCTTGTTTACATGAGCGATTTTTAACCGCTCAGTCGTGCGATTAAAATATCGCTCATGCCTGGAGCTTAATGAACGCAACGCGAACGCAGAAACGGTCACAAGTTTGTTCAATAGAAATCATTTGAAGTGAGCACAGTGAACGCAACTACAACGCAAAAGTTTGCAAACTTCTAACTTTGCCGCAGCAATTCTGCGTTGACAGTTCATAAAGTGAGGTTGGGGAAATGTTGTTCTAAGAAAAATTGATAACCTTAGTGCAATAACATACAAATAACAAAGATAAAGACCAACAAAGCAAATTATCGCTTCAAAATTATCCATTTTTGTAATTTTGCCAACTTTATACCACTTTATAAATATTATGTCACTTATACTACTTCACGAGGTGCCATTGGGCTCTGCCGCTGAAATGTTGCGCTGCGTGACAGTTTGTGCGTTTTAGTTGCGTTCGCGTTGCATTCATTGGGCTCCAGAGGTCAGTCGCTATGCCCACGGCCGCTTACGGGAGTGTTTACATGAGCGATTCAGTCGCAGCAACAAAAAATCGCTAGCGACAGTCGCAGGTCAGCCCGGCATAGCTTTGTCGTGCGATTTTTCCTTGATGTGTGCTCACGCACTTGATGTGGACTCACGCACACATCAAGGAAAGCAGGCAAACGTGGAATGCAAGAGTAAGTAAAATTGTGCGAAATTCGAAGCTCTTTTTGTTAATCTAGAAATTTTAAGAATGGTTTTTGACAACAACATAGCGATTTTTTAGTGGCCGCGATTTTTTAATCACGCAACTGAGCGATATAAAGTCGCTCGAGTAAATTGGCACTAAGAGATATGCCGTACATAATACGTTTCGTTGCCCCATTGCAGGTTGTTTAAAGATAGCCAAAAAATTTAACAGTTATCCTTCTACAAATTTGCATATTGTACAATCTAATGTTCTTATTTTATTTGTTCGGTTAATCAAATATAAGCCTTTTGCTGAAGGAAAACGTCTGCATTCGGAAAACGTGACAGCAAAACGCACTTGGTATGCTATAGCTCTTAGAGATTCCAGTGTTCCTAGATTTTATTGAAAGACATTATGATAAGGAACAGGACTGATATTAGTAGGCCTCATTTTCCTGAAAGAGCTGTTCTCTAATACGTCATGCTCATTTTAGCATTGTCGCACCCCCCTCCCCTCCCCTTTCATCGTCCTCTTCGGTCCACCGTTCATCAAACATTCGTCATTTTTAGTGCCCTTTTACAAAGCAAATTTACGAACTCACCTAGATGAATGCCCATATTGCTGTGGTAACCTAAGTAAACTTCCATATTGCGCCATATTATGGTGGTAGGCATGTGCATGAGCTGCATGTGCGTGGGCGGCATGAGCGTAAGAACCGTAATGAGCAGCATGCGGAACCCAAGGATCCGTCGAATAGCTCCCATCTGTTGAATAAATATCGGGAACCTGAAATTCGTATAAAACATTATAAAATAACACAACCGATTCAATTAAATTAAAAAAAAATCTCACTTGTGGATGCGGGGCTGGGACAGGAGGTACATAATTACTATTCCAAAACGATGCTGGAAAATTTCTAGCTGACATAGGACTACATCCTTCTGAAAAAAAACACTTTTTAGTATTTAAAGAATAGGTATCCCTAAAATATCGATCTTATGAAAAATGAACTAAAGGAAATTGAGCAAATATTTTCGATAGGTATCGCATATGAAAAATTGTCATCATTTAGTTCTGATATCGCATACGTTATTCGAATGTGAAAACTTGCCATTCGGGTTTTTCTTAAGTTCTGCGATCCTCGGTATCTTTTGATTGAATATTTTCTTTTTGTGATATTTCGTCTCATATATGTCTTAAGGTTTAATTCGGTTCGATTTTTCTTACTACTCCCTCCTAAGCAAATTCCTTTGCTGGAATGGAGATGAAGACAGAAGCTCCTCAAAGGTCTCTTGAATTGCACAAAAACCCACAAACACTGAAAGATGATTTTAGGGCTTTCAATGGAATTCTTGGCGTTTGTAGGTTCTTCAAAGTTTTGTTGCTTTGTTTTGCGTTTTTATGCGACTCACGCCTTTCTGTTGGAAAAGTGCAGATTAAATGACAGTTGAGCAATAAAAAATTAACAGAAACATACAGAAAAAGTACAAATTCTGGCTGGTTTTATTTACATAAAGACAAGTAAAACTCTTTGTAGTGTTTTTTTTTTATTTTAATCGAATATTTTTGTTTTAGCATTTTTGCTTTTAAAATTCATTAATTAAATTAATTGTATTATTATCCCGATGAATTTGTAAATCTATAGTACAATGAAAGTCCCTTCTATTCCGGAGCTCTAGCAGGGTGGACGCCTTTCTTTCGGTATTCTTAAGAACAATATTAATAAAATTAGACTAATAAGTAAAAAATAATGTCGAAGTTTTTTTTTTAAATCAAAATTTTGTACTCCACTGTGTTCATATGACGTCAACGTTAGTGCGTCACTATCTCAAATAAGAGACCAAAAAATTCTGACTATGGGTGATTCAGCACACATATTTACATTGCACATCACTGATTTAGATGCTTAAATAGTGTCATAAAAATATTTAGTGATTTTCCATTTGGATATTACAATTTCCCTATCGTCAAACTGCACATATCTTTATGCAATGATTTTAAAAAAGCTGCCAAGTTTTTTCTTTTAACAAATTTTAGAATGTACGCGAATAAAATCGCCCCCATGATTTCATTCATTAGAGTCACTCAAGCATTTTTAATGCTCATAGCTTGGTAAATTCCGCAATTTAAATACTGACCGTGCCGTCACGTTGTAAAATATCTACCTGCACCTCATAAATCTGATCGCCATTTAGTTAGTGTCAAATAATTTAAATTTTGATAAATATCCAGTTCACCAACGCAATGCAACATCAAGCGTTCACACCTGAATGCGTTTAAATTGTCTATCAACAGAATTTTCTATATGCGCCGCCGACTTGAAATGCGCTCTACTTTACTAGAGTTAAGGAATATTTAGTATAGCTTCGAGAAAAATGCGATTTTAAATAGCATTGAAATAATGTCGTCAGCGTAATAATACGATACATTTCTAGCACGAAGCAAATATTCTTCATCGTGTAAGACATTTGGGGTGTAGAATTCATGAATGGACACTTGAAGAAGCTTACCTCACGAATGCAGCAGATGTAGGTTCTAAATTGCTGCAAAATTGGCTAAAGTGCAGCAGTCGAAAAATTCGCGCGATTTTATAAAGAAAAGACAAAGCCAAAAGGGGATCCCAACTAGCAAATAAGTCTTGACTATTTGGAGCTGCTTCAAGTGTTTCGAAGTGTTGCCGTTCACAGTCTAAGAAATTACTACAAGATTCAAGAATTTCGCGAAACAATAATTCGTTCTGGTCAAATGAATTCGTCGTCTTGTTCGAAAACTTTATGCTTCTATAGTAAATTCCTAAAAGTGGGGTAATCCCCTTTTAAATCACAGTTTTCTTAGTATTCATGATGATGACATTTGCTTAGTCGTTAGATGCGTAGTGCAAATTATTAATTTTAGGCATTTGAGATATTTTGTTTTCAGACTTGGCGATAATTTAACGGATTGAACATTTTGTGGCATTTTAGGAATGCTTCCCAAACTAGAATAATGTATGCCATCTTATAGGAAGGAGACACAGCGGGGATCGAATGAAGAATTTCGACTTGGTGTCTTATTAAAATTGTTAGAAGTTTTTTGAGACATTTCAAAGTGAATTCAAATGCAAATAATTTCTTAATTCGAGCCCTTAATTAATTTTGAAATTATTGGGAACACACTTCATCAGTTTGTTATTTTAGCGTGTATTTCGACGTGAACAAAATACTTGGAAGTGAAACTTAGTAATCAGTTTTGATCTTTTTAATAATAATCTAGAATACGACGATGTTTTTAATTACGATAATTACGTTTTGGTTTTCCGGAAATTGAAAAGCTATTTTATTGGATATTATGAAAAACTATTTTATTGGATATTACCCAACTACTTTTCATAGAATTTGCCATATTCATTCACACTTTTAGCCGGGCTCAGATTCTAGTTAAAATATATTTTCTGCAGTAGCGCGACTTTAGTAAGACAACAGAATTAAAAAACCCTTTCACATAACCAACATTAAAACAATTTAAAGACTCAAAACAAAGTCCACACGTAGATTTTCTTGTAACTAAATAATTGTTATCCATATAGAAATCAAATTTTCATTGTAGGGAAACTTAAGTGCATTGTTTTTTGTAAACCCCTTTTTCTAAGAATCGCTAAATCACTAAAAGAAGCAACACTTTGTCCCATTTTGGTTTACTGTTCTCCCTGTAAGAAATAATTAACTTATTCCCTGAGCTAAGTTCATTTTCTTTAGTTTTTCTTTCTGTTCATTGAATTTTCCGCTTCCTAACCGCAAGATTTTCATTTTTTTGGCCGTCTTACAGATTTCCAAGGCCACCTCAATGATGCTGCAAATTTCTTTTCTGAACGTTTTTATGAGAATACTTTTGTTTACTTTTTTTCTTTTCAAAAACTCTTTATTTAGCATTTTCTTCCGTTTTCTTCATAGAGGGACAGAAAACAAAGGCTAGCCAGTAATTCTCGTTTGTGGTGTACGTAAATTTTAATTAAACTCAACGAAGTACCATTCGAATTTCTTCAGCAGTTACCCATTTTAAATTCCGTATTTTTCCTGACTGCAAGTAAGTCAATGCCACCCCTCTATTGTGTGCTTTTAAAAAATTCACTTCACGTTGGAACGTTTAGTATGCAAATGTCTGTGAATGAATTTCGATTCGTTTTAGTTCAATATTGGTTTAATTGCTTTATTTTCTAGTCAGGGATGTGATTAACCATTTTTTAAACAATTGCAACGTGTTTTTCGGTATATGGGTTCATGTTTTAAAATTAGGAAATTGTACAATTGATTTTTTGGAAAACTTGACAGCACATGGCTTTCTTATACAAAATCTACGTTCCTGCGCAAATTACATTTTACATAAAAATATTATAATTTTTTTACAAAATTTGGATTATCTATATGACGATAAAATATAGCTATTTAAGGTAAAAAGCCGAAATATAAAGAATTTTAATATCTTTATTCTTTCTTGAACTGCACGGCAAAAAATCCTGGAGTATTTTTCAATCCAAAAATTATATTGACGAAATCTTAATACATATTTTGGATTGGAATTTAATACATGCGAATTTTTGAAAATATTTTAGCCTTTTTTGCAGTCATATTTGAAAAGTTTTTTATTATGTATCGAACTTAAGTACTTTTAACATTAATGTCTACAATTTAATCAAAATTTTAGACTTTAATACTGAATTAAACCAAAAATAAATTTATGAAAATTTCCAATCCATATTATTGGATTAGAATTTTCCATTGGATTACATATCCCAAGTAACCTTATAGGTCGTAAAGTGGACATTTCGTCTTCAAAGGCGTCTCTATTGGTCGTAATGCCCACGACTTTGTCGACACTAGGTCGAACTATCGTCGACCTATCGTCGACAGTGGGGAAGGTCCGCCGGACCACGAAGTGCCCTATTTCACGCCCTATAAGGCATCACGACTTTGAAGGCCAAAATAGGGCCTTGTTTTACCATGACGAAATATTTTTTTGACATTTCATCTGGCGACATTATTTGTCTTTTTCTATTCTATAGGCCGCATGAGGAGAGAAAGATAAGACAAGAATCATAAAGTTTAATGGATATATTTTGTGGAAAAAAACGTTCAAAATATATTCATACGGTGATGTTAAGGTTTTTTGTGGATTTTATTGTCACAATTCACATGCGATTTAAAGTTTACGTAGAAAGTGGTTTTGCCAGGAGTTCTATTTACGTGGGCCGTAGCAATTCTCGATTTTAGTGATATAATTTGAAAATTATTTATTCAAAGAATTTTCTTTTTTATTCGATTTTAATAGAATTCTTGTAAAAGTAAAGTTATGCTGTGTACCCAAACACCTAAAATTACTTTTTATTCGATGTTTTTCCATATTGTGCTTTAAAAACAGATTTTAAATTTTCAGTAGGAATGTTTTTTTTTTCATTTCGATGAACGTCATGGCGGCTCGCGCCGTGAATGCTAGAAGCATATTCGAAGTATGCTAGAAATAAACTCGAAGCAGATATTCATCTGCGCATGCTCGAAGCACTCTCAAATAGGGCATTGGAGTGTTCTCAAAGGCATTATGCCCTATAAGACATTTCGTGGACGAAAGGTGGAAGGTTGGTCTCATAAGGCAGGACGACTATGAAGGCGTCTGGAGGACACTACGACCATGAAAGCCAAAACAAGGCATTCGAACATTAAGACTATCAGGGCATATATTTAGGTCACTCGGACCGCTTGACGACCACTGCAAAAGCCTTGAAAGGCATCACGCCTTATAAGGCAGATTCGCTTGTCTTGGTGTGGTCGTAACGACCAATTTTAAGACACCACGCCCTAATCCAAGTCATTATGCCTTATCTGGTTGCTTGGGATAGGTCTAGCGTAATCCAGTTTTGATTGGAATTCACTCCAAGATTTTTTGCCGTGTGGTTTTCGCAAGAAATTCGCAAACATATAATTTTTACCTTTTAATATGTCGATAGAGGTAAAAGATAGTGGATAATAGTACTGAACAAAATTATGCAAAATGCTGTTCTCTTCAATTTCATTCTTACTAAAAACCACAAAAAACCGATACTTTTCAAGATAATCACATAAAACCGAATATTTCGAAGTAGCGATATATCTCGAAAACGGTTTGAGATATCGAGTTCTTGAAAAGGACAAGTACGAAATCCATTTCAGGCAAAATTATGAGCATGTCCGTTCATTCGTCTGTCGGTCTGTCCATTGTATGCATCTTAAATAACTCGAGAACGCGTTCAGCTAGCGACTTGAATTTTTTTGTAAAATAGTTTTACGAAAATCGCAGTTTTCTTTCAACTTTTGAAAAGTAACGGTAGCTCTAACGGGTACTTCTCATAGAATTTTTTTTTTTGAAAAAATACCGTTTTTTAAAAAAATTTTTTGTTTCACAAAACGTCTATTTTTGCTCAAACATAAACCTTTTGTAGGAGGTAAAATGACTAAAATCGCGCAATATGGCAACTCAACGCACTTAGTATGCCATAACACTTGCACATAAAAAAGTCCGTTGATACGTGAAGCATTTTTAAATTGACGAATTTTCCGGGTGCAAAATAAAAAATAATAGTTTCTTTAATTATATTTTTTTAACAATATTCAATTATGTAGTAACCACCCCTCTCTTCATAATTTTTTTTTCTTCATTCTTTACGTCTTCTTAATTTTTTTTTTTTTTTTTGGATTTCTACCTTTTGTTGGATACCAGGTGCGGACATTTTCCCGTCGGTATCTCTCAAAAGTCAACTCCATCCAATCCCTAGCTAACAGATTGTTTCGCAAGTTCATTTTGCTTTTATTTCTGGTTCAAAGAGTTCTTGTTGTGCAACCTTTGGTGGCTTGGAATCTTCCCGACCTCATGGTAATGTTCCAAGGGTTTTAGGTCTCGTGCACCTTTTTCTTACGATTTCCTTTAATTCGTTTTTTTTTGTTTCTGTTGGACGTTGTTTTTTGCTCTTTGAATGCAGGAATTACCTTGCAAAGTTGTCAGAGATTTTCGATTCGGTTTTGGTGGTTTGGTGCGCGGTTTCACCTAAAGGACATTTATATGGTGTGTCGGCTTCTGGTCATATAGTAAATCACCGTTGAACAGGGCAGATAACAAGATTGTTCGCTTCGGCGTTGAGATAAGTTCACCTTAGCTTCGGTGTTTTGCTTCTTCGATTTCAACATCCTCTTCAGCCACGATCCATGTTGACGTCGGATCGATTTATTTCATTTATGGTGGTATTTGTGCCACGAAAAAGTCTCGATCACAAAAGACAAACCAATTTTTCGGCTCTTTGTTTCCATTCCGCGATTGGTTTTGTGTTAATTTTCGATACAGAATATCTTGAGAACGTTTTGCTCCATTATCCGTGAGAACTTTCTGCTGGAATTCCCTGAACATAAATGAGAATCGCGGGTGGAACGAAGGGAGACTACCAACAAGTGGAAACAATTTTAAGAACATACAAGTTCAGTAGGTTTTAACGTTTAAAATAAAATTAAGTTAAAAGTTCTCTTTTTTTACATTTCAGAGATGAGTCAGTGAAATTTTCGAAATGCAAATTAAGGAGAAACAGAACAAAATATTTGTTAAGGATTTGTAGGATGGTCGAAATCAAAAAAAATACAATATTTTATGTTAAAAAAATCAATCTTTGTTTGATTTCGAGCCATCCTACATATTTGAATTTGTAAATGGCTAGAATATGGACTAATAATTGCCATTAAAAAAAATATTTTTTTAACCTTGGGCATTAACATGTGCTTCAACTTAAAAATGTTCTTCCATTAGATAGTTTTTTCGCCTGCGGCGTATATCTTTTAAAGAATTTTACCAAACGTTGTTTTCTTTTTGAAACATTTCCCTTGCGGCGCATTTTTCTTAAGAAGTTTTACGATAACGTCATATATTTTATCGATTACAGTCGGAAAAAGAGAACACGAATCCTGTTATAACTCTAAAAGGAGATCGTGAAATTTAAACGACTAAAATAGTATTTCCGCTACTTTTTCAATGTTTTTCATCGAAAGTAAATATTTTTTTTAACATATTTCTGTTAATATTGAGACTACCCTTACTTTGGGAATTGTGGATTTAAGAATTAATTTTAATCTTTAATTTTAAGAATTAATTTTCCTGCAGTAGTTAACGCATAATTAAAGGCAGATGTTTCATTTAAAAATATCCGAAAAACTTTTAAAATATTTTAATATACATTTATATATATTTAACATTAAATTGACCGTTTCAGGGAGAATTTTAGACTTGCAAATTGCATACATTTAATGCCTGTGTGCGGACAACTTAAAATTCTTCTAGGGTTGAGCAATTAAAAGGCATTTTAACGTCACTATTTATAGAATTTTTGTAACATTTTCATCTCAAATTCGAGTCTTTAAAACGACTATTTCAAGCATACGCTAGTCAACATGATTTACACAGACTCCTAAGCTATTCAACATGAATTGCCCACCGCCCAAGACCCGATACTCCGTAAATTTACAAAGGAATCACAAAGTTGTCTCATCAGTGAAATTGTGAATCAGATCAAAATGTGAATAAAACACAAAACGGACAAAATACGACATCCTTAAAGATACCGAACGACAATTTCCAGCTACTAAACACGTTTAAGATTTTATTTATGGCCGTGTAATTAATTTATGAACATACAATACACGATGATCATGTCGGTTTCGCTTTGCATAAACATTTTGAAAAAATCTCCATACAAACAGTGATATTTACAAACGTAATGAATTTATGCAAAAGTATACCTCCTTTCGGACTCCCCTCTGATGGTGGTGGATATACTTTTATCGAAAAGATTTCACAGCAAGATACACAAATCTTGTCACAAATTGTGTGATTTCTAAAAGAGTTTCTCTCGCATTGCGCTAATTACTTAGGATCTTGTGCATTAATCATCGTCACACAATCGAATTTCACTTTAGTTGTGTTTACTTCTGAATGAAGATCGCCGATCAAGATCGGTGAGGCCACCATCGAAAAGAACACTTTTGTCGTATTCTAATTTTCTTATTATAAATTGAAATGTCACCATCCTCACTTAGAGCCCCCTTCTCCGGTATAATTCACGCGCATGCATTCGTGTCCATTGAACACGCTTGGCGTATGCAAATTAAAATGCAGTAGAACTCATTAAGGTTGCTAATTAATTTATAAATCATATGTGGGCTGTCTTTCTGGTGCTTAAAGTGTGTGATCTTTTAATTTATGAGTACCTTTGGGGTACCCCCTTGTCACCCGCCATCTTTTTGAGTAAAGGGTTGAATATTTTACTCGATTCGAATGGGATAAAAGGATCTCGCAGCTTTTTTTAATATTACTTCCCCGACAACGGTGGTTTAACTTCCACGGTTTCGGTTTGATATTTTCATTAGAAGAACCTTGTAATAATTTTACCCCTTTTTGTCACAGAATTATTGTGCCTTTTCTTATATCAACATACTTTTGGTGTCAACTGTCATCGTGTCAGTTAAGATGTGACTTTCAGATAATCCCTAATTATCATGTGTTTAGCATCGCTAGGTGTTATACTAAGGGTTTCTTGTGCCGCCTATTTTGTAAGTTCCTTAGAAAATACGTAAAAGTACTTTATCTTTAGATAATTGAAAAAAAGGTATTCTTGACAGAGATTTTAATGAGGTGGTAAGCGTTTTCTTTTTGGATTATTTCCTCTCTAATTTGAAATGATCCCTAATGTTAAAAATTCAAAATTGATTATACGGAAAGGCAGATTCCTTAAAATTTTGGATATATGTAGGAATGATTACTTACCGAGGACTGCTGTACTGATGGATGGTTAAAGGAATAACTAGTAACCGACGACAAATAAAATTTATAAAATATCAGTCGATTAAAAATGTAAACGACGAAAAATGTGTTTTTAAAATGAAATACTAATCAGTTTAGAGAAGCGAATGGCTTGTTTTATTTATTAAACAAACCTTATATCATCATCATATCATACTAATCAGACTAAATATAAAAATGAGTTGGTGTCTGTCTGTCTGTCTGTCTGTCTGTCTGTCTGTCTGTCTGTCTCTCTGTCTGTCTGTCTGTCTCTCTGTCTGTCTGTCTGTCTGTTCCTCTTTCACGCAAAAACGGCTGAACCGATTGACTTGAAATTTGGCATGAGTGTCTGTGGCAGTTCTGGTTCCAACATAGGTATACGGAAAAGTAGCGCGAGGGGCGGGGAGAATAAGGGGAGGAGGTAAAGTGATTTCGAAACTTAGTTTTTGCGCTATTTTACTCTTTCTGAACCGATTGGCCTGAAATTTGGCATAGATGTTCGTCGGGGGTCCAGCCCCAACATAGATCCATTAAAAAGTAGCCCGCGAGGTGGGGGAGTATAAAATTGTGCTATTTCAAAAATGTCTACTATCCAATGCAATTTTCTGTAATTTCCTTCAGTTATTAGCCTGAAACAAGAAATTTAATTCTTGAAGGAAATATGGTGGCTGAAGGCATCAACTCTTTTCATTTTGTTTGTAAAGCGGGGGCTTTGAGGTAACTGTAGTGGCAACCGTGTCGACCCTGTTCCCATTACACGCTTCTATAAAGTGAAACTGATATTCAGGTTCCACAGCTAATCACTGTATCGACTCGACAAACGTCAAATGCCATTCTATCGCTACAGGGTTTTCATGATGCGAATATTGACCCAAAGTCGACCCAGAGTCGACACGTCGATCACCGATTTCCGCATTAAAACTATTGTGACTTTGCAGACATATTATTAATCAGTGTGTCGTTTTTGTCACTTCTTCCGCTTCTTGTATGCGAATGTGAATAATAGATCTAAAACTTTAGACCCAAATGCATAACTTGCTGCATTTTTAAGTCGCAAAGAACAAACCTTATGTGCCCGTGATTTTCGATGCTATTTGGACTATCACCGAACACGATACGATTGGTTCGAATCGTATATTCAATGTTGTTGTTGGTATAAAAACACTAACAACAACATTGAATTTAAGATTCGAACCGACCGAACAACTTTAAAAACTGTGTTTCTTCGCGCATTTTCAAAACTTACAGGAAATAAGCATATTTTGCTGTTTTTAGTGAATTTTTCCCGAGCGTTTATTTCACTGTGACGATATTAGACCAATAAATCCTCAAACATGAACAATTTTATGATTCGTAAAAGCAATTTTTCAAAATATTTGGGGCTTAAAATAGTTCTATTAAGTGAGTAAAAAGAATTGGTGAAAAAATTTACAGTAAACTTATAAACTCTATCTGAAAACAATTCTATATAAGAAATTTCATGAATTTTTAAGGTACAACACGCTCCCTCGTAAACTGTATAAATTTTGAATCAAAAAAATATATTAAGAACAATCCAGAAGTAGGATTTTTTTTCTCCATATCAGAATATTTAGCTATAAAGACATTTAACCCGAAACAAGCAATAAAACGATGTTAGGTGCTTTGGAATTCATTTCATACACGGTAAAAAGAATTTAAAAAATTTCAATAAGTTCCGAAAATAGAAAGTGACACAAGAAATGCCTGAAAAATTGTAAGAAAAAATTGAAACAAAACGAAATGAAATAAAATATATCAAGTTGACAAATTCTGTAGTACAATATTCCAACAACAACAAATAGGATTTCTTTTACATTTCCACGAATATGTTTGTGAATATATTGGAAGAAAGTTTTAGCTTTGTATAGAAAACTTAAGTAGTCGATATTGTCATAAAATTATAGTCCCCTTTCTTATATTGGATTATGTTTCCATGTTGCCTAGGAATTCCCATAAAACTGCATCGAATCACGCAACAGCAGTTAAACGAACCCAAAAACAACATTTCAATTACCCCAAAACTAAGCCAAACGCAACCGACTGCCAGGAGCAAAATCCAAAAAAAAATAACCAAAAATTTGTTAAAGTGGAAATATTTACAAGAAGAACACGTCGTGTTATGCCGGCGTCACACCGTCAGGATCCTATTTTTATCCATCACCATAAAGGTCTCACTGGACTAAAACTGAATTGTAAAAATTGTCTAAAATGTGAAACGTGTGTCTATACACATCACTTAAACTCGTTCAGTTCAATTTCAAAATAGCGAAAACTTAACCAACCATTAAGAAGGCGATGTAAGCACCACAAATAAACATTAAGATCTAAGAGAAAAGATTCTCTGAGGACATTTTGAGGTAATTTTACGATCCCTCAACAAATCGATCGATAATCTATGACTTTATGATGATAGTTTACGACCCATTACTGAGACAAGCATAACCCTTAAGGTCCTTAATAAATATGTCAAACACATGAAAAATAGCATCTGAAAGTTTTGAAATAGATTTTAAACAATAAAAAAAAGATGAACGAATAAAATTTATAAACGATTAAAATCATTGTTTTCAAGTAACGCGATGAAATCATTTTGTAGTTGCTTTTGAATTTTGAATACTTTATAATATTTCCCTTTTTATAGTGAAATATTTAATTTAAGTCTAAATATATTTATTTGATCAAATTCTTCTCCTTTGTCAATTTCACGACAGTCGAATTCTGTTTTTGGCCTTCTTAAATTTTACATTGATTGTGAACGAGTAGCGTGTCTATGACAGAAAATTATACACTAAAGAAGTGTCTATCAGGGGTACATTGACTGCTTCAAGCGGGTAGCTTGAAAAACAAAATGGCGCAACCAAATTTTGAAAAAGTTGCTATAAATAAAAAATATCAGTTGTGATTAGCACAAACCTTTCCTCTGCAATATGTATTTAGTTTTGGAAAAGATATGTTGATAATAATTTCAAGTCGCTAGGTCAACGCATCCTCGAATTTTTTAAGATACGTAAAACGGACAGACCGAAAGACAGATGCACGGACATTTTGCCCGAACAGAATTTCGTACTGATGAGAAATTTTCTATCTGCCCCCGTTCTCAAGTCGGTCTCCGTCATGAATACAATAATTTCTCTTTATATAGAAGTAAAAATATCTTGAATTTATTTTAATAAATTAAAAGCTTTACCTGTAACTTAATTTGGAAATTATTTGATTTAAAACTTTATATTCTTCATAAAAGTATATAAAAATAGGAAATCAAATACCTTACTCTGCAGTACTGAGCCCAAGTAACAATTTTAGGTTACATTCCGGTTAAGAAACGTATTTGAAACCATGGTAACAAAACTCAAAAGTATCACATTTGGTTTCTGTAACCTTTCAGAAACGTTTCAGAAACCCTATTTAGAAGCTGGTTTCAAAAAAACCGTTTTTGGCGGGTTTATTCGGAAACCATCTAAAATGTAACCTAAATTGGAGGTTTTTTGTAACCACAGGTACAAATTGTTTCTTGGGAAAGCTTAAGTGATATTTAACACTTTTTTCGGGAAACAATACGTGTTTAAAAGTAGGGACTACCCTATTTTAGGGCAACATTGAGGGTGATTTTCACCAAAAAAAAAAATGCGTTAAAAGGGAGGTCTATTTCTAAAGCGTTTTCGGTGACGAAAAAGTAATTGCGTTAGGCCACATTTTCAGAAAGATTGTTAAAAAAATAATTTCTGGAATTTTTTTTCCTTATTACGAATACAAAATATTTTAACCCAGCAACGCCAGGTCTACATTCTAGTTTTGTAATAAAATCTTTGGCAATATTCCCAATATTGTGGCAATATTGTTTTCTGTTTATATTTCAACTTACCTTTGCTATCCTTATTACTAAAATTTAGTGCTCTAGAAAAATGTTCATCTACAACGCTCGCCGTATCGCCAGAATAATGCGTAAATACAACACAGGATGCAGATATATATTGCGCTCTAGCCGGATTCCCCGAACTTCCGCCATCCAGGTGATGATCTTTTGATACAACGCCATGATGCGGGGAATCGGCACCTGATGAGCAGGATGAATCGTTATGATGATGTGATCCTATCGCTCCTAGAATTGAAAAATAGAATCAATTAATTTCTTGTAGTTAGCATACTTTCAAAATTGTTTTTATGTAGGTATTAAATTCTGATTTGTTTATGTAAAGATGTTTAAAGAATAATCTACAATTACAGTAGACTCGCGATTATACGAACTCAAAAAATAAAAGATAATTTTTTGGGTGCGAAATTAACGCCAGATAAACCCAAAACCCACACCCTCTCTTTGTTGGAGCTAAACTTCAGGCCAATCGGCTCGGTGGTTTCCCCGCGAAAACTAAGTTTCGAAATCACTTTATCCCCTCCCCTTACTCCCCCACCCGTCGCGCTACTTTTTCGTATGCCTATGTTGGAACCAGAACTACCACAGACACTCATACCAAATTTCAAGTCAATCGGTTCAGCCGTTTTTGCGTGAAAGAGGAACAG